>CM075670.1:147822500-149072500 GCA_037962975.1 Clitoria ternatea
AATTAGGATTGATGCCCTTAGCCACGTGTCAAAATAAATAGTCAACACATTAAAACATTTTAAATGTCAAAATTTGAATGCAACAAGACTTGATCCTATAACACATGGGAGAGAAACAAAGAGTCTTACCCCTAAATTACTTAACACATTTAAAAATTATGACGCAACTGTATATAGTTATATTATATCTGTAGAATGTATATCTTTTAATAAAATTTATCTTCAAAATAAACATTTTTGTCTTTTTTTATTTAGTATAAAAATTAAAACTAGAATTAATGAACAAAAAATGGAATATTTATTTTGCAAATAAATTTTATTAACAGATATATATTTAACGAATATAATATAGCAATATATAGTTATATTACATTTCATAAATGTAACCTAGTGGTGAGGTTCCTCTTCCATCTTCTGCTCAAATCAAACGCTTCATATGCTATCTTAGAATTCAAACAAAAATGATGACTTGGAAAAATATGTGGCATAGATTGAGTTGACACGTGGCTAGAGACTAATACATGTGACATAAATTCAATTGACGCATGTCTATGGGGCTAGGAGATTAGAGCCCTCAATTTACTGTGCTTAGCAACCGGTCAAACTAGTCACTCATAAATAATCAACATGCTAAAATATTTATATTTCAAAATTTAAGTGTAACAAGGTTTGATCCCCTAACATATGTATATAGGAGATGGAAGAAGAGCCTTAACAAATTAAAGGCATATATCACGAGGATTTTAGGAATAGATGCCAACAGTTACGTGTGTGATTTAAGCAACTGGAATGGATGCCCCCAACCACGTGTCAACTAAATTTATACCACAAGTATTAGTCTCTAGCTACATGTCAACTCTGTCTATGCCATATATCTTTCCAAATCATCATTTTTGTTTAGATTCTAAGATAACATCTGAAGCGTTCGATTTGAATAGGAGATAGAAGAAAAACCTCACCACTATGTTACATTTAAGAGATGTAATATAACCACATATTGTTATATTATATTCGTAGAATGTATATCTAATAATAAAATTTATAATATTCCCGCCCTTTTTCGTTCATTAATTTTAATTTTTATACAAAATGAAAAAAGACAAAAATGTTTATTTCATAGATAGATTTTACTAACGGATATACATTCTACAAATAGACTATTACTATATATAGTTGCATCATACTTTTTAAATGTGTTAGATAGTTTATTGGTGAGGCTCTTCTTTTCTCTCTAATATGTTGCGGGATCAAGCCTTGTCACATTCAAATTTTAACATATATAATGTTTTAGTGCATTGACTAGTTACAAGTGATCGATTACTAAACATAATCATGTTCATCCATTCTAGTTGCTTAAATCACACATGATTTCGACATGAGGCATGACATGTGGCTAAAAGCATCAATTCTAATGATTTAAATCACACACAATTTTCACATATGACATGATACATGGCTAGGGGCATTGAAACCCTCAATTTAGAGAAGGTATCTAAGAATTTCTCATCTATGTAATAAGTTAAGAATTAAGATATAATCTTTATTTTTGTCTTTTCATTTCCTCGCTTCAATTTTTTCTCTCTATTTATATTTTACACTTTGAATTCCGTTACATAGCCCATCTATTTTCCTCTTACATGTTGGATCAGGAATATAAGATTCCCAAGAAAGTTAATTATGAAGAAATTAAAAATTCTACTTTTCCATTTCAACAAATGGGTATCTTATACATTCCCGGGAATAAAAAATTTTAGGACAAAAATGCCCCAATTTTCTTCCCAAATCCTCCTAAAACAAAAAGATTTTTGGGTAAGTTTTTTTAATACCAAACATGGGAAATAAGTTATCTAGGAAACATATTCTCAAAAGCATATTATCAGAAATCTTACTTAAAAAGATCTCTCGTACCAAACACCACCTTAAAGAGAAAACGGACATACATAATTAGATATATCACTACTCTTCCCGATAATCACATGCAAATAAGGTTATGTGTCACAATTTTTTTGGTAATTGTTAATTTCACAGAAGGAATAACAACTCAATAACGGGCAATAATGATGTACAACAGAGATTAGATAAAAACAAGAATCAAACTGGGACATTTTCAACCTCGTTCATGAAAAAAAGTTTCAGAGTCGGCATAATGTATCTTTAATGGGATCATGTGAATGTCATCCCAACTCATTACGATGAAGGGAACAATGTGCCTGAGCAATGATTCCACCATTTTGTGTGCGCTTCAAATCGGTTGGTTCAATCTTTTGCTTTCTCTTTTTATTATAATGATACAAATATAAAATTAAAGTATTCATTAAAAGATTTATTAATCAATGTCATAAGCTTATTGTTTAAGAAATTTAAAAATATTTTTTTATTAAAAATTATGCTGATGCATATAATAATATTATTAAATAAAAATTACTACCTTCATCCCTAAATATAAGATCATCTTACTTAATTCACATGTAACACCCTAATTTAAACAAATCATAAGCAAGAAAATTAGGGGAAATTTTTCACAATTATAGGAAAGCCAGAATGCCTTGGCATAAGAAGATGAAAGGAAAAGAGAACAAGAGAGATAAAACCGATTCAGAGGAGATGACAGCGGAAGAAGAGGAAATCGCTTAAGCGAGACACGCAGCTACGCATACCCGCTCAAGCGAAGGCTTCTCTCGGTATCTGCTCATATCACTCGGCATTTCCGCACTCGGATTCCAGCGCCTAGTTCACTCGGAAGAATTCGATCTCAATTCACTCGGAAATGTAACTCATTCCACGGCTTCAACAATCAGAATACATACACGAATAATGCGGGAATGGTCCTCACTGGCTCTCACTCGGAATATATGGGAACCCTTTCACTCGGGACAACCTTCACGCCCCTTCAGTCACTCGGGATATCTCACCTAGTTTTCACTCGGTAACCATCCCCTTCCTACTCTAAGCTTCCCACTAAGCTAAGTCTCACTCAGATTCCTCTATTACCAATAGTTCACCTCATTGGGTTCCTCTACAGTCTAAGGTGTTACTCTCCATTCGAAAGAACCACCACTCAGCAAATTCTCACTCGGGAATTATTGACTATTCTATGCTCGGGAGGGCTCCTAGCAGTTAGTCGTTGGGGCAGTCTTCTACGTCACTCCCTACTCGGGCTATCTGATTTTCACTCACTCCGAACATCTAAATCTCTCCCACTCGGTTACAGAATCGTAAGCTCACCCTCTAGACCATGAATTGGCTTCCTTCATATTGGGTCATGTTACTTCCTACACAATCAGAGATATGAACGCACATATATATATATAGATCACTCGGACATTTCACAACATGAGATAGACATGTAACGTGGCATAAACATAGGCATATATATATATAGAAGTGTATGTCATGATTTTACAACCAAGAAGTCATGTTCCCGATCCAAGGAATTCAATTCCGATTTAAAGGCTAACGACAAAACACGAGCCGACTGTGAACACCTCTTCTGGTCCGGTCCAAGTGGAATGAATTTTTTTATACTGAATTCTAATTCAGAATGGTCAAATTCGAGTAGAATGGCTCCAAAATAATCAGAACCAAGCGAAATGACTCAGAATAAAGCTTTTCGAGTGAAATACAGACCTGGTGGAGGCAAATCCGATTGGAATAACTCAAAAAATGGTCAAATCCGAGTCAAAATGAAGAAAATCCGAGTGGAATGGCCCAAAAATGGCAAATCCGAGTAAAATGACTCTGATTGAAGCATTTAGGAGTGAAATATAGCCCTGTTGAACAAAAATCCGAGTGGAATGGCCCAAAAACTTATAAGTCCGAGTGAAATTACTCAAAATGAAGAAAATCCGAGTGGAATGTGCTCCTGTTAGAGAAAATCCGAGCAAGACGACTCTGATTAAAGCAAATCCGAGTGGAGTATGACCTATAGGAAGAAAATCCGAGTGAAATGCTTCACTGATGAAGGTGAATAGGAGTGGAATGACTCCCTGTCAGAGCCATTCCGAGTGAAACAATCCCAACATCCGAGTAAGCACATCCGAAAGGGAAACATTGATTGAAAGCCCTTTGGTTGAAGTGTAAAGGCTGATTTTCAGTGAAAATACCCAAGCTTCCAAATTCTGAGTGAGAAGGGAGCCATTCCGAATGAAAATGACCCTGTTAGAGGAGAATCCGAGCGGAAAATCCCCTACTGCAACCAATCCGAGTGGAAAAGGGGACTGACCTTGGATAGATGCTGCCCAAAGCTATTTTCCGAGTGAAATAATTGCTGATTGAAGTAAATCCGAGTGAGTATCACTCAATTGGAGAGAAATCCGAATTAAAAATTCAAATTTCCAATTCTGAGTAAGAAGAAGCCTATTTCCGAGTGAAAATATTCAGATTCCAATTTCTGAGTGGAAAATAGGCACATTCCGAGTGAAGAAATTCAAATTTCCAATTCTGAGTGAGAAAAAGCCTATTTCCGAGTGAAAATATTCAGATTCCAATTTCTGAGTGGAAAATAGGCACATTCCGAGTGAAGAAATTCAAATTTCCAATTCTGAGTGAGAAAAAGCCTATTTCCGAGTGAAAATGACCAAAATTCCAATTTCCGAGTGCAAGCAGGAAGGTTCCGAGTGAAAATGTCCAAGTTCCATTCTGATTAAAAGTTCCCAAGGACAGTTCCGAGTAAATCCTTCAAGCAATAAAGTTCTGTGTCACTTTTGAAAGAAATTCCGAGTGAATGCTTCACGAAGAGATGAGATCCGAGCAAAATACATCCGACTGAAAAGAATTCCGAGTGTTGCCTCTTCAATCAGAACCGAGAGTTGCTTCTTCAGTCAGAACCGAGTGAAGTATTTCCAGTCAACACCGAATGAGTCATTTCACTCAATTTCCGAGCCATTTCAGTCGGTTCCGTGTCATTCTTTTCTCACCCACTCCTGAGCCAATTTTCAAATCGGTTTCCGAGTGACACTTCAGCCAGTTAGCCCTCTTCAAACCTTTCCCGAGCCCCTTTTGGCCAATCAATTCCGAGCCCCCATTTCCACCAATTTCTGAGCCATACTTCAAACCATCACCGAGCCACTTTTTACCCATTCCCGAGTCATCTTTCACTCATCTCCGAGTCATCCTATAGCCAATTCCGAGTCACACTTCACATATTTCAGTCGGTTCCGAGTCATTGGTCACTCGGATTGTGGAGAGGAGGTGAAGTAAGAGCCAATTTTCAGTCATTACCGAGTGACCCATTTTTTCACTCAATTCCGAGTGCTTTTTAGGTCTTTCGCCCAAGCGATTCTTGTTACGCTCAAGCGAGAATGGGAATCCGAGTCAGTTTTCACTCGGTTCTGACTGAGTGTTCCAATTGGAATTTCTTTAATTGCCCACTCAATCCAATTGCACAACACCAACATGATTTCATTCGGTCTTTAGCATAAAGGGGCCTTTTCCACTCAAATTTAAGAGGCAAAGTGAAGACCGACCCCTTTTCCCACTCGGAATTAAGATGCAATGTGGATGAATGTTGACTGAGAGGGTGATCCGAGTCATTTACACTCGGATTTCCAACATTCTCACTCGAATTTCCCCAGTTTCACTCGGTTTTCTCATCATTCTCACTCGAATTCCATCACTATCTCTCGGACTTCCGCCAGGCCCCCCTGTTCGCCCGTGCTGACTTGGATTCCACCACCCAAGTGGATCCAGGAATCCTGGGGGTGGCAGACAGGGGCGGAAGTGGAGGGAATTAAAAATTCCCACCCAGCCGTTGTCCCCCACTTCATTCTGAATGGAAGTGTGAGTTGGTTTTCCACTCTGAGTGGAAGCCTGAGCTGGCCTTCCACTCAGACAAGCCTATAAATAGGCAGGGGTTGAAGCACCAAAGGAGGACAGAATTCATTAAGGGAAAACTTTGTCAAATCCTCCGCTCTCTCTATCTCCCACACTGCGCAGCCCCTCACAACACCCTCACCCTCTTCTAACGCACGGTCCAGCACCACCTCCATTAACTCCTCATCCTTTCACCCTTTTTCAACCGTCTAGCCTCCCCTTCAAGCCCACCAAACCGACCTCCTCTCACACACCGTCCAGCACTTCCTCCCAGCCACCAAATACCCTCCAGCACCCTCCAACAGCCCCCACTCATCCTTCTCCTCACCTAAACTGACCTCCTCTCACACACCGTCCAACATCCCCCTCAAATCCACCAAATCCGACCTCCTCACTCCTCTCAACTCCGACACCGTCTCTCTTCTCACTCAGTCTCACTCGGTAATCACTTCTCACTCGGTATTTTCCTATTTCCACTCGGTTTTACCATTTTTACTCGGTTTTCTGCTTTTATCACTCGGTATTCCATTTTTTTACTCGGTTTCTTCCATTTCCACTCGGTTTTTTCCATTTCCACTCGGTTTTTCCCTCTTTTTACTCGGTTTTCCCTTCTCCCACTCGATTTTCACTCATTTTTCCCTCTGTTTTCTGAACTTACTGTTTCCCTTTCTCTTTCGTAGCTTCTGCTACCTTCCCCTTTCGCTTCATAGTAAAATATAATAAAGGGAAATAAATGCTTCCTATGTTTTCTTTCAAATCTAAATAAAAATCAAAAAAAAGGGAAACAAATCATTTTTAAACAGTGTCGTACGGGAGCACTCCCGTCTACACAACCTCTTTAGGATTCGTACACGTGCGAAGAACTTCGCCTTGTATGAGTTCCCCGTCTCAATGACATCCACCATCATTTCCCAAGTCTTTTCCTAAAAGAACAACACTCAGAACTACGTAACCCTGATTTCTTGATAATTCAAGAATACGTAGGAGCAGGACCTCAACTCCTGTCGGGCCCATCTTTCTTATTTCTTTTTATTGATTTATTTCCTCACTTTCATGTTTCTTTCATAAATGTTTTTTTTTGGTCACTTCCGTGAAAATCAATTTAGACGTGACGTCTTGTTGATTTCCCCCTAGTTTTTTGCTCAAGCCTCACCATAATTCATAGGGAAGGGATACTTAGGACGAGACGTCCCGCTTATCTCTTTCCTATCCCTGTTTTTTATTCGAGAATGTCCAATTTAGGCGTGACGCCTTATTAGCATTCTCTTCCCCTCTCTGTCTCATATCGAAGTCGAGTTTAATTCGGATGAAACATCCCATTGACCTCGCTTCGACATTCTCAGTTTGTACAATTCTCTCACTCCATTCTGTCATTTTTTAAATAAAAAATACAACAATAAAAGGGAAGAAATAAACCATCTTTTGTAAGGCTATTTATGTTGCGCATTTTCAATCTTGGTACTGTTTTTGACAGGCGATGTAGGGTGCTAATACCTTCCCTACTCGTAACCGACTCCCGAACTTGAATCTCAATTTTTAACCAGTGCTTTACTGAACTTAGTTTTTTCCAATGTTTTTCCTATGGATAAAAACGTTGGTGGCGACTCCCTGTTTCATTCTACACCTTCTCTCTTTCTCGCCGCGCCGTCACGATCCAGGTTGCGACACCGGCCAAGGCTTAACTCAAAACACTATATACAGCATATACACAGCCATGATATCTCATAGTGCAGCAACCCTTCACCCGGCATTTCAGCTCCTCCTCCACTCCTCATTACGAGAGATGTTCACTGAAAATTTTCCACAGCAGGGGTGAGCATCTTAAATTTTAAATGATAGCTACTGACTCAGGTTGCCTCACCTTTATACAACAATATTTATATACACAATTATACATGGCAATTATTGTAGTCGGGGCAATGCCAATCAGCCAGAACACACACAAGATCCTTACCAATCGGAATCCATCAGATATCACTCAGCCTTTCACACGCATTAACTTGATAATATCAACATACAACAATCAGTGGTAGTATATTGTGATATGTGAATTAGAATGCTTTTATTGAACAATTATCAGTCAGAATCCACAATCCTCACTCACATATATATATATATACAAGCAATTCTCCAATACATAGCATACATTCATGGAATAGACTTTAATCAGCATTAACATCATATACACACGGAATAGTACACTCGGTCATGAGGACATATATATATATATATATTGTCTTACCAACACCGTCACAAGCACAGTTAATTCCACATAACATCAATAGCAATATAAACACAGAATATTCACTCGGTTCCGCATTTGTGTGTATCGGTTTAGACGTTGCAACGTAGGCTCTCAGCCCTTTTTTTATACATAGCTCTTCAGCTATCAAATCAGCTCCCAGCTGCTTGGCCATTTTACAGGTACCCAACCGTTTGCCCACAGGTGACACCAACGCTCTCAGCACCAACGGAGGTGATCACAGGCAGCCCGAGTCCCACTCAGGGCTACCTTGAGTCCCACTCAAGGATTTCATAGCGTCCCACGCTTTATAACCGATGGTAGTGTCCCACACTACGTGCTCTCGGCACAACGCATCCCATGCGCCACACGCGGATCCATCACACAACATAGTATTCATGCCCACAATCTTCACTCAGTTATACATATTTCACATGCAGTCGGTAATACGCATTTCCAGGATTCTACATATTTATTTAACACACACATACTTCCATGCAATCATCATCATAGCTCTATTAACAACATATAAATCCAATGCAATCGGTATCACTCAATATCAAGCTTCTATCAGCATTCTTATCAACTCAAACATAACATGCACTCGGTACACAGCAGTATCAGAACTTACTCAACACAGGCATCCATATGAAGATCAACAGGTTCCAACAAACATTTCAAATCAGTACAACATAATATGCAATCGGTATACCATAGTGTCAAGACTCAATCAACACATGCATGCATACGAACATGAACGGATTCAACAAGCATTCCAGTCAACACAACGTAACATGCAATCAGGTTATAGGGTATCGAAGTTCAAACAACGCATGCATCTTTAAGGACGATAATAACATGCAACACTCATTCTCACTTGTCTCACACTCGGTTACTCCACATGCAAGCATTATTATACACAGGATACAGAACTATCACTTCAACACTCAGAACCCATTCATAACCTATGCATTTAACATGTAAGGTACTCCCTACCAACTACGAGACTCCGAGAGACTTTTCTGCTTGGGTGTTGGTTCCCTTCCTCGCTGCTTCACTCAGTGCTTCCGCTCGCTTAGCCTTTACTTGAATGCTAGCCACGAATAGTGCAGGGCTATTTCTGCTTCTGCTTCGATGCTCTTCTTCTACTCGTGTGAGGGAGCTCTGACTCCTCTGCAACACCGTCACTCGTCTTCTGAAATAGGGGATGAAATAGAGAGCAGAGAAGGAGAAGAGAAGAAGAAGAAGAAAGAAGAAGAAGGAACTCGCAGGGAACTCTGAAGAACGAATGGCAAGGAGAACCATCGTCCACTTATAAACGCATGCATGAGGGAAGGAATGGTGGGGTGGGAAAACGTGAGGAGCAGTCTGCTCACGTCACCCAGTCCCATCAGCACCCACTAAGGTCAATCCTCCCTTTAAATCAGCACACCCTTGATTAATTAAATTAATGGTACTTAATAAGCAAATTCCTACTTCTGAAATTATTACTCTAATGGCTTTATTCACTCGGTACTTTATTAAAATTTAGGATGTTACATCACACATATTAAGAAAATTAGTTAATTTAGTTAAAATCATTAAGTTTATTTGAAATTTATAGTAGTTTCTAAAATTGCCCTTAAAATGATTATTACTCATCATTAAATTTTTCTCACTTATTCACTCTCCATTTAATCTCTCTCCACTTACTAACCAATTATCATTGAATAGATAAATTAGCTAATTGAGGTATGTCATTTATTATTATATTGATTCTAATAAAAATTTTACATTAATAGAGGCATTTAAGTCAAAAAATAATTAATGACAATGAAATTTAAAAGAGGGTCTTATATTAAGGGACAAAAAAATTTCTGAAAAGGGTTTTATATTTAAAGAAGGAGGTAATATTTATTTTTAGGATGACACTAGTTAATATTTTTTTTTAATTTGAAATAATGTATTCCATAAAGTATTTACCAATCTAAACTATTTTTAAAGTATGACACTTTACTATTATTTAATTTATAGAAAGTTCTAAAACCATGTTTCTTCCAACCGTGGTGATAGATAAGGGTTTTTAAACCGTGTTTAAAAGTACCCTAAACCCTAAACCCTTAAAAGTAGTGACTTTTAAACACAATTATGGCATAACCAAGTTTAAATATAATGTTTTTTAAAAGCAGGTTTCGTTTTATTGGTTTCCCAAACCTGCAATGTTACACAACCAGTTCAGTATATCCTCAGACAGTTCAATTGTTGCACCAATTAATGAAAACACATGATATAACATTAATATGCTATAAAATACATAATGAAGAAAATGAATCTATATACAATGAATAATATTTACATAAATGAAATAAAATAAAATCTAAACCTTAGGTAGAATCCTACGCTAGGTACAATGAATAAAAGAGAATAAAAATCCTAAACTATCGAAGTCCTTGCCTTGCTTCATGGAAGTATGCAACCCATTGCTTTCTAATATGATTTACGTGTGCCTCTCGAAAGTATGACCAGTCCTGAAAGTGCCGCCAACAAGATACAAAACAATTAGCAGAAAAACTTAATTACTATGTGAATAAAAAATTACAGAAAGTAGGCAAGTAAACACTTACATCTATCCATTCATCTACTAGATGTTTTTGGATAATGGTCATCATGGTGTGCATGACGTAATAGTCGTACTCATAGCTACCCCTTTACCTATAAGACTACAAGATACATAAAATAAACATTTGAATAATGTTAGTTCAAGTTTTCAAAAGTTAATAAATAACAATGTTGGACATTTAAAGTACTTACTTTTAGGTTAACCTACTAAACCCTTTTTCTATTGACACTCCCATGTAGTTTAATGAATCTAACTGTAACCATGTGTAAGAATAAAACATACGATGAGTTAGAATCGTAGAAAAATAAAATGACGTAATTGAATTTATAGAAAGTTATTTAATTTTTTAAAATGAACTTACGTAAAATGAACTTATGCTTCTTCTTGATTGAGTGAATCTCATAGTCATTAATATTCTAGAACTTGTTTTTCAACCGATTCAAAATGGTTTTTGATTATATGTCTTGGGATGATAAAGGCACAATTAGGTCTTGTTCTTAAGCCTCAGAATATTTTGCATAATTAGACCTCTAGTTGCCCCTCTTGAGCCTAAAAGTAAAATTTTTCTTTGAAATCCTTCATTGATTTATTTTGTCTTCATGGTAAGAATGATTAAAATTAAATAGAGCAACTGAGAAAAATCAAAGACTTAAGAAAAATAAGCTGGAATGCAATACAAAGAAAAGCAAGAAAAAGAAAAAGAAAATCAAAAGGATGATATTGAATGAATTCCAAAAAGTCCATAAAAGTTCAAAAATTTGCTCTGTTAAATTTATAATGGTGATTTGAATCATTCATGACTGTTAAAGCCCTTTTGAATTCCATTTTTCTTGAAATTCCTACCTTGACAATACAACCCAAGGCCACGTTACAACCTTTGAAAGACCTTTAGACTTTGACATATTTTCTATCTAAACTGTGGAGTTTCTAGTTTATTAACAAGCTTATGGTAATATTTTTGACTATGATGATTTGAGAGATACACAAACCTTGAAACATTTGAGTGAATTGTGAGAAGAGTATCTCAAGTCTTGACATTAAAAATTGACTCACATAAGAAATTTAATTTGGCATTTGAATAAATCTGCTTCTCCTTTTTGGATTCCTTAGTTTACAGTGCTTAGTGTTTTTTGTATCTTATCTTTTGAAAATGGTGATTGCTTGAGGACAAGCAATGTTTTGGTTTGGGGTATTTTGATAAGTGTTTTAAAACACTATTTTCACTGTTTAATTTATTTAAAATAAAAGGTTTACTGTATCATATTTTCCCAAATTTCATGGTTTCTGGTTTCTTTTCACTGTTTTTGTTCAAGTATTGTGTTTTGTATGAATTAATCTAAAATGGAACGTTTAAAAATATTTTTTTAGAGGTGGAATTTAGTACTTCAAAATTTTCAAGAACTTAAATCATAATTCCATTTCTATAAAAATTAATTTTTGAAATATTCCATTTAAATTAATTTATTTATTTCTTTAAATGCAAAATAAATTTGATCCACTTCCTCTTTTAGCTTGCACGTTAATTGCTCCAAGAGAAAGGTGCTATGTGATAGATTTTTTTCAAATGCAATTACCTTCCATTTTAAACTCTCACGGCCAAACACAAGCAAAAGGAATTGGACCCT
Organism: Clitoria ternatea; assembly: GCA_037962975.1. NCBI lineage: Eukaryota > Viridiplantae > Streptophyta > Magnoliopsida > Fabales > Fabaceae > Clitoria > Clitoria ternatea. Next base: position 147,834,778 of record CM075670.1, read on the forward strand.
TTCTTTTCTTATTTGTTCAATATTATTGAATGGTCCAAGACACATGTTTCCTACTAAATGAATATTTTATTTATTCATTATGTAGCCCTCATTTCCCAACGTAAAGGCTGATGGAAAAGTGAAGAAAATGTTGAATATTTCTAATTAATTGTAGGACCCACCAGCTAAAAGAATTAATCAATTGAGCCTTCACTCTATGTTGCCAACGCATAAAGCTGTAGGTGCAGGAAAATGGACAGCATTTATCACACTTTTTTATATTAAACAAGGAGCAACTTGCACGTGAATTTGGACAACCAATTGGCAAATAAATTAGACACTAGAATTCACGTAAAAAGCTGGCTGGTGGTAACATGAGCTGACAACAAACAGCAAAGGAAAATGGTGCAGAATTTTTTACATGCCCACAAGCTTCCAACGTGAAACCATGCTGAAATTGGGACAGCAAACAACCAAGCCATTCACGTGAATTTGGACAGCATTTATAAAAGAAATTTTGGACATTAAATCAACATGAAAGCAGGATTGTTGGCAACGAAATTGGACAAAGAAAACAGCAAGAAAATGAGACAGAGTGACGTGAATAAAAATGGGTTCCCATGAAGAAGCACTTTGCCAACGAAAAAGAAGAAATAAAGAGGAAACAAAGTGGAAGAATGAACTGGCTGGTCCTTGGCAGAAATTAAAAAGGAAAAAAACCACCTGAAGCATATAAAAAGGGGGCTGAAAACGTTCAAAAAATAGAGGGAAATCATACAAGAGACAGTCAGAATTTTGTGCAGGGTGTCAGTCAGTTTTTGCAGTGAGAATTTTGAGGCAGAGAATAGTGAGTTAGAAAATTAAACAAAAGAAAAAAAAGTGTGTGTAGTGTGGAATTTTATTTCTTTGTATTGTATTTTTATTTTGTGAAATAAGAATTGAGAGGACAGTGAAATTGAGCGGTTAAATTTGTATACGGTGGAGGGATCCGGAACAAAGATTTACGGTGGAAAATTTACTGGGCTTTTGGAGAAACCCGTAAGTTTTATTTACCATGAATTGTATGTTGTATTTCCTTTTCATTATATGTATGAATTTATACCGTATCATGTGTAACTAAATTTTTATCTTGGGAAAACGGGGGTACGATAATATTTTACGTTGATGTTATTTTGACTTAAAAGTAAATAAATTTCTGTTTTCCATTTAGTTCAAATTTTACTTAATGCTTTTAGTGATTCCTAACAAGAGCCTAAATGGTAAAACTATGTACTTACGGGTATATTAGTAAGTTTAGGTAATTAATAAAATCGAGAGATTTATTTTTACCGGAAAGCTTTAAACTAAACCTAAGATTTTTGAGATGCTTTTTGTGACCTCGGTAAAACCGTGAAAGTAATCAAAATTCTTTTGAGGAAGTAAAAACGGGATTTTCATAAAACGATAATGGGCCTTTCTTAGGATTAAGCAGCGCTTTCTGTAAGTTAGGTACATTAATAGGAATCCGAGAGGAAAATATTAATTGGCTTTTGGAAAATTCGCCTTGGAAAACTTAATTTGATTTTTGTTTATAAAAAGTTGAAATTGTCAACGTAGAATAATATCTTAAACCCCCGGAATCCCAAGATACTCTCAACTCTGTTTTTCACCCACGGTAAATTTTTATTTTTACTATAAGGTAAAATTTTTTTACTGTTAATTTTTATTTTTCACAAATACCAAAAATTGAAAGAGAATTGTGTGGATAATCAAATTTTGATATGCCGGTACTTTGAAAACAGTCCCTGTGGAGAACGATAATCTTTTATATTACGCGACATAACCCGTGCGCTTGCGGGCCCTGTCAACGCAATCTCCTGCTATAACTTCCTTATCTCCTCACGATACTCATCCTTCACTACAGCCACCCTCACCTTAACCCTCTGCTTCACCGACAGTGTTAAACTTACTGTGACCTTGACCAATAACACGCACCTTTCCTATGTGCTCTAGTCTCCCGATGGTGGTATTTGATATGTCTTTCCTACCCTGGACAATGAAAGAGTCTTGGGTTGATTACTCAACTAAGGAATCCTGTAACCAAGTAGGAGTGAGTGTTATTAGGAATGGATATAAAGATAAAAGTCTTAAAAACTTTTAAGTAGATGAATACTTACAATTCATTCAGTGACCTCCTGAGCTTGCACAGAAGTGTAGTCCTTATTCTTCTTGATCTTGTCCCGCTTCTATTTTTCATGGTGTGCGGGTAGGGAAGGGGGATCCATAATAGTAGTGCTATCAGGTTGGCTAACCTAACGCTAATTGGCTTTCTCCTGGGCCATCTGCTGCTCCAGGAATCGATAACCCCAACATAACAACTTGTGGGGGCGCTCATTTTTCACATGAATAGCTTGTGTTTTTGTGCATTTGGCCTGCAACAAAAAAGAAAATGGGTTAGAGTTACATTGAAATTATAAATGACTGAATCATATTAAATACCAACGTACCATAAACTCCTCGCTGTTCCTGGATGCAACAAATGCATCCTAGGTCAGTTAATTATTAGCTACGTACTTTTCTCTTGGAAATTATCCCTGCAGCTTCCTGAAGACATATCAATAAATCATAATAGACTAAGTAAAGATTTGTAAGATTTTAGTTACTTTAATTTGATATCATTAACAACCATGCATACTTGGTGGTGAAATAGGCCCTGAATGCCCTCTACTACTCAGTGATAACCTCGAGGATCTTCCTCCTCAATGTGTCAACAATGGGTATATCCCAAGCATCCTATAATTACCAAGTTAAGATGGTAGAATTTATTATGTACAACAAGAAAAAAATTCGGTAAAAAAACAAAGTCAATTGATATGTTATTACCAAAATGTTAGCCCAAATATGGTTCTTGACCAACTCCTCAACACTATCCCAATCGGGGATGATGATGGAAACCTTCAAGCGTGCCATAACACCTAAATATTTGACAAATATCGGCATGCTCTGCTGAAGGAACCTCAGTGTTGGCATCGATGTTAACATGACACCTCTCACCCTGATGATGCCTAAGTGCAACACTGGTTATCCGTGTCACACCTTTACTCCTCCTGGCAGAGGAATGTGTAGTCTATGAGTTAGACCTCCTAGGTGGACCCTGGTCAGCCATAAGTATCTGTTCAAACAAAAAAACATTAGTCAGTATGACAAAACCCTAAACACTAAATACAATGAATTACATGTTTAGTTAATTTCAATAAACATTAAATATAATGAATCATATTCAACCATACCCTATGTTCATTCAGAACAATGAAGTTGGAATATTTTCCCACAATCCTTCATGGTGGTCATGACGACTAGCAACTACATCATCTATGTCATGTTCCATAATGGATGTCGGTATACGTGTTGTTAGAGAAGGAATTTCCAAGACATGAAGACTGGATCTCCAACGCCTTGTTTACCTTGGATAACAACTGACCACCTTTTGTGAGATGGGTTAGTAGTATAAAAAACTTGCTTCACTTGAGTTGCCATGATGAAAGGCTCCTTATTGTTACTTATCTTGTTGAGGTCCACCAATGTAAGTCCAAGATCATCTGTTTTGACAATATTTTTACTGTCAACCCATTTGCATTTAAACATAGGATCGTGAAAAAACCCTAATCAACCTCTCATATATCTTCAATCACACCAAAATAGCATAACTCAATCATGACAGGGTTGTTGTCCTTTAAAGTTGAGAAGTGCATCGAATGAGCCATAATTATAACTTCACTATTCTACATTATACCCTTGCCATCTTGTGCCCTTGTGTAGAAAGAATAGTTATTTATGTGATATCCACAATAAGTGAAGACATCAAAGTTGGGACCCTCTGCTAGTCGATGTAATGTCTCAGAAGCAGATGTATCTTTGATAACAGTCATTTTGAACCATTATATGAATATCTTGTTGTATTCGTTTAACACCTATTTTTAAGTCATTCTAGGGTTATTTCTTTTCACTAGCTTGTTATGAGTGGTTAAATACGAGAGTACCTTATCTATGTTGTTCAAATATACAAGTGTGCTTAAAAGATTTCATCGTGTGACATGCTCTTCATTTTTTACCAATCATACCTTTCCCATCTAGCCACCCATTGTGACGAGTCTTTGGAATCCTGACGCTTTTAGTTTGTGACATAATCAATGTAAAACTCAATTTTTTCATCTGCAATGTACCTTTCAACAATTGATACTTTGGGGCAGCGTTGGCTCTTCATATAGCCTTTTAATATTTTCATGTATCGCTCAATGGGATATATCAAGAACACTGGACCACATAACTAGACCTCCTTCACCAAATAGATGATTAAGTAGACCATTATGTCAAAAAAAGAATGTGGAAAATGCATTTCCATTCCAGCTGACATAGTATAAGAGATCCTTCATGTTCCAACACATCCAAATCTTTAGGGTCGATTACTTTGCAACATATGGTATTGAAAAACAAACACAACCTTATTATGACATGTTTGACATTTTTATGGAGAATGTCATGAATGGCGATAGGTAGAAACTATTGCATCAACATATGACAATCATGAGACTTCAACCCAACTAACTCCAGATCTTTCATGGAAACATAAGTGTTGATGTTTGAGCCATACCCAGACGAAACTTTCACACTATGTAATGATTCATAAAACTTTACTTCTCTTTTCTGGACAAGGTATGGCATGTTGAGGGAAAATATGTTTGTTTTCCCTTTGATGGTGGATGCAACTCCTTAATTATAGCCACAAATTCCAAGTCAAGACATGAATTGAGGCGATCCTTAGTTTTTTTAGTATATTCAAGAAGGTTCTAACCAAGTTGTTGCACACATTTTTATCTACATACATCACATCAATACAAATATCTTACATCAAGCTCCTTCCAATATGGTAGATCAGAAATTATTAACCTTTTCTTCCAACTATTTTTTTAAGTGGACTCATTTTCAAACTTACCAAAAACTATGTTAATATACTTGTCGACCAATTAATAGTGAATAAGGCATGTCAAACTCTTGCGCACCGTTAAAGGACTTCTTATGATATGCATGATTAAGTTTAAGAAACCTTCAATGTCGAAGATAGACACTTTTCCTTCCATGGTGCGATCAATCAGAATAGGTTCCCTCCTCATATATAATAAACACTTTATAACCCTTGACGCTAAACCCTGATAGGTTACCATACACTGGAAAATCATTGATTATACAGAAGAACATTGCACGTAATTTGAATGATTGTCCTAAAAACCCATCAAACATATTAACCCTATTGTCCCATAACATCTTGAGGTCTTCAAGTAATAGAGTTAAGTATACATCAATGTAATTTCCCGGTTGTCGAGGACCAGAAGTTATCATTGACAACATAACATAACCATGGCATCAAGTTGTAAACAAACAACAAAATAGGCCACAAACTATGGTTTGTGCTTAGGTTGTCATATGGGTTCATTCCATCTGTGGCTAGTGTAAGCTTAACATTTCTTGGGTCAATGGAAAAATCTGAAAACATGGTATCCAACTTCTTCCATTACAATCCATCTTCTGGATGCCTAAGTTGCCCGTCAACAACCCTCTCATCTGTATGCCATCTCATGAGCTTTGCATTATTTGTATTGGTAAACAAACCCTTTAATCTTAGAACTATGGGTAAATACCATAACATATTTATGGGAGATTGATAATGCATATTTTATCCTTAATTCCTTATTTTAATTGTGTATAATTTGCTACTACTTATTGTGTAATATATTGCATTTTAACATATTTTCATAATTTGAGCTTTATTTAATATTTGATTTTAAAATGAATTAAGGATTACTTTTTTACTAGAAATAATGAAATCTTAGTTTTCTCTTATTTTGTAGTGAATAATTGAGCTTGCAATTAGAAAATAATGACCAAGAATCAAGAGGAAGAAGGCACAAGTGATTACATGTTTTGAAAGGGTTAATAAAGCATAAAACAAGTGAAGAACAGGTCAATGAATCGATTCATAGGAAGCATGAATCGATTCATGCGTTGGAAAAGCCCGGGAATTAGAAATTTAAAGCCATAAATTGATTCACATAAAGTGTGAATCGGTTCACATGTGATCAGGGAACAAAAATCATGAAATTAAAAGTCATGAATCGATTCATAGCCCCTGGGAATCGATTCATACACTACAATTTTGTCTAAATGGAAGGCACAAAATGAAAATGAATCGATTCATACTTTTAGTAATCGATTCATATTAGTGGAAACAATAATACCGAATTAAGAAAGTAGAAACAATATTACAGGTTTTCCAAATCCACTACACCAGTAAGGATCCACTTCTTCCATGATTTACGCTTGCTGTTTCCTTTCCCTCGCCTATAAAAGGAAGAAGAATTGAAGCCTTTCATCAACACACCTTACACACCATTCACTTCTTTCTCTAGGAGCTTTAATTTAGAGCAACAGAGGCACAAGGCCCCTCGAGGAAATTCTCTTCCTCTTATGTATATTCCGGGTTCGATCTCTCTTATTTTTAGTTTGTTTTAATTATGGAGGGCTAAAACCCCAGATTGATTTTCTTGGAGATTATTGTAATATGATTTTGAGGTTTCTGTTTTTAATATAATACTCTTTTATTATTGTTGATTTCTTCATAATCTTACTCTACTTGTTTGAATTCCATTCTGTTTAATTAAATTTGTACGCTTAATCAGTTTAATTATATAAATGGAATAGAATAAGATTTTGATTAAAATGGATTAAGGAAGTATACATGCTTAATGAATATTTTTATAATTACTTTTAATTATTATACTTTGCTTAATTCCATAATATGAGAACAGATTATGTATGTAGGTGATGTTCTTATGTATGCTTAATGATTCCTCAATTTTATGATCTTGACTCCTTTTGCTTAATTAGGATGTTTGATTAATATGTTCATTCAGTTTGAATGTAAGTAAAGGTATTGTGAATTGAAAAAAACGCTTACTTGATTAATTCATATTGAGCTAAGAAATCAACACTAATGAATATGTACAAATCATCTTTTGTGAACCAAGGATAAATCTAGTTACAGTACTCCTAGAAAATCAATCGCTTGTTATTTATTTGTTCTAAGTTTTATATTTATTCTATTTTAAATTTTATTGTGACAACCAAACCAAAACCCCCTAAAACATTTTTGTATGTTGAATTTTTGTTTGTTAAAATTAATTTAAAACTTGATTTTCCTAAATTTTTGTGTTGATCTTCGAGAGAATGACCTAGGTTCACACCCTAGCATTACATTATGTTTAATGTTTCAATTTGACCAACCACGACAGTCCACGTCAAATTATGGCGCCATAGCCGAGGATCAACGATCTTCAGAAAAATTCTTGTTTTAACATAATTTAAAAAAAATTAAAAGTAATTATTTATTTATCTATTTTATTCTATTGCATGATTTGGGATTCTTATGATGCATTGCTCATGATCATGAAATACATTGTTGCATGCTATGTATGACTAGAAAAACTTTTGGGCATTTACATTCATTTGATCCTGAAATAGATAGGACGTTTTATAGATTAGTTAGAGAAGCTAGATTTAATAATAACTTTATTGATAGTGATAGTATCTCATCTGAATCTGCTGAAGTACTACTGCAAATTTTTCTGATATGGCTGGACAAGTACCTTGTGAAAGAACTCTTAGGGAATTAGCTACACTTGAATTCACTTATGAAAGTTTGTGTATTCAATATCCTGAAGAGGATATCCCTTTTGTGCTTGAAACCGGACTCATACACTTGTTACCTAAATTTCATGGCCTTGCGGGTGAAGATCCGCACAAACATCTCAAAAAGTTCCACATTGTGTGTTCCACAATGAAGCCTTAAAATGTTTAAGAGGATCATGTGTACCTAAAAGCGTTTCCTCATTCTTATAAAGTGTTGCTAAGGACTGGCTCTACTACCTTGCTCCGAGATTAATCATAAGTTGGGATGTCTTGAAGAAAATGTTCTTGGAAAAATTCTTTCCTGCCTCTAGAACTACTACAATCAGGAAAGACGTATATGGAATCAGGTAACTCTCTGGAGAAAGCCTTTATCAGTATTGGGTGAGATTGAAGAAACCCTGTGCAAGTTGCCCTCACCATCAAATTTCTGAGCAACTTCTACTTTAATACTTTTATGAAGGTCTACACCATGTTGATCATAACATGTTAGATGTGGCAAGTGAAGGAGCTTTGGGAGACATGACTGCTGCTGTAGCAAGGAACTTGATTAAGAAGATGGCATCCAATTCCCAAAAATTCAATGTAAGAAATGATGCTTTTAAAAATATGTATGATTCAAATTCTAGTGCATCTAGAATTAAATTGGAAAGAAAACTTAATGCTCTCACCACTTTGGTTACACAATTAGTAGTTAATCAAAAATCCATGACTGCCAAAGTGTGTGGCATTTACACTTCACAAAAGCATCCCACTAATTGTTGTCCTTCTCTACAAGAGAATATGATGATAATCCCCAAGCCCATGTAGCTAAAACCATGACCTTTCTACTAACAGATACAACCTAGGGTGGAGGAATCATCGAAACCTGAGATGGGGAAACCAACAACAAAATCCTCAACCCCCATTTCAAAACCATACACCAACCTTCCAAAAGCCAATACCTTATCCATAAATGACCCTTCTTTGGAAGAACAGGTAAAACAAATGGCTACACAGAACTTGGAGTATCAACAGAGAAATGATGCTACCATCCAAAGCTTAAGCAATCAAATTGGGCGGTTAGCTTCATCATTGAACCAATTATAATCTTAGAACTCTGACAAATTACCATCTCAACTAGTTGCAAATCCAAGAAATGCAAGCCCAATTTAGTTAAGATTAGGTAAGAATCTTGAGGCACCGATACCCAAGGAACCTGAGAAACAAACCACTAAGTCTGTAATGGTTGAGAATGATGTACCCTTTTCAAGCACAAGAAAGTCTGAGATATCTCCACCTCAAATCCCTCTTCCATTCCCACCAAAAGTAATTCCAAGTAAGAAGATGTAAGAAGTGGATAAGGAAATTTTGGATACTTTAGGAGAGTGGAAGTGAATATTCCTCTTCTTGATGCAATCAAACAAGTCCCTAAGTATGCCAAATTTCTAAAGTTGTGTACTCACAAAAGAAGACTCAAGGGCAATGAGAGGATAAGCATGAGAAGAAATATATCAGTATTGCTTGGTAAGGAAGTTCCCAACATTCCTGAGAAATGTAAAGATCCAGCTACGTTCACTATATCTTGCATTATAGGTAATAACAAATTAGAAAATGCCATGTTAGATTTAGGAGCTTCAATAAATGTTATGCCTATGTCTGTTTTCAAATCTCTGTCCCTTGGAACTTTACAACCTACTGGTGTAGTGATTCAGTTAGCAAATAGAAGTACTGTTCACCCTGCTGGAGTCATAAAAGATGTTTTGGTTCAGGTAAATCAACTTGTTTTTCCAGCTGACTTTTTCATACTTGATATGGAAGAAGGTGTGTCTGACATTTCTATTCCTATAATTTTAGGAAGACCATTTTTGAAAACAACCCGAACCAAAATAGATGTCCATACTGGAACTTTCTTTATGGAATTTGGTGACACTAGAGTTTAATTCAATATTCTTGATGCTATGAAACACCCATCTGAAAATCATTTTGTTTTTCATATTGACATTATGGATGAATTGATTTGTGAATATCTTTCTGATATCTCTTAAGATGTTGATTTGGAATGCATGGATGATTCATACAATTGCTTTACATGTAATGATTCTGAAAGTTGTGATATTTGCGTTAAGATTGATAAATACATATATGTTGATTCAGAATCTTTAGATATACGTGTTAATCACAAGGAACTAGAATGCACTAACCTGAGTGCAGAATTTCAAGAAGACTCTGACAAAATTGTTGAAGTACAAGCAGTAGAATCCAAATCTGCTTTGTTAGTTCCATCTATTTTGCAGGCACCCAAATTAGAGTTGAAGCCCCTACCTGAGAACCTCAAGTATGTATACTTAGGGGATGATGAACAACTCCCGGTGATAATTTCTACTTCTCTTGATGAAAATCAAAAAGAAAAATTACTGCAGGTTCTAAAATGGCACAAGAAGGCTATAGGCTGGACATTGGCAGATATTCCTGGAATTAGCCCATCCATGTACATGCATAGGATATTTCTGGAGGAAAATGCTAAAGCAGTAAGAAAGCCTCAAAGAAGACTCAACCCAATAATCCTTGATGTTGTTAAGAAAGAGATTACAAGCTTCTACAAGCAGGAATCATTTACCCTATCTCTGACAGCCAATGGGTAAGTCCAATACAAGTGGTTCCTAAGAAAATAGGGATCACAGTTGTGAAAAATAAGAAGGATGAATTGATCCCTACCAGAGCGCAAAACAGTTGGAGAGTCTGTATTGATTACAGGAGACTTAACCAAGCAACTAAGAAGGACCACTTCCCTTTACCCTTCATTGATCAAATGCTTGAACGTCTTACAGGTAAGTATCACTACTATTTTCTTAATGGATTCTCTGGATATTTTTAGATTCACATTGCACTTGAGGATCAAGAAAAGACCATATTCACCTGTCCCTTTGGCATATTTTCTTATAGGAGAATGGCCTTTGGCCTATGCAATGCTCCTGGAACTTTTCAAAGATGCATGATAAGTGTTTTCCATGATTTCATTGAACATTGCATAGAGGTGTTTATGGATGATTTTACTATTTATGGAGCTTCTTTTGATATATGCCTTGATATTTTGGATAAAGTTTTAAACAAGTGTATTGAAACTAACCTTGTCTTGAACTATGAAAAATGTCATTTTATGGTAGAACAAGGAATAGTTTTAGGGCATGTAATCTCTAAGAAAGGAATTGAGGTAGATCCTGCCAAAATAGAAGTCATACCACACTTACCTTACCCTTCTTACGTACAAGAGGTTTGTTCTTTTCTTGGTCATACAGGTTTCTACAGAAGATTCATAAAGGATTTCAGTAAAAGGCCCAACTACTATCCAATTTGATAAAAAGTGCAAGGACGCTTTTGACTGCATCAAGCAAGAATTGACCCCTACTCCCATAATCCAAGCACCTGATTGGACAACCCCATTTGAGTTGATGTGCGATGCCTCTAATTATGCATTGAGAGCTATCCTTGGTCAGAAGATTGACAAACAGCCTAGGGTCATCTATTATGCATCTAAAACTTTAGATGCTGCTCAAGTAAATTACACCACCACTGAAAAAGAGCTCTTGGCTATTGTTTTTGCATTAGATAAGTTCAGATGTTACCTATTCAGGTCTCGAGTAGTTGTCTTTACTGACTATGCAGCTCTGAAGTACTTGTTGAAGAAAGGTGAATCCAAACCAAGGTTAATTCGTTAGATGCTCTTGCTCCAAGAGTTTGACTTGGAAATTTGTGATAGAAGTGGAACACAAAACTTGGTCGTAGACTATTTGAGTTGAATTGAGAAAACTCATGATTCCTCTCCTATTCGAGATCATTTTCCTGATCAGCAACTCATGAGTATTTCTAACTCTTTTGTTACACCTTAGTTTGCTAACATTGTTTATTATCTTGTTGCTTCTGTTTTTCCACCATATACATCCAGAAACCAAATTTCAAAATTAAAAAGTGATGCAAAATATTATATATGGGATGATCCTTATTTGTGGAAGATGTACGGTGATTAAGTTATTCGAATATGCATTCCAAATCATGAGATAGAATCAGTACTCTGATTTTGCCATGCTTCACCAGTTGGTGGACATTTTGGTCCATAAAGAACAGGAAAAAAGGTGTTGGATTTTGGTTTATACTGGCCCACTATTTTTAAGGGTGCATGGAGAACTTGTAACACATGTGAGGAATGCCAAAGAGTTGGTAATACAATCATATGGTGACAACAAATGCGTTAACAATCTATGTTATTTTGTGAAGTATTTGATGTTTGGGGCATTGATTTTATGGGTCTATTTCCTCCATCCTTTGGTTTTACATACATTTTGTTAGTTGTGGATTATGTTTCTAAATGGGTGGAAGCTAAAGCCACCAAAACTAATGATGCTCGGGTTGTTGTGGATTTTGTTAGATCTCAAATTTTTTTACAGATTTGGCATCCCGAGAGCAATCATTAGTGATCAAGGAACACACTTCTGTAATAGGATCATGCAAGCTATGCTCAGGAAGTATGGGGTTATTCATAGAGTCTCTACTCCATATCACCCTTAAACCAATGAATAAGCAGAAGTCTCTAGCAGGGAAATCAAAAGAATCCTAGAGAAGATAGTGCAACCTAACAAAAGATTGGAGCAGGAAACTAGATGATGCTCTTTGGGTGTAACATCCCAAAATTTTAAATAGAAGATTAACTAAGGAAATAAATATTGAATAATTGAATGTGAGTCATTTGATGTCCCAAAATATTGAAAATAATTAAATTAAGATTTTTGGGGACTGTTGGTGATTGTGTAGACCGGATAAGCTGAAAATAAGCCCGGTTGAAATATGGGTGTGGGACCAAGTATCTTTGATTAAGACAATATTGGTCAGGGCTATTAAGAATATTATTGGGAGTCTGAAAATATATTCGGAATAATTTTCAGATAAAGTATTGAGCCCAAATAAAGATATTGTTTGCCATAAAATGATGAAATTTTAATGAAAGAGTTAAAGTTAAAAACAAAAGCTCAATTTTCTTCTCTTCTTTCACGTTGGCTTCTTTTTTTTTGTGGCAACATTCCTCTTCTTCTTTCTCTCTATTTCTCCTTCACTTCTTCCTCTTTTCTTCTTCCAACACCCTAGCTAAAGTGGTGTCATCTTCATCCCCTCCATTTTTGTTTGAAGAGGACTTGGAAACTTAAAGTTCTTCCTCTTTTCTTCTTCTTATTTTCGTGTGGCCTCCTTCTCCCTTGAAAACCCATTTTGTTTTTGGGTGAGGTAAGCCTCTTTTACTAATTTTTGGATGGGATAATGATGTGGTTATGAGTTTTTAAGGTTTGGGGAGTCATGCATGTGAATGGGTATTTATTAGAAGCATTTAAAACTTGAGCCCTAAGGTGGGTGGCCATAAATGTGAGGTTTTAATGAGGGATAAGTGTAGTAGATGTATTTATGTTCGTAGGAGATAAAGAATGATGGGGCATTAATGAGAGTTTTTGGATTTTGGTGAAAACCCTAATTTTAAGAATTGGGGAAGGTGCAGAATGATTGGTTAAATAATATACTTGAGAAGGAATGCATGATAATGATGAATATGAATATAGATAAATGGAGTTGTATGAAGGTTGGGTTATTATTGTTGATAGCCTTTGAATCTAATGGATATGGCTTAATGGGAAGGAATTCTCGAAGCCTAATAAATAATAAAAAAATGATGTCTATAATATGTCTGGTACATGTTAAGAAATTGTACATATGATTATGATTAAATAGAATTGAAATGATGTCTTAAATAGTTGATTGATTGGGATTCTATATGCATGTATATGTAGGACCTATTCCGAACGACGAGGCAGGTACGTCGTATCCATTGGAGTTCTTCTCTTAAGGTAGGAGAGGAGTCTTATGTTCTAAATGCATGAATTTGAATGGTATATGATTGCCATATGTATTGATATGCATGTTTGCCTTGCTTGGAGTGCTACATAATGTTGTGTATGATGTTGATGATATGTTTTGGCAACATGCTTGGTGCATTTAGAACAATTTTGGTGTGTTGTATGGTGGCGTAAATTGTTGATTATTATGTGGTGATACACATGTTCATCGTAAATGTATAATGAATGTTGATGATATTTGATAGATAATGATTGAAGCCTTTGTATTAATGATAAAATTGAATGATATGAATGAGAATTATCAAGAATGCCACACAAAGATTTAAACTCACAAGAATAACCAATAATAATGAATCCTCTAAAAGCCTTATGGAGATGTTAATGATGATGATGATGATGATGTATGATGAGTGGCATGTATAGGATGCATAGAGTGAGAAATGCATATGATTTGCATTTGCATCCATAGCATACTGTATAGCCGCCGTTGTTGGAACTGTAGGGGGTTCCCTCAGCCGACCCAGTGGGAGGGTGGCTCGGTGTACGAGCAATTTTATTTTCCCCTGTGACTCGGTGTGTAAGTCACGAAGCCGCCCATGTATTTCTACGGGGAGCTACATATGGCCAACCCTTGTGGAGGGTGGCTCTTGATGAGCAGCTGACCCCGGTGGTCCTTGGGATCATAGTCGCCTTGATTTGAGATCTGGCCAGCCCGCAACACCATATGTTGAATATGTTGTATACCGCGGTCATGGTGAAAATGACCAAGTGTTGCATGATGGGTGATACGGTTTGGTACCAAGTGCACATATTTTACTACTGCAGTAGGGGTATGGTTAGATGATCATACTTGAGTCCCATAATTGGTGTTTACATTCCCACAGTCAGATCTGCACTTGTTGAAATATTCCGTTGTGTATATACATTAGCTTAAGAGCATTTGCATATAGCAGGGAAGTATGCCAAAGGAACTGAGTTATGATGATGGTTGTATTGAGAATGAGATAATGTGTTAAGACAACATAAAAATATGAATACCAAATAATAATTTGAGTAAAATGATGTATTGTGTAATAGTCCAATGTTGTAGGACTTGATTATGTATATGCTTGTATACCTTGCTTGACTTAAAATGTCGTTATGATATGCGCGTAATAAGGATATAATAAGGAATGAGATGATATGTGTATGCAAAGTATACATGTTTGATGCATATGTATATAATCACATGGTATTCATATTCATCCTTTTAGAATGTATGACTCACTCTCCCATATTGTCCATTTTTAGACTTGTGATGCAGGGCATTTATGGGAAGAGTGGATATTTTAAAGTACATTTTGGTTGAGGAGGTAAATAGGTGTATAGGAAGTACCTTGCCCGGTAAAATCTAGATTTTTGTATAGCATATAGGATGTATGTATGCTTATTTTCTTATCTAGATTATAGATGATGATTTTGAGGGTCTTGTAGGAAAATTGGACCTTGGTGTGTATGGTCAATTTTCATTAATGACCCAAATAATGTAAGATAATGAATCATGGTATTTGATGATGTTTAATTTCATGAATGAATGACATGTTTTCACAACCTATAGTATTTTATGAAATTTTGTAGAATTTAGTTTCGACTCCATGCATAGAAATATTAAAGTTTCTTCTTGAAGTGTATGAATAATTTGGAGGACTTGTAAATGCATAATGAGGTGTAAATAATGCATTAGGATAGGTTAACTTAGGAATAAATGGAAATTGATATGCCACACTGTGAAATCTCCTCGTTTCTGCACAAACTCTGCAAAACTTACTCAAGCGAATGGAAATCTCGCTTAAGCAAGATCCTTGGGTATTAGTGTTTTAGCCACTGGCCAAAATTCACCTGAGCGAATGGCTTTCTCGCCCAAGCGAGATTTGCCTAGGAGTGGAGGTTAGTCACTGGACCATTTTCACTCAAGCGAAATGGTCTTGGCTTGGGAGTCGCTCAAGTGAGGAGAAGAGGAAATGGACACTGGACGATTTTCACCCATGCGAGCCTTGCCTCGCCTAAGCGAAAATTGGGCAGTGAGTCCCTAATGCCACTAGAGTAATCTCACTCAAGCGAGGTGGAAATCCGCTCAAGCGAGGTTGGCTCCTGAGGCAAATCTCCTCTCTCGCTCAAGCATCTCGCTGGTTTACCCAAGTGTGGCCTTCGAATCTTGTTCAAGTGAGATGGGGTCTGCTTAAGTGAAGGGACCCCCTGATGCTCAAACTCTCCCTTGCTCAGCCTTTCTGGTTTTCGCTCAAGTGTACTTACGCGAGCTTACTCAAGCAAATTTGGTACTCGCTTGAGCGAGTGGCATCCTGATGTGCATACTTGTTTTGTTTTGAATGATTACATTTCCCTTTGTATAAAACCTCTTCTTGCATCATCTTAAAATTAGTTTGAACATATTATGAATCCTTGAGCCTTATGAAACCTTTTTCCTTCAAATTCAATCATGCAACAATCAAATCAATTAATTCTTCCACTGTTTCTAATTGGAAATTTATTATGAAATCTTCTTTTTAATTTACCCTCTCATATCTTCATATATGAGAGTGGCTTTTCATAGATCCAGGTGTTGAATTAGAAAGCTTCACCACTCCAATTATTTGGCTAATTCACGAATTATAAAACGTGAAAAATTTCCCTGTATATTCGGGGCGTCTCGTGGGGCACATAGAACAGCTTTCAAGGCACCTATAGGAATGTCTCCCTATAGAGTTGTTTTTGGTAAGGCATGTAATCTTCTGGTAGAGATTGAGCATCGTGCTTACTGGGCTGTGAAAACTTACAACTTAGCACTTGATCAAGCAGATGAGGAAAAGAAATTACAATTGAATGAGCTTGATGAGATCTGTTTGGCAGCTTATGAGAATTCAAAGTTCTATAAAGAGAAAACAAGGAAATTCCATGATATCCTAATAGCTAGAAAAGAGTTTGTTGTCGGACAGAAAGTGCTACTGTTTAATTCCCAGTTGAAACTGATTGTTGGAAAACTACGCTCAAAATGGGAAGGACCGTTCATAGTCACTAATGTATTTCCCCATGGAGCTGTTGAGATAAAAGTGAAAACTCCAACAAGAGCTTCAAAGTTAATGGAGGAACCACTTCTTGATCCCCCTTGATTAGGGAGTATTTTTACCCATCTCTTTACCTGTTCATACTCTTGTCCATTTTGTATGCCCTGTTTTACATTGAGGACAATTATGATTTAAGTGTGGGGGTGAGATTTCTCAGTGTGATTTTAGACCGTTTTTATGTGTGATTGTTTTTCTGCCTAACATTAAAAAATTAAAACAAAAGTTTTATGTGTGTTTTTGTTTAAAATGGTATGTTTTATTGGAATTTTAGGATATGCATGAGTAATAGGTAGTTTTTTTCATGTTTGATATGAGCTTCATAATATGTTATGATTTAAACTTAGGCAATTTTTGGTATGTTAAGAATGACATGATAATTGAGAGATGATCACATGTGATAGAATTATACCTTATGAGATTTTTGAGCCTTAAAATTTGATGGATCACTTTACACCATCTTAATTCTTTCATGTGTGATTTATTCCTGAATGCTTACACCTCAATCTTTGACTTGTTTCTTGATGATACTTGAAACTCATATACATGTATTTGAAATGACACAGGCATTCTGTTCAAACGAGCCATTAGCCATATAAGCCTACCATGAATAAATCATCCTTTGCTAGCCCATTTAAGCCCATTTAACCATTTCTTTGTTGCAGATCAAAACAAGCCTTAAGTGAAAAAACAAAAAAAAACAAAAAAATGTTCATGCCTTAAGGAATATCCTGGAACTTTGACATCGATTTAGAAATGGGCATTCAAATAAGTGTGGGGGTGTGCTAACAAGGGTCGTAACTCTTGGTTTTACTTGTTTATTAAAAAAATCAAAAAAAGGAAAAAAAGAAAAAGATTTACTAGGAATGTTTGTGACTAAAATGTGATTGAACAAATGTTTTACCTCACTGTTGGCCTGTTAAATTAATTGCTCCATCATTCTTTTTGGCATATGAAACTAATTTCCAAATTTTTATCACCCTATTTTACCCTGGCCACATTACAACCCTAAAAAGCCCTGTCGATCTATACATGCATTTGTGTTGATTGTGGAATTGAGAAACTTGCCAAATTTATAGGACTGTCTATTTTTTAGGAAATGTTTTGAGAGTATACACAAACCCAAAACACTTGAGAGTTGAGAGTATGTCTTGTGAGGTACTGTCACTTATGATCTTCTTTTCAGTTTGATTCAATTCTCATATGCCTAAGTGTTTGGATGATTTTCATACATATCTTGATGCTTTGTATCCTGCATGTTAAATAACTCTTGTTTCTCTGTATATTCCTACGATTTCATGATGAGCACGCCAGTTCTGTGTGTTTATTATTTTCCAACTTAATGTTTTCAAATTGTAAAACTTGTTTTTATTTTGATTTTTCCTGGGAGTGCAAAAAAGTAAGTGTGGGAGCATTTAATAATGCATATTTCATCCTTAATTCCTCATTTTAAATGTGTATAATTTGTCATTACTTATTGTGTAATATATTGCATTTTAACATATTTTCATAATTTGAGCTTTATTTAATATTTGATTTTAAAATGAATTAAGGATTAGTTTTTTACTAGAAATAATGAAATCCTAGTTTTTCTTATTTTGTAGTGAATAATTAAGCTTGCAATTAGAAAATAATGACCAAGAATCAAGAGGAAGAAGGCACAATTGATTACATGTTCTGAAAGGGTTAATAAAGGACAAAACAAGTGAAGAACAGGTCAATGAATCGATTCATAGGAAGTATGAATCGATTCATGTGTTGGAAAAGCCCAGGAATTGGAAATTTGAAGCCATAAATCGATTCACATAAAGTGTGAATCGATATACACGTGATCAGGGAGCAAAAATCATGAAATTAAAAGCCATGAATCGATTCATAGCCCCTAGGAATCGATTCACACATGTTTCTCAAGCCTGAGAATCAATTTTTTTGCATTAGGAATCGATTCATACACTGCAATTTTGTCTAAATGAAAGTCACAGAATGTAAATGAATTGATTCATGCTTTTAGTAATCGATTCATATTAGTGGAAACAACATTACGGGATTAAAGAAAGCAGAAACAACATTATGGGTTTTCTGAATCCATACGCTTGTTATTTCCTTTCCCTCGCCTATAAAAAGAAGAAGAATTGAAGCCTTTCAACACACCTTACACACCATTCACTTCTTTCTCCAGGAGCTTCAATTTGGAGCAACATAGGCACAAGGCTTCTCAAGGAAATTCTCTTCCTCTTCTGTATATTCCAGGTTCGATCTTTCTTATTTTTAGTTTGTTTTAATTATGGAGGGCTAAAACCCCTAGATTGATTTTCTTAGAGATTATTGTAATATGATTTGAGGTTTCTATTTTTAATATAGTACTCTTTTATTATTGTTGATTTCTTCATAATCTTACTCTGCTTGTTTGAATTCCATTCTGTTTAATTAAATTTGTATGCTTAATCAGTTTAATTATGCAAATGGAATAGAATAAGATTTTGTTTAAAATGGATTAAGGAAGTATGCATGATTAATGAATATTTTCATAATTACTTTTAATTATTATGGTTTGCTTAATTCCATAATATGAGAACAGATTATGTATGTAGGCGATGTTCTTATGTATACTCAATGATTCCTAGATTTTACAATCTTGACTCCTTTTGCTTAATTAGGATGCTTGATTAATATGTTCATTCAGTTTGAATGTAAGTAAAGGAATTGTGAATTGAAAAAGACACTTAGTTGATTAATTCAAATTAAGCTAAGAAATCAACAGTAATGAAAGTGTATAATTCATCTTTTGTGAACCAAGGATAAATCTAATTACAGTACTCCAACAAAATCAATCGCTTGTTATTTATTTTCTAAGTTTTACATTTATTTGTTTTAAATTTTATTGTGACAACCAAACCAAACCCCCCAACACTTTTGTATGTTGAATTTTTGTTTGTTAAAATTATTTTAAAACTTGATTTTCCTAAATTTTTATGTTGATCTTCGAGAGAACGACCTAGGTTCACACCCTAGTACTACATTATTTTTAATGTTTCAATTTGATCGACCGTGACAGTCCACGTCAGAGATCATTTAGTGCTAACTACATCAGAATCCACCTTTTTCTTCTTGTATCGTTACACCCCACACCAAGGACAATGATGTAATAATTCATGCTCCCCGTAGTATAGTAGAGCTGGCAAAATGGCCTGGCCCACACATAAAAATGTAGTGTGCGGGCCTAAAATAAAAAGTCAAAATCAATATGTGAAAAAAAGCCCCTAAAAAGCCCAAAAAATGGCCCAAGTGCGGGTCAGCCCGTATGGCCCGCGGGCAGCCCTATTATTTTTAAAAAATAAAAATAATAATTTTTAGTTAGGTTAGGTGCTTGCTTTTGTGACTTTTATTATGGACTTTTATGAAATATACGATTTAACTTTCTGCATTTTGTTTTCTTCCATAATGTTTTCTTTGATTGATTTTGTACATTTTATTAAAAAGCATAATATAGAAAGTCAAACATAATGCCATCTCCATAAGATAATATCACTTTATGTCAACACCAATAGTTATGTAGTTCATGACTTCACCTTAATAAGGTTTCACAGTATTGCCGTTGTGAATTGATAATATCACTTTATGACTTCACCAATAGTATACGCTACGTTATATGCATTTTTAATTTGATTATGATAAAACCTGAAGTTGTATGTCCATAATTTTTTAGCTATAGCCTATATGTTTACACAAATTATGATCTTTGATATATGTATATTTTTTTAATCGTGTGTCTTTATCATTCGGTAATGTCGTTTTAATTAAAACTTTTTCCAGCTAATTTAATTAAATAGTATTATTACAAAGAACAATTTTTTTATAAATTTATTTTTTTAACTTTTTTAAGCGGGCCGCCCGAAGTGGCCCATAACCCGTTGAGGGTCGGGCTAAGGCCTTTAATTTCAAGTCCCGAATTTTTACGGGCCATTTTTGGCCCGACCCTAAATGGCCCGCAGCCCGATAAAGCCCGGCCCGTTTAGGGCCGCCCGCCCGAATTGCCAGCTCTATAGTGTAGTATATAATCATTTGGGCATGTGTGAATCTTCTCATACTCCAGACCAATAGGACACACAACCTTCTTAGTCTCGTAGTTACGATATGGCAAGGTGTTACTAGCTGGGAGCATTTCTTTCAATAACTTAAGCAATTCAGTGAAACTTTTATCAGTCCATTCATTTATCACCTTTAAATTAAACAATCATAAAACTATTGACAACCTTGTGAAATTGGTGCAGTTAAGATACAAAAGCTTCTCAGAAGCCTCATACAAAGTCGTGTATACATGAGCTCTCTTAAAGCTTTCTACCCCTACATCATGAACTCAAGTCAGTCATCCATGTCGACATCAATGTCATGTGCAGACCTTTAACTTTCAGTTTGGAAAGTGCTACTTTACATGACAATATCTTTATCGTGCCATATCCAATGCATATAACTCATAAGACAGCCATTACATAGTAGATGTTCTCTTACCACTTCCAATTCTAGTCAACACATGTTCAAACATTTTACTCATTAAAATATCCTCTGTTGACCTCCTTAGCATTTCATATTACAAATTATATGAATAATTCAACTCTACCCTCATACTCTTTACTTATGTTTGATGTAGTCACTATGACAAATTTGAATTTTTAAAGTGTTTATTACAAAAAATGTTTTAAAATATGAGCGTTAAATGATTACAACGCTTGTTTTCTTAAGCGCTTTAAATATGTGATTTCTTAAAGCATTTTCTTTAATTAAACGCTTTAAATTTGTGATAAAAATTTAATATTGTAATTTAAAATGCATGCATGTATTAGGCGCTTTGAAAATAGACTAAATTGAAATCGCTTTTCTTAGTAAGCGTTTTAAAACGTATAGACGTTTAATTGAATCTCGCACGTTGCTCTCTCATCCTTTTTATGTGAAACCTATCATTCTCTCCATAAAACCCTTCTCCTCACTCCTCTAATCATTTTTTTGCGATTGGCCTCCTCTCGATGTTGAGGTCCACCACAAGAACGCCTTCTTCGAGCAGGTTTCCTTTCTTCCTTCAATTTCAATTGCGTTGATTTGTTATTTTTTTTGTTTCTCCCTAAATGGCTCCTTCTTTGAATAGGTTTTCTTCCTTCAATTTTTATTCTCTCTTCTATTTTTCTCTTTTTTTGTGTTTCTCCTATGGCTTTTGATCTCGAAGCGAAAGCCAAATAGGCCTTTGTGGAAGACCACTTCAAACTCGTGGTGGAACTTCTCACTCAAGCCATTGATCTTGACCCTAATAAACCTGAACTCTACGCTAACCATGCCTAAGACAACATCAAACTCAATAACTTCAGTGGTACCCCTTGTTCTATTTCTTATATATATATATAATATTCTAAAGCTTATGTTTTTTGAATACCCTTTTACTTGTTTTGTAAGAAAAATATGGATATATGTTATTTTAAAAATTTTTGCGAGCTTGATGGACATATTGTGTTGACAGAAGAATCTTATACCATACCTGTACAAGAGGTAAAGACTGAGACACAAGGTGTTACTCCCAACGATGTTAAGCAAGTGGATGATCTTTCGGAGAAGCCAACAATGATAGTGACTAAACCCAAATACAGGTTAATATTGCTATATGATATTTTCATTTAATTTCTATTTATTGTATTACTATTTTATATGACAAGATCACGGAGCCAAACTGTATTCAATGTGATTGAGAAATTAGGAGAATGATTTATTAAAAAAAAATTAATGGATGTTTTGGAATTTCCTATTTTGTGATTCACAAACAACGATCAAAATGTACAAGCTTATTAGGGAAGAAAGGTTTCTTCTGTAACAACCCTGATTTTATGTCAGTGGGTCCCTAAGACTAGATACTTTGTTTATGTGTTAAATTCTATGTGTATTGATGATTGGGCTATAACCGATCTGCTTGTGTGATAGATGATTAGTGTTTTCAAAGGATTTAATGAATTAGAGGCAATTATCTTTAATTTAATTATGTGAATAATAATGATAATAATTGTGCTAATAGTAATACTGATAATAATAGTAATGATTAATTTATTAAGAAAACTTAACGTTTAATGAAAATATTTAATCTATATTCCTTTAAATTATTAATTTGTTGCATTACCCCCAGTTTTGGCCAAGAAGATATCTGGAGCGACCGAGTCAAATTATTTTTATCCTAATATGTCCCTCATACAGTGTCTCATAGTTTTCGTGAAGGGCTCAATGCCCGTTTCCCATCGCCTAACCTTAGAAAATTTATTTTCAAGTTAACTGTGTAAGCCAATCTGCGCACGTGTACGTATTTTGGGTGTAATTTCCCTCCACTTATTATAATTGAGTCATTCTTGTCTCAAAATTTCAGTATCAAAATTTATCTACAACTTTGATGTTAACCACGAAAACCCATTCCTACCCAATAAATCCCAGAATTTAAAATACCACACTAATTCACGTTTTCTTGGTGATAGCCTGCACTATGTCTAGTGTTTTCTGTGTTTATCCCTCGTATGACCATGAAATCAAATGATTCTTTAGCCATAATTTTTAGACTCAATTACCCACAACTTTGATGAAGAGTGTAACATCCCTGTTTTTAGAAACAATTTTATCCTTGTAAATTTTGATTATGGAGGGTTTGTAAGCAAGAATAAATCAATGTATACCTTGTTGATGGTCTATGGTACCTCAAAAATATCATTCTTGCACTTAATAATGGAATTTATATGGAATATTAGTGAAAAGATGCAAAAACCGAGTGAAAAGGGCCCTGTTCCGAGTGAAAGAATGTAAGAAAGCTTTTGTTTATGTTGATTTGATGCTTCTTACCGAGTGGGACGCATTATGGAAGTATTCCGAACGGTTCTTATGTAATTACTTAAAGATCCGAGTGGAAATGGAAGAAGGAACCATTCCGAGAGAAATATAGAGAGGCTGAACCATTACCGAGTGAGAAAGCGAGTGTTGAGTCAGTTTTTGAAGATTCCGAGCCATGAAGGGCGGACTCGCTCAAGCGAATCGGATGTCGCTTAAGCGATCCGATGATTAGCACTCTACACCAGTTAGCTAAAATAGGTCGTCCTTAGAGCAGGAGTTCACACCGGATAGCTCTGAGCCGGTGTTCATCACAACACCGCCCTCTTTACACAGACGGAGTCCTTAACCCCTTAACACACCGTCCTTCCCTACTTCACACTCAACACCGCCCACTACACACCGCCCATCACTACACTCCGCCTTATACTCCACACCGCCTCATACTCCATACCGCCTCACCTAATACCGCCCTCACATTTCACTCCGCCCTCACATTGCACTCCGCCCTCGTGCTGCACTCCGCCCTCGTAATTTAATACCGCCCTCACATGTGATACCGACCTCTTTGCCAGCACTGAATATCTTTTTAATTCCACTTCAGATAGTGGTCAGCCCACTTAATCATATAAAGCCAAGAATGATTGGCACAACGAACCAATCAGAGGAGAAAGTTGCCTCCATTATGATAACTTTATATATTTTATCCCTATCTAATGCAAAGCTGACTGTAAAAGGAGTCAAAAGGCTCCATTATCCCACCTAATTCTCCAATCGATGTCTTCCACTTGTCTCCCCACTCATTTCATCTCTATTTAAATGAGCTGAAGGTCTTCAGACCTCACACCACACACGAACCAAACACTTCATCACTCTTCTTCCCAGCAAGCTCTTTTCCTCTACTTTCCCCTCTGTTTCGCTCGGATTCCAGGCAGGACAGTGAAGGGGAAACCTCTTTCCTTCCATTCAAGAACTTCATTGAGGTAAGGGGGTATATTCTTGGGTGCCTTGTGGGAAAACCGAGTGAGGATAGGTCCAGTATGAATGAAATGCTTGAAATTATTGTATGTATATGCATGTACATATATGTATATCTGTTACCGAGTGAATTGTGATAAGACATGTATTGATTGCATTGAAATTACTAAGACAGCATGGGTACCGTGTGGATTCCAGTGAAATAAATATGATAACATGTTATTCTACTCAGTTTTTATGATAATCCGACTGGTTTTGCTTATTTATACTCAGATTTGCATATATATATATATACTCGGAATTGCTTACTTATACTCAGATATTAGCCTTTCATTTGATTTCACCCGGACAACATAGTATTTCACTCGGTAAACACTATATTTCTCTCGGACAGCAACTCCCAAGTTATATTTCACTCGGATTTTGACTTAATACCACTCAGAAAATTATATTTACCTTTACTCAGAACCCCTTATTAGTAAATGCACTCAGAAACATCATTATTTAACTCGGACAGTAACTTTCTATTCATTTCACTCGGCCAAAACAATTATTTCACTCAGCAAATTGTTATTTTTCACTAAAGATAGTCCTTTTAATTAATATAACTCGGTAAACTTATAATTCCACTCGGAAAACTCTATTTTTAGTGTTTTTCACTTGAATTCTCAATTGGAAACCTATTTTTAATATTTATTTAAGTTATTGGTAAGCTATAAATGATATTCTTATTCCTTATTATCATTATTTCTTGTCAAACTTAATATTGTTATCCTTATTATTATTTTTATCATTATACTTTGTTAAACATCTAAATTATGTATAAATACATAAAGTCTACATTATTTTACTCTTTATGAAAGAATATGTATATAATAGATATATTTCTAAAATAATAAACGAATATCTTACGAGGTTTAAAAGATTGAGGAAATTCAAAGAACTTGAGAATGTTATGATGAAACTGGAGACACATAAGATACCTAGTAATCAATTGATAAGACAAATGCATTCCGCATCATGAAAATATTTTTGAAGAAGAAAAACCTCTAGAGCATACACTTGGTACAGTGGAGGACACTCACGTTCGATTTCCATGAAGAATCTTGGGAGTACAACTGGAACGGCAACCCAATGGCATCAGAGTCGCGCCTGATAGCCGGGTGAGACGATGTAATTCTAGTGTACTTTGACTAAATGACGGAGTGTAACTATGATCGTAGGGATCCAAGTTCCAAAAATATTTAAATTAATAATGAGAACCAATGAGTTCATTTTGTACCACATGGAACTTGGGCGGACCCTGATCGCTCTAGATGATTGGAATGGTGATATTCCAAAGAATGAGAAGAAGATGAAACGATTTATCAGGCCCACATGCATCATGAGACTTAATCAAAGATAAATCATAATAAATCCGCACTCATGCATTCATTTGTTATAATTGTAAATAAATTATATGTATGAATTATTTCATGATTGTTATAATTGTGAACATGACGATTATGTGATGATAACATGTTTGATTGTTACAAACATGCTAAATGTATGATCTATGTGACATTGTATGTTAACTGGATTATGTTCGCACCGGAGGAACCAATCAAGGTCTTGGGTTATACTCACCCTTACTGTTGAACATTTTTCAGAGGAATTAGAAACTCAAGAACCCGAGTGTGAAGATCAGCAGTACGCTGAACCCAGTGAGAATAATCACTAGGAATAGAACATTTATAATCAGACTCCGGATGACTGTATAATATTTAAGGGTGCCTGCGTGCCCCATTCTGTTAAGAGTACATTTATTTACAGTTTGTGAATGACTATGTGATTTATACAATGTTACTTCCGCTGATTTGCCACGTATTTATTTTAAAAAAAAAAATATATTCACTTTTTCTAAAAACTGTTAACACTCTTAGTTAAATGGGATGAACCTACAGAAGGATTTGTCTTATCTAACCAAGGGTGTTACAAAGGTGGTATCAGAGCATAGTCGATTCATTAAGCTTGTGGAGTGGACCATTAGGTTTCCACGTACTCTGATAGAAATATTGAACAGTCCATAACACTCCTAGGACTAAATATCCTATGTGGAATACTCCACATAACACATACCCTAAATCTATTTGTTGATATTCTTTCAGCAAATTCCCAATGGCACGCCAAAATAACAATCACTTGATGGAGAATCTTCTTACCAGAATTGTGGAGGTAATAGAAAGGCAAGAGTTACCTCATGCTTCTGCCAGGCAAGGATTAGCTGATTTTCAAAGGAACAATCCTACGCAGTTCAAAGGAGGCTTCAATCCAGAAGGAGCACAGCTATGGATTGAACATCTTGAAAAGATTTTTGTCGCTATGCGATGTTCCGATGAGGATTGTGTAACCTTTGCGGTCTTCATGCTGGTTGGAGAAGCAGAACATTGGTGGACTCATGCTAGAGTCAGACTAGCTACTGATGGGCATATCATTACTTGGGGACGATTTAAGACAGAATTCCTCGCTAAATATTTTCCCGAAGATATAAGGAGGCAAAAAGAGCAAGAATTCTTCAATCTGAAACAAGGCAATATGACTGTTGGGGAGTACGCTGCTAAGTTTGATGAACTGGCAAAATGTTGTCCTTACTACACTCACATGGGAGAAGCATCAAGATGTGTAAAGTTCGAGGCAGGACTACGACATGAGATTCGTCAAGTCATATGTTGTCAACAAATTACACAATTCACCACTTTGGTTGACAGATGCCGTATATTTGAGAACACCTCTAATCTTCGACGACCTGGAGCGTCTAATCATGGGCCAGAGCGACGTATACCTGATCGACAGCAAAGAAGGGATTTTCGAGGAGATCGACCATATTTCCGATCTTTCAACTCAGTCAACCGAATTCCTCCTAAAGGTCAGGAGAACCAAAGAAGTAGAAACTGCACAATTTGTGGATGGATCGGACATCGTGATGATGACTGTTGGTACAATAATAAAAATAACCAACAACAAGTACCCCAAAGACAGGCAGTACGACCAACAGGTCAAGGAAGTGGAGGATCTACTGCAAATGTCTCTACCAACAATGCCCCGAGAATGCAAAATGTTTCCTGCAACAACAACTTCAGACAGAACAATAATTCTGGAAGGCCCGGAAATAACTCAACCGGAAGGCCAGGGGGAAATGCCCGAGTTTTTACCATGAATGGTGCAGAAGTATCACAAGAGAACGATCTTGTGCAAGGTACATGCTTTATAGGAAGTACTCTATTAAATGTATTATATGATTCTGGAGCCACTCATTCTTTCATATCTGAGAATTGTGTAAAACATTTAAAGCTTCCTACAACCTCTCTGCCTTATCAAATGATTGTCACAACTGCCGCCAATAAGCCTATTTACTCTACTCGCATATGTCTAGAATGTCCTCTTAACATCGAAGGGAAAGCTTATCAGGTAGATCTGATATGTTTACCTTTGATTGATCTAGACATTGTTCTAGGGATGAATTGGCTTGCTGCCAATCATATTCTGATTGACTGTCATAATAGATCCATCTCTCATGGGTCTACTACCTCTGAATATGATCAAGTCACAGATTCTTGCCTTGTTAACTCAGAAAATGTAAGTTCAAAAGAAATCCAACTGTACATGATCCTTACTGAAACTGAAAGTAAGGCCACTCCTCAACTTGGACAGATTCCTGTTGTTCAAGAATTTCCAGAAGTATTCCCTGAGGATATAAGCGAGTTACCTCCAGATCGAGAAGTCGAATTCAGTATTGATATTATACCGGGCGTGGGACCAATTTCTATTGCTCCTTACCGGATGTCACCCAAGGAAATCAGCGAACTTAAAGAGCAATTAGAAGAACTTCTGGAGAAAGGTATGATTAGACCCAATGTCTCACCTTGGGGAGCACCAGTTCTTCTAGTCAAAAAGAAGGATGGCAGTATGCGATTATGTGTTGACTATCGTCAGTTAAATAAAGCTACGATCAAGAATCGATACCCTCTCCCAAGAATTGATGATTTGATGGACCAACTACGAGGAGCCACTATCTTCTCGAAGATTGATCTGCGATCAGGCTATCATCAAATCAGGGTAAAGAAAGACGATGTACCCAAAACGGCATTCAGAACACGATATGGGCACTATGAGTACCTTGTTATGCCCTTTGGAGTTACAAATGCACCTGCAGTCTTTATGGGATACATGAACTGAATCTTCCATGAGTACTTGGACAAATTCGTGGTCGTATTCATTGACGATATTCTCGTTTACTCTAAGAGCCATGAGGAACACGAGGAGCATCTTCGAATTGTTCTGAACACTTTGCATGCAAGACAATTGTACGCTAAGTTTTCAAAATGTGAATTCTGGTTGACGGAAGTGAAATTCTTAGGACATGTCATTTCTAAGGAAGGAATTGCTGTGGACCCTACAAAGGTAGAAGCTGTACTAAGTTGGGAACAACCCAAGAATGTGACGGAAATCCGCAGTTTCCTTGGACTGGCGGGATATTATCGTCGATTCATCGAGAATTTCTCTCGAATTGCAGCACCTTTAACTAAGCTTACTCGTAAAGATCAACCATTCGAATGGACTGATAAGTGTGAAAGCAGTTTTACGGAGTTACGTCAACGACTCACTAGCGCACCTGTATTGATTTTGCCAGATCCTGCCAAGCCATATGAAGTGTACTGTGATGCGTCAAAACAAGGATTAGGATGTGTCCTAATGCAAGAAAGGAAAGTTGTTGCTTATGCTTCAAGACAGCTAAGAACCCATGAAGTTAATTATCCCATACATGATTTGGAATTAGCTGCTGTTGTGTTTGCCTTGAAAATCTGGAGACACTACTTGTATGGTACATACTTCGAAGTTTTCAGTGATCACAAAAGCTTGAAGTATCTATTTGACCAGAAGGAGTTGAATATGCGACAACGTAGGTGGATGGAATTTATCAAGGATTATGATTTTGAACTCCGGTACCATCCTGGAAAAGCTAATGTTGTGGCTGATGCACTCAGTAGAAAGGCTTTACGTCTATCATATATGATGATAAAGGAGTTAGAGCTGATTGAACAGTTTCGCGATTTGAACCTAGCAGTAACACCAAAAAGGGGAAGCCTTATGGTTGGAATGCTAAGGATTTCCAATGATTTCTTGGAACAAATCAAAGAAGCTCAAGCCAATGACCAGGAATTACAAGATCTAGCAGAAAAGACAAAAGAAGGAGTCTCAGGGTTTAGCAAAGATGAACATGGAGTGATCAAGTATCAACAGAGGCTCTGTATTCCGGTCAACGCAGATCTTAAGAGATCTATCCTGGATGAAGCACACAAAAGTAAGTACAGCATCCACCCAGGATCAACCAAGATGTACCAAGACTTAAAGAAATTATTCTGGTGGCAAGGAATGAAAAGGGATATCGTTGAGTACGTAACAGCTTGCCTGATGTGTCAGAAGGTAAAGGCGGAACAACAACGACCAAGTGGGACCCTTCGTCCTCTGGATATTCCAGAATGGAAATGGGATAAGATTGCTATGGACTTCGTGAGTGGATTTCCCAGAACATCAGCTGGATGTGATGCTATTTGGGTAATCGTAGATCGATTAACAAAGACCGCTCACTTCATTCCTGTCAATATGAAGTATTCCCTAGAAAAACTCACCCAGATCTATATCAAGGAGATTGTACGATTACATGGAACTCCCACTGCAATTGTATCTGATCGAGATCCTCGTTTCACATCGCAGTTTTGGAAGAGCCTGCAACAAGCTCTAGGAACTCGTCTGAAGTTAAGTTCCGCATACCACCCACAGACAGACGGACAATCAGAGAGAACGATCAAGACTCTTGAAGATTTGTTACGTCTTTGTGTATTGGAACATGGTGGAAGTTGGCAAGAGTATCTCCCACTTATTGAATTCACTTACAACAACAGTTATCATGCAAGCATTGGAATGGCTCCATATGAAGCTTTGTATGGAAGAAAGTGCCGTACACCTTTATGTTGGTATGAAACTGGTGAGAAAACAATAATTGGACCAGAGATCATTCAGAAAACAACAGAACAAGTTCAGAGGATTCAAATGGCAATGAAGGCTTCGCAAGATAGACAAAAGAGTTACTATGACAAGCGACGGAAGCCATTAGAATTTGAAGAAGGCGATCATGTATTTCTCAAAGTTACTCCTACCACTGGAGTAGGAAGAGCTTTGAAGGCCAAGAAGTTAAGCCCCAGATACGTAGGACCCTATCAGATTTTGCAAAAGATAGGAACTCATGCGTACCGCATTGCTCTGCCACCCGAGCTGACAAACCTTCACAATGTCTTTCATGTCTCTCAACTCCGCAAATATGTACCAAGCCCTGATCATGTTCTAAGCCCTGATCAATTTATTCTGAAGGAAAATCTTACCTTTGAAGCATCGCCAGTTAAGATTGCTGACCGACGTCTCAAACAACTAAGAGGCAAAGAAATCCCTTTGGTCAAGGTAGTTTGGAGTCAGACAGATGATGGGGATGCTACTTGGGAAATTGAGGAGAAAATGAGAGAATTGTACCCTCAATTGTTTTAGCTTTAAATTTCGGGACGAAATTTCTAAAAGGAGGGGAGAATGTAACATCCCTGTTTTTAGAAACAATTTTATCCTTGTAAATTTTGATTATGGAGGGTTTGTAAGCAAGAATAAATCAATGTATACCTTGTTGATGGTCTATGGTACCTCAAAAATATCATTCTTGCACTTAATAATGGAATTTATATGGAATATTAGTGAAAAGATGCAAAAACCGAGTGAAAAGGGCCCTGTTCCGAGTGAAAGAATGTAAGAAAGCTTTTGTTTATGTTGATTTGATGCTTCTTACCGAGTGGGACGCATTATGGAAGTATTCCGAACGGTTCTTATGTAATTACTTAAAGATCCGAGTGGAAATGGAAGAAGGAACCATTCCGAGAGAAATATAGAGAGGCTGAACCATTACCGAGTGAGAAAGTGAGTGTTGAGTCAGTTTTTGAAGATTCCGAGCCATGAAGGGCGGACTCGCTCAAGCGAATCGGATGTCGCTTAAGCGATCTGATGATTAGCACTCTACACCAGTTAGCTAAAATAGGTCGTCCTTAGAGCAGGAGTTCACACCTGACAGCTCTGAGCCGGTGTTCATCACAACACCGCCCTCTTTACACAGACGGAGTCCTTAACCCCTTAACACACCGTCCTTCCCTACTTCACACTCAACACCGCCCACTACACACCGCCCATCACTACACTCCGCCTTATACTCCACACCGCCTCATACTCCATACCGCCTCACCTAATACCGCCCTCACATTTCACTCCGCCCTCACATTGCACTCCGCCCTCGTGCTGCACTCCGCCCTCGTGCTGCACTCCGCCCTCGTAATTTAATACCGCCCTCACATGTGATACCGACCTCTTTGCCAGCACTGAATATCTTTTTAATTCCACTTCAGATAGTGGTCAGCCCACTTAATCATATAAAGCCAAGAATGATTGGCACAACAAACCAATCAGAGGAGAAAGTTGCCTCCATTATGATAACTTTATATATTTTATCCCTATCTAATGCAAAGCTGACTCTAAAAGGAGTCAAAAGGCTCCATTATCCCACCTAATTCTCCAATCGATGTCTTCTACTTGTCTCCCCACTCATTTCATCTCTATTTAAACGAGCTGAAGGTCTTCAGACCTCACACCACACACGAACCAAACACTTCATCACTCTTCTTCCCAGCAAGCTCTTTTCCTCTACTTTCCCCTCTGTTTCGCTCGGATTC
This sequence comes from Clitoria ternatea, assembly GCA_037962975.1. Lineage (NCBI taxonomy): Eukaryota > Viridiplantae > Streptophyta > Magnoliopsida > Fabales > Fabaceae > Clitoria > Clitoria ternatea. The sequence goes on from CM075670.1 coordinate 147,867,067, forward strand.
CAGGCAGGACAGTGAAGGGGAAACCTCTTTCCTTCCATTCAAGAACTTCATTGAGGTAAGGGGGTATATTCTTGGGTGCCTTGTGGGAAAACCGAGTGAGGATAGGTCCAGTATGAATGAAATGCTTGAAATTATTGTATGTATATGCATGTACATATATGTATATCTGTTACCGAGTGAATTGTGATAAGACATGTATTGATTGCATTGAAATTACTAAGACAGCATGGGTACCGTGTGGATTCCAGTGAAATAAATATGATAACATGTTATTCTACTCAGTTTTTATGATAATCCGACTGGTTTTGCTTATTTATACTCAGATTTGCATATATATATATATACTCGGAATTGCTTACTTATACTCAGATATTAGCCTTTCATTTGATTTCACCCGGACAACATAGTATTTCACTCGGTAAACACTATATTTCTCTCGGACAGCAACTCCCAAGTTATATTTCACTCGGATTTTGACTTAATACCACTCAGAAAATTATATTTACCTTTACTCAGAACCCCTTATTAGTAAATGCACTCAGAAACATCATTATTTAACTCGGACAGTAACTTTCTATTCATTTCACTCGGCTAAAACAATTATTTCACTCAGCAAATTGTTATTTTTCACTAAAGATAGTCCTTTTAATTAATATAACTCGGTAAACTTATAATTCCACTCGGAAAACTCTATTTTTAGTGTTTTTCACTTGAATTCTCAATTGGAAACCTATTTTTAATATTTATTTAAGTTATTGGTAAGCTATAAATGATATTCTTATTCCTTATTATCATTATTTCTTGTCAAACTTAATATTGTTATCCTTATTATTATTTTTATCATTATACTTTGTTAAACATCTAAATTATGTATAAATACATAAAGTCTACATTATTTTACTCTTTATGAAAGAATATGTATATAATAGATATATTTCTAAAATAATAAACGAATATCTTATGAGGTTTAAAAGATTGAGGAAATTCAAAGAACTTGAGAATGTTATGATGAAACTGGAGACACATAAGATACCCAGTAATCAATTGATAAGACAAATGCATTCCGCATCATGAAAATATTTTTGAAGAAGAAAAACCTCTAGAGCATACACTTGGTACAGTGGAGGACACTCACGTTCGATTTCCATGAAGAATCTTGGGAGTACAACTGGAACGGCAACCCAATGGCATCAGAGTCGCGCCTGATAGCCGGGTGAGACGATGCAATTCTAGTGTACTTTGACTAAATGACGGAGTGTAACTATGATCGTAGGGATCCAAGTTCCAAAAATATTTAAATTAATAATGAGAACCAATGAGTTCATTTTGTACCACATGGAACTTGGGCGGACCCTGATCGCTCTAGATAATTGGAATGGTGATATTCCAAAGAATGAGAAGGAGATGAAACGATTTATCGGGCCCACATGCATCATGAGACTTAATCAAAGATAAATCATAATAAATCCGCACTCATGCATTCATTTGTTATAATTGTAAATAAATTATATGTATGAATTATTTCATGATTGTTATAATTGTGAACATGACGATTATGTGATGATAACATGTTTGATTGTTACAAACATGCTAAATGTATGATCTATGTGACATTGTATGTTAACTGGATTATGTTCGCACCGGAGGAACCAATCAAGGTCTTGGGTTATACTCACCCTTACTGTTGAACATTTTTCAGAGGAATTAGAAACTCAAGAACCCGAGTGTGAAGATCAGCAGTACACTGAACCCAGTGAGAATGATCACTAGGAATAGAACATTTATAATCAGACTCCGGATGACTGTATAATATTTAAGGGTGCCTGCGTGCCCCATTCTGTTAAGAGTACATTTATTTACAGTTTGTGAATGACTATGTGATTTATACAATGTTACTTCCGCTAATTTGCCACGTATTTATTTTTTTTAAAAAAAAATATTCACTTTTTCTAAAAACTGTTAACACTCTCAGTTAAATAGGATGAACCTACAGAAGGATTTGTCTTATCTAACCAAGGGTGTTACAAAGAGCATAAAGGCCAATTTCTTACCAATTTGGCCCAGAATAGTATTTCTTGTGGGAAACATCAATTCCATAACAACATTGCACAATTTTTTGGAAAATGGCCATATCTCCCTCGTCTGATGATGAATTTTTTCTTTCCATGTATCGTTTTAAAGATAAGAAAAAGATCTACAATTTTCATGTTTGTCATTTTTTCTAATTTAGCCCGTAACACCCTCTAAAAACTGTGACAATTTGGTGGACCTGTTGATGAACATATAAGCTTTACATGAAATTAGACCAATCACATTGCTTAGAGTCTTGGACACTTGCCTAGCCCATGCAAACTCCTTCCTCCATACTCCATCATCTGAACATGACACCTAGCCTTGCATGAAACAAACTTGACACCTCTCCTCTCCACTCTCTAGGTCGTGAGACTCCTTGGCCACCAAGGAAGTGTTGGTGTATGCACTACAAGCTATTAATGTATCAATTTTGTTATCAATAAAATTAGTAATTTTAGTTTTAAGATTGTTTTAAAACTATTTATCCTGGAATAATAAGTCATATGAGAATTATTCTTAAAACGTCCCCAATCAAGTATTTACATGGGGACATGTAAATACATTAAGATTAGTGTATGAATGTACTGATGATTTGATCTCACAAATCATGGATATATGATATCAAGTCTTTACACGGGTACACATTAAGAGTAATGTTGTACTGGGCAGACCCACCATGAGAACGTTGCATGGATCGTTACATGAGTGTCATAAACGGTTCTAAATGTGATAATAGTATATAGTCCTTCGACCTGAAGTCACTATGATTCCTACATAAGGAGTTTGTTGTTTTAATACAATCAAACATTATGTGTAATAAGATAACCATAAAGATTGTGATTAGGCAATGGACAAATTACGTAGGGGGATGTGAGTGATGTAGATGAGATTTGTCTCTCCTATATGACAGGAGTGATATCTATGGGCCACTTGATAGAGTGAGACTAACGAAATGCATGGCCATGCTAGGACGAATATATTTATTCTGTAAAGTCTACTCTGGTATCAAGTAAAATGAATTGAGCCATACAAGGATAACGACAACCATGCCTTGGGCCCAATTAGATATCGTGACAAAAGGAATAAATATATAAAATAATTATCCTTATTGGTCATGTCGATGATAAATAATATTTGGATATAATGATGTATTGCTAGATGCCGCTCTTATTTTATATTAATAATAAAATAGTTTATTATTATAACTGAATATTTTACCTATAGGGTCACACACATAGAGTAAGCCTATCAGAGGATAGTTTTATTTTAGTTAGACTAAAAATAAAACTATTGGGCCTAACTCATTTAGAATGAGTCAGGAGCCCAATGTTTAATGAGAGCTCAGGTTAAGACCTAAGCCTATATATAGAGCATGAGATACTCATAGGCTGTTGCTTTTCAAATTTCCGTACTAGCATTCTAAACTTTGATTTTCTGGTGGAAGTGCTCGTGTGGACTCCTAAGGGGGAAGCTATAATTGCTTCGATCGAGGAACTCGCTTTGCGTCTATAAGAGGTAAACCCTAAATTGAAATTTAATTTTGCATAATTCCTTGAGATAATTTGTTTTGCAATCCTCTTTTTAGGAATCTTTTATGCTTCTGCTGCCTGACCCTGATGGATTCCCTAACAGGGAGTCCATGCAAAAATCCTTTCTTTCACAAAACAACACCTTGCTCTATTGGCTTTCTTTTCTCTAAGTCATACAAAATTCCAGCAAGCTTTTTCTTCTCCTTCACCCTCACAATTCACTTTAACCATCATCATCCACCCAATAACATCAAGCCTAAACCACTCCACCACCCCTCCTAGCATCTATACAAAAAATGACACTTCCTAATCACCTCACCACCTCCTAAAATCTTCCAAAAATAGCAATATCTTCTACTCCTTTTCACTATCCTCACGTCACTCACCATCCACCAAACCTCCATCCATTTCTTTTTTTTTAGGTGTAGCAATTTGTGGTGGCCTTGAGGCAAAGTTTGGAGCTCTTGGTGTTTCCTTTCTTTTGGCCGAAACTCTTCATGTAAGGGGGGAGTATTTGCTCACTTGAAACTTTAATTTTTCACATGCATGGTGAGGTATAGATGTTACCTTTGTTAGTGGTCTCTATTTTGTGGGTTAGATCATGAAAATTGTTTTAGAAAACTTGTGATCTTTTAGGGTGGTACTATGGCTGCACCATGATCAAGTTAAATCTTTAATTCTTGTGAAGTTTAAATTATAAAATTGCTAACTTTGTTAGTTGTGTTGCTGTAGATTTTTTTAGTACACACATATTATTGAAAATGCTAAGATATTGTGTTTCCATTAATTTAAGTGGTTGCATGTGGTGTCATTGTGTTTCTAGGAGATTTAATATGCTTGAAAAATGAGGTTTAAGACTAAACTGAAAATATATTGTTGCTGGAAAATTTTCTTTAAGATAAGATGAATTAAAACTCATGGATCATGATATGAAAATCTTGTTTTAAGCAGCCTAGAGATTAAAATTTTGCATGCATGACTTGATATTTGGAATCTTATTGATAAAAATGAATCTTTAGGCATATATTCAATTCTGGAAAAAAAAATTTATATTAAGAAATCCATTGCTTATACTTGTAATGATTATCTTCTATGTTTAAGATTAAAGAAAGCAATTTATAGAATACGCAAAGTTTAATTTTTGAAGAAATGTACAATAATGGAGCTGCTATATTTTCGACGGTTTTGGTACTAAATTAGTCATAAAGTTTATGTAAATGTGATATTAAATGAAAGATTAAAAGGGGACCTGAGTTTAGACGTGAACGACGAGTTAGAAATGAAATAAAACGTGTTTACATGGGCAGACGGAAGAATTTGACCAAACTGTTTTGGGAGTGTGTTTTATGGTATGAGATGTGAATTTTGAACGTAAGAAAATTACCCAAATGATGAAAATTGGTTTGAAGAAATTTTGACACACGATTTGTCCTTAAATACGTTTTTACGAAAGCTAAAATGACAAACTTTGGCACCTTAATACCTTTTCATGTAGAATCTGTTTCTGGGCAGAACTAGTGTTTAATTTTACTATATTTAATTATTATTTTAAAATTTAAACACTTTTGCCTTTGGAATCACTCAATTTAGATTTTTCTAGATAAAATATGACAAAAACAAAGTTTTCGGTAAATGATGAGAACTAGCAACTTTATGTCTTTTGTTTAATTAAAGAAGATTTCATTTTTTTAGTATAGGACTAGAAAGGATTTTAAAATTATGAAAAAATTATGTTACTTAAGGCATTAGTAATTTTGAAGAGTTAAGGCCAATCTAGTTCGTTCGTTGTAAGCCAATACGACAGGACGACATTGGTAAAAAGTTGAAAAGTTGTAAGAAGTATACTTCGTTCTCATTTTATTTTAAAAATTTAATATCTAAATATAAATTCACATTTTAGAAGTAAAGATGGAATAAGTTAGGAAATTTTATTTCTATAAAGTATAACAAAAGAAAATACCTCGAAATATTCTTTTAGAAAAAGATTAAAAAATAAATTAGATATTAAAGTTCTAGAAATTTCTCATAATAAAACCAACTTGGAGACCAAACCTTAGTGCTCCTAAGAAGAATTATTTAGGTCACACTTAGGCCTTGGTTCCCAGTGTCCACTTCACGAAAAGAATTTATAACGAGCAGTTTACACGTTTTAAGGACAAATACGTCGACACATAAGGCACCTTTATGATAGGATAAGTGAATTGCATGTTGCATTTAGAGATGAGGAGGGATGTTAGAGTGATCCCCTAGAGCATACAGTGATGGGTACACTGAAGAAACAACAGGCGTTTCAATCCCCTAAGGGCGAACCTCCAATGGCTCGGATTCGTGCTCGAAGCCAGACAGCCTGTAGTAACTTTGGTATACTTCGACTTAGGACGAGGGTTTCTATGACCGTGTAGTGCCCGTTATGACGAGATATGTTTGATCTGTTATTGATGGGATTGTGAACCCTTACTTTTTTTTGAAAACAAAACAAGGAGAACTCTAGTCACTCTAATAAGGCAGAGGGATAAGGTGGGATTATTGTGCAAATGGATATTGATATTTGAGATTGGTGAGTGGAAGTTAGGCCCCATTGCATACTGGCATTCAATCAAGATGAGTAATAAATGAACCTAACGCATGCATAGCGTATCATAACTATGTGACTAATTCTGCTGGTGTACATTTTCTTTGTATGTTCCACAATACTATATGGTTTTTTTGACACATGTTGTATAGGATCTTTCTACTTGCTTGGCATATGTATGACTATTTAATATTTATGGCTACCCTTGCATGTGGATTATATGGGTTGAGAGCTTATACTCACCCCTTTTATGTTTTGTGCCTACTTTGCCTTTGTGATCATCAGCTGAAGGTCAGGGTGAACGCGAGCAGAATTTGGACTACCTATAGTAGAGGACGTTGAATCATCGGCGTCGACTGTTTATACTCGTTGTTAGTGTTGAGACCCTCATAGGTCCCAACTTTTAGTTTACGTTATGTTGCTTTGTAATAACTGTTATTGGGAGCCAGCGAGCGCCGTACTCTTTTAAGTACAGTTGTTATAGAGAATCAATCTATGTTATGATCTTTATTTGAACTGTATGTTGATAATCACCAATCAAAAAAAAAAGAACTCCTATTTTCCTTAAATAATTAGTGACTCCTTAATTAAGTAGGACATTCCAGTGCAGGAATTAGTCTTAGTTAATCGAGGGTGCCACATCTTCTATGGGCAATTTGTAGCATCCAATTACAGGTTCTCCCCAATTCATTTTTTACTTTGTTATCTTGTGCTTGTTAAAAAATTTTATTTTAAATTGATGTTGAAAGAGAAAAATATGACCTACAACTGCAAGTAGAATATCTTGATACAATGGATAAATAGAAAAGTAAATTATATTTAGAATGTCATGAACAATGCTAGTGAATTAGTAGGTTGCTTTAATTTTTACAGTTTGTACTAGTCTGGCTATAGTTGTGACTTATGAGTGAAGTTGGATTTAAAACATGGCAATATTCTTTAGTTCCTAGTTCACAGTACATGATCCCATAAGAACATACAAATCTAGAAAAGAAAGGAAAGTGGTGCATAAAGTTTTTATTTTGTGTCAGGCATATTTATATTATGCATTTGTGAGAAAATAATTTAGTTTTAAGAAGATATTTTACTTGTAGCTCAAAATCTAGATTCCTTGTGATGTGAAGTTTTCAATTGTAGTTCATTGATGTCATATTATTTGTCTCTTTTTGATATGTAAAATTATTTTGATTTGTAAAATTGTCTAAAACATATTCTTTTGACTCATTCTATGTGAAATTGGTTCTAATAATTACTTTGTAGCAATAGAAAAGACAAGTTTTTATTTTTAGCTAAAGGCTTACTTAAGAAGCATGTTGCTTCACATAGCTTACACGAGCCTGAAAGTGATCTTATTTCTTTCTTCTCTATTATTATTTTGATAAAAAGTAAATTCATAAAGACAATAGAAGAATATTACATAGATGTTTGAAAATAAGAGCTCTATTTAAAAAATGAAAATATGAACATTAGAGATAAGAAACATCAATCAGTGAAGTAACTAAGCAAAGTTACACTACTAAGAAAACCCTGAAAACTACTAAAAAACAACAACCGAACACAATCATCACTAATTAGCGATCACTATAGTAAAAGGGACTCTGAAAAGGAAATTAGCTATCGAATCAGTGATGACTTAGTACACTGTCTCTAAGTTTTGCAACAATCTGTCACTGACATCATCGCTAAAAAAATTCATCATTGAAACGGTCGCTAAATTTTCTATCCTTCCTCTTTTTGTTTTCCCTCCAATTTTTTTGGTTGGCGCCCAATGTAGCGACGGCTACAAAGTCGTCGCTAAGTTGCAGAAGATATAGCGACAGTTTGTACCATTGCTATAACACTACTAAAAACTCCTTTTTTGGTTCCCCTCCAAGTTCTGGTTTACCTCGCTGTCGCTACAAGTACTAATTAGTGATAGCGTTAGTGACCACATAGTTATATTTTCTTTCCCTCCAATGTTTTGGTTGGCACAAAAAGTAGCGATGGCAATACACCGTCACTATTCTAGTCCAATGTAGCGTCGAACATTGGTCGTCGCTAAGTGAAAATAAGGAACCTTCATTGTTGAGACCATTGCTAAATTAAGTAGTGTTGGCCACCTTTTAGCCATGGCCATATAGCGTCGCTAGGTTAACAAATATAGCAATGAAGTATCGTCATCGTTATTTCAGACACGTGCTCATTTTTTTAAACTAGCTACGATTTATGTTAGCCGCTAAGTGAACCGTCAACCTTGAGTGATGGGATTTGTCGTTGCTGCTTTTGAGCCAGCTGGATAAGTGACGAATAGCGACCTGCCACGTGGGAAAGTGGCAGGTCTTGTGACGAGGTTAGCGATGGTGTTAATGTTCGTCGCTAATTCTAATTAATCTAACCTCCCCCCCAAATCATTGCCCTAGTCTCAGTTCTTTCCTTCTCCCTCTCTTTGGCTCTCGCCTCTGGCGCACCTCTCTCCTCTCTAAGTCCGTTTGCACCTCCGTTTGCCACTATTCCCTACATCCCCTAACGGTGCCTCTTCCTTCGATCCCCCAACCTGCATTCCCAAACCCTCAAGGTGCCACCGCTCGCCACTATTCAAAGTACCTTCCTCCTCTCATCTTTGCCTCTTCCCTTCGTTAATGCACAGTTACTACTAAAAACTCCCTTGATAAATACATCAAGTTAGCGACCGACTAATGTCGTCACAGATTAGTGACCGATTTAGCGACCTCAATGTGAAAAAGAACCCCAAAAAGAAAATTAGTGACAACAATAGTGTTAGTCCTCAAATTTTCAATAAAAGCTTAAATAAAAATTTCATAAAAATTATAAAAATTAGTTTAATTTGTTAGAAAATTAGGATTTAAATTCAATAAATGAGTGTTGTTGGAAATAATCTGCCCTTGATCAAATTTCTCTAGTTTTGCAGTGAAAAAGTTAAGAAATCAAGAGAAAATTACACTGGAGAATCTGACGCGTAGCCTCACCCCACGCGTAGCATCAACTGCTATTTTTGAGCCTGACGCTATGCATCACAGCCACGCGTAGCGTCAGTGCTGCGTGAACAACCACTCCACTTTGGCCAACCACTCCACTTGGACTCAATAATGGGCACCCCACTCAGCCCAAGGGCCACCCCAATCAGCATAAATTGCCAAAAACTCATGGAAACATGTCCAAGTGGCCAGGCATGATCAAGATTAATTATTGAAAGTGGCCATTATCAAGTGTTTAATGGAGGCTGAGTCAGGGGTCTGACGCGTAGCGTCACAGGGACGCGTAGCGTCAGCACCCTTGCTCAGCCCTATAAATAGGGCCATCCAACACCATTCATAGCATCCCATTCCATACACTTCTCTTCTCTTCTCTCTTGTACTTGACTCTGAGTACTTTCTTTTGTGAGTTGTAGTTCTAGAATAGTTTTCTAGATACTTGAGTGTGTTTTGGTGTATTGTGATCGTTTTATCGTGAAGTTTCCATCGTCTTCTTCGTAATGTCAAACTCTGTAAGTGTTGTCTTTACTTTTACCATGTGTAACTAATTTGTTTATGTTGGAATTGGTGAACTAATCTATTGAGTATAATGTTGTGAATTCGACCTCTGCATGTTTATGATTCAAGTCCATGTTAGTATTTCAACCTTTTATTAATATGAACGTCAAACGGGAGAATGATTTTCATGTGTATCGAAACTGGTTTTATTAGTATAAATGTCAAAAGGGAGAATGATTATTTATGCCGTATTGAAACTTGTTTTGACGAAAGTAAAAAGTTGGAATACCCTTGGTATCTCAATTCTATAGGGGTTGTTAACCATTGTTGCCATAAGGCCAGGTCTTAATGCAAGTTTTTACTGAGAAAGCTCACGAGGGATCGGACTTTACGGTGAATTCTTAGAATTTATATCACGAGGGATCGGTTATAATGATTTTAAGCTGCAATGACATGAAACTTGATGATTAAATATGCATGTCTTGAGTTCCTCATTGTTATTCTAGATTAGGGATCCAATTTCCAACATAATTTGTTTATCTGTGTTTATCTCAAGTATCTTACCTATTCTAGATTGCAACTCAACTTTTTAGATAGATTTTATTTTCTTTTTATCTCATGAATCACTCAACCATGCTATCTTGTGAATATTGTATAAACTGTATATAAATCATTCTTTTGTTTATAATTTACTTCATATTTACCATAGTAAGTAGAAAATTACTGTTGTTATTGGACTTTCAATCCCAGTGGAACGATATCTAAATTTCGAAAACTACAAACGAATTGGTGCGCTTGCCAATTGACAAAAAGTCCGGCGGTGGGAAAGAACCGCTGAGTCGCCGTCGGGCCCAACAAATAGCGACCAACAAAACCCCGTCGCTAAAATTTACAAACATTTGTCGCTACCTTGGTCGCTACTTGTTAACCTGTCGCTACCATCGGTCGCTATATTCATCTCCCTCTATTTTTTAATTTCCCTCTAAATTTTTATGTTGGCGCGCAAAGTAGCGACCTGTCACTGAAATTTACTCCCTGCATTTATTAAGCGTTTCCCTTCAATTTTTTGTTAGTGCCAACACTAGCAACATACTCAAATCCATCGCTTAGGTAGTATGGAAAATGTGTCATCGGTACCGTTGTCGCTAAATTGACTTCCTTCTTTTTTTGGGATTCCATCCATTGTTTTTGTTAGCGACGTTGTTATAGTCCTCTCTAAGGCATCCTACAGTGACAAACTTCTTTTGTCGCTAGATTAGTCAATATAGTGACGCAAGGTATCATCGTTAGTGGAGCACATTAGTGATGATGTCTCTTCGGCGGTCGCTATGTCTGCCAGGTAGAATTATTAGTATGTTATTAGTGACAGACTAGTGTCATCGCTAATTTTTTTAATGTAATTTGAGCAGCCCCATTTCCCTAATCAGTTGCCCTAATTACTGACTCTCCCTCCCTCTCTTTCCCCCTGTCTCCCCCCCTCGCCCTGTCTCCCTCTCCCCCTCCTTCCCCGTCTTCGTCCCTAATCAAGAAGTTCTTGTGCTCTCTCCCTCCCTCTTGTGCTCCTTTCCTCTATCGCTCGTTCACCCCCTCTCTCTAGAGCTCTGTCCCTCCCCCTCTCTCCCTCTGTGCCTGCATCCAGAAGCTCTTTCACCGGTGGCGGAGCCATTTCCCTCTTCTCAGGCCAGTTGTTCATAAATGTGTGTTCTTTATCCATCTTGTGTGTGTTTTTTGTATAATCATTTATAAGCCATCGATGGCTGCACATTATTTATTTATAAGTGTTTTTGGGCTTTTATGACCTCCAATAAGCAAAAGGTTAATCCAAACTAGATGTTGTTAGGTTTAGTCATTGGTCTGACTTATTTGTTTGTTATAGGCCAACTTTTAAGAGTTGATTTATCTTTGAGTTTGTTTCACGCTCTAAGGAATTTAAACTTTCCTTCCAATTTTGGTCTTCCTCTTACCCTTCAAACATGAAATTCTCTGCCCTCTTCACCTCCCACATGCTCTGGTCATTGGGCATTTAAAATTGTACATGTGAATTCAATGGTAAAATATAAATATTTGTTATTAACTTTTATGTTGTAGCTTGTAGAACTTGTAATAAGTTTTACTTGTTGGTTATTGTATTTGGATTTATTAAGTTTAATTAAGTATTTTTTAGAAATAACAAATGTCTATATATATATATATATGCTAGGATAACTACTGAATACTTTCTTCATCAAACTCTCCTTTCATCCTAGATAAAACCATAGGTTTCTAAAATTATAAGAGGACTAGCTAGTCTAACCTATTCCACTGTCAACCAGTTATATGGTTAATCTCAATCCTTTAGAACTGTTAGGCTTGAACCATGTCTCAAAAATTCAAGAACATTAAATCAGTGATTGTGAAACAAGTCAAACTATCAAACTGGTGATTGTACATTAGTTGAGCCAGTTCCTATAAACATGAAATCATATTAGAACTGAGGAGATGGGATTACATTCATAAATTAAGTGCAAGGTCACTGGTGAGAATTAGTGATCATATAAAAATGACTAGGGTAATTATTTGGTTAGGGTTGTGGAAGAAGACTTAAGCATTTCTGGTAGCCAAGCTTAGTTCAAGGTTTACAAAACAATTTTGAGTTTCGAGCAGAGGTTGAATGGTTTACAGGAATAGTGGGGTACTGTTAGGACATAATATGGACAACTGTTAGTCCATTAGTCCATTAGTAACAACTGCTAGTCCATCAGTTTGTTAGTTAGAAGAGTGGTTATATAAATAGGGGAAATCAAATTAGAGGAAAACTAGTTGTTGTGAAGAAGCTAGTTAACTTTAGAAACCTGTCGTCAAAAAGTTTGAAAGCACAGGTGAAATTGGATAGCAGACCCACCAGCATCAACGGAAACTACCACTGGTTAGTTTTCAACAACTTTCTCATAGCCCCTAATTTAATATGCAAGAGAGTTTTCCTCACTTGTTAATGAATTCAAAACCATCTTCCATGAGACTTCCCTCACACACATGATCAACACTATCACAATCCACTAGCTCTTATTCTTAGACGAACTGTAGCTTACTTGTAGTTATTTGTACACCTTCTGTTGCAGCAACAGTTGAGAATACCCAGTAGTTTCCTGGTTTTAATCATAAAAACCAAAATTTTCTTAATGCAATTGCCCTGTTAACAAATGTAAATTAACATTGAAAAAAGAAAAGCTCTTTGTCTTATACCACATTGGCCATGGTCCTTAACAGCTTTCTGCCTCCAGGCTGGATTGTAGTAGGGATATCATTGACGTTCCTGTGCTTAGAATGTGTTTGTGCCAATGTTGTATGGACAGATATGGAAATGAGGACAAGCATAGAGATACCTTACCTTTCCAAATATTAGAAAGTCCAATATTTAGGTTTGGCCATCTATTAAGAAAACTTTACAGTGAAAAAAGAAAATAAACAAAATAGAATGTATTGGCTAACATTATAAAATTTGGAAAATAATCGAATAATTATATATCAAATGTGTTGGTTTTGTCAAGATATGAAGTGTACTCATGTTTTTCACTCACCAAAGCAAGGGGTGTACTCGTGTTCAATTATTTTATGCATGCTGCCTTTCTTGAATTCACAGTATTAAAAATTAAAAGTGTGTAAAAATACCAACATATCATTAAAAATAAACAACACTTGAAGAATGTATATTTAAGTACTTTTTAAAATAAAAATAAATGTACAAATCTAATTTCATGATTTGTAAAAAGGTAACAAATTATTTTATTAGTTTCAATAAGAGGCTAAATATTGGTTTAGAAATCAAGTGCACCATAAAGCGCCAAGTATGGGTCTGGGTCTAATGTAATGCCAAGTATTCTGTCTCATTCTCTTTGCCATATTGTTAGTTGATAAATTCAAATAAGCTGTATCGTAGTTATTGATTTTGTAATGTTGAATATAGAATCTAAGTTAATGGCGATTTGGAATATGCTAATAAAGTCATTCAATCAATTATTTGGTTCAAGTTGCTCTACTCTAGGGAGCTTATTTTTCTTTGGATATACAACTGGATCACCAACTATATTCATCAAGTTTCCCCCGCGTCTTTTCCTTCTTTCCACATGATGCTCTTCTAAAAACAAAAAAGCATTTTTTCCATTCAAATCTTGAGAGGGAACTTCAACTATCACTTTTGGTTCTCCAAACACAAATCTCAGCTTATTATTCACTTTAAATATGTAATAAAAGTAGTCTTAAATTAAATCATCAAGAAACTACACTCTTTAGTAAATTCAGATTGCATTTCCTAGCTTAGAGTAAAGTACGGTACTGCTATAGACAGGTACGACCTTGCTAAATTTAATTGTGTGGGAATAAAATGTGATTTTTTGGTTCTTTAATTTTTGTTTTTATAATATTGCCTCTGCTCCATTGTAACTGTCATTCTAAGTTAGAATTCTGATTTACAAATGAAAGTCCTCCATATTTACAAATGAAAATCCTTCATTATTACTATCGAGTCGAGAAGAAACAAGCAAAAACATCATTTAAGAATAAAAAATGTTTTCTTATTTACAAATAAAAGTCCTTTATATCACTTTCTATGTACTTACAGTGAAACTTTTGGTATTGTTACTTACTAGCTCCACATTGTAACACCCTAAATTTAATAAATAATTAAAACCCAAAACAGGGAAAGTTTTTCAAAATTAAATAAACCCCTCAAACCATAAAACCACCGGGTAACAAATAGGATGGAAGGCAAGAAGTACAAGGCACCCATTCGGTAATCAGCGGAGCACAACAGCTTAAACCGGTCCAATCAGTACCCCCTTTGCTCAAGCGAGGTTCAACGTTGCTTGAGCGACACATGACAATGCAACAGTGGAAGAAGGAAGAGATGTTCAAGCGAAGCCCAACACCAGCATCCACTCGCTTAAGCGAGCTCCCACATGCTTGAGCGAAGCAACTCCAGTCGCTCGGGCGAGGCACGATTCGCTTAAGCGATGCCAACACAAAGAATCTTCCCAAGTCCACACTCGCTGGAGCGAGCACCTTGTTCACTGAAGTGAGAGACCACACTCGGCTTATCTAGATGCTCGGAATCCAGAGTTATCCTTCAACTCATTCACTCGGAAAATGATAGCTAATTCACTCGGCACGCGATAACTTATTTGCTCGGGGACTCATTAGGCAAATCCTCACTCGGACTTATTCTAATCCTAACCACTCGGAATACTATTCCTCAATCACTCGAATTATATATAACATTCACTCAGAATTCATTAAAGGGTTTCTCTCAGAATCCTTTTAAGTATCCCCCACTCGGAAAAGCCCAAACATAAGTCACCCAATATACAACGCAGGTATATACATAATCATACACTCGGAATACCCATTATCTTAACATGTATATTCACCAATACTTACAATTCCATACAAGTAACCCATATCTATATTTCTCCTAGTCAATCTTTATAAATAAATATGTTTAATCGTTATTTTACATAAGAGCCAGCCAAGGCTACACTGACTAACATAGTGAATACAATATAAGCACTCAACAGTCGGAGTACACCACATTCGGACTTGAGGCCCTGTCAGCACTTCCGGGTCCGACCTGCACATACTGAAAAATGGTGTAGGGGGGTGAGCTTTCACATATACAATGACAGTTATTGGCTCGGCTTAGCATACACATTCCCTTTCAACATACTCTATCTATCTTAATCAATACTAGCATTTACTAACATTTAATAAAGCGTCTACACAAGTCACTAGTCGGATTACTCAAGTCATTTATGGTTATCTAACTCCTACTATTCACAACAACATACCCCTTAACAATAACATCAATAATACTTAGCCTTAGCGTCAAACACACACACAAATCCAGTCGGAATTCATTAATAGCATTCTCAAATTTTAAGGAACATGTTGCAGATCCCTTTTCTGGCCCCTCGTCCGATAGCCCTTACCGTGTGGTACCGGTCTCCCAAGGACGTCTCGAGACTTAACTCTAGCTCCCACGGCTACCACGGGTCCTCTCAGAATCTAGCCAAGGGTCTGTAGCTGGAAATCATCTCATTGGGTTCTTGATCTTCCACGGGTCACCCTCTATCCATAAATACAACCTCATGCATGTCACGGCAGTCATCCACACTCAGCAAGTTCATCTTAAGCAATTCATATCGTATCCACCCGGAAGTCAACAATAGACCACACAATGTGCTTGATATTCACATTACAATTAACATGCAATTCATACATTAACTCCACAACATCACCAACGTCATCATACGTCTCTTAGACAGCAATGGTCATACACCACACAGGTAATAATCATCATTCATCCAGACTCCACTCAGCAGCATGTACAACATATAGTAAACAACACATTCTGAACGCATGCATATGAGTACGAAATAATTAACAGGACTCTACTAATACACACACATACGATATCCAATGATCAACAGTCAAACACCTCACAGAATCATAATCATACAAACACATAAGGTAATACGTTCGCTCAGACCGTCCAGACACCATGCATTGGACATGCAGAGCGCCCCCTGCCTGGGATGAAAATTCCAAAGGCTCCAAGGGCTTGTAGCTCCAATCGGTTGCTCCGCTCAGCCCATTCACTCGTTCTCGATAGAACGACCCTGCATCAGTCATCCACCATTACACTTGGCTTTGGAGGAACTCCGAGCCACTCCCACTCTTAAACAGTTCTGCATACAAGATTAGCGGGGAGGCCCAAGCCTTCAGGGCACCACATTGACCTTCCACTCGGTCCAGTGGGGATTTCCAAGCTTCCGAGACGCCCAGTTCTCTACTCACTCTCTTGAGCAGCTCCAATCACAACGCTGGTGAACGCTCCAACCTCCTTGAAGCTCTTCGTGGTGCAGATCTTCACTGAGACTCGGTAGCCTCGAGCAAGGAGAGGGAGAAAGAGGAAAGTCGATGAAGGAACCGTGGGGAAGAAGACTGGTTGCATGCAGGGAGAAATGCACACCCTCTCCCTCTCTGGCTCGTCGAGTCAAGAAGGAGGACTCCGATCCTCGGCCACCACTGTCGCGAGCTTACGGAAACAGAGAGCAGAGAAGAAAGGAGAAGAAGAGAAGAAGAATGAAGAACGGAGAAGAAGAAGAGAAGAGAGGACAGAAAGGAGAGAAGTCTGAAGGGAAACATGAATGATAGGGTGGCCCAGTAGCCCATATACGCATGCACGTAGAGAAGGGAAAGTGGGGTGGGAAAGCGTGAAGCAGTACACCAATCACAATCAGCCAGCAATTAATAATTAATCACTCTTAACCAGTCATTATTTCTTAAGTTGAGTTAATTAAGTTAATTATAATTAATAAATAATTTTCCCACCTTGCAATTATTATTTCAATGATTTATTTTCATTCGGCAATTGATTATTAAATCAGGATGTTACACACATCTGCTCTATCTGTTGCCTTAATCAAATCTTCCGCCCTGGTCCAATCAACATCTTCACTTTCCTACACAAGTAAAAAGTACAAAGATTAAAATCAAGTTGGAATATGGATAAAAGAGTTAACTGTATTTATTTGTAATAAAAAGTTACTAGCTTAAATTAATCTCGCTTAACAAAACTCTTAATTTACCAAATGTGAACACAAGGAGGAGGCCAAGGAAGAGCAAAATTGGGATGATGGGGGAATTCATCATTAGTTGTGTCAAATAATGCATGCAGCAAGGTCACAATTTGTGTTATCTATATATATGCTAGAAAAAGACAATATGGTTGTTTTTAATTCCACCTTTTCAGCATATATGTTACTCTACACTCCATCTTGAAGGCTTCACCTTAATTCATCCATCGGTAGAATCAATATTGTCACCTTCTTATCTGTATTTTTGTATGCTATAATATAATCTTGTTTCTTACTTTTCTTGTATATGCTTCTGGACTTCTTGTCATGCTTCATTAGAATATATAACCAAGGCTTCCATGATTTCAAATACAAATTAACTTAGGGTCTTCAATGTATTATGCATGAAATCAATATTGTTTTATGATTAATCAATATTGTTAAATGATTTTTAATTAGAGCCACCATGTTTCTTTTAATTCAAATGGACTTTGTTTTCTTATTGACATGCTATGTAAAACTCTTAATCACCATTTTTCGTTTACCTATAGACTTTATCTGAATTAAAGGAAGAAGAGAAGTACTTGCTAAAGGAAAAGATATATTTAGAAAAGGTAATATATTTTCAAGTACTTTTATTTTTATATACATGTTAAGATGGGGCATTTCATCACAAATTTGATAGGTCTTGCTAGGCTCATGTCTTGACCAACATGTTATCATCCTCATTTAATCATTTATTATAAGGATTCCTCGGTTCCTTTAATTTCTTAATGTTTTAATATGAAATTAAGATTTAATTTTTCATATTAATGTGATACACTTGAGCTGTTGACAGTTTCATATGCATTTTAGTCCCTTTAGTATAGTTTAGGGTTCTATAACACCGTTATGTGGTCTTTTAACTGTAACCCAAAAAAATATATCTAATCACTATGTTTCTGTGTGTTAGTAATTATAACAACCTTTATTTGTAACCAACATATAATTTTCTTAAAAATCAATTTGGATAGATGAAAGGAATGAAGTAGAGTGAAATAGAATGAGTTTGTTTAGTTTGGAATTTTTAAAATAGGATAAAATAAAATAAAACATAACGGGCTTGACCATCTGTTGAATAAAATCAAGCAAATGTGGGTCAGAATGCCAAGGAAAAACTCTTTGAAAGGATCCAATCATTCGTAACACTCTCAAATAGAGAAAACTCAAATGAGCTAAGGAAGAAAACTTATTGATTGCTTGATGAGAATAGATATCATTGCCTGGACATTTATAGAACTCAAAATGCTAATAAACTTAATAATTAAACACCACTTACAAGAAAAAATGAGCTGGAAATGGGTTGGATTTTGAAAAGCTCCCTTTGCATTTGTCAACAATGGCTACACTATTTTGGTAGTTGGTGGAGAGGAAGCTTCTGGTTCATTCTCCCCAGGTTGGAAAAGACTCATCCTCGAGTCTAAACATCTTCTTCTTCAAAGTACGGTGAGAGATCAGCAATGTTAAAGGTAGTTGATACACTATAGGAACCTGGTAGCTCAATTTTGTAAGCATTATCATTGATCTTTTGAACTACCCGAAAGGGTCCATCGGCTCTAGGGGACAACTTGGCATTGGGTTGCTTTGGAAATCTTTCCTTTTGAAGATGAATCCATACCAAGTCTCCTTCTTTAAACACTTGATGCTTTCAATGCTTGTCTCGTTGAGCTTTGTATTTTGCATTTTTCTTTTCGATTCTAGCTCGAACTTGTTCATGAAGCTTCTTGATTTCTTTGGCTCTTCGGTCAGCATTAGCACTGAACTGAATCTTTATAGAAGAAGGAACCATATCCAATGGACTGATAGGTCGTACACTATACACTACTTCAAAAGGGCACATTCCAGTAGCCTGATTTGTGGAATTGTTGTAAGCGAACTCTACCTGGGCTATGACTTGATCCCATTGACTAAGATTTTTACCGATAAAACTTCATAATAGGTTTCCTAGCAATCGGTTGATGCTTCTGTTTGGCCATCTATTTGAGGATGACTAGCACTGCTGAACTGTAGCTTCGTACCCATCTTTTTCCATAGAGTTCTCTAAAAGTGACTTAGAAATTTGACATCTCTGTCTGATGTGATAGTTTTGGGAATTCCATGGAGTCGTACAATCTCTTTGAAGTATAAGTTAGCTATGTAGACAGCATCATTAGTCTTTTGACAAGGTATGAAATGCGCCATTTTTGAAAACCTGTCTACGACCACCATTACAAAATTTTTCTGATGTTGTGTTCGTGGTAGCCCAAGAATGAAATCCATGCTAACATCTTCCCATGGTGCTGTGGGTACTGGAAATGGTAAATATAATCCAGTATTTTGACTCTTGGATTTGGCAAGGTGATAGATACGACATCGTTGGATATGCCGAATGACATCCCTTTCAATCTTAGGCCAGTAGAAGTTCTCCTTGATCAGTGCAACTGTTTTGTCTCTACCAAAGTGACCAACTAATCCTCCATCATGTGCTTCCCAGATAATGGCTTCTCTTAAAGAACAACGAGGAATGCACAAAACATTGTTCTTAAATAAAAAGCCTTGTTGATGATGGTAACTTTGAAAAGGTTGGTTCTCAGTTGACTGCCAAATACTGGTGAAGTCAGGATCATCTTGATATAATTCCTTTAGAATCTCAAAGCCAGTAACTTTTGTTTACAAAGTAGATAGCAAAACATGATATCGGCTGAGAGCATCTACAACAGAGTTTTGTTTCCCAGACTTATGTTTGATTAGGAATGGATAAGCTTGTAGAAACGCGATCCATGAAGCATTCCTACGACTGATTTTTTGTTGAGAATTCAAGTATTTGAGAGCTTCATGATCTGAATAGAGAATGAATTCTTTTGGAAGCAGGTAATGACTCTAATGTTGCAAAGCTCGTACGATGGCATGAAATTCCTTATCATAAATGGAGTACCTAAGCTTAACATCATTTAGCTTTTCACTAAAGAAAACTATTGGTCGGCCTTCCTGACTGAGTACTACACCAATACCAATGTTAGAAGCATCACAACTTACCTCAAACACTTGGTCAAAGTTAGGTAGTGCTAGTACAGGGGCTTTCGTCAAGTGTTCCTTTAATTCATCAAAACTCTTTTGTGCTTGTTCTGAACATTAAAATTTATCACCTTTGATACAACTGGTGAGCGAAGCTGCAATGGTACTGAAATTCTTGATAAACCTGCGATAAAAAGAAGCTAGCCCATGGAAACTTCTAACGTCATGGATTGACTGAGGAATAAGCCAGCTGTTGATTGCCTCAATCTTGCTAGGGTCTACACGAATGCCTTTAGCGCCAACAATATAACCAAGAAACATCACTTCTTTGGTCATGAAATTGCATTTCTCTAGGTTGGCATAGAGTTTCTGTTCTTGAAGAACTTCTAACACCTGTCTTATATGTTTTAAATGCTCCTCTTTGCTTTTGCTATAAATAAGGATATCGTCAAAGTAAACAACCACAAATTGTCCATTGAAAGGGCATAATACCTGATTCATTAGGCGCATGAATGTGCTAGGGGCGTTGGATAACCCAAATGGCATGATTGTCCATTCATACAGACCATCTCATGTTTTGAAAGCGGTCTTCCACTCATCTCCTAGCCTGATTCTGATCTGATTGTATCCACTAGGGAGATCAATCTTGGAAAAGATAGTGGCACCATGTAATTGGTCCAACAAGTCATCAAGTCGTGGTATCGGAAATCGATACTTGATGGTGATCTTATTCACAGCTCTACTATCCATGCATATCCTCTATGTGCCATCCTTTTTAGGGACTAATATAAGAGGAACAGCACACGGACTGACACTTTCCTGAATTAATCCTTTCTCTAACAATCCTTCAACCCATCTTTGTACTTTAGCATGCTCTTGAGGATTCATTCGATAAGCAGGTTTATTTGGAATAACTGCTCCTGGAACAAAGTCTATAGCATGTTGAATATCACGTATAGGTGGCAGTCCTGGAGGAATTTCTTTTGGAATAACACCTGGGAATTCTAATAAAAGTGGCATAATTTTTGGTGGTATATTGGTTCCATAATTCTACTCAATCAACAATAAAAAGCCTAAATGATTAACATCATTTGTAGCCACCTTAAATTAATTCTTGGTGACTAAGGACACCAACTGCTTTTCTTCTTTTTTTGTCTTGGTTGAATTCATCAAGTGATAATGGAGCTAATCTGATGTTCACTCCGTCCTTTTCAAATGAGTAGGTGTTTGTATAACCATCATATTGGGTACGACGATCATATTGCCAAGGCCTTCCAAGAAGAAGATGGCAAGCATCCATAGGAATAACATCGCACCAAACTTCATCCTGGTATTTCCTGCCAATTGAAAAGGACACAAGACATCTTTTAGAAACTTTTACCTCATTGCCTTTATTACGCCACTGCAATTTGTAAGAATGTGGGTGACTTTGTGTTGGCAACTTGAGCTTTTCCACCATGTAGTTTGATACTACATTCTCATAACTTCCACTATCAATGATGACATTACAAATCTTTCCTAGCGAGGTGCAACGGGTGTGGAAGATATTGTGTCTCAACCAGGAGTTCTCTTTCATTTGTGCTGTGTGTAAACTTCTCCTGACAACTAGTAACTCACCATGATCAGCAGGCATGAGTTCATTGTCATACACCAGCTCTCCTAGTTCTACTTCTATCTCTTCTTTTGAAGCTTCAAAAGGTTCTCCTTCAATGATGGTGACAACCTTTCGGTTTGGACAATCAGAAGCTATATGGCCAAAACCTTGACATCTGAAGCATTTTATAGTGGACTTGGATTGGTAGGTAGGTTTAGGGTTGTTATCTTTGTATGGTTTAACTGGTGTTTTGTTTGGGATAGGTGGTTGGGTGGTTTGTGTTTTTTAGGTAAATGAAGGGTTTCTAGAAGAAGAAGGTTGGAAAGGTAATCTGGAAGAAGAAAGATAAAACTGGTTTCTCTTAGGGAGTTATTTTTCTATCCTGATGGCAAGTCGGATGACATCATCTAGGGTGAAATATTGTTGTAGCTGGACTAGATGAGAAATCTCTGTATTTAGCTGATGCATAAATCCTGAGCTATTAACTTGATGCATAATTCTCGGAGGATTTATATTCTTTTGGCAAGTGCACCAATCGTTAAATTTGTAATATATTTGATCGTTCCCACAGGGATTGTGGTAATTCATTCTATTTTTGTTGTTTTATACTTTCTATGTTTTTGTATTTTCAGAAGCAATATAGAAGATGAAATGTATTTAATGAAAGATAGGTTAGGATTATTTCAGCTTACAAATTCATCAAGGAACATGCAAACGACGTTCAATTAAGCTTCAGATGCAAGAGGACAATTCACAGATGGTTAATCCCTAATCCCTTAGGTGACTAACACTAATTCCTAAGCATTAAACCCTAATCCCTTAGGTGTTCAATTACAGAGAAATCTAATGCGAAATTGGGGGTTGAACCCTAAATATTCACCTAATTACTAGGCCTGAATTAGTTAGGAAGCTAGAAGTTACCTAAGCCTCAACCATGATTCCTCACTGGTGAGATTCTTCATCAGATTTGGATTTGTCAATCTAGCAAAGTAGATCCACTTCTTAGCTTGTTCTCCTCTTGTTTTAGAAGATAATTTCCTCAATGTAGCTTCAAAATTCCATCGGAAGCTTCAACAATCCCAACCCTAGGGGTTTAAAAACCCATGGAAATGGATTCTGTCGAGGAATGTGGAGAGACATGGATGAGAGAGTTTAAAGAGAGAAAAGAATTAGAGAGAGATTGGAAAAGAGAAAGTGAATCGTGTTATTGCTTCTGTATGTTCTCTCGTTTCTCTTACAGAGTATGCACAAGTATATATATAGACAACTAACTAACTAACTAACTTGATTAATTACAAAGGAAACTTAATTAATAATTAAACTAACTAATCTAAATACATAATTACAAATAAATAATTAATTACAAAGCAATACTTAAGTTACTACAGTACAACAGAAAAATAGAAACAGCAACGGTGCAGCGCTTCAACTGGAGGAAAACAGCAAGTTAAATAACCACCTTCACGCAAGCGTGAAGGACTGGCGCTTGAGCGTGATCTTATTATTCACTGCATGCTAGGAATTCACGCTTGAGCGTGATGGAAATAAGCTATAGCGTGAACTTGATTTGAAGGCTACAGTGGATCCATGCTTGGGCGTGATTAGGTGAGCTTGAGCGTGATCGCATGTTGTGTCTTCCTTTCTTTGTACGTAACTTGCATGGTTCTCAAGCTTAAGCGTGAAGCTTTCAAGCTTGAGCGTGAAGTGCTCCTGCTCATGCAAACAAGTAAATTCCTAGCGTATGTACGCTGGCTGTGCATCGTGTGTACGCTGGGTTAGTGAACTTATAAATAAACAAATTTCCTTAACTAATTATTATTTTTAATCATTTTCTTACATAATTTAAACACTTTTGAAATAAATAAATAAAATAAGAATTATTGACAATTTATTAAATAATAGTGCCAAACTAAACAATATTTAATGGATTAAGTTAAATTAAAGGTGGAATTATTAAGTCTTTTCAAGACTTATCACATCCCCAAACTTAAAACTTGCTTGTCCTCAAGAAAATAATCAGATTAATTAAATCAATTGCATTTACTCAAAACAATCAACCTTTCCTTAACTTAAATCATACCATAATTATTGAATACCAATCATGCTTTCTTTCACAAATTCTGAAAATATAATTACTCACACCTCCTTTGGGAAACAAGCTGGTGATACTTTCCTCACTGGATTGGTGTTTCACTCTTCTCTCAATGTATAGGACAATTGCATGCACTCATCACCTGCATAATTATTAGATCAACATAGGCTTGCAACAGTTCTAAACATCATGACATATGTTAGCACAATTGGATCAGTAAGGGCTTTTTAAGCTTGTAATAGGGTTAGGCTACAGGCTCTATTTTTGTTTTTCTAGTTAATGTTGGGTTAAAAGATGTGCCCACTAATGCCTTGCCTCAATCTTAACTTAAATGCCTTTACTAACTAGCTCTTTTTACTTTCATTATTTTCAGATAAAGGATGCTTTGTACTTCCTTCTCTTTCAGTCCTTTGGACTCTTTCTTTCTTTCTTTTCTTCTATCTTTTTCCAAAAAAAATTTTTCAATACCATTTTTTTCTTGTGGTGCTTTGCACCTTTGCTTTACTAATTTTTCACTTTTCTTTTGCTTTTGTTGTTCTTCCTTTCATTTCTTAAAATCCTCATCTATAATTAAGGTCAGAGTGTGTCCTTTAATTGCTGTTAGGCATACTCTTCATCCCTAAACTTAGAACTTGCTAGTCCCCAGCAATAAGATAAGACTCAGCAATCCATCAGTGGTATATCCAGGGATAATTCACTTGGTTTTTCTCAGATAAATTGACTTGTAAAGTTAGGTACATAAGTAGAATGAAAAGGGTCTCAGACTCAAAATATAATTGTTAGGTCAAAGGATAATTAATAATAGTTAGGATAGCTAAATTTGGCCCTGGCTAATTTAACAAAGAAGGCCATCATCATTTCTAATTGGCAAACATATAATCATTTAGCAAGTACTGAAGCAAATTCTGTCTCACTAAACAATAATGCAGACACACTCAGAAAAGGATTAATAAAGGCTCAAAAGCTAATAACTAACAGGTAATCAACCAATCATGTCCCCAAACTTAATGCAAGATTATAAACTCAGATTGCTAACTAGCATGGTGAATAAGCAAATAATATCGGATTGAATAGTTTTGGACAGGTATCAAGAATCAATAAATACGAATCAATTAATTTATCCGATTAAAGCCTGAGAATCAGTAAACTTTAAATTATTAAGATGGATTCTAAATTAAACATAATTAACATAGTTTATCAATCAATGAGTCGAAAGGATAGATTACTTCCCTTTTTAACTGAATGGCAGTGAATGGTGAGGAATGGTGTGCACAAATTTAACAATACAATTCAGAAAAGAAATAACCACAAACAACTTAACATAGAAATAAAGTTCCATTACACTGAAAAGAAAATACATTGTTCAAGAGAATATTTAAACAAAGTTATTACAACTTGAAAATAGCAAAATAACACATAAACAAAGTAACAGATCAGTCATCCTCTTCTTCATTTTCTTCATTCATAGACTCATCATTATCTTGTTCAGGGTAGGGTGGAAATTCAGCTGCTAAGGGTGTGTCATCAGGGGGAATGGTGAATCCAATAGAAGCCAACCATAAATCTCTGTCAGGTAGCACTCCCATTTCTTCAGTGTGATCCACATTCAATGTGGTAGCAATCTTTCTCAGCATGAGATCATGGTTCAAGACCAGATCATAGGGTCCTAGCTGCATCTTCTTCATAACCTGAAGTTCCTGCATTACCATGGAAATATCAGAAGAAGTACCTGCTCCTATTGGAGGTGATGGTGCAAAACATGTTGGATTGGTTGTCTGGGACGCTTTGACCCTTGTGGCATAAAATTGTCAATGTGGTTTATCACCCATTGCTTGTGCATAATCCTTTCAGGCTTTACCTTTGTCAATTCTTCATAATTCAACCTAACCTAATTCTTTTTGGCCAACAAAGTGATAACAGAGCAATATGGCAATTAGAGATTTTTTTCAAGGTTTTTCATCATCTCCTCCAGTATTAACTCACCCAGATTAACATACAGGCCTCTCATTAAACAGTAAATCAACACCAACCTCTTGATGGTAATCTCATTAGAATAAGCCACAGGTTGCAGGGATGAAAGGACATAGTGGCACCATAAAAGGGAAAGATGATTCAAATAATTCTTCCTGACACTTTTTGGTGCACCATTAACCTTTATTATATATACAGCTTCTTGTTCACAGTATTCCTCTAAAATTTCTTTCCTAAGATTTTCATTTTTAGCCCTATGAAAGATATCTACTTTCCATGTGTAGTGACATCCTTCCTCATCCAATATAGGTACTTTCAATAGCTTATTCAATATGTGACCAGTTAAAGGAATGGTGACTCCTCTCAAGAAGGAAGAAAAAGGAAACTTATCTTCCATAGAATGAGTCCTCAGATTGGCATAGAATTTTCTAGTGAATTCCTGGTAACCATTGCCTAAATTCTCATTAAAGACTGCCATCCCCTTTCTATCATAGCAGCTTTTACATTAAAATTAGAACAATTTTCTTCATCAAGGACCAGAGCTCTATCCTTTATGTTGGTGTATGCACTACGAACTATTAATGTATCAATTTTAACTTATTAATAAAATTAGTATTTTTCAGTTTTAGACAAATGCTATTTATCCTGGAATAATAGGTCATATGAGAATTATTCCTAAAACGTCCCTAATTAAGTATTTACATGGGGACATGTAAATACATTAAGAATAGTGTGTAAATGTACTGATGATTTGATCTCACAAATCATGGATATATGATATCAAGTCTTTACACGGGTACACATTAAGGGTAATGTTGTACTGGACAGACCCACCATGAGAACGTTGCATGGATCGTTACATAAGTGTCATAAACGGTTCTCAATGTGATAATTGTAACACCCTAATTTAATAAATAGATAAATACCAAAACAGGGAAAATTTTTCCAAACATAGATCAAGGGAGGCAAAAGAAAATAGAAGCCATTCTCACGTATGACAATCAGCGGAAGGAACGAGGCTTAACCGACCCAATCAATCCGGCGGAAGACGCAACAGCGCCTAAGCGAATCCCACAAAGTATCGTCCACTCACTTAAGCGAGATCCAACACCCTTGAGCGAGACAGCCTAACTCGCTCGGGCGTGAATACCATGCGCTTAAGTGAAGCCAATACAAAAGCCTTCTTAGCAGTTCGCACTCGCTGGGCGAATACCTTGTTCGCTTAGGCGAGTAACTCCACTCGGTATACCCATCACTCGGATTTCAGAATCTATGTTCATTCGGAAAGGTCTTTACCCACAATTCATCCGGATTAATCTTTATACCTACCAGCTACCATCGGGAGTTACCTTACACTTCATAACTTCATCCTCTATAGAACACAATTGTTGACCGCGTGGAAAATGATAACTATCCCACTCGGATCCCAAGGGTGTTTCACTCGGACTATTTTCCTCGGTCTTCTACCACTCAGGTATTTCACTCGTTTTTCACTTGGCAAGTATAGTCCTTCCTACTAAAGCTCTCCTGCTAACTCAAACCTCACCTAAGAACCTCCTAACTTCCAATAAGTTCGCTACATGGGTTTCACTCGGAATCTGATAGGTTACTCTCCAGTCGGAATACACTCACTCGGCCAGTTCTCACTCGAAAATATATTGAGGTTCTCTACTCGGGAAATCCTAGCAACTTATCATTCGGGGGATCTTTCAGGTCAATCCCCACTCGAAGTTATACGACCTCATTCACTCGGAACATCAAAACCTTCCTTCACTCGGGCAAAATCACTAACTCACTCTCTAGACCAAAACTTGACTCCATTTATACTAAAGCCATACCATCCATACACGGGAAAAACATGAACATATACTACTCGGACATCACGCATAGAATGGAATGAACATACAACATGACATAAATATATATATATATATAGGAGCGTATGTAAATAATTACAAGCACATTGGCATACCCTCAAGCCAAGGGAATTCAAATTCTGGTTTAAGAGACTAATATCAAGACACGAGTCGGCCAAGGCTTAACCAAAACATTATACACAGTATCTACACATGTACATATAGTTCCATAGTGCACAACCAATCCACTCGGCAAGTAGCTCCACCTTCACTCGTTGTTTCGAAAGACATTCACTGAAAATATTGCCACAGTAGGGGTGAGCTTTTACATTTAAAATGACAGTTAGTGACTCGGGAGCCCGTAGATCTTTCACCATACAACATCACATTTCAATCAATTATAATGTTAACTGCCCTCCAATATGTCTACATATAACAATACCATGCAATCGGAATTCATACATTTAATACACGACTATACAGATCATATCATTTCTGACACATATACATGCAACACAATAAATTCATCACAGTCTAAGAGCATATATATATAATGCACGCAAGTCTACTATAGTCGGATCCGACCCCCACTTTATTACAAATTTTTACGTTGCAATATAGGCTCCAAGCCTTTTTCCTCCAGCTCCAAGCTGGTCCGGCCATTTTACTGGTACCAAACCGTTTGCTCTCACATGTAACACAATCACTCCAAGCGACAACGGAAGTGTTACGGGCAGCCCCGAGTCCAACCCGGTAGGCTTGCCTTGAGTCCAACCCAAGGTCTTTCATCAAGCGTCCAATGCTAATGCACTCGGCATCACCTTGAGTCTAACTCAAGGTCTTTCAATCATGTCTTACATATATTTGTCAATACAATAACACTCCTTTTCCACACCTTAACCACACTCTGCATGTAACCCATTCATCATCACACAAACACATCAGATTCATTTTCTAGCATTCACATGCATGTCAATATACTATAGTAATCAGGATCTACCCATTGTCCCCCGTACAGAGCACTCAGAAGTCACGTCAACATGCACAGCAACAACATCTCATATTTGAATATAACATTCCGTCTGGAATCAACAACAGTCACACACCTGCTCTCGGTGTCGGAAATCCCTACTTCATGCATTCGTGAGTAAAATAATTAACCCGACTTAATATGGCAACTTAAGATACATGCACTCCATTCACACACAGTCCCATAACTTACACATACATTCACATACCCAACAGTGTATCTCATAACCACATATATTAAATATAAGAGAACTACCATCAAATTCAATCATCACATGCCTCGGTATTCAAAAGCTGTCAATCATATATACATTTCATAGCAAACACCTTCAAACACACATGCATGAGTAATACTTCACTCGGAGACCGTTCACAAGCTATGCATTTGAGATGCAAAGCGCCCCCTACCTACTGGAGGAAATCGAGGGGTTCCTCTGTTTCCCGACGTTGGTCCTTTGCCTCTGATTGCTTCGCCCAGGCTCACACTCGTTCAGGCCTCCTTGAACGTAGTCGCACTGTGGAACAGGGAGCTGTTTGTCTTCCACTCCGATGATCATCCCTTACCGACAGAAGGAAGCTCTGAGTCTTCTGCAGTACCGTCGTCGTGCGTTTCTAGAAACGGAATAGTGGATAGGGAAGAAGAAGAAGACAAAGAATGAGGAAAAGAAGAGAAGAGAAGAGAAGAGAGAATGAAGCAGTAGAGGAAGAGGGAGTCTGAAGGAAGATGAGTAACATTAGTGACCATGGGCTTATATATACATATATGTACATGAAAAAGAGAAGAGTGGGGTGGGAAAGCGTGAATCCGACAGCTCCACTCAGCCCCACACACCAATCACAATCATCCAGCCATCACCATTATTCATAATTAATCAGCCATTATTTTCTTAAGTTAAGTTAATTGAGTTACTTATAATTAACAAGAAATCTCCACTTTGCAATGATCATTTTAATGGCTTAATTCCGTTCGGTAGTTAATTTTTTTTCTTCTTTAAAATCGGGATGTTACAATTCTCCCCCTCTTAAAAGAATTTCGTCCCCGAAATTCACTCGGTAACTCACCTTAGTAAACAACTCGGGGTACTGCTGCCTCATGGCATCCTCCCGTTCCCAGGTATAAGAGGTACTTCCGTCTTGCTGCCACTCCACTTCAACCAGTTGTATGTCCTTGCTCCTCAAACGCTTTACCGATCGGTCCACGATTCTAATTAGTACAGTTACAGTGGTCAGGTCCTCTTTAATCTCGACTTCATCATCCGGCATTGTGTGAGTGGGATCATGTAGATATTTCCTTAGTTGGGATACGTGAAACTCATTATGCAATCAGGATAAGTGAGTCGGTAACGCTATTCGGTATGCCATGGAACCGACTCGTCCCAATATCTCATAAGGCCCAATGTATCGGGGGTTCAACTTCCCACTTTTTAAGGCTCGCCCTACTCCTTTGCTCGGTGAAATCTTTAGAAACACCCTATCTTCGACTGAAAATTCTAGTGGTTTGGTCCGTTTGTCATAGTAGCTCTTCTGTCTGTCCTAAGACGCCTTCATCTTATCCCTAATTATTTGGATCTGTTCTGAGGTTTGCTTCATAATTTCCGGCCCCAGTAGTAAACTTTCACCCATTTCTGACCAACAGAGTGGGGTTCGGCATTTTCGGCCATACAGGGCTTCATAGGGCGCCATACCAATACTGCTATGGTGGCTATTATTGTATGTAAATTCGATCAAGGGAAGGTACTGTTCCCAACATCCACCATGCCCCAACACACACGCTCTCAGTAAGTCCTCTAGACTTTGTATCGTTCACTCGGATTGTCCATCCGATTAGGGGTGGTAGGTGGAACTTAACGAAAGTTTCGTGCCCAACTCCCGGTGCAGGCTGGTTCAAAACCGGGACATGAATCTAGGATCTCTATCCGATATGATAGAAGCTGGCACTCCATGTAGTCGGACAATTTCGCGAATATAAATGTAAGCCAACTTATGTAACGGGTACCTCATGTTCACAGGCAGGAAGTGTGCGCTTTTCGTCAATCGGTCAACAATGACCCAAATCGCATCATGACCCGTTTGGGTTTTTGGCAACCCCATGACAAAGTCCATGGCAATTAAGTCCCACTTCCACACGGGAATCTCCAGGGGTTGCAATGCACCATACGGCTTCTGGTGCTCTACTTTTGATTTCTGACAGGTGATACACCGAGCCACATATTCCACTACATTTCTCTTTAATCCGGGCCACCAGAATTGTCGTGTTAAATCGTGGTACATTTTTGTGGCACCCGGGTGAATACTTAGCAGACTCTTGTGGGCTTCATCAAGCACCATCCTTCTCAATTCACCCTCACCCGGTACATATATCTGATTCTTCACTCGGAAAATTCCATCCGGTCCCTTGGTCAAAGACAAATCTCTACCTTTGGCCTGAGTCCCCTTCAATTCAGCCAAGTAGGGGTCTGATCTCTGTTGCTCAATTACCAGTTTCAGGAACTCATTGGTAATCTTCAACGTACCGAGCGTTATTTTCCGAGATGAAGGGACGTCAACATGCAAATTCATGTCTCGGAATTGCTCCAATAATTCCACCTCCTTCACCATCATTACTACCATATGGAGGGATTTCCGGCTCAACGCGTCGGCAACAATGTTTGCCTTACCCAGATGATACTTCAGCTCGAAGTCATAATCCTTTAAAAATTCCATCCATCTCCTCTGCCTCATGTTCAACTCCTTTTGGTCGAATAAATATTTGAGGCTTTTGTGTTCGCTGTATACTTCAAACTTAGAACCATACAAGTAATGCCTCCATATCTTCAACGTGAAAACCACGGCTGCCAATTCCAAGTCATGGGTCGGATAATGCTGTTCATGAGGCCTCAATTGCCGAGAGGCATAAGCTATCACTTAGTCATTCTGCATCAGCACGCACCCTAGGCCAAGTCCCAACGCATCACAGTAAACCACAAAGCTCCCTTGCAAGTTGGGCAAAGCCAACACTGGAGCAGTTGTCAGCTTGTCTTTGAACTCTCGGAAACTGCTTTCACACTCGGAACTCCACACGAAAGGGATGCTTTTTCGAGTCAATTTATTCAGTGGCAAAGCCAGCTTAGAAAAACCTTCAATGAACCTTCTATAATAGCCAGCTAGGCCCATAAAGCTTCTTATCTCTGAGACCGACTTGGGTCTCTCCCATGCCATTATAGCTGCCACCTTTGATGGGTCTACCGAAACGCCTTCCCTGGAAATTACATGTCTGAGAAAGTGGATTTTATCCATCCAGAAATCGCACTTTGAAAGCTTTGCAAACAACTGCTTCTCCTTCAACACTTGAAGTACCGCTCGGAGGTGTTCTTCATGCTCCTCAGGGGTCTTAGAATAGATTAGAATATCATCAATGAAAACTACTACGAATCGGTCTAGATATGGGTGGAATATACTGTTCATGTAATTCATGAAGACAGCAGGAGCGTTTGTCACACCAAACGGCATCACTACATACTCGTAGTGGCCATACCGAGTCCTAAAGGCAGTCTTTGGAATATCCGAGTCCTTCACCCGGATTTGGTGGTATCCCGATCGTAGATCGATTTTCGAAAAAATTGAAGCTCCACGTAGTTGGTCGATCAAATCGTCGATTCTGGGCAATGGGTATCAGTTCTTAATCGTGAGTTTATTCAGCTGTCGGTAATCTATACATAATCTCATGCTGCCATCCTTCTTTTTGACAAGCAGTACAGGTGCGCCCCATGGAGATACACTCGGTCTAATAAATTATTTTCCGAGTAACTCATCCACCTGCTTCTTCAACTCGGCCAATTCTGTTAGGGACATTCTATAAGGTGCACTGGAGACTGGCTCGGCTCCAGGGATTAGGTCTATAGAGAACTCAACTTCTCTAGTTGGAGGGACACCCGACACATCTTCCGGAAACACCTCTGGGAATTCACAAACAGTCGGAATTTCGTTCACTCGGGCTTTAGCCTTCCCCTCAGTTAGACAAAGCATCATAAATAACTGGACTATACCTGGTACCGTGTAGTCTTCACTGGTCTGCCTCAGAAAAATTATTCTTCTGTTCTGACAGTCCACCAATACCTTGTTGGCTGAAAGCCAATCTATGCCAAGTACAATGTCGAGATCCTTTAGAGGCACGCACACCAAATCGAAGGTGAAACTCCGATCGCCCAACACAAACGTTACATCTTTACACATTGATGATGTCAACACCTTAGTGCCAGTCGGATTGGCTACTTCCAAAGTCCGATCTATATACACAGTCAGTAACTTTAAACGTCTTACACACTCATCAGCTATAAAAGAATGGGTGGCTCCAGAATCAAAAACTACATTAAGTGTATATCTACCGAGTGAGCACTTACATTGTACCAAGTCATTCGCTTGTACAGCATCTTTTGCGTTGATAGCGTAGACTCTTCCCACCGCTGGTTGGTCGGTATTTCTTCCTCGGTTATTTGGAGTAGTCATCATGTTGCTCCTTGCTCCGTTGCCTCTACCACCATTTCCTCGACTATCGTTTCTGCGTCCCCCCACTCGGAAACCCCCACGACGTGTATTACCACCCACTGGTTGCAGTTGCGGACAGTCGGGGCGAACATGCCCCCTTTCGTTACAGTGAAAGCATACAACATCGTTTCCAGCATCGCATTCCCGTGCGAAGTGGTCACCTCCGCATCTGAAGCACCTACCATTTCCGAAGCGACCCCCAAAACGACTCCCACGGTTTCCTCGTCCTCTGAATTTAGGGGAGGGTCCAGCTCTTCCAACGTTGCCTGATCTCTTGAAGCGTGATTGTTGAGGCCTCAAGGAGGGGTCTGCCCTACTGCTCTGGCCCGAGTGGGCCTTGTCATCCTCTTTGAAAATCCTACATTTATTCACCAGTACTGGGAAACTTCTAATTTCTTGGTATCTGCAGGCTCTTTTAATGTCCGATCTCAACCCGTTTTCAAATTTAAGGCACTTGGAATTCTCCGTCCCGGGTTGTTGGAAGGGCGGGTAGAACAGGCACAATTCTTCAAATCTGGCTGTGTATTCTTCCACAGACATGGAACCCTGTTTCAGTTCCATGAATTCGTGTTCCTTCCGACTCCTTATTGTGTCGGGGAAATATTTTTCTAGGAAGCATGTTTTGAAATTTTCCCAAGTCAGCTGGGTGTCGGCATCAGTCAATCAGTTTCTGGCGATCTTCCACTAGTTTTCCGCTTTGTCTCGCAGCATGTACACTGTGCATTCTACCTTCTGGGCCTCGGTACAGTGAAGACCCCCAAAAATCCTCTCTAACGCTTGAGTCCATTTGTAAGCTGCCTCGGGGTTAAGTCCTCCTTGAAACTCACTCGGCTTCCTCTTCAGGAAGGGTCCAATACTTGGCCATCTTCAGCTCGAAGCTGGCCCTGCCTCTCGAACACGTCAGTAAAACGTTGGAATGCCGTGGCTATGGCCTCCATGCTTTGACGATTCGCCATGACTTATCCTGAAAGTAACACCCCTTTAAGGATAAGTTTACAAGGTTACATTCTTCCGATCGAATCTCATCCCATCATCCAACTATAGCACATCATCACATAAATCTTTAACATCACATAATTAATCAGATCAGGAGGGAAGTAATCTCCTATCCCCAAATCAACATTTCATCATCAACCACGTTCAACAAATTATCACAATAATGATGACCACTCAGTCATAATGCACACGACCGCTTACACTCGGTAAGCATACCTTGGCCTTAGACTTTTTAGGTCTGCTCTGATACCAAAATGTAACACCCTAATTTAATAAATAGATAAATACCAAAACAGGAAAAAATTTTCCCAACATAGATCAAGGGAGGCAAAAGAAAATAGAAGTCATTCTCACGTATGACAATCGGTGGAAGGAACGAGGCTTAACCGACCCAATCAATCCGGCGGAAGACGCAACAATGCCTAAGCGAATCCCACAAAGTATCGTCCACTCGCTCAAGCGAGATCCAACATGCTTGAGCAAGACAGCCCAACTCGCTCGGGCGTGAATACCATGCGCTTAAGCGAAGCCAATACAAAAGCCTTCTTAGCAGTTCGCACTCGCTGGGCGAATACCTTGTTCGTTGAGGCGAGTAACTCCACTCGGTATACCCATCACTCAGATTTCAGAATCTATGTTCATTCGGAAAGGTCTTTACCCACAATTCATCCGGATTAATCTTTATACCTACCAGCTAACTTCGGGAGTTACCTTACACTTCATAACTTCATCCTCTACAGAACACAATTGTTGACCGCGTAGAAAATGATAACTATCCCACTCGGATCCCAAGGGTGTTTCACTCGGACTATTTTCCTCGGTCTTCTACCACTCGGGTATTTCACTCGTTTTTCACTTGGCAAGTATAGTCCTTCCTACCCAAGCTCTCCTGCTAACTCAAACCTCACCTAAGAACCTCCTAACTTCCAATAAGTTCGCTACACGGGTTTCACTCAGAATCTGATAGGTTACTCTCCAGTCGGAATACACTCACTCGGCCAGTTCTCACTCGAAAATATATTGAGGTTCTCTACTTGGGAAATCCTAGCAGCTTATCATTCGGGGGATCTTTCAGGTCAATCCCCACTCGGAGTTATACGACCTCATTCACTCGGAACATCAAAACCTTCCTTCACTCGGGCAAAATCACTAACTCACTCTCCAGACCAAAACTTGACTCCATTTATACTAAAGCCATACCATCCATACACACTCGGGAAAAACATGAACATATACTACTCGGACATCACGCACAGAACGGAATGAACATATAGCATGACATAAATATATATATATATATAGGAGCGTACGTAAATAATTACAAGCACATTGGCATACCCTCAACCCAAGGGAATTCAAATTCTGGTTTAAGAGACTAATATCAAGACACGAGCCGGCCAAGGCTTAACCAAAACATTATACACAGTATCTACACATGTACATATAGTTCTATAGTGCACAACCAATCCACTCGGCAAGCAGCTCCACCTTCACTCGTTGTTCCGACAGACATTCACTGAAAATATTGCCACAGTAGGGGTGAGCTTTTACATTTAAAATGACAGTTAGTGACTCGGGAGCCCATAGATCTTTCACTATACAACATCACATTTCAATCAATTATAATGTTAACTGCCCTCCAATATGTCTATATATAACAGTACCATGCAATCAGAATTCATACATTTAATACACGGCTATACAGATCATATCATTTCCGACACACATACATGCAACACAATAAATTTATCACAGTCTAAGAGCATATATATATAATGCACTCAAGTCTACTATAGTCGGATCTGACCCCCACTTTATTACAAATTTTTACGTTGCAATATAGGCTCCAAGCCTTTTTCCTCCAGCTCCAAGCTGGTCCGGCCATTTTACTAGTACCAAACCGTTTACTCTCACATGTAACACAATCACTCCAAGCGACAACGGAAGTGTTACGGGCAGCCCCGAGTCCAACCCGGTAGGCTTGCCTTGAGTCCAACCCAAGGTCTTTCATCAAGCGTCCAACACTAATGCACTCGGCATCGCCTTGAGTCCAACTCAAGGTCTTTCAATCATGTCTTACATATATTTGTCAATACAATAACACTCCTTTTCCGCACCTTAACCACACTCTGCATGTAACCCATTCATCATCACACAAACACATCAGATTCATTTTCTAGCATTCACATGCATGTCAATATAGTATAGTAATCAGGATCTACCCATTGTCCCCCGTACAGAGCACTCAGAAGTCACGTCAACATGCACAGCAACAACATCTCATATTTGAATATAACATTCCGTCTGGAATCAACAACAGTCACACACCTGCTCTCGGTGTCGGAAATCCCTACTTCATGCATTCGTGAGTAAAATAATTAACCCGACTCAATATGGCAACTTAAGATACATGCACTCCATTCACACACAGTCCCATAACTTACACATGCATTCACATACCCAACAGTGTATCTCATAACCACATATATTAAATATAAGAGAACTACCATCAAATTCAATCATCACATGCCTCAGTATTCAAAAGCTGTCAATCATATATACATTTCATAGCAGACACCTTCAAACACACATGCATGAGTAATACTTCACTCAGAGACCGTTCACAAGCTATGCATTTGAGATGCAAAGCGCCTCCTACCTACTGAAGGAAATTGAGGGGTTCCTCTGTTTCCCGACGTTGGTCCTTTGCCTCTGATTGCTTCGCCCAGGCTCACACTCGTTCAGGCCTCCTTGAACGTAGTCGCACCGTGGAACAGGGAGCTGTTTGTCTTCCACTCCGATGATCATCCCTTACCGACAGAAGGAAGCTCCGAGTCTTCTACAGTACCGTCGTCGTGCGTTTCCAGAAACAGAACAGTGGATAGGGAAGAAGAAGAAGACAAAGAACGAGGAAAAGAAGAGAAGAGAAGAGAAGAGAGAACGAAGTAGTAGAGGAAGAGGAAGTCTGAAGGAAGATGAGTAACATTAGTGACCATGGGCTTATATATACATATATGTACACGAAGAAGAGAAGAGTGGGGTGGGAAAGCGTGAATCCGGCAGCTCCACTCAGCCCCACGCACCAATCACAATCATCTAGCCATCACCATTATTCATAATTAATCAGCCATTATTTTCTTAAGTTAAGTTAATTTAGTTACTTATAATTAACAAGAAATCTCCACTTTGCAATGATCATTTTAATGGCTTAATTCCGTTCAGTAGTTAATTTTTATTTTTTTTTAAAATCGGGATGTTACAATAATGGTATATAGTCCTTCGACCTGAAGTCACTACGATTCCTACATAAGGAGTTTATTATTTTAATATAATCAAACGTTATCTGTAATAAGATGACCATAAAGATTGTAATTAGGCAATAGATAAATTATACAGAGGGATGTGAGTGATGTAGATGGAATTTGTCTCTCCTATGTGACAGGAGTGATATCTATGGGCCACTTGATGGAGTGGGACTAATAAAATGCATGGCCATGCTAGGATGAATAAATATTAGATATTTATTCTATAAAGTCTACTCTGATATCAAGTAAAATGAATTGGGCCATACAAGGATGACGACGACCATGCCTTGGGCCCAATTAGATATCGTGACAAAAGGAATAGATATATAAATAATTATCACTTATAGGTTATGTCGATGATAAATAATATTTGGACATAATGATGAATTGCTAGATACCGCTCTTATTTTATATTAATAATAAAATAGTTTATTATTAATATAACTAAATATTTTACCTATAGGGTCACACACATAGAGTAAGCCCACCAGAGGATAGTTTTATTTTAGTTGGACTGAAAATAAAACTATTTGGGCCTAACTCATTTCGAATAAGTCAGGAGCCCAATGTTTAATGAGCGCTCAGGTCAAGACCTAAGCCTATATATAGAGCATAAGATGCTCATAGGCTACTGCTCAGAAATTAGACCATAAACAAATTTCCGTACAAGCATTCGGAGCTCTGTTTTTCTGGTGGGAGTGCTCGTGTGGACTCCTAAGGGCGAAGTTACAATTGCTTCGATCGAGGAACTTGTTTTGCGTCTACAAGAGGTAAACCCTAATTAAAAATATTAATTTAGCATAATGATTTGAGAATACGTGTTTGCAATTCTTTTGGGAATCCTTTGTGTTTCCGCTGCCTGACCCTAATGGGATTCCCTAACACTTTATTACTCCTGTATGTTTGAACTTATTCTCATAATCTTGGGCGGCTTTGGAATCTCTAAACCTATACCCATCAAAACCCTCAACTATCTGAGACTTCTTTCCTTCTTCAAGACTTTTACTCCTTTCAGTTGATGGAGAATCAGGGATACTGATGGTAGCCACCCCTTTTCCTTTCTTTTTTTGGGCTTCTTTCACATTTTCTATTTTAACACTTTTTTCAGGTTTTCTACAAAGTCTTTGTGATCTTCTGATCATGGTGAGTGTTAACGATGGTATTTATAATGCCTAAATGGATACATATATACAAACAGAAAAACCATAACAAAATGAAAATGTAAGATGAACAGACATGATGGATGAAAGAAATTTGAAATTGAAATAATGAACTATAGCAATTCTAACTATAAAGTGAAAGTAAGAACTGAAAAGATGGTAACTTTTAAATAAATCAGAGACTATGCCTTTTCCTCTTTAAAACCCAAGGTTCCAGCGTAAAGAGTTAGGGTTTGTACACTGAGAGGGTTTTATACTGTTGAACCCAATACCTGAGGTACACGTAGCTACGCTGAAATCTTGGCATATAAACGCCCAAATTAAAACACACAGGTAGCATCAGGTATGAATCATGCTCAAGCGACCCATTATTCGCTTAAGCGAATTATATGTAAGGGAATGTCATGCTCAAGTGTGAGAACTACGCTCAAGCGACGAACTAACAGGTATCAGATTGCTTCAATATGGCACACACGCTTAAGCTTACAGCATCACGCTTAAGCAAACAATTTGGAAGAGTAGTTTTCCAACTGGCTTAACCCGATCACACTTAAGCGTGGGCTTGGGGCGCTTAAGCGTGGCAGTAATACACAAGTCACACTCAAAGCATGAAATTCTAAGCTTAAGTGTAGGTTTCTTATCATGCACCAGTGACGATCACGCTCAAGCATGGATTTGGGCGCTCAAGCGAGGGACTTATATACAAGTCACGCTCACGATCACGCTCAGAGTGTGAAGACATACGCTTAAGCATGAGGTGGAACAGAGGGGTAAGATAAGTCACTCAAGTGACACAAAGGCACGCTCAAGCGCAAAGGTGAATTCCACAATCACGCTCACAATCACGCTTAAGCGTGATGTTCCTAGCTCAAGTGTGGCAGCTGCTATGTATCACGCTTTTAGCGTGAATGAAGGACGCTCAAGCGCGAAAGTGTGCTACCAGGTATCAGGGGTCACGCTTAGAGCGTGAAGACACATGCTTAAGTGTAGGAATCAGTTCGAAGGGTCACGCTCAAGCGTGGACCCAAGCTCGCTCAAGCATGAAGCTTATAACAAGGTCACACTCAGGCTGAGAAAGTTACGCCCAAGCGAACAGGCATACTTACAGGAGGAAAAGTCACGCTTCAAGCGTAATTAAATCACGCTCAAGCGCCACAGTATTTCGCTCAAGCGTAATCAAGTTCGCTCAAGCGCCAAGGGTACCTGATTCTAATTCTAGCTAATGGATTTGCAAGTATGTACATTGGGAATTGAGCGTATGAACACTCAAACCTTAATCAAAAATTTACCAGTTTATTCACCCCTTTGATCAAAATTTTTAGTTTTGTTTTATTTATTTCCAACACAAAACACAAAATGCAATGAATCAAAATGTAGGGTAGCCTCCCTAAAGCGCTTCTTTAAGGTCACTAGCTTGACCTTCTGACAACTAAGAAGATGCCTGCAACAGCATGGAGGTTTTCTGCCTATCAAACTCTCCTCCAAAGTAGAGTTTGAATCTTTGGCCATTCACTTTAAAAGTTCTATCAGTGGCTGGTTCTTTCAACTCAATTACACCATGAGGGAAGACCTCATTCACAATAAAAGGTCCAGACCACTTTGATCTTAGTTTTCCTGGAAAGAGTCTCAATCTAGAATTAAACAACAATACCTTATCATCATTTTGAAACTCTTTTCTATTTATCCACTTTTCATGCCACCTCTTAGTTTTCTCTTTGTAAATTAAGGCACTCTGATAAGCATTAAGCCTGAACTCCTCAAGTTCATAGAGTTTTAGGACTCTTTCCTCTTGAGATTGGTCAAAATCCATATTTAACAGCTTTGTGGCCCACCATGCCTTATGTTCTAACTCCACAGGGAGATGGCAAGCCTTACCATATACTAACTAATAAGGAGACATGCCAATTGGAGTTTTAAATGTTGTCCTATAGGCCCACAATGCATCATTCAATCCCACACACCAATCCTTCCTAGACTTCCCTACCATTTTCTCTAAAATCCTCTTAATTTCTCTATTAGACAGCTCAACTTGTCCACAAGTTTGGGGATGATATGGAGTAGATACCTTATGCAATACTGATGTAGGCTCTTCATGCACTTTCTTGAAGAGGGTTGGATCTAGGGTTCTTTCTTCTATCTTCCTTCAATGGGAGCTTGAGAACTTCTTCTTGAATGCAAGGGAAACCGAAACTAAAGCCTAAGAAACTAGAAGATGATGTCGCCAAAAACAAAGGAAAGGAAAGTGGAAATAGAAGGAGAGAAGGTGGACAATGGAGGAAGGTTTGGAAAAGAGGAGAGGGAAAGGTTGGAGGCCACTTCCTAAGGAGGAGGAAGATAACTCCACTCACCACCAAGGGAGGGAGAAACCCCTTGGATAAGAGCTTGAGAGAGCTCTCAAATTCTAGAGAGAAGGAGGAGAATCTCTCACTAGGAAACACTAAAGTGCTCTCAAATTTTACAAATGGATTAATGGTACTTGATTACAAAAGGAGAAGCCCTTATATAGGCCATAGAATTTCGGCCAAGGACTAGCTAGATGGGCTTGGTCATGGATCCAAGGCCCATTAAGAGAAAAGATGAGCAAATGGCCTATACATGGCCCAAAAGGGAAAGTACAAGGCCCAAAAGTGGCCCATTTGACCTTACAAGGCCCAAATCTATCCTATAAGCCTAGAGAAACTATTTAGAAAGTATATTACAAGTAAAGTACACATAGATCCTCATAGGTTCCTTATTGGGCTTAGGCCCACTAGAAGAGAGAAAAGAGAAAAGGGCTTTATGAATGCTCTCTTTGGCCCGTTTGGTCTTTGCCCTTGTGAGGGGACCTCTATATGCTTAAAGTCCTTTCTCCAATGTAGTGTGAGGGTCTTCCTTGGGTATGTCCTCATTATGCTCCCCCTCTTCAAAAGGATTTGTCCTCAAATCAAAGGCATCATCCTCATCATCTATATCAAAGGGAGACAAATCAGTTATATTAAAAGAAGCACTCACACCATAATCTCCTGGTATATCTAGGACATAAGCATTATTATTTATTTTCTTGAGAATTTGAAAAGGTCCATCACCTCTAGGGTTGAGTTTGGATTTTCTCAAATTGGGAAAGCGTTCCTTTCGAAGGTGTAACCATACCCAATCTCCAACCTCAAAGGTGATCTTCTTTCTTTGTTTATTTACACAACGAGCATAATGTTCATTTTTAGTTTGTATTTGGTGTCTAACCTTCTCATGAAAATCTTTGATAAATTGGGCCTTTGCCTCTCCATCCATATGAAAGACAGAATCAGAAACCTCAATGGGCAAAAGGTCCAAGAGTGTGAGAGGGTTAAAACCATATACAACCTCAAATAGACTATGCTTGGTTGTGGAGTGTTGTACCCTATTATATGCAAACTCAATGTGGGGTAAACACTCATCCCAAGATTTTACATTTTTGTTTACTAAGACCCTAAGAAGTTGTGAGAGGGTCCTGTTTACTACCTCTGTTTGGCCATCCGTTTGAGGATGACAAGTTGTGGAAAAGAGGAGTTGTGTTCCTAGCCTTGACCAAAGAGTTTTCCAAAAATGGCTTAGGAATTTGGTGTCCCTATCAGAAACAATGGTTTTGGGTACACCATGTAATCACACAACCTCTTTAAAGAAGATTTTAGCAATATGACTAGCATCATCAACCTTATGGCAAGGGATGAAGTGAGCCATCTTGCTAAACCTATCCACAACCACAAAGATAGAATCCATTCCCCTTTGGGTCTTAGGTAGGCCTAACACAAAGTCCATTGATATATCAATCCAAGGTGCACTAGGTGTTGGCAAGGGAGTATATAAACCACTAGGTGAAAGTTTTGATTTAGCCTTTCTACAAACAATACACCTAGAGCAATGTTTTTGAACATCCTTTTTCATTTTGGGCCAATAAAAGTGTTCATGTAAGATAGACAAAGTTTTATCTCTACCAAAATGACCCATGAGTCCTCCCTCATGACTCTCTCTAAGTAGTAGATCTCTTAAAGAGCTTCGTGGAATACAAAGTCTATTGGCTTTAAAAAGATAGCCATCTAAAATGTAGAAGCCCTTATGAGATGTAGAAGTGGAAGATGAGTTAAAGATTTTTGAAAAATCAAAATCATTTGGGTACAAAGACCTAATTTCATCAAGCCCAATAACTTTGGCTCCTAGAGAGGTGAGTAAAGAATGCCTCCTAGATAAAGCATCAGCCACAGTATTGGTTTTGCCATTCTTATACTTGATGACATAAGGAAATTGTTCCAAATACTCAACCCACTTAGCATGCCTTTTGTTTAACTTATGTTGCCCTTTGATGAATTTCAAAGATTGGTGATCACTATGTATCACAAGCTCTTTTGGGATTAAGTAGTGCTCCCAAGTTTGTAGGGCTCTAATTAAGGCATAAAATTCCTTATCATATGTGGGATAGTTAAAAGTTGCCCCATTAAGTTTTTCACTAAAGAAAGCTATGGGGTGACCTTCTTGTAAAAGCACAGCTCCTATGCCCACATTAGATGCGTCACACTCAAGCTCAAAGGTTTTAGAAAAATTTGGAAGTTTTAAAATTGGAGCATGAGTGAGTCTATCTTTGAGATCTTGAAAGGCTTTTTCTTGCCTAGGCCCCCACACAAAAGAAACATTCTTTTTGACCAACTCATTTAAAGGGGAGGCTAGGGTTGAAAAATCTTTCACAAATCTCCTATAGAAACTTACGAGACCATGGAAACTTCTTACTTCACTCACATTTTTAGGTGTAGGCCAATCTTGGATTGCCTTAACCTTAGAGTGATCTACCTCAACACCTCTAGAACTAACTACAAAACCAAGAAAGACAATGGAATCCATGCCAAAAGAACATTTTTCAAAGTTAGCATAAAGATTGTTTGTTCTCAAGGCAAGCATAACTTGTCTTAGGTGGATTAGATGAGAAGTCATGGACTTTGAGTACACAAGAATGTCATCAAAGTATACCACAACAAAATGCCCTATGAAATCCCTTAAAACATGGTTCATAAGTCTCATGAAGGTACTTGGTGCATTAGTTAGGCCGAAAGGCATCACTAACCACTCATAAAGGCCAAGTTTGGTTTTAAAGGCGGCTTTCCATTCATCTCCTTCTTTTATTCTAATTTGGTGGTAGCCACTTTTAAGATCAATCTTGGAGAAGATTGTAGATCCACTAAGCTCATCTAACATGTCATCAAGCCTAGGTATGGGATGCCTATACTTGATAGTGATGTTATTAATGGCCCTACAATCCGTACACATTCTCCATGAACCATCTTTCTTGGGTACAAGTAAAACCGGTAATGCGCAAGGGCTTAAACTTTCTCTAATCCAACCTTTGGAAAGTAGTTCATTCACTTGTTTTTCTATTTCTAAACTTTCCTTAAGGTTGCATCTATAGGCAGGTCTATTTGGCAAACTAGCCCCAGGTATAAGGTCTATTTGATGCTCAATGCCCCTAATAGGAGGTAACCCTTTTAGAATGTCTTTTGGGAAGAGGTCGTTAAATTCTTGCAAGATATTTTGTATCCCTTTGGGCAAGGGGGGAGAAGAGGTGCCCATTGAACACAAGGAAGTGTTAGGGATATCTTTTGGATATATGATCAAGCAATGCTTTTGTGAAAACATGGCATGTTTCACATCATATTTAGTTGCAAATAGATTAGGTTGGGAGTCATTATAGACAACAACTCCTTTCCCTTTATTGTCTTTTTTGTTTTTCTTTGGTTTTTCTAAACTCACATGGGAAGAAGATCCTAACTTTTTTTCTCTCTTAGCTTTCATTTGGATTTGGTCTTTAGCTACTTGTTGTGGAGTTAGAGGATGCAATACTATCTTCTTACCATCTAGTTTAAATGTGAGGGTGTTAGTGA
The DNA here is from genome assembly GCA_037962975.1 of Clitoria ternatea. Lineage (NCBI taxonomy): Eukaryota > Viridiplantae > Streptophyta > Magnoliopsida > Fabales > Fabaceae > Clitoria > Clitoria ternatea. The sequence goes on from CM075670.1 coordinate 147,911,763, forward strand.
ACCCCTCATGAAGGACCTTCCTATCAAATTGCCAAGGCCTTCCTAAAAGTACATGAGTTGCTTCCATAGGTACTACATCACATTTGACTTCATCTCTATATGTGCCTATGGTGAAATTGATTAGGACTTGTTTATTGACTACCATTTCCCCTTTTTCATTTAACCATTGTAATTTGTAGGGACTTGGATGGTCTATAAGCTCTAATCCCATCTTTTTGACTAGTCTTTGGCTTGCAACATTTGCACAACTCCCACTATCCACAATGAGAGAACATAATTTGTCATTAATGTAACATCTTGTATAAAAGATGTTCTCTCTTTGTGTTGTGTCATCGAGTTTTACATGACTACCAAGCAACCTTCTAATCATGTACAACTCACCATCATCCCCTAAAATATGCTCACTGTCACTGGAATTACTACTAGAGTCATCACTTGAATAGTGAGAATCAGAATTAGACTCTGATTGACTTGAGTAGGTTCCATTGGTTTTTAAAATCATTGTTCTTTTTGTTGGACAGTCTGAAGCAATATGTCCTCTTCCAAGGCACTTAAAACATTTGATGGAAGAAGATCTAGAGGATTGTGGTTTTGATGATGGATCATGCTTATCATGTTGATTGCGAAAGACTTTGCTAGTTTTGTGTAACTCACTTTGGGGTTTAGAGGAGGAAGCGCCCACTTCTCTCTCTCTAGGGTTTCTCTCAAACTTACCCTTATTTTCTACCCTTTTTGACTTATAGGCTCTATTGTTATCCCCACTATAGGATTCTCTTTCTTTAAATTGGTTTTCTACTTTGGTGCATTGGTGGAGTAACTCTTCTATATCCACATGTGGAAGAAGTTCCACCCTATTTTTAATGTTCCTATTAAGCCCATGTAAGAACCTATGCATTAGGGTTTCCTCATCCTCTTCTAGATTGGCTCTAATCATGGCTATCTCTAAGGCTTTATAGTAATCTTCTACACATTTGGAGCCTTGGGTGAGCCTATTTAGCTTTGCTATAGTTCACCCCTATAATAATTAGGAACATATCTTTTTCTAAGGAAAGCTTTTAAGTCTACCCAATCATCTATGGGGGGAAAGTTATCTCTTTTTCTCTCCTTACAAATTTGGGTCCACCAAACTAGGGCATAATTTTGGAAAGAAAGAGTTGCAATCCTAACTTTTTTATCATCTTTTATTTGATGAGAGTTGAATATTTGTTCTACCCTCATCTCCCACTCTAAGTAAGCTTCAATGTCACTTTTTCCATTGAATGGGGGAATTTCTAATTTTACCTCTCTTAAGCCTATGTCATCTCTTCTATGGTCATGGTGCCTTCTTTGTCTTGTTTCTTCCTCATTATCACTAGTGTTATGTCTTTGATTTCGTTGTCTATGCCTAGTTCTAGGGGGTTCATTATGCTCAAGATTGTTTAGCCTAGCATTAATGGTGTTTAAGCTATCCATTATGTTATGAAGCATGCTTTTGTTTTCCCTATCACTAGACGACATCTTTTAATGTTGTCAAAGAAAATCAAGACAAGAACAAAGTATGTATAGACAAGCTAGTCGAGGAAGATGAATGCAATACAAGTGAAAAAAACACTTCAACAAACCTAAAATATCAATACTAGGTTTCTATCCTAAAGGAAAAAAACAATGTCCTAGGTTGTCTTTAACTAGGTTAGTCCTATGTTGCTTATGGAAATCCTAGGTTGTCCTTAACCTAAGTTGATTATGTTTGTCCTAGGATGTTGCTAGTGATTAACTAACCCTAGACAAGCCTAACCAAATTCGGTTTTAAGAAGTAGTTAACCTAACAAAAATTAGTTCAACTAACTAACCAAGTCTCAACAACCCTAACCAAAAGTAGTTAATTAGTTATGGAAGTTGTAACAAAGCCTAACCACTATAACTACCTAACTAACTACCTAACAACTAACAATTAACTAACATGTAACAACAATCTAACCACCTAATAACCGAAATTAACATGTACCATTTCTGAAATTTTAGAGACCAAAACAGAATGGTAACAATAACTAACCGAAATTGACAATAACAAGATGCAAAAATTGAAACCACAAAGAAACTAGCACAAAAACTCAAAAGAACTAAGACTTTTTATGATTTTTCTATGCTAACATGGAATTAATAAGGCATATGAATGACTAAGAAACAAAATTCCAGCCAGCAAAATGAACTCAAAACCGAAAATTAAAATGGAAGAGAAGAAGAAAAGAACCTCCCAAGGCTCAATGATACCACATGATGTAGGCTCTTCATGCACTTTCTTGAAGAGGGTTGGATCTAGGGTTCTTTCTTCTATCTTCCTTCAATGGGAGCTTGAGAACTTCTTCTTGAATGCAAGGGAAACTGAAACTAAAGCCTAAGAAACTAGAAGATGATGTCGCCAAAAACAAAGGAAAGGAAAGTGGAAATGGAATGAGAGAAGGTGGACAATGGAGGAAGGTTTGGAAAAGAGGAGAGGGAAAGGTTGGAGGCCACTTCCTAAGGAGGAGGAAGATAACTCCACTCACCACCAAGGGAGGGAGAAACTCCTTGGATAAGATCTTGAGAGAGCTCTCAAATTCTAGAGAGAAGGAGGAGAATCTCTCACTAGGAAACACTAAAGTGCTCTCAAATTTTACAAATGGATTAATGGTACTTGATTACAAAAGGAGAAGCCCTTATATAGGCCATAGAATTTCGGCCAAGGACTAGCTAGATGGGCTTGGTCATGGATCCAAGGCCCATTAAGAGAAAAGATGAGCAAATGGCCTATACATGGCCCAAAAGGGAAAGTACAAGGCCCAAAAGTGGCCCATTTGACCTTACAAGGCCCAAATCTATCCTATAAGCCTAGAGAAACTATTTAGAAAGTATATTACAAGTAAAGTACACATAGATCCTCATAGGTTCCTTATTGGGCTTAGGCCCACTAGAAGAGAGAAAAGAGAAAAGGGCAAAGAGAGCATTCATAAAGCCCTTTTCTCTTTTCTCTCTTCTAGTGGGCCTAAGCCCAATAAGGAACCTATAAGGATCTATGTGTACTTTACTTGTAATATACTTTCTAAATAGTTTCTCTAGGCTTATAGGATAGATTTGGGCCTTGTAAGGTCAAATGGGCCACTTTTGGGCCTTGTACTTTCCCTTTTGGGCCATGTATAGGCCATTTGCTCATCTTTTCTCTTAATGGGCCTTGGATCCATGACCAAGCCCATCTAGCTAGTCCTTGGCCGAAATTCTATGGCCTATATAAGGGCTTCTCCTTTTGTAATCAAGGACCGTTAATCCATTTTGTAAAATTTGAGAGCACTTTAGTGTTTCCTAGTGAGAGATTCTCCTCCTTCTCTCTAGAATTTGAGAGCTCTCTCAAGCTCTTATCCAAGGGGTTTCTCCCTCCCTTGGTGGTGAGTGGAGCTATCTTCCTCCTCCTTAGGAAGTAGCCTCCAACCTTTCGCTCTCCCTTTTTCCAAGCCTTCCTCTATTGTCCACCTTCTCTCCTTCCATTTCCACTTTCCTTTCCTTTATTTTGGCGTCACATTCCTATAGTCTTAGGCTTTTAGTTTCGGTTTTCTTGGTCCTTGAAGAAGAAGTCTCAAGCTTCCATTGAAGGAGGATAGAAGAAAGAACCCTAGATCCAACCGTCTTCAAGAAAGTGCATGAAGAGCCTACATCAAATACCTTATAGTGTCTCAGGGCTTTTTCCATGATTCTATTGTAGAAATGTGACCTCCATCACTAATGAGGACTCTAGGGACTCCAAATCTAGAGAAGATGTTCTTCTTTATAAACCTAAGCACCATATGTGCATCATTGGTTCTGGTAGGGATTGCCTCCACCCACTTGGAGACATAATCCATAGCAACAAGGATATATTCATTAGAGAATGACTTTGGGAAAGGTCCCATGAAGTCAATGCCCCACACATCAAATAACTCCACAACTAAAATATTTTTCAAAGGTATGCCAGCTTTAGCAGAAAGGCCTCTACTTCTTTGACACTTATCACACCTTTGAACATATACTTTAGCATCCTGAAAAATTGTTGGCCAATAAAAGCCATATTGTAAAACTTTTGCTGTTGTTTTGGAGGCATCATGGTGTCCTCCATAATAGGATTCATGGCAGTGCCATAAGAGTCTTTCTTGCTCTGATTCAGGCACACATCTCCTGATAATTCCATCTACTCCTATCTTATAAAGAAATGGATCATCCCATAGAGAAGTTTTACTGCCAGCACATCCTAAGAAACTCCTCACTCCTTTCACATTGATTGGAGGAGGAAGTTTTTCAATGATATCAATCTTGGCTCTATCTACTTGAATGCCCTCAGCAGAGATTTTGTGGCCAAGAACTATCCCTCCTTTAACCATAAAATGACATTTTTCCCAGTTAAGGATAAGATTAGTCTATTGACATCTCACCAACACCTTAAATAGGTTGCTGAGGCATATATCAAAACTATTTCCAAACACAGAGAAGTCATCCATAAACACCTCAATGAACTTCTCTACCATGTCCCCAAAAATTTCCAGCATACACCTTTGAAAGGTTGCTAGTGCATTCCACAAACAAAAAAGCATGCGCCTATATGCAAAGATTCCATAGGGACAGGTGAAGGCTAACTTCTCTTGATCTTTTGGATCAACCACTATTTGGTTATAACCATAATATCCATCAAGGAAGCAGTAATACTCATCACCTGACAGCCTCTTAAGCATTTGGTTTACAAATGGTAAAGGAAAGTGGTCTTTTCTAGTGGAGTCATTAAGCCTTCTATAATCTATGCACATTCTCTAACCTGTAGTTGGTCTAGTGGCAATGACTTCACCTTCCTCATTCATAACAGTGGTCACCCCTCCTTTCTTAGGCACCACTTGGACTAGATTGATCCAAGCACTATCCGAGATAGGATAGATAATCCCAGTATCAAGAAGTTTAACCACCTCTTTCCTTACAGCTTCTTTCATTATAGGGTTTAATCTTCTTTGTGGCTGAACAACAGGGGAATAGTCATCCTTCATTAGAATTTTATGCATACAAAATGATGGACTAATTCCCTTTAAATCAAAAATGTTCCAACCAATAGTAGACTCATGTTTTCTTAAAACCCCTACCAATTTTTCTACATCCTCATCTTTTAATTCAGTATTAATGATTACAGGATGTGATTCATTATCTCCTAAGAAAACATATTTCAAATAAGAAGGCAAAGGTTTTAAATCATGTTTTTCTTCAAACACCTCCTTACCTTTCTCAATTTCAATATTATTCAAATTTCCTTTCTTTTTATTTTCAAAATCACCTACTTCACATGCTTCATGTAGGTTCAGCAACTCAGTATGTGAATCATTTAACTCCTCAGTCTCAGAGTCAAAATTATCCTTTAAAAAGGCTTGTAAAACCTCTTCTTCAGTTTTTAACAACATAGGAGTCTTATAACTTTTAATTTCTTCAATCATAAAATAATCCATCTTCTCAGCTGGATGTTTCATAGCATTAAAGACATTAAAAGTTACCTGCTCCTCTTGAACTCTCAGCATGAGTTCTCCCTTCTCTACATCAATTAAAACTCTACCTGTAGCTAAGAAGGGTCTTCCTAAAATCAAAGGAATTCTATCAGCTTCCATATCCAAAACTATAAAGTCTGCTGGAAAGATAAACTTATCTACCTTAACTAACAGATCTTCCAGCATCCCATGAGGATATTTGATAGTCCTATCAGCCAACTACAAAGACATACGAGTTGGTTGTAGGTCATTAATTCCTAACTTCCTTATTAAAGATAAAGGCATGAGGTTTATGCTAGCCCCTAGATCACATAAAGCACTTCCTACATGAACATCCCTTATTGCATAAGGTATTGTAAAAGATCCAGGATCTTCCAGCTTTTGAGGGAGTTTCTTTTGAATAATTACACTGTACTCTTGAGTGAGAGCAATCATCTCATCTCCCTTAAGCTTTCTCTTCTTAGATAGAAGTTCTTTCAAAAATTTAGCATATGAAGGCATCTCTTGCAATGCCTCAGCAAAGGGAATATTTATGTGAAGCTTTTTAAACACATCCAAGAACTTAGCAAACTTTTGCTCCTCTATTTGTTTCTTAAATCTATGTAGAAATAGAGTATTCTTTAATTTCTCAGGAGTTAGCTTGACAGCTTCCTCAAAGATTAAATCAATCTTTTTCTTTTTCTTTTGATAGACTTGATTTTCTTTTTCTATTTCTGTTTCTACTTTATTTTTAGTTTTATCAACAGCTTGCTCACTTTCTTGCTCTATTTCTTTTTCAGCATCTTTTTCTAAACTCACTTCATGACTTGGAGATGGGAGAGAAATTTTCCCACTCCTAGTAGTTATTGTTTTGCAATGTTCCCTTGGATTTAGCTCAGTATCTCCAGGAAAATTGCCTGATTGTCTCTCAGCTAATTGTTTTGACAGCTATCTAACCTGATTTTCTAAATTTTGAATGGACTCTTCTTGTAACACCCTAAATTTTTACAAATAGTAATCCCAAAACAACGAGGAAATTTTATTTTATTTTTTTTTTCACAAAAACAGCCACGAATCATTTGACACAGAAGGGAAGAAGAAGGCGAGGGAAGTAGAAGAGCATTCACATGCATATGACAAGCAACAGGGGAATTAGGACTGAGACCGGTCTATTCGGTTCGGTGTGACGCTCCAGCGTCTGGGCGGATTCCAGGACGGAAGGTGACTCACTCATCCGTTGTCCAACACCGCCTGAATGATGCCACAACGGATGGAAACTCCTCAAGCAAACCTCACATCAGCGTCCACTCGCTCTCACAGGACAAACCTTTCCTCGAGGGAACTACTGGGCGCTCAGCATAAGGGAACAGGTGAGGGAAGGAGAAGGGAGATGCACATGTGTAGTAGTTTGTGGAGGAAAGGGGGGCCTGAACTCATTCCGCCCAATTCAACTAGGTATGACAACGTCTGGGCGGACTCAACCACAACGCCTAAGTAGGGGTCAACACCGTTATCTGGGACGCATTAACGTAACAACGGAGGGGAAGGGTATTTGGGCGGTGTTCCACACTAACACCTACTCGCTCCAGCGCGAGTCCTCACGCTTGGGCGAACCATTCTAGTCACTCGGAACTCCATAACTTAGCCTTCCAATTTTAACCATACGGCGACACTTATACTCTACTCGGGAACTGAGGGTTATCCCACTCGGATTCCAGAACTCCTTCTCACTCGGACTTACATCTTTCACTCGGGTTACCGATGCCTTACACTTAAGATCCAATCCATTCTAAACCACCGTTCGAGCTCCTCTCTCAGAGGGGAATCACTCAAGATTTTCACTCGGGAATACCAATTCTTCCTCACTCAGGATTTCATACTTACTTTTACTCGGAAATCCTCAGGCCTATAATCATTCGGGGAATAGCGACTGACTCACTCGGCGTACTACCATTTAATCACTCGGATTATAATTACCCTACGCTCATAAGACATCCTCATACAGTCCTCTTCACCGCTCAACATCACTTACAGTATAGAAGAACACACAACATATACATATATAAACGAAAGCATTCATATAATTACAAGAACTTCATCATGACTTCTGTTATCCCAAGCTGTCAAGTTTTAGCGTAAGGACTAAAACCAAAACATGAGCCGGCCAAGGCTTAACAAAACGTTATACATAGTATTTATACATATATACATATACACATGTAGATATATGTTCCAATAGCGCTCGGATTCATTGTCCTGCACTCGGCTCCTCCTTTATTCTTCCTTCCGAGAGATGTTCACTGAAAGTGTAGCCACTGCAGGGGTGAGCTTTTACATGTAAAATGACAATCAAGGACTCGGTATCAGTGTCAGTATGCACATTCACATCCATTCAATCGTTTTCAAATTAATTAAGGTTAGGCACGACAAAATGACATTTGAGACACACATACAACACACACAGGTATTCCCCACACTCGGAAATCATTCATAACACTCCACACACGTTATACGTACTACTCTAATCAACCTCATATCTACATGCATGCCTGCGGATCCGACTCAAGTGATGACTTTCAGTTACAGTTTTCCCCTCTCCTTGCCCCTCGTCCTTCAGCTCTTCCCGCGTGGTACCGGCCTCCCATTGGCGTCTCGAGACTCTTCTCTAGCTCCTACGGCTACCACGACCTCCTTCGGAATCTAGCCGAGGTCTGTAACTGGAAGTCATTCCCTCGGGGTTCTTGACCTTCCACGGGTCGCCCCACTCTTACACATGCAGCTAAATGCATTTACCAACAAGCGTCATCACACCACCGATACCTCCTTCGTAACCATTAAGTAGGAACAGATTCAATGCAACCGTTATTTGCTTTATTATTTACACCAATATGTTCAACCATCAGCAATCAAGTAATAGCATCTGACAAATCAACTAACGAGCACACATTCCTATTCTCACAATGTTAACAAAGATAGAACCATGCATATCATTCGTTATTATCAATACTAACATACTACTTCACCACCATCTAGATTACAAGCATTTACTGTTTAACCACTACAAAACACACGGAATCCAGAATCTTCAATCATGCATAGGATCCAATCATCACAAACACATGCACATACACTCAAGCAGTACATTCATCCGGTACCGTTCGTGGACCATGCATTTAACATGCAAGCGCCCCCTACCTACGAAAGGGACTTCAAGAAGCTTTTCTGCTCTTCGACGTTGAATCTGACGCCCTTCTACTGATTCGTTCAGCCTTTCTCCACTCCGTCGTACTCTGCACTTGGTTCAGAGTTGGGGTGTTGTTCTTCCTCTGCTTCAACGATCGTCCTTCACCTGCCGGGGCTCTGACCTTCTTCCCGCACTGTCGTCGTGACGAACAGAAACAGGGGAAAGGAAAGAAGATGGAGACGAAGAAGAAAAAGAGAGAATGGAGTAGTGGGAGAAGTTTTTTGCACCCACGGTGATACTGAATACGCACCTATATACGCATGCGAGGGGAAGGAGTGGGATGGGAAAGCGTGAGTCGCAGTCCACTCACACCTTCCGCCAATCACAGACAGCCACATCCCATCAATTAAGTCCAATTAACTTGTCATTAACTCTCAAGCTATATTGATTATGATTAACAACTAATTCTTTACTTTACTTTCAATTTTCTTATTATTTAATTTTTATTCGGTATCTAACTTCAAAACTGGGATGTTACAGTTCTCCCCCACTCAAAAGAATTTCGTCCTCGAAATTCAGTCGGTAACTCACCTTAGCAAACAACTCGGGGTACTGCTGCCTCATGGTGTCTTCGTGTTACAGGTACGAGAGGTAGTCTTGCCTTGTTGCCACTCCACTTCTACCAGCTGTACGTTTTTGTTTCTCAAACGCTTCACCGATCGGTCCATGATTCTGATCGGTGTAGTCACAGTGGTCAGGTCTTCCTTGACTTCCACTTCATCGTCAGGCATTGTGTGACTGGGGTCATGTAGATACTTCCTTAGTTGAGACACATGAAATACGTTGTGTAATCGGGATAAGTGGGTCGGTAATGCTATTCGGTATGCCATGGTGCCGACTCGTTCCAACACCTCATAAGGTCCAATGTATCGAGGGCTTAACTTTCCGCCTTTCAAGGCTCGTCCGACTCCTTTACTCGGAGAAGTACTCAAAAACACTCTGTCTTCGACTGAAAATTCCAATGGTTTGGTGCGGTTGTCATGGTAACTCTTCTGCCTGTCTTGAGATGCCTTCATTTTTCCCTGTATCACTCGGATCTGCTCTGTGGTTTGCTTCACAATGTCTGGTCCCAATAGCAGACTCTCACCCGTTTCCGACCAGCAAAGTGGGGTTCGGCACCTTCGTCCATATAGTGCTTCGTAGGGTGCCATGCCAATGCTGTTATGATGGCTGTTATTGTACGTAAACTCAATCAAGGGGAGGTACTGCTCCCAATCTCCTCCGTGCTCTAACACACACGCTCTTAATAAGTCTTCTAAACTTTGAATCGTCCGCTCGGATTGTCCATCCGATTGGGGGTGGTAGGCAGAACTAAGCCAAAGTTTAGTGCCCATTTCTTGATGCAGGCTGGTCCAAAACCGGGACGTGAACCTAGGATCCCTATCCGATACGATGGAAGTTGGTATACCATGCAGTGGATAATCTCATGAACGTAAATCCGTGCTAATTTATACATTGGGTACTTCATGTTCACAGGCAGGAAGTGTGCACTCTTCGTCAGTCGGTCAACAATGACCCAAATTGCATTATGGCCCGCTCGGTTTTTGGGCAATCCCATGACAAAATCCATAGCAATCGAGTCCCATTTCCACATGGGAATCTCCAGGGGCTGCATTGCACCGTACGGCTTCTGGTGCTCCACTTTTGATTTCTGACAAGTAATACACCGAGCCACGTATTCTGCCACATTCCTCTTTAGTCCGGGCCACCAGAACTGTTTCTTCAGGTCATGGTACATCTTCGTGGTACCCGGGTGAATACTGAGGAGGCTCTTATGAGCTTCGTCAAGCACCATTTTCCTTAATCCTTTCTCACTCGGAACGTATATCCTGTCTTTCACTCGGAAGATCCCATCTGATCCCTCGGTCAAGGACAAATCCTTTCCCTTGGCCTGCGTCTTCTTCATCTCAGCCAAGTAAGAGTCTGACTGCTGCTGCTCGTACACGAACTTCAGGAATTCATTGGCGATTCTTAACGTACCGATTGCTATTTTCCGAGAGGAGGGGGTGTCAACATGTAAGTTCATGTCTCGGAACTGCTCCAACAACTCCACTTCTCTTGCCATCATTGTTGCCATATGGAGGGATTTCTGACTCAACGCATCGGCAACGACATTTGCCTTACCCGGATGGTATTTCAGCTTGAAATCGTAGTCCTTTAAGAATTCTATCCATCTCCTCTGCCTCATTTCAGCTCTCTTTGGTCAAATAGGTATTTAAGGCTCTTGTGATCACTGTATACTTCAAATCTGGACCCATACAAATAATGCCTCCAAATTTTTAGTGCGAACACCACAACTGCCAACTCCAAATCGTGGGTCGGATAATGCTGCTCGTGAGGTCTCAATTGCCGAGAGGCATACGCTATCACTCGATCTCTCTGCATGAGCACGCATCCTAATCCGAGTCCTGATGCATCACAATAAACTATAAAGCTTTCTTGTAAGTCGGGTAATGCCAGCACTGGCGCAGTTGTCAACTTGTTCTTCAGCTCTCGGAAGCTGCTCTCGCACTCGGGACTCCACACGAAGGGAATGCTTTTCCGAGTCAATTTAGTTAGTGGTAACGCCAGCTTAGAAAAACCTTCAATGAACCTTCTATAATAACCTGCCAGGCCCATAAAACTCCTTATCTCCGAGACCGACTTGGGTCTCTCCCATGCCATTATAGTTGTCACCTTCGAAGGGTCCACCGAGACACCTTGCTCGGAAATTACATGTCCGAGGAAGTGGATCTTATTCATCCAGAATTCGCACTTTGAAAGCTTCGCGAACAACTGCTTCTCCCTTAACACTTGGAGTACCGTTCGGAGGTGTTCTTCATGCTCCTCGGAGGTCTTAGAATAGACTAGGATGTCATCAATGAAAACAACTACGAATCGGTCTAAATAGGGGTGGAATATGCTGTTCGTGTAATTCATGAAGACAGCAGGGGCGTTTGTCACACCGAACGGCATCACTACATACTTGTAGTGGCCATACCGAGTCCTAAAGGTAGTTTTTGGAATATCTGAGTCCTTTACTCGGATTTGGTGATATCCCGATCGTAAGTCGATTTTTGAGAAGACTGAGGCTCCACGCAGTTGGTCAATTAAATCATCAATTCTGGGTAGTGGATACCGATTCTTAATTGTGAGTTTGTTTAACTGTCGGTAATCTATGCAAAGTCTCATGCTGCCGTCCTTCTTCTTAACAAGTAGTACCGGTGCGCCCCATGGTGATACACTCGGTCTAATGAACTGTTTTCCGAGTAGCTCATCCACTTGCTTCTTCAGCTCGGCTAATTCAGTTGAGGACATTCTATAGGGTGCACTGGAGACTGGCTCGGCCCCAGGGACCAAGTCTATAGAGAATTCGACTTCCCTATTGGGAGGGACACTCGGTACGTCTTCAGGGAACAATTCTGGAAATTCACAGACAATCGGGATTTCGTTCACTCGGGTTTTACTCTCTCCCTCGGTTAGACAAAGCATCATGAATAGTTGAGTTATACCTTATGCTGTGCAGTCCTCATGGTGCTGTCTCGGGAAAATTATCCTTCGGTTTCTGCAATCCACTAACACCTCGTTGGCTGAAAGCCAATCTACCCCGAGTACGATATCAAGATCCTTCAAGGGTATGCACACCAAGTCAAAAGTGAAACTCCGATCGCACAATTCGAACGTCACTTCTTTGCACATTGACAAGGTTAGTACCTTAGGACCAGTCGGATTGGCTACTTCCAAAATCCGATCCATTTCCATGGTCGGTAATTTCAAACGTTTTACACAATCATCAGCTATGAAGGAGTGGGTAGCTCCAGAATCAAAAACTACACTAAGTGTGTATCTACCGAGTGAGCACTTACATTGTACTAAGTCATTTGCTTGTGCGAATTCTTCTGCGTTGATGGCGTAGACTCTTCCAGTGGCTGGTTGGTCGGTGTCTCTCCTCTTGATATTTGGGACAACCATCATATTCCCTCTAGCTCTGTTGTTTCCGCCCCGTGAGTTTTGTCCATCATTCCTATTGTTCTTCACCTGGAACCCTCCTTGACGCACACTAGCATTTGTTTGACGGAGCTGAGGGCAGTCAGGGCGAATGTGTCCCCTATTCCCGCAGTGAAAACACTTAACATCGGTATCATTGCAACTCTGAGCAAAGTGGTCGCCACCACATTTAAAGCACTTACCGTACCTGGGTCGTCCACTCATCTGTCTCCCTCGGTCACCGCGACCCTGAAATCTAGTGAAGGGTTCATTTCTTCCTACGTTCCCTGGCCTCTTGAAATGTGACTGCTGAGGCCTCAAATACTGGTTGGCTCTGCTGCTCTGGCCCGAGTGGGCCTTGTCATCTTCTTCAAATATCCTACATTTATTCACCAATGCAGGGAAACTCCGTATCTCATGGTATCTGCAGGCCCTCTTAACATCTGATCTTAATCCATTCTCAAACTTAAGGCACTTCGAGCTCTCCGTCCCAGGTTGTTGGAAGGGTGGGTAGAATAGGCACAACTCCTCGAATCTTGTCGCGTATTCTTCCACAGTCATGGAGCCTTGCTTTAACTCCATAAACTCCAGCTCCTTCCGACTCCTCACTGTGTCGGGGAAGTATTTCTCTAAGAAGCATGTCTTAAAATCGTTCCATGTCAGCTGAGCTTCATCATCAGGGAATCGGCTTCTGGCTATCTTCCACCAGTTCTCCACTTCATCTCGCAGCATATACACTGCACATTCCACCTTTTGGGCCTCGGTACAATGAAGACCCCCAAAAATCCTCTCCAGTTCCTGAGTCCATTTAAAAGCTACCTCTGGATTACGTCCCCCCTGAAACTCACTCGGCTTCCTCTTTAGGAAGCGGTCCAGCACGTGGCCATCCTCAGCTCGAGTCTGGCCCTGCCTCTCAAACACGTCCGCAAAGCGTTGGAATGCTGTGGCTATAGCCTCCATGCTTTGGCGATGCGTCATTCCTTATCCTGAAATCGACATTTGAGGATAAGTATACCGAGCCACTTACTACCGATCGGGTTTTCCAGTCTAACATTCAATAGCTTAGCACATTATATCATTCTTCCAGGTTACACACACAATCGGACCAGGAGGAAACAACCTCCTATCCTCAAGCCAATATCAATCAGGTTCAACTAACATCACAACAATTATGACCATTTAGTCAGAAAACACACAACCGCTTACACTCGGTAAGCATACCTTGGCCTTGGACCTTTCGGTCTGCTCTAATACCAAAATGTAACACCCTAAATTTTTACAAATAGTAATCCCAAAACAATGAGGAAATTTTATTTTATTTTTTTTTTCACAAAAACAGCCACGAATCATTTGACACAGAAGGGAAGAAGAAGGCGAGGGAAGTAGAAGAGAATTCACACGCATATGACAAGCAACAGGGGAATTAGGACTGAGACCGGTCTATTCGGTTCGGTGTGACGCTCCAGCGTCTGGGCGAATTCCAGGACGGAAGGTGACTCACTCATCCGTTGTCCAACACCGCCTGAACGATGCCACAACGGATGGAAACTCCTCAAGCAAACCTCACATCAGCGTCCACTCACTCTCACAGGACAAACCTTTCCTCGAGGGAACTACTGGGCGCTCAGCATAAGGGAACAGGTGAGGGAAGGAGAAGGGAGATGCACATGTGTAGTAGTTTGTGGAGGAAAGGGGGCCTGAACTCATTCTGCCCAATTCAACTAGGTATGACAATGTCTGGGCGGACTCAACCACAACGCCTAAGTAGGGGTCAACACCGTTGTCTGGGACGCATTAACATAACAACGGAGGGGAAGGGTATTTGGGCGGTGTTCCACACTAACACCTACTCGCTCCAGCGCGAGTCCTCACACTTGGGTGAACCATTCTAGTCACTCGGAACTCCATAACTTAGCCTTCCAATTTTAACCATACAGCGACACTTATACTCTACTCGAGAACTGAGGGTTATCCCACTCGGATTCCAGAACTCCTTCTCACTCGGACTTACATCTTTCACTCGGGTTACCGATGCCTTACACTTAAGATCCAATCCATTCTAAACCACCGTTCGAGCTCCTCTCTCAGAGGGGAATCACTCAAGGGACCATTATCCATTATCAAAGAAAAGAAGATTTTTAGAAGAAACAGTTGAATTGGAAGCTGGATGTAGTGCCATTATCCAAAAGGAATTACCACCTAAAACCAAGGATCCAGGAAGTTTCACAGTTCTAGTGACTATTGGTCACATGCCGGTAGGGAAAGCATTACTGGATTTGGGAGCAAGTATAAATTTAATGCCACTCTCAATGCTTAAAAGTATTGGAGATCTTGAGATAAGGCCAATAAAGATGACATTAAAATTGGCTGACAGATCAATGAAGTTTCCTTATAGTGTGGCAGAAGATGTCTTGGTAAAGGTGGAGAAATTTGTATTTCCAGTGGATTTTGTGATAATGGACATGGAAGAGGATGCTGAAGGACCATTGATCTTAGGAAGACCGTTTATGAAAACTGCTAAAGTAATCATAGACGTTGATGATGGAAAACTAAAGGTACGAGTTCAAGATGAAGAGGTGAATTTTAATGTCTTTGAAGCAATGAAATATCCAGCAGATAAACAAAGTTATTTCAAGATTGATGTTGAAGAGGAGGTCATTGAAGGACAGCTTAATAAAATGCAAAATTTAAGTCTTCTTGAAAAGGCTTTGATAGGAGATGTTGAGAATCTTAATGATTTGGAAGCTGAAGAAGTCAGGGAGATTCTGTAAAGATTAGATGCAGGTAAAGAAAGCACTAGAAACAAGAGGCAGTGGAGAACCTTCCTCAAAAATAAGTTTCTGAAGCTCAAAAGTTGGAGCTGAAGGAGTTGCCTTCACATTTGAAGTATATCTTTTTAGATGCTGAAGGACAAAAACCAGTTATCATTAGCAAAAATTTGTCAAATGAGGAAGAAGAAAAATTAACTGAGATCCTAAAGAAGAATGAAGAGGCAATTGGGTGGAAGTTGAGTGATTTAAAAGGAATTAGCCCTTCATATTGTATGCACCACATCTTTATAGAGCAAGAGTATAAGCCTGTAGCACAACCTCAAAGAAGATTAAATCCAACCATGAAAGAAGTTATTAAAAAGGAGGTCATCAAATTGTTAGAAGTTGGGATGATCTATCCAATTTCTGATAGTGCTTGGGTGAGTCCAGTACAGGTTGTACCAAAAAAAGGAGGTATGACAGTGGTGAAAAATAACAACAATGAGCTCATCCTACTCACACAGTAACTGGTTGGAGAATGTGTATAGACTACATGAAGCTCAATTAAGCTACAAGAAAGGATCACTTTCCATTACCCTTCATGGACCAAATATTGAAGAGAGGAGATCAGAAAGAGAAAAAGAGTATCTAGCTTAGGTTTTCTTCTTCATTGCACTTATATTGTATGATCATGGCTACCATGAGTGGTTAATTATTCCATTGGGATTGGAGGTAACCAATCAATCCGGATGAACACGTATGTAATGTTTATGTAATTGATGAATTTGTTTTATGATTCTTGGCTTTCCATTTAATTCTTATTGCCTGAATCTACTTGATCAACAGTTTCTTGATTCAAGTTTACGTTTGTTATTGGAAAATAACTTTCGAAAATGGATCTAAATGGAATGCTCATTGTGAGTAGATAACCAGGGATGGTATCTAATGCAATGAACATCAAAACAATCGTACTTAATGCTGGAATAAATTTGAAATGATCAAGGGATTGACGTTATCAAATCTCTTCTTATGGATTTCATAGTCAAGGAATTGATATGAATGACTGTGATTGTGACGTAAAGAATCATATCGCAAACATTGATTACATGAATATCAACGATGTATCGGAAGGTGAGAAAGGTGAATCCGATTCCCAAACTCTAAACTCTGTTATTTCACTTACATTTCTTGTATTGTTTTTATAGATTTATAAATTTATGAAGAGTTATTTTAATTCATTATCATGAAAACCACAAATCATTTCTGTCGTAATAGTTTGAAACCGATTTGAAACGATCTGTAGTGGGAACGACATTTGTTCTCTTGAATATATGCTACACCGATAAGTGGTATACTTGCCACGAGTAACTTTAAAACTGATCACCTGAGTGTTTTGTGAATATATCATACCCAAACAACCAGCAAGTTTTTGGGTGAAGATTTAATGTTACTTAGGGTTAGGTTTTGTCATTTATAATTTTGTTTGCCTAAGGTAATTTATATATGAACCATGAATTTTGAGCAAAGGTTGCTTAGGGTGAAGATTTAATGTTACTTAGGGTTAGGTTTTGTCATTTACAATTTTGTTTCCCTAAGGTAATTTATATATGAAACATGCCCTAGGTTAATGTGGTGAGACTGTTGGGATGAAGCATGCTCTGTTTTTCTAGTGTTCTTTGAGTGCAATGCATGCAATAGTGTGAAGTAAATAGAAGATACAAAAATAAGTGACCATGCTCTGTTTTCAACTAATGCAATCAATAGAACAGTGTTTTTAGCAAATGATGAAATTTTTGGTCATGCTCTATTTTTGGGAAACATGAGGTCATATGTTACGTTCTATTTTTCGCTTTTCGGTTTCCTTGGTCTTAAACTTCACCACTGGACCATACTTCCAGTTCGTCGCGTCGACTTAAGGGAAAGTGAATGTGATGACTTCATGAACATGCTCAGAAAAAGAAAGTGGTTGCGAGTTGCCAATCCTTGGGTTAAATATGATCCTGAAGTGGTGAAGGAATTTTATGCCAATGCTTGGTGGACCGAGGGTTCTATGGAGCGAAGAGTTTGGGTTCAGGGCCATTGGATTTCTTATGATAGAAACACCATCAATGAGCACCTTGGAGATGTATTGCAGATGGAGGAAGATGAATTGTGCACATATGGCAGATTGAAGAAGGAGCGCTATGTGTATTCTGTCCATGAGATGGAATCTGTTCTATGCCTTCCTGACCACCATTTTCAGAGAGGTGCCAACTAACATCTAACAATACTCCTTAGGAAAGACATGAAAATGCTGACAAGGGTGTGGACCACATTTCTCCTAGCCAATGTGGTTCCGAATGCTCACGTTTCAGATCCTCTCTACCTAAGTGTGAGCTCTTTCTTTGCATCTTGGATCCTAGGATATCAGTGGACATTGCTCAGATCCTTTCTAATGAAATCTTCCGGTTTGCCCAACAAAATCCGAAGACCACCATAGCAGATGCAAAACCCAAAGGCACTCTTAGTTTTCCTAATTTTATTACAGATTTGTGTGCATCTCAGGGAGTGAATGTTGACCCTACTACCCTGATTCAACCTTCCATCAACAAAAAGTTCATTGATCAAAATTGTCGAATTAAGGCATCAGCATGACCTTCATCTTCCGTACCCCCTCCAGTCCTAACACAATTCGAGCCTACATTATCTCCACCACATATTACAGCTCCACCACCAATACCACCTCCACCTCCTACCACAGATCCCATCCTTCTCACTCATCTCACTCATATCCAGCAGAAGCAGGCAGCTCTTAACAGAGCAATCACCTATTTCTACCGTGTCAGCTATTGGAGCCACCCAGCAGGACCCTTCATGCACCCAGATGAGTTCATTGCTAAAGTTGCTTGGCCTGGGGACAGTCCAACTTTCCCGGAGGAGGAGAGGCCAGCAGCTATAGTTGAAGCTGAGCCGGTAGCACCAACACCACCACCACCACCAGCACCATCATCTGAACAGACAGAGATACCATCATCTTCAGCACCAGAGTTACAGCCAGCTGTTATACAGGAGCAGCAGGATGCTGAAGATAGAGAGTTTGAGGAGCAGCTCAATCGCGTGGTCACCGACATCTTGATGTCACGTGATTGATTGGCCTTTGTGGTTCCATTTTAATTTGTTTAGTTTTATGTTTATACTTATGCTACTTTAAATTCAGCAGTTGTTTCAGTACTTTCGCTTGACAGTATTTTAGTATGGTTTATAGTTGGATTCACATGTTCATGCTCAACTAAATTTTGTTACATACGCTAGTTGTAATGCTTAGGCATGAATTTATTTTTTTTTTGTTAATGTATGCAATGTTTTGGAAAAGTGAAAAAAGATGTGAATTAATCTTAGTTTGCATAAAAGGAAGGACAACTAGTTTTGGAAAATATGATAATTCCTAATGAATGCTGAATGAAATCTTTCTAAATTTTGAGTTAAGAATTAGCTCACAATGTTTGAACCATTTTCTGTGAAGATAAAGAAATCAAGACGATTAACCCAGTAAGAGAGTGCAACCTTAAACACTGAGAGTTCATTGATTCTTGTATAATCTTTCATTGCATAAATTTCTAGCAAGGATCATTGCTTAGTCAAACATGGACAGGATAGAGGCAAATTTTGTGTAGAATAGGTTTAAACAAGAGCCAAAAAGCCAACCTTTAATAGTAATCAATCCAATTTTTTTTTCTTTAACCCTATTGAGCCAAAAAGTTTATTTTTCTTTAACCTTAGAACATGCGTGTATAAAAGCTTCGACCCTAATGCATGCTAAGGACAAGAACAATCTTTTAAAAGGGTTATGTGAATAACTTGGCTATAACTGTCAAAAAGAAAGGAAAAATTGGAAAATAAAATAAAATCCCCCTAGAAATGTCAAAGAACAAACAAAAGTAAGGAGGAATACAAAGAAGAATTCAATGGCTCAAGTGAAGAAAGAATGAGAAAACAAAAGCCAAGGCTAAGAAATTTGATTGTCCTTAGTATGTTCTTTGCATTCTAAAGAAAAACCAATAAGTTTCTTGTAAGCCTGGCCAAGTTACAACCTACTAAAGACCTTTTGATCCATGTTTGTTTGAGTAGTTATCTTATGCAGTGAAATGAAATGCAATGATTGAATAACACTTGATTAATGATATAGAGAGCAAACACTCACCTGGAAGGTATAAATAGAGAGGGTTTCTTGTTTTTACAGCAGAGTGGTTACTTGCAATTATGTATCACATTTCAAACCTAGAATTTGGTTAGATGAATTGAACCATGATTAAGGACTTATCATTTGTAAATAGTGAAAAGTTGTCCTTCATTTTATTTGCAGTTGTGATTAATTAGGATCTTTGTTTCACTTAGCTTTCTCTTGACCATTTGCTTGAGGACAAGCAAAGTTCTAGGTTGGGGAGAGTTGATAGATGTCCAATTTATATATATTTTACAGTGAAAATGAAGCATAAATTAGACATGATGTGCAATGTTTGTCATTTTGTAAGCTATATAGAACATAAATTGTGATATAAACATTGTACAAGTTGATTGGTTAATTTTGTTGCAATTCCACGAAAAATTAAAGAAGAAAGAAGAAGGAAAAAGAAAAGAAATAAATCCACTAAGTTAAGAGCAAAACAATGAAGAAGTCGCTCAAGTGAAGATGATCTCGCTTGAGCGAGACAAGCACTCAACAGTTGCAAGTATCAGGGCAGCCCTCACATGAGTGAGAACACAATTCGCTTAGGCGAATCTGAACCAGTGATGATTGAATAAGCAATCGCTCAAGCGAAGGATTCTCGCTTGAGCAAAAATAGTCAAGAATGCAAGAGGTAGACTTCGCCCAAGCGGACCTTCACTTGTATCCAGAGAAATTCATCCAGTGAAGTTTCAATGCAGACTTTGCTTGAGCCAAATATGTTCGCTCAAGCGAAAACTATCCAGAAGCAAAATGTCAAAACTCGTTGTAGCTGAAGAGAAGTGGCCCAAGTGAGATTCAAACAGAGTCTACCATAACGTTGAATCACTCAAGCGAGTTCGTTCGCTTGAGTGAACTTATCATGCAATTCAAGCAGGACATGGAATTTCTTCGAGTTGAAGGATGATCCTCACTTGAGCGAAACTTAAACTTGCTCAAGCGAATTCCACCTTATAAAAGAAAAACATAAGAAGATTGAAAAGAAGAGAGAGGAGATTGGAAAGAGAAAAAGAGTATCTAGCTTAGGTTTTCTTCTTCATTGCACTTATATTGTATGATCATGGCTACCATGAGTGGCTAATTCTTCCATTGGGATTAAAGGTAACCAATCAATCCGGATGAACACGTATGTAATGTTTATGTAATTGATGAATTTGTTTTATGATTCTTGGCTTTTCATTTTATTCTTATTGCCTGAATCTGCTTGATCAACAGTTTCTTGATTCAAGTTTACGTTTGTTATTGGAAAATAACTTTCAAAAATGGATCTAAATGGAATGCTCATTGTGAGTAAATAACCAGGGATGGTATCTAACACAATGAACGTCAAAATAATCGTACTTAATGCTGGAATAGATTTGAAACGATCAAGGGATTAACGTTATCAAATCTCTTCTTATGGATTTCATAGTCAAGGAATTGATATGAATGACTATGATTGTGACGTAAAGAATCATATCGCAAACATTGATTACATGAATATCAACGATGTATCAGAAGGTGAGAAAGGTGAATCTGATTCCCAAACTCAAAACTCTGTTATTTCACTTACATTTCTTGTATTGCTTTCATAGATTTATAAATTTATGAAGAGTTGTTTTAATTTATTATCATGAAAACCACAAATCATTTCTGCTGTAATAGTTTGAAATTGATTTGAAACTATCCGTAGTGGGAACTACATTTGTTCTCTTGAACATATACTACACCGACAAGTGGTATACTTGCCACGAGTCACTTTAAAACTAACCACCTGAGTGTTTTGTGAATATATCATACCCAAATAACCAGTATTTACCTAGACTTTTCACATGAGTCACGCAATGTACGACATGGCCTATGTACTAATGGGTTTAACTTGTTTGGTCAATACAGAAGAGCGTACTCTTGTTGGCCAGTGATACTGACCCCATATAATCTGCCTCCTGAGATATATATGAAGAGAAAGGTGATGTTTCTATCTGTATTGGTCCTAGGACCCAAAAATCCAAAGGCAAAAATAGACGTCTTTTTGCAACCATTGATTGAGGAGTTAACAAAATTGTAGGATGTTAGGGTTATGACTTACGATGCATCCTTAAAAAAATAATTTCATGATGAGGGTTGTTTTGATGTGGACCATTAATGACTTTCCTGTGTTTGGTATGTTGTCTGGATGGTCAACGTCTAGGAAGCTTGCTTACCCTATATGCATGGAACATACCGGGGGGAATCACTCCCCTTTAGTGGTAAGATAAGTTATTGTTGGATCACCCTTACAAGAGATCGGGAACCGGTTTTAAGAAAAACAAGGTTGTCAATGAACCTCCACCCCGTAGATTATCTAGTCCACAGGTGTAGCAGAGAGTATCTGACTATCCTTACATTTGGGATAAGAATGTTAAGGAGTTTACGGGTTACGGAAAGGAGCACCATTGGGTGAAGCAAAGTATATTATAGGATTTGTCATATTAGAAAGATCTATTGTTAAGACACAACATAAATGTCATGCACACTGAACGAAATGTCTTTATGAACATATTTGATACTGTGATGGACATTAAAGGGAGAATAAAGGACAATGAGAAAAGCCGGTTAGACATTACACGTTTGTGTTCGAGGAAGGATTTGGAATTAAGAGATGTGGGACACGGGAAATGTTGAAACTACAAGCCAAATATGCATTAACAAAAGGTCAACGGATGGTTGTCTGTGTGTGGGTGAATAGGTTGACTATCCCTGGCGGGTTTGCTTTGAATTTGAGTAGATGTATCAACCTGAAAGAGGGCAGATTGTTCGGGATGAAAAGTCATGATTTTCATGTGTTTATGCAACGACTATTGCCATATGCATTTCATGCCTTATAGAAACCCAATTGGAAACTGTTGGTTGACTTGGGTCATTTTTTTAAAAAGCTAACAGGAACAGTCTTAACATAGAAGACTTTTGTGAGGATGGAGGAAAGCATTCCGGTGATGATTTATAAGTTGGAGCAGATTTTCCCCTAGTTTTTTTATTCTATGGCGCACCTGCTGATTTATCTACCATACGAGGCTAGGGTTGGTGGTCCCGTGTAGTATCGTTGGATGTATCCGTTTGAAAGGTTAGACGTCAGAACAACTTTACTTCCATTCCAAAATTTGTTATAAAAATTAATTTGAACATAACTCAATAATTCTTTATGTTTCACTAGATTCTTGCATTCTTTAAAAGACAAAGTGTCAAACAAGGCATACGTTGAAGTGTCGATTTGTGAGACATACTTAGTGGAAGAAATAACCACTTTTGCTTCATTTTACTTTCCGATGGAGATAGAAACAACAATGAATAGAATCCCCTACAACCTTATAATGACACCAAACGCTGGTGTGGATGAACAAGCCTCAATATTTAACTATCCTGGTCATCTTAGGGGCAAGGTCATAGAATGTTACATTGATGAGAAACATAGAAAGGTGGCCCACTTATATATTCTTTTAAACTACAGGGAAGTTAAACCATATCTCGAGTAAGTTACCTACTTTTACATTTTTCCAATTTCAACATAGGATTTTCATCGATTGAGGTATCATCCAAGTTCATTGATTGGTTTGCACAACATGTAAGACCCAGACATATTATATTTTTTTTAACTTGTATACTTATGTACGTTCTAACATATTGTTGTATGTTATCCTTGGAATAGATTCAAGATCCAAACAACCAAATTGAAGACCCTTTACTCCAAGCTCTTTCTTGGAGCCTGTGAAAATTGTTAAAAAATGGTCAATTTACTATGTAAACGGCTATAAGTTTTAACACTTTCCAATGGAGTGAAGGGATACAAACACATAACTTTGGGGTTTGTGTTAAAGGCATAAATAGGCATTTAAAGGAGGACTTCTACGGTGTGTTAAAAGAGATCATTCAAGTTTCTTTCTTTGGCCAGGTTAAAAGAGATCTAGTTTTATTCAACTACGATGGGTACAATAACACAATCGAAGTGGGTACAAAAGTCGACAACTATTACAAATTAGTTGAGGTGAAAAAAGTAATAGATATAAAGGGTTTAATCCCTTCATCTTTGCCCAACAAGCCGAGCAAGTTTATTACATATAATTCCCTGGAGGGCACCGGGACTAGTATGTAGTCATCAAGCCAAGGCTTATAGTCAGATTACTGATAACGTCTCCAGTGAGGTTGAAGATACTTATCAGCTAGCTCCAAGTGACCTCCACGATAGCAGCTCAGTGTTAAATGTTGATCCAATCATACTAGATGAGACACTTACAGGCTAAGGTGTTAAACATATTGACACACAAGCTGTGTTATCATTAAAATGGTCTAGGGCCAATTTGGACAATGATAACACGTCTAAAACAAATTCTATGAGTCACACTGACACCGAATGAGATTTCTAAACTAAAACAGATGCATAGTATGTACTTCTATATATATATATATTATTGTTAACATTACTTATTGCTTACATTGTTTCATTGACAAATGACTGGATGTAGAAGATGCTTTGGTCGGGGTAGGCACTCCTTGTAACATCTCAAAATTTAATTAAATGACTAATTAAGAGGAGTAATTAGTGAATCATTACATATCAGTTATTAAAGGTCCCAAAATTTAGAAATGATTAAATTGGGAATTATTATGATTATTCATAATTTATTATGGCTTTAAAAGCTGAAAATAATACCCGATTAAGATATGGGTATCGGACCAAGTATCTCCGATTGAGGTACTATTGGTCAGGGCTGTTAAGAATATTATTGGGGATCCGAATTTATATTCAGAATAAATTTTGGATAAGTATTAAGCCCAAACGGAGATCATGTTGGTTATAAAAAGGTAAATTGTTAATGAAGGGTTCAAATGAAATACTTAAATCCCTTCTCTCCCTCTTCAATTCACACTGCCTCTTCCACTCTCCCTTTCCTTTAATTTTCATCAGTTTCTTCCTCCCTTACATAAATCCTCTTATTTCTCCTCTTCTCCCATAAAACACCTTAAAATTGTAAGCCCTATTATATACCCATCCATTATTACACCTCCTCTCTACTTTAGAAGGTGTTTTTGGTGCTTGGAAGCTCTCCCCTCATTGTC
Source organism: Clitoria ternatea (assembly GCA_037962975.1). Lineage (NCBI taxonomy): Eukaryota > Viridiplantae > Streptophyta > Magnoliopsida > Fabales > Fabaceae > Clitoria > Clitoria ternatea. The sequence goes on from CM075670.1 coordinate 147,936,480, forward strand.
TAAATTTCATGGTTGGCTAGGGCTTGGGATTTCTTCTAGCTTGAGGTAAGTTCCTCCATTCTTTTGATGTTATGAGCCCTAGATTATGATTTTATCTGGTGGGGGAGTGTTTAATGCAATTGGGTTGATGGTAGAAGCCATTTATGATGCAAAACCCTAAGGTGGGGTGCATTTAATGTGGGCATTTATGGGTACATGAAAATGGCATTGAATGTGATGGAAGAATATGGACATTGATGATGGTTGTTGGGTTTTAATGGAACCCTAACCCTATAATTTAGGGGAAATGTAAAATCTGAGTGGATGAGTGTATATTAAGGTTGGGAGAATATATTTAATGATGAGAGATGGTAACATTGATAGTGGATGGCCATTAATGAGGTTAAATGGTTAATAATGGTAGTTGGAAACCAATAATATGGAAACCCCTAAGTGGGTGAGGTCCTTAAATGCATAATAAGTGAATTGGAACACTAAACCCTTGGTGGTTGTGGTGGATTAAATTAAATAAAAGGGTTGGAAATCTAAAATGGCATAAACACTAAGTAATTAAATAAGAGAACTTGCATCTTGGTGCTTTGAATAGAAAATAATTATATGGTACATTGTGTGATGTAGGAAACAACCCCATCGACGAGGTGGGACCTCCGGACCGCATTGATTTCTACTTCTCATGAGGTAGGAGGGAGGTAACATCTCTAAATGCATGAGTTCATCCATTATTGATATGTATGTATGATTGTGTGATCATAATTTGGCTTGGATGGATATTCTTGATGTTTATGTGAATTTTAATGTATTTAGAATAATTGGTGTTATGTGGCATATATTGTTGGGATGATGATTATGATGTTGAATTTGACTCATGTTAATGAGACTTGTTGTGAATGACTTTAAGACCATGAATGAATTGATTGCAATGATGTTGAACATCCCATGATATGTGATTTGATAAATGATGATTGTCATTAACTATTGATGTGTATGAAATCCAATGACAATTAGTGATAGTTGAGAATGATGAGAATATTGAATTCCACTAAGTGATGGTGGTGAGTTGTTGATTGTGGAGTAGCATTCTAGGATGCATAGCGTGAGAAATGCATTGATTTGAATTTATGTCTATGGCATATCACATACTGTGTATGTGGAATGTTAAGGCTTCCAATAGGCGGGCTCGGTGGAAGGGCGGCCTAGTGCACGGGTAAAATTATATGTTGTTCCCTAGAGATTCTTGGAATCACGAAGCTGCCATAGTTTAATGGCGAGACACCCTATGTGGTGGGCGCAGTGGGTGGACGACTCTATGGTGATCAAGTGACCTCGGTGTCCCTATAGGGCACGGCTCTCTCGATGTGTGTTTGAGAGGGGCCTGTAACACTTTTGGCAAGTGAAGCCATGTTGTGAATCTGCAAGTCACCTAGGTGACTAATGCTACATATGGGCGATAGCAGTTTGGTACCAGTAAAAGAGTGATATTATGCATGCAATTAATAAGATAAGTGTACACATTTACTACTGTAGTAGGGGCATAATAGCACACCTATGCTTAACCCACATTTGATATGATGTTGTTTCCCATAGTCAGATCCGCGATTTGATAATGATTTCTTCTGCATATGCATTAGTCATAAGAGCATTTGCATATAGCCAGAGATATGCTGAGTTTGGTAGCTCGTGGTGGCAATGGATAATTGATAAGTAAAGAGAAAGAGAATGTGGTACTAACCTAGTGTGTGATGGTATATTATGAAATTACTAATGATTTGATATATATATATATATATATATATATATGTTGTGAATGTATTGATTTGGATGTGTGTTATGTTAAAATGAGATGATATGGTTTGTGAATGGAGCTTATGAGGCTCTTTGAGAAGTGTTTTTGTTCACATGTATATATGTATCATCATAATGTATGATTTTGATTCATTTGGTATATGTTACTCACCTCCTAGTTGCCATTTTTAAAGGTTGATGTAGGTATATTAGATATCCTACTCTTTTTGGAGGTTGAGCAATGGCGGAGGTAAATATGGAATGGAAGCTTGTAATCCTTGGCTGGTATTCTTTTGTAAAGCACTCGACTATGTGTATATGCTTATTTTATATATGGATATTGAATGATGTTTATGCATTTATTTTGTGGGTCACTTGTGAAAATTAGGCCTTATATGTTTTGGGATGCTAATTTTTGGTAGTGACCTTAACAATGGATGTGTTTGATTGTGATACAATGATTTACATGTTATATTGATGCATAATCGATGACATGGATGGATGAATTGTTAAATTTATGAAGTTGTGTATATGAAAATCATGCATAATTGAGGAACTAATAGGGCTATATTGAGTTTTAGTGTGTTTGAATGCCATAGAATAGTTCCAATAGTGCCTACGCATGATTTAGAACTTGTAGAAACTGGAATGTGGGAAGTTTTTAATGCGCCGGTAGCTACACATGATAAATGATGTATATTAGTTGGTGTTAAGGTTTAGTGGCCAGTAGATTTCATATGAAAGAGATAGGGTGGTTAGAAGTTGGATTTTTTAGCTTTTTGGGGCAGATTCTGCATAATTGCTATCATGAATCGATTCATGGCATGTGTGAATCAATTCATGAGCTGCTGTTTTGCCCCTGGGTGTGTTCCAGAAGCATGTGAATTGATTCATAGGATGTGGGAATCGATTCATGGTCCCCGGAAATGCATGAATCGATTCACATGATGTGGGAATCAATTCATGGCCCTGTTTTCCCAAAATTTCATAAGTTTTGATGCATGTTATGTATTGTTGAGTCATGGCATGATTATACAACAACATGTATGTATATTTACCATCTTTGACAATGAATTAGGGTACTTGTTAAACCCATTGTATTGTTGGGTCTTTAATTGGCAAGCGCACCAATCGTTTGTAGTTTCCAAATTTAGATATCGTTCCACTAGGATTGAAAGTTCCCGTAACTCACAGTAATTCTTATTTACTATTATTAAAAGTTATTAACAAAAGAATGCTTTATAAATAATTTATACAATATTCATAAAATTCAACGATTGATTTGTTCATATGGTAAAAAGATGGTAAATATAAAATTTATCCAAAAAATTGAGATGTAATTCAGAATAACTCAGATACTTGAAGTAAAAACACAGATTGACAAATTATGTTGGAATTAGGATCCTTGCACTAAAATATAATGAAGTGATTACAAACATATATATTTAATTATCAAGTTCATGTCATTGCAGCTTAAAATCATTATAATCGATTCCTCGTGATATAAATTCTAAGTATTTACCTAAAGTCCGATCCCTCGTGAGCTTTCTCAATAAAAACTTCCATTAAGTCTTGGCCTTATGGCAACAATAATCACCAACTCTATCCCTAGTAATTGGCATATTAAGGGTATTTCAACTTTTACTTTCATTAAAACAGGTTTCAATACAACATGAATAATCATTCTCCCATTTGATGTTCACACTAATAAAACAGGTTTCAATACACATGAAAATCATTCTCCCGTTTGATGTTCATATTAATAAAGAGTTGAAATACTGACATGTACTTGAATCATAAATATGTAGAGGTCATAATTATAACATCATATAATAGATTGATTCACCAAATTCCAACATAAAAAATTTAGTTACACATGGTAAAAGTAAAAACAACACTTACAGAGTTTGACATTACGAGGACTTGGAAACACTTCACGATACAAGTACTCACGATACTACACAACACTCTCAAATATCTAGAAATTACTCTAACCTTACAAACTCACAAAAGAACACTCAAACTCGAGTGAAATGAGAGAAAGACAGGTTTGAATTCTCAGATGGGATGCCCTGAATATGTGGAGAATAGCCCTATTTATAGGGCTGAAGAAGGGACCTGACACTACGCGTCAGGCTCCTGACTCAGCTCCCATTAAACTCGTGATTAAATGGCCATGATTAAGAATTTTTATTCAATAATGCCCAGACATGTGTGGCCTTGTCTCCCAATTCGGCTTGAACATTAGCTGCTGGTGGAATGGCCAATAATGGGTCAATTTGCTGAGTGCTTGTCCACCTAGAAATGGAGTCCATGTAGCTCTGACGCTACGCTTGGCTGTGACGCGTAGCGTCAGCATCAAAAACTCCCACGCTATGTGTGGTGTTGATGCTACGCGTGAGCTCTTCAGTTCTTTAATTTCTCTCTTTAAATTCTTTACTTTTTCACTGCAAAACTACAAAAAATTGACCAAGGGCAGATTATTTACAACAATATTCATTTATTGAATTTAAAACCTAAATTTTTAACAAATTAAACTAATTTTTGTTATTTTTACTCAATTTTTATTAAGGAATTTATTGTAAATATAAGGACTAACAAATACCCCCAACTTGAGACATTGCTCGTCCTTGAGCAAGAGAGAAAATTAAAAATCAAATTTGAAATCAAATTTTTGAATTAGTCTGAAAATTTACCACAAAAAGTAATTTCACAATTTACCATTTAAAATAACCAAAAATAGATATCTTATGTAATAAAGTTTTAATGACAAAAAATTTTACAATGTCTTATTAACAAATCAAGCATAATTTCAGGCTTACCTCAAAAGTGTTTAACTTTGTGCAAAGGGTAACCTGTTTCACTCAATCGATCATAAAATCAAACAAATTTAACTTTGATTTTCATCTAATCAATAGTTAATCATACAGAGTTAATTCAAGAATCACAAGGTCTTTTCAAGGGTTATAATGAGGCTTGGCTACAAGAAATTATGGTTTTTCTTGGAATTCAAAAACCTAAAATCATAAAAGAGCATTTTACAATTTTTAGGCTTTCTCTTGGCCCAAATCTCATTTCCCTCTTTGACGGATATCCCCAACTTAATCCTTTTCTTTATTTCTTTTTCTTGCTATGCATGTATATTTCTTTATTTTATTTTCGTTTTTGTACATGCATTACTAATAATTTTTGAAAAGGATTAAGTTCCAAAATTTTTACTCCCCAAGTAAGAACACTCAAAATTTTTCATTTTGCTCAATTGCTCTTTTAATCAATCAAGTAAAGGGAATGGTTAAAAATTGATAAGGGTTAAGAGTACCAAAGAAATTATTTTTCAGGCTCAAAATTGGCTTGCAAAGCATAAAAAATAATTTTACCATGGTAAGCTTTTTGGCCCAAGGTTTGTTTTACCAAAAATTTACCTTGATCATATTCTTGAATTCTCTGTACAACAACATAAATCATAAATTAAAGCAAAATCAATTTGAATGAAGTTATGTCGAAAACCCTTAAGTGTTTAAAAGATCTCTCAGCTCACTGGGTTGTCGAAATTAGCTTGATAGTTAATAAAATTATTAATTTTTATCAAAATTCCTAAATTACAAAAGATTCGATAATTGATTTTAAAAAATGGTTTTATTGTGTAAAAACTTTAAGTGTATAAATTTTCTTATTTTCAAAATTTTGATTTGATAAAACTTATTTTTGATTTTTTTTATTAAAGAGAATATGCAAAAATTAAACACACCACAAAAATAAAAATAAACCATAATATAATCCAAAATGTAAAGATAATCCAAATGTAAATATCAAACTAAACTAAAATGTATGATAAAAGTGCAGAAAATAACACCATCAGTCTTCCATGTGATCATCCTCATCATCTCCCTCCTTACCGACATCACCCTCAGACTCAGCATGCACTCTAGACGGTCCACTTGTCTCAGGATATGTAGGCAAATCACCAGGCCAAGCTACATGGGAAGCAAAATCATCAGGTGTCATAAATGGTGCTCCCTCTCCCTGTATCCTGTACTGGTAAAATGCATCATGTAAATGAACATAAGCACGATGAGAAGCAGCCATCATCTGCATCATATGCTGATGCTCTAAGGCCATCCTGTCAAATCTATTAGTGATAGCATCAGCAGATGGTGGTTGAACTAGTGGTCTCCTCCGTCTCTGTCTAGGCTGAGCCTCCTGCTCCAGAGGTGGAAGCTCACACTGCTGGACGAAATAATCTCTGTTCACTACAACCTTGGGAACTCTCCCTAAAGAACTAGTGAACTCAGGCGATGGCACGACGACTCCTTGCCTCCTTAGTAAGGCAGATATGATGATAGAGAAGGGAATAGGGCGGTTCACCTTATACCCTAAGGCATAAAAATGAATCTGCTCAGATATTAGCTCGGCAATGTCAATAGTGTGGCCCTGAAGAATGGAGTAAAGAAGGCAGCAGCGATCAACTAGAAGAGAAGAAAGGTGGGTGACAGGAGTGACGTTATGGAGCATTAGGTACATCCATGCCTGAGCTATGGGAGTCAGCTGGGTCTTGAGGAGGTTCGATGGAGTCCTTCCAACCTTACTCAGGTTGAAGAAGATTTCATCCTTGCTCAAGAAGTGAGCAACCTGATCTAGGAAGTATCCTAAATCACCATTCTCAGTAGCGACCTCGCTTCTGTTTTCCTTCCAGAAACAAGTATCACTCTCGGGAGTAGGCTCCCAAGGATTACCCAGTAGGGTACTAATGGTATCCCGGTCGTAAGTGATGTGCGGACCCCTCACCAAGCTCGTCCTCTGTTGACTGATGTTCGGTGAGTCCTGGCGAGTCCTGAAGGCATTCGCATAAAACTCCATAACTAAGATGGGATCCCCCTCAGTAGGCAGGGAAAACAGGGGTCCCCATCTCCTCCTCTAGATCTCATCCTGCAGCTCAGGAAAGTCTCTAGCATTCAGATGATGCTGAAATCCCGAGTCATTAACTTGGTGTAAAAAAATCTTAGTAAAATAAAATGTGACTCTCGAATTTACACTTTGGCAAGCGCACCAGTCGTTAAAATTGTAGTGTATTTGATCGTCCCACAGGGATTGTGGTATGTACCTCAATCTAGGACTAGTACAAGCTGAACCAATAGAAAATACATGAAGTTCATTCGGTTTTTATGGTTTTAGTGTTTTATAGTTGTTTTTGTATTTTCAGAAATAGAGTTAAAGTGAAATGTGGGAAGTGATTAATAGAAAACAAGTCAGGATTGCTTCAGTTCACAATTTCATCAAGAAATATGCAATTAAGGTATAGCCAAACTTCATAATCCAGAGGACAATCCGCTTATGGTTATTCCCTAATTCCTTAGGTGAAAAACACTAATCCTTAAGCATCGAACCTTAATTCCTTAAGTGCTCAATAAACCTAAGAATCTACTGCGAAATTGGGGGTTGAACTCTAACTATTCACCTAAATTGATTAGGCCTGAACTAGTTAGAAAGCTGGAAGTTACCTAAGCTTCAGCCATGATTCCTCACTGGTGAAGTTCTTCATCGGTTCTGAATTTGTCAATCCAGCAGTGGCAGATCCACTCCTCAGCTTGTTCGCCTCAAGATCCAGAGGATGATTCACTCGATTACAGTATCAAGACTTCATTGATCGCCTTCGCAATCCCAACCTTAAGGATTTAGAACTCCATTGACTTCGGTTCCATCGAAGAATTATGGAACGTCATGGAGGAGAGGATTTAGAGAGAGAAAAATGAAGTAGTAAGATGCTCGAAGTTTAGAATGAAAATGTGTTCTATGTATTCTGTGTGTATCTGTCTCTATTTTTCCGTATCTTATTTACAGAGTATGTTCATGAGTATATATAGGCTTCTATCTAAAACTAACTAACTAAACTGATAACTCAGAAACCTTAAGTTAACGACTAACCTAACTAACTAATTACAGCTCAGCTCTTAGCAGATTACAACTCATCATTAGCTAATGTACAACTCAGTGCCAGCTAATAACAGCTCACAACTTAAGTTACTAAGGTGCAGAAGAGAAGGCAATGGAAGACGGAAACAGCACTGGGCCGAGTGTGTGTTGTTGGAAGGAAGGAACAGTGTTTAAATTACTGCTTTTATGCTTCAGCTACTGGGTTCTCGCTTGAGCAGATAAACTCTCGCTTGGGCGAATTGATATTCTGTAGTTACGCTTGAGCTAACTTGTTCGCTTAAATGAATCTTGGGCCCTCGCTTGAGCGATTCAACATACGCTTGAGCGGATTAATTACTCAATCGGTATTCTGAAATCGGCGCTCGGATTCTTCATACAATATTTCGAGTCTTTGTTCAGTCGGATTTGTGAAGTCTCACTCGGATTTTTCCAAATCTCGCTCGGCTTTTGTATTTTTCACTCAGATTTGTCTTCTTTTCTCAAGTGCGCCCTGTTCCTACACCATTAAACAGCTAATTGCCTAGCATTTATACGCTGGTTGCTTAGTGAATTTGTAAATACTTCAAAATTCCTTAACTAATTAATATTTTCAATCGGTTTCTTACATAAATAACATACTTTTGAAATAAATAACTAAAACACGAATTATTAACAAATTATTAAATAATAATAACAAAACTAGACAATACTTAGTAAATTATGTTAAATAAACAGTGGAATAATTAAGTCTTTTCAAGACTTATCATCAGATCTAAAACTCTCTCCTAAATCAATCTCTGGCCCTTAATCTGGTGAAATCTGGTCCATTTCGTGTCAGTACGAAATATAGTGGGATCTCTAGGTCCCAGCTACTTTTCACCCTGAAGATCTAGATCTTTAGAGGTGGTATCAGTGTCCGTGGTCCTCCTCTGTCTCTTCAGACCAGTAATAGGAATAGACTTCTTTGGTGCTATCTACAAAAAAGAAAATTTATTTTAAATAAACACACAAAAATTCAAACAACAAATTACCAAAACAAATCATGCATATTTTTTATTTTTTTATATATTCAAACATAAAAATAAAACTCATGTAAAATTTAAAACAAAATTCACACAATAAAAATTTTAATTACAACAAAATATTTACAAAGCATAAAAACAATATATTATTGAATTTTATAAAATAAATTATGCAAAACAAAAATTAAACATGCATATTTTTGGATTTTTTTTAAAGTATAACATACACAACATTTTATCAAATTCACACAACATGCAATTTCACATGACATTCATATAAACAAAATTTAAGAAATTTATTTATTTATTTTTATGCAAGAAAGTATAACAAACATACAATTTAAGAAATTTTATTAATTTTAAAAGAAAAACAATTAAACAAACTGGATAGAATTTTTATTTTAATATAAAACAGAAAACAATATATACATTAAATAGAAAATAAAAACTCAAAAATCAAAAACAGAGGCTGACGCTACGTGTGGGTTGGGCTCTACGCGTCAGGTTGTTCTTCCCATGCTAGCGTCACTGGGACGCTACGCGTGGTGTTACAGTTCATGCCTTACGCTACGCGTCAATGGGACGCTACGCGTGAGCTTGCAGAAACAAAAATTGCAGAATGGGGCTGTGCAACAGTAACCCCTTCAAACATCATTCAATCAAAACATTCCCCTAATTCTAACAGCAAACAAATCCCAATGGTCTTCTAGTCCTAATCCTAACCACATGCAATTCTAAGAATTGAAAATCAAAAACAAACTAAAGAAAAAGGAGAAAATCACTTACTTGGAGTCTTTGTGAAATCGGAGAGAGATGAGAGAATGTAGGTTCTTGTGAATTTGAGGATTAGGGTTCTCAAAAAAAAATAAGGCAGAGAGGGAAATTTAGGTTTTTTTTAAAACAGGTTTTTTTTAAAACCTAAATTGGGCCTCTCTGGTTCAGTTTTAAAAACTGAATGTGGGCTCTAACGCTACGTGTGGCTGGTACGCTACGCGTCAGGTTAAAATTTTTACCTCCATGCTACGCGTGGGGTTCTGTTAAAATTTTAATTCTCAAAGACCCTTTTCTTCCAGTTTAAAAACCCTTTTTATTAAAAATCTAGTTAAAATTAAATTCTATAAAACAAACATTTTAATAATATATTTTTATTTTTATTTTTATTTTTTTATGTTTAAAATAAATTGACAATGAAAAGAAATAATGGGTTGCCTCCCATTGAGCGCTTGATTTACTGTCTCTAGCTTGACATCCTGCACATTACAAATCAATTAAATAACAAACGGTAGTGAGTCTGTCGATCTCACCACCCAGATATGGTTTCAATCTTTGCCCATTAACCATCCAACTTCTTTTGGAAGTTGGATCTTCAATTTCAACTGCTCCATAAGATTTAACTTCCTTAATTACAAATGGGCCTGATCATTTAGATTTCAAAGTTGAGGAATCTTAAGGCCCAATATGCTTTATGTTCCATCTCTACTGGAAGGTGACAAGCTTTCCCATAAACTATTTGGAAAGGAGAAAGGCCAATAAGAGTCTTAAATGCAATTCTGTATGCCCAGAGTGCATCATCAAGCTTTTGTGACCAATCTTTTCTGGAGGAAGACATAGTCTTTTCCAAAATTCTTTTCACTTTACGATTTGAAATCTCTGTCTATCCATTGGTTTGTGGATGATATGTTGTGGCCACTTTATGTCTCACTCCATAGTGTTGTAACACTTTCTGAAGAACTTTGTTACAAAAATATGATCCTCCATCACTAATCAAAGTTCTTGGTGTTCCAAATTTGCAGAAAATGTTTTTCTTCAAGAAATTCACTACAGTTTTGGTGTCAGCATTAGGTGAAGCAATTGCTTCTACCTATTTTCAAACATAATCAACTGCCAAAAGGATATATTGATTGAATTGAGAGTAAGGAAAGGGTCCCATGAAATCAATACCCCAACAATCAAATACCTCAGCCTCCTAAATGTTTAGGAGAGGCATTTCTTGTCTTTTATTAATATTACCTACTCTTTGGCAGTTATCGTAAGCTTGGACAAATGATTGAGAATCCTTAAAAATAGAGGGCCAATACAAACCTGATTGAAGAATTTTTGCAACAGTTCTTTCACCATTAAAATGTCCTCCATAAGGTGATTTATGACAATGCCACAACACATCTTTCTTTTCCTAATCAGGTACATAACGACGTAACAAATTATCCACACCAATCTTGGATAGATGAGGGTCATCCCAAACAAAGTATTTTGCATGTTTAAAAAAAATTTCTTTGCTACCAACTTAAATCATTTGGAAGAATTCCTGCTGCTCTAAAATTGGCCATATCAGTAAACCATTGCCGTTTTGTTATTTCAATAAGTTTTTCATCAGGAAATTCTTCCAGGAATGTCTTTTTCTTTAGCAGTAACCTTATCATTCATTAATCTAGAAAGATGGTCAGTGACCATATTTTTACTACCCTTTTTATCTTTGATTTCAAGATCATATTCTTGAAGGAGCAGAATCCATCAGATTAACCGAGGTTTAGAATCAGTTTTAGTCAAAAGGTACTTGATTACAGCATGAGTAAAAACAATTATTTTTGATGCAATCAAGTATGATCTAAATTCTTCTAAGGCATACACTATGGCTAGTAATTTTTTTTCCGTAGTTGCATAATTTATTTGATTTTCATTTAAAACTTTACTAGCATAGTGTATAAACCTAAAAACTTTTTCATATCTTTGACCTAAAACTGCTCCTAAGCATAATCACTTGTATTGCACATAAGTTCAAAGGGTAATTTCCAATTAGGAGTAACAACTACAGGGGCAGAAACCAATTTTTCTTTCAAGGAATTAAAAGATTTAAGACATGCTTCATCAAACTTGAATTCAGCATCTTTATTTAGAACATTTATTAAAGGTTTAGCAATTTTTGAAAAATCTTGAATAAATCTTCTATAAAATCCAGCATGTCCTAAAAAACTTCTAATACCTTTTACATTTACAGGGGATGGGAGTTTAGAGATTACCTCAATCTTGGCTTGGTCAACTTCAATACCTTTAGAAGAAATTTTGTGACCGAGTACAATTCCTTCTTTCACCATGAAATGACATTTCTCCTAATTTAGCACCAAATTTGTTTCAATACACGCCTCAGTACGGTGTCCAAGTTGGTTAGACATGATTCAAATGAATTCCCAAAGACTGAGAAATCATCCATAAAAATCTCAATGCTCTTTTTAATTAGATCTGCAAAAATAGCAAACATACATCTCTAAAAAGTAGCAGGTGCATTACATAATCCGAATGGCATCTTTCTATAAGCAAATATACCAAAAGGACATGTAAAAGCAGTCTTTTCCTGATCAAGAGGGTCAACAACAATTTGATTATATCTAGAATATCCATCAAGAAAACAATAGTAAGCCTGTCCAGACAATCTTTCAAGCATTTGATCAATAAAAGGTGGTGGAAAATGATCTTTTCTTGTTGCTTGATTTAATTTTCTATAATCAATACACATTCTCCAACTGGTGACAGTTCTTGTTGGGATTAATTCATTTTTATCATTAAAAATTACTATCATACCACCTTTTTTTAGAACAACTTGTACAGAACTTACCTATGCACTATCAGAAATAGGATAGATAATACCTGCTTTTAGCAATTTCAAAACCTCCTTCTTGGTTACCTCTTTCATGGTTGGATTGAGGCGCCTTTGAGGTTGAGCAATAGGTTTAAAATCATCCTCTAACAAAATGTTATGCATGCAGTATGATGGACTTATACCTTTCAAATCTTCAAGTGTCCATCTGATTGCTTCTTGATTTCTTTTCAGCATTTCTACCAATTTTTCTTCTTCTATTTCACTTAATAAATTACTAATAATTACAGGTTTTAGATTACCTTCTTTTAAAAAGATATACTTTAGGTTGGAAGGTAGCACTTTCAATTCAGGTCTGTTGATTTCTTCAACAGGTACTTCTTGGATTTCTTCAATTTTTTTGATTCAAGGGAAATTTCTTTCCCTTGATCAAGATCTTCAAGGTACCTGTTTACCTGTTTTTCTTCTTCTTCACTCACACATTCCATGGAGTTAGCTAATAACTTATTTAGAGGGTTAAAAATTGACATACCTGTGGATATGGAAAAGCAAACTTCATCAAGAACATCCACCTTGAAATAGTCTTGCTTTGAGTTGGGATGTTTTATGGCTTTGAAAACATCAAAGTTCACCTCTTCATCATGTACTCTTACTGCCAGCTCCCCATTATCCACATCAATGAGCACCCTAACAGTCTTCATAAATGGTCTTCCCAGGATCATGGGGACTTCAACATCCTCTTCCATGTCTAAAACCACAAAGTCAATAGGGAAGTAGAACTTGTCAACTTTCATAAGTACATCTTCCACAATACCATAGGGTCTTTTGATTGATCTATCGGCCAATTGCAGAGTCATCTTTGTTCTCTGAGGATCAAGGTTACCAATTCTCTTCATTATACTTAGAGGCATTAGATTAATACTAGCCCCTAAGTCTAACAAGGCTTTCCCAATATTTACACCTCCAATGGAGATGGGAATGGTGAAACTTCCAGGGTCTTTTGACTTTTCTGGCATGTTATATTGCAAAATAACAATGCAACCTACTTCAAGTTCAACAATTTCCTTGTTATACCTCCTCTTTTTGGTAAGCAATTCTTTCATAAACTTTGCATATGTTGGCATCTGTTCCAATGCCTTAGAAAATGGGATGTTTATGTGTAATTGCTTAACGATTTCAAGAAATATTTTGTATTCCTTTTCCTTATCCTTCTTTGATGGTGCATATGGATAAGGTAAATCCTTAACTAGAGATGTCTGACCCAAATACTGATTTTTTTGTTTTTTATTTTTTTTATTTTTTTGTTTTTCTTTTTCATCATTTTCTTTATTTTTTTCTTCATTCTTTTTCTCATTTTTTCTTCTTTTTCTTCTTTTTCTTTTTTCTTCTCTTTTTTTCTCCTCTTCTTCTTTTTTTTCTCTTCTTCTTCTTTTTTTTCTCTTCTTCTTCTCTTTCTTTCTTTTCTTTACAATCATTTCCTACAACTTTTCCACTTCTTGTAAAAATAACATTACATTGTTCTCTTGGATTTTGAGTGTTTGTAGAAAAACCAGAGCTTTTCATGTCAGCTACTTCTTTTGCTAACTGTCCTAATTGCATATCCGATGCTTTACGTGTGGCTTCATTTGTTTGCATATATCATAGTAATTGTTGGATAGATTCCTCTATCCTAGTTAGCCTTATTGTTTGGTCAGATTGTGGTTGTTGTTGTTTGAATTAATTGTTAGGAGGTCTGTTGGAAGGTCCAACATCTTGTTTCCAGCCAATATTCTGATTCTACCAACCCTGCGGGTAATTGTTAGGAAAAGAATTACCAAGATTGATAGGAAAAGTACCTAAAGGTATTCTTTGGTAAATCAAGAAATTGGCTTGTACTTGATCATTTCCATCAGGGGCACAGTAACCACAAGGTTGTTCACTGATGCAATGCACACATTGTTTCAATTGAGCGGGTGGTGGTGATGATACTTGAGCAATTTGAAGTTTTTCCAATTATTTGCTCATCGCCTCCATTTGTTGTGTTAGCAATTTTTGTTTAGCCAAAACTACATCATTTACTCTCAACTCAAGCATACTCGGTTTCCTTGATGTATTACCTCTTTCATGCTTTGCTTGATGGTCATTGGTTGACATGGACTCCATGATTGATATTGCCTCTTCAACAGTTTTGTTCATTAAAGAACCACCTACACATGCATCTAACATCATCTTGAACTGAGGTAATAAACCATAATAAACGATTCTTACCTTCCCAGCATCATCCAAATTATGATTTGGACATTTCCTAAGAAGTCCTTTGAATTTTTCCCATGCTTCACCAAGTTATTCATCGTGATTTTGTGAAAAAGAATGTATGGCTGTCATCGCTTCAAAATATAATGAAGGTGAATAAAATCTTTCCAAAAATTTTGTCTCAACATCGGACCAGTTTGCAAAACTACCAGGTGGACAAGATTTAAACCATTCTTTAGCTTTCCCAATCAAAGAAAAAGGAAACAATCTTATATAAACAGATTCTTCTTGATTGGGTTCAAAACTAATTGTGCTGCATAACTCATAAAAATAGTTAACTGTTTATAAGGTTCCTCATTATTTAAACAAGCAAATTGATTATTTTGAATAATATTAAAAGTAGCTGGTTTAATTTCTACAACAGCAATAGGTCCTTGGTACATCCCCAAAACACGGGGTGGTCCATTGATAGCAGCAAACTGTCCCAATGTTCTTCTTTCAGCAGCCATATTAGAATTTTCAAAATTTTCAAAAGAAGATGAAGTAGAAGAAGAAGTTTTTGTTTTTTTAGATTTTAAAGCTTTGAGTTTCTTTACAAACTTCTCGATCTCAGGATCAAAGAACACTTTCCCTGCAGAAGATTGAGTTTGCATAAACAAACTAAATACAGAAAGTTAGTGTAACAATGTTAAGAAAAATGAATAAATGAATGAATATAAAATTAAAAATTTAACTAAGGTAAAAAATGTTTTACCATAATAATTAAAAAATTTACTGTTTTACTGAATCAGTTCCATCCCTGGCAGCAGCGCCAGAAAACTTGTTAAACCTGTGGTACTATTGGGTCTTTAATTGGCAAACACACCAATCGTTTGTAGTTTTCAAATTTATATATCGTTCTACTGGGATTGAAAGTTCCAGTAACTCATAATAATTCTTATTTACTATGCTAAATTTATCAAAAGTTATTAACAAAAGAATGCTTTATAAACAATTTATACAATATTCATAGAATTTGACGATTGATTTGTTCATGTGGTAAAAAGAGGGTAAATATAAAATTTATCTAAAAAATTGAGATGTAATTCAGAATAACTCAGATACCTAAAGTAAAAACATAGATTGACAAATTATGTTGGAATTAGGATCCTCGCACTAAAATATAATAAAGTGATTACAAATATACATATTTAATTATCAAGTTCATGTCATTGCAGCTTAAAATCATTATAACTGATTCCTTGTGATATAAATTTGAAGTATTTGCCGTAAAGTCCGATCCCTCATGAGCTTTCTGTTAGTCCTCAAATTTACAATAAAATCCTTAATAAAAATTTTGTAAAAATAATAAAAATTAGTTTAATTTGTTAGAAATTTAAGTTTGAAATTCAATAAATAGATGTTGTTGGAAATAATTTGCCCCTGATCAATTTTCTTTAGTTTTACAGTGAAAAAGTAAATAATTTAAAGAGAAAAAATCAAGATCTGGAGAGCCGACGCGTAGCATCAACCCCACGCATAGCGTGGGGATTTCTGATGTTGACGCTATGCGTCACAGCCATGCATAGCGTCAGAAGCTACATGGACTCCACTTCTAGGTGGCCAAGCACTCAGCCTTTGACCCATTATTGGCCTCTCCACTACTCATAAATGTCCAAGCCGAAGTGGAGACAGGGACACATGGCCAAGCATGATTCATTTTAATAATCCATCATGGCCACTTCGAGCTGTTTAATGGGAGCTAAGTCAAGGACCTGACGCGTAGCGTCAGGCTGGCGCGTACCGTCAGGCTGGCGCGTACCGTCAGGCTAGTGTAACATCCCAGTTTTGAAATTAAATGCTGAATGAAGAATAAACCATTAAGATTTGATTTTAACTAAGAAATAACTGTTAATTGCATTTAACTAATTAGGATCAAGCCATTAAAATATTAAAAATGGTGATGGTCAGGGGATGGGGTGGAGTGCACGTGACTGCTGGGCACGCACTCTCCCATCCCACTCTTCTTTTACTGTGCGCATGCACATATATATATATATATAAAACGTGAGCCTTGGAGAGGAACGCACTTACTCTTTCTTCAGACTCCCTTCTCCGTCACTTCATTCTCTACTTCCTCCCTTCGTCTCCATCTTTCTCCTTCTTCTATCTTACTCTTCACTCCTGGAGGTCTTGGTTGCAGTACGGGGGAACGGACCACACTTCATCCCAGAATCAGGCGCAGGATACGACAAAGCTAAGGAAGACCGGACGAACCAGGAGAAGGACATCGGACCCAACAACAAGAACGAAAAAGGTTTCTGAGGATTCTTCTAAAGGTAGGGGGCGCTTGCATGTCGAATGCATGGTCTAAGAACGGTACCGGATGAACATATTGCTGAGTGTGGGTGTGTGTGTGTGCATGTATTTATAATCATTAGAACTGATGCTGTGCATGTGTGCATGTATTCATAATTACTAAAACTGATGCATGATTTGAGATTCTGATAGTGATCTTCGTGGCGATGGTGTAGCCTGTTCGTGGATGATAATGATGGATGATATGCATGGATCTATTTTGTTGTCACTATGAAAAGTATGTATGTGCATGTTCTTAATTGGATTGCTCAATGTTGTTAGTCTGATGACTGATTGTAACATGCGCTGGTGTGACTGACTGAATGATTACGAGTAGTGGGGGATATCCGTTCTTACTTAATGACTACGGTAAGGTGTTCATGGCGCGATGATGTGTAATAATGAATGTGTTAGTTGCATGAGTAAGAGTGGGGTGACCCATAGAAGGTCAAGAACCCCAAGGGAAATGACTTCCAGTTACCAACCCTGGCTAGATCCCAATAGAGCTCGTGGTAGCCGTTGGAGCTAGAGAAGAGAGTCTCGAGACGCCGTGGGGAGGCCGGTGCCACCTGGTAAGAGCTGAGGGACGAGGGGCCAGAAGAAAAGGGGACCGTAACTGAGAGTCTTTACCCGAGTCGGATCCGCAGGCATGCATATAGAAATAAGGCTGATTGTGGTGGTGTATAAATCTATGTATGTATATGTGTGTGATTTGGAATGCATGAATATATATTTGGATGTGGAATAAACTCTGTGTATCATGTGTGTGTCATGAATGTTGTTTGAACTATGTGAACTTGGTTACTTGAGAAAGGTTGAATGATAGCAGGAGCGTTTACTGACGCTGATACCGAGTCTGTGAGTATCATTATACATGTAAAAGCTCACCCCTGCAGTGGTCATTTTCAGTGAATGTTTCTCGTGAGGAGGATCAAAAGCAGAGCTGGAATGCTGGGCGGAGTGCTGATGCATTTGGAAGGTTTAATTAAGGCGTTGTTAGATTAAGCCCGGACTGGCTCATACCGGATGTTAATGTTTTAGGGATGAATAGAACTTTACGGGCAAGAAGAAGTCCGATTTTGCATTGTAAATATTAATATACACTCTTATGTACATATGGATGTATGGTTTTGTGTGTGTGTTGCTATGTGCTGCCTTGTTTCATAATTATGCTTTAATAGATACGCAGGGACAGTATGATTAAGCAGGCTATAGCCAAGTCAGAGTGAATTGAGAATTGTCTTAGGAAAACTTATGTCGGATACGATGGACGGAGTTGTACCCCGCCCGGAGAATGGGAGCAATTCGCCAAGCGTGAGAATTCACGCTGGAGCGGTGTAGTTGTTAGAATGAGACCCCGGTATTGACCCTCTGATCTGGGCGTGGTGGTTGAGTCCGCCCAGGCGTTGTCATAATTAGTTGAGTTGGGCGGAATAGGTTCAGACTCCTCCTTTCTCCACAACCTACTAACGTATATGTACCCTGTAACTTCTCGTTTTTCTGAGTGAAATGCGAGTGTGAGGTTTTACTTAGTGAACCCTTGTCCATACCCGATGGAGGAAATTACCTTGTAGTTGTGTTAAAGAGGCGTTATGTAGATTTCGTTTAGGCGGCGTCATACCTCGTCCAAGTAACTAGGACAGCCCGCCCAAGATGAATATACCCCGCCTAGCCAAGTAGGATGATTCTAACTCCGCCTTCCACCGAATGCTACGCGTGTGAATGTATTAACATATTTCCCTTATCTCTTTCCTCCCGTTGAGTGACCAGTGTTACCCGAAGGGAAGCCTCCTAGCGAAATCTCCTCTATCCGCTGTTGCATTACCATACTCCGCCTGGACGGTGTCAGACCCCGTCTGAGCGAATAAACGGTGTTGTGCAATCCGCCCTAGTGTTGGTGCGTTACGATAAACCCATTGAGCCGGCCCCAGTTTTAGTTTCCCTGTAGGTTGCTATGTGCGTATGAATGCTTTTCGTTCTTCCTTTGCCTGCTTCCTCATATATCGAATAATACGGGACTGTTTTGTGAAAAATTTTCTCATATTTTTGGAATTTTTTAGTTGCAATTAATAAGGTGTTACATTTTGGTATCAGAGCGGACCGAAAAGTCCAAGGCCAAAGTATGCTTACCAAGTGTAAGCGGTGGTGTGTGTGTCTTTTTGATTGAATGGTTGAAATTGTTCTGATGCTAGTTGACTTGATTGATGATTGACTTGAGAACAAGGGGTTGTTTTTCCCCGGTCCGATTGTGTGTATGACCTAGGCGAATGATATAATGTGCTAAGCTATTAATTGTTGGACTAATAACTAGATCGGTAGTAAGTGGCTCCGTATACTTATCCTTAAATGTCAATTTCAGGATAAGGAATGGCGCATCGTCAAAGTATGGAGGCTATAGCCACAGCATTCCAACGCTTTGCTGATGTGTTTGAAAGGCAAGGCCAGACTCAACCTGAGGATGGCCATGTGCTGGACCGTTTCCTGAAGAGGAAGCCGAGTGAATTCTTAGGAGGACGGAACCCTGAGGCGGCGTTCAAGTGGACTCAGGAATTAGAGAGAATTTTTAGGGGTCTTCGCTGTACCGAAGCCCAGAAGGTGGAATGCGCAGTGTATATGCTGCGAGATAAAGCGGAGAATTGGTGGAAGATAGCCAGGAGCCGATTCCCCGAAGATGACAATCAACTGACGTGGAACGATTTCAAGGCCTGCTTCTTAGACAAATACTTTCCCGACACAGTGAGGAGTCGGAAAGAGCTGGAGTTTATGGAGTTAAAACAGGGCTCCATGACTGTGGAAGAATACGCGACCAGATTTGAGGAATTGTGCCTATTCTATCCGCCCTTCCAGCAGCCAGGAACGGAGCACTCCAAGTGTCTTAAGTTTGAGAACGGACTGAGATCGGATATCAAGAGGGCCTGCAGATACCATGAAATCCGGAGTTTACCTGCCTTAGTGAACAAGTGTAGAATATTCGAAGAGGATGACAGGGCCCATTCGGGCCAGTGCAGCAGAGCCAACCAGCACCTGAGGCCCCAGCAATCATGTTTCAAGAGGCCAGGGAACGTGAGGAGGAATGAACCCTTCACCAGATATCAGAATCATAATGACTGAGGGAGACAAATGAGTGGACGACCAAGGTATGGCGGATGCTTTAAATGCGGCGGTGACCACTTTGCTAAGGATTGCAATGATACAAATGTTAAATGCTACCACTGCGGAGAGAAGGGACACGTTCGTCCGGACTGCCCCCAACTCCGCCAGGCAAACACCAATGTGCGTCAAGGAGGATTTCAAGATCGAACCAGAGTGAATGATAACCAACGACCTGGTGGCAGAGGCAACGGAACCAGAGGAAATATGATGCGTGCTCCGAACAGCCAAGAGAGGAACACCGGCCCAACAGCGACAGGAAGGATCTACACCATCAATGCAGAGGATGTTGCACCAGCAAACGATCTAGTACAATGTAAGTGCTCACTTGGAATGAATACGCTTAATGTTGTTTTCGATTCGGGAGCAACCCATTCTTTTATAGCTGATGAGTGCGTGGAACGGTTGAAGCTACCAACTGTGTCTATGAACCGGACTTTGGAAGTGGCCAGCCCTACTGGCCCTAGTGTGTTCACATCATCAATATGTAAAAATGTAGCATTTGAGTTGTATGATCGGAGTTTCACCTTCGATCTGATTTGCATGCCCTTAAAGGGTCTTGACATTGTGCTTGGAATAGATTGGCTTTCAGCCAATAAGGTATTAGTAGATTGTAGAAACCGAGAGATAGTTTTCCCAAAACAACCCACTGAAGATGGCACGGCACTAGGTATAACCCAACTATTTATGATGCTTTGTCTAACCAAAGATGAGCGTGAGACCCTAGTGAATGAAATTCCGGTTGTCTGCGAATTCCCAGAAGTGTTCCCAGAAGACGTTCCGAGTGTGCCTCCCAATAGAGAAGTCGAATTCTCTATAGACTTGATCCCTGGAGCCGAACCGGTCTCCAGTGCACCCTACAGAATGTCCTCAACTGAATTGGCAGAGTTGAAGAAACAAGTGGATGAGTTACTTGAGAAGCAGTTCATTAGACCAAGCGTGTCACCATGGGGCGCACCTGTGCTACTTGTTAAGAAGAAGGATGGCAGCATGAGACTTTGTATAGATTATCGACAGCTTAACAAACTCACAATCAAGAATCGATACCCACTGCCTAGAATTGATGATTTAATTGACCAGCTGCGTGGAGCCTCAGTCTTCTCGAAAATTGACTTACGATCGGGATATCACCAAATCCGAGTGAAGGACTCGGACATTCCTAAAACTGCCTTTAGGACTAGGTATGGTCACTATGAGTATGTAGTGATGTCGTTCGGTGTGACAAACGCCCCTGCTGATTTCATGAATTACATGAACAACATATTCCACTCCTTCTTAGATCGGTTTGTTGTTGTTTTCATCGACGACATCCTAGTTTATTCTAAGACGTCTGAGGAGCATGAAGGACATCTCAGAGCGGTACTCCAAGTGTTGAAGGAGAAACAGTTGTTTGCAAAGCTTTCAAAATGCAAATTCTGGATGGATGAGATCCACTTCCTCGGGCATGTGATCTCCGAGCGAGGCATCTCGGTGGATCCTGCGAAGGTAGCTGCTGTAATGGCATGGGAGAAGCCCAGATCGGTCTCGGAAATAAGAAGTTTTATGGGCTTGGCAGGTTATTATAGAAGGTTCATCGAAGGTTTTTCTAAGTTGGCATTACCCCTGACTAAATTGACTCGGAAGAACGTTCCTTTTGTATGGAGTCCGGAGTGTGAGAACAGCTTCCAAGAGCTGAAGAATAAGTTGACAACTGCTCCGGTGTTGGCATTACCTGAGTTACGAGAAAGCTTTGTGGTCTATTGTGACGCGTCCGGACTCGGATTAGGATGTGTACTCATGCAGAAAGATCGAGTGATAGCATATGCCTCTCGACAATTGAGACCCCACGAGCAGCATTATCCGACCCATGACTTGGAGCTGGCAGCAGTAGTTTTCGCATTAAAAATCTGGAGGCATTACTTGTACGGGTCCAAATTTGAAGTGTACAGCGATCATAAGAGCCTCAAATACCTATTCGACCAAAAGGAGCTGAACATGAGGCAGAGAAGATGGATTGAGTTTTTGAAGGACTATGATTTCGAGTTGAAATACCACCCAGGTAAGGCAAATGTCGTGGCAGACGCATTGAGTCGAAAATCCCTCCACATAGCAGCCATGATGGCAAAAGAAGTTGAGCTGTTGGAGCGGTTCCGAGACATGAACTTGCATGTTGACGCCCCTTCCTCTCAGAAGATGACAATCGGTACGTTGAGGATTGCCAACGAATTCTTAAAATCCGTGTACGAGCAGCAACAGGCGGACTCTTACCTAGCTGAAATGAAGGAAATTCAGGCTAAAGGAAAGGATTTATCCTTGGTAGAGGGGTCAGATGGGATCTTCCGGGTGAGAAACAGAATATACATACCAAGTGAAGGAAGATTGAGAAGAATGGTGCTTGATGAAGCCCACAAAAGCCTACTCAGCATTCACCCTGTAAGCCCACGCGTAGCGTCCCCCTGATGCGTAGCTTGGGTAGAACAGGCTGACGCGTAGCGTCCCACCCACGCGTAGCGTCAGCCTCTGTTTTTGATTTTTGTAATTTTGTGTTTTAATTTCTGTTTAATGTATATGTTGTTTTTTGTTTTTAATAAATTTTGTTTTGTTTACTTTTGTTTGTTGGATTGTTTTTATTTTTAATTTACTAAAATTTCTTAAATTGTATGTTTGTTATACTTTCTTGCATAAAAATAAAAAATAAAAATAAATAAATAAATAAATTTGATAAATTTGTAAATATGTTTGTCGTGTGAAACTACATGTTGTGTGAATCTTAATATATGTTGTACTTTTAAAAATACAAAAATATGCATGTGTAATTTTGTTTAATAATTTATTTTGTTGAAATTATAAAAGTCAAAAAATATGTTGTTTCTATGCTTTGTAAATATTTTTGTTAAAATTTTATGTTGTGTGAATTTTGTTTTGCATGAGTTTTTATTCTTGATGTTTTGCATAAAATATAAAAACCAAAAATATGAATGTTAATTTTGGATGTTTGGCATGTTTTATTTTGTTAAAATATAAAAATCAAAAATATTTTGATGTGTGTTTGATTTTTGTAAAATTTCTTTTTGCAGATGACACCAAAGAAGTCTATTCCTATTCCAAAGAGACAGAGGAGGACCACTGATACTGATACCGCCTCTGAAGATCCAGATCTTCAGGGTGAGGAGCAGTTGGGACCTAGAGATCCCACTAGATTTCGTACTGACACGAAGTGGGCTAGATTTCACCAGATTAAGGGCCAGAGATTGATTTGGGAGAGAGTTTTAGATCTGAATGCTGGAGACTTTCCTGAGCTGCAGGATGAGATCCAGAGGAGGAGATGGGGACCCCTGTTTTCCCTGCCTACTGAGGGGGAACCCATCTTAGTTATGGAGTTTTATGTGAATGCCTTCAGGACTCGTCAGGACTCACCGAACATCAGTCAGCAGAGGACGAGCTTGGTGAGGGGTTGGCACATCACTTATCACTGGGATACCATTAGTACCCTACTGGGTAATCCTTGGGAGCCTACTCCTGAGAGTGATACTTGTTTCTGGAAGGAAATCAAAAGTAAGATTGCTACTGAGGATGGTGATCTAGGATATTTCCTGGATCAGGTTGCTCATTTCCAGAGCAAGGATGGAATCTTCTTCAACCTGAGTAAGGTTGGAAGGACTCTATTGAACCTCCTCAAGACCCAGCTGACTCCCATAGCTCAGGCATGGATGTACCTGATGCTTCATAATATCACTCCTGTTACCCATATTTCTTCTCTTCTAGTTGATCGCTACTGCCTTCTTTATTCTATCCTTCAGGGCCATATTATTGACATTACTAAGCTGATATCTGAGTAGATTCACCTTTATGCCCTTGGGTATAAGGTGAACCACCCTAGTCCCTTCCCTCTCATCATATCTGCCTTACTGAGAAGGCAAGGAGTTGTCGTGCCATCACCTGAGTTCACTAGTTCTTCGGGGAAAGTTCCCAAGGTTGTAATGAACAGAGATTATTTCGTCCAACAGTGCAAGCTTCCACCACTAGAGTAGGAGGCTCAGCCCAGACAGAGGAGGAGGAGACTGTATTTTTATGTTGATGTAGGTTTTGATAATGACACAACAAATGAAGGATCAAGATCAAACATATATATTTATGGATGAATTAGTTATGTTTGATGATGGAAAATTGATGAAATACAAAGAAATGTTTCAAGGCATTTTAAGTGGCTTAAATCAAGTGGAATATGATCATCAAAGTGCCTAAGTATCAAAGGATTAGAGCCAAGATTTAACATATATCAAATAAGGATGAAACAAAGCACAAAATTCATGCAACAGGTGCATGAATCAATTCACATGGCAAGGCATAATGATTTGAATCGATTCCTACGAATGAAATGCTCCAGGAAGTGATTTTTAATAGCTTGAATCGATTCCTTCTATAGCTGAATCGATTCACACGGTTTTGCAAGTGCCCAGGATGGGTTTTCCAATGCATGAATCGATTCTTTCCATCCTTGAATCGATTCTCACGTGGAAAAATGCCCAGTAACTTTACTTTAATGACATGAATCGATTCATATGTCATAAGAATCGATTCACATAGCTGTCAGGAGCCTAAATGCACGCTGGAATCATTTGAAATTCAAAGGGAGACATTGTGCTCTTCGGTTGAAACAAAATGGAAGACCCAAGGCAAGGTTTATTACTTTGTCCCTCTCCACATGCATGTGTCACATTGGTAATGCAATTTAATTTGAATTAAATCAAACATGCACATGCCATGTTCTTCTTGGAGACATTAAAAGCTCATTAGAATTACAATGCCATTTTGAATGGAGACATACATGTTCCAAGTTCAAGCTCCCAAGGAATTTAATATTGCAACATGCCATGCCTCATGGAGCCTATAAATAGAGAAGGAGTTGAAGGCAAAACTTACACCAAGCAATTGAAGCATTTCCATTTGCTTACTTCTTCCTCCTTGCTTCATTCTCTTCTACTCATTCTCTCTTGTTCTATATTGGCATATTCTCTTAGTGAGTTATTTAAGAGTTAGAGAGAAAGTAATTTGTGAGCTAAATTTGTATATCCTCTCTTTGAGAGTTATTATTTGGTGAGAGCTTTAAATTGTGTATCTACTCTAGTGAGAGAGTTATTTGATTGTAAACCAAACACCATATACACCAAGGTATTCACTCTAGGTTGAGTGGTCACAAAGGTTGGGGTTCAACCTTTGGGTATTGAGAGATTGTGAGATTGGGTGGGTTGCCCTTTGCTTGTGAGGATTGGGTTCTTGAGTGTGGGACACTAGGAGACAATTGCTCAAAGCTTGTAATCTCAAATTCTCAATAGTGGAAATCCTTCAAGTGGGTTGCTTGAAGGCGAGACGTACACCGAGGTGGTGGAACTCGTTATATCGGTTTGCAAATTCTCTCTTCCCTTAAACTCTTTATTATTGTGAACTTAATTTGCATGCCTAAATACTTATATCAAATTGATTTGGTAAAATTGAATCCTTGAATCAATTGACTTAAACATTATTGGATTTGATTATTGAGGAAGAAGAATATTGGTGTTAACAAATTAGTAAACTATCATGCTTAATTAATTTGAGTTGTTGAAGTTATACTTATATTGAAATTAATTATAGCATGCTAAGAACTTCAAGAATTGTCTAAGCCAATAACTTGCTTTGTTCATCAAATCAATTCTTGAATATAGTCCATTCAACTCAATATGTTTTAGTATGAAATGTGCTTCATAATTATTACATCCTTTATATTGCATCATTTATATATTACTAACCGATTTGAAAGGGATTCCGCGCGAAAATTTGAAATACTCAATTCACCCCCCTCTTGAGTATCGAGGCCTTGGCTAACAATTGGTATCAGAGCTTGACTCTTGGAAGATCAAGCTTAACCGCTTCAAGAGATCAAGATGGCCTCTACTTCTTATGATGCATTTACACAAGGTGAAATAATAAATAGACCACCAATCTTCAATGGTAAAGACTTTGTTATTTGGAAAGAAAGGTTGAAAATCTTTATCCAAGCCTATGACCTCAAGGTATGGAATGCTATTCAATTTGGTCCTTTCATTCCTAAATACATTGTTGATAATATAGAATGCATGAAGCCCATGAACTTATGGACTAAGGAAGAAGAAAGAAAGGTACAATTTAATCTTAGAGCTAAAATTCTTATCACATTAGCATTAGAACCTAATGATGTTTCTAGAGTTATTACTTGTAACAATGCTAAAGAAATGTGGGAAACTCTTGAAACAATTTATGGAAATACTAATGATGATAAAGATGCAAGAATTAGTACTCTTTCTAGTCAAGATGAAGAATTCGAAAGAAGCGTTGAAAAAGAGACCAACGAGAAGGAAGAAGAAATTGCATGCCTAATGACAAAGCACTCTCAAGATGATGAGGTATGCTCTTTAAATGCTTTTAGTGATGATAATGATGATGAAATTGATAAGGATGAATTATTAGAAGCATTTGAAGAATTGCATGAAAAATTTGTCTTGTTATCAAAGAAATATGCATGCTCTAAACAAACCATTTTGACTCTTGAAAAAGAATTGCATGATGTTCACATAGAAAAAGAATATCTTAGAGTTCAAAATGATGAATTAATAGCTTCAAATGTATCTCTTAGAACTTGTAATGATAATAATGATTGTGTGCTTATTGATAAATGTATGCTTCTTGAAAAAGAGAATAAAGAACTAAAAGAAGCACTTAGTAAGCTTACAAGTAGTCAAAAGAATCTAAGTGCACCTCTTGAAGATCAAAAGCATACACTTGAAAGAAGAAAAATAGTTCATTACAAGAACCCTTGTGCATCCTACAAAGAAAAATCCAAATCCTCTCTTAGATGCACAAACCATGAAAGAAAAGAGAACTCATTGCCTAATTGTTTTAAAAGGAATCATATAGAACATAATAAGAACCATTACAATTCTACTATGACTTACTCTTTGGATGCAACATGTTTTTATTGTGGAATATATGGTCATATATCTTCTAATTGCTTTATAAAGAAATCCCGTCAAAAGTGTACAAGAAAGGTATGGATTCCAAAAACAAATTTGAAATCCTAAACTAACAAGAAAGGACCCAACTTTTAAAGGGTACCATAAAAACCTTAAACTTTGTAGGGATATTTCAATCGGCAATTTCTCATTGACGAATTACCAAGGAATCAAGATTCACAATCTTCACCTAAAAGAACAAGGGATGAAAAGGATAAGAACGTAAGGCTTTACACAACTACAAGGTACGATCGGATCCTTACTCTAGTTGATCAAATATCATGCTTGCTATGTGTTTTGTATGCTTGATTATGTTGAAACATCTATGGACTTGATTGATAATTTATTGAGAATCCTTAGAAATGTCTAAATAATTCTACACTTGTTCATAATAAATTTTGATGTGTGAAAATCAAACTTTGATTTGATATATTTGAGTTTGAACATAAAAGGTGTAAAGTTTTGAGATAGATGAATGAATAAATATAGAACCCCTTAAACTCTTAGGATCAATGATGTGTATGCATGACTTTGATTTAAATGATTGGTATAAAGTTTGATGAATAATTGCTTGGATAATATGTTTGATTCTATGAAAAACTTAAGATATATTTATCCATGTATATTAGGAAGGATTGAAACATCAAAGTGTCGAAATGTTAAATCGTGAGGCTTAAATTCAAAATGATGCATGAACTCTTGATGAATAAATTTGGATGATGTATGCATTATGAATCCTTGATAATGTATGAATTCTTAATGACATGAACTTTTGATTGAATATGAATTATTGATGATATTGAACAAGAAATATGTTGGTTAGCTAGTGTTAACTAAGTAACAAACATCTTCCTTTAACAATGGTATCAATTGAATTAGTAAGAGGAAGAGATCATGATGACATATTTTTGATTATATACTTGTCACTATGCTTTGATGATAAATACATATGGTGTATACAAGTGGTATATCATTTTTCCTAACAAGCAAGTATCTTTTCATAACAAGTGGCATTGAACTTCATATCAAGAAAATGTTATGACAAGTTGATTATGACAAACCTTAAAGTTGCTTTGAGTTAGAACTATGTTGTGCTTACATGTTTTACAAAGTTGACAATCTTAGGCGAAATATTTTCTATGCAATTATATGTTAGTTTTGATAATGCCTAAGGAGAAAGTATGTATGCTCTATGCCTAGACTTTAATTTCATGACTAGAAATATGTTAAATGACAATGCATGATTTTGATGACATGTAAATGACAATGCATGATATGTGACAATACATGGTATATTAAGAGAAAATGCATTATAATACATGACATGACCTTCCTTGATACACCATGCTTGAGCAAATTGGCATCTATCTTGAGTGACATATATGTTTGATGATGCATGATCTTGAATGAGAAAAGAAACTTGAATATATGCATCGTTGAGATTGAAAAGAATGTTTGAACAACATTATGATGTATGCTTGAATGTCAACAATCTTGTGATAATATGCTTAAATGTTTATAATTGATATCAAGAGCTTAAAAGGGCAAATCTATCAAGTGATATCATGACTAAATACTAGCAACAAGTGGCATGGACAATGAATAAGAAATAAATGGTGTTGATCAAGAAAAGAATGTTTGACACAAAAAGGGTCATGAGAAAAATCATATAGACATATTGGCATGTGTTACAACACAAATGCATGAGTAAGCCAACAAGTTGTATTAATCATTCCACCATTGCTATGATACCTACATTTGAGTGCATATTGTTGAAAATTCTTCTATGATCAAGCACTATTAATTGATGATTGACTAGTGAATTTTATATACATTTGGTATCTAACTTTTGAGTGATATCTATTTGTGATTTTTATTGGTTGAATAAGTGGTATCTATTAAAAGGTGATCATGTGCTTAAGAAATAAACAAATGGTATCAAATTTGCTAAATAGGCCAACATGAACAATTGGTATCAATTAGCTTAAGAATTACATCAATTAGCTTAACAATTGGTATTCAATTACAATTGGTATTCAATTACATGTGTTAACAACAATTGGTATTAGACTTGATCAAATTAGTGTAATTGGGTTCATAACAATTGGTATCAATATATGTGAAAAGGGGAGAAAATATCATGATATCTTAGTATCTATTAAATGACTAAGGAGGAGATATATCTTGCATGATACATTATGATCTTCTAACAATTGGTATATCTTTCAACAATTACTATCAATTAAATGCATGACATGTGTTTAACAATTAGTATCAAACTTTATCAAATTGATTTCACATGTTAATAAGTGGTATATGTTTTTAAAAGTGACATCAATTACAATAGTAAGGGGGAGCATACACATGAATGAATATCCATCATTTTACCTCTCTATGATTATGATTATGGCACTTATGCTTACAATTTTATTCTCCTATATGCTTACTTGGAAAAATCCTTGTGTGTTTGATAATGCCAAAAAGGAGAAAATTATATGCTCATTTGAAATGATATATGTGCTTACTTGGAAAGAATGAATGGGTGAAATGATATATTTGCTTATTTGGAAAGAATCATGTGACGCTTACGATACTTGAAAGTAATATCAATTACATGATTGAAAATGAGTTAGCAATCAATTATATGCTTACTTGATAAATGAATTATGTGATTGATTATTGACTCTAAATGCATAAAATTGGCATATATCCTTGATCATTTTATGAGTTTTTCTTGCTCTAAATCTCTCTTATTCGGTTACATGAGTTTATATCTTGATGGCATAGAATACAATTAAGATGATGATCTTTTTGATGATGCCAAAGGGGGAGAGTTTAGTGAAAGGATTAGTAAAAAGAATACAATGTCATTTATGCCAAAAAGAGAATATTTAATATGATTATTGTTTTATCATAAGGAAAGTTTTTGATGATGCCAAAGGGGGAGAAGATTATAGGAAGTTATATATACACCCTAAATGGAATAAAGTCTTTTACAAAGGGGGAGAGATATAAAGAGAGAAATATATAAGAAAGGGGGAGAAGATATACACTACCACTATGCTCTAAAAATTAGATGAACTATTTTGTGGTATCTATTGTATGATTGGTATCTATTGTATGATTAAGGGGGAAATGATTAAAGAGGAAAGAATATATATTAAGGGGGAGAGACCTTATTAAAGGGGAGAGACCTTTTATCCTTAATATTCTCTTCTTAACTTGTGCCTATGATTTCATCAACAATTGGTATCAAATTGTATGTGATAGGGCAAGTCTTTCTTGCAATATGTATGAATTGTTATGATACTAACACCCCAAGAGACAAGCATTTGTTGTTATCATCAAAAAGGGGGAGAATGTATTTTTATGTTGATGTAGGTTTTGATAATGACACAACAAATGAAGGATCAAGATCAAACATATATATTTATGGATGAATTAGTTATGTTTGATGATGGAAAATTAATGAAATACAAAGAAATGTTTCAAGGCATTTTAAGTGGCTTAAATCAAGTGGAATATGATCATCAAAGTGCCTAAGTATCAAAGGATTAGAGCCAAGATTTAACATATATCAAATAAGGATGAAACAAAGCACAAAATTCATGCAACAGGTGCATGAATCGATTCACATGGCAAGGCATAATGATTTGAATCGATTCCTACGAATGAAATACTCCAGGAAGTGATTTTTAATAGCTTGAATCGATTCCTTCTATAGCTGAATCGATTCACACGGTTTTGCAAGTGCCCAGGATGGGTTTTCCAATGCATGAATCGATTCTTTCCATCCTTGAATCGATTCTCACGTGGAAAAATGCCCAGTAACTTTACTTTAATGACATGAATCGATTCATATGTCATAAGAATCGATTCACATAGCTGTCAGGAGCCTAAATGCACGCTGGAATCATTTGAAATTCAAAGGGAGACATTGTGCTCTTCGGTTGAAACAAAATGGAAGACCCAAGGCAAGGTTTATTACTTTGTCCCTCTCCACATGCATGTGTCACATTGGTAATGCAATTTAATTTGAATTAAATCAAACATGCACATGCCATGTTCTTCTTGGAGACATTAAAAGCTCATTAGAATTACAATGCCATTTTGAATGGAGACACACATGTTCCAAGTTCAAGCTCCCAAGGAATTTAATATTGCAACATGCCATGCCTCATGGAGCCTATAAATAGAGAAGGAGTTGAAGGCAAAACTTACACCAAGCAATTGAAGCATTTCCATTTGCTTACTTCTTCCTCCTTGCTTCATTCTCTTCTACTCATTCTCTCTTGTTCTATATTGGCATATTCTCTTAGTGAGTTATTTAAGAGTTAGAGAGAAAGTAATTTGTGAGCTAAATTTGTATATCCTCTCTTTGAGAGTTATTATTTGGTGAGAGCTTTAAATTGTGTATCTACTCTAGTGAGAGAGTTATTTGATTGTAAACCAAACACCATATACACCAAGGTATTCACTCTAGGTTGAGTGGTCACAAAGGTTGGGGTTCAACCTTTGGGTATTGAGAGATTGTGAGATTGGGTGGGTTGCCCTTTGCTTGTGAGGATTGGGTTCTTGAGTGTGGGACACTAGGAGACAATTGCTCAAAGCTTGTAATCTCAAATTCTCAATAGTGGAAATCCTTCAAGTGGGTTGCTTGAAGGCGAGACGTACACCGAGGTGGTGGAACTCGTTATATCGGTTTGCAAATTCTCTCTTCCCTTAAACTCTTTATTATTGTGAACTTAATTTGCATGCCTAAATACTTATATCAAATTGATTTGGTAAAATTGAATCCTTGAATCAATTGACTTAAACATTATTGGATTTGATTATTGAGGAAGAAGAATATTGGTGTTAACAAATTAGTAAACTATCATGCTTAATTAATTTGAGTTGTTGAAGTTATACTTATATTGAAATTAATTATAGCATGCTAAGAACTTCAAGAATTGTCTAAGCCAATAACTTGCTTTGTTCATCAAATCAATTCTTGAATATAGTCCATTCAACTCAATATGTTTTAGTATGAAATGTGCTTCATAATTATTACATCCTTTATATTGCATCATTTATGTATTACTAACCGATTTGAAAGGGATTCCGCGCGAAAATTTGAAATACTCAATTCACCCCCCTCTTGAGTATCGAGGCCTTGGCTAACAGAGACCACTAGTTCAGCCACCATCTACCGATGCTATCACTGATGGATTTGCTAGGATGACTATTGAGCATCAGCATATGATGCAGATGATGGCTGCCACACATAGAGCTTATATGTATCTTCATGATGCATTTTATCAGTGTAGGATACAGGGAAAGGGAGCACCTTATGTCACACCAGCTAATTTCACAGCACATGTAGCTTGGCCTGGTGATTTGCCTACTTACCCTAGACTGGTGGACCGTCTGGAGCATATGCTGAGTCAGAGGGTGATGCAGATGAGGAGGGAGATGATGAGGATCACATGGAGGATTGACGGTGTTATTTTTTAGCACCTTTTACATACATTTTAGTTTACATTTAGTTTGGTATTTATATTGGTATATTTGATTTTGGATTATATTATGGTTTATTTTTATTATGTGGTGTGTTTTATTTAATCAAAAATCAAAAATAAATTTTATATTTTTAATAAATAAATCAAATTTTTGAAAATAAAGAAATTTATACACTTAAGGTTTTTACACAATAAAACCATTTTTAAAATCAATTATTGATTCTTTTTTAATTTAGGAATTTTGATAAAATTAATTACAATAATTTTATTAACTATCAAGCTAATTTCGATAACCCGGTGAGCTGAGAGATCTTTTAAACACTTGAGAGCTTCGACATAACTTCATTCAAATTGATTTTGCTTTAATCTGTGATTTGTGTTGTTGTATAGAGAATTCAAGAATATGATCAAGGCACATTTTTTTAGTAAAAGAAACCTTGGGCCAAAAAGCTTACCATGGTAAAATCATTTTATCCTTTGAAAGCCAATTTTGAGCTTGGAAAATAATTTTTTTGGTACCCTTGACCCTTATCAAATTTTAACCATTCCCTATACTTGATTGATTAAAAGAGCAACTGAGCAAAATAAAAAATATTTCGAGTGTTCTTACAATAATGGGGAGTGAAAATTAACAACTTGATTCTTTTCAAGAAAAATAAAAAAAACTGTACATATAAATAAAAAATGAATATATGCAAATCAAAAATAGTGAAAAGAATCAAGTTGGGGGTATTTATTTTTCAATCAGGGAATTGAGATTTGGGCCAAGAGAAAGCCTAAAAATTATAAAATGCTCTTTTATGATTTCAGGTTTTTGAATTCCAAGAAAAACCATCATTTCTTGTAAGCCAAGCCTCATTACAACCCGTGAAAAGACCTTGTGATTTTTGAATTAACTCTGTATGATTAACCATTGATTAGATGAAAATCAAAATTAAATTCGTTTGATTTTATGATCGATTGAGTGAAACAGGTTACCCTTTGTACAGAGATAAAAACTTGTGAGGTAAGCCTGAAATTATGCTTGATTTGTTAATAAAACATTGTAAAGATTTTTTTCATTAAACCTTTATTACATAAGATAGCTATTTTTGGTTATTTCAAAACGGTGAATTGTGAAATTACTTTTTACGGTAAATTCTCAGACTAACTCAAAAATTTGATTTTAAATTTTTATTTTTTATTTTCTCTCTTGCTCGAGGATGAGCAATGTCTCAAGTTGGGGGTATTTGTTAGTCCTCAAGTTTACAATAAAATCCTTAATAAAAATTTTGTAAAAATAATAAAAATTAGTTTAATTTGTTAGAAATTTAGGTTTTAAATTCAATAAATGGA
The DNA here is from genome assembly GCA_037962975.1 of Clitoria ternatea. Lineage (NCBI taxonomy): Eukaryota > Viridiplantae > Streptophyta > Magnoliopsida > Fabales > Fabaceae > Clitoria > Clitoria ternatea. The sequence goes on from CM075670.1 coordinate 147,970,348, forward strand.
TGTTGTTGGAAATAATTTGCCCTTGATCAATTTTCTCTAGTTTTGTAGTGAAAAAGTAAAGAATTTAAAGAGAAAAATCAAGATCTGGAGAGCTGACACGTAGCGTGAACCCTACATGTAGCGTGGGGATTTCTGATGCTGACGTTACGTGTCACAGCCACGTGTAGCGTCAGAAGCTACGTGGACTCCACTTCCAGGTGGCCAAGCACTCATCCTTTGACCCATTATTAGCCTCTCCACTACTCATAAATGTCCAAGCCGAAGTGGAGACAAGGACACATAGCCAAGCATGATTCATTTTAATGATCTATCATGGCCACTTCGAGCTATTTAATGGGAGCTGAGTCAGGGACCTAACGCCTAGCATCAGGCTAGCACGTAGCGTTAGAACCCTTCCTCGACCCTATAAATAGGGTCATTCTCCACACATCCTTGGCATCCAATTCAGAACAGAATTTTGTTCTCTTCTTCCTTTCACTCGTGTTTGAGTGTTTCTTTTATAAGTTGTAGTTCTAGAATAGTTTTCTAGATACTTGAGAGTGTTGTGTAGTATTGTGATCATTGTATCGTGAAGTTTCCATCGCCTTCGTAATGTCAATATCTGTAAGTGTTGTTTTTACTTTCACCATGTGTAACTAATCTGTTTATGTTGGAATTGGTGAACTAGTCTATTGAGTATGATATTATGAATTCGACCTTTGCATGTTTATGATTCAAGTGCATGTTAGTATTTCAATCTTTTATTAATATAAGCATCAAATGGGAGAATGATTTTCATACGTATTAAAACTTGTTATATTAGTATGAATGTCAAATGGGAGAATAATTATTCATGTCATATTGAAACCTGTTTTAACGAAAGTAAAAGTTGAAGTACCCTTGGTATCTCAATTCTATAGGGGTTGTTAACCATTGTTGCTATAAGGCCAGGACTTAATGCAAGTTTTTACTGAGAAAGCTCACAAGGGATCAGACTTTACGGTAATTACTTAGAATTTATATCATGAGGGATCAGTTATAAAGATTTTAAGCTGCAATGATATGAACATGATGATTAAATATGCTTGTCTTGAGTTCCTTCATTGTTATTCTAGATTAGGGATCCAAATTCCAACATAATTTGTGTATATGTGTTTATCCTCAAGTATTTTAGTTACTCTAAATTACAACTCAACTTTTTAGATAAATTTTATTTTCTTTTTGTCACATGAACAACTCAACTATGCAATCTTGTGAGTATTGTATAAATTGTATATAAATCATTCTTTTATGAATAGGTTTTGATAAATTTACCATAGTAGCTAAAGAATTACTATGACTACTAAACTTTTAATCCCAGTGGAACGATATCTAAATTTGAAAACTACAAACGATTGGTGCGCTTGCCAATTAAATAACCCAACAGTAACACGGGGTTTAACACTTTCTCAAAAACTTGCATTAAGTCCTGGCCTTATGGCAACAATAATCACCAACTCTATCCTTAGTAATTGGCATATTAAGGGTATTTCAACTTTTACTTTCATTAAAACAGGTTTCAATATAGCATGAATAATCATTCTCCTGTTTGATGTTCACACTAATAAAATAGGTTTCAATACGCATGAAAATCATTCTCCCGTTTGATGTTCATATTAATAAAGAGTTAAAATACTGACATGTACTTGAATCATAAATATGTAGAGGTCATAATTACAACATCATATAATAGATTGATTTACCAAATTCCAACATAAACAATTTAGTTACACATGGTAAAAGTAAAAACAACACTTACAGAGTTTGATATTACCTGGACTTGGAAACACTTCACGATACAAGAACTCACGATACTAACAACACTCTCAAGTATCTAGAAATTACTCTAACCTTACAAACTCACAAAAGAACACTCAAACTCGAGCGAAAGGAGAGAAAGACAGGTCTGAATTCTCATATGGGATGCCCTGAATGTGTGGAGAATGGCCCTATTTATAGGGCTGAAGAAGGGACCTGACGCTATGCATTAGGCTCCTGACTCAGCTCCTATTAAACTCATGATTAAGTGGCCATGATTAAGAATTTTTTATTCAATAATGCCTAGACATGTGTGGCCTTGTCTCCCAATTTGGCTTGGACATTAGCTGTCGGTGGAATGACCAATAATGGGTCAATTGGCTGAGTGCTTGTCCACCTGGAAATGGATTCCACGTAGCTCTGACGCTACGCTGGCTGTGACGCGTAGCGTCAGCATCAGAAACTCCCACGCTACACATGGTGTTGATGCTACACGTCAGCTCTTCAGTTCTTTAATTTCTCTCTTTAAATTCTTTACTTTTTCACTGCAAAACTAGAGAAAATTGATCAAGGGCAGATTATTTCCAACAACATTCATTTATTGAATTTAAAACCTAAATTTCTAACAAATTAAACTAGTTTTTATTATTTTTACTCAATTTTTATTGAGGAATTTATTGTAAATTTAAGGACTAACAGTACCTTTGAACCTTTTTTCATACCCTTCTATATTTTTTTAGGTAACCTATACTTCCATTATTCCTTGTTGATGATCATGTGGTTGATTGTCCAAGGAGCACTCTTGATTTAACTTACATATCTTCTCATATCGTCATATATGGGATAGGTCTTTAAAATGGTCCGGGGTTACTCTTTGAAGTTTTATCTTGAGGTTTTCTTTTCATTCTTTAATTGCCTTTAAATCATGAAAAATTTACCCTCATTTTATTAATTACCAGATTAAGTAAGGTCGGTCCTTATAAAGGTGGTATCAGAGCATTGATTGCTCATTGTTTAATCTTTGTGAATTGAATACTAATGTAGGGTGATTTTCTTATTTAATTGAGGTTGTTTGACATTGGAATATGGTTTTTTATTGTTGAAACATTGTTGTGCCTTATAAAAGCACTAGTTGCTCAATGTTGAGAATAGTTAAATATCGTTGTGGCATGAATTGCTCACTATTTCATATTGTGAATGATAGTGGTGATTATACGATTGATATTAGGCCAGGCCAGCATTTCCCTTCTTATATTTACCTTCGAATTGTGAATACATTATAATGATATATGTGTCGATGATGATTGTTTTTGGTTGGTAAATCTTGAGTAAAGAAACACAAGATTTCTAAGTATTGTTGTGTTATGTGTCTAGATTGATCGATGGCGAATAGACGCAATGTTGATGCAGCCGCTATGGCTAAAGCTTTTAATCGATTTGTCGATATTCTTGAATGGCATCAACAACCTATTAGTCAACCGAATCATGGTCTTGACCGATTCCTCTAGCGAAAACCTTCTAAATTTCACGGGGGTTACAAACTAAAAGATGCTTATGTGTGGATTCACGATCTGGAGTGAATATTTGCTAGCATGGAGTGTTTTAAAGCTCAAAAAGTTGAGTATGCAGTATTTATGATCCATGATGAAGCCGAGTCTTGGTGGATTTTGACTCGTGGGCGCATGATTTCGACTCACACTCCCTTGACTTGGGAGAATTTCAAGGTGGATTTCCTACGAAAATATTTTCCCGATAGCTACAAGTGTAAGAAAGAGCTTGAGTTCATAGAGCTCAAACAAGGAAGTTTGTCAGTGGAGGATTATACCTCTAAATTTGAAGAATTATGTGTGTTTTACCCTCCTTTTCAATAGGAAGGTACTGAAGCTTCGAAGTATGTCAAGTTTGAGAACGGATTACGCCAAGAGATTAAGAAGGCGATATGTCTTCAAGAAATTATAAGCTTTCCTACTTTTATGAACAAGTGTAGAATTTTTGAAAAGAATGATGTGGCTCCTAAGAGTTATTCGGGGCATGATTACAAGTTGAAGGGCCAATCTTCTAGCTTCAAGAAGAAAGGCAACTTTAAGAAGAATAGACAATTTAGGCGTGGTTCCTCTTCACATAGAGGTGGATGCGGTGGTGGAAGACATGGTGTTAATGGTGGATGAGGTAATGGCCAAGGACTTCAATTTTCTGGTGTGGCGAAAACCAGTTGGCTCGTGAGTGTGACCATGAGGATACAGTGGTGTGTTATAGATGTAACTAACCAAGGCACATTCATCCTGATTGTCCCTTGAATGCCACGGATGTGGCAGTGCGCAATGATGCAAACCGTGAAGGCTATGGTGCTTTTAGAGGCCACGATCGTGGAAACGGTAATGGGGGCCACAATGGTGGTCGCAATGGTAATGCAAATGGTAATGGGAATGGGAATGTTGGCAATGGTCGTGACAATAGTAATGGTCATGGTAATGGCAATAGTGGCCATGGTCACAACAATGGTGCTAATCAACAAACTACGGAAAGAGTCTTCACCGTGACCAGTGAAGAAGCTGCACAAGCTGGTGATCTAGTTCAAAGTAAGTGCCAAATCCTTGGTAATTGTGTTGATGTGTTATTTGATTCTGGTGCAACTCATTCCTTTATTTTGAAAGATTGTGTGAGGCGATTGAAATTACCAATAAGCATGATGAAAGGTTCTATAATGGTGTCTTCACCGACCGGTACTTGTTTACGGATGGTTACTCGATATGATAATGTTGAGATGATTCTTGAGGATAGGAGATTTATTGTATCTCTTATTTGTTTGCCCATGAAGGACTTAAAGGTTATTCTAGGAATGGATTGGTTATTTACCAACAAGGTCTTGGTGGATTGCTTGAATCAGAGTGTCATCTTTCCTTCTCTAAATACTAAGTACTTTGATGTGCAAGGTATATCTCAACTTCTTATTATGCTATGCATGGTGGATGGAGAAAATGCTAATCAATCCTTTGATATCCCTGTCGTGTCTGAATTTCTGGATGTATTTCCTGATAAGGTACTTGGTTTACCTCCTCCACGAGAGGTGGAGTTTTCCATTGATCTTGTTCTGGGTGCAGAACCTATTTCTCGAGCACCATATCGGGTGTCTCCTATGGAACTGACTGAATTGAAAAGACAAGTTGAAGAGTTATTAGAACGGGAGTTTATTCACGCAAGTGTGTCTCCTTGGGGTGCATCTGTGTTATTGGTGAAAAAGAAGGATGGAAGTATGAGGTTATATGTGGATTATCGATAACTTAACAAGTTGGCCATCAAAAACCGATATCCCTTACCTCGTATTGATGATCTTTTAGATCTGTTGAAGGATGTTGTAGTATTCTCTAAGACCAATTTGCGTTCCGGATAACACCAAATTCGGGTGAAGACCGATGATATTCCTAAAACCGCTTTCTGAATGCGGTATGGCCACTACGAGTATATGGTGATATTATTCGCTGTGACAAATGCTTTTGTGATTTTCATGGATTACATGAATCGCATTTTCCATGACTACCTTGACTAATTTGTGGTGGTGTTTATTGATGATATTTTGGTCTATTCCAAGAGTCATGAAGAGCATGAAGGGCATCTTTGCCTTGTTTTGAATATTCTTCACGAAAAAGAGTTGTATGCAAAGCTTTCCAAGTCTGAATTTTGGTTGTCCGAGGTCCAATTCCTTGGACATGTCATCTCTAAAGATGGTGTTGCAGTTGATTCGTCTAAGATTAAAGCGGTCATGGCTTGGGAAAGACCGATGTCCGTGACCGAAATAAGAAGTTTTCTTGGACTTGCCGGTTATTACCGGAGATTTATTAAAAGTTTCTCCTGTTTGGCTTTGCCATTGACGAAGCTGACCCATAAGAATCAGCTGTTTGTGTGGAATCTCAATTGCGAGAAAGGTTTCCAAGAGTTGAAAATAAAACTTACTTCTGCTCCAGTGTTAGCCTTGCCTGATTTACTAGATGATTTTATGGTGTATTATGATGCTTCCAAGCTTGGTCTTGGTTGTGTGCTGATGTAAAGCGAGCGTGTGATAGCCTAAGTGTCGAGACAGTTATGACCGCATGAGGTTAACTACCCCCACACACGATCTTGAAATGGCAGCGGTTGTTTTTGCTTTGAAGTTATGGCGGCATTATTTGTATGGCTCAAAGTTTATGGTCTTTAATGATCACAAGAGTCTCAAATATTTATTTGATCAGAAGGAACTTAACATGCGCCAACGAAGATGGATGGAATTTTTGAAAGATTATGAATTGGATTTGAGATACCATCCCAAAAAGGTAAATATGGTTACCGATGCATTGAGCCGGAAGTCATTACATGTTTCCGCTATGATGGTGAAAGAAATGAAGTTAATTGAGTAATTTAGAAACTTGAATATGGGCGTGGAGTTGTGTACCCAAAAGAAAATGTCTCTTGAGGTGTTGAAGGTTATGAATGTGTTTCTTGAATAGGTGAAGACGCAACAACCGAATGATGAATACTTGTTAGAGATGAAAGAATCTCAAGCTAATGGGAAAAATTTATTTCTATCGGAAGGTTTCGATGGCATTTGGCGTGTGAAGGGCCGTATTTATGTCCTATCTATTAATGATATGAGGGGAACAATGTTGGATGAAGCTCATAAAAGTGTATTCAGCATACACCCTAGTGCTACTCAAATGTACCAAGATTTGAAGAAGAATTTTTAGTGGCCCGGGATATGGTTTGATTATGTTGCTGCTTGTATTGTTTGTCAGAAGGCTAAGGTTGAACATTAAAAGTCATCTGGTATGCTTAGACCTCTTGATATCCCTATTTGGAAGTGGGATGACATTGCTATGGACTTTATTTCTAGATTGCCCAGAATACGTACTGGAAATGATGCAATATGGGTGATTGTTGATAGATTGATGAAGTATTCTCACTTCTTGCCCATGAACATGACATGAAGAGTTCATTGGAGAAATTGGCACAATTATACATTAAGGAGATCGTTAGGCTACATGGTGTGCCTTTGAGTATTGTGTCAGATCGTGACTAGCAGTTCACTTCCCCATTTTGGGGAAGCTTGCATAAAGAACTGGGTTCTAAGCTCAAGTTTAGTTCTGTATATCATCCGTAAACGGATGGATAATCTGAGCGAATAATTCAAAGCCTTAAAGATTTGTTATGGGCTTATGTGTTGGAGCATGGTGGTTGTTGGGAAGATTCCTACCATTAATTGAATTCACATACAATAATAGTTATCATAGCACTATTGGTATGGCTCCATATGAAGCATTGTATGGCTGGAAATATAGAACTCCATTGTGTTGGCTCAAAACTGGTGAGAATTTGGCTTTAGGGCCGCAGTTAATTATGGAGATAAATGAACAAATCAAAATGATACAGGAGAAAATGAAAATTACCCAAGATCGTCAGAAGAACTATTATGAAAAAAGGCGGAAGCCATTTGAGTTTCAAGTTGGTGATCATGTATTCTTGAAGGTGTCAAGAGATAAAGGCATTGGAAGAGCCTTGAAGAGCAAGAAGTTAAGCCCGAAGTTCATTGGACCGTTAAAATCCTTGAAAGGATTGGCGAGTTGGCATATAGAATTGCCCTTCCTCCATATTTGTCAAACTTACACAATGTGTTTCATGTTTCACAATTACGAAAGTATGTGCATCATCCTACACATGTGGTAGCCCTTGATGATATTGAAATCAGGGAGAATCTATCTATTCCTCCGCTGTCCCAAAATTTAGCAATTATTAAATTGGGAATTATTATGATTATTCATAATTTCTTATGGCTTTAAGAGCTGAAAATAATACCCGATTAAGATATAGGTGTCGGACCAAGTATCTCCAATTGAGGTACTGTTGGTCAGGGCTGTTAAGAATATTATTGGGGATCCGAATACACATTTGGAATAATTTTTGGATAAGTATTAAGCCCAAACGAAGATCCTGTTGGTTATAAAATGGTAAATTGTTAATGAAGGGTACAAGTGAAATACTAAAATCCCATCTCTCCCTCTTCAATTCATGTTGCCTCTTCCACTCTCCCTTTCCTCTAATTTTCATCACTTTTTTCCTCCCTTATATAAACCCTCTCATTTCTCCTCTTCTCCCATAAAACACCTCAAAATTGTGAGCCCCATTGCATACCCATCCATTGTTGCACCTCCTCTCCACTTTAGAAGGTGTTTTTGGTGCTTGGAAGCTCTCCCCTCACTCTCTAAATTTTGTGGTTGGGCTAGGGCTTGGGATTTCTTAGGGCTTGAGGTAAGGTCCTCTATTCTTTTGATATTATGAGCCTTAGGTTATGATTTCATTTGGTGGGGGAGTGTTTAATGTAATTGGGTTGATGGTAGAAGCCATTTATGATGTAAAACCCTAAGGTAAGGTGCATTTAATGTGGGTTTTATGTGGGCAGTTACGGTTACACAAAAATGGCATTGTGATGGAAGAGATGGACATTGATGATAGTTGTTGGGTTCTAATAGAACCCTAACCCTATAATTTAGGGAAAATGTAAAATGTAAGTGGATGAGTATGTATTGAGGTTGGGAGAATGTATTTAATGATGAGAGATGGAAACATTGATGGTGGATGGCCATTATTGAGGTTAGATGGTTAATAATGATAGTTGGAAACCATTAATATAGAAACCCCTAGGTGGATGAGGTCCTCAAATGCATAATAAGTGAATTGGAACACCAAGCCTTTGGTGGTTGTGATGGATTAAATGAAATGAAAGAGGTTGGAAATCTAAACTGGCATAAACACTAAGTAATTAAATAAGAGCACTTGAATCTTGGTGGTTTGAATAGAAAATAATTGTATGGTACATTGTGTGATGTAGGAAACAACCCCATCAACGAGACAGGACCTCCGGACCGCGTTGATTTCTACTTCTCTTGAGGTAGGAGGAGGTAACATCTCTAAATGTATGATTTCATACATTATTGATGTGTATGTATGATTGTGTGATCATAATTTGGCTTTGATGGATATTCTTGATGTTAATCTGAATTTGAATGCATTTAGAATAATTGGTGTTATGTGGCATATATTGTTGGGATTATGTTATGATGTTAAATTTGACTCATGTTAATGAGACTTGTTGTAAATGACTTTGAGACCATGAATGAATTGATTGCAATATGTTGAACATCCCATGATATATGATTTGATAAATGATGATTTCCATTAACTATTGATGTGTATGAAATCCAATGACAATTGGTGATGGTTGAGAATGATGAGAATATTAAATTCCACTAAGTGATGGTGGTGAGTTGTTGATTGTGGAGTAGCATTATAGGATGCATAGTGTGAGAAATGCATTGATTGGCATTTGCATCTATGGCATATCATATGCTGTCTATGTGGAATGTTAGGGCTTTCAATAGGCAGGCCTAGTGGGAGGGCGGCCCAGTGCATGGGTAAAATTATATGTTGTTCCCTAGTAATTCTTGGAATCACAAAGCTACCCATAGTTTAATGGCGAGACACCCTATGTGGTAGGCCTAGTGGGTGGGCGGATCTGTGGTGAGCAAGTAACCTCGGTGTCCTTATGGGGCATGGCTCTCTCGATGTGTGTTCGGGAAGGGCCTGTATACTTTTGGCAAGTGAGGCCATGTTATGAATCCGCAAGTCACCGGGGTGACTAATGCTACATATGGGCGATAGCGGTTTGGTACCAGTAAAAGAGTGATATTATGCATGCAATTAATGAGATAAGTGTACACATTTACTACTATAGTAGGGGCATAGTAGCACACCTATGCTTAACCCACATTTGGTATGATGTTGTTTCCTACAGTCAGATCCACGATTTGATAATGATTTCTTCTGCATATGCATTAGTCATAAGAGCATTTGCATATAGCCAGAGATATGCCGAGTTTGGTAGCCCATGGTGGCGATGGATGATTGATAAATAAAGAGAAAGAGAATGTGGTACTAATCTAGTGTGTGATGGTATATTATGAAATTACCAATGATTTGATATATATGTTGTGAATGTATTGATTTGGATGCGTATTATGCTGAAATGAGATGATATGGTTTGTGAATGGAGCTTATGACGCTCTTTAAGAAACGTGTGTTGTTCACATGTATATATGTATCATCATAATGTATGATTTTGATTTATTTGGTATATGTTACTCACCTCCTATTTGCCATTTTTAAAGATTGATGCAGGTTTGTTGGATATCCTACTCTTTTGGAGGTTGAGCAATGGCGGAGGTAAATATGGAATGGAAGCTTGTAAGCCTTGGCTGACATTCTTTTGTAAAGCACTCGATTATGTGTATATGCCTATTTTGTATATGGATATTGAATGATGTTTAGGCATTTATTTTGGGGGCACTTGTGAAAATTAGGCCTTATATTTTTCGGAAGGCTAATTTTTGGTAGTGACCTTAATAATGGATGTGTTTGATTGTGATACAATGATTTACATGTTATATTGATGCATAATTGACGACACTTATGTGGATGGAATCCATGGATAGATGAATTGTTAAATTTGTGAAGTTGTGTATATGATAATCATGCATAATTGAGGAACTAATAGGGCTATATTGAGTTTTAGTGTGTTTGAATGCCACAGAAAAGTTCCAATAATGCCTATGCATGATTTAGAACTTGTAGAAACTAGAATGGGCCAGTTCCATTGAGAATTGACCCTTAAGTTGCACAAAAATATCTTAAAATAGGCTAAACACGTTTATGTGCATAAGTCTCTCGTTTTTGAGAATTTTTTAGTGCGGCCAGTGGCTACTTGTCATAAATGATGTATATTAGGTGGTGTTAAGGTTTGGTGGCCATTGGATTTCATATGAAAGAGATAGGGTGGTTAGAAGTTGGATTTTTCACCTTTTTAGGGTAGATTCTACATAATTGCTGTCATGAATCGATTCATGGCATGTGTGAATCGATTCATGAGCTACTGTTTTGCCCCTGGGTGTGTTCCAGAAGCATGTGAATCGATTCACATGACGTGGGAATCGATTCATGGTCCCCTGGAAATGCATGAATCAATTCACACGATATGGGAATCGATTCATGGCCCTGAATTAGGGTACCTTTGAACCTTTGAACTAGGGTACCTATTCTTCTGTTACATTTGGTAATGAATTAGGGTACCTTTGAACCTCTTTTCATACCATTCTATATTTCTTGAGATAATCTATACTTTTGTTATTCCTTGTTGATAATCATGTGGTTGATTGTCCAATGAGCACTCTTGATTTAGCTTACATACCTTCTCATATCCTCATATATGGGATAGGTCTTTAAAATGGTCCAGGGTTGCTTTTTGAAGTTTATCTCGTGGTTTTCTCTTTATTCTTTAATTGCCTTTAAATCACGAAAAATTTACCCTCATTTTATTAATTACCGGATTAAATAAGGTCGGTCCTTACAGTCTCTAGTTACACGGCTGGGTACCCCTACCACGTTGAGGGAGACCACACCAATCGATGACACTGCACACGGGAGGCCCACACCGACATTCCGGGTGATGTTGCAGCCACTAGCATCCCAGACGTGTCACAACCTCAGCAGCAGCAGGAGGAGCCGGTTCGCGAGGCGACCCCTTCTACAGCATCCGACCCCTTCCCGCTTTGGTCCCATTATCAAATGCGGACGAGTAAGTATTACTATATGTCTTTTACATTACGTGTTTTTGTATTGATTTGTGTGCTGATAACATTACTATTGCAATTGTTGAGATAGATATATGATTGATGTTTGTTAGTGGAGAGCAAGGCTCACTAGGTACTTCTTTGTGTGATTTATGCTTATGTTATCTGTAATGTTGAAATTCGTCATGATTTATGCTTATGTTAGTGGAGAGCAAAGTTCACTAGGGTTTAGGGTTTGTGTGCTGATAACATAACTACCACATATCTATTGTTGTTTCTTTACATTGAACTGTATTGGGAAGTTTTTTGTGTGTAACAGGGTGTTTGTAAAAATTTGGAAATGTCTAGTTTATAGGGGAGACTCTACCGAAATTTCGATGGACTCCCTTGGTTTATATTTGTTTGATTCAATCTATTTTGTTAATTAATTGTTCAATTGTTTGAACTTCAGTTATGTTGATAGTATTTGCACTATGAAGGCAATTACTAGGATTCTAAAGGCCTAGTGGGATGGTCCTTACATCTCTTAGACAGATGCTGGTAAGATTGTCCAAGATAGATGGCTTGACACTTTCTCGGTGAGTTTAGCACAACTCTTTTAATTTAATTTGACTAGTTTATTGTTGTGAAAACTGCTTACATTTTTAATTTGGAATTACATTTTAATTTACAACGTGGCTTTCGGTGGGAGGAGGATATGACTGATGAGATTAGGAGGATCTTTACTATAAAGACCTCCAAAATCATCAAGAGTACCCTCTGGAAGGTGAGGGCGAAGACGGAGCGCCCCGCTGGATCCCCGAGCCTCATCGGGATGGCATGCTGCAAAAGTGGGGAGGTGTCATGTTCCAGTAGGCCAGTGCTCGGAACAAGGCAAACAGGCAGGTTGATGCTGGAGCCTCCGTCTACACTAGAGGTTCCATTTCAATTCTAGAGCATAAAAAAAAATTTGTAAGTACATTTTCTTAAATATGCTTATTATTACATTGCCTTGAATGCTTTTTCCTTACAATTTTAATATGTTGTAAATTACAGGAGCAGAAGGAGCACCGTGAGCCTTCATTATTCGAGGTGATGCAAATCACCAAGAAGAACAAGGCTGGTAACTGGGTTAACCAGAAGACTACCGAGATAACGGACTTTATCTTTCCTTTTAAATGTTTTTAATTTTTTTATACATTTAGATTTACTAACTTATTTGACTTTTCTAAACATATGTAGGAGGCGTACCAGGCCATACGGGCCTAGAAGGAGGCTGAGTTGGCCTCTCAGACTCCTGATGGGGAGGCACCTCCCACCCTTTCTCCCACCGATGACAACGCCATCTATTTAGAGGTTGTTGGAAGTGTCAACAAGAAGGGGGTGTATGGCCTCGGTGGGGTTAGGACCCAGATAGCCAGGACTGGGAAGGCCCCTACCTCTTCCTCTACATTATCGGCGGATGTTTTTTAGGTTATTCAAAACCTGAACAATGAGCTCATAGAGAAGCGTAGACAGAGGCAGTTGGCAGAGGAGTGAGCTGAGCAGCATCGACAGCGAGCTGAGCGGGATTGAGAGGACACTCATAGGCTGATGGCTCAGCATGAGGCTCTATTCTGCCAATTAATAGAGCAGTTACTATCTCGACCTGACAACGTAGCCTCTGCTTCCTGACCAGACCCACCACCCCAGGATTCCTCCTAGTTGATGGTCTTTGTATTTTTTTTAATGTTACATATTTTTGTATTTATTTATTTTTATTGTTTGAGTTGTAAATAATATGACGGTTATTACTATATTTTTTATTCGATTATGTTTATTACCGATTGATCTTATATTTTTTTTTGTTTATTATAAGCTATGATAAAAGCATTATAAAAAAATTAATATATATTTTAGTTTTAAAAAAAATATTTAATCCAACTTTATAAAATATACTTAAATTATAAAGTTACCTTAAATCATAAAATTCTAAAATAATATTAAAAATAAATTTTAATAATAGCAACGGACAAGCATAAGTCACTAAGGCGTCAAAACATTAGCGACGACAAAAAACGGTCCCTGTTCAACTATGACTGAGCGATAGAAGACTCTGGTCCCTGTTTAGCTACGATAGGTCTCTGTCGCTAATGCTGCTACGACAAAATCCCGTCGCTAAGTATAAGTAAACGGAGGTCTAACAGAGGTCTAACGATAGGTCTCTGTCGCTAATGCTGCTACTGCCCCCTAAATTAAAATCGCTTTTCTTAGTAAGCATTTTAGAACCTCGCACGCGACTCTCTCATTCATCCTTTTGACTGGAAACCCATCCTTCTCAGCCGCAAACCCTTCTCACTCCTCTCAAACACGAAACCTTACCATTATTCTTATCTATGTGGAGCTCCCAACCATCTCCAGCGCAAACTTCATCTTCTTTTGGCAACGGTATGAGGACCTCGTGGAACCTATCAGCCCTGCAGTAACTCTAGAAAACGGAATCGAAAGTGGAGAGGGAAACGGAAGCTCATGTAGGAGAGACGTAGAACCTCGTGGCCGTACTCTTCCGAGGGATGAATCCCTGAACCGGAGAGTGCGGCTTCGATGTCCTGAGGAGAGGTTCGTGTTAGGATGTCGCATAATGTTCGCGCTGTCGCTGACACGTTCGGCGTGTCCTGGTGGGACGGGAATTGGTTCGGTTGTTGGGGTTTCAGAATTGGGGTTTATTGCTTGTTAGGGTTTCTCGTTGGGTATTTTAACCCTCTCGTCGCTACCGTCTCCATTTTACGATTCACCGATTAACAGAGGATTAATGTCCTTCATGTTGGGTACGGGCATTGAGATTTGTGGTAGTGGTAGTGCTGGTGTTTAATTGATTAATGTCCTTGTTATTCAAACAATGCATTGGATTGGGGATGGAATGTAAGGCGTGGGAAGAAAAGTGGTTGTGAAGAAGGGCTTATGGGGTTTTGTGGGTAGTTTTGAGTCTCAATGGTTCATTGCAGGGTTAGTCACTCACGACAAACAACTCAGATATGGGCATGCATATTGAACTTTGATTTGTTGGGGACAAGGTACACAATATGACAAGGTACTTAGTTAGTTTCATTTTGTATCATCTATTTTATTTGTTCACAGAATATGCTACTCCTTGTGGTGTTAATTGGAGTAAGCAGTATTTGTAATGGTCATGCTTTTCTTTTTCTCCAGATTTTACTATCTAATGATTTGGTCATTCATTATCTTCTTTTGTTGGAAAATCAACTAAGATTCTTTCAATGAAATAAGGAAATTCCTAGTTAAACAATGAAATCTGTTTTCAGCGTGCTCTGTATCATTTTCAGAATTGAAAATTCCCTTGTTTCTCTTAGGAGACAAGTACCGAGACATGTCCTTTCCACAACTACTGTATTTATCACTTCCTTATGCTGAAATCTGTTCTGATGGACAAGTATGCATAGCAAAGGCTGAAGGAAGTGACGGAGTTTTAAATTTCAATACATGTGCTGAACAATTACTCTATGAGGTTGGAGACCCTGGTGCTTATGTAACCCCTGATGTGGTAAGTTAGATGTTTGTTATGAAGCATTGGACATCACAGTTATGACTAGATGGTAGAAAATGAAAAAAAGAACTAATTGTTTCCTTTTATAAGTAGTTGATTCTCAGAATGTTTCATTCCTTCCTTTATCAAACTCCAGAGTTCTGTGTGTTGGGGCAAAACCATCTACCATATTAGTTCCTGATAAACTTCTGCAGCTGGTTCCAAAGGTACATTCTGAATGAATTTCTTCAGAACGCATGTGCCCATTTATATCATTCTTTTTTTTTATCTCATCTTAGTGCTCATTTGCATTTGTTCCTACATTGTGTATGAGGTACATACACGCACACACATTTTATGGTTGTTCTTCTTGGTAGATCCCTTTGCTCTAAGGCTCTAAACACTTACAGGATTGTGGATGGAAAAGATAGGGAGAGATATCTTATGGAGGTTATGAATGTGTTAAACGTGCCAAAGCAGCTGAATATCTGGTAACCTTTAATGCCTTAAAATCATCATTTATGATCCAGCTTCCTTTCTTTTCCAGTTTGTGTTGATTCTGCTATGTATTAAGATTAATAGGTTATCCATCTTACCATTAATTAATAATTTTTTAATATTTATATGCGTCATTAGGTTAGATCATGGATCGAAGAAATATTTCCTGGTCGTCATCACCATATACTTTCTTATATTATTGGGTTTGATAGCCTCGAAGCGATCAGAAGCAGTGCAAATGAGTCAGCACTGACAAGTATTGGGGATATTAGGCTATGCATGGATGGACTGTTTGAGCAGAAGGAACATGCTGTCCAGTTTACTAGAGAATTTACAGCTTTGTATACGAATGGACCAGCTGGTGGTGGTGGTATCAGGTCAGTTTTTTCCTCTAAATATGTGTTTGATTAAAATTCTTGATGGCTACATTTTATAGCCGAGAATCTGTTAATTTTACATTCGCAGTCAAGATCATAACAAGGGAATTAAAAAGACTAGTTCTCCATAAGTACCTACAGAAGAAGACAAATTAATTGTAGAACTGAATTGAATGAAACTTGTGTTACAGGTTAAAATCAACTAGTTGTAGAACTGAATTGAATGAAAATCACCACCACCACTTCCAATTGAAACTCAAAGCATATGAGGTTGACAGTCAATGGATCAGGAAAACACTCAGAATCCAAGTAACACCTATGATAAAATTACTGACCCCAAGAGAGTCAAAAGGTTAGTACTCATCAGACATTCATAATTTCATTTCATTTAACATACACACACATTGTCATTCACACAACAAAAATCATACAATTTTGTTATCTCTTCTCCTCTCTGTCACATAATTCATCTTATGTCACTTTGTTTTATTCATTCATGTTGTGAATAACATATTTCATATCAATATGCTTTTTTCTAGTAAAGTATTTGTTTGCAGTGACCCCATGACAGAAAATAATGTGTTTCTTCCTACTTAATTAAATTTAATAGTTTTAAAGGCATTTTACCAATCTTTCATATTTTTACATAAAATAAAAAAGTTATATAAATTTTTTAACAATTAAAAATATAATATTTAGTATACATTATATGATATTATATATTAAATATATATTAACGTTAATATATAGATATTATATATTAATATATTATTTAATGTATAATATCTATATATTAACGTATATATCAACATTAATATATATTTGATATATAATATCTGTATAATGTATATTAAATATTATATTTTAATATAATTTCATATATAATGTATAATTTTAATATATATTGTACACTAAATATTATATGTTTGGTTGTTAAAAAATTTATGACTTTTTTATTTCATGTAAAAATATGAAAAATTGATAAAAGAATAGAAAGAATGATATCTAATAATATTCTTTGTTTATATTAAAGAAGCAGTTGTCCTAGTGGTTTATATTTTGTATTCAATGGGTTTTAGGTTCGATCCCTATTGAATGTAAGTTTTATTAATATTTACATTACATGTGAAACCGCACAGTGGAGGTGTGAAATGATAGAGGCAAAACCGTCCCCCCCCCCCCCCCCCCCCCAAGATGTGAATTTGCTACATGCGTGACAAACCACTAAATACTATTTTTCCCACCCCAAACACAAATATTTTTTAAAAAGACTCCATTTGGGCCAAAAACCCAACTAATTCTCATATCAATATTATATTAATGATACTAATTTAGCAGTAACATCACTAATCACTAATAACATTAGCATTAACATCACTAATATTATATCGTTGATAATAAGGACTCTTGATTAATCTTTTATTGAAAATGATTGAACAAGTTTGCGCACTCAAAGTATAGTGTGACAACAGTTTCATGATAAAATTGAAGAAAATTATGCGATTATAGTTTCCTTTTGCACCATTTTCTTATTTTCTCTGCATTCCGAAAGCTTGCATATTCTATGATTGTATCCTTTTTATCAAGGTTGTTAAAACGTAGATTCTACCTTGAGACGATGGAGATTTATGAAACGTAGATTCGTGAAACGTAAGACGAAACGGAAGAGTCTACCAGATATATTAATAATATATAAACATAAATATATCAAACTAAACACCTACATAAACATGATGTGTAATATTAAAATTAAAGAAACTTCAATAATAATAATAATAATAATAATAATAATAATAATAATACTTGCACCTTGTAGCCAAATAAAAAAAGTTTAGGCCTTAAGAGTCTTCCTTAATAATTTAACAAAAATCCAAACTCTAAACCTAAAGTAAAAAATGGGCCTTGTAACCAAGAGGAAAAAAACAGGCTTAAACCTAAACCTAAAATAAAAATAGAACACCTTCCATTTCCATAAAAAAAAAACAAAACAAAACACCTTCCTCTTCATGCGCCGGCCCTAGAGGAGGAGAGAGCACAGAGAGAAGGGTGGTGTGGCGCGTACAAGAGGTTGCGACGTGAACAAGGTGGCATGACGTCAAAATCGGTGGTTTCCGGTGATGATGGAGGTCATCGGGGTCAGGGGGAGCCGCGTCTGAACGTGCGAAAGGGAACCTGGAAGCCGCGACCTTCGTCCTTTCTGTTTTAGGGTTTTTTCGCAAACGGGTCATGTGTTGGAACTGGGTCAACAAGACCCGACCTTGGCTGTTTGGAACCGTTTCTGGTGGGGCAGAAACATGATCGTCTCAGCGTTTCAGTGTGCCGCACAACTTTTCCACTTCGTCTCCACCAAGCTCCAACTCTGCCAGGGACGTAGGACGCTGGGCACTCTGTGACACGTAGAAATGTCCGTTTCTATGTGTTGACACTAGTTTCTAACAGCCATGTTTTTTAAAATATTCTTCGTTTAGATAGTAGATTTAAATTATTTTGGCAGAATAACAATAACGGTGGTAGGAGATAGATTATTTTTTGAATTGGTAAAAAGAATACTTGAACGAAGGTGACAGTTTTAGATAGAGAAATAAAAAAACCATCTGGGTTGTGATTTGAGGGTTGTATTTGTAAATGAGGTAAAAAATCATGAACTCCAATTAACGAACTCGTTTTGGTAAAAAAAACTATTTTTATTTTAATTTTTGATTTTGTAATTTGTTTATATACAGTTACAGCACTCCAGGATCTACACAGGGCCTTAAACAACCCAATAGTGCTGCAAAGATGGGACGGTAATGATCCTTGTGAGGAATCCTGGACAGGAGTAGAATGTTCTGGCTCTTCAGTAATACGTTTCACACCAGCAAAGTCCGACAATTAATTAATGATTAAGTCTCTTTTTATTGAATATGTTAATTTGGCAAATGCAATTGGTCGTGTTGTGCTTCTCGCAAAGACAAATATGTTGTGTAGTTTGCTATATAAAGAAATGCAAGTTATATTATCTACAGATATTTTATATCACAGTTTACTATACATTTACCAAGTTGAAACACCCTTTAAACCATTGAATATGTATTTTCATATGTAATATAATATCTATTTCAAATACAGTTGTGATGTTATTTGATACTAAACAAATTTTAGTCTGCTTGATCATCTTACAATATTGAAATTTAAGCCCCAGGCCACACTTTTAAGCTCTTCTACTCTTTGAAAGCGCTTATTTGAATTATGCGTTGTAAAATATATTATTCTTCTAAAACGCTTTTTTGAAAAAGGTGCTGTAAAACATGCCATTTTCTAAAACATGTTACTGAAACAAGCGTCGTAAAAATTACGTCTTTTAAAGTGTTTTTTTTCAAATAAACACTTTAAAAATACATAATTTTAGTAGATGTGATATTGCATATAAAGCGTCCTAAAATTGGAGCTTGTTCTTGTTGTTTCTAGGTTTTGGTTTGCAATTTGCTTTGTGTTTAGTGGCTGGACTCTAATACATTTAAGACACATTTCTAAAGTATATTACAAGATCCAAGTGTATCTTAGGTCTTTTCGTTCTTGTTGGACTTGTTAGCTCATCAACTTGTAAGAGTTAGTGTTTCCTAGGGTTTTATCTAGTGTTTGTTTAATTTTCCAACACCTTTAGGTAATCTTGTGCATGATATATTTCCTCTTATATAATTGCATTTAATGTCATAAATCGTTGCCTTCCATTACTACTTGTTGGAAGAAGAGGCAGTTTGATCACCAATTGTTGCCATTAATTGTTGTTGTTTTTGTTCAATTTTGTGAGACATTTGTGGGGTTGTTTTGTGGTGTAGTTTTGTGTAGTAAAAATAGAGAAAAATAAGGGGGAAAGTATATAAAAGTATAAAAAATTGAGAAAAGAAAAGGCTTAAAAGGTTGTTATTACTACAAATTTTTAGGTCCTTTCTTGATAAAATTAGTGCAAAAAGAGTGGGTACCCCTATAAAAAAAATTCCAGCACCTTGTTAATTCTTTTTTTGCAGTCCTTAAAGTGTTTTGTATTGCCTTATATTGCATATTTGAAAAGTAAAAAGAGTTGTGAAGTTGTTAAGAAAGTTATGGTGTTTTCTTGCATTCTAGAGTTTCTAGTTTGCCTTTTATATGCTTACTTTTTGTTGCATTTGTTCTAGTTTATCATTATTGTTTCTAAGTTTTTCAAATATTAATTCCATTCTTATGTGTACCTTTCTTCTTTTGTCCCTTTATTTCTTGTCTTCTTTAATTTCTTGTTTGTTTTTAGAGTATTTCCTTTATTGACTTTCTTGGGATTAGTTGAAATGTGACCTTCAATTTTAAGTAGCATTTTGAGGTGATTAAGACTAGACTCAAGGGATTGCTCTAAGCATTTTAAGCTGGATAGAGAGTTGATGGAGTGTACACACTTGTGAGCTTATTTTTGAATATTACTTTTTGCTACCCATTTTTTGTATTCAAAGTTTTTTCTTGTTAGTTTGGCGGACCTTTGAAGACTTGTATTTGGAGAGCACATTTTTGTAATAAATTTTAGATACTTGTAATGTTATAAATCGTTGCCTTCCATTACTACTTGTTGGAAGAAGATGCAGCTTGATCAGCACTTGTTGCCATTAATTGTTGTTGTTTTTGTTCAATTTTGTGAGGCATTTGTGGGGTTGTTTTGTGGTGTAGCTTTGTGTAGTAAAAATAGAGAAAAATAGGGGGGAAAGTATATAAAAGTATAAAAAATTGAGAAAAGAAAAGGCTTAAAAGGTTGTTATTACTACAAATTTTTAGGTCCTTTCTTGGCAAAATTAGTGCAAAAAGAGTGGGTACCCCTATAAAAAAATTCCAGCACCTTGTTAATTCTATATTTTTTCAGTCCCTAAAGTGTTTTGTATTGTCTTATATTGTATATTTGAAAAGTAAAAAGAGTTGTGAAGTTGTTAAGAAAGTTATGGTGTTTTCTTACATTCAAGAGTTTCTAGTTTGCCTTTTGTATACTTACTTTTTTGTTGCATTTGTTTCTAGTTTATCATTATTGTTTCTAAGTTTGTCACATATTGATTCCATTCTTGTGTGTACCTTTCTTCTTTTCTCCCTTTATTTCTTGTCTTCTCTAATTTCTTGTTTATCTTTAGAGTATTTCCTTTATTGACTTTTTTGGGATTAGTTGAAGTGTGGCCTTCATTTTTAGGTAGCATTTTGAGGTGATTGAGACTAGGCTTCAGGGATCGCACTAAGCATTTTAAGCTGGATAGAGAGTTGATGGAGTGTAAACACTTCTGAGCTTAAAGTGATTTTCTTTCTTTTGAATATTACTTTGTGCTACCCATTTTTTGTATTCAAAGTTTTTCCTTGCTAGCTTGGTGGACCTTTGAAGACTTGTATTTGAAGAGCACATTTTTGTAATAAATTTTAGATAGTTGTATGTCTTTTGTATTTGATTTTCTCCTTGTATTTTTGGAGCGTGTAAAAAATATATATTTCTTTTAGTTCATTTTTCTTAGTCCTTTTGGACTTTGCCTTTATCTTGGTATATATCATAAATTTGTATAGTAAGAGAGAGAGAGAGAGGGAGAGAGAGAGAGAGAGAGAGAGAGAGAGAGAGAGGATTTTATGTCTAACTTAATGAGGGAAGCTCTTACTATAAAGAGGATTTTCAACCTTTCAGACCCAAGTGGAAGGGCAAAAAGGACTCCCACCCAAAAAGAGATGGTGATTGACGTAAGCTTAGGGAGAAGGAAGTGGGCACTTCTTCTCTAAAGATTAAAAGTGAAGTTCATTGAGAGGGTACTTCATCTAGATCCTCTAAGCATGACTATTCCTCCTACAAACCATCATCTTCTAGGACAAGTTCAATCAAATGTTGTAAATGCTTAGGAAGGTCATATTGCCTCTCAATGCCCCAATAAGAAAACTATAATTTTAAGAGGGCATGACTACTACTTTAGCCAAGAGGATTCTTCCTTTTCTTACTTTATTGATGGCTCAAGTAGTGATTTTCAATGAGGGTGAACATGTTCTAGTGATAAAGGTGAGTTTTGTATAATTAGAAGGCTTCTTGGAAGCCATATTAAGGAAGATGACACTATACAAAAAGATAACATCTTTTACACAAGATGTTATATAAATGAAAAACTATTTTCTCTCATTGCGGATAGTAGGAGTTGTACAAATATGGCTAGTCAAAGGCTAGTCCACAAACTTGGTTGTGAACTAGTAGATCACCCAAGACTTTACAAACTATAATGGGTTAATGAAAATGGTGAAATGCTAGTTAACAAACAAGTCAATCTTTCTTTCTCCATAGGAACATGAAATGATAAAGTTTGGTGTGATGTTGTTCCTATGGAAGCCACTGTTAGTCCTCGAATTTATAATAAATTCTTTAATAAAAATTATGAAAAAATAATAAAAATTAGTTTAATTTGTTATAAATTTAGGTTTTAAATTCAATAAATGGATGTTGTTGACAATAATCTGCCTTGATCAATTTTCTCTAGTTTTGTAGTGAAAAAGTACAGAAATTAAAGAGAAAAATTGAAGAACTGAAGAGCTGACGCCTAGCATCAACACCACGCGTAGCGTGGGAATTTTTGATGCTGACGCTACGCGTCACAGCTATGCGTAGCGTCAGAGCTACGTGGACTCCATTTCCAGTTGGACAACCACTTAGTCAAAGGGCCAAATAATGGCCAATCCAATCAAGCTAAATGCCAAGCCGAATTGGGAACATCTGGAACCATTGTCTGGGCATTATTAGATTAATTAATTTTAATAATGGCCACTTAATCACGTTTTTAATAGGGGCTGAGTCAGGAACCTGACGTGTAGCGTCAGGACCCTTCTTCAGCCCCGTAAATAGGGCCATTCTCCACACTTTCAAAGCATCCCTTCTGAATTCAGAATCTATATTCTCTCTTTTCACTTGAGTTTGAGTGTTCTTCTTTGAGTTTGTAAGGTTAGAGTGATTTGTTTTGTAGTAGTGTGAGCTCTTGTATCGTGAAGTGTTTCCAAGTCCTCGTAAAGTCAAATTCTGTAAGTGTTGTTCTTACTTTTACCATGTGTAACTAAATTGTTTATGTTGGAATTTGGTGAATCAATCTATTATATGATGTTGTGATTATGACCTCTGCATATTTATAATTCAAGTACATGTCAGTGTTTCAATCTTTTATTAGTGTGAATGTCAAACGGGAGCATGATTTTCATGCGTATTGAAACTTGTTTTATTAGTATGAATGTCAAACGGGAGAATGATTATTCATGCCGAATTAAAATCTATTTTAATGAAAGTAAAAGTTGAAATACCCTTAATATGCCAATTACTAGGGATAGAATTGGTGATTATTGTTGCCATAAGGCCAGGACTTAATGCAAGTTTTTATTGAGAAAGCTCACGAGGGATTAAACTTTACGGTAAATACTTATAATTTATATCACGAGGAATCGGTTATAATGACTTTAAGCTGCAATGACATGAACTTGATAATTAAGTATGTATGTTTGTAATTACTTCATTATATTTTAGTGTGTGGATCCTAATTCCAACATAATTTGTTAATCTGTGTTTTTACATCAAGTATCTAAATTATTCTGAATTACATATCAATTCTCTAGATAGATTTTATCTTTTTTATTTTTTTATGAATAAATCAATCATCAAATTCTGTGAATACTGTATAAATTGCTTATGTATTATTCTTTTGCTAATAATTTTTGACAAATTTACCATAGTAAATAAGAAATTACTGTGAGTTACTGGACTTTCAATCTTAGTGAAACGATATCTAAATTCGAAAACTACAAATGATTGGTGTGCTTGCCAATTAAAAACCTAACAGTAACACGGGGGTAAACAAGTTTTCTAGCGCCGCTGCCGGAGATTGAATTGATTCAGTAAAACAGTAAATTTTTAATTACCATGGTAAAAATAATTTTTTTTACCTTAGTAAAATTTTCAATTTTATTTTATTCATTCATTCATCCTACTTAACATTGTTCTACTAACTTTCTTTATTTCGTGTGTTTATGCAAACTCGATCTTCTACAGGAAAGTTTTTCTTTGATCCTGAAATTGAGAAGTTTGTAAAGAAACTTAAAGCTTTAAAATCTAAAAAAACAAAAACTTCTTCTTCTTCAACTTCATCTTCTTTTGAAAATTTTGAAAATTCTAATATGGTTGCTGAAAGAAGAACATTGGGATAGTTTGTTGCTATTAATGGACCACCCCGTGTTTTGGGATGTATCAAGGACCTATTGCTGCTGTAGAAATTAAACCAGTTACTCTAAACATTATTCAAAATAATCAATTTGCTAGTTTAAATAATGAGGAACCTTATAAACACTTAACTATTTTTTATGAGTTATGCAACACAATTGGTTTTGAACCCAATCAAGAAGAATCTGTTTACATGAGATTATTTCCTTTTTCTTTGATTGGGAAAGCTAAAGAATGATTTAAATCTTGTTCACCCAGTAGTTTTGCAAACTGGTCCGATGTTGAAATAAAATATTTGGAAAGATTTTATTCACCTTCAAAATATTTTGAAGCAATGACAGCCATACATTCTTTTTCACAAAATCACGATGAATCACTTGGTGAAGCATGGGAAAGATTTGAAGCACTTCTTAGGAAATGTCCAAACCATAATTTGGATGATGTTGGGAAGGTAAGAATTATTTATCATGGTTTATTACCCCAGTTCAAGATGATGTTAGATGCATGTGCAGGTGGTTCTTTAATGAACAAAACTGTTGAAGAGGCAATATCAATCATGGAGTCCATGTCAACCAGTGATCGTCAAGCAAAGCATGAAAGAGGTAGTACATCAAGGAAACCAGGTATGCTTGAGTTATGAATAAATGATGCAGTTTTAGCTCATAAAAAATTGCTGACACAACAAATGGAGGAAATGAGCAAACAATTGGAAAAACTTCAAATTGCTCAAGTATCATCACCACCTCCTGCTCAATTGAAATAATGTGTGCATTGCATGAGCGAACAACCATGTGGTTACTGTGAACCTGATGGAAATGAACAAGAACAAGCCAATTATTTGATTCATCAAAGAATACCCTTAGGTAATTTTCCTATCAATCTTAGTAATTCTTTTCCTGACAATTACCCGCAGGGTTGACAGAATCAGAATATTGGCTGGAAACAAGATATTGGACCTTCTAACAGACCTACTAACAATTAATTCAAACAACAACCACAATCTGATCAAACAACAAGGCTAACTAGGATAGAGGAATCTATCCAACAATTGCTACAATATATGTAAACAAATAAGCCGCATGTAAAGCGTCAGATATGCAATTGGGATAGTTAGCAAAAGAAGTAGCTGACATGAAAAGCTCTGGTTTTTCTACAAACACTCAAAATCCAAGAGAACAATGTAAAGCTATTTTTACAAGAAGTGGTAAAGTTGTAGGAAATGATTGTAAAGAAAAAGAAAAAGAAGAAAAAGAGAAAAAAGAAGAAAAAGAAAAAGAGAAGAAAGAAGAAAAAGAAGAAGAGAAAAAAGAAGAGAAAAAAGAAGAAGAGAAAAAAGAAGAAAAAGAAAATAAAAAAGAGAATGAAGAAAAAAATGATGAAAATGAAAAACAAAAAAAATCAAAAAAATAAAAAATAAAAAAATCAGTATTTGGGTCAAACACCTCTAGTTAAGGATCTACCTTATCCACATGCACATCAAAGAAGGATAAGGAAAAGGAATACAATAGATTCCTTGAAATCTTGAAGCAATTACACATAAACATTCTATTTTCTGAGGCATTAGAACAGATGCCAACATATGCAAAGTTTATGAAAGAATTGCTTACTAAAAAGAGGAGGTACAATGAGGAAATTGTTGAACTTAAAGTAGGTTGTAGTGCTATTTTGTAATATAACATGCCAGAAAAGTCAAAAGACCCTGGAAGTTTCACCATTCCTGTATCCATTGGAGGTGTAAATATTGGGAAAGCCTTATTAGACTTAGGGGATAGCATTAATCTAATGCCTTTAAGTATGATGAAGCGAATTGGTGACCTTGATCCTCAAAGAACAAAGATGACTCTGCAATTGGCTGATAGATCAATCAAAAGACCCCATGGTATTGTGGAAGATGTACTTGTGAAAGTTGACAAGTTCTACTTCCCTGTTGACTTTGTGGTTTTAGACATGGAAGAAGATGCTGAAGTTCCCCTGATCTTGGGAAGGCCATTTATGAAGAATGCTAGAGTACTTATTGATGTAGATAATGGAAAGCTGACAGTAAGAGTACATGATGAAGAAGTGAACTTCGATGTTTTCAAAGCCATGAAACATCCCAACTCAAAGCAAGACTGTTTCAAGGTGGATGTTCTCGATGAAGTTTGCTTTTCCATATCCACAGGTATGTCAATTTCTAACCATCTAAATAAGTTATTAACTAACTCTGTGGAAAGTTTGAGTGAAGAAGAAGAAAAATAGGTAGACAAGTATCTTAAAGATCTTGATCAAGGGAAAGAAATTTCCCCTGAATCAAGAAAAATTGAAGAAATTCAAGAAGTACCTGTTGAAGAAATCAAGAGGCCTGAATTGAAAGTGCTACCTTCCAACTTAAAGTACATATTTTTGAAAGAAGGTAATCTAAAACCAGTCATTATTAGTAACCTGTTAAGTGAAACAAAAGAAGAAAAACTGGTAGAAGTCTTGAAAAGGAATCAAGAAGCAATTGGATGGACACTTGAAGATCTGAAAAGTATAAGTCCATAATATTGCATGCATAAGATTTTGTTGGAAGATAATTTTAAATCTGTTGCTCAACCCCAAAGACGCCTCAATCCAACCATGAAAGAGGTAACCAAGAAGGAGGTTTTGAAATTGCTGAAAGCAGGTGTTATCTATCCTATTTCTGATAGTGCATGGGTAAGTCATGTACAAATTGTTCCAAAAAAGGGTGGTATGACAGTAATTGTTAATGAGAAATGAATTAATCCCAACAAGAACTGTCACTAGTTGGAGAATGTGTATTGATTATAGAAAATTAAATCAAGCAACAAGAAAAGATCATTTTCCACTTCCTTTTATGGATCAAATGCTTGAAAGATTGTCTAGACAGGCTTACTATTATTTTCTTGATGGGTATTCTGGATATAATCAAATTGCTGTTGACCCTCTTGATCAGGAAAAAACTGCTTTTACATGTCCCTTTGGTATATTTGCTTATAGGAAGATTCCATTTGGATTATGTAATGCACCTGCTACTTTTCAGAGATGCATGTTTGCTATTTTTGAAAATCTAATTGAAAAGAGCATTGAGATTTCATGGATGATTTCTCAGTCTTTGGGAATTCATTTGAATCATGTCTAACCAATCTAGACACCGTACTGAAGAGGTGTATTGAAACAAATTTGGTGCTTAATTGGGAGAAGTGTCACTTCATGGTAAAA
Organism: Clitoria ternatea; assembly: GCA_037962975.1. Taxonomy (NCBI): domain Eukaryota; kingdom Viridiplantae; phylum Streptophyta; class Magnoliopsida; order Fabales; family Fabaceae; genus Clitoria; species Clitoria ternatea. The sequence continues at coordinate 147,997,555 of CM075670.1, forward strand.
GAAGGAATTGTACTCGGTCACAAAATTTCTTCTAAGGTTAGAAGTGGACCAAGCCAAAATAGAGGTAATCTCTAAACTCCTATCCCCTGTGAATGTAAAGGGTATTAGAATTTTTTTAGGACATGCTGGATTTTATAGAAGATTTATTCAAGATTTTTCAAAAATTACTAAACCTTTAACAAATCTTCTAAATAAAGATGTTGAATTCAAGTTTGATGAAACATGTCTTAAAGCTTTTAATTCCTTGAAAGAAAAATTGGTTTTTGCCCCTGTAATTGTTACTCCTAATTGGGACTTACCCTTTGAACTTATGTGCGATGCAAGTGATTATGTTGTAGGAGCAGTTTTAGGTCAAAGATATGAAAAAGTTTTTAGGGTTATACACTATGCTAGTAAGGTTTTAAATGAAAATCAAATAAATTATGCAACTACTGAAAAAGAATTACTAGCCATAGTATATGCTCTAGAAAAATTTAGATCATACTTGATTGGATCAAAAATAATTGTTTTTACTAATCATGTTGCAATCAAGTATCTTTTGACCAAAACTGATTCTAAACCTCGGTTAATCCGATGGATTCTACTCCTTCAAGAATATGATCTTGAAATCAAAGATAAAAAGGGTAGTGAAAATATGGTCGCTGACCATCTTTCTAGATTGATGAATGATGAAGTCACTGCCAAAGAAAAAGACATCTTGGAAGAATTTTCTGATAAAAAACTTTTTGAAATAACAAAACGGCCATGGTTTGTTGATATGACCAATTTTAAGGCAGCGGGAATTCTTCCAAATGATTTAACTTGGCAGCAAAGAAAAAAATTTTCAAAGATGAAAAATACTTTGTTTGGGATGACCCTCATTTATTCAAAATTGGTGTGGATAATTTGCTTCGTCGTTGTGTACCCGATTGGGAAAAGAAAGATGTGTTGTGGAATTGTCACAAATCTCCTTATGGAGGACATTTTAATGGAGAAAAAACTGCTGTAAAAATTATTCAATCAGGTTTGTATTGGCCCTCTATTTTTAAGGATTCTCACTCATTTGTGCAAGCTTGTGATAACTTCCAAAGAACAGGTAATGTTAATAAAAGACAAGAAATGCCTCTCACAAATATTTAGGAGGTTGAGGTATTTGATTGTTGGGGTATTGATTTCATGGGACCCTTTCCTTACTCTCAATTTAATCAATACATCCTTTTGGCAGTTGATTATGTTTCAAAATGGGTAGAAGTAATCGTTTCACCTAATGCTGACACCAAAACTGTAGTGAATTTCTTGAAGAAAAAGATTTTCTGTAGGCTTGGAACACCAAGAACTTTAATCAGTGATGGAGGATCACATTTTTGTAACAAAGTTCTTTAGAAAGTGTTACAACACTATGGAGTGAGACATAAAGTGGCCACAACATATCATCCACAAACCAATGGATAGGCTGAGATTTCAAATTGTGATGTGAAAAGAATTTTGGAAAAGACTGTGTCTTCCTCCAGAAAAGATTGGTCACAACTTTGGGCATATAGAACTGTATTTAAGACTCCAATTGGCCTTTCTCCTTTCCAAATGGTCTATGGAAAAGCTTGTCATCTTCTAGTAGAGATGGAACATAAAGCATATTGGGCCTTAAAATTTCTCAACTTTGATCCAAATGTAGCAGCTGACAAAAGAAAGTTGCAGTTTTTTGAGTTAGAGGAAATGAGAAACAATGCTTATGAGACATCTAGAAGTTACAAGAATAAGGTGTAAGCTTACCATGACAAGAAAATTAAAAATAGACACTTCACACCAGGTCAGCAAGTTTTATTGTTTAATTCAAGATTAAGACTGTTTTCTGGTAAATTGAAATCTAAATGGTCAGGCCTTTTTGTAATTAAGGAAGTTAAATCTTATGGAGCAGTTGAAATAGAAGATCCAACTTCCAAAAGAAGTTGGATGGTTAATGGGCAAAGATTGAAACCATATCTGGGTGGTGAGATCAACAGACTCACTACCATTTGCTATTTGACTGATTTGTGATGTGCAGGATGTCAAGCTAGAGACAGTAAATCAAGCGCTCAATGGGAGGCAACCCATTATTTCTTTTGATTGTTAATTTATGTGTAAAAATATTCTAAAAAAATTAAAAAAATTTAGAATTTCATTTTTAACTAGATTTTTAAGGGTTTTTAAATTAAGAAAAAGGGTTTTGAGAATTAAAATTTTAAAATTTGAAAAATAGAACCCCACGCGTAGCGTCCCAGTGACCCGTAGCGTGGAGGTAAAAATTTCATCCTAACATGTAGCGTCCCAGCCACGCGTAGCGTCAGGGCCCACGTTTAGTTTTTAAAACTAAACCAGAGAGGCCCAAATTAGGTTTTAAAAACCTAAATTTCCCTCCCTCCTACAAAAACCCTATTTTTCAAACATCCAAACCTCAATCACTCTTAATCACCTACATTCTCTCGATTTCTTTTGCAAGAATCTCCAAGTAAGTTTTCTTACCTTTTTCTTTTAAATTTTTATGTTTTTGATTTTTAGAATGTATGTTAGGATTAGGATTAGAAGACCATTGGGTTTGATTGCTGTTAGAGTAGGGAACTGAATAGATTGATTGAAGTTTGGGAGGGGTTCCCGTTGCACAACCCCTGTTTTTGTTTTTCTGAAACTGCGCACCTCACGCGTAGCGTCTTACTGACGTGTAGCATGAGGCATGAACTGTAACCCCACATAGCGTCCCACTGACGCGTAGCGTGGGTAGAATAGGCCTGACGCGTAGCGTCCCATCCACGCCTAGCGTCAGCCTCTATTTTTGATTTATGTGTTTTAATTTTCTGTTTAATGTATATATTATTTTTCTATTTTTTATAATTCTATACCGTTTATTTTTGTTTGTTTGTTTGTTTTTCTTTTAAATTAATAAAATTTCTTAAATTGTATGTTTGTTATACTTTCTTGCATAAAAATAAATAAATAAATTTGTTAAATTTTGTTTATATGAATGTCATGTGAAATTGCATATTGTCTGAATTTGATAAAATGTTGTGTATGTTATACTTTTAAAAATCTAAAAATATGCATGTTTAATTTTTGTTTTGCATAATTTATTTTATAAAGTTCAAAAATATATTGTTTTTATGCTTTGTAAATATTTTGTTGTGATTAAAATTTTATGTTGTGTAAATTTTGTTTAAAAATTTTGCATGAGTTTTTATTCTTGATGTTTTGCATAAAATATAAAAACCAAAAATATGAATGTTAATTTTTGATGTTTTATTTTGCATAAAATAAAAAATAAAAAATATTGTGATGTATGTTTGATTTTTGTAAAATTTCATTTAGCAGATGGCACCAAAGAAGTCTATTCCTATTATTGGTCCGAAGCGACAGAGGAGGACCACTGATACTGATACCACCTCTGAAGATCCAGATCTTCAGGGTGAGGAGCAGTTGGGACCTAGAGATCCCACTAGATTTTGCACTGATACGAAATGGGCCAAATTTCACCAAATAAAGGGACAGAGATTGATATGGGAGAGAGTTTTGGATCTGAACGTTGGAGATTATCCTGAGCTGCAGGATGAGATACAGAGGAGGAGATAGGGATCCCTGTTTACCTTGCCTACTGAGGGGGATCCCATCCTAGTCCTGGAGTTTTATGCTAACGCTTATAGGACACGCCAGGACTCACTAAACATCAGCCAGTAGAGGACGAGCTTGGTGAGGGGTCGATACATCACCTATGACAGGGACACCATTAGTACCCTACTGGGTAATCCTTGGGAGCCTACTCCCGAGAGTGACACTTGTTTTTGGAAGGAAAACAGAAACAAGGTTGCTACTAAGGATGGTGATCTAGGATATTTCTTGGATCAGGTTGCTCATTCCCTGAGCAAGGATGGAATCTTCTTCAACCTGAGTAAGGTTAGAAGGACTCCACTGAACCTCCTCAAGACCCAACTGACCCCCATAGCTCAGGCGTGGTATCATCTCATGCTTTATAACATTACTCCTATCACCCGCCTATCTTCTATTCCAGTTGATCGATGCTGCCTTCTTTATCCTATCCTTCAGGGCCATACTATTGACATCGCCGAGCTGATATCTGAGCAGATTCACCTTTATGCCCTCGGGTATAAGGTAAACCGTCCTATTCCCTTCCCTCTCATCATATCTGCCTTACTGAGGAGGCAAGGAGTTGTCGTGCTATCGCCTGAGTTCACTAGTTCTTTGGGAAGAGTTCCCAAGGTTCTAGTGAACAGAGATTACTTTGTTCAGTAGTGTGAGCTTCCACCTCTGGAGCAGGAGGCTCAGCCCAGACAGAGACAGAGGAGACCACCAGTTTAGCCACCATCTGCTGATGCTATCACTGATGGATTTTCCAGGATGACCCTAGAGCATCAGTATATGATGCAGATGATGGCTGCTTCTCATCGTGCTTATGTTCATTTGCATGATGCATTTTACCAGTACAGGATACAGGGAGAGGGAGCACCATTTATGACACCTGCTGATTTTGCTTCCCATGTAGCTTGGCCTGGTGATTTACCCACTTATCCTGAGACAGGTGGACCGTCTGGAGCACGTGCTGATTCTGAGGGTGATGCCGATGAGGAGGGAGATGATAAGGATGATCATATGGAGGATTGATTGGTGCTATCTTACATTTTTTGCACTTTATTTACATACATTTTAGTTTGGTTTGATACATACATTTGGATTTACATTTTGGATTATATTATGGTTTACTTTTATTTTTGTGGTGTGTTTAATTTATGCATATCCTCTTTAACCAAAAAAATCAAAAATAAAGTTTTATCTTTCAAATAAATAAATCAAATTTTTGAAAATAAGGAAATTTATACACTTAAGGTTTTTACACAATAAAACCATTTTTAAAATCAATTATCGATTCTTTTGTACTTTAGGAATTTTGATAAAATTAATTACAATAATTTTATTAACTATCAAGCTAATTTCGATAACTCGGTGAGCTGAGAGATCTTTTAAACACTTGAGGGCTTTGACATATGTAACAACCTAATTTTTTTAATTGAATAAATAAAATCAACAAGGAAAAAAAAATTCCAAATTTTAAGGTTAACAAACCGTGCATAACCTGCCTGAATTGATAAAACCGAGTACAGCGGAAGAGATAACCCCCTGAGCGAGCCCTTTAGCATTGCACACGAACTCGCTCACACGAGACTCCACGTCGCTTGGGCGAGGCAGCCCACTCGTTCGGGCGAAGTACCATTCGCTTGGACGATGCCACGACAAAAGCCTTCCAGCAGTACACCTTCGCTGGAGCGGATCCTTCATTCGCTAAAGCGAGAAGCCTCACACGGAAATTTCATCACTCGGCATTCGAACATCCATGCACTCGGTAAACGACTAAGTCCACTCGGAGGTCTTTCCTAAGTCCATTCGGTATTTCATAACTTAGCCTCTCAGATTCATCCATACGGCCACACCTATACTCTACTCGGATACTAGGAGCTGTCCCACTCGGATTCCAGAATTCCTTCTCACCTGGAATATACATTCTTCACTCGGATTATCAATGTTTCACACTTAGAACTCATTCCATCCTAAACCACTACACTAACTCCTCTCCCAGGAGAGAATTGCTCAGGGTTTTCACTCAGAAATACGAACTCCTCCTCACTCGGGGTTTACTTATATTTTCACTCGGTAATGACCGCTCTCATTATCACTCAGAGATTCTCCCATTAGATCTCACTCAGTATAGGTTCATCCAAGTATTTTACTCAAAGTCCATTGAATTATCATCATTCGAACATGAAGGCATAGCCATTTGCAGCCCCACTCGGAGTTGACTCCCCAATTACTTCTACTCAGAAATCATTAACTGAGCAATATTCTAACCATCCACACCCCTCAGTCTACCCAGACACAAACCACCCGTATACAACGTATAGGTACGTACATAATTATACACTCGGAATACCCAATACCTTAACATCATTCATTCCTCAGCACCTGCTATCAATGTGAATTATATACGTATAAAAACATGCACTCGGGTCACAATAGCTTAAATTTCTTATATATATATATATATATATATATTCGTATTCATTACACCACACTGATATTATGAGCCGACCAAGGCTACAACTGACGAAACATGACAAATTACAAAAATAAGCACTTTACGGTCGGAGTGCACCCCACTCGGACCTGAGACCTTATGATCACTTCAGAGTCCAACCTGCACACACTGAAAAATGGTGTAGGGGTGAGCTTTTGCATATAAGGTTATGACTATTGACTCGGACTTTACCTCCATTCTCAATTATATAATTTACCGGGTTCAATCCATAACGATATATATATATTGCCAATTAATTTAAGGGTCAGACCACGTCATTCAATCGGAAGTTGTACAATAACATATTTCTCAATCATAGCATCACACTGCACTCAGCATCAGTATCAATACCCGTACATTCATTCAGTCGGAATTCGCTCATACTACATCGTCTAGTCAGAGTTCACTCAATTCATTTAATCCATGCAATTCACAATAATCTCACTAACAATACTCATAGACTCATGCATGCGGATCCGACTTAAACATTGAGTTCAGTGCAGATTCCTTCCCGATCCTTCGTCCACTAGCCCTTTCCGTGTGGCACTGGTCACCCCGTGACGTCTCGAGACCCAACTCTAGCTCCATCGGCTACCACAGGTCCTAATGGATCTAACCAGGAATCTGACTGGAACTCGTTTTACATGACTCTAGATGCCTTTTCGACCCCCCGTCCTCATGGAACTGTTCAGGAATCTGGGAATCATCCCACATATGCAATCTCATGCAAATCCACAACAACATCCAAGCTTACCAGACGCGTCTCACACAGCCATCAATGGGTCACAACCGATCCCCCACACAGCAATCAGATTCATTCGGAATCCCACATTCCATTACAACAATCACATGCCTCTATCATAATAACTCATAACAGCAAGCATAGGGAACCACATTACAGTACATCCACTCAACATTTTTACAGAGTCAGCATACCTTTCCACACGGCATTCAAAATGGAAATCACGCATCAATTCACATCTCATGCATTCGGGGATAATGGTAACACACACACACATTCACTCAGCAAACTCATATTTCAACAACATGCATCACAGAAGTATTAACAGGCACTCAAAGACGAGGTCACACAACCCTCAACCTTTCACAGATGTCCCAATCCGGAAGTTGCATGCACAATCAGTCAATCACCACACATCGATCTACACATTTCACACACATATTACATTAAAGCAAGCACCAGGGACCCGGTCATAAACCATACGCTTGACATACAAAGCGCCCCCTACCTGCTGTCGAGGTTCAGAGACTCTTCAAGTTGCAGTGCTGACCGATCGTCCCTCCGTTACTCCTCCAACAGCCTTCGAGTTCAGCGTTGATCCTGGGCCAGAGTTGCTCCTTTCCTCCAACGGGTCCATCTCCTCCACAGCTCCAAAGCACTTCCAGCACAGCCTTCCAACTAGAATACTACAGCTCCAGGTAGAAGAAGAAGGAGAGGAAGAAAGCAATAGGGAGGAAGGAGAGAACAGGGAGTGGAGCCAGAGCTGTGTTGATGTTCCTCCAGGAGTTCTCGACTCTCTCACTGTTCGAGTGGCGACGTGAACGAGAGTGAAGAAGAAGAGAAACAAGGAAGGAGAGACCATATACACGCACAAGGAGAGCTGCTAGCGTGAATAATGAGAGAAAGAGAGAGCTGAAGTTGTCTTATACTCCTAGGGATACATGCGTCCATTCGCCTGGCACTATTATTATTATTTATTCAATTATTTCTACCCAAATCAGTAATTACTCTAATTAACCATTAATCCTAATTCTGTAATTAACCTTTAATTAATAGCTTAACTTTAATCGGTAATTAAGTAAGAAATCGGGATGTTACAGTTCTCCCCCTCTCAAAAGAATTTCGTCCTCGAAATTCAAACACATGCTTAGCCTTAATAAACCACTTAGAAATCACTGACATACCACAATAAGTAGTTACACATCTATGTTCCTTAAGTATTCATCCATTGCTTAAATCCCAGTCGGCATAATTGGCCTCCAAAGCAATTCACCGATCGCTCCACCCGGAAAACCGGGACATTATGCTTAACACATTTTCACTCAGAAGTGGCACCATTGACTCGGAATAACATTCCTTTCTTTCACTCAAGCTTACCTCAACAAACAGATCGGAATACCACAGCCATGTTCCGACTGAAACTCTTCGTCCATCCATGTTTTCGACTGCTTCGTAATTTCTAATCAGCATAAAACAACTCTTCATAGCCTTCATTACATTCAGGACTCCATTTCCCACGTAGTTACCCCCATTCAGCTCTGCCAGTTCACCCTAGCCATTGGCACTTTCCAGTTCTTTGGCCGCTCGGCCTTACATTCTCAACACCGATCGGCGTATTCACACCATCGGGTCTCCCGACTCAATGTGTCACTCGGCACGACCATGCGCTCACACAAAACATAGGCTTGACATTGGGTCACATGGGACACCTTCTAGACGTTATTCGACCATTTGGGAAGAATCCAGTCGGTAAACTACATTACCGATTCCCTAGGATACCCACTACTGACCGATTTATTTCGGATTTAGCTCTTGGATTTCCAAATTTTCGGCCACGAGATTCCTTTCTTAACCGAAATGAACACTCAACGAGTTCCCATAAGCTTCAATTAGCACACTTGTCTGGATTTGCCTCGTACAGGTACCACACTCGGTCCATACATCTCAGCTTCTTAACCATTCCTTTGGCTAACTGCATGCCTATAACCTATGAATGTCACTCGGCCCTCTCACTCGAAAATTTCAATCGGGGTTTTAAGGACAGTTCTCATCCGGGAATCCTTCCACTTGCAGAATTTACTCATAATTCAAGCCTTCCGCGAAACCAACCCGAGTCCAAGCCCAACAGTCCCAACCGCTGACCTGAGTACGATTTCAAATAAATCCGTCTCTTGGATATCTACTCCTCTTGGAGGTCCTTCACTCGGAGACTTCCTATTTACCAAATTTCCACTCGGAATCCAGGCTTACTCCAAATATAAATCTGAGTTCAATTCAGCAGCTTCACATCACCTGAACACAGCTATGAATAAGTTTACCGCTCGGTATTTTCTCTCCCTTGGGTAATTCACTCGAAAACTTGCACACTCGAAGTTCCAATTTCCGACGAGAAGTACTTTTCTCCTGGAAGACCACTCGGTTGGACATCCCAAGGGTATTAGGAATTCTACACTCGCTATCTTACTAGCCATTCCACTCGGAAGTGATACACTCCGAGTCACGTCACTCGAATCTTGCCTTACCCAGAAGGTTACGCTCAGACACCATTCCCTTAACTTAGTAATGATCCTCTCAATAAGGTTCTACTCGGAACCCCCAAAATTTTCACTCAGCAGTTCTTTCCCACAAGGACTTCACTCGGAATTGTCTCCACCCTCACACACTTGGAATTTTCTAACCTTTCCTGAGCAATTCCTAACCTTACAATTTAGTTTGGCTCCCATCCTGGTTTCCTCATTAGGCTTACAGTATCACTCGGTTAACTTTTCAAAAACTCCAACTTCAGTGACAGTCGATCACCCTTCATATTCCATTACCAATCATCCTTTTAGTAGCCAATCCATACCCAGCAACCTCTAATCCTCTCGGAAGCAAACACGTCAAAGTCAACAAACCCTCTACCTTCATTTTGGTACACAATCACATAACACTCATTTAAGATAACTCTCATCATCACTCGGAATCGTCTGAAAGACTCACCATCACCATAAGCAGTTATAGCTTCACCTGCCCGACTCATGAATTGCTGCATCCAACTTATAGGATGATGTCTCATTCCTATAGGGTTACAACAATTACATGGTCACTACAACGTGTACGCTGCCACATTACCTATGGCAGGAAGAGTCATCTAAGAGCGGCATGCCTCACACGGACCAGACTTCACCCAACTAATACTAATTCACACGGTGGTTAATGGCAGTTCATACACATAAATAATACACCTACATCAACATCATGCAGTACATAGGGTACATCACACATCAATAATCATGAAAATCATTTATCACCTCTGTAAAACAGAATTAAGGCAATACAACAATCGGCTTCTAGCCAGCACCGAGTAAATATTTCCTCTAAATCTTATTCCTCACAAACCATGGCTCGGACTAAATTCTCAGTTCTCAGTTATATAATGGCATCACTCATTCGGCTTCGTGCAATTCAGTCAGGATTAAGTAATTCATATTCACATATGTTGTCATAACACACCATAGACTCGGCAACGACACTAATACATATACAACCACTCAGTCAGATGTTATAACAATTATTCACGGCTATATTATTGTTTATTACAGCATGCACCATAACCATAACCACACATTGCACTCAACAATAGCATTAATATATATATATATATGTGTGTTCATCCGAGCGAATTTACTTAAATCAATTCTCAACTACATTAAAGATTTCATTCACAACATCATATCCAATCGGGAGTTGCACAATAACGTACATTCTCAATTATGACACCACATTACACTCGGTAACAGTATCGGTACATACATATTCATTCAGTCGGAATTCACTTATACGTCATCATCTAGTCGGGGTTCATTCAAATCTTTCAAATCCATGCAACCCATGTTAGTCTCCCTAACAACGTTCTTACACGCACCGATCAACTCACTCAGCTAATACTTACTCACAAGAATTAATGGTAATTCACATGTATATATATAAGCACATATTCTCATCAACATTATCATGATGCATCACGTAGGGCACGTCGCACAACAACAATCATGTAATGTAATTTACCCCTACAGTAAAACAGTATAATGGCTACAGGCTTCCGACTTGTACAAAAAAAAATCATACACCTCTTCATTACTCATAAGTTAGCGCAACTCTCCTGATGAAAATCGTCAAGTAGCAGTTACTATCACCCCAAAATGGTGTAATAACAGTCGGTTTCCGACCATTACCGTGTAATTGCTTCTTCCTTAGATCTTATCCACCATAAACCATACAGTATCATATACACATATATATGTATACGTGTGTACCAACATTCAATACATACACGCTATCATTCAATCAGAATCTATCCAGCCAGCTCTCGGCTATATCACTTACATTATTTACAATCCCATATAATCACAGCCATAGGCTCACCTTGAACTTAGCGACAACATCAACACATATATATTCAATCATCCAATCGGAATATCAAATTCACATTCGGCCATACAATTCATATCATTCACCACAGCATGCATTACAGCCACAACATTAATATACATACATTCATTTAATCGGATTCCATTCAATCATGTTATTCTAAATAACATTCCACATATTCATGTAATTCATATTGAGCTCAACAGCCATTATAGTGTGCACACATTCCTTTCACCCGGATTTAAAAGGGACTCCTCATTCTGAATTATTTAGTCACTCTTCACTCGTGAAACCTCAACAGTTATCACTCAAAGGGTATCCGGATCGATTCCCACTCGGTGTCACCTGTCCTCTTCACTCATTCTTACTCAGTAACTATAATCTCTCCTACTCTGGTTTTCCCACTAAGTCAAGACTCGCTCGGATTTTCTACCTACTTAATGATTTATTATAATGGATCCACTCAGAGTCGTAGGTGTCATCTTCTGATCGGTAAACTCTTGCTCGGTATCACACTGTCTCATTCACTCGGGATTACCTAGGTTTCCTTTCACTCGGAGGGAGTCACTAACTCTCTTCCCACGTCAACACTCGTCTCCATTTTTGACTTATAGTTAAACTAATCTCTCGCACACAACAAATACGCATACGTATATTACTCGGATCTTCATGCACAGTATAGGAGTTCACGCAACATTGAGGGTGTAATTAATTACAGGCACTAATTTATGTCTTCTACTCCAAGGGTTCAGGTTCTAGTAAAAGGAACTAAGGCTAACACATTCCTTGTATCTCAAATCATATACTATTCATTCATCACACGTTCAAATTCCTCAGTAAGGCACAGGCATACAACCACACCATTCATATACCAAATCATCAAACACATACAATATCGATTAAGTCAGGGCATACAATCAATCGGACCAGGAGGGAAATGACCTCCTATTCACAAATCAATATCACAATAATGATGACCACTCGGTCATACTGCATACAACCGCTTACACTCGGTAAGCATACCTTGGCCTTGGACCTTTCGGTCTGCTCTGATACCAAAATGTAACATCCTAATTTTTTTTAATTGAATAAATAAAATCAACAAGGAAAAAAAATTCCAAATTTTAAGGTTAACAAACCGTGCATAACCTGCCTGAATTGATAAAACTGAGTACAGCGGAAGAGATAACCCCCTGAGCGAGCCCTTCAGCATTGCACACGCACTCGCTCACACGAGACTCCACGTCGCTTGGGCGAGGCAGCCCACTCGTTCGGGCGAAGTACCATTCGCTTGGACGATGCCACGACAAAAGCCTTCCAGCAGTACACCTTCGCTGGAGCGGATCCCTCATTCGCTAAAGCGAGAAGCCTCACACGGCAATTTCATCACTCGGCATTCGAACATCCATGCACTCGGTAAACGACTAAGTCCACTCGGAGGTCTTTCCTAAGTCCATTCGGTATTTCATAACTTAGCCTCTCAGATTCATCCATACGGCCACGCCTATACTCTACTCGGATACTGGGAGCTGTCCCACTCGGATTCCAGAATTCCTTCTCACCTGGAATATACATTCTTCACTCGGATTATCAATGTTTCACACTTAGAACCCATTCCATCCTAAACCACTACACTAACTCCTCTCCCAGGAGAGAATTGCTCAGGGTTTTCACTCGGAAATACGAACTCCTCCTCACTTGGGTTTTACTTATATTTTCACTCGGTAATGACCACTCTCATTATCACTCGGAGATTCTCCCATTAGATCTCACTCAGTATAGGTTCATCCAGGTATTTTACTCAAAGTCCATTGAAGTATCATCATTCGAACATGAAGGCACAGCCATTTGCAGCCCCACTCGGAGTTGACTCCCCAATTACTTCTACTCAGAAATCATTAACTGAGCAATATTCTAACCATCCACACCCCTCAGTCTACCCAGACACAAACCACCCGTATACAACGTATAGGTACGTACATAATTATACACTCGGAATACCCAATACCTTAACATCATTCATTCCTCAGCACCTGCTATCAATGTGAACTATATACGTATAAAAACATGCACTCGGGTCACAATAGCTTAAATTTCTTATATATATATATTCGTATTCATTACACCACACTGATATTATGAGCCGACCAAGGCTACAACTGACGAAACATGACAAATTACAAAAATAAGCACTCTACGGTTGGAGTGCACCCCACTCGGACCTGAGACCTTATCATCACTTCAGAGTCCAACCTGCACACACTGAAAAATGGTGTAGGGGTGAGCTTTTGCATATAAGGTGATGGCTATTGACTCGGACTTTGCCTCCATTCTCAATTATATAATTTACCGGGTTCAATCCATAATGATATATATATATATATTGCCAATTAATTTAAGGGTCAGACCATGTCATTCAATCGGAAGTTGTACAATAACATATATTCTCAATCATAGCATCACACTACACTCAGCATCGGTATCAATACCCGTACATTCGTTCAGTCGGAATTCGCTCATACTACATCGTCTAGTCGGAGTTCACTCAATTCATTTAATCCATGCAATTCACAATAATCTCACTAACAATACTCATAGACTCATGCATGCGGATCCGACTTAAACATTGAGTTCAGTGCAGATTCCTTCCCGGTCCCTCGTCCACTAGCCCTTTCTGTGTGGCACCGGTCACCCTGTGACGTCTCAAGACCCAGCTCTAGCTCCATCGGCTACCATGGGTCCTCATGGATCTAACCAGGAATCTGACTGGAACTCGTTTTACATGACTCTAGATGCCTTTCCGACCCCCCATCCTCATGGAACTGTTCAGGAATCTGGGAATCATCCCACATATGCAATCTCATGCAAATCCACAACAACATCCAAGCTTACCAGACGCGTCTCACACAGCCATCAATGGGTCACAACCGATCCCCCACACAGCAATCAGATTCATTCGGAATCCCACATTCCATTACAACAATCACATGCCTCTATCATAATAACTCATAACAGCAAGCATAGGGAACCACATTACAGTACATCCACTCAACATTTTTACAGAGTCAGCATACCTTTCCACACGGCATTCAAAATGGAAATCACGCATCAATTCACATCTCATGCATTTGGGGATAATGGTAACACACACACACATTCACTCAGCAAACTCAGATTTCAACAACATGCATCACAGAAGTATTAACAGGCACTCAAAGACTAGGTCACACAACTCTCAACCTTTCACAGATGTCCCAATCCGGAAGTTGCATGCACAATCAGTTAATCACCACACATCGATCTACACATTTCGCACACATATTACATTAAAGCAAGCACCAGGGACCCGGTCATAAACCATACGCTTGACATACAAAGCGCCCCCTACCTGCTGTCGGGGTTCAGAGACTCTTCAAGTTACAGTGCTGACCGATCGTCCCTCCGTTACTCCTCCAACAACCTTCGAGTTCAGCGTTGATCCTGGGCAAGAGTTGCTCCTTTCCTCCAACGGGTCCATCTCCTCCACAGCTCCAAAGCACTTCCAGCACAGCCTTCCAACTGGAATACCACAGCTCCAGGTAGAAGAAGAAGGAGAGGAAGAAGGCAATAGGGAGGAAGGAGAGAACAGGGAGTGGAGTCAGAGCTGTGTTGATGTTCCTCCAGGAGTTCTCGACTCTCTCACTGTTCGAGTGGCGACGTGAACGAGAGTGAAGAAGAAGAGAAACAGGGAAGGAGAGACCATATACACGCACAAGGAGAGCTGCTAGCGTGAATAATGAGAGAAAGAGAGAGCTGAAGTTGTCTTATACTCCTAGGGACACATGCGTCCATTCGCCTGACACTATTATTATTATTTATTCAATTATTTCTACCCAAATCAGTAATTACTCTAATTAACCATTAATCCTAATTCTGTAATTAACCTTTAATTAATAGCTTAACTTCAATCGGTAATTAAGTTTGAAATCGGGATGTTACAACATAACTTCATTCAAATTGATTTTGTTTTAATCTGTGATTTGTGTTGTTGTACAGAGAATTTAAGAAAATGATCAAGGCATATTTTTGGTAAAAGAAACCTTAGGCCAAAAAGCTTACCATGGTAAAATTATTTTTATCCTTTGAAAGCCAATTTTGAGCCTGAAAAATAATTTCTTTGGTACCCTTAAACCTTATCAAATTTTTAACCATTCCCTGTACTTGATTGATTAAAAGAGCAATTAAGTAAAAATAAAAATATTTTGAGTAGTCTTACTTAGGGAGTGAGAATTTTGGAACTTAATCCTTTTTTCAAAAATTAGTAATGCATGTACAACAGAAATGAAAATAAAATAAACATACATGCATAACAAGAAAAAGAAATAATGAAAAGGATTAAGTTAGGGGTATTTATCAAAAAGGGAAATGAGATCTAGGCCAAGAGAAAGACTAAAAATTGTAAAAAGCTCTTTTATGATTTTAGGTTTTTGAATTCCAAGAAAAACCAAAATTTCTTGTAGCCAAGCCCCATTATAACCCTTGAAAAGACCTTGTGATTCTTGAATTAACTTTTTATGATTAACCAATGATTAGATGAAAATCAAAGTTAAATTTGTTTGATTTTATGATCGATTGAGTGAAACAAATTACCCTTTGCACAGAGATAAACACTTGCAAGGTAAGCCTAAAATTATGCTTAATTTGTTAATAAGACATTATAAAGATTTTTGTCATTAAACCCTTATTACATAAGATATCTATTTTTGGTTATTTTAAATGGTATATTATGAAATTACTTTTTGTGGTAAATTCTCGGACTAACTCAAAAATTTGATTTCAAATTTTATTTTTAATTTTCTCTCTTGCTCGAGGACGAGAAATGTCTCAAGTTAGGGGTATTTTGAAACATCCTTACTTAATTAAAAATAATTCCGAAACTAAGGAAATTTTTTTCCAAAATAAGACTAATGGGACCGGGCGCAATAAAAGGAGACAAAGGAAAGCAAGGGAAATAGAACCCAATCCTATGCAAACAGCAGAAGAAGGAGCGCCTAAGCGAACCCCAACACAACGCTTACTCGCTCAAGCGAGATCCAACACGCTTGAGTGAGACAGCCTAACTCGCTCGAGCGAAACACCATTCACGTAAGCGAAACCAATTAGAGGCTTTCATTCCCACTCACGCTCGCTAGAGCGAACACTTAATCGCTGAGGCGAGTAACTCCACTCGGGTTTCCCTTCACTCGAAATTAGAGTCTAGGTTCACTCGGAATATCTTATTCTCACGACTCCCTCGGGTATTCCCTCACTCACACCCTATTTTATTCTTAAGGGATTCACGACTAAGACTCACTCGAAAGTTGACTCTCACTATCCCTTCACTCGGGGATGTTTTCCGTACCTACCACTCGAGAATGTAGTCTACATCACACTAAAGTTCCCTCACCAAGCCATATTCTTCCTAAGAATCGTACAACTTCACTCACTCGGAAATACCCTAATTTCCCTCTACTCGGAATACATATAAATTCCTCTACATGCGCAGGACCTTGCAAGACTGGAATCTGCTCCCTATCATTTAGATCTTACTCTCTCTCTAGTAAGTTTACCACAACAGGCTTACCCGAACTCGTATTGCCAATTCAATCATCAGGGAAACATTCACTCGGTCGATTTCCACACGGAATCACCAAAACACCCTTTAGTCAGAAAATTGTATTAAAGAAACCTTTCGCTCCCTAACACACTGATCAACGTACACCACCCGAACATTCATACACAGCATAGGATGAACATACAGTATAATGTTTATATATGAACATCTACATGCACATTGTCATACTCTCAACCCGAAAAGTGTTTAGTTCAAATATAATTAAACAAAGGACCAAAATATGAGCCGGCCAAGGCTATGACTAAACCTTATATACAGTATATACATATACACATATAATTCCACAGTACACAAACGCTTCACACGGTATGTAGTCCTTCCATCATTCACCACCTCGTGCGATGTTCACTGAAAAATAGCCACAGTAGGGGGGTGAGCTTTTACATATAAAATGACAGTTAGTGACTCGGCATCGGCATCAATACACACACACGTGTTCGCTCAGAATACACTCAATTTAAATTAAGGCCATGCAGACTATGATATTTTTAATAACATACACTCACATACATATCACGTGAAGCTCATTTTCATTCATACAGAAGCATGCATCAACTCATTCAGGATTCATTCGTATCACTCCCTAGTCATGCGAATCATACTATTCTATTTAACGATGCGTCTACATGCATGCCTGCGGATCCGACTTAAACAATGATTTTCAGTTACAGGTTCCCCTTACTGGCCTCTCGTCCATTAGCCCTTCCCGTATGGTACTGGCCTCCCATTGACGTCTCGAGACTTAACTCTAGCTCCCTCGGCTACCACGAGCTCTCACAGGATCTAGCCAAGGGTCTGTAGCTGGAGATCATTTCTTTGGGGGCTCCTGACCTTCCACAGGTCACCCCGTTCCTATACATGCAGCTTATGTGTTTTATCAACGAGCATCCTCAATTATCCGACACATTCCTCGTAACCATTAGAGTCATAACCAATATAGTTCCTACATTCACTCGTCAATCGTACCGGAATACACAGCAATCAAACAGTTCTTGTTTATAACATCCCAGATGAAATCAACCAACAGCTACACATACATATCCTCTCGGTATTAACAATAATAGGAACATGCATCACACGCGTTTATGTGTAAATGACTATCAGAACTCAGCACAATAACCCTGAATACATGCATATAAATGTATAACTATTAACAGGACTCTATTATCACATATATGGTATCCAAGGATTAACAATCATGCATTGCACACAGTCATCATAGACACATTCGCACACACGTAAGGCAATACGTTCATCCGGTACCGTCCATAAACCATGCATTTGACATGCAAGCGCCCCCTACCTACTGAAGGGACTCGAGAAGCTCCTCTGTTTCCCGATGTTTGGTCCGATGCTCTGTTTGCTTCGTTCACCACTCCCACTCGTTCAGTCTCCGTCGAACACAGTTGTTACCCTCTAATCCGCTTGGGAACAGGAAGCTGTTCTTCACCCACTTTAACGATTGTCTTTCACCAACAGAGAGGACTCCGAATCCTCTACACGCTGTTGTCATGAGTTCACGGAACAGAGGACAGGGAGAAGAAGAACGAAGAAGAAGAGAAATAGAGGAAGGGAAGTCTCGAAGGGTTATGGTGAGTGGACAGTAGTGGGGCTGATTATATATATACACACAGAATAAGAAGAGTGGGGTGGGAGAATATGTAGCAACAGCTTATCACATGGTACACACACGCAAATCACAATCAATTAACCATTAATCAAGTTCTTAAGTTAAAATTAATTAATAAGTAATTCATGGTTGTGCAATTATTTTTAGTTTGGTGGTTTTAATCTCGTTCGGTACTTAAATTTTCAAATCGGGATGTTACAATTCTCCCCCTCTCAAAGAATTTCGTCCTCAAAATTCAATCGGTAGCTTACCTTAAATAAACAACTCGGGGTACTGCTGCCTCATGGCATCCTCGCGCTCCCAGGTATAAGAGGTACACCCATTTTGCTGCCATGCTACCTCAACCAGTTGTACATCCTTGCTCCTTAAGCGTTTTATCGACTGGTCCACAATTCTAGTCGGTATTGCTACTGTGGTCAAGTCCTCCTTGATCTCCACTTCATCATCCGGCATTTCGTGAGTGGAATCGGGTAGATACTTCCTTAGTTGAGACACATGAAACACGTTATGCAATCTGGATAGGTGTTAGTCCTCAAATTTTCAATAAAAGCTTGAATAAAAATTTCATAAAAATTAAAAAAATTAGTTTAATTTGTTAGAAAATTAGGATTTAAATTCAATAAATGGATGTTGTTGGAAATAATCTGCCCTTGATCAATTTTCTCTAGTTTTGCAGTGAAAAAGTTAAGAAATCAAGAGAAAATTACACTGGAGGAGCTGACGCGTAGCCTCACCCCACGCGTAGCATCAACAACTATTTTTGATGCTGACGCTACGCATCACAGCCACGCGTAGCGTCAGTGCTGCGTGGTCTCCACCTCCACTTTGACCAACCACTCCACTTGGACCCAATAATGGGCACTCCACTCAGCCACAAGGGCCATCCCACTCACCATGAAAGGCCAAAAATCGGTGGAGACATGTCCATATGGCCAAGCATGATCAAATTTAATAATTTGAAGTGGCCATTATCAAGTGTTTAATGGAGGCTGAGTCAGGGGTGTGACGCGTAGCGTCACAGGGACACATAGCGTCAGCACCCTTGCTCAGCCCTATAAATAGGGCCATCCAACACCATTCAAATCATCCCATCCCATCCCATTCCATAGCATTTCTTTTCTCTCTTGTGCTCGACTTTGAGTACTTCTTTTGTGAGTTGTAGTTCTAGAATAGTTTTCTAGATACTTGAGTGTGTTTCGGTGTATTGTGATCATTGTATCGTGAAGTTCCCATCGTCTTTGTAATGTCAAAATCTGTAAGTGTTGTTTCTACTTTCACCATGTGTAACTAATTTGTTTATGTTGGAATTGGTGAACTAATCTATTGAGTATAATGTTGTGAATTCGACCTCTGCATGTTTATGATTCAAGTCCATGTTAGTATTTTATCCTTTTATTAATATGAACGTCAAACGGGAGAATGATTTTCATGTGTATTGAAACTTGTTTTATTAGTATGAATGTCAAATAGGAGAATGATTGTTCATGCCGTATTGAAACTTGTTTTGACGAAAGTAAAAAGTTGGAATACCCTTGGTATCTCAATTCTATAGGGGTTGTTAACCATTGTTGCCATAAGGCCAGGTCTTAATGCAAGTTTTTACTGAGAAAGCTCACGAGGGATCAAACTTTACGGTGAATTCTTAGAATTTATATCACGAGGGATCGGTTATAATGATTTTAAGCTGCAATGACATGAAACTTGATGATTAAATATGCATGTCTTGAGTTCCTCATTGTTATTCTAGATTAGGGATCCAATTTCCAACATAATTTGTTTATCTGTGTTTATCTCAAGTATCTTACCTATTCTAGATTACAACTCATTTTTTTTAGATAGATTTTATTTTCTTTTATCTTATGAACCACTCAATCATGCTATCCTGTGAATATTGTATAAATTGTATATAAATTATTCTTTTGTTTATAACTTCCTTCCCATTTACCATAGTAAATAGAAAATTACTGTTATTGTTGGACTTTCAATCCTAGTGGAACGATATCTAAATTTTGAAAACTACAAACGATTGGTGCGCTTGCCAATTAACAAACCCGGTGGTGGAAAAGAACTGTTGAGATGCTATCGCCGGGTTAACAAGTTTTCTGGCGCCGTCGCCGGGGATTGAATTGTTTCAGTAAAACAGTAAAATTTTAATTACCGTGGTAAATATATTTTTTTTACCTTAGTTAATAATTTTTTTTATTATTTATTTCTTATCATTATTACACTAACTTTCTTTGTCTAGTTTGTGTATGCAAACTCGATCTACCGCAGGTAAAATTTATTTTGATCCTGAGATAGAAAAGGTTGTAAAGAAAATCAAGTCTTTGAAATCTAAAACACAAACTAATTCTTCTTCTACTTCAAAAATTTTTGAAAATTCAAATATGGCTGCTGAAAGGAGAACATTGGGACAGTTTACTGCTATTAATGGTCCACCCCAAGTTTCGGGAATGTTTCAAGGACCAGTTTTACCAGTGGAAATTAAACCTGCCACTTTAAACATTATTCAAAACAACCAATTTGCTGGTTTAAATCATGAAGAACCATATGAACATTTAACTGTTTTTTATGAGTTATGCAGCACAATTCGTTTTAAACCCAATCAAGAAGAGTCTGTTTACATGAGACTTTTTCCTTTTTCATTGATTGGTAAAGCAAAAGAATGGTTTAAATCTTGTCCACCGGGTAGTTTTGCAAACTGGTTCGATGTTGAAAGAAAATTTTTGGAAAGATTTTATTCTCCTTCAAAATATTTTGAAGCAATGACAGCCATACATTCTTTTTCTCAAAATAATGATGAATCACTAGGAGAGACATGGGAACGATTCAAGGCACTTTTGAGAAAGTGTCCAAACCACAACCTGAATGATGCCGAAAAGGTAAGAATCGTTTACCATGGTCTATTGCCTCAGTTCAAGATAATGTTAGATGCTTGTGCAGGTGGTTCTTTAATGAACAAGACTGTGGAGGAAGCCATAGAAATATTGGAATCAATGGCTATCAGTGACCGCCAAGCAAAGCATGAAAGAGGTAATATACAAAGGAAGCCTTGAATGCTTGAATTGGGAGTAAATGATGCAGTGTTGGCTCAGCAAAAATTACTGACCCAACAAATTGAAGTTATGAGCAAGCAATTGGAAAAACTCCAAATTGCTCAAGTAGCATCACCACCCCCTGCTCAACTTAAAACATGTATGCACTACATGGGAGAACAACCATGTGGTTACTGTGGAAATGAGCAAGAGCAAGCCAATTTCATGAACCATCAAAGAGCACCCTTAGGTAATTTTCCTTTTAATCATGGAAATTCTTTTCCTAACAATTACCTGCAGGGTTGACAAAATCAGAATATTGGCTGGAGACAGGACACTGGACCTTCCAACAGACCTCCTAACAATCAATTCAAGCAACAACAAACTGACAATGCAAGATTGACAAGAATAGAGGAATCTATTCAACAGTTATTGCAGTTTGTGGAGACAAATGAAGCTGCCCGAAAAGCATCAGACATACAAATGGGTCAGCTTGCAAAAGAAATAGCCGAATTAAAGAGTTTTGGGTTTTCTGCAAACACTCAAAACCCAAGGGAACAATGTAATGTTGTTTCTCTTAATGTTGTAAAAATTGATTGTAAAGAAAAGAGTGAGAAAAAGAAAGAAGAAGAAGAGAAAGAAAGTGAAAAAATAGAAAAAAATGAAAAAACAAAAAAGAAAAAAATGTGCAAATAGATACAGAGCAAGAAACAAACTGTATAACCCCGAAAAAATGTAAAGATCTGGGGAGTTTCACCATTCCTGTGACAATCGGAAATATCAACATCAGGAATGCGTTATTAGATTTAGGGGCTAACATTAACTTGATGCCCTTAGATTTAATAAAGCGCATTGGTGAATATGAGCTAAAAGAAGCAAAGACAGAATTACAGTTTGCAGATCGCTCTATCAAAAAGCCTTTTGGGATTGTGGAAGATGTGTTGGTAAAGGTTGACAAGTACCACTTCAAGGTTGACTTTATGGTACTGGATATGAAGGAGGATACTGAGATCCCCCTGATCCTAGGAAGACCTTTCATGAAGACTGCAAGGATCAGAGTAGATGTTGATCTAAGTATGGTTGCAGTCAAAGTTTATGAAGAAGAGGTAAGCTTCAGTGCTCATGAACACCTCAGGATAAGTAATGAGGAAAAAGTTTATCCCTTAACCGAACCAGGTATATCTCTTCCCAATCAATTAAATTGTTTTAAATTAACTGATGCTTTGAAAGATGAAAAACAGGTAATTAAGCATCGGAAAAGAAGAAGAAGGAAGAAAAAGACAGGTGATTCCTCAACGAATATTGGGAGACCACCTGATTAATCAAAGGTAATGTCTGGCTGGAGACATTAAACCTAGCGCTCAATGGGAGGCAACCCATTCTTTTTTTTTGATTTTTTTTTAAACATAAAAAAAAAACCACAAAACAAAAAATTTTAAACTTGTTTAAAAGAAAAGGGGTTTTAAACTGAAAAGAAAAGGTTTTGAAAATCAAAAATCTTTGGAAAAATCAAAAACAGAAGCCTACGCGTAGCGCCACTTTGACGCGTAGCTTGGACTCTGAATTTTGGGTCTGACGCATAGCGTCCCATCCACGCGTAGCGTCAGAGCCCACGTTCAGTTTTTAAAACTGAACCAGAGAGGCCCATCTTAGGGTTTAAAGCCTAAGATCTCCTCTCTGCCTCACTTTAGTTTTCAAAACCCTAAATTTCAAAACCTCTTTCTCTCTTCCAAGCTCTCTCAATCCTATTGCTCAAGGAACCACAAGTAAGTGTTCTAATCCATTCTCTTTAGTTTTGTTTTTAATTTTTGATTTTTAGAAATAAATGTGGTTAGGATTAGGATTAGAAGACCATTGGGATTGATTGCTGTTAGGAATTAGGAATTGAATGGATATAATGTGGTTTAGAAAGGGGTTGCTGCTGTGCAACCCCTGTTTTTTTTCTGTTCTGCGCAGCTCACGCGTAGCGTCCCACTGACGCGTAGCGTGAGGATGAACTGTGAGCCCACGCGTAGCGTCCCACAGACGCGTAGCGTGGGCAGAACAGGCTGATGCGTAGCGTCACGCCACGCGTAGCGTCAGCCTCTGTTTTTAATTTTTGTTAATTTTTGCTGTGTGTTTGTTGTTGTTGTTTTCTTTTTTATTAATAAATTTTCATATTTAGTATTTGTTATACTTTCTTGCATAAGAATAAATTTGTATGAAATTTTGAATAAATTGTATTATTTGAAAACATGTGTGTTACTTTCTTTATAATTCATAAAAAAAAACAAAAATATATTGTGGTGTATTTGAATTTCAATTTTAGAAAAACAAAAAAATATTTTTGATTTAAATGTTATGGATTGATTGTTAATGTGTGATTGTTTAATGTGTGTTTAATTTTAAATTTTTACTTTTTACAGATGGCACCTAAGAAATCCATTCCCACTGCTGGTCCCTCTAAAAGACAGAGGAAGACCACGGATACCGACACCACCTCTGAGGATCCTGATCTTCAGGGACAGGAGGTGTTAGGACCGAGGGATCCCACCAGATTTCGCACTGATGCGAAATGGGCACGGTTTCATCAAATCAAGGGTCAGAGACTTATCTAGGAGAGGGTCCTTGATTTGAGTGCAGGAGACTATCCTGAGCTTCAGGATAGAGTGCAGCAGAGGAGATGGGGACCTCTATTCTCTCTACCTACTGAGGGGGACCCCATCTTAGTGATGGAATTTTATGCAAATGCCTTCAGGACTCGCCAGGACGCACCGAACATTGGGCAGCAGCGGACGAGTTGGGTGAGGGGTCGGCATATCTCATATGACCGGGACACCATCAGCACCCTATTGGGTAACCCTTGGGAGCCTACTCCCGAGGATGACACTTGTTTCTGGAAAGAAAACAGAAACAAGATTGCTGTTGAGGGAGAGTTAGGATACTCCCTCGAGGAGGTTGCTCATTTCTTGAGCAAGGATGGAATCTTTTTCAACCTGAGTAGGGTTGGAAGGAGTCCATCTAACCTCCTAAAGACCCAGCTGACCCCCATAGCTCAGGCGTGGTCCCACCTCATGCTTCATAATATCACTCCTGTCACCCACCTTTCTTCCCTTCTAGTTGATCGTTGTTGCCTTCTCTATTCTATCCTCCAGGGCCACACCATTGATATTGCTGAGCTTATATCCGAGCAGATTCACTTTTATGCCCTTGGGTATAAAGTGAATCGCCCCATTCCCTTTCCTCTCATCATATCTGCCTTACTGAGGAGGCAGGGAGTCATTGTACCTTCACCAGAGTTCACTAGTTCTTCAGGGAGAGTCCCTAAAGTTCTAGTGAACAGAGATTATTTTGTGCAGCAGTGCGAGCTTCCACCACTAGAGCAGGAGGCTCAGCCCCGACCTAGGAGGAGGAGATCACCAGTGCAGCCTCCATCTACTGATGCTGTCACACAGGGCTTTGCCCGGATATCACTTGAGCATCAGCATATGATGCAGATGATGGCTGCCACTCATAGAGCTTATATTCATCTTCACAATGAATTTTACCAGTACAGGTTACAGGGAGAGGGAGCACCTTATGTTACCCCGGCCGAGTTTGCAGCACATGTAGCTTGGCCCGGAGATTTGCCTACCTACCCTGAGACTGGTGGATCTTCTGGCGCACAGGTTGACTCTGATGGCGATGGTGATGATGAGGAGGAGGAGCAGGATGATGATCAGATGGAAGATTGATGATGTCATCTTCTTATTTACTTTGAGTACAGTTGATTCTAGTTTATATTTACATTTACACTTACACTTTATATTATGGTATTTCATTATTGTGTGGTGTGTTTACGTAGTTACTCGTTTTTGCTTATTTTTCTAAAAAATAATCCAAAAATAAAATTTTTATCTTTCAATCAAATTTTTGTTAATTAATTTATACACTTAGAGTTTTTACACAATAAAACTTAAATTTGTAAAATCAATTATCGATTTTTTTATATAACTTAGGAATTTTGATAAATTTAATTACAATAAGTTTATTAACCATCAAGCAAATTTCAATAACCGGGTGAATAGAGAGATATTTTTTTTAAACACTTGAGGGTTTAATCGACATATTTTCAATTCGAATTGATTTTGCTTTAATCTCTGATTTGTGTTGTTGTACAGAGAATTCGAGAAAATGATCAAGGCACATTTATTGGTGAAACGAAACCTTGGGCCAAACAGCTTACCTTGGTAAAAAGTCTTTTATCCTTTGCAAAGCCAATTTGAGCCTAAAATAAAATTCTTTGGTACCCTTAAAACCTAAATTTGTTTTAACCATTCCCTATACTTGATTGATTAAAAGAGCAGTTGAAATAAATGAAAAATATTTTGAGTGTTCTCACAAAAATGGGGAGTGAAAATAAGCAACTTGATTCTTTTCAAAAGGAAAGTATGAAAAAGAAAAAAATCAAAAATAGTGAAAAGAATCAAGTTGGGGGCATTTATTTTTCATCAATAAAAGAAAAAGAGAAGTTTGGGTCAAGAAAAAGCCTAAGAATTATAAAATGCTCTTTTATGATTTCAGGTTTTTGAATTCCAAGAAAAACCATTACTTCTTGAAAACCAAGCCTCATTACAACCCGTGAAAAGACCTTGTGATTTTCGAATTAACTCGGTATAAATAACCATTGATTAGATGACAAACAAAGTTAAATTCGTTTGATTTTATGATTGATTGAGTGAAATAGGTTACCAATTGCATAGAGATAAACACTTGTGAGGTAAGCCTGAAATTCTGCTTGATTGTTAATAGAATATTGTAAACAATTTTATCATTAGACCTTTGTTATATTTGATATCAATTTTTGATTATTACAAATTAGTTAAATTATGTAATTATTTTTTGTGGTAAATTTTCGGACTAACTTAAAAATTTCATTCCAAATTTTTATTTTTTATTTTTTATTTTTTTCTTATTTTTCTCTTGCTCGAGGACGAGCAATGTCTCAAGTTGGGGGTATTTGTTAGTCCTCAAATTTTCAATAAAAGCTTGAATAAAAATTTCATAAAAATTATAAAAATTAGTTTAATTTGTTAGAAAATTAGGATTTAAATTCAATAAATGGATGTTGTTGGAAATAATCTGCCCTTGATCAATTTTCTCTAGTTTTGCAGTGAAAAAGTTAAGAAATCAAGAGAAAATTACACTGGAGGAGCTGACGCGTAGCCTCACCCCACGCGTAGCATCAACAGCTATTTTTGATGCTGACGCTACGCATCACAGCCACGCGTAGCGTCAGTGCTGCGTGGTCTCCACCTCTACTTTGACCAACCACTCCACTTGGACCCAATAATGGGCACTCCACTCAGCCACAAGGGCCATCCCACTCACCATGAAAGGCCAAAAATCGGTGGAGACATGTCCATATGGCCAAGCATGATCAAATTTAATAATTTGAAGTGGCCATTATCAAGTGTTTAATGGAGGCTGAGTCAGGGGTGTGACGCGTAGCGTCACAGGGACACGTAGCGTCAACACCCTTGCTCAGCCCTATAAATAGGGCCATCCAACACCATTCAAATCATCCCATCCCATCCCATTCCATAGCATTTCTTTTCTCTCTTGTGCTCGACTTTGAGTACTTCTTTTGTGAGTTGTAGTTCTAGAATAGTTTTCTAGATACTTGAGTGTGTTTCGGTGTATTGTGATCATTGTATCGTGAAGTTCCCATCGTCTTCGTAATGTCAAAATCTGTAAGTGTTGTTTCTACTTTCACCATGTGTAACTAATTTGTTTATGTTGGAATTGGTGAACTAATCTATTAAGTATAATGTTGTGAATTCGACCTCTGCATGTTTATGATTCAAGTCCATGTTAGTATTTTAACCTTTTATTAATATGAACGTCAAACGGGAGAATGATTTTCATGTGTATTGAAACTTGTTTTATTAGTATGAATGTTAAACGGGAGAATGATTGTTCATGCCGTATTGAAACTTGTTTTGACGAAAGTAAAAAGTTGGAATACCCTTGGTATCTCAATTCTATAGGGGTTGTTAACCATTGTTGCCATAAGGCCAGGTCTTAATGCAAGTTTTTACTGAGAAAGCTCACGAGGGATCGGACTTTACGGTGAATTCTTAGAATTTATATCACGAGGGATCGGTTATAATGATTTTAAGCTGCAATGACATGAAACTTGATGATTAAATATGCATGTCTTGAGTTCCTCATTGTTATTCTAGATTAGGGATCCAATTTCCAATATAATTTGTTTATCTGTGTTTATCTCAAGTATCTTACCTATTCTAGATTGCAACTCGTTTTTTTTAGATAGATTTTATTTTCTTTTATCTTATGAACCATTCAATCATGCTATCCTGTGAATATTGTATAAATTGTATATAAATTATTCTTTTGTTTATAACTTCCTTCCCATTTACCATAGTAAATAGAAAATTACTGTTATTATTGGACTTTCAATCCCAGTGGAACGATATCTAAAATTTGAAAACTACAAACGATTGGTGCGCTTGCCAATTAACAAACCCGGTGGTGGAAAAGAACTGTTGAGATGCTATCGCCGGGTTAACAATAGGTGAGTCATTAATGCTATTCGGTATGCTACAGGACTGACTCGCTCCAATACTTCATAGGGTCCAATGTATCAGGGGTTCAACTTCTTACTCTTCAAGGCTCGTCCGACTCCTTTACTCGGTGAAATCTTTAGAAACACCCTATCACCGACCGAAAACTCAAATGGGTTAGTCCGTTTATGATGATAGCTTTTCTGTCTGTCCTGAGACGCCTTCATCTTCTCTCTAATTATTTGGATTTATTCTGAAGTCTGTTTCACAATTTTCGGCCCCAATAGTAGACTTTCACCAGTTTCCGACCAACAAAGTGGGGTTCGACATTTTCGACCATACAGTGCTTCATAGGGTGCCATGCCAATACTGCTGTGGTGGCTATTATTATATGTAAATTCAATTAAGGGAAGGTACTGCTCCCAACTACCACCATGCTCAAACACGCACGCCCTTAATAAGTCCTTCAGACTTTGTATCGTTCGCTCGGATTGTCTATCCGACTAGGGATGGTAGGCGGAACTTAGCCAAAGTTTCGTGCCTAATTCTTTGTGCATGCTTGTCCAAAACCGGGACGTGAATCTAGGATCCCTATCCGATAGGATAGAAGTCGGCACACCATGCAGTCGGACAATTTCGTGGATATACATCTGGGCTAACTTCTGTAATGGATATCTCATGTTCACCGGCAGGAAGTGTGCGGTTTTCATCAATCGGTCAACAATGACCCAAATGGCATCATAACCCGCTCGGGTTTTAGGCAATCCCATTACAAAGTCCATAGCAATTGAGTCCCATTTCCACACGGGGATCTCAAGGGGTTGCAACGCACCATACGGTTTCTGATGTTCGACCTTCGACTTCTGACAGGTGACACACCGAGCCACATATTCCGCTATATTCCTCTTTAATCCGGGCCACCAGAATTGTAGTCTTAAATTGTGGTACATCTTCGTAGTACCCGGGTGGATACTTAACAGGCTCTTGTGGGCTTCATCAAGCACCATCCTCCTTAATTCACCTTCACCCGGCACATATATCCTATTCTTCACTCGGAAAATTCCATCCGATCCCTCGGTCAAAGATAAGTCCTTACCCTTGGCCTGAGTCTCCTTCATCTCAGCCAAGTAGGGATCTAACTTTTGCTGTTCAAATACCAGTTTCAGGAACTCATTTGTAATCTTCAACGTACCGAGCGTTATCCTCCGAGATGAAGGGACGTCAACATACAAATTCATGTCTCGGAATTGCTCCAATAACTCCACCTCCTTCACCATCATCACTGCCACATGGAGGGATTTCCGACTTAATGCGTCGGCTACAACGTTCGCCTTACCCGAATGATACTTCAGCTCGAAGTCGTAATCCTTTAAAAACTCCGTCCATCTCCCCTGCCTCATGTTCAGTTCTTTCTGGTCGAATAAGTATTTGAGACTCTTGTGGTCGCTGTACACCTCAAATTTGGAACCGTACAAGTAATGCCTCCATATCTTTAATACAAATACCACAGCTGCCAACTCCAAGTCATGGGTCGGATAATGCTGCTCGTGCGGCCTCAATTGCCGAGAGGCATAAGCTATCACTCGGTCCTTTTGCATTAGTACGTACCCCAGGCCGAGTCCCGACGCATCACAGTAGACCACGAAACTTTCTTGCGGATTTGGTAATGCCAACACTGGAGCAGTTGTCAACTTAGACTTTAACTCTCGGAAACTGCTCTCACACTCGGAACTCCAAACGAAAGGGACATTTTTCCAAGTCAACTTAGTTAGTGGCAAAGCAAGCTTAGAAAAACCTTCAATAAACCTTCTATAATAGCCAGCTAGGCCCATAAAGCTTCTTATCTCTGAGGCCGACTTGGGTCTCTCCCATGCCATTACAGCCGCTACTTTCGAAAGATCCACCGAGACGCCTTCCTTAGAAATTACATGCCCGAGAAAGTGGATCTTATCCATCCAAATATCACACTTTGAAAGTTTTGCAAACAGCTGTTTCTCCTTCAATATTTGAAGTACCGAACGGAGGTGTTCCTCATGCTCCTCAGGGGTCTTGGAATAGACTAAGATATCGTCAATAAAAACGACTACGAATCGGTCTAGATATGGGTGAAAGATGCTGTTCATATAATTCATGAATACAGCGTGGGCGTTTGTCACACCAAACGGCATTACTACATACTCGTAGTGGCCGTATCGAGTCCTGAAGGCAGTCTTGGGGATATCCGAGTCCTTCACCCGGATTTGGTGGTATCCCGATCGTAAATCGATCTTCGAGAAGACTGTAGCACCGCGTAGCTGGTCAATCAGGTCGTCTATCCTGGGCAATGGGTACCGATTCTTAATCGTAAGCTTGTTTAGCTGTCGGTAATCTATACATAACCTCATGCTGCCATTCTTCTTTTTAAGAAGTAACACCGGTGCGCCCCATGGTGAGACACTCGGTCGAATAAACTGTTTTTCGAGTAACTCATCCACTTGTTTTTTCAACTCAGCCAGTTCTGTTGGGGATATTCTATAAGGTGCGCTGGAGACCGGCTCGGCTCCAGGAATCAAGTCTATAGAGAATTTAACTTCTCTATTTGGAGGGAGACCCGACACATCCTCCGAAAACACCTCGGGAAATTCACAGACAGTCAGAATATCGTTCACTCGGGCCCTACTCTCTCCCCTAGTTAAACAAAGCATCATAAATATCTGAGCTATACCTTGTACCGCGTAGTCATCATTGATCTGCCTCGGAAAAATTACTCTTCAGTTCTGATAATCCACCACTACCTTGTTGGCCGAAAGCCAATCCATGCCCAGTACAATGTCAAGGTCTTTCAAAGGCACACATACCAAATCGAAGGTGAAACTCCGATCGCCCAACGTAAAGGTTACATCTTTACACATCATTGATGTCAACACTTTAACGCCGGTCGGATTAGCTACTTCCAAAGTCCGATTCATATACACAGTCGGTAATTTCAAACGTCTCACACAATCGTCAGCAATAAAGGAGTGGGTAGCTCCAGAATCAAAAACTACATTAAGTGTATATTTACCGAGCGAGCACTTACTTTGCACCAAGTCATTTGCTTGTGCAGTTTCCTCGGCGTTGATGGCGTAAACTCTCCCGGTAGCCGGTAGGTTGGCATTTCCTTTTCTGTCGTTTGGGGCAAACATCATGTTTACTCGAGTTCCATTGCCTCTGCCCCCAGTTCCGCGGCCACCATTTCCACGGCCTCTCCCTTGGAAGCCTCCACGATGCACGTTGGCGTTTGCTTGGTGTAATTGAGGACAGTCGGGGCGAATATGCCCCTTCTCATTGCAATGAAAACATATAACATCTCCTCTGCCATCACAATTCTGAGCAAAGTGGTCGCCACCACATTTGAAACACTTGCCATATTTTGGACGACCACCAGTCCGACCCCCTTGGTTACGCCGACCTTTATATCTAGCGGAGGGTCCACTTCTTCCAACGTTACCTGATCTCTTGAAGCATGACTATTTGAGGCCTCAAGGAGGGATCTGCATTGCTGCTTTAGCCCGAGTGGGCCTTGTCATCTTCCTCGAAAATTCTGCATTTGTTCACCAGCACTGGAAAGCTTCTAATTTCCTGGTGTCTGAAAGCTCTTTTAATGTCCGATCTCAGTCCGTTCTCAAATTTAAGGCATTTGGAACTCTCAGTCCCGAGTGTTTGGAAGGGCGGGTAAAACAGGCACAACTCTTCAAATTTGGCTGTATATCCTTCTACAGACATGGAACCTTGTTTCAGTTCCATAAATTCCAGTTCCTTCTGACTCCTTATTGTGTCGGGGAAATACTTCTCTAGGAAGCACGTTTTAAAATTTTCCCAGGTCAGTTGGGTGTCAGTATCAGTCAATCGGTTTTTGGTGATCTTCCACCAATTTTTCGCTTCGTCCCGCAACATGTACACTGCGCACTCGACTTTCTGGACCTCAGTACAGTGAAGGCCCCCAAAAATTCTCTCCAAATCTTGAGTCCATTTGTAAGCTGCTTCGGGATTAAATCCCCTTTGAAACTCACTCGGCTTCCTCTTCAGGAAGCGATCCAGTGCTTGGCCATCTTCGGTTCGAGGCTGGCTCTGCCTCTCGAATACGTCAGCAAAACGCTGGAAGGCTGTGGCTATGGCTTCCATGCTATGATGATTCGCCATGACTTATTCTAAAATCAACACCCTTTTTAAGGATAAGTTTACAGAATTGCTTACTCCCGATCGGATTTCAGCTCAACATTCAACATCTATAACACATTATCATACAATTCTTAAACATCACTAATTAATTGGACAGGATAGGAACAATCCTCTACCCTTAGAACAACATCTCATAAACACATGGCCATACAATGATACGTAATTAGGCATCGAAGCCCTCAGATATTACAAACAATTTATGAAAACTTGTCCTAGAGTACATTACCACTTACTAGGAGTAAGCATACCTTGGCCTTGGACCTTTTAAGTCCGCTCTGATACCAAAATGAAACATCCTAACTTAATTAAAAATAATTCCGAAACTAAGGAAATTTTTTTCCAAAATAAGACTAATGAGACCGGGCGCAATAAAAGGAGACAAAGGAAAGCAAGGGAAATAGAACCCAATCCTATGCAAACAGCGGAAGAAGCAGCGCCTAAGCGAACCCCAACACAACGCTTACTCGCTCAAGCGAGATCCAACACGCTTGAGCGAGACAGCCTAACTCGCTCGAGTGAAACACCATTCGTGTAAGCGAAACCAATTTGAGGCTTTCATTCTCACTCACGCTCGCTGGAGCGAACACTTAATCGCTGAGGCGAGTAACTCCACTCGGTTTCCCCTTCACTCGGAATTAGAGTCTAGGTTCACTCGGAATATCTTATTCTCACGACTCCCTCGGGTATTCCCTCACTCACACCCTATTTTATTCTTAAGGGATTCACGACTAAGACTCACTCGGAAGTTGACTCTCACTATCCCTTCACTCGGGGATGTTTTCCGTACCTACCACTCGAGAATGTAGTCTACATCACACTAAAGTTCCCTCACCAAGCCATATTCTGCCTAAGAATTGTATAACTTTACTCACTCAGAAATACCCTAATTTCCCTCCACTCGGAATACATATAAATTCCTCTACATGCGCAGGACCTTGCAAGACTGGAATCTGCTCCCTAT
Source organism: Clitoria ternatea (assembly GCA_037962975.1). Lineage (NCBI taxonomy): Eukaryota > Viridiplantae > Streptophyta > Magnoliopsida > Fabales > Fabaceae > Clitoria > Clitoria ternatea. The sequence goes on from CM075670.1 coordinate 148,030,819, forward strand.
CATTTAGATCTTACTCTCTCTCTAGTAAGTTTACCACAACAGGCTTACCCGAACTCGTATTGCCAATTCAATCATCAGGGAAACATTCACTCGGTCGATTTCCACACGGAATCACCAAAACACCCTTTAGTCAGAAAATTGTATTAAAGAAACCTTTCGCTCCCTAACACACTGATCAACGTACACCACCCGAACATTCATACACAGCATAGGATGAACATACAGTATAATGTTTATATATGAACATCTACATGCACATTGTCATACTCTCAACCCGAAAAGTGTTTAGTTCAAATATAATTAAACAAAGGACCAAAATATGAGCCGGCCAAGGCTATGACTAAACCTTATATACAGTATATACATATACACATATAATTCCACAGTACACAAACGCTTCACACGGTATGTAGTCCTTCCATCATGCGAATCATACTATTCTATTTAACGATGCGTCTACATGCATGCCTGCGGATCCGACTTAAACAATGATTTTCAGTTACAGGTTCCCCTTACTGGCCTCTCGTCCATTAGCCCTTCCGGTGTGGTACCGGCCTCCCATTGACGTCTCGAGACTTAACTCTAGCTCCCTCGGCTACCACGAGCTCTCACAGGATCTAGCCAAGGGTCTATAGCTGGAGATCATTTCTTTGGGGGCTCCTGACCTTCCACAGGTCACCCCGTTCCTATACATGCAGCTTATGTGTTTTATCAGCGAGCATCCTCAATTATCCGACACATTTCTCGTAACCATTAGAGTCATAACCGATCCAATATAGTTCCTACATTCACTCGTCAATCGTACCAGCATACACAGCAATCAAACAGTTCATGTTTATAACATCCCAGATAAAATCAACCAACAGCTACACATACATATCCTCTCGGTATTAACAATAATAGGAACATGCATCACACGCGTTTATGTGTAAATGACTATCAGAACTCAGCACAATAACCCTGAATACATGCATATAAATGTATAACTATTAATAGGACTCTACTATCACACATATGGTATCCAAGGATTAACAATCATGCATTGCACATAGTCATCATAGACACATTCGTACACACGTAAGGCAATACGTTCATCCGGTACCATCCATAAACCATGCATTTGACATGCAAGCGCCCCCTACCTACTGAAGGGACTCGAGAAGCTCCTCTGTTTCCCAACGTTTGGTCCGATGCTCTGTTTGCTTCGTTCACCACTCCCACCGTTCAGTCTCCGTCGAATACAGTTGTTACCCTCTAATCCGCTTGGGAACAGGAAGCTATTCTTCACCCACTTTGACGATTGTCCTTCACCAACAGAGGGGACTCCGAATCCTCTGCTCACCGTTGTCGCGAGTTCACGGAACAGAGGACAGGGAGAAGAAGAACGAAGAAGAAGAGAAATAGAGGAAGGGAAGTCTCAAAGGGTTATGGTGAGTGGACAGTAGTGGGGCTGATTATATATATACACGCAGAATGAGAAGAGTGGGGTGGGAGAATGTGAAGCAACAACTTATCACGTGGTACACACACGCAAATCACAATCAATTAACCATTAATCAAGTTCTTAAGTTAAAATTAATTAATAAGTAATTCATGCTTTTGCAATTATTTTTAGTTTGGTGGTTTTAATCTCGTTCGGTACTTAATTTTCAAATCGGGATGTTACATATTTGTTAGTCCTCAAATTTATAATAAATTCTTTAATAAAAATTATGAAAAAAAAATAAAAATTAGTTTAATTTGTTAGAAATTTAGGTTTTAAATTCAATAAATGGATGTTGTTGAAAATAATCTGTCCTTGATCAATTTTCTCTAGTTTTGCAGTGAAAAAGTAAAGAAATTAAAGAGAAAAATTGAAGAACTAAAGAGCTGACACGTAGCATGGGAATTTTTGATGCTGACACTACACGTCAGAGCCACACGTAGCGTCAGGGCTGCGTGGACTCCATTTCCAGCTGGACAACCAATCAGTCAAAAGGCCAAATAATGGCAAATCCAATCAAACTAAATGCCAAGCCGAATTGGGAACATGTGGAACCATTGTCTGGGCATTATTAGATTAATTAATTTTAATAATGGCCACTTAATCACCTTTTTAATGGGGGCTGAGTCAAGAACCTGACGCGTAGCATCAGGACCCTTCTTCAGCCATATAAATAGGGCCATTCTCCATATTTCAAAGCATCCCTTCTGAATTCAGAATCTATATTCTCTCTTTTCACTTGAGTTTGAGTGTTCTTCTTTGAGTTTGTAAGGTTAGAGTGATTTCTAGATACTTGAGAGTGTTTTGTAGTAGTATGAGCTCTTGTATCGTGAAGTGTTTCCAAGTCCTCATAAAGTCAAATTCTGTAAGTGTTGTTCTTACTTTTACCATGTGTAACTAAATTGTTTATGTTGGAATTTGGTGAATCAATCTGTTATATGATGTTCTGATTATGACCTCTGCATATTTATGATTCAAGTACATGTCAGTGTTTAAATCTTTTTTTAGTGTGAATGTCAAACGGGAGAATGATTTTCATGCGTATTGAAACTTGTTTTATTAGTATAAATGTCAAACGGGAGAATGATTATTCATGCCGAATTAAAATCTATTTTAATGAAAGTAAAAGTTGAAATACCCTTAATATGCCAATTACTAGGGATAGAACTGGTGATTATTGTTGCCATAAGGCCAAGACGTAATGAAAGTTTTTATTGAGAAAGCTCACGAGGTATCGGACTTTACAATAAATACTTAGAATTTATATCACGAGGAATCGGTTATAATGACTTTAAGCTGCAATGACATGAACTTGATAATTAAGTATGTATGTTTGTAATTACTTCATTATATTTTAGTGCGAGGATCCTAATTCCAACATAATTTGTTAATCTGTGTTTTTACATCAAGTATCTAAATTATTCTGAATTATATATCAATTCTCTAGATAGATTTTATCTTTTTTATTTTTTATGAACAAATCAATCATCAAATTCTGTGAATACTGTATAAATTGCTTATATATTATTCTTTTGCTAATAATTTTTGACAAATTTACCATAGTAAATAAGAAATTACTGTAAGTTACTGGACTTTCAATCTCAGTAGAATGATATCTAAATTTGAAAACTACAAACGATTGGTGCGCTTGCCAATTAAAAACCCAACAGTAACACGGGGGTAAACAGACACCTACATTCTTCTTTTGAGACCTAGGCAATATGACAAAAAGATTACCCATGAGGGTTTCACCAACACCCTCACATTTGTACATAACAATAAAAAGTTTGTTTTGCATTCTTAACTCTTAAGTAAGTCTTGGAAGACCAACTTCAAATGAAGTTAAAAAAGGATAGGGAGGTTGAGCCTTCCATCTCCCACCAATAAACTAAAAAATAAAAAAAGGTAAGGGAGTTGCCACTAGTGATGACTCCAAGAGGCATTCTTCTCTTCTTTCCTCAAAGCATGATGTGAAAAGAGCCTTCTTCACCAATCTCTGTATGTGCTTTATCCTACAAACACTCCTAGCACCTCTTTGTGTTTAGTAAGTCCTTTTTTGCCTAAATGGGTGTTAAACCTCTATTAAGAGTTTGGGGATGTCTTTCCTCAAGACCTTCCCTAAGGTTTACCTCCTATAAGGGGAATTGAGCACCCAATAGACCTTATCCCTGGTACTAGTCTCCCTAGTAGACTTGCTTATAGGTGTAACCCCAAAGAATCTCTTAAAATGGAAAAACAAACCCAAAATCTTTTGTCCAAAGGTTGGATTACAAAGAATTTAAGCCCTTGTGTTGTCCCAATTCTCTTAGGTTCCAAAAAGAATGGTTCATGGAGGATATGTACCGATTGTAGAGCAATCAACAATATAACCATCAAGTATAAGCATTCTATTCCTAGACTTAATGATATCTTGGATAAACTTTGTGGCTCTACCATATTTTTCAAAATTGATCTTAAAAGTGGTTACCACCAAATAAGAATTAAGGAAGGAGATGAGTGGAAAGCTGCTTTTAAAATAACTTGGACTATATGAATGGTTGGTGATGCCTTTTGGCTTAACAAATGTCTCTAGTACTTTCATGAGACTCATGAACCATGTTTTAAGGAAATTCATTAGGCACTTTATGGTGATCTATTTTGATGACATTTTAATCTATTCAAAGACCATGGACTCTCACCTTATCCACCTTAGGCATGTGTTACTAACCTTAAGGATACACAAGCTTTATGCTAACATGGATAAGTGTTCCTTTGGCATGGATCACATTGTCTTTCTTGGTTTTGTTATTAGTGCTAAGGGGGTCCAAGTTGATGAGGACAAAGTCAAAGCTATTAATGCTGAGTCTACCCCTAAAAATATAAGTTATGTTAGAAGCTTTCATGGTCTTGCTAGCTTCTATAAAAGGTTTGTTAAAGATTTCTCTACTTTGGTCTCACGTTTAAATGATTTGGTGAAAAAGAATGTTCCTTTTCTTTGGGCCCAAAGCAAGAGAAAGCCTTTATCGAATTAAAGCATAGGCTCACACATGCTCCTATCTTAGCTCTTCCTAATTTTTCCAAAACTTTTGAGCTAGAGTGTGAAGCCTCAAATATTGGCATAGGTGTAGTTGTACTTCAAGATGGGCACCTCATTACTTTCTTTAGTGAAAATCTCAATGAGGCATACCTCAATTATCCAACCTATGACAAGGAATTCTTTGCCTTAATTAGAGCCCTATGAACTTAGGAACATTATTTGATCCCAAAAGACTTTGTCATTCATAGTGATCATGAGTCACTCAAATACATTAAAGGGCATCATAAGTTAAATAAGAGGGATGCTAAGTGGGTTCAATATTTGGAAATATTCCCTTACGTTATTAAGCACTAAAGTGTCAAATCTTGTAACATCGCAACCTTTTCTGAAAAGTCCCGATGGACAGTTTCCTGTGTGATGTAGTTGTATAAGGATGATTGTTTGTGTTTGTGGCTGCGGGTAGTGTTATGGTACTAGATAATGATGATTTTATGGGATTCAACCAATAAGTGTGTGATAGTTGTAGGGGCACTGAGGCCTGATTTTGTGTTATGGTTTGGTGATTTGATGAATATTTGATAAATAATTGATGATTTAATGAGTTAAGTGGAATCAATATAAATGGGGATGGTTAACTAGTAATTAGTTGGGCAATTTATTAAAAGAAATAATACTAATAAGGGTGATGTGAAGTGAATGAGTGACCTAATGTGATGTCAAATAGTGATATGGACATGGTGACATAATTCTCATAATAATAATAATCCTAGAAAGTATCCTGAAGGACGTGATCATCGAAAAATCTCACCGAAAGCGGAACTAGGAACCAGATCGAACCACAAAAGATACAAGAGGCCAAAGAGGCACTCCTAAAGGCTTTGGTTAGCTTCCTCACTTCCTTGGATGGACCCAAGCCCAAGGAGAAGCATTTGAAGGCCCTTGCTTGCTTCTCTTGCACTATTTTAAAGTAAGAGACCTTATAGCCTTATTTAGACCTCCTTTGGGCCTCTTTTAGGCCTTCTCTTTCACCTTGTAAATATTTTAGAAGTGTTTTTATTTGTTTAGGAATTAATTAGGTTTAGGAATTATTTTTTAGTTCTTGCATGGCCAAGCTGATGTGGGCAACTATTGAGCCTTATACCATTCATCTTTCTTTGTTTTGGGCCTTGTATTTAGACCACCTTTGTAGGCTTTTAGCATTGGGTTAAGGAGAGACTCCAAGGCCCATGGTTGGTGTCGTCACACAAGAACTATATAAGCACCATTCCCTTCCAAATTTCATTAGCTAAGATTCATTTACAAATTTCTAGTGAAATTAAGTGTTTTCCTCTTTATAAACTCTCTTGAGTGCTTACCTCTCTTCCTTAGATCTTATCCTTTGGAACCTTTTCCAAAGATGGTGATCCTCACAAGACTTATCTCTCTTGTCCAAGAGAGTGACGTCCTCACTCTCTACTCCTAGCCTTTCCATACTTCCACTTTTAGTTCCTAGATTCTCCTAACTAGTTCCCCTAGGTTTTCCACTAATTTTCCACTCCAAATTCTTCTATTTGTGTCTTATGCAACACCTCCAAGTCCTACAATCCATTCATTTCATGTTGTACAAAGTGAAAAAGACCAAAATCCTAAGGCAATCCTACATCACTAGCCTTTTCAATAATATTGGTTCTAATAAGACCAATAGTAGTTTGAACCATTTAGGAAGTGGTTTAAACCATTTAGAAGTGGTTCAAACCATTCCTACTTAGTGGTTCCAACCATTCTTGCTCAATGGTTCCAACCATTTAGGCATCTTTTGAATTCTGACGTGTTTTGCCCAAACTTGGTTCATTAATTATTTTTTTTAGTTTTCCAATTAAAGCCTGAGATTAATTAATTACGAGTAAGACAACTTAGTATACTCAAATTATTACCTAACTCTTACAATGAATCTAAAGGAAGTCTTAAACGTATTTTGGATAAGACCAAATACTTCTAAACCCTTTAGATTTGTTCATTCCAAATAAGCTTGATTTTTCTTGCTACCACCAATATTCCAGAGTTGAACTTTATTAAGATTTTTAACTGTCTAGATATATTGCTTATTCTAGGATGTTGGTTCCTTCATTATAACTTGTTTGACATCATCAAAACTAACATAATTTAAAACCTTATTTTTCATTATTGAAAGCTATTTCAACATAGCATTCACATTCTCTCCTATTCACATTCTCTCCCTTTTTAATAATGGCAACCTGTTTCATGAGGTTTTGATAAATGCAAATATGTAAGTAAGAAACAAACAAAATATATTATCCCCCTCTTCAAACAAACAACATATGACAAATCATACTATATTATCCCCCTCAAACAAAATATATTCTTTCCCTTTAATATATACTAAATGTTATGTTAAAACTTCCCCCCTTTGACATTATCAAAAAGAATATCAAATGAATTATAAGTTTGTAAAGTACTTATCATATATTGAGGGACTGATAAAGTCTTGAGGGAGGGACGTCTACTTTTATAGAAGTATTGTTGTATAGCAATTTTATATGCCATTTTAATTTCTTCATTCAATATTTCTTGATTGAACTCATTGTATGTAGGCATGATTATCTTTTCAAACTTTCTTGTGGACAATAACAAGTTGACCAAGTTAAGAAGTGATCCTTCAAAATACTTAGCTTCGATCAATTCACCTAAAACGATCATGATGGTTCAGAGAACAGACTTAAAAGGGAGGGGGTGAATAAGTCTGTTCTTTTTTTAAAACCAAAAACTACATTTAATCGAATGCACCATTTTGCATAATGGAATAAGCAACATACTTTTGTAACTGAGGGAAATTAGCGAGATTGCATCAAACTCTTGTAAATATAGGGATAAAGAGACCACAAAAGAGATTTATATTGGTTCACTTCTAACACTAAAGCTACATTCAGTACCTTCAGACTTGAAGGGTTTTTCACTATGAAAAATTGTCCTTTTTACATGAGCTGCACAAACGCGCCCTTGAGTATTATTGAATCCAGCCACTCTTGGCTTAAGCACATCACATGCTTTTGAGTATTCTTGACACTAGCCACTCCTGGCTTAAGCCGAGTATTCTTTTGCAGCACCCACTTCTGGAGCAGACCCAAGTATACTTTCACAAGCCACTCCTAGCTCAAACCTATGTATTCTTTCTAAAGCCTCTTTAGGCCAACAGTGTTTCCGAACAGATCTACCATACTGGTACTTACAAAGAATTAGAAGAATTATCACAACAAGATTAATAAGCCTTTTGACTTAGCTGGGCTAAGCAAAAAGTCTGTTCATCAGACTTGTACAAATAAAGAAAGGCTTATTTTACAGATGACTTAGTACATGTAAAAGTATAGAAGAAGTGAGATACATACTAAGTCTGAAAGCTTAGTCAAAGACAATGTGCTCACAGAGGAGATGGATTGGAGTTGATTGCATGTGTTTGACTTCAGGTACTGTGGCTTTTGAGATTTGGAATAAGATGCATATAGTTAGCTTTTTTTTTCTTCGATGGCATTTCTCTGATATTTTTTCTTCTATATAAACTTCTATCATTTATGATTTTCCTGGGCTGAATGTTTTTCATATTTTTCTTTTCATTTTCACTGAGTACCCTTTTTACTCTTTTCTTTATTTCTTTCTTTCTCTCTTTCTCTCTTTCTTTTGCTTACAGATTCTCTCTTTTTACCACTCGACTTTCATGTCTTCATCTCTTTCTTATCTACTTTCTCATTTTACTATCGATGATCCCATTCTAATTGTATAAGAGTAAAGTTGTAATTTATAGATCTTTCTTTTAGATGTGAAACTAAAGAAGGAGAGATTTATTGGATGACCATTGAGGGATGATTTAACTATTAAAGGGTATTTTACCTAACGGATGAATACTTTTGGTCAGAGAGAGTCTTTCTGCACATAAAGTATAGGGCAGAGAACTTTTGAGACTTGTGCAACAGAGGCAAAGTAGGATATATAAGTTTCACTAAGATGGAAAGTTCCCATTCAGAGGTTTTCTGAATTATCAAGGTATTGGTGAAAATAGATGCTTTGAGATGAATCTTAATCCTCCTTGCTTGAATACTCTCTTTATCATAAATAACACCTTCACGTTTTGATGGAGACTACTTTTGGAGAGTTATCATACTGAGGACCGGACTTGTTCAGGAAAGACTTCTGAAATGATTCTGGGTCTGGTGATCCATAAGATGTTGATGATGAGACTCATAGATTAAAGCAATCAGATTCTTGCTTGAGATATTCTAAAAGGTCTGGAGCAACTTCTAGCTTGATGAAGTATGAAGATAGAGTCTGGTTGTTGAAGAGCTTTGCTTTGAGGAGAGAGAGACTTTACCATATACTTGGTGCATGCAGTATGTAACATCCCAATTTTTATATAAATATTGAATTAAGGGGAAATAAATGACAATTATTTATGTATGGAAATATTAATGCCCTAAAAATATAGACATGAATTAAATTGAGTATTGAACTGTTCTTTACTGGGGGTGTAAAAGTATGGTTGATGAACAATTCAAAATGTACATATAATGTCAATCTGGTACAAGGAGATATTTGTATATGTGCAAATACGGAGTATCCTTGTATACTGGGGCGGAATACAATGCACTTCTGGCGGTGTAGCAGTCCGCCTGAAGTAACCTTCTTTGCCTTGACACAATTGGTGGTGGTACCTGCATTTATTCTCCGACGCTCAAGTCAGTATTCTGAAATACTGTAAGACTTAGAAAGCAAATCTGAGAGAATTATGCAAGTAAAAGTGTAAGGTTCAGAATTGAGGGAGGATCCCTTATACCTTTTTGCTGAGGTTTATATACCTGTTACTGGTGCTCCATTATTGGTAGGACCCGTTCCTTGTTTTCTGGCATAATGCAAGAAAGTTAGTGGGTCCCAGTGTCGTTCACGAGCACAATCACTGTAGTGGGTGTTTCCACTTGCCTGGAAAGCGTTAATGCTTTATTATTTTATTCATTGTTCCCTTTTATGTGTAACAGCGTGATTCCCATTTTCAACCTCTCAAGACAGAGTCAATCTCGTGCCGGGGTTACAAGTATGGGCTCGCTACGCAGTATGGGAAATTCAATATTCCGCCTGTATTAAGCCTATGGATTGGCGGAGTAATATGCATTGGAAATACTTTATGCATGTGTATAAGATATTCAATGTTTTCCACCTTGGCGGAGTAATAAGCTTTGGCGGAGTAACGTGCCCTGGCGGAGTAACGTGCCCTGGCGGAGTTACGTGACCTGGCAGGGTTACATGCCATGGCGGTATATACTCCGTATAAAAGTAATTATAAGGTATTTGAGACGTACTTCTCCTGTTCAAAATGCTGATCTGGCAAAGCATTAAAACCATGCTCTTGGGGACCGGTGTTGGGACCGGATCATATGCCCCCTAGCTTGTTATAGTGACTGGCGGAGTCACTTTAATAAGCTATAACACTTTTAGCTTTTATAGGCATGGGTTTAGGCGGCGTTTGCTAGTTCAGGATTTACGGACAAGTGTTTTCATGCATTTATTTCTTTTGTCATTACTTGCCACGCCTGTCATTAAAGCACCTCGAAACCATATTTTGCCGCTTCAATATCTCATTGCCACGTATTCCCTCGTAACAATTGCCATTCCAATGATGGGACATAAATGCGTGGGATGGCAGTTGAAATACGTTTTCGAGGTTATTACCATGGGGCTTGGATTTTGAAAATGCGGCCTAGGAAATACCTGCCCTTAGATTCATCTATCGGTTTCAGAATCAAAGGAATCGTCAGTGAGATTCATCCAATGGCTGTAAACACATCTTTGAAGTTTTTGGGGTTTCGCTTATTTCCCCCCAAGCCATGCCTATAAATAGGTAAACTCTTGGGAGAGGAAATGTTTTGCTTCATCTTCTACCTTGCGTTTTTATGCTGAAACTGCTTTTGGGACACTACTTTTTTTCGAGTTGTTTGTTGTTGTAGTTCTTCACTTCTTCAGAAATTTAAGGTAACTCTCTTGTTCCTCTGTTTTCTGTCTTCACTGTTATTGGGTTGGTTTTGTTTTCTTTATATGTGTGTTTGTTAAAACGAGGATGAGAGGAAAAAAGTCAGAGTCGTGCTCTAGGGTTTCTGTTCGCCCCATGTTTTCGGATATTGAGAGTGAAGATGAGGCTTTCTATACTGGGAGGGATTCAACATTTTACAGCAGCGTGGAGTGTTTTAGTAATGCTGTACATTCGTTTGTATCAGGAGGTATTTCCCAAATACAAGTGATAACGATGGCAGAATGTCAGAATGTTGTGTTGCATGGGTTGGACTGGGAAAAGATGCTTGAAACTGACCCTTATTATTGGGTTGAGGAAGATGTTAAAGATGCTTCCTCTCGTCATGCAACAACAAGTGGTGGGGTGATGGAGTTGTCTGTGCCAATCTGGAAGGATGAAAGGAGGTTCATCGTCCGTTCGCTGAAGACGTTTGAACGTATATGCCACCGTCCTCAAGATGAACATACATTATACATGTACGATATTTTGTTTACCCAGCTGGGGGTACGATTTCCGCTGAATAAGTTCCAGATGGGCGTACTCAAATTTCTGGACTGCGCCCCTTCTCAGCTGCACCCTAATGGTTGGGGGATAGTTCGCAGCTTTGAAGTGTTGGCTAAACATCTGGAATTTACGCCTACTATGGCGTTGTTCTTTGCTTTCTGTCGCATCATGAGGAGGGTGAATGCGAGAACTGGCGGTATGGGTTTTGTAACTCTTCGGGCGGAGCCGAAGATTGTGAACTTTAAGGCGTTTGCTGAGGAAGAACAAGTCCGTTTTTTGGCGGAGTAAGGAGGGAATTGATAAATTCCCAGTAGCGTGGACCCATGAGCACTTCCTCCTAACCAAACAAGCTTATGAAGTTGAGGAGAGTGCCCTATCAGCTACTTCCGTGGAAGTCCTGCGGACATTGAAGGAGTACAACTCCGTCCATAAGCAGATTTTATGCCGAAGGCTGCATGGGCGGGATGCTGAGGGATACTAAGTAATGCTTTATCATTAACAATTCCAATGTTGCTTGAATACTACTCCTGTTGTTTCCTGTAGCTTCTAATTGTATTTATGTATGTTATTTTGCAGGAGAGATCGCTGAATTTCCTGGGATGGAGCGTATCAAGCAAATTCGCATGAGTCGCCAGGAAATTGATGCGGAAAATAATGTGCAGCCTAGGAGGAATCTGGCTGCTGCTCTGACAAAAACTCTCCCTTTCCCTGCCTCCACTAACGTAGTGACGTTGGAAGGTGTTGCAGGGTCCTCGACGGTTGAGGTTGAAAGGCGATCTAAAAAATGCCAAGAACCAAAAACTGTTGAGGTGGAGGAAGTGGACCCCCACCCCTTGCAAAAGAGGAAGACCAAGGGCAAGAAGAAGGTTGGGGAAGTGGCAGGGGCATCATCTGATGCTGCCATTGATGTGGAAGAGATTCCAGAGACACCAACTATGGCTATGACTGCTGAGTTGGGCGGTGTGGAAGGAGTTCCTGAAGAAGATGTTGTGGGGGAGCAGATGGAGGGAATTTAAGCTTCTCCAGTCCGCCAAGCTGAGAGTCCTGCCCTGGACTTGACTACTCGAGGAACAACAGTTTTCCTCATCGACGTTCCAGGGGAGTCATCCAGGCGATCCGTCTCTCTTCCTGCGGCGGGGTCTCGTCTGAACCCTTTTTTGTATTACACAAATGTGGGATCCCGCCAGTCAGAGAGGCGTGATCCGGACTTCATTCTCCGCCCAGACATCGACTTTGAGGAGATTCCAGACGCCGCTGCTGCTGCAAGGTGGCACCTTGCGGAAATTGATGGTTTCCTTGCTTCTATGCCGTGTATCGCTGAGGTTGCTGCGGAGGCTGCAATGTTTCAAGAATCATATCATGATTCCGTTGAAAAAATCCGCAGCTTAGAGCATGATAACGAACAGCTGTCGGAGGTGATCAAGGCCAAAGATAAACATCTTGACACCGCCGACTCTGATATAAAGAAGCTGGAAAAGGAGCTGGCCCGGGTCAGAGCTGACAAGGCCCTTCTGGAAAAGCAAGTCTCGGGTTTGAGAGATCAAAATACAAAACTGGGCGAAGAGGTGGGCGAGCTGACCCGAGTGAAGGCTGACAATGTTCTGCTGAAACAGGAAGTTTTAAATCTGAATCAGCAGAACCAAAAACTGGGCGAGGGTGTGAGCGAGCTTCAGCAGAGGTTGGTTTCCTTTGAAATTGATAAGACTCTTGCTGAAGACGCCTGGGCGACGGAGTTGGATGTAGCGGCCACTTCATATAGCAACCTTGAAAAACAGGTTGAAGAGCTGCAAGCTGAAAAAGCTATTTCAGATGCCACCAATAAGAGGCTTGATCAGGAGTTGAAAATGACTTTGGATGCAGCTGAGGCGGCAATTGATGATGCTTTCAGCATGGCTATTCGCCAACTCCGTCATCGTAACCCAGGCGTTGCTTTCAACATTGCAGGCATTCATCCTTACTATAAGTTTATCAATGGTGAATTGATGGTGCCTGCTCGGGGGGGTCATGTTCCTGCGCCTAATGCAGAGTATGTTCTGGCGGACTTGCCCCTCTCACAAAGTTTGTCTAAACCCAGTGAGAGTCAGCCCAGCTCCGCCCGCCAAGAAGGAGTGCCACTCGAGCCTTGAGGATTAGCTCCGGAGTTCTTCTCTAATTTTGTTTTTTATACTTTAATAATATTGCCTTGTTCCAGGATAGGCTCTGGACCCTTATCAATCTTTGACAATATTCAATAAAGTATATTTTTTATAAATTTATACTTGTTCATACAAACAATGTCTGAGTCCGTCGGATTTATGCCTTGTAAAACGATATTAAGAAGGCAGCGTAATCATTTGAGGACTTAATGAAGTATGACTAAGTATAATGAGGTGGAATAACGTTTTTAGGAATTTGGTGAAGTAAAATTTAGTAATGAGGCGGGGTAGCCTCTTAGGAATTTCATTGAAGTAAATTCAATAATGAGGCGGAATAGCCTCTTAAGAATTTCATTGAAGTAAATTCTACAAGGAGGCGGAGTAGCCTCTTGAGAATTTCAATGAAGTAAATTCAATAATGAGGCGGAGTAACCTCTTAAGAATTTCATTGAAGTAAATTCTGCAAGGAGGCAGAGTAGCCTCTTGAGAATTTCAATGAAGTAAATTCAATAATGAGGCGGAGTAGCCTCTTAAGAATTTCATTGAAGTAAATTCAATAATGAGGCGGAGTAGCCTCTTAAGAATTTCATTGAAGTAAATTCAATAATGAGGCGAAGTAGCCTCTTGAGAATTTCAATGAAGTAAATTCTGCAAGGAGGCGGAGTAGCCTCTTGAGAATTTCAATGAAGTAAATTCAATAATGAGGCGTAGTAGCCTCTTAGGAATTTCATTGAAGTAAATTCTGCAAGGAGGCGGAGTAGCCTCTTGAGAATTTCAATGAAGTAAATTCTATAATGAGGCGTAGTAGCCTCTTATGAATTTCATTGAAGTAAATTCTGCAAGGAGGCGGAGTAGCCTCTTGAGAATTTCAATGAAGTAAATTCTATAATGAGGCGTAGTAGCCTCTTAGGAATTTCATTGAAGTAAATTCTGCAAGGAGGCGGAGTAGCCTCTTGAGAATTTCAATGAAGTAAATTCTATAATGAGGCGTAGTAGCCTCTTAGGAATTTCATTGAAGTAAATTCAATAATGAGGCAGAGTAGCCTCTTGAGAATTTCAATGAAGTAAATTCAATAATGAGGCGTAGTAGCCTCTTAAGAATTTCATTGAAGTAAATTCAATAATGAGGCGGAGTAGCCTCTTAAGAATTTCATTGAAGTAAATTCAATAATGAGGCAGAGTAGCCTCTTGAGAATTTCAATGAAGTAAATTCTACAAGGAGGCGGAGTAGCCTCTTGAGAATTTCAATGAAGTAAATTCAATAATGAGGCGTAGTAGCCTCTTAGGAATTTCATTGAAGTAAATTCTGCAAGGAGGCGGAGTAGCCTCTTGAGAATTTCAATGAAGTAAATTCTATAATGAGGCGTAGTAGCCTCTTATGAATTTCATTGAAGTAAATTCTGCAAGGAGGCGGAGTAGCCTCTTGAGAATTTCAATGAAGTAAATTCTATAATGAGGCGTAGTAGCCTCTTAGGAATTTCATTGAAGTAAATTCAATAATGCGGCGGAGTAGCCTCTTGAGAATTTCAATGAAGTAAATTCAATAATGAGGCGTAGTAGCCTCTTGAGAATTTCAAAGAAGTAAATTCAATAATGAGGCGGAGTAGCCTAGCCTCTTAAGAATTTCATTGAAGTAAATTCAATAATGAGGCGGAGTAGCCTCTTAAGAATTTCATTGAAGTAAATTCAATAATGAGGCGAAGTAGCCTCTTGAGAATTTCAATGAAGTAAATTCAATAATGAGGCGTAGTAGCCTCTTAGGAATTTCATTGAAGTAAATTCTGCAAGGAGGCGGAGTAGCCTCTTGAGAATTTCAATGAAGTAAATTCTATAATGAGGCGTAGTAGCCTCTTATGAATTTCATTGAAGTAAATTCTGCAAGGAGGCGGAGTAGCCTCTTGAGAATTTCAATGAAGTAAATTCTATAATGAGGCGTAGTAGCCTCTTAGGAATTTCATTGAAGTAAATTCTGCAAGGAGGCGGAGTAGCCTCTTGAGAATTTCAATGAAGTAAATTCTATAATGAGGCGTAGTAGCCTCTTAGGAATTTCATTGAAGTAAATTCAATAATGAGGCAGAGTAGCCTCTTGAGAATTTCAATGAAGTAAATTCAATAATGAGGCGTAGTAGCCTCTTGAGAATTTCAATGAAGTAAATTCAATAATGATGCGGAGTAGCCTCTTAAGAATTTCATTGAAGTAAATTCAATAATGAGGAGGAGTAGCCTCTTAAGAATTTCATTGAAGTAAATTCGATAATGAGGCGGAGTAACCTCTTGAGAATTTCAATGAAGTAAATTCTGCAAGGAGGCGGAGTAGCCTCTTGAGAATTTCAATGAAGTAAATTCAATAATGAGGTGTAGTAGCCTCTTAGGAATTTCATTGAAGTAAATTCTGCAAGGAGGCGAAGTAGCCTCTTGAGAATTTCAATGAAGTAAATTCTATAATGAGGCGTAGTAGCCTCTTATGAATTTCATTGAAGTAAATTCTGCAAGGAGGCGGAGTAGCCTCTTGAGAATTTCAATGAAGTAAATTCTATAATGAGGCGTAGTAGCCTCTTAGGAATTTCATTGAAGTAAATTCAATAATGAGGCGGAGTAGCCTCTTGAGAATTTCAATGAAGTAAATTCAATAATGAGGCGTAGTAGCCTCTTAGGAATTTCAATGAAGCACCGTTTTTACAAGTAGTATACTTACTTGAACTTGTCGATAGTGCTTGGGTTTGTTGATTATGTACTCCGTTAAACATTCGCAGTTAGGCGGAGTCAAGTTTTGGATGGAGCGTTCATCCCTGATCATGTGAAAATTGTTGAATCCAGGGTTGGTATGGTGCAGCATATAGCTGTGACAACAATCCTTTCCGCAGGAATTTTGCTGGACCTTGGGGTCAATATGGTGCAGCATATAGCTGTAACACCAATCCTTTCCATAGGAAGCCTGCAGGACCTTGGGGGCGGTATGGTGCAGTATATAGCTGTGACACCAATCCTTTCCACAGGAAGCCTGCAGGACCTTGGGGTCGGTATGGTGCAGCATATAGCTGTGACACGAATCCTTTCCCCCCAAGGAGTTTTTTGGACCTTACGGTCGGTATGGTGCAGCATATAGCTGTGACACCAATCCTTTCCCCCCAAGGAGTTTTTTGACTCCGTTTGTGAAGGTTTGTTGCATGTTGGATGATCTTTATGGAATAAAGAGTTATGCCATTATGCTTCAATTGTTGGAGCCGGTGTCTTATCTGCATGGGAACAAGTTCTGCCACGGATAATTAACTGAAAGTTAGAATGAAGACTGAATGTAGGAAGGCATTTTATTAATGATGGAACTACATAAGGAGCTGAGTTGGGATATGTCTCATCAGAACCTTTTCAAGGAAAGCACAGCTGGAAAAAACCTTGAGTTAGGAAGAAAAGAACATACCATGTTACCCAACTAGCTGTAATATATGCGTAAATTTAAAATGTTCCATTTATTCCTGACCGGAGTGCCATCTAAGTTTTCTAGGCGGTATGTGCCTTTGCCCAGAATTTCGACGACTCGGTATGGACCTTCCCATGTTGGTGCCAATTTGCCTTGGTGTGCAAATTTGTTACCGATATTGGCCCTTCTCAAGACCAAATCTTCTTCTTTGAAACGGCGTTCAAAAACACGTGTGTTATACCGTTTGGCGGCCTTTGCTTTAACGGCTTGGTCTCTCACAAAGGTTTCCGCCAAGACCTCGAGTTCATGGGCGAGGTTCTGTTGATTGGCTTCTTTGTTGAAATGGAGGACTTGAGCTGATGGGGCTGCCAATTCAATGGGAATAACAGCTTCGACTCCATATGTCAGCCGATATGGAGATTCATTTGTGGTGGAGTGAGGGGTTGTTCTATATGCCCATAGAACGTGGCATAATTGATTTGCCCAATCTCCCTTTGCTTCACCAAGGCGTTTCTTAAGGCCTTTCAAGATTTCTCTGTTGGCAACTTCAGCTTGGCCATTGGTTTGAGGGTGTTCCACAGAAGAGAAAATCTGTGTAATGCTGAGATTTTCCAGTAGTTCAGTGAACTTACGATCTGTGAATTGGGTTCCATTATCAGTGACTATGCGTCCAGGGACTCCGAAACGTGTAATGATATTTTCATATACGAATCTGCGAGTCCTGGCTGATGTAATATGCACCACTGCCTCTGCTTCAATCCATTTGGTGAAGTAATCAACACCAACTATCAAGTATTTGATACCGCCAGGCGCAGTTGGGAATGGACCCAAGATATCCATGCCCCATTGATAGAAAGGCCAAGGCGTTATTGATGATGACATTTCTTCCGCCGGAGTATGGTGGAGATTTGCGAATCGTTGACATTGATCGCACTTTTGAACATACGAGGCGGAGTCATGCTTCAGGGTGGGCCATCAGTACCCCGCCCTGAGTATTTTTCGCATAAGACTACGTGCCCCTGGATGGTGTCCACATTGCCCTTCATGGACTTCTTCTAATACAGCTTGCACCTTATTTTCGTTTATACATATCAAGTAAGGAACAGAGATTCCTCAGCGGTATAACTGTCCGTCTAGGAGTGTATAGTAAGGTGCTTCTTTCTTCAGTTTTCGTCGCTCAAGATCATCCGTGGGTAATTGTCCATTAACAAGGTAACGAACTATCGGTGCTACCCAGGAATTATCATCAAAAGAGCGGCTTTTAATCATATACGCTGAGGAAGGAAAGGAAATGCTTAGCTCCGCCAAGGTACTTTGTACAACCGTAGTTGTGCATCCTGCCTTCTTTGTGCTAGCCAACCTGGAGAGGATATCAGCACGTGTATTTTCTTCACGGGGTACATGCTTGAAAGTGACTTCATCGAAGCGCTGCTTTAACTTATTGACGCAGTCTAGATATTGTTGTAGCAGAGGTTCTTTAGCCTGATACTCACCAAGAATTTGTGAGATTACTAATTGAGAATCACTGCATAGGGTGACAGTTTTGGCCCCAATATCTTGTGCTGCTCTGAGTCCGGCCAAGCAGGCTTCATACTCCGCCTGATTGTTAGACGTAGTGAAGGTAAAGTGTAGTGAAATTTCAAGGTGTACCCCGTCATCACTTTCCACAACAATTCCTGCTCCACATCCTTTGCTATTGGAAGACCCATCTACGTATACCGTCTAGTGTGAGTGATCTGCATCTGGGCTAGAACCTATTAACTCAACTACGAAATCTGCTAGGACTTGTGCCTTGATAGCAGTTCTTGGTTCATAGGATATGTCAAATTCAGAGAGTTCTACGGCCCATTTGATTATTCTTCCAGCTAGGTCTGGTTTGAACAGTATAGTACGGAGTGGCAAGTCTGTGCGAATCAGGATAGGATGGGCATGGAAGTATGGTCTTAGACGTCGTGAAGCCCAAACAATTGCAAGTGCTGCCTTTTCAATCTTCTGATAACGGCACTCTGCACCATGCAATGTTTTACCAGTGAAATACACCGGTCGTTGGCCTTCAGTCGTTTCCTTGACCATGGCTACTGCCAAAGCTTCATCTGAAACAGACAAATAAACAATGAGTTGCTCACCCGGGCTTGGTTTTACCAGGATTGGAGGGCTGGCCAAGACATTTTTCAAGCTTTGGAAAGCTGCCTCTTGCTCTAGGCCCCAACTGAATTTTTTTATCTTTTTTCAACATTTTGTACAAGGGAAGAGAGCGATGAGCCATTTTTGGCATGAACCGTGCTAGAGCAGCGATTTTGCCATTGAGGGATTGTACCTCTCTCAATGTTTTGGGGCTCTACAACTCTTGGATTATGCGACATTTATCAGGATTAGCCTCAATACCTCTTTGTGTTAGCATGAAACCCAGAAATCTGCCCCCAGGGACAGTAAATGTACACTTTAATG
The DNA here is from genome assembly GCA_037962975.1 of Clitoria ternatea. NCBI lineage: Eukaryota > Viridiplantae > Streptophyta > Magnoliopsida > Fabales > Fabaceae > Clitoria > Clitoria ternatea. The sequence continues at coordinate 148,049,872 of CM075670.1, forward strand.
GGTTGAGTCTCATGTCGTATTGTTGTAGGCGTTGAAAAATGAGGCGTAGATCTTCAACATGATCTCCTCCTTCCGGGGTCTTGGCAATAATATCATCAATATACACTTCTACCAGCTTTGTGTGCACACCCTCAAAAACTTTGTTGATCATACGCTGGTAGGTTGCCCCAGCGTTCTTTAACCCAAATGGCATGACGTTGTAGCAAAAGACTCCTTTGTCATTAACAAATGCTGTCTTCTCTTGATCATCCTCACACATTGGAATTTGGTTGTACCCGGAGTAAGCATCCATAAAAGATAGATACTTGTATCTAGAGGAATCGTCAACCAATCTGTCAATGTTGGGGAGAGGGTATGGATCCTTGGGACAACATTTATTTAAGTCAACGTAGTCTATGCACATACGCCACTTGCCATTGGCTTTCTGTACCATGACCACGTTAGAGAGCCAGGAGGAGTAACGGAGTTCCCTGATGAACCCCGCCTTGAGGAGCTCCTCTGTTTGTTCACAAGCGGCTTTTTGCTTAGCAGGACCCATACGCCGTTTCTTTTGTGCCACGGGCTTAGTTTCAGGATACACCGCCAGGCGGTGACAACAAAAGTTGGGATTCATGCCAGGCATGTCTGCAGCGGTCCAAGTGAAGATTTCTTTATACTCATGGAGAAGTGCAATTAGTCTTGCCTCCATGTTAGCCTCAAGCTTGTCATTGATGTTTGTAATCTGTTCCGGGGTGCTACCCAAAACAATAGACTTGGATCCGCCATCAGGAGTTGGTTTCAAAGGGTTCAGTGGGTCTATAGAAGACTCCGCCCTAGGGTCGAGATCCACCAAATTGACGGACGCCGCCGCACTGCCCCCTTCATTCAACTTTCTTTTCTTAGACACGGCTTCCAGCTTCACCATGTTAAGACTCAAGTTGTAGCAATAGCGAGCCATTTCTTGGTCACCCCTCACAGATGAGACTTGATTATCTTTGTCAATAAACTTGATTAACAAATGGGGAGTTGAAACGATGGCTTCCATGGCATTCAGGGTAGGCCACCCAATGATGCCATTGTAGGGAGACTTCACATCAATGACAAGAATCCTGGATTTCACAGTCCTTGCTCCAGGTTCGCCATCAAAGGTAATTCTCGTATCTAAGTAGCCTCTAGTGGGCTGTTTGGCACCATTGAAGGTTGTAAGGTCCTGTGTATATGGCTACAAATCTGCATCAGTTAGTCCCATACGTTTAAAACAGTCATAAAAGATAACATCGCAGGAACTTCCCTGATCAATTAGGATGCGTTTTACATCCATATTAGCGATTACCGCAATAATCACTACTGCATTATCTCCTTCAGGAATAGTAGGGCCAAAATCATCGCCCGTGAAGGTTATAGGTGGAGTCTGGACCCCGTTTCTGAATGGGCGATATTCTTTGCTCTTGCCTTGCATAGACAAGATCATGCGATGATGATTTTTCCTGGCGGAGTTTGAGGGTCCGCCCCCGGTGAAGCCTCCAGCTATCATGTCTATAACCTGCCTTTTGCCCCTCGATTTGGGTTTTGGGCTTGGTTCTCTTTGGGCGGACTCCAGAACAACGCCCTTTTGTTTTTCTGTTGCCGCCGTGCGTTTAGGCTCCCGAGTGTTATCAGGATCAGGAGAACGATCATGAGATCTTTTCTCAAACCTCTCTGGCTCATCATGAGATTTACCCTTAAACAAATAATGTTTCAGCTTGCCTTCACGAATAAGCACCTCAATGGTGTTTTTGAGTTGCTTGCACTCCTCCGTGGTATGGCCAACTGATTCGTGGAACTCACAATATTTCTTTGGGTTCCCACCTTGTCTGATTGGAGGTGGACGTTGAATCCCATAGACGTTAAGGGTAGTCCATCCTATTTCACGCAAGATTTGTTCATATATTGTGTTCAGGGGTGCATAATGAGCGAAATTGAACACTCGTTTATCTTGCTGTTTGAAGGATTGGTTCCCTGCTTTGTCTTTCTGAGGGAACTTATCATTCCTGGATGATTTTTCCTTCACTTTGTCATGGTGTGGTGCTGAAGGAGGTGGCTTAATGCGAGATGCAGTGGCTTCCAAGTGCATCTCAATACCTACGTACTTAGATGCCTTTCTGCGAAACTCCTCCATGGTGGATGGAGGTCCTTTTGCCAATGATAAAGCAAAGGGTGATTTCGGTTGCATGGCTTTGATGAGGATATGCAATTGAATTGCTTCCATCAAGTCAGGGACCATGGCCGCCTCTTTGTAAAATCTCTTCAGGAAATCTTTTAGAGACTCCTTATCACCTTGTTTGATCTAAGCCAAGGTGTGGGAGGTTCTAGGCGTATCCCTAGAGATTACAAAGTGACTGCCAAAAGCTGTAGCCAAGTCCTCCCATGAATCAATGGAACCTGAAGGTAAACTCTTGAACCAGCTAAGAGCTTCACCTGTAAGGGTCCTGGGGAACATTCTGCACATGACATCTTCTTCTGCACCTAAGAACATAGCCTCATAGATGTAAGCATCTAAATGCTTAGAAGGATCTGTTTCCCCAGTGTATTTTCCTATGGAAATGGGTTGCATAGTTTGCAAATGTCTGGGAACATACGCGTTCATGAGTCTTTTGGAAAATGGGATACTCATCTTGTATCCTGAGGGGGATGCGTTTGAAACTGCTCTTCTCCCCACATGATGTTGAGCATTTGCCAGTGGGAGGCTTCGTTGCTCTTCCATGTAAGTAGGGATGCGAGAGTAATTTGGAGTACTCGATTCCTCCTGTGCATGCGATTCATGGCGAGGCTGATTTGCAGGGCCTGCTCTCTCGTGCATAGGATTTGCCTTCTCATGACGAAGCTCTGCAATTTCTTCTTTCAGCATTCTGATCATGTCATCTCTCGGATCTGGAGAGTCAACATGCGTTGCCTTTTTGTGAGCATTGTTGTCAAAGTTGAGACGTCTAGGATTGCGTGGAGGAGAATCCTCTATCTGCATTTCTGGTCCTGGTCTCTCCATTAATGATAAATGTAATGGGAATTGCTCAAGGATTGTGGGATTACCAATTTTACAGGTCCCATTGGGCGTGCCAATGAACTGTTCTTTACTGGGGGTGTAAAAGTATGGTTGATGAACAATTCAAAATGTACATATAATGTCAATCTGGTACAAGGAGATATTTGTATATGTGCAAATACGGAGTATCCTTGTATACTGGGGCGGAATACAATGCACTCTGGGCGGTGTAGCAGTCCGCCTGAAGTAACCTTCTTTGCCTTGACACAATTGGTGGTGGTACCTGCAATTATTCTCCGACGCTCAAGTTAGTATTCTGAAATACTGTAAGACTTAGAAAGCAAATCTGAGAGAATTATGCAAGTAAAAGTGTAAGGTTCAGAATTGAGGGGGGATCCCTTATACCTTTTTGCTGAGGTTTATATACCTGTTACTGGTGCTCCATTATTGGTAGGACCCGTTCCTTGTTTTCTGGCATAATGCAAGAAAGTTAGTGGGTCCCAGTGTCGTTCACGAGCACAATCACTGTAGTGGGTGTTTCCACTTGCCTGGAAAGCGTTAATGCTTTATTATTTTATTTATTGTTCCCTTTTATGTGTGACAGCGTGATTCCCATTTTCAACCTCTCAAGACAGAGTCAATCTCGTGTCGGGGTTACAAGTATGGGCTCGCTACGCAGTATGGGAAATTCAATATTCCGCCTGTATTAAGCCTATGGCTTGGCGGAGTAATATGCATTGGAAATACTTTATGCATGTGTATAAGATATTCAATGTTTTCCACCTTGGCGGAGTAATAAGCTTTGGCGGAGTAACGTGCCTTGGCGGAGTAACGTGCCCTGGCGGAGTTACATGACCTGGCGGGGTTACATGCCATGGCGGTATGTACTCCGTATAAAAGTAATTATAAGGTATTTGAGACGTACTTCTCCTGTTCAAAATACTGATCTGGCAAAGCATTAAAACCATGCTCTTGGGGACCGGTGTTGGGACCGGATCAAGTATAATATGATTTTTCATAAATTACTAAGCTTCATGAGCTAAGATTTATACCCGATTAAAATATGGGTGTCGGACCAAGTATCTTTGATTGAGATGCCATTGGTCAGGGCTGTAGATAATATTATTGGGAATCCGAATATGTATTCGGATTAATTTTTAGATAAAGTATTGAGCCCAAATAGAGATCCTATTTATGGTAAAATGGTAAACTTTAAATGAACGAGGTTAAAATTAAAACAAAACCTCTATCCTTCACTCCCTTTTCACGTTGGCTTCCACTTCTAAGAAGAGAAAACACTTTTTCTTCTTTCTCTCATTTTTCCCACTCATCTCCTTCACTTTCTTCTCCTTCAAAAATCTAAGTAAAAGTGGTGCCTCTTCCTCTCTTCATTTTCATTCACCATTGGGCAAGAAGGAGGCAATGGAAGTTTGAACTCCTCCCTCTCTTCTCTTCCATTTTCATGCTCACTTTTCCCTCTCTAGCAACCCACTTTTATTTCTTGGTTGTGTAACACCCCAGTTCGAAAACAGGGGAAAATTTTTTGAGATTTTAAAACAATTGTAAGTAGAAGAAATTCAATATATATATATATATATATATATATATGTATATATTTTGTCGAGTGATTACCTCGGATCACTAATAACCGATCTCATATATGAAGATATGAGAAAGGTATCAGAGTGCACCTCGGACGACCGGACTGGAGACCGTCCCAAGGGAAAAGCGGAAGATTAAATTAATTTAATAGTTGTTAAAGTATATGCCAAAAAGAAGATGATAGTTGCCTCACCGATTTGTTACACAACAGAAATATATTTTCATAAGAATAATATCATTCATACATTATCAAGGTCATTAATGAAAATTAGCCGTACACATCCGGTCTAATTTTCCTACATGACCTCCAAAATCAACCGTTATCAAGTTAATTTATAAATAAGCATATACACGCCATATGCTATACAAAATGGAGATATACGCCAGCCAAGGCTCATCCACATTCCTTTCATATTTACCTCCTCCAATACTTGACCTCCAAAAAGAGTAGGGTTTTACTTCACACCTACATCAAACTTAAAAATGGCAACAAGGAGGTGAGTAACATAATCCAAATGAATCAAAGTCATACATTATGATGATATTTATACATGTGTGCACTATATTCATTGTGACATCCTTCGTCAATTTATATTTATTTCTACCCGTTTAATTAATTTCACAATAAATTTTTTATATTTAATTAAATTTAATTAGGTCTTAATTCAAAATAATATTTATTTTCACTAAACAGGTTCAAAATAATAATTATATAGCATCACAAAACTTCAAAACTCAGTTAAGTTGGGAAGAAATCAAAAACCTGAAACAGGGGTTTAACGCTACGCGCCAGCCCTATGCATAGCGTCAGCCTTCTGCTACGCACCTCACGTTACGCGTCAGCTTCACGCATAGCGTGGGCATGACAGTAACAGCAATAGGTGCTGATACACATTTTAGGCCAAATAGCCAACTTCTAACGTACCCAATTGGCCCGTTTTAGGTCTGATTGCCAAGAAACTTCACGAGCCATATGTTTTTCCCATTCCGCAACTGTTGGCGCCGTCTGTTCACCAAAACTCCAACATATGCGTAAGTCATGCATAAAATGCAGTTTAAACCAATTAGGTGCAAAACCCTTGCACCAAACATCCTAAATGGGTTCCAAATGGCCCAAGACCAATACACACAACTTCTAAATACCCGAAGGAACCTATTGATGCATTCCGGGGGTCAGAAAACCCACCGATTCTCAATTTCACCTATCTAGTTCCTTACCTCCCACAGTTACTCACTATATGCATAACTCTCCAATTCAATCAAATCATCAATCAAACATCAATCATGACATACACACATCAATCATGCATATAACAGAACCTGCCCATATCATTCAACATTCACACATCATTGGCTCCGTGCCACGGTTCATTAAATCATACATTATAAACTAACCATCACAATTTTCAATCAATCATCATCACACCATATTAATTTAACACTTCCACACGCATAACATACTCAACTCATCACACACGACTAGCAATCAATTACTCCACCATACATGGTTTACTATTTACTACACATATACTTATACATTTCTTATATTGCATTCATCCATTCATCCTTAGCAGCAATCTTTGGCTTGGTGCACCTCCACGGCATTAGCATCATCCATGTCACTGGTCACTAAATGAAACAACAGCAAGGGTGAGTGTTTGGCGTATCATAATTAATGTAGAATAGAATAATGAATCTAACGATACCTACAATTTGTATTATTAATTAACTTCTACCTTCCTGCACTTTTACACGTTATGAATGCATATATATGTTATCTATCTCAATCTTTATCTTTTCTACATAACCTCAAGTCATATACAATTACACTTAAATCCATCACATAAATGGTTTATCATAAATCATCCAACTTATATAAACATCAACATACATCCACAAGTCACATTTCATCATTATACATGAACCATTAATTCATATAATCCATAACTGACTCACATGTATCAAACTCTCTAGTATCCGGATACCTAAGGATCGACCTTCAGCTGGGGGTCCTACTTGACGCCCTGTGAACCCTACTTGGTTCACCGAGTTCTGCTTGACTCTCTACCTCAACCACTGGGTCCTACTTGACCACTGGGTAGCTCAACTGGGCACAAAGACCATGGGAGCCAGAAACGAGGGGCTACACATACCGGCAGCCGTCCCACACCACATAATCACATAGCAAATCATATCATCATGGCATATCATCAATATACAACATATGTAACAATGTCAGAAACTGACATGTATCATCTCTCAGGCGACCTACTTGTCAAGCCCACCATCATTATAAGCCATCTTATACAATTATATACTCATCATCTCATTTATTCACAATACTTTTATCAAGTCATATGCAACAACATCACTAATTATCATGCCACACATTGCTAACATCATTAAACTTCACAATCTATCAGATGGTACGTATTCATAAAATTTTATGTATTCATTTCCTTACTTTTCCACTCGTACTTATTTAAATTAGTTACTTTCTTATCACACAACAACAAATCATAATCCACATGCTTGTAAAAATTATATTAATCATTTCTAACTACTCTACATTATCTACAATATTTTTATAAATTTTTCCATGCCTCCGTAAGTTATCATAGATTCGAATCCTAATTAATTACGACCCGAACATCCCCTTACCTCGATTCCAAGCTTCCACAATTTGCTCGAGGTGTCGGTTGCGTCCTCCAGTCACTTGATTCGCTGTTCCACTTCCGATTCCGGCGCCCACTTCATCGATCGCTTGACCAACGCTCGTTCTGGCACCTACGGTTACCAGAACACCAAACCAATTAATACATTTCCTTCGTCACACACCCAAACTCATTACCCAAGTCTTGCAACTTACTAAAACTCAGAATCAAAACCCCAATCATCATATGTAAATTCAATTTTGAAGGAAGGGAAGAGAAGGAGAAGAAGAAACTAGCAATTGAAGACCCCACATGCCTTACCTTGCTTCCTAAGCTCCCAAAATCACTAAAAACCAGTGTTTTACAAAGACCCTAGCAGAATCGCCTTAGAGAAGAGAGAAAATGAGGGAAAGTGTCTCTGCCTAGACTGTTTGCATGCATTGTTTAAAACTAAATCTCGACGCTGATGCTACGCATCCCACTGGCGCTGCGCGTCAGCTCATTAATTCCTACCTGACGCTGCGCGTCTCATCCATGCTACACGTCAGGGTCCTAATGCCATTTTCCATAAAATTCCATTTTCCACTTAATTTCTTATATATTATTATAATTTAAACCCAAATAATACTTTTATTTATTTCTTATTTTATTTTTTAATATTAAAACATCAAGGATATTACATTCATTTTTCAAGAAAGCATCACAAGTTTCACACATATGGTACAACATCAAGGATGTTTTAATATTCCATTTTATTTTCTAATATTAAAACATCAAGGATGTTACATCCACTCCCCCTAAAAAGAGATTTCGTCCCCGAAATCAACATACGTTATTTGAAAAGATCCGGATACAACCGCCTCATATCAGACTCCAACTCCCAAGTATAAGTTACTCCATTCAAGTTCTACCACTTTACTTTCACCAAAGACACTTCCTTACTCCTCAATCGCCTGGTCTGATATCCTTCAATACAAATAAGCATCATCTCCACAGTCAAGTTTTCTCTCAGCTCAATAGAATCCTCAGGCACAATCATTGAATCACAAGGAATATATGCCCTCAATTGAGAAACATGAAACACATTATGAATGTCGGTCAACGATTGGGGAAGATCCACTCGATAAGCGACATCACCAATCCTCTCCATAATCTGGTATGGCCCAATGCATCTTGGATTAAGCTTATGACTCTTTAGTATCCGACCCATACTTTTGGTAGGTGAAACCCTCAGAAATACCCAATCTCCTACTTGAAACTCAAGTGGCCTATGATGATTGTCATAGTAACTCTTCTGACGATCCTGAGCAAACTTCATCTTCTCACGAATGATGATGCATGATTTATCCTTAATTCCTCACTTTAAATATGTATAATTTGCCATCACTTATTGTGTAATATATTGCATTTTAACATATTTTCATCATTTGAGTTTTATTTAATATTTAATTTGGAAATGAATTAAGGAATGATTTTTAGTGGAAATAATGGAATCCTTATTTCTCTTATTTTGTAGTGAATGATTGAGCTTGTAATTGGAAAAGATTGACCAAGAATCAAGAGGGAGAAGACATAAGTGATTACATGTTCAAAAAGGGTCAATAAAGAAGAAAATAAGAGAAGAACAGGGTCAAGAATCAATTCCCAGCATCCATGGCCTCGGAATAACAATGGCCTCGGAATAAGTGATTCATGCATTAACAATGGCCTCGGAATCGATTCATAGCCCCAGGAATCGATTCATATGCTATTTTGCCCCTGGGAATCGATTCTGAACCTCTAGGAATTGATTCATTTGCTTGGGAATCGATTCCCACCCCTGAGGAATCGATTCATGTGAAAAATTTGCCCAGTATTTGCCTAGATGAATCGATTCAGGCACTTTGAAGAATTGATTCATCAAGTGGAAAAGAGCATGGATAGCATTCACAAGTGGAAAACGCGAAGTGGAAACAACACTGAAGTATTAAATTGAAGCATTGGCCGACATTCTCCACCCAGTTATTAAAAAATGGCACGCTGCTTCTTTTCTTCTCCTATAAATAGCATGCCCATCGACCATTTCATACACACCATAACTTCAGTCTTCTTCCTCTTCTCTGCTTCTACTTCTTCTTCCCTCCGTTATTTATTCCGGGTTAGGTTCTTTTATTTTCAGTTTGTTTTAATTATGGAGGGCTAAAACCCCTAGATTAATTTTCTTGCACAATATTGTAATATAATTTTGAGGTTCTTGTTTTTAATATAGTATGCTTTTATTATTGTTTATTTCTTCATAATCTTACTCTACTTATTTAATTCCATTCTGTTTAATTAAATTTGTATGCTTAATCGGTTTAATTATTCAAATGGAATAAAATAATATTTTAAATTAAAATAGATTAAGGAAATATTCATGCTTAATGAATATTTTCATAATCACTTTTAATAATTATGGTTTGCTTAATTCCATAATTTGAGAATAGATTATGTATGTAGGCGATGTTCTTACGTATGCTCAATAATTCCTAGATTTTACGATCTTGACTCTTTTTGCTTAATTAGGATGCTTGATTAAAATATTCATTTTTAAATGAAAGTAAAGGAATTATGAATTAAAAAAGACGCTTAGTTGATTAATTCAAATTGAGCTAAGAAATCAACATTAATGAAAGTGTACAAATTATCTTTAGTGAACCAAGGATAAATTTAATTACAATACTCCAAGAAAATCAATCACTTATTATTTATTGTTCCAAATCTTATATTTATTTTGTTTTGATTTTAATTGTGACAACCAATCAATCAAACCCCCCAATTGTATTTGTATGTTTGTTAAATTTCTGTTTGTAAAAATAAATTTTTAACTTGATTTTCCTAAATTTTTGTGTTGATCCTTGAGAGAACAACCTAGGTTGACACCCTAGTACTACCTTAATTAATTTTAATGTACTAATTTGACAGAACCACGACTATAAACCCACGTCACAATTCTACCTGATCATTCATTTCCTAGATTAATTCGGGTCCTAAATGAACTGCATCACCATTTTCATTCCAACATAAAGGTGTACGACACCGTCTACCAAACAAAGCTTCATAAGGAGCCATCCTAATGCTGCTATGATAACTGTTGTTATAAGCAAATTCCACCAATGGTAGATACCTCTCCCACAAACCACCTTGCTCCAGTACACAAGCTCTGAACATGTCTTCCAAGGTCTGTATAGTTCGCTCAGACTGGCCATCAGTCTGAGGATGATAAGCTGAACTCAACCTCAATTCAGTACCTAATTCCTGCTGCAGACTTCCCCAAAATTTAGAAGTGAATCGGGGATCACGGTCTGAAATAATGTAGCATCCTGATTTTACTAATTGAGATTAAGCCATTAATTAAGGGTTAACTGCAGAAGTGAGATTAATGATTAATTAAACTAATTACTGATTGAAGAAATAATGATAATAATAATAATAATGCCAGGCGAAAGGACGCATTTGTCCCTTAGGGTATAAAATAACTTCAGCTCTCTCTTTCCCTCATTTTTATTCACGCTGGACACCTTTCTTCGTGCATGCATCTGGTCCCTCCCTTGCTACTGCTTCTCTTCTTCTTCACCCTCATTCGTGTCGTTCACGTAGGAAGAATAGAGAGTAAGTCGAGAGCTTTTGGGAGGAGCAGTGACGCGGCTCTGTTCCACTCCCTGTCCTCTTCTTCCTCTCCATCACCTTCTTCCCCCCTTCTTCTTCTTCCACTTGGAACTGTTAGTGTCCCAGTTGGGAGATTGTACTGGAGAGTGCCTTGGAGCTGTGGGGGAGAAGAATCCATTGGAGGGAAGAGCAACCCTGGCCCGGAATCGACGCTGAGTACGAAGGCTGTTGGAGGAGGAGTAACAGAAGGGCGATCGGTTAGCATTGCAACTCGAGGAGCCTCTGAACCCCGACAGTAGGTAGGGGGCGCTTTGCATGTCAAGTGTATGGTTTATGGACGGGTTTCCGGGTGGAGCTATTGCACTGTGTTGTATTTTCTGGATGTTGCATATTGTTGAGTAGTAAACCAGATGTATGACGTTTATTATTTGTGTTGTGTATGATTTTCCGTCCATATGAAGTGTGATACTTGTTGATGATGTTTATGTTAAGTGTATGAGATGCATATGAGGAATGCTGAGTGCATTGTATGGTCATTTACAGATACCCGTGTGTGTGATTATATGATTAGATGCATGTAAACGTGAATGGCATTATGGTTTCCGAGTGCATGTACTATGTTAGTGTTATACCGACTCCTGCTTATGACCTTGAATGATACAATACAGTTGATGTATGTGATGGAATTGTGAATAGCCGAGTGCATTAAGGTATGGGGCAGAGCATAAATCTATATGGTGTTAAAATGCTTGAAATGCATGTGAATATTATGATTACCGAGTGTTTACAGGTAAATTGCCGAGTGCATGCAATGTTGTGTGAATTCCATGTGAAAGTATGAGATATTATGGCTGTTGATGAGAAAGCCGAGTGCATGTATTGCTGAGTGCATGTATTGCCGAGTGCATGTGATTTCCGTGTGCATGTGTTGTGGTATTGCATTGGATGCATGTGATTGATACATTGAATGCCGAGTGCATAGGCGTTGGACGCCTGATGAAAGACCATATTCATCCGATTCGCCACTGAAATGCTTAGAACATATAGCGTTGGACGCTTAATACCGATCAGCAATCAGATGAATATGTGTTGGATTATATAAAAGACCCTGGGTTGGACTTGGGGCAGTGCCGAGTGCACTAAGTGTTGGACACTTAAAGACCTTGGGTTGGACTCAAGGCAGGCTTACCGAGTTGGACTCGGGGCTTCCCGTGACACTCCCGTTGTTGCTTGGAGCAATTGTGTTACGCGTGAGGGCAAACGGTTTGGTACCTGTAAAATGGCCGAATCAGCTTGGAGCTGAGTGAAAGGCTTGGAGCCTATATTGCAACAATAAAAACTGGTAACCGGATCCGGGTGAATTGATGTGTGCACATTCCTGATTGATATCGAGCTCAATACGAAATGTTTGAATATGTGGATATGAATTAATTGGATTGAAGCATGTATACTAATGTATTTGCCGAGTGAAATATGATGTCATGGGTGTGATACATGCTGTGATGAATGATATGAATTATATGGGCACGTGTGATTGAATATATATATATATATATATGTATATGCTGTTGCCGAGTGCAATGTTAGCTTATGGTTGTGATTATACGTGATTGCAAATAATGTGAGTTTTATATAACCGAGTGGATTGGCTGGAATGAATTCCGATCGGATTATGATGAGTGATTATTCATATTTAAATGGCAGTGTGTGTTATGGATGATTGAATTGCATGAATTGCATAATTGAGGATTGTGGTATAATCTGAGCCAATATCTGTCATTTAATATGCCAAGCTCACCCCTACACCATTTTTCAGTGTATGCAGGCCAGACTCGGAATGGTGTGAAGGCCTCAGGTCCGAGTGATGTGCACTCCGACTGTCGAGTGCTTATATTGCATTTATTACGTTTAGTCAGTTGTAGCCTTGGCCGGCTCATAATAACAGTGTTGTATAACGAATATAAATTTATATATATAAGTAATCTGAGCTATTATGACCCGAGTGTATGTTTATATACATATATGGTTTACATTGATAACCATGCTTGCATCGGATAACAGGTGCTGATGAATAAATGATGTTAAGATAATGAGCATCCCGAGCGCGTGGCTATGGATGTACTTATATGTTATATGCTGGTGACTTGTGTTGGGGTAGACTGCGAGATGATGATGGATAGAACATTGCCAAGTTAATGATTTTTCTAGTAGACATAGTTGTGAGAGCCATCTCCGAGTGAGACTATATGTGACTGTGTCTCCTTTTTCGAGTGGTGATACTTAAATGGATTCTGAGTAAAATATCTTAGATGAACCTATACTGTGTGAGATCCAATGGGAGAATTCCCGAGTAATACTAGGCTTGATTATTCCGAGTGAAAAATATGTGTAGATCCCGAGTGGGAAAGAGTTGGGTATTTCCTTGTGGAAATCCGAGTGAACCTCTTCCGAGGAAAGAGTTGTTGTAATGGTTGAGATTGGAATATAATCTAAGTATGTGATATAAGTATAATCGGAGTGAACAAGGTTCCATATCCCGAGTGGGTGAGTCTTAGAGCAAGTCCGAGTGGGACTTACTTAATGTTTCCCCGAGTGAGTAAGGTATCATATGCCGAGTGAATCTGGGATGAATATTCCAAGTGGAGTAAGATAGTGGAGACCCCTTCTGAGTGAAAGAAGGTCTGTGTGTTCTCTGAGTGAGAGATGTGAAAATATACCGAGCGACGGGGGTACGGTACATTCCCGATTGTGTTGAAGTCAAATACCCCGAGTGATGTTTGATTAGGAAATAATCCGAGTGAGGAATTACCTTGTACCTGTGTTCGCTCCAGCGAATTAGACTTAGCTCCTGCGAGTATGAATGGATGGAAGGCCTTTGTGTTGGCTTCGCTTAAGCGAAGGGCTGTCCGCCCGAGCGAGTTGCTTGCCTCGCTCAAGCGTGTTGGATCCCGCTTGAGCGAGTGAGCGTTGTTTGAGGGATTCACTTAAGCGCTGATGTGTTTCCGCTGGACTGAATGGATTGGTTTAAGCCTTGTCCCTTCCGCTGATTGCTATATGTATGAATGGCTTTTATTTTCCCTTGCCTTCCTCTTCTTTCTCCTGTGCCGGTTGTCCATTGGTTTATTTTTGTGGAAAATTTTTTCCCTGTTTTGGTATTTTATTATTTATTAAATTAGGGTGTTACAAATAATACTCGAAGGCCCACCATGCAACCTTACAATTTCAGTGGTGTACAACCTAGCCAACCTGTGACATCCCAGGCACTGTTGAGGGCGGGGAGTGATCGCCGGTGCATAGGCACAGACAAGGAGCGGCTCCTGGCAGGCTTCCAGCGGGAGGGACACATGAACGAACCGAATACATACCAGAATGAGAGGGATCCAAAGACTGTATAGGTATGGGACTATGTAGTCGAGGATAGCTTAAAGGAATGAATTCGTACTACCTATATCAACAAATGCATTAGCCTTTTCGGTGGCCTATCACATAAGGACTCCAAAGTTAAGCGTGCTTAACTTGGAGTAATTCTGGGATGGGTGACCTCTTGGGAAGATCTCAGGAAGTGTGTGAGTGAGGACAAAAGCACACTGGAAAGGTCTCGTGTTGGTCTGTGGGGAGAGTCGTTCATTCCTGAAAAGCGGCCGGGGCGTTACACAACCTGTCCAATGACCATTTCATGTTCATAGCCAAGAAATGAGCATTCTTGGTCAATTTATCCACAATTACCCAGATTACATTACATCCAAAATGGGTACGAGGTACAAAATCCATGGTAATGCTTTCCTATTTCCATATTGGAATCTCCGGGGGTTGATGTAAACCAGGAGGTCTCTGGTGTTCAACCTTACACTTTTGACATATCACACAAGATCGCACATACTCAATTATTGCTTTCTTTATTCCCGACCACCAGAATTCTTTCTTCAAATCATAGTACATCTTAGTGATACTAGGATGGATACTTAAGGAACTTTTATATGCCTCAACTAATACAACTTGCCTGAAATCACCTTCTGCAGGTACAACAACACGGTTCCTAAACCGCCAAATTCCATCATTGCCTCTGGTTAGTTCCATATCTTTTCCTCTTGCTTGAGTATCAAGTAACTCCAACAACTCTTTATCATCCTCCTGAGCCACAGCTTAGGATTCCAAAAATTCATTGGAGATCTTTAGCATCCCAATTACCATCTGATTTGGGGCCTGAGCGACAACCCCAACATTCATATCATGAAAGTCTTCCAACAATTCTTGTTCTTTGCCCATTAAGAAAGCTGCATATAATACTTTTCTGCTTAAGGCATCAGCCACCACATTCGCTTTACCAGGGTGGTATCTCAAATCAAAATCATAATCCTTCAAGTATTCCATCCATCGTCTTTGCCTCATATTCAATTCCTTCTGATCAAACAGATACTTCAAACTCTTATGGTCACTAAACACCACAAAACGAGATCCATACAAGTAATACCGCCAGATCTTCAATGCAAATACCACATCAGCAAGTTCCAGATCATGAGTGGGGTAATTCTGTTCATGCGGCCTCAATTGTCTAGAAGCATAAACAATCACTCGATCATCTTGCATCAGTACACACCCAAACCATACTTAGAAGCGTCACAATACACCACAAATTCCTTTTCCACATCAGGTAATGCTAGTACCAGCGTCGAAGTCAAGCATTGTTTCAATGTCTGGAAACTTAGTTCATATTTTTCCGTCCACACAAATGGATTCTCCTTCCTTGTCAATCGAGTCAAAGGAAGCGTAATGCGAGAAAATCCTTCAATAAAGCGGCAATAATAACCAGCTAATCCCAAGAAACTTCTAATTTTAGTCACCGATCTAGGCCTTTCCCAAGCCATAACCGCCTCAATCTTAGATGGATCAACAGACACACCATCACGAGATATCACATGCCCCAAGAATTGCATACTTGCTTCCCAGAAATCACACTTTTGATAACTTAGCATACAACCTCTTCTCACGTAATATCTGCAAAACAATTTGAAGATGTTGAGCATGCTCCTCAATAGACTTCGAATATACCAGAATGTCATCAATAAACACCACAACAAACTGATCTAAGTAAGGTTGGAAAATCTAATTCATGTAATTCATAAAGATAGCTGGAGCATTGGTCACTCCAAAAGGCAACACAACGTATTCAAAATGTCCATACCGCGTGTTGAACACCGTCTTCGGAATATCCTCCAACTTCACCCTTATCTGATGGTATCCATACCTCAAGTCAATCTTGGAAAATACCATGGCACCTCGGAGTTAATCCAACAAATCATCAATTCATGGTAAGGGATATTTATTCTTAACCGTCAATTTGTTCAACTGCCGATAATCAATGCACATCCGCATGTTGCCATCCGTCTTTTTCACCAACAACACCGGAGCGGCCCAAGGTGAAGTACTCGGTCGGATAAACCCCTTATCTAACAAATCATTTACTTGTTTCTTCACTTCAGTCAACTCCACCGAAGACATTCGATAGGGTGTACGGGACACGAGTCCTACCCCAGGAATTAAGTCAATAGCAAAATCAATTTCCCTATTAGGAGGCAGTTCCGGGATATCTTACGGGAACACATCAGTGAAATCACACACCACCGGAATATCACTAGGTTTAAGATTATATCGCCCCTCAGCAACAAACAAAATAGCATAGGCTATGGAGATATCACTCACCACATTCTTAGTATCTAGTTCCTAGGAGAAGATTATGGTCTTGCGATAACAGTCCACCATAATGTGATTAGCAGCTAACCAATCAAGTCCCAAAATAACATCCAAGTTCTTCAATGGCATACATATTAAATTCACCAGAAAGGAACGATCTTCAATTTGCATTGGCACTTGTCCACACATGGTTGTTGCACGGAATGTAGAACCAGTAGGAGTGGAGACACTAAGGGTATTCTCCATTAACACCACCGGCAAGCCAAGCCGTCTAACACAACTTTTAGAAATAAAAGAATGTGTCGCACCAGAATCATAGATAACATTTACAAGATAGCCATGAATAAGACACTTATCCTGTACCAAATTATCATTTCTTGCAACTTCAGAAGCATCAAAAGCAAACACACGTCCAGCCATAACATTCTGAGCACCACTGGACTAAGCATCAAATCGCCTAGGGTGTTGGCCTCCACGGCCACCGCCGCCTCGGCCTCCACACTGAAGATTACCACTACGAACCATAGAAACACTAACCCGATTACCATTCCTGCCCTGTTGCTGCTTCTGTGGGCAATCAGGCCTAAGGTGCCCAGGTTATCCACATTGGAAGCAAACAGTTTGATTAACAGGACAATGCTTCGCAATATGGCCCTTCTAACCACAGTTATAACACGCACGACCACTAGAACGGCCAGTAGATCCACGCCCAAAGGAAGAAGATGATAAAGCAGAAGACTTGCCACCACGGAAGAACTAACCCATTTTCTTAAAACTGAACCCTTCAGCCTTCAATGGTTTCTTGTCCCTTGACTGGGATGCCCTCTGTAACTGTACCTCTTCAGCAAGTCTGGCTTTGTTTACCAGAGTGGGATAATCATGAATTTCAAGGGGAACAATTGCACTTCAGAGTTCAATCCTAAGTCCAGCTTCATATTTTTCACATTTACTGCCTTCAGTTCCTTCAAGAGAGAAAGGATGGTAAAAATCACACAACTTATCAAACTTTGTTGTGTATTCTACTACTGACATTCTGCCTTGTTCAAGTTTCAGGAATTCTATCTCCTTGCAGATTTTATAATTATCAGGAAAATATTTAGCAAGAAACCTCCACCGAAAATTCCTCCACACCAAGGGTTCACTTGCAGCATTCATTTGAATTTTTGTCCTTGACCACCATACACGAGCTTTATCTTTCAATTGATAAGTAGCAAACTGCACCTTCTGTTCTTCAAAGCATTCATAGTATTCAAAAGCCTGCTCAATCTCACACAGCCACATATGCGCACCATCATAGTCATGCCCTCCTTTATAGGTAGGTGGATTCCTCTTCAGGAATTTATCAAGAGTCAGGCCAGATTCAGCCCTACTCATCATTTGTGAGAACCTTGCAAAGAAATCATCACCATCACCCGAACTCGTTCCTTCGGCCATAACTCAATTCTACAATATCCAAATACATCACTGTTAATAACCAATAATTGACCAGGGAGTAAAATATTTACCTCACACATATACATATAATAAGATGCTGCCCAGAGTGCCAAGAGAATGATGTCAAGTTAACCTGTTACAATTTAAACAGCACACAAACAATTATAATAAAATGTAAAAATAGTCCGATATAGGAATCAAACAATCTACCAACTCTACCCATTTCCCCGGCTCTGGAAAGAACCTCTCTTATACCACCTGTGACATCCTTCATCAATTTATATTTATTTCTACCCGTTTAATTAATTTCACAATAAATTTTTTATATTTAATTAAATTTAATTAGGTCTTAATTAAATTTATTTTCACTAAACATGTTCAAAATAATAATTATATAGCATCACAAAACTTTAAAACTCAATTAAGTTTGGAAGAAATCAAACACCTGAAACAGGGGTTCGACGCTGCACGTCAGCCCCACACGTAGCGTCAGCCCTCTGTTGCACACCTCACACTACACGTCAGCCTCACGCGTAGCGTGGGCATGATAGTAATAACAACAGGTGCTGATACATATTTTAGGCCAAACGGCCAACTTCTAACCTACCTAATTGGCCCGTTTTAGGTCTGATTGCCACGAAACTTCACGGGCCACATGTTTTTCCCATTCTGGAACTGTTGGCGCCGTCCGTTCACCAAAATTCCAACATATGTGCAAGTCATGTACAAAATCCAGTTTAAACCAATTAGGTGCAAAACCCTTGCACCAAACATCCTAAATGG
The DNA here is from genome assembly GCA_037962975.1 of Clitoria ternatea. NCBI lineage: Eukaryota > Viridiplantae > Streptophyta > Magnoliopsida > Fabales > Fabaceae > Clitoria > Clitoria ternatea. The sequence goes on from CM075670.1 coordinate 148,068,661, forward strand.
GTTCCAAATGGCCCAAGACCAATACACGCAACTTCTAAATACCCTAAGGAACCTATTGATGCATTCTGGGGGTCCCAAAACCCGCTAGTTCTCAATTTCACCTATCTAGTTCCTTACCTCCCATAGTTATGTTGGTGTATGCACTATGAGCTTTTATGCTTTTTCATTTGTATCATTTTTATGCTTATCAATAAAATAAATATTTCAGTTTAAAATTGTTTTAAAACATATTTATCCTTGGAGTAATAGGTCATATAAAAATTATTCCTAAAATGTCCCTAGTCAAGTATTTACACGGGGACATGTAAATACACTAAGACTAGTGTGTGAGTGTACTGATGACCTGATCTCATAGATCATAAATATAGATGATATCAAGTCTTCACACGGGTACATATTAAGAGTAATAATGTACTGGACAGACCCACCATGAGAACGTTGCATGGATCGTTACATGATTGTCATAAACGATTCTTAATGTGATAATGGTATATGTAGTCCTTCGACCTGAAGTCACTACGATTCCTACATGAGGAGTGTATTGTTTTAATACAATTAAATGTCTTCTGTAACAAGAGGACTATAAAAGTTGTGATTAGGCAATGAACAAATTATGCAGAGGGATGTGAGTGATGTAGATGGGATTTGTCTCTCCTATGTGACAGGAGTGATATCTATAGGCCACTTGATGGAGTAAGACTAAGAAAACGCATGGCCATGCTACAAAGAATAAATATTAGATATTTATTCGGATTCAGTCTACTCCGGTATCAAGTAAAATAAATTGGGTCGTACAAGGATGACGCGACCATGCCTTGGGCCCAATTAGGATATCGTGACAAAAGGAACAAACATATTAAATAATTATCACTTATAGGTTATGTTGATAATATTCGGACATAATGATGCATTGCTAGATGCTGCTCTTATTTTATGTTAATAATAAAATAATTTATTATTAATATGACCGAGTATTTTACCTGTAGGGTCACACACATAGAGTAAGCCCATCAGAAAATGTTGTCTTATTTTAGTTGGACTAAAATAAAGCTATTGGGCCTAACTCAGTTGGAATGAGTAAGGAGCCAAATTTTAGAGAGAACAAATTAGGTCAAACCTAAGCCTATAAATAGAGCATAAGATGCTCATAGGCCGTTCACTCAAGTGAGACACAAATTTGTAAAAATTGCAAGAGCTACACGCCGTCAAACTAGCAGTTGGCAAGTGTTGCGATTCTGGTGGGAGTGCTCGTGTGGACTCCTAAAGGACGAGGCTGCAACTGCTTTGGTGTTCTTCAAGAGGTAATCCAAAAATGATTTTTGTGTTTGTTTTGTGCTTTGAAACACGGAACCTTGCAAATCCTTTGGAATCCTTTTTTTTCTGGTGCTCATGTTTAGGGATTTACTAACAAGTTATTCACTATATGCACAACTCTCCAATTCAATCAAATCATCAATCAAACATCAATCATGAACATACACACATCAATCATGCATATAACAAAACCTACCCATATCATTCAACATTCACACATCATTGGCTCCATGCCATGGTTCATCAAATCATACATTATACAACTAACCATCACAATTTTCAATCAATCATCATCACACCATATTAATTTAACACTTCCACACGCATAACATACTCAACTCATCACACACGACTAGCAATTAATTACTCCACCACACATGGTTTACTATTTACTATACATATACTTATACATTTCTTATATTGCATTCATCCATTCATCCTTGGCATCAATCTTTGGCTTGACGCACCTCCGCGGCATTAGCATCATCCATGTCACTGGTCACTAAATGAAACAACAGCAAGGGTGAGTGTTTTGGGTATCATAATTAATCTAGGATAGAATAATGAATCTAACGATACCTATAATTTGTATTATTAATTAACTTCTACCTTCCTGCACTTTTACACGTTATGAATGCATATATATGTTATCCATCTCAATCTTTCATCTTTTCTACATAACCTCAAGTTATATACAATTACACTTAAATCCATCACATAAATGGTTTATCATAAATCATCCAACTTATATAAACATCAACATACATCATCAAGTCACATTTCATTATTATACATGAACCATTAATTCACATAATCCACAACTGACTCACATGTATCAAACTCTCTGGTATCTAGATACCTAAGGATCGGCCTTCAGCTAGGGGTCCTACTTGACACCTTGTAAACCCTACTTGGTGCACCGAGTCCTACTTGACTCTTCACCTTAACCACTGGGTCCTACTTGACCACTAGGTAGCTCAACTGGGCACAAAGACCATGGGAGCCAGAAATGAGGGGCTACACATACCGTCAACTGTCCCACACCATATAATAACATAGAAAATCATATCATCATGGCATATCATCAATATACAACATATGTAACAATGTCAGAAACTGACATGTATCATCTCTTAGGCGACCTACTTGTCAAGCCCACCATCATTATAAGCCATGTTATACAATTATATACTCATCATCTCATTTATTCACAATACTTTTATCAAGTCATATGCAACAACATCACTAATTATCATGCCACACATTGCTAACATCATTAAACTTCACAATCTATCAGATGGTACTTATTCATAAAATTTTACGTATTCATTTCCTTACTTTTCCACTCGTACTTATTTAAATTAGTTACTTTCTTATCACATAACAACCAAATCATAATCCACATGCTTGTAAAAATTATATTAATCATTTCTAACTACTCTACATTATCTACAATATTTTTCTAAATTTTTCCATATCTCCCTAAGTTATCATACATTCAAATCCTAATTAATTACGATAAGAACACCCCCTTACCTCGATTCCAAGCTTCCACAATTTGCTCGAGGTGTCAGTTACGTCCTCCGGTCACTTGATTCGTTGTTCCACTTCCGATTCCGGCGCCCACTTTGTCAATCGCTTGACCAACGCTTGTTCCGGCACCTACGGTCACCGAAACACCAAACCAATTAATACATTTCCTTCCTCACACACCCAAACTCATTACCCAAGCCTTTAAACTAACTAAAACTCAGAATCAAAACCCCAATCATCACATGCAAATTCGGTTTTGAAGGAAGGGAAGAGAAGGAGAAGAAGAAACTAGCAAGTGAAGACCCCACATGCCTTACCTTGCTTCCTAAGCTCCCAAAATCACCGAAACCAGTATTTCACAAAGACCCTAGTAGAATCGCCTTGGAGAAGAGAGAAAATGAGGGAAAGTGTCTCTGCCTAGACTGTTTGCATGCATTGTTTAAAACTGAATCGAGACGCTGACGCTACACGTCCCATTGGCGCTACGCGTCAGCTCATTAATTCCTACTTGATGCTACGCGTCAGGGTCCTGATGCCATTTTCCTTAAAATTCCATTTTCCACTTAATTTCTCATATATTATTATAATTTTAACCCAAATAATACTTTTATTTATTTCCCATTTTTCTAATATTAAAACATCAAGTATGTTACATCCATTTTTCAAGAAAGCATCATAAGTTTCACACATATGATACAACATTCCATTTCAGCACATTACATGTCCAGATAACAATATTTGCAAGGCAATATCATATTCATAATATGTCTTTAACATTCTAAATGAACATCACACCTTTAATGTTAGTACCTCGGCTTACTTTCTCTCTTTTTAACAAATTATCCATCCCTACCACAGACTATCAACCAGGTATATCTCCGGCTATATGCAAATGCTCTTAAAGCTAATGCATATGCACAACAGAATTATTTTCAAGTGTGGATCCGACTGTGGGAAAATAACAACATATCAAATGTGGGACAAGCATAGGTGTGCTACTATGCCCCTACTGTAGAAGTAAAATGTGTACACTTATATCCAATTTCATGCATGCTCAACATTATATTTTACTGGTACCAAACCGCTCTCGCTCATCTGTAGCACTAGTCACCCCGTGATTGCGGATCAACATTATGGCCGTATTTGCCAAAGTGCTATAGGCCTCCCCCGAACACAAATCAAGGTAGCCGTGCCAGGTCGAACACCGAGGTCAACTGCTCATCACAGAGCCGCCCTCCCACAGGGCCTGCCACATAAGGTGCCTCGTCACCAAACTAAGGGCAGCTTCGTGATTGCCTGAATCACTAGGGAGCAATAACAGTATACCCGTGCACTAGGCCGCCCTCCCACTGGGCCTGCCTATTGGAACCCCTAACATTCCATATAAGCAGCGAATGATATGCCATTGTTGCAAATGCCAATCAATGCATTCTCACACTGTGCATCCTAAATGCCACTTAATCAATCATCCGTTCATGACCACCACTTAGTGGATCTCAACATTCTCAATCTTTACCAATCCTCGTTGGAACTCATACACATCGGTAGTTAGTGGCAATCACATTTATCAATTCATATATACAAATTTGGGGTATTCCAAATCACTGAATTCAATTCAAGACATGATCTTAAGCCATCATAACATATTTCATCATCATATTCAACATATTATCAAATTCAGTCTCAATACCGGTACCAGAGTACATATATCGCTTCATCTGCTTCGTACGTAATACTGACTCAACAGGTAAAACTTCGAACATCAAGATCGGTCTCCTCTTATTAGGATACCGGATAATCATACCGGATACATACAGCACCGGTCTAAAACCTGAGTCATCTATTAACTCTCGTGGATGATCCCACACCGGATTGTTGATTCTGACTCAGACCAGTTTAACATCATATTCATTATTCCAAACACATGCCACATAACATCAATTATTCTAAATGTACTCAAATCTGAAATCAATACATCGTCCACACAAGCAATCATTAAGCACGATCATATACACATATTTTCACATCATCAATGGATGAAATCATGCATTTAGAATAGTTACCCCCTCCTACCTCAAGAGAAGTAGTAATCACTACGATCAGATGGTTCCGCCTCGTAACTTGGGTTATTTCCTACATCACAATACATCACACAATCAATTTTCTATTCAACCACCTCGATTTAACGTTCATATTCAGCTACTCGATGTCTTCCAGCATCTTAACTCTCAGTCCCATTTATTTCATTGATTCTGCCACCACCACTACGGTTTAGGCATCTGCATTTATTATTATGCATATTTAATGCCAAACCCATTAATGGGTTCCCACCTTAATGATTCCCAACAACCATTAAGCTTCATTAATAGACATTCACCATTAATAACATCATTTCAACTCACCAATAATAATTATTTAACACAATAAATGTTTTTCCACTCATATTTTGCATTTCCCCTAAATCTTAGGGTTAGGGTTTCTCTAATAACCCAACAAAACTCATTAAATCACTTTCCCAACAATAGTCATTAAATCACTTTTCCAACATCAAAACCCAAAAACCCATAGTTTATACTCTTGAGAAATAGCAAGATCTTACCTCAAAAGAAGGAATGAGAGAGGGTTTTCCAAGAGAGGGAAAACCACATGAAAATAAGGAGAAAGGAGAGTGAGACTTCAAGCTCCAAGAACGGAAATGGGTGAGGAGAAGAAAGACACTACCCTTTCTACTTAGGGTTTTAGGAGAGAAGAAGAATAGGAAATGAAGGCGAAGAGTGTAGAAGAAGGAGAAGTAAAGTACATGTTATGGGAAATTCAAGGAACTGACAGAAATAAAAAGGGGAAAATGGGCTATTTGGCTTTATTTTTAATTTTTCATTAAAGATTCATCGTTTTATGACAAACAGGATCTCAGTTTGGGCTCAATACCTTATCCAAAAATTAGTCCAAACATATATTCGGATTCCCAATAATACCCTTAACAGCCCTGACCAATATCATCCCAATCAGAGATACTTGGTCCAACACCCATATTTCAACCGGACTCATTTTCAGCCTATCCGGTTCTAATACATTATAAACAGATCCCAAATATTCCTAATATTTTGGAACATTAAATAACCCAAATATAATTACTTATTATTTATCTTCATAATATTTTAAAATTTAGGGTGTTACAATCCACCCCGCTTAAAAAGAAATTTTGTCCTCAAAATTTAACATACCGGATTCGAACACATCGGGGTACCGTGCCCTTACATCGTCCTCACATTCCCATGTGAACGTCTCTACATTTCCGTGCTTCCACGCAACTTTCACCAAGGGCACCAATTTATTCCGTAGCTTCTTCACGGAGTGTTCAACAATACGAATGGAAACAGGAGGAATAGACAAATCGTCTCGTACATCAACATCGTCCATAGGATTTACATGTAGAGGATCATGAACATATTTCCTCAATTGTGACATATGGAACACATTATGTAGATTAGTAAGGTGCGGAGGAAGTGCAATCTGATATGCCACATCGCCAATCTGCTCCAAAACCTCAAAGGGTCCAATGAACCTCGGGCTTAACTTTCCACTTTTCAACACCTTTCCAATACCCTTATCTCTTGATACTCTTAAAAACACGTGATCGCCCCCCGTGTAATTTTCCGAATAATTCCTATTTGCGTATTTGAAAGCGAGGGCCATGAAGATGTAGGGATTCATGGTTCTGCTAATTCCTATTTGTGTACTTGAAAGCGAGGGCCATGAAGGTGTAGGGATCCATGGTTATGCTAATTCCTACTGGTGACTCTATAAGACTTTTTACTGCAGTATTCCCACCAAACCAACTGGATCCAGCATGACATCTTTTGACTAATTAAAGACTCATTATATATAAATGAACTCGTCTGACATATCCATCATATCATTATGATTTGTTGATTGTGTTTGTGCAATTTTATCTATTTTATATTGATTCTATATTCTGTCTCAGAAAACTTGTTAACCTGGCGATAGCGTCTCAACAGTTTGTTTCCACCACCGGGTTGTTAATTGGCAAGTGCACCAATCGTTTGTAGTTTTCGAAATTTAGATATCGTTCCACTGGGATTGAAAGTCCAATAACAACAGTAATTTTCTATTTACTATGGTAAATATGAAGGAAGTTATAAACAAAAGAATGATTTATATACAATTTATACAATATTCACAGGTTAGCATGATTGAGTGGTTCATAAGATAAAAGAAAATAAAATCTATCTAAAAAGCCGAGTTGCAATCTAGAATAGGTAAGATACTTGAGATAAACACAGATAAACAAATTATGTTGGAAATTGGATCCCTAATCTAGAATAACAATGAGGAACTCAAGACATGCATATTTAATCATCAAGTTTCATGTCATTGCAGCTTAAAATCATTATAACCGATCCCTCGTGATATAAATTCTAAGAATTCACCGTAAAGTCCGATCCCTCGTGAGCTTTCTTAGTAAAAACTTGCATTAAGACCTGGCCTTATGGCAACAATGGTTAACAACCCCTATAGAATTGAGATACCAATGGTATTCCAACTTTTTACTTTCGTCAAAACAAGTTTCAATACGGCATGAACAATCATTCTCCCGTTTGACATTCATACTAATAAAACAAGTTTTAATACACATGAAAATCATTCTCCCGTTTGACGTTCATATTAATAAAAGGTTGAAATACTAACATGGACTTGAATCATAAACATGCAGAGGTCGAATTCACAACATTATACTCAATAGATTAGTTCACCAATTCCAACATAAACAGATTAGTTATACATGGTGAAAGTAAAAACAACACTTACAGAGTTTGACATTACGAAGACGATGGAAACTTCACGATACAACGATCACAATACACCGAAACACACTCAAGTATCTAGATAACTATTCTAGAACTACAACTCACAAAAGAAGTACTCAAAATCGAGCACAAGAGAGAAAAGAAGAGAATGAAATGCTGTGAAATGGATGCTTAGAATGGTGTTGGATGACCCTATTTATAGGGCTGAGCAAGGGTGCTGACGCTACGCGTCAGTGTGACGCTACGTGTCAGGCCCCTGACTCAGCTTCCATTAAACAGCTGATAATGGCCACTACAAATTATAAAAATGGATCATGCTTGGCCACTTGGACGTGTCTCCACTGTGTTTTGGACATTTGTGTTGAGTGGGATGGCCCTTGGTGCTGAGTGGGATGACCATTATTGGGTCAAAGTTGAGTGCTTGACCAAGCTGGAAGTAGAGCCTGCGCAGTATTGACGCTACGCGTGGGTAGGACGCGTAGCGTCAGCATCAAAAATAGCTGTTGATGCTACGCGTGGGATGAGGCTACGCGTCAGCTCCTCCAGTGTAATTTTCTCTTGATTTCTTAACTTTTTTACTGCAAAACTAAAGAAAATTGATCAAGGGCAGATTATTTCCAACAACATCCATTTATTGAATTTAAATCCTAATTTTCTAACAAATTAAACTAATTTTTATAATTTTTATGAAATTTTTGTTCAAGCTTTTATTGAAAATTTGAGGACTAACAAATACCCCCAACTTGAGACATTGCTCGTCCTCGAGCAAGAGAGAAAAATAAGAAAAAATAAAAATTTGGAATCAAATTTTTAAGTTAGTCCGAGAATTTACCACAAAAAATAATTACACAATTTAACTAATTTGTAATAATCAAAAATTGATATCAAATATAACAACGGTTTAATGATAAAATTATTTACAATATTCTATTAACAACCAAGCAGAATTTCAGGCTTACCTCACAAGTGTTTATCTCTATGCAATTGGTAACCTGTTTCACTCAATCAATCATAAAATCAAACGAATTTAACTTTGTTTGTCATCTAATCAATGGTTATTTATATAGAGTTAATTCAGAAATCACAAGGTCTTTTCACGGGTTGTAATGAGGCTTGGTTTACAAGAATCAATGGTTTTTCTTGGAATTCAAAAAAACCTGAAATCATAAAAGAGCATTTTTATAATTCTTAGGCTTTCTCTTGACCCAAACTTCTCATTTTCTTTTATTGATGAAAAATAAATACCCCCAACTTGATTCTTTTCACTATTTTTGTCTTTTCTTTTCCATATTTTCTTTTTGAAAAGAATCAAGTTGCTTATTTTCACTCCCCATTTTTGTGAGAACACTCAAAATATTTTTCATTTATTTCAACTGCTCTTTTAATCAATCAAGTATAGGGAATGGTTAAAACAAATTTAGGTTTTAAGGGTACCAAAGAATTTTATTTTAGGCTCAAATTGGCTTGCAAAGGATAAAAACTTTTTTTACCAAGGTAAGCTGTTTGGCCCAAGGTTTCGTTTCACCAATAAATGTGCCTTGATCATTTTCCCGAATTCTCTGTACAACAACACAAATCAGAGATTAAAGCAAAATCAATTCGAATTGAAAATATGTCGATTAAACCCTCAAGTGTTTAATAAGATCTCTCTGCTCACCGGGTTATCGAAATTTGTTTGATAGTTGATGAACTTATTGTAATTAAATTTATCAAAACTCCTAAGCTAAAAAGAATCGATAATTGATTTTTACAAAATTGGTGTTATTGTGTAAAAACTCTAAGTGTATAAATTGACTTACTAACAAAAATTTGATTGATTTATTAAAAGATAAATTTTATTTTTGAATTATTTTTCGAATAAAATATGCAAAAACAAATAATTACGTAAAAACACACCACACAATAATAAAATACCATAATATAAAGTGTAAATGTAAATGTAAATGTAAATATAAACTAAAAATAACTATACTCAAAGTAAATGCAAGAAATAAGAAGATGGCATCATCAATCCTCCATCTGATCATCATCCTGCTCCTCCTCCTCATCATCACCATCGCTATCAGAGTCATCCTGTGCACCAGAAGATCCACCAGTCTCAAGGTAGGTAGGTAAATCTCCGAGCCAAGCTACATGTGCTGCAAACTCGGACGGGGTAACATAAGGTGCTCCCTCTCCCTGTAACCTATACTGATAAAATTCATCGTGAAGATGAATATAAGCTCTGTGAGTGGCAGCCATCATCTGCATCATATGCTGATGCTCAAGTGATATCCGGGCAAAGCCCTGTGTGACAGCATCAGTAGATGAAGGTTGCACTGGTGGTCTCCTCCTCCTAGGTCTGGGCTGAGCCTCCTGCTCTAGTGGTGGAAGCTCGCACTGCTGCACAAAATAGTCTCTGTTCACTAGAACTTTAGGGACTCTCCCTGAAGAACTAGTGAACTCTGGTGAAGGTACAATGACTCCCTGCCTCCTCAGTAAGGTAGATATGATGAGAGGAAATGGAATGGGGCGATTCACTTTATACCCAAGGGCATAAAAGTGAATCTGCTCGGATATAAGTTCAGCAATATCAATAGTATGGCCCTGGAGGATAGAATAGAGAAGGCAACAACGCTCAACTGGAAGAGATGAAAGGTGGGTGACAGGAGTGATATTATGAAGCATGAGGTGGGACCATGCCTGGGCTATGGGGGTCAGCTGGGTCTTTAGGAGGTTAGATGGACTCCTTCCAACCCTACTCAGGTTGAAAAAGATTCCATCCTTGTTCAAGAAATGAGCAACCTCCTCGAGGGAGTATCCTAACTCTCCCTCAGCAGCAATCTTGTTTCTGTTTTCCTTCCAGAAACAAGTGTCATTCTCGGGAGTAGGCTCCCAAGGGTTACCCAATAGGGTGCTGATAGTGTCCCGGTCATATGAAATATGCCGGCCCCTCACCCAACTCGTCCGCTGCTGCCCTATGCTCGGTGCGTCCTGGCGAGTCCTGAAGGCATTTGCATAAAATTCCATCACTAAGATGGGGTCCCCCTCAGTAGGTAGAGAGAATAGAGGTCCCCATCTCTTCTGCTGAACTCCATCCTGAAGCTCAGGGTAATCTCCTGCACTCAAATCAAGGACCCTCTCCCAGATAAGTCTTTGGCCTTTGATTTGATGAAATCGTGCCCATTTCACATCAGTGCGAAATCTGGTGGGATCCCTCGGTCCTAACACCTCCTGTCCCTGAAGATCAGGATCTTCAGAGGTGGTGTCAGTATCCGTGGTCTTCCTCTGTCTTTTAGAGGGACCAACAGTGGGAATGGATTTCCTTGGTGCCATCTGCAAAAAGTAAAATTTTAAAATTAAACAAACATTAAAAAGTAAATCACATATTAACAATCCTATACAATCAATCCATAGAATTTAAAAAAATATTTTTGGTTTTTCTAAAATTAAAATTCAAATACACCACAAAATATTTTTGTATTTTTATGATTTATAAAGAAAGTAACACACGTATTTTCAAAATTTCAAAACAAAATACAATTTATTCAAAATTTATACAAACTTATTTTTATATTTTTATGCAAGAAAATATAACAAATATTAAATATGAAAATTTATTAAAAAAGAAAACAACAAACAAACACACAGCATAAATTAACAAAAATTAAAAACAGAGGCTGACGCTTCGCGTGGTGTAACGCTACGCGTCAGCCTGTTCTGCCCACGCTACGCGTCTGTGGGACGCTACGCGTGGGCTCACAGTTCATCCTCACGCTACGCGTCAGTGGGACGCTATGCGTGAGCTGCGCAGAACAGAAAAAAGAACAGGGGTTGCACAGCAGCAACCCCTTTCCAAACCACATTATATCCATTCAATTCCTAATTCCTAACAGTAATCAATTCCAATGGTCTTCTAATCCTAATCCTAACCACATTTATTTCTAAAAATTTAAAATTTAAAAACAAAACTAAAGAGAAAGGATTAGAACACTTACTTGTGGTTCCTTGAGCAATAAGATTGAGAAGGTTTGGAAGAGAGAAAAGGAGGTTTCTAAAATTTAGGTTTTGAAAACTAAGTGAGATAGAGAGGAGATTTTAGGTTTTAAACCTAAGATGGGCCTCTCTGGTTTAGTTTTAAAAACTGAACGTGGGCTCTGACGCTACGCGTGGGTGGGACGCTACGCTTCAGACCCAAAATTCAGGGTCCACGCTACGCGTCACAGTGGCGCTACGCGTGGGCTTCTGTTTTTTATTTTTCAAAATTTTGATTTTCAAAAACCTTTTTTCTTTTGAATTTTAAACCCCTTTTCTTTCAAACAAATTTTAAAATTTTTGTTGTTTTTTTTTATGTTTAAAAATATTAAAAATAACAAGAAAAGAATGGGTTGCCTCCCATTGAGCGCTAGGTTTAATGTCTCCAGCCAGACATTGCTTCTGATTAATCAGGTGGTCTCCCAATATTCGTTGAGGAATCACCTGTCTTTTTCTTCCTTCTTCTTCTTCTCCGATGCTTAATTACCTGTTTTTCATCTTTCAAGGCATCGGTTAATTTAAAACAATTTAATTGATTGGGAAGAGATATACCTGGTTCGTTTGAAGGGTAAATTTTTTCCTCATTACTTATCCTGAGGTGTTCATGAGCACTGAAGCTTACCTCTTCTTCATAAACTTTGACTGCAACCATACTTAGATCAACATCTACTCTGATCCTTGCAGTCTTCATGAACTAAGCTTTAACTTGGAACCTATTGCCTCGTGCAAGCCTCCCTAAAATCAGGAAGTGAATCGCGGGTCGCGATCCGACACAATACTCAAAGGTACACCGTGTAGTGTAACGATCTCCTTAATGTACAATTGTGCCAATTTCTCCAAAGAACTCTTCATATTCATAGGCAAGAAGTGAGCACACATCGTCAACCCATATAGCATCATTTCCAGTATATGTTCTGGGTAATCCAGAAACAAAGTCCATAGCAATGTCGTCCCACTTCCATACCGGAATATCAAGGGGTCTCAAATAACCAGATGGCTTCTGATGCTCAACCTTAACCTTTTGACAAATAATGCAAGAGGCTATACAATTAGCCACATTCCACTTCATACCGGGCCACCAAAAATTCTTCTTCAGATCCTGATACATTTTTGTGGCCCCGGGATGTATACTCAACACACTCTTATGAGCTTCTTCGAGTACCAACCTTCTTAGATCACCACCAGATGGAACATAAATCTGGCCTTTCATACGCCAAATGCCATCATGACCTTCCGTCAAAAATGAATTCTTCCCATTAGCTTGAGCTTCTTTAATCTCGATCAAATACTCATCCTTCGGTTGTTGTAATTTCATGGTTTCAAGGAATACATTTACTACCGTCAACATCTCAAGAGACATCTTTTTCGGGGCATATATTTCTACATCCATGTTCAAGTTTCGAAATTTCTCAATGAGCTCCATTTCCTTCACCATCATAGTAGAAACATGCAACGATTTCCGACTTAAGGTATCGACAACCACATTTGCCTTTCCGGGATGATATCTCAATTCGAACTCATAATCCTTCAGAAACTCCATCCATCTTCGTTGGTGCATATTAAGCTCCTTCTGATCAAATAGATATTTGAGACTCTTGTGATCACTAAAAACCACAAACTTAAAGCCATACAAATAGTGTCGCCATAACTTCAAGGCAAACACTACTGTCGCCAATTCGAGATCGTGTGTGGGATAGTTAGCTTTATGTGGTCGCAATTGTCTCGACGCATAGGCTATCACATGCTCTTTTTACTTCAACACGTAACCAAGGCTAAGATTGGAAGCATCGTAATACACCACAAAGTCATCTAATAAGTCCGGCAAAGCCAACACCGGAGCAGAAGTAAGTCTAACTTTCAATTCTTGGAAACTCTTTTCACAATCAAGACTTCACACAAATGGTTGATTCTTACAGGTTAGCTTCATCAAAGGCAAAGCCAATTGGGAAAATCCTTCAATAAATCTCCGGTAATAACCGGCAAGACCAAGAAAACTCCTTACTTCGGTCATAGACGTCGGTCTTTCCCAAGCCAGCATGGCTGCAATCTTAGACGGATCAACAGCAACACCATCCTTTGAGATGACATGTCCAAGAAATTAGACCTCGGCCAACCAAAATTCATACTTGGAAAGCTTCGCATACAACTCTTTCTCTTAAAGGATATTCAATACAAGACAAAGATGTTCTTCATGGCTCTTGGAATAGACAAGAATGTCATCGATGAACACCACCACGAACCAGTCAAGACACTTGTGAAAGATGCGATTCATATAATCCATGAAAATCCCAGGAGCATTTGTCACTCCGAATGGCATCACTACATACTCATAGTGCCTATATCGAGTTCAGAAAGTAGTTTTAGGAATGTCCCCAGTCTTCACCCAAATTTGGTGATATCCGGAATACAAGTCAATTTTTGAGAATACAACGGCATCCTTCAATTGATCTAGAAGATCATCAATGTAAGGTAGGGGATATCGGTTCTTAATGGTTAACTTGTTATGTTGTCGATAGTCCACACATAACCTCATGCTTCCATCTTTCTTTATTACCAACAAAACAGGCGCACCCTAAGGGGACACACTTGGGTGAATAAATTCTCATTCCAATAACTCTTCAACTTGGTTAATTCCATAGGAGACATCCGATACGGCGCTTGGGAAACAGGTTCCGCTCCCGGGACAAGATCGATAGAAAATTCCACCTCACGTGGAGGAGGTAAACTAGGTACCTCATCAGGAAATACATCCAAAAATTTAAACACAATGGGAATATTTAAGGGATCGGGACCATTTGTCCCATCGGCAAAAGATAATAGTATGCAAAGTTGAGCTATACCTTGCACATCAAATTTCCCCACATCTAAGAAAGGGAAAATGACAGTCCGTTGTTAACAGTCAACCAAGACTTTATTGGCAGAGAGCCAATCCATACCAAGAATGATCTCCAAGCCCTTAATAGGTAGGTAAATGAAAGAAGTAACAAACTTTCTCCCTTCTAGGAGCATATCAATGTTATCACATCGGTTAACCGATCTGAGACAAGCACCGGTTGGGGTAGTAACCACAAGGGCATTTTTCATTAGGCACATCGGCAATCTCAATCGCCATACATAATCCTTGGATATAAAAGAATAGGTCACACCCAAATCATAAATGACATACATAGAATTTTTGAGTATTTCACACTTACTTTTAACTAGGCTATCAGTTTGAGATGCTTCTTCACCGGTCACAGCGAATACTCTTCTAGCAGTTGGTTGGTTAGTACCATGATTGTGACCATTCTGGCCACCATTACCATTACCTCGGCCGTTCCCATTACCACGACCTTACCGTCATTTCTGTTGCCATTACCATTTCGATAACCATTACGGCCACCATTACCGGTTCCATGACCACGGCCTCTAAAAGAACCATAGCCACCCTGGTTCTCATCATTGTGAGCCACTATATCCGTAGCATTTAAAGGACAATTGGGACGAATGTGTCCCGGTTGGTTACACCGATAGCGCACCACAACTTCTTCATTTCCATATTCACGGGCTAAATGGTTTCCACCACACCAGAAACATTGAAGTCCTTGGCCACCACCTCGGCCACCATTTGCACCATGTCTTCCACCACCTCATCCGCTTCTAAAAGAAGAGGACCCACGTACAAATTGTCTATTACTTTTAAAGTTTCCTTTCTTCTTAAAGTTATGGGATTGACTCTTCAATCTTTGATCATGTCCAGCGTAATTCTTAGGCACCACATTGTTTTGTTCAAAAATTCTATACTTGTTCATAAGAGTAGGAAAGCTCCTAATCTCTTGGTGACAAATTGCCTTCTTGATCTCTTGGCGTAATCCGTTCTCAAACTTAACACATTTTGAAGCTTCGGTACCTTCCTGTTGGAAATGAGGGTAAAACACACATAGCTCTTCAAACTTTGAGGCATATTCCTCCACTGACATGCTTCCTTGTTTGAGTTCCATAAATTCAAGCTCTTTCTTGTTCTTAAGCAACTCCACCTTAGAGTTCTTCTAATCCAAAGGAGTGTGAGCCAAAATCATACGTCCACAAGTGAGAATCCACCAAGATTCAGCTTCATCTCGGACCATAAACACGTATTCAACTTTCTAAGCTTCCATACACTCTATACTTGTAAATATCCGTTCTAAATCACGAATCCAAACATAAGTGTCCTCTAGTTTATAGCGTCCATGAAATTCGAAAGGCTTCCACTTGAGAAATTGGTCAAGACCATGATTTGGCTGACCAGCGGGTTGTTGTTGCCGTTCTAGAATATCGACAAATCAATTGAAGGCTTCATCCATAGCGGCTGTGTCAATATTACGCCTATTCGCCATAAATCAATCTAGACACATAATATAATCACAATTAGAAACTGGGTGTTTCTTTCCTCAATATATATACCAATCATTACCAACTATCGTTAAGACAAATATCATCATAATATATTCATAATTTGAAAGTAAATATGGATAAGGAAATGCCTGGTCAGGCTTAATATAAATCACAATATAAAACAGTGAGCAATTCAAGCTCCAATAATGCTTAACTATAACTATAACATGTCAACATTAAGTGATAATCACTCTTTAACAACATTTAATTCATATAATTCATCAATAAGCAATCAATGCTCTGATACCAGGCTGTAACACCTCGGTTTGAAAATAGGGGTAAATTTTTTGAGATTTTAAAACAATTGTAAGTAGAAGAAATTCAATATATATATATATATATGTATATATTTTGCTAAGTGATTACCCCAGATCACTAATAACCAATCTCATATATGAAAATATAAGAAAGGTATCAAAGTGCACCTTGGACGACCGGACTGGAGGCCGTCCCAAGGGAAAAATGGAAGATTAAATTAATTTAATAATTGTTAAAGTATATGCCAAAAAGAATATGATAGTTGCCTCACTGATTTATTACATAATAGAAATATATTTTCATAAGAATAATATCATTCATACATTATCAAGGTCATTAATGAAAATTAGCCGTACACATTCGGTCTAATTTTCCTACATGACCTCCAAAATCAACCGTTATCAAGTTAATTTCAAAATAAGCATATACACGCCATATGCTATACAAAATGGAGATATACGCCAGCCAAGGCTTATCCACATTCCTTTGATAGTTACCTCCTCCAATACTCGACCTCCAAAAAGAGTAGGGTTTTACTTCACACATACATCAAACTTAAAAATGGCAACAGGGAGGTGAGTAACATAATCTAAATGAATCAAAGTCATACATTATGATGGTATTTATACATGTGCGCACTACATTCATTTTTTAAGAAAGCATCACAAGTTTCACACATATGATACAACATTCCATTTCAGCATATTACATGTCCAAATAACAATATTCGCAAGGCGATACCATATTCATAATATGTCTTTAACATCTAAATGAACATCACACCTTTAATGTTAGTATCTCGGCTTACTTTCTCTCTTCTTAACAAATCATCCATCACCACCATGGGCTATCAACTAGGCATATCTCCGGCTATATGTAAATGCTCTTAAAGCTAATGCATATGCACAACGGAATTATTTTCAAGTGCGGATCTGACTATGGGAAAACAACAACATATCAAATGTGGGATAAGCATAGTGTGCTACTATACCCCTACTATAGTAGTAAAATAAGTACACTTATATCTAATTTCATGCATGCTCAACATTATATTTTATTGGCACTAAACCGCTCTCGCCCATCTGTAGCACTAGTCACCCCGTGACTGTGGATCAACATTATGGTCGTACTTGCCAAAGTGCTATGAGCCTCCCCCGAACACATATCAAAGGAGCCGTGCCACATCAGACATCGAGGTCAACTACTCATCACAGAGCCTCCCTCCCACAGGGCTTGCCACATAAGGTGCCTCGTCACCAAACTAAGGGCAGCTTCGTGATTCCCCGAATCACTAGGGAGAAATAACAGTATACCCGTGCACTGGGCCGCCCTCCCACTGGGCCTGCCTATTGGAACCCCTAACATTCCATATAAGCAGCGAATGATATGCCATGGATACAAACACTAATCAATGCATTCTCATACTATGCATCCTAAATGCCGCTCAATCAATCATCCGTCCACGACCACCACTTAGTGGATCTCAATATTCTCAATCTTTACCAATCCTCATTGGAACTCACACACATCGGTAGTTAGTGGCAATCACATTTAACAATTCACATATACACATTTAGGGTATTTCAAATCGTTGAATTCAATTCAAGACATGATCTCAAGCCATCATAACATATTTTATCATTATATTCAACATAATATCAAATCCGGTCTCAATACCGGTACTCGAGTACAGATATCACTTCATCCATTCTGTGTGTAATACTAACTCGGCAAGTAAAACTTCAGACATCAAGATCGGTCTCCTCTCACTAGGATACCGGATACTCATACCGGATATATACGACACTAGTCTAAAACCTGAGTCATCTATTGACTCTTGTGGCTGATCCCACACCGGATTGTTGATTCCGGCTCAGACCAGTTTAACATCATATTCATTATTCCAAACACATGCCACATAACATCAATCATTCTAAATGCACTCAAATCATGAAATCAATACATCGTCCACACAAGCAATCATTAAGCATGATCATATACATATATTTTCACATCATCAATGGATGAAATCATGTATTTAGAATAGTTACCCCCTCCTACCTCAAGAGAAGTAGTAATCACTGCGGTCAGATGGTTTTGCCTCGTAACTAGGGTTATTTCCTACATCACAATACATCCCAAAATCAATTTTCTATTCAACCACCTCGGTTTAATGTTCATATTCAGCTACTCGATGTCTTCCTGCATCTTAACTCTCAGTCCCATTTATTTAATTCATTCTGCCACCACCACCACGGTTTAGGCATCTGTATTTATTATTATGCACATTTATTGCCAAACCCATCAATGGGTTCCCACCTTAATGGTTCCCAATAACCATTAAGCTTCATTAATGGTCATTCACCATTAATAACATCATTTCACCTCACCAATAACAATTATTTAACACAATAAATACTTCTCCACTCATATTTTGCATTTCCCACAAATCTTAGGATTAGGGTTTCTCTAATAACCCAACAATAGTCATTAAATCACTTTTCCAACATCAAAACCCAAAAACCCATAGCTTATACCCTTGAGAAATAACAAGATCTTACCTCAAGAGAAGGAATGAGATAGTTTTCCAAGAGATGGAAAACCACACGAAAATGAGGAGAAAGGAGAGTGAGACTTCAAACTCCAAGCTTCAAGAACCAAAACGGGAGAGGAGAAGAAAGCCACCACCTTTTTTATTTAGGGTTTTAGGAGAGAAGAAGAAGAGGAAATGAAGAAGAAGAGTATAGAAGAAGGTGAAGTAAAGTACATGTTATGGGAAATTCAAGGAACTGACGAAAATAAGAAGGGGAAAATAGGCCATTTGGCTTTAATTTTAATTCCTCATTAAATATTCATCATTTTATGACAAACAGGATCTCAGTTTGAGCTCAATACCTTATCTAAAAATTATTTTGAACACATATTTGGATTCCTAATAATATCCTTAACAGCCCTGACCAATATCATCCCAATCGGAGATACTTGGTCCGACACCCATATTTTAATCGGGCTCAGTTTTAGCTTATCTAGTTCCAATAAATTATAAACAGTTCCCAAAAATCTTAATTTATTTATTTTCAATATTTTGGAACATTAAATAACCCAAATATGATTATTTAATATTTATCTTCATAATATTTTAAAATTTAGGGTGTTACAGGTTGAGGTAAGCTTCTATCACTTTTATGGTGCTAAAGCCCTAGATTATGTGTTGTAATGGTTGGGAGAGTGTTTAAATGCATATGGGTGTTAAAGGAAACCATTAGATGCATAAACCCTAAGGTGGGGTAAGAGGAATATGAAATTTTATGGGCAATGAATGGGGTACATGAAAATGTGAATTGGAAGATGATAAATCATATGTGTTAATGATGTTTGATGGGTTTTTAATGAAACCCTAACCTTTGATTTTGGAGGAAATGTGTAATGTAGAAAGAAGTGGCATTTATTGATAATAGGAGTGTTATTAATGATGAGGTGTTGCCATAAATGATGATTTGTAATGGTGGATGAAAGCCATAAATGAAAAACCCACTTAAAAAGTTGGGTGTAAAATTGGTATGTATGGGTAACTTAACTACTTAGGTTGTTGCTTTTAGTAATAATGAGCTTTGGTCAAAGGGAAGGAATTCCCAAAGCCTAATTAGGTGAATGAATAAAGTTTATAAATAATTACTACATGATGAGAATCATGTGTGTGTATGTATATATATTGAGAATGATGCTTAGATGAATGATTGATGTGGTCCTATAATTGATTGATGTAGGACTTGATAACACTTGTGAGGCGGGATCATCAAACCCAGAAGTCTACTTCTCTTATGAGAGGAGTATATTTTCTAAATGAATGATGTCGTGTGTGATGATAATGTATGTATTGATGCCTTATGGTATACTCTTCATTGGTTGGTTGTGGTGTTTCATGAATATGATATGAAATAGAGATTTAACCTTGTGATGAGCGATTGTGAAAACGATACCTTGATGAGGTTACGAATGATAGAGTATGTTGATGATATATTATTCACTTTCCATGTATGGATTGACTTAATAAAATACTTGGCTTGCATGGTCTTGATGATTTTGAATGATAAGCATTTAGAAGAATGATATATATATATATATATGACTGATTGAAAGCCACTAGCTATGAGAATGAAATATCAACCTACCCTAGATGAGAGGGTGAAATATTCCTTACGAATCCAAAGCATGCATGAGCATTATTGCATATATAGCATGGCATGCATAAGCATATTTGTGATGTAAATAACCTTTCGGGGTTCCACGAGGGGAGTACCCCTTGCGAGGTGGGAAACCGATGTGGTGATATTTGTGATGTAAATAACCTTGCGGGGTTCCACGAGGGGAGTACCCCTTGCGAGGTGGGAAACCGATGTGATGATATTTATGATGTAAATAACCTTGCGGGGTTCCACGAGGAGAATACCCCTTGCGAGGCAGGAAACCGATGTGATGATATTTGTGATGTAAATAACCTTGCGGGGTTCCAAGAGGGGAGTACCCCTTGCGAGACGGGAAACCAATGTGATGATATTTATGATGTAAATAACCTTACGAGGTTCCACAAAAGGAGTACCCGATGTGACGACGATATGAAAATTACGAAATGAATGACCATGGGGGTTCCGTGGAGGGAGTACCCCTTGCGAGGTGGGAAACTAACGTGATGATAATTGAGGTGAGTGGTTGAGATCATCGTTGGAATAAAATCGGATCCGTGCATATGCATTCTTAAACACCAACATATGCATTAGCCATAGAAGCATGGCATTAAGGGAAATCAATTGAGAAAAGGATACCCTATTGAGAATGTTATGTGAGGTGTATGTAAAATTCTCTTTAGGTCACTAATTATATTTGTGTATTGATTCGGTGTGACCTTTATGAATCTATATGAATATGACAATGAGTGTGAAGGAATCATAAATGAATAATATGGTTAAATTAATATGTCCTTGATAAAGGATTTGTTATTCATGAATATGTGGATGGACATGTGTGTTCGATTAATTGGGTGATTTGATTGATCTTAGTGTCATTTGAACTCCTTTTTAGGAGAGGATGTTAACTTACATTCATATGTATATTATCACAAATTGTTGGATATTTCATCATTGAGAAAGTATACTCACTCTCTATGTGGTATATCTTTTAGCTCTTGTGTTGTAGGGCTTGCTATGGAGACAAGAGCCTTATTGTGTGGAGGAATTATGTAAAGAAGGTCATTTTGGGGTAAAAGATGCCTTGGCTGACAATGTTTTGATTTTATGACTTGTATGTATTATTTTGGAATTGTATGTGCATAATGGATATCATGTATGGCCATGAACTAAATTGAGCAACTTGTGAGAAAGAATAGTAGATGATGATGAATTATGACACTTATTTAATTACAATTTAATGATAGATGGTATGGATGTGCTTGATGGTTTATGTATGGATTGAATTATGCAGTTTGTATATGATAATCATGTATAATTAAGGAACCAATAGGGTCAAAATGAATTTTATAAGTCTTAGATGGTGTAAGATGGTTCCAATAGTTACAATATATGATTTGTGACTCGTAGAAACTGGAATGGGTCAATTCCACTGAGAATGGACCTCTAAGTTGCCTCAAAATGCCTCTAAGTGGGTAAAATGTATTTATGCGTATAACTCCCTCATTTTTAGGAATTTTTAAGTGCGGCCACTGGCCACACGTCACAAATAATATATTTTAGTTTGAGTCAAATTTTGGTGGCCATTGGATTTGATTTGAATGATAAAGAGTGATTTGAAATTGAAAATTTTATGAATTTCTACATAAAATGCAGCAGGGAACTGATAAGCCAGGCTTAAATTGATTCACTCATGTCTTTGAATCGATTCAAAGTGTTTTGGATTTACTGTTCAATCTGGCAGAATCGTGTGAATCGATTTACCCTAGGCATTGAATCGATTCATCCTTCTCTGTTTACACTGTCATGGCAAAAACTCACGCGTGAATCGATTCACACTAAGGGGAATTGATTCACAAGTATTTGATTTCACTATTTTTACAAAATCTCACGCTTGAATCAATTCACCAAATTAGGAATTGATTCCTGACGCTGATACTTATTATTCATAATTTCCAGAATTGTGGGAATTGATTCATGCACTTCTTGAATCGATTGGTGTTCTTGAGTCATGGTACTTCTTTATAACCAAATATACATCATCTGTACTTGTTCTACTCATTGATCCATGCATCTTTGATACATTTCCTTGAATCAATCCACGTACTTAAATTATTTTATGCATTCCGCTATTCATTAAACTACATACCTTCTCATGTCTTCATATATGAGTTAGGTCTTCGTGTAGATCCAGGGTCAATCATTTAAAATATAATTGTGGTGTTCTTTATCCACCTTTTAAGATTTAAAAACGTGAAAAATTTACCCTCACTTTTACAATCCAAATAATTAATGTTAATAAATTATTTTTCGGATTAAGGGCGCCACATTGGGTGGTATCAGAGCATGACATGCATTTAGTGGATGATTGTCATTATTGCTTGACTTTGTATGGATTGATTGTGGTTGAAACTTGATTTCTATAAGTCCGGCCAAGCTTTCTTCATACTATTCTTCCTTAATGATGAATCCTTATGATTATATGAATACTTATGACATCATAATATAATGATATGCCTTTTATGGGCTTAAATATGGATTGGCCGATGTTGGACTCCATGATAGGGGGCCATAACTTACTTATGTGATGAATTGCTGTAGCATGAGACTATAGACATGTCTATGAGCTAGTTTGTTGTTGTTAGTTGAATTTAATGTTATGATTATAGATCTTATGATGGCTCGTCGTCGTCAAGATAATGATGACGCTATAGCTAGAGCTTTAAACCATTTTTCCAACCTTCTTGAGTCGCAGAATTGTGATAGACAAGAAGTGGAAAGGCAAGCTACTCTGGCTGCTCAAGGCACTCATGGCCTTGACAAGTTCTTGAAGTGGAAACCCTCCTAATTTCATGATGGATTTAGGCTCAAGCAAGCCTATGTTTGGATCCAAGATGTTGAGAGGATCTTCGACAGCTTTGAATGCACTAAACTCCAGAAAGTGAAGTATGTTATTTTTATGATGAGAGATGAAGCTGAGACTTAGTGGAGACTCACTAAGAGTAGAATGATTGCTGCAGCTATTCCCTTGACTTGGGAGAATTTTAAGTTTGAGCTCATGAGAAAATATGTACCAAAAAGTTATAAGAGCAAGAAGGAGCTTGAGTTCATGGAACTTAAGCAGGGCACCATGACTATGGAAGAATATGCTTCCAAGTTTAAGGAGTTATGCGAGTTCTACCCTCGTTATTAGCAAGAGGGGACTGAAGCCTCGAAGTGTGTAAAATTCGAGAATGGTTTACGCCTTGATATACAGAGGGCAATTTGTCATCAAGAGATCCGAAGCTTTACGATACTTGTGAACAAGTGCCATATTTATAAAGAGCATGCACCACTCATCCTAAATTTGACTCTAAGTTGAAGGGTCAATCTTCTAAGTTCAAGAAGCACAGAAGTTTCAAGAGGGAATGTTTTGTATGGGGTGCTCATTCTAATGCTCAAGCTAGAGGTAGTGGTCATGGTAACACCTTTGGTTGGGGCAATACAAATGCCAATGGGCCGAAATGTCATAGGTGTGGTGGACCTCATCACATTCGTGAGTGTACTCAACGGGATGATGTGGTTTGCTTCAATTGTGATCAGGTAAGACATATTCATCTTGCATGTCCTTTACTTACAAGGCGGGCTCACATGCAAGCTAATACTCCAAATCGTGCTATGCTCCCGTTCATGTGAACCGCAGAGGCGACAATGGTAGTCGGGGCCGTGGTAATGGAAACAATGGTGGCCGAAATGGTTGCCATGGGGACTATAATGGTGGGAGGCATGGTGATGGCCGTGGTAACGATAATGGTGCTAGAAATGGTGATGGAAATGGTGGAAATCACCATCAAGCTCCCGGAAGAGTATTCGCTGTGACCGGTGAAGAAGCAGCTCAAGCTGATAACCTAGTTGAAAGTAAGTGTAAAATACTCGAGAATTCTGTGCATGTTATTTATGATTTGGGTGCGACCCATTCTTTTATATCCGAGGATTGTGTACGGCGATTAAAATTGCTGATGAGCCCAATGAAAAATGCCCTTGTGGTTTCTACCCCGATCGGTGCTTGTCTCAGATTGGTTAGCCGCTGTGATGACGTTGACATACTTCTAGAAGGGAGGAAATTTGTTACTTTTTTCATTTGCCTTCCCTTAAAAGGCTTGGAGATCATTCTTGGTATGGATTGGCTTCCTGCCAATAAAGTCTTGGTTAACTGTCAACAACGGACTATTATCTTCCCTTCTTTAAACATTGGAAAATTTGATATGCAAGCTATAACTCAACTTTGCATACTATTATCTCTTGCCAATGGGACTAATGGTCCTGATCCCTTAAGTATTCCAGTAGTGTCAGAGTTCCTTGATGTATTTCCTGAGGAGGTACCTGGTTTACCACCTCCATGGGAGGTTGAATTTGTTATTGATCTCATTCTTGGGGCGGAACCTATTTCTATCACTCCTTATAGGATGTTTCCTATGGAGTTAATTGAACTTAAGAAGCAAGTTGAGGAGTTACTTGAGAAGGAGTTTGTTTGACCTGGTGTATCACCCTGGGGAGCTCCTGTATTATTGGTAAAGAAGAAGGATGGAACCATGCGGTTATGTGTTGATTACCGCCAGTTGAATAAGATGACAATAAAGAATAGATATCCTTTGCCTCGTATCGATGATCTATTGGATCAATTAAGAGGTGCTGTGGTGTTTTTGAAGATTGATTTGCGTTCTGGTTACCATCAAATTTGGGTAAAAACCGAAGACATTCTGAAACTGCTTTTAGGACGTGATATGGCCATTATGAATATGTTATGATGCCATTCGGAGTGACTAATGCTCCAGCGGTGTTCGTGGATTATATGAACCGTATCTTTCATGATTACCTTGATCGCTTTGTTGTGGATATTCATTGATGATATCTTAGTGTATTCCAAGAGCTACGAGGAACATGAGGAACATTTAAAACTGGTGTTGAACATTCTTAGAAAGAATCAGTTGTACATTAAGCTCTCTAAATATGAATTCTGGTTGGTGAGCATCCAGTTTCTTGGACATGTGATATCCGAAGGTGTTTCTGTTGATCCTTCTTAAGTTAAGGCCGTTATGGTGTGGCCTAGACCTACATCAATTACTAAAATCTGAAGTTTCCTTAGACTCGCCGGTTATTACCGGAGATTCATTGAAGGTTTTTCTCGTCTTGCTAGACCTTTAATGAAATTGACCAGAAAGAACCAACCTTTTGTGTGGAATGTCAAATGTGAGAAATGTTTTGAAGAGTTAAAAATGAGACTCACTTCTGCTCCTATTTTGGTATTGCCTGATTTACAAGAAGACTTTATGGTATACTGTGATGCTTCTAAGCATGGTCTTGGATGTTTTTTGATGTAGAAGGAACGTGTTACAGCTTATGCTTTATGCTAATTGAGACCTCATGAAGTTAACTACCCGACTCATGACTTGGAGTTGGCGGCGGTTGTGTTCGCCTTGAAAATTTGGCGTCATTATCTCAATGGTTCGAGGTTCATGGTCTTTAGTGATCACAAAAGCTTGAAATACTTTTTTTATCAGAAGGAATTGAACATGCGCCAAAGGAGATGGATGGAATTCTTGAAGGACTGTGATTTTAAATTGAAGTATCATCTGGGAAAGGCTAATGTAGTTACGGATGCTCTTAGTCGGAAGTCCTTGCATATGTCGGCCATGATGGTCAAGGTGTTGGTGTATGCATTATGAGCTTTTATGCTTTTTCATTTGTATCATTTTTATGCTTATTAATAAAATAAATATTTCAGTTTAAAATTGTTTTAAAACGTATTTATCCTTGGAGTAATAGGTCATATAAAAATTATTCCTAAAATGTCCCTAGTCAAGTATTTATATGGGGACATGTAAATACACTAAGACTAGTGTGTGAGTGTACTGATGACCTGATCTCACAGATCACAGATATAGATGATATCAAGTCTTCACACGGGTACACATTAAGAGTAATGATGTACTGGACAGACCCCCCATGAGAACGTTGCATGGATCGTTACATGATTGTCATAAACAATTCTCAATGTGATAATGGTATATGTAGTCCTTCGACCTGAAGTCACTACGATTCCTACATGAGGAGTTTATTGTTTTAATACAATTAAACGTCTTCTGTAACAAGAGGACTATAAAGGTTGTGATTAGGCAATGAACAAATTATGCAGAGGGATATAAGTGATGTAGATGGGATTTGTCTCTCCTATGTGACAGGAGTGATATCTATAGGCCACTTGATGGAGTAAGACTAAGAAAACGCATGGCCATGCTACAAAGAATAAATATTAGATATTTATTCGGATTCAGTCTACTCCGGTATCAAGTAAAATAAATTAGGCCGTACAAGGATGACGCGACCATGCCTTGGGCCCAATTAGGATATCGTGACAAAAGGAACAAACATATTAAATAATTATCACTTATAGGTTATGTTGATAATATTCGGACATAATGATGCATTGCTAGATGCCGCTCTTATTTTATATTAATAATAAAATAATTTATTATTAATATGACCGAGTATTTTACCTGTAGGGTCATACACATAGAGTAAGCCCATCAGAAAATGTTGTCTTATTTTAGTTGGACTAAAATAAAGCTATTGGGCCTAACTCATTTGGAATGAGCAAGGAGCCCAATTTTAGAGAGAACAAATTAGGTCAAACCTAAGCCTACAAATAGAGCATAAGATGCTCATAGGCGGTTCACTTAAGTGAGACATAAATTCGCAAAAGTTGCAAGAGCTACACGTCGTCAAACTAGCAGTTGGCAAGTGTTGCGATTCTGGTGTGAGTGCTCGTGTGGACTCCTAAAGGACGAGGCTACGACTGCTTCGGTGTTCTTCAAGAGGTAATGCAAAACGATTTTGTGTTTGTTTTGTGCTTTGAAACACGGAACCTTGCAAATCCTTTGGAATCCCTTTTTTTTCCGCTGCTCATGTTTAGGGATTTCCTAACAGTGGTATCAGAGCCAGGTTGCAAGAACCGTGTTTTGGGTATTTGTTTCTGTTTTATGATTATATGTTTTCGTTTACAAGAGCTTTTGGAAAATATGATTTGCGAAATCGTTTCTTGTTTAAAGCTTTGCATTTTTGTTTTGTGAAAATGTTTTGTGAAACTAGGATTCGAAAATGAACATGCATGATTATGTTGCTATTTTGAGTTATCGCATATGATGCATATATTACAATGATTAATCATGTATATGGTATGACCTCTGTTTTGGCATGATACATATAATTTTGAGTTATTCTTTGTAAATTGTATATGATGCATGTTATAGAGTTTCTCAATTTTAGTATGTATGTTGTTGCCGTTTAAATTTGTATGATGTATGAGTTTATGCAATTTTTGTATTTGATATATGTTTTACTCATATGATATTCATCGTACAAATTATGAATCAATTGAGTTGATCTTCGAACATGAATGGTTCATGTTATGGGGCGTTAAGTGATAAGGTTTAAGTGTTAAACCATGGCCGTTCCTTAATCTAGGGTTCAAGAGTTGAAACCTAGACGGCCGTCATGGAAAGGCATTGCATGTTGGCATTAGCGCAAATTGAATTCTAGGTTTTGAAACCCTAGACGGCGTTGCCTACATATGCCTTGACGGCTGCGTTGTGAAGTGTTCGCAACAAGGAATTAGGGTTTCAAAGTGGTTGAAACCCTAGCCGAAATTTTAGAGCTGTTAATGGTCAAGGGATGTTCTGGCTAGGAAAGACTTGGTACTTAAGCGGTCACATCGGACCCACCTCTCTTTCCTGGGAACCAACTTGACTACAGTGCTAATTTTTCGGGTCGGGACCCCCGTACATTCTCTGCGTAGTGCCTTATTACCGACCCCACGTGTTTAATTACCCGTTTTAAAAATTAATTACTCTTTTAATGCTTTTAAATAGGTTATAATCAATTAATTAACACGTTGCATGGTGAATGGTTATGGTCTTAGTTATTTTATTTAAATACAGCCTGCGTGCTGTGCCTCTCTCTATTCTGTTGTATTTCTCTTCTCAACCCTTCACTCGTATGTAAAGCGAGTTTCTATTTAATCATGTAATCTTGATCGGGCCAACAAGGTAGAGACATAGAAGAAAACCAAGGAGTGGTGACTCTAAGAGGATGATGGATTCAAGAAGTAGGACTTCATGAAGCCATGGCAATATAGTTCCTCTAGGTTTATTTATTTATTTATTTTTCTTCTAGGAAGACCATAACCATCTCACAATTTCGTTTGCATGCTTTGGGGATAATTTTATTACGTTAAAGCGTTTAACAAAGACGGTAATTTTAAAATAAATTAAAATCCCTCAAAATAATATTAAGTTATAAACGCCTTCCAATAAGTACACTCGTCAACACTAATGTCAATAAATAGTGGGTCTGCCAAAGCAGGGCACTATTATTTATATTAGTAAGACGCGATGGGATAATGGTAATATCCAAACTGTTTTATTGGGCTTTAACTTAACTAAGTTTTCAATTGGATTGAATATAACTTAGAGGCGTAAACATTGGGCTAAATATTCATAAGATGAATAATTAGTAATGGTTACTTAACCCAATGACTAAGAGTTGTATAAAGATACAATTGGAAAAAGTTTCCTACCTAAATAACCAAGTATTAGGTGATCATCCAAAGCTGACTTAACACTTGGCAAAATATGGATCTTAGCCCACTAGAAAATCTTCCAACGGGATTTTCTGATTCGTGGAGGGTATTTTGTTTTGAATCAAAATAGTGGGAGACATATTTAATTTAAATGACCATAATTTAAATATGTTTTAAAAATGATACTTACTACATATTTTCTGTTTTAGATAACCATGAAACACACCTTTGAACCTTTCGTTGCGATCAATCCTAGACAAAGAAAAATTGTCTGGTTCTAACTTCCTTGACTGGTATAGAAACTTGAGGATTGTCCTCAAACAAGAGAAAAAGCAGTATGTCTTGGAAAGTCTAGTTCTGGAACCACCCGCTGCAAACGCCTCTAAAGCTGACAAGGATGCTTATAAGAAGCATCAGGATGATGCTTTAGATGTCCAATGCCTTATGTTGGCTACCATGTCTCCTGAGCTTCAGAAGTAACATGAGCACATGGAGGCTTTCGATATGATCGAAAACCTAAGGAAGCTATATCAAGGTCAAGCTGACCAAGAAAGATATGAAGTTTCCTCAGCCCTATTTAGCTGTAGACTTAAAGAGGGAGGTTCTGTAGGACCTCATGTGCTCAAAATGATTGGGTACTTGGAGAATCTAGCTAGGCTAGGATTCCCCTTCCCTCAGAAGTTGGCTACCGATCTCATTTTGAAATCATTACCTGACAGTTTTAAGCCAGTCATCATGAATTACAACATGAATGCATTGGACAAAACATTGCCAGAGCTACTCAATATGTTGAGGACTGTTGAGCCCAATATTTCTAAAGGAAAGGGCAAGGCCATAATGATGGTCAATTCTGGCAAAGGTAAAGGAAAGGGCATGTATAAAGGCAAAGGAAAGGCTATTGTAGGAAATGGCAAGAAAATTTGGAAAGGCAAGGATAAGCCAAGTACATCAGCCTTAAAACCTGTGGGCGGGGTGGCTAAGGAAGGTAAATGTCACCATTGTGGACAAAAGGGACACTGGAAGAGAAACTGTCCAAAGTACCTAGAAGAGCATAAGAAGAAGGGAAGTGAGACTTCCACTTCAGGTATTTTTGTTATAGAAATTAACATGTCAACTTCAACATCATGGGTATTAGATACTGGATGTGGATCTCACATTTGTCTTAATGTGCAGGATCTAAGAAGGAGTAGGCAGTTGATGAAGGGCGAGGTAGACCTACGCGTTGGAAATGGAGCAAGAGTTGCTGCATTAGCTGTAGGGACTTATTTTTTATCCTTGCCCTCAGGGTTAGTCCTTGAATTGGACAATTGTTATTTTGTTTCGGCAATAAGGAGAAACATTATTTCTGTTTCTTGTCTTGATAAGAAAGGGTTTTCCTTTACAATAAAGAACAATAGTTGTTCTGTTTATTTAAAAGACATGTTTTATTGTTGTACAAATTTGAGTAATGGACTTTATGTTCTAGATCTCGAAACCCCTATCTATAACATTAATACTAAAAGGGTTAAAACAAATGATTTAAACCCAACTTATCTTTGGCATTGTCGCCTAGGACATATAAATGAGAAACGTATTTCTAAACTCCATCTGGATGGATATTTAGAATCTTTTAATTTTGAATCAATAGATACATGCGAATCTTGTTTATTAGGGAAGATGACTAAGACCCCATTTACCGGAAAAGGTGAAAGGGCGAGTGATCTTCTTGGCTTGATACATAGTGATGTATGTGGGCCCATAGGGACAATGGCTATGGGAGGTTTTAGTTACTTCATCACTTTTACTGATGATTTCAGTAGATATGGATTTGTGTTTCTCATGAAACATAAATCAGAATCCTTTGAAAAGTTCAAGGAGTTTAAACATGAAGTAGAGTACCAACTTGGCAAGACAATTAAAGCACTTCGATCCGATCAAGGTGGTGAATATTTGAGCCTAGAGTTTGATGAATATCTTAAAGAGTGTGGGATTATATCTCAACTTACTCCCCCTGGAACACCAGAATGGAATGGGGTTTCTGAGCGGAGAAATAGAACCTTGTTGGACATGGTTCGATCAATGATGAGTCAAACTGACCTCCCTAACTCATTCTGGGGACATGCTTTGTTGACAGCAACTTTTACACTTAACCGTGTTCCATCAAAGGCTGTTATAAAGACACCATATGAGATATGGACTAGGAAACGACCTAGTATGTCTTTTCTTAAGATTTGGGGCTGTGAAGCTTATGTTAAGCGTCAAAGTTTAGATAAACTCGGGCCCAAGTCAGATAAATGTTTTTTGTGGGATACCCAAAAGAAACTAAGGGTTATTATTTTTACAATCCTACTGAGGGCAAAGTGTTTGTTGCTCAGAATGCTGTATTCTTAGAAAGGGAATTCATCTCTACAAGAATCAGTGGGAGGAAAGTAGAACTTGAAGAAATTCAAGACTCACAAGGCATTGAAGAGCCAATGGTGGAAGTGGAGCAGGACCCATAAAATGTTGTGATAACTCCAGCTCCAGTAGCACAAGACTTGCGTAGATCAGGTAGAATACGTCAACAACCTGAAAGATATGGATTTCTTGTAACTCAGGAAGGAGATGTATTCCTAATGGATAAAAATGAGCCAACATCTTATGAAGAGGCTATTGCAAGTTCAGAATCTGAGAAATGGCTAGAAGCCATGGAATCTGAAATGGACTCCATGTACACTAATCAAGTTTGGAACTTGGTTGATGCACTTGAAGGGGTAAAACCTATAGGATGCAAGTGGGTTTTCAAAAAGAAAACTGACATGGATGGTAATATAAGTACCTTTAAAGCAAGGTTGGTGGCTAAAGGTTTCAAGCAAATACATGGTATAGACTATGATGAAACTTTTTCCCCAGTTGCTATGCTAAAGTCTGTTCGGATGCTGCTTGCTATTGCTGCATACCATGATTATGAGATATGGTAAATGGATGTCAAGACTACTTTTCTTAATGGAAATCTTCTTGAGGAAGTGTACATGACACAACCCGAAGGCTTTGTTAAGCCTGAAGCATCCAGGAAGGTGTGCAAGCTACAACGTTCTATATATGGACTTAAGCAAGCTTCCAGAAGCTGGAATCTTCGTTTTGATGAAGCTGTTAAACAATTTGGCTTTACTAAAAATGAGGATGAACCTTATGTCTACAAGAAGGTTAGTGACTGCACAATTATTTTTCTGGTCCTGTATATTGATGACATACTATTTATTGGAAATGACGTTCCTACTCTTCAGTCTGTGAAGAGTTGGTTGGGAAGCTTCTTTTTCTATGAAAGACTTAGGTGAAGCAACCTACATGTTAGGAATTAAGATCTATAGAGATAGATCAAGAAAACTTCTTGGCCTAAGTCAGAATACATACATAGACAAAGTGTTAAAAAGGTTTAACATGCAAGATTCCAAGAAAGGAACTTTGCCTATGGCTCATGGCATAAGCTTGTCAAAAGCTCAATCTCCTTCCACTAAAGAAGAAAGAGAACGGATGAATAAGATTCCATATGCATCTGCTATTGGATCAATCATGTATGCCATGATATGTACCCGACCATATGTCTCGTACGCTTTAAGCATGACGAGCAGATACCAGTCTGATCCCGGTGAAAGTCACTAGACTGCTGTCAAGAATATCCTGAAGTACTTAAGAAAAACTAAGGATTCATTCTTGATATATGGAGGGGAAGAAGAGCTCATTGTAAAAGGTTACACTGATGCTATCTTCCAAACTGATAAGGATGACTCAAGATCGCAATCTGGGTACGTGTTTTGTCTAAATGGTGGCGCTGTAAGCTGGAAGAGTTCAAAGTAAGAGACAGTTGCTGATTCTACTACAGAGTCTGAGTATATTGCTGCCTCAAATGCTGCAAAAGAGGCAGTATGGATCAAGAAGTTCATAATAGAACTTGGGATTGTTCCTAGCATTGTGGACCCTATAAGTCTCTACTGTGACAATAGTGGAGCAATCGCACAAGCTAAGGAACCTAGATCACATCAACGATCCAAGCATATACTTAGGCGATTTCATCTCATTCGAGAGATCCTTGACCGAGGAGATGTAAAGATATGTAAGGTGCATACTTATGAAAATATTGCTGACCCACTCACAAAACCTCTTACACAACAAAAACATGAGGGGCACACTAGATCATTAGGCATTAGGCAAATGTCTGATTGGCTCTAGTGCAAGTGGGAGATTGTTAGTGTATGCACTATGAGCTTTTATGCTTTTTCATTTGTATCATTTTTATGCTTATTAATAAAATAAATATTTCAGTTTAAAATTGTTTTAAAACGTATTTATCCTTGGAGTAATAGGTCATATAAAAATTATTCCTAAAATGTCCCTAGTCAAGTATTTATATGGGGACATGTAAATACACTAAGACTAGTGTGTGAGTGTACTGATGACCTGATCTCACAGATCACAGATATAGATGATATCAAGTCTTCACACGGGTACACATTAAGAGTAATGATGTACTGGACAGACCCCCCATGAGAACGTTGCATGGATCGTTACATGATTGTCATAAACAATTCTCAAAGTGATAATGGTATATGTAGTCCTTCGACCTGAAGTCACTACGATTCCTACATGAGGAGTTTATTGTTTTAATACAATTAAACGTCTTCTGTAACAAGAGGACTATAAAGGTTGTGATTAGGCAATGAACAAATTATGCAGAGGGATGTGAGTGATGTAGATGGGATTTGTCTCTCCTATGTGACAGGAGTGATATCTATAGGCCACTTGATGGAGTAAGACTAAGAAAACGCATGGCCATGCTACAAAGAATAAATATTAGATATTTATTCGGATTCAGTCTACTCCGGTATCAAGTAAAATAAATTAGGCCGTACAAGGATGACGCGACCATGCCTTGGGCCCAATTAGGATATCGTGACAAAAGGAACAAACATATTAAATAATTATCACTTATAGGTTATGTTGATAATATTCGAACATAATGATGCATTGCTAGATGCCGCTCTTATTTTATATTAATAATAAAATAATTTATTATTAATATGATCGAGTATTTTACCTGTAGGGTCACACACATAGAGTAAGCCCATCAGAAAATGTTGTCTTATTTTAGTTGGACTAAAATAAAGCTATTGGGCCTAACTCATTTGGAATGAGTAAGGAGCCCAATTTTAGAGAGAACAAATTAGGTCAAACCTAAGCCTACAAATAGAGCATAAGATGCTCATAGGCGGTTCACTTAAGTGAGACACAAATACGCAAAAGTTGTAAGAGCTACACGCCGTCAAACTAGCAGTTGGCAAGTGTTGCAATTCTGGTGGGAGTGCTCGTGTGGACTCCTAAAGGACGAGGCTACGACTACTTCGGTGTTCTTCAAGAGGTAATCCAAAACGATTTTGTGTTTGTTTTGTGCTTTGAAACACGGAACCTTGCAAATCCTTTGGAATCCCTTTTTTTTCCGCTGCTCATGTTTAGGGATTTCCTAACACAAGGAATTCGAATTGATCGAGGAATTTCAGAATTTGAATGTTGGGACCGAAACTCAATCTTCTAAGAAGTTGTGTTTTGCTACACTAAAGATATGCAATGAGTTTTTAGATCTTATGGGGAAGAAACAAGTGGATAATGAATATCTAAGTGAGATGAAAAGATCTCAACATGATGGGAAGAATCTATTCCTTGTTAAGGGTGTTGATGGCTTATGGCATGTAAAAGGTCACGTGTACGTGCTTTTATTTGGAGATTTGAGACCTACGATGCTTGAGGAGACACACAAAAGCATTTTTAGCATTCACCCTGGTGCAACAAAGATGTATCAAGATGTGAAGAAGAATTTTTGGTGGCCCGAAATGAAACGTGACATTGCCAGTTTTATAGCTTCGTGCCTTATTTGTTAGAAGGTGAAGGTAGAGCATCAGAGACCTTCTGATACATTGAGATCACTTGATATCCCCATTTGGAAGTGGGATGCTATTGCTATAGACTTTTTGTCCGGTTTGCCAAGGACAAGGTCAAGATGTGATGGAATCTGGGTGATTATGGATCGCTTAACAAAGAGCACGCATTTTCTACCAATCAGTATGAAGAGTTCTTTGCAGGATTTAGCACAGTTATATATCAAAGAAATTATGAGGTTAGATGGTGTGCCATCAAGTATTGTTTCTGATCGTGACCCCCGATTTACTTCCTGATTTTGAGGAAGCTTACATGAAGCGATGGGTTCAAAATTGAAGCTAACCTTGGCATATCATCCTCAGACTGATGGACAATCTAAGAGGACTATTCAGAGTCTTGAGGACTTATTGCGTGCTTGTGTTTTGGAGCACGGTGGTTCATGGGATAAATATTTACCTCTGATCGAATTTACCTATAATAACAACTTTCACTTAGTATTGGTATGGCACCTTATGAGGCGTTATATGAAAGGAAGTGTCGAACTCCTTTATGTTGGCTTGAAGTTGGTGACCTTGGCTTTAGACCTAGGATTATTGAGGAGACCACTGAACAAATTAAGATGATCCAAGAGAAGATGAAAATTGGTCAGGACCGACAGAAGAGCTATTGCGACAAGAGAATGAAGCTACTTGAGTTTCAATTTGGCGATCATGTATTTTTACGTGTTTCGCGTGATAATGGCATTGGAAGGGCTTTGAAGAGCAGAAAATTAAGCCCTAAGTTCATCGGACCTTATGAGATTTTAGAGCGAATCGGCGATGTCGCTTATCGGATTACACTCCCTCCGCATCTTGCAAACCTACATAATGTGTTCCATGTGTCACAGTTGAGGAAGTATATTCACGATCCCTTGCACGTGATCACTATTGACGATGTTGATGTGCGAGATGACTTGTCCATTCCTCCTGTTTCTGTTTGCATTGTCGAATACTCGGTGAAGAGGTTGCGGAACAAATTGGTACCTTTGGTGAAGGTGGGATGAAAACATGGAAATGTTGAGACACTCACATAGGAGCGTGAAGATGATATTTAGGAATGGTATCCTCACATATTCGAATCTGGTATGTCAAATTTCGAGGATGAAATTTCTTTTAGGTGGGGTGGATTGTAACATCCTAATTTTTATATAAATATTCAATTAAGGGGAAATAAATGACAATTATTTATGCATGGAAAGATTAATGCCCTAAAAATATAGAAATGAATTAAATTGAGTATAATATGATTTTTGATAAATTCCTAAGCTTCATGAGCTAAGATTTATACCTGATTAAAATGTGGGTGTTGAACCAAGTATGTCTGATTGAGATGCCATTAGTCAGGGCTTAGATAATATTATTAAGAATCTGAATATGTATTCAGATTAATTTTTAGATAAAGTATTGAGCCCAAACAGAGATCCTATTTGTGGTAAAATGGTAAACTTTAAATGAATGAGGTTAAAATTAAAACGAAACTTCTATCCTTCACTCCCCTTTCACGTTGGCTTCCACTTCTAAGAAGAGAAAACACTTCTTCTTCTTTCTCTCATCTCCTTCACTTTCTTCTAATTCAAAAATCTAAGTAAAATTGGTGCCTCTTCCTCTCTTCATTTTCGTTCACCATTGGGCAAGAAGGAGGCCATGGAAGTTTGAACTCCTCCCTCTCTTCTCTTCCATTTTCGTGCTCACTTTTTCCTCTCTAGGAACCCACTTTCATTTCTTGGTTGAGGTAAGCTTCCATCATTTTTATAGTGCTAAAGCCCTAGATTATGTGTTGTAATGGTTGGGAGAGTGTTTAAATGCATATGAGTGTTGAAGGAAACCATTAGATGCATAAACCCTAAGGTGGGGTGAGAGGAATATGAAATTTTATGGGTAATGAATGGGGTACACAAAAATATGGATTGGAAGGTGATAAATCATATAGGTTAATGATGTTTGATGGGTTTTTAATGAAACCTTAACCTTTATTTTTGGGGGAAATGTGTAATGTAAAAGGAAGTGGCATTTATTGATAATAAGAGTATTATTAATGATGAGGTGTTGCCATAAATGATGATTTGTAAAGGTGGATGGAAGCCATAAATGAAAAACCCACTTAAAATGTTAGGTGTGAAATTGGTATGTGTGGGTAACTTAACTACTTAGGTTGTTGCTTTTGGTAATAATGAGCTTTGATCAAAGGGAAGGAATTCTCGAAGCCTAATTAGGTGAATGAATAAAGTTTGTAAATAATTACTACATGATAAGAATCATGTGTATGTATGTATATATATTGAGAATGATGCTTAGATGAATGATTGATATGGTCCTATAATTGATTGATGTAGGGCTTGATAACATTTGTGAGGCGGGATCATCAAACCCGGAAGTCTACTTCTTTTGAGGTAGGAGAGGGGTGTATTTTCTAAATGAATGATGCCTTGTGTGATGATAATGTATGTATTGATGCCTTATGGTATACTCTTTATTGGTTGGTTGTTGTGTTTCATGAATATGATATGAAATAGAGATTTAACCTTGTGATGAGTGATTATGAAAATGATACCTTGATGAGGTTACAAAAGATAGAGTATGTTGATGATATATTATTCACTTTCCTTGTGTGGATTGACTTGATAAAATACTTGGCTTGAATGGTCTTGATGATTTTAAATGATATGTATTTGGAAGAATGATATATATATGTGTGTGTGTGTGTGTGTGTGTGTGTGTGTGTGTGAGTGATTGAAAGCCACTAGCTGTGAGAATGAATATGAACCTACCCTAGATGAGAGGGTGAAATATTCCTTACGAAGCCAAAGCATGCATGAGCATTATTGCATATATAGCATGGGATGCATAAGCATATTTGTGATGTAAATAACCTTTCAGGGTTCCATGAGGGGAGTACCCTTGCGAGGCGGGAAACCGATGTGGTGATATTTGTGATGTAAAAAACCTTGCAGGGTTCCACGAGGGGAGTACCCCTTGCGAGGCGAGAAATCGATGTGATGATATATGTGATGTAAATAACCTTGCGGGGTTCCACGAGGGGAGTACCCCTTGCAAGGCGGGAAACCGATGTGATGACATTTATGATGTAAATAACCTTGCGGGGTTCCACGAAGGGAGTACCCGACGTGACGATGATATGAAAATTACGAAATGAATGACCTTGCGGGGTTCCATGAAGGGAGTACCCCTTGCGAGGTGGGAAACCGATGTGATGATAATTGAGGTGAGTGGTTGCGATCACTGTTGGAATGAAATCGGATCCGTGCATATTCATTCTTAAACACCAACATATGCATTAGCCATAGAAGCATGGAATTGAGGGAAGCCAATTGACAAAGGGATACCCTATTGAGAATGTTATGTGAGGTGTATGTAAAATCCTCTTTAGGTCACTAATTATATTTGTGTATTCATTCGATGTGACCTTTATGAATCTATATGAATATGATAATGAGTGTGAAGGAATCATAAATGAATGATATGGTTAAATTAATATGTCCTTGATGAAGGATCTGTTATTCATGAATATGTGGATGGACATGTGTGTTCAATGAATTGGGTGATTTGATTGATCTTAGTGTCATTTGAACTCCTTTTTGGGAGAAGATGTTAACTTGCATTCATATGTATATTATCACAAATTGTTGGATTTTTCATCATTGAGAAAGTATACTCACTCTCCATGTGGTATATCTTTTAGCTCTTGTGTTGTAGGGCTTGCTATGGAGAGAAGAGCCTTATTGTGTGGAGGAATTGTGTGAAGAATGTCATTTTAAGGTAAAAGATGCCTTGGCCGGCAATGTTTTGATTTTATGACTTGTATGTATTCTTTTGGAATTGTATGTGCATAATGGATATCTTGTATGGCCATGAATTAAATTGAGCAAATTGTGAGAAAGAATAATAGATGATGATGAATTATGACCCTTATTTAATTACAATTTAATGATGGATGGTATGGATGTGCTTGATGGTTTATGTATGGATTGAATTATGCAGTTTGTATATGATAATCATGTATAATTAAGGAACCAATAGGGTCAAAATGAATTTTATAAGTCTTAGATGGTGTAAGATGGTTCCAATAGTTACAATATATGTTTTGTGACTCGTAGAAACTGGAATGGGTCAATTCCATTGAGAATGGACCTCTAAGTTGCCTCAAAATGCCTCTAAACGGGTAAAACGCATTTATGTGCATAACTCCCTCGTTTTTAGGAATTTTTGCATGCGGCCAGTGGCCACACGTCATAAATAATATATTTAGCTTGTGTCAAATTTTGGTGGCCATTGGATTTGATTTGAATGAGAAAGAGTGATTTGAAATTGAAAATTTTATGAATTTCTGCATAAAATGCAGCAGGGAACTGATAAGCCAGGCTTGAATCGATTCACACATGTCTTTGAATCGATTCAAAGTGTTTTGGATTTACTGTTCAATCTGGCAGAATCGTGTGAATCGATTCACCCTGGGCATTGAATCAATTCATCCTTCTCTGTTTACACTGTCATGGCAAAAACTCACGCGTGAATCGATTCACACTAGGGGAATCGATTCACAAGTCTCTGATTTCACTATTTTTGCAAAATCTCACGCGTGAATCAATTCACCAAATTGGGAATCGATTCCTGACCTTGATACTTGTTGTTCATGATTTGCAGAATCGTGGAAATCAATTCATGCACTTCTTGAATCGATTCCCAGCCCTGTTGTTGCATATTTCCTCATTTTTGAAGGGCCTTTGGTGTTCTTGAGTCATGGTATCCCTTTATAACCAAATATACATCATTTGTACTTGTTCTACTCATTGATCCATGCATCTTTGATACTTTTCCTTGAATCAATCCATGTACTTGAATTATTTTATGCATTCCGCTATTCATTAAACTACATACCTTCTCATGTCTTCATATATGAGTTAAGTCTTCGTGTAGATCCAGGGTTAATCATTTAAAATATAATTGTGGTGTTCTTTATCCACCTTTTAAGATTTAAAAACGTGAAAAATTTACCCTCACTTTCACAATCCAAATAATTAATGTTAATAACTTATTTTCCGGATTAAGGGCGCTACATAGTATGGCTCAACAGTTCTGGGTCTGGTACGAACCCAGATGAGATGAACTTTGCTTTAGAAAGCATTCCCAGTTCTCATTTCTTTCTTTGAAGAGTCTTGTCGTGAAGTTGCTTTTAACCAAACTTTGGTTTGTCCTACCAGACTTTTGTTATGCAGAGACTCCCTCTTTGTTTTATAACCCAAACTTTGTATCCTGAAACACGTAAATAAACTTTCAAATGTTTAGAATACTGAATGCTGGTTATCAACAAATTTAAGATTTCTTCAAAGTCTTCTTGACTCTAACAGATCACTATCAAGCATTCTTCATGCCCAAATTAGTAAAATAAACATATTAACATTCACAGGCACTCATCTAGGGATTTTCCAAGAAAAAAAATCTAGGTGATTAAATGATTCATAAACTCAATCATGCATAATCCATATATGAAAGCATATGCATATTATAAAACACATCAAAACATTTGATACAGTTCTCCTTATTAAAACATAAGATAGAATATATGTATATATTATCAAGCAAGCACATTTCAAAAAGAAACTTTTCTCCCCCTTTGAAATAGAACTTTGGAAAAACATGGGGAAGTTATATTGAAACTAGCGTATTTTAATAAATTATATTAAATAACTAATCTAAATAAGTTAAAAACAACCTACAGAAGTTATAATCTATTTTTATAAGTTCTTTCAAATTCACAATTTTTAACATAGTCCCCTCTAACATCTTCATCCCACCATCTTTTTCCATAATTACAACTTGTTCTTTTTCTAATCAAAATTAAATATATAACATCCGTTTCGTGTGTTAAAATTTAAGGTGTTTTATTATATTTAAGAAAGTAAATATAAATTTATTAAACGAAAAATATTTAATCATAAAACTTTAATATAATAAGAGTAATTTCTGTTAGAATTGAATGTGTGAGATTTTTCATAATTTAGGGTGACGTCACTTATTAACAATGACTTGATGCATTAACATACGATAGAGCTTTTCTCATTGAAAGTAATTTGATAATCGTTAGTGGAGAACTTATTGAAAGTAATTTGAAAATCTTAAAGGTTAGTGGAGAGCATGACTTCATAACAACTGATGTGGTGTACCACCTGACGTTACACGTAACGGCTATTGAACGTGTGGAGGAAATTGATAGATATCCGTAGATGTAAGAGTTATGATGTTATTTTAATAGCTCATATCTGGCGAATCAAAATGGGGTTTTATTTCTGAAAATCTAAAGAAACGGCGAGTGCAACTTGGCTCGACGCTCATTAATTTTTTTTTTTTATCTACAAAATGTTTTTTGAATTCCGGTCTTTTCTTCTGTGTCACTTGGTATTTTCTTTGCATAAAATTTTAATCTTAGTTTTGTACTGCAAAATAAGTCTACAAACATATAGTCTTTGAGATCGTATCAATTCCATAAAGATTTATAAATCTCAAATGGTACCTAACAATGAGGAATCATTCATTTAAGTTCTTTTTTCTTTATTTTTTCTTATCATTTTATGCTAAAAATAACTAAATTAAATATGATCATTTTGTAACGTAGGGACTAATTTAAAATTTTAAAGGTTAAAAACTTAAACAATCTCAGCTTAAAAAATTATTTTATTTCTAATTAATCGATGATGTAAAATTACGCTAACAATATTACACCTAAACTTGTGGAGCAAATGGTAGCCAAGCCAATCTATCAATTAGGAATTTTACATGTATATATAACTAAACAATATTATCTTTAGTTTTAAATACAAGTAAATTTTTGTTCTTATAATATAAGTAAAATTATAATTTTTTAATGTCATTAACTGTTTTTTTACCAAATTGTCTTATATTTATTTTCAGGACAACTAATACTGTGTAATAAATAATATTGGAAGCATTTTAAGATATTACATTAAATATTTAATAACATTAATACAATTAACTACTTCTAACCGTTATTCTTAATATATATATATATGAAAGTAGTTACTTTTATTTATATTTGTAAGCAGATGTATTAATATTTTTAAAATGAAGTATTGAAATCACTAGTGTAGAAAAGACTTTTAAGCACGGTTAAAATGAGGTTTTAAACATGGTTCAACAATCGTGTTTGTTGTTGTCGTGGTTATAAATAAGGACTTTTAACCATAGATGTCAATCGTGTTTAAAAAAGCTCTTTAAACACGATTATTAGAACTGTGTTTAAAAGTTCTACACACACCTCTACAGTTGCCAAACATCCTCCTCAATGACCCCAACGTCAACTTTTAAAACAGAAAATTGTAGGAACAAATAGAAGAAAACTTAGAGAATAGAAACAAACAAAATAGTAAACAGTAACCTGTAAAACCTCCATTATAATCAAAAGAAACAAAACAGAAGAGATGTACAAAAAAGAAGCCTTACATGCTTGAGCAAGAAAAAAAGAGAAGGGTCGCGTGGTGGCAAAACGTAAAGAAAGAACGCCAATGGCGCGCAATGGTAACAACAAAAGAATGTATTTATATGTTGATGTAGGTTTTGACAATAAACAACAAATGAAGATTTAAGTTCAAATACACAAATCAATAATGATTGATAAGATAAACAAATGATTGCCAAAAGAATAAAGGATTAAGCGTGAGAATCAGGTGCTTGGCACGCCCAAGCATGAAGAAAGCTCGCTTGAGTGAGGGACACAATTGTTAAGCGTGAGGAGAGCCGCTTGAGCGTGATGATATGATTGGTTGCTCGCTTAAGCGCGAGTAAAGACACGCTTGAGCGTGGTCGAGGAAGCCTGAACATGAGATAAAGTATGCAATGAAATAAAGGAAGCTTAAGCAAAAGAATGAAGAATCAGGAACTTGGCGCTTGAGCGCTAGACAAGCTCGCTTAAGCGAGAAGCTATGGAGCTTAAGCGTGAGTCAGCGTGGAAGTATCGCTTAAGCGCTGGACCAGCTCGCTTAAGCACTAGACAAGCCCACTTAAGCGTGAAGCTATGGAGCTTAAGCGTGAGCGTAGAGCAAAGTGTGATGCATCAGGAGCCCAAAATCATAAGTCTCGCCTAAGCGTAAACAAGGTTCGCTTGAGCGTGATAGCACGCTTGAGCGTGGATTCGAGCATGATGCAAGCGTGAAAAGGAAATCAAGGGAAATATACCTGTACGCTTAAGCGTGATTAAACTCGCTTGAGCGAGGATGCTACAAAATTAATTACAGCATGTGTTTATGATGTGCAGTTGAATATCAGAAGTTCCAAGAAGCTAATTCAAACATCATGCTACTCTCAGATGATTAAACTACGTCACCATGAGTCAGATAAGTTTACTTAATTCAAATGAATTATGTGAATTTAAATTTTAATCTCTATTGAATATATGACAGCCTTGCATCGCACTTGGACAAACTGAATCACACTATGAATTAGCCAAATACAGCGTTCCAACATTCTCTGAGCAGATTGCATTCTCCAGGTCTCCACTATGCAAGTTGTAATTTAAGTAACTAAAAATAGACATACGCTCCACTGTTCCACCTTTTCGTGGAAATTAAATACACTGCTCCACCATAAAATGACCATGTTGCTCCATGTCATCAAAGGAAGTTAAAGATACAAGGAACCATACTACACTATCCTCAGGTGAATATTTTAATTGCAATCACCATGCTTCCATCTACTATAAATAGGGAAGGCAATTGAATTTGCAATTCGTACCAAAGCATTTGAAGCATTTCCATTTGCTTTCTTCCCCCTCCATTCTCTTGCTCTTCTTCTTGCTCTCTTTATTCTTTGATTGGCATATTTCTTGAAGTTATTTTTGAGAGTTAATTTGTGGGGAAATTATATTGTGTACTTATTTTGCATATCCTCTCTTTGAGAGTTATTACTTTGTGAAAGCTTTAACTTGTATATCCACTCTATTGGAGAGTTTCCTTGTATGCTCAAACACCAAACATCTTAAAATCTTTGGGTTGGGGTTTCAACCTTGTAATTGAGAGATTGAGAGATTGGGTGGAGTGCCCTTGTACTTGTGAGGATTGGATTCTTGAGTGTGGGACACTAGGAAGTCGCGATTGCTCAAAGTTGTATCTCTAATCTCAAATAGTGGACATCCTCTAAGTGGGTTGCTTAGAGGTGAGACGTACACCGACGTGGTGGAACTTGTACATATCGGTTTGCAAATCTCTCTTCCCTAAACTCATTTAATTTGTGCACTTAAGTTGCTTGCTTGATTCATTATTTCAT
This sequence comes from Clitoria ternatea, assembly GCA_037962975.1. Taxonomy (NCBI): domain Eukaryota; kingdom Viridiplantae; phylum Streptophyta; class Magnoliopsida; order Fabales; family Fabaceae; genus Clitoria; species Clitoria ternatea. The sequence goes on from CM075670.1 coordinate 148,113,044, forward strand.
TAACTTGGACTAAGTGCATGTTATACTAAGTTGCAAACTATTTTGATTAACATTGTTGAACTTGACTTTAAGTAACATTCTTCTATTAATCTTTCTAAAAATCTCATAAATTGCTTTGTGGTTAATTTGATTCTATATCTTGATTATTACTTAGATTTTTTAAGTACTTATTATCTTGACTTATGCATAATTTGTTATCATTTGCCATTAAGCTTATCATCTTCAATAGACATAGTAACTAAAGAATCAATTTCAAAAGCATTCAAAGTAAAATTTTTAATACTCAATTCACCCCCCCTCTTGAGTAATTGAGGCCACTTGGTTAACAAGTGGTATCAGAGCTTGACTCTTGGTAGATCAAGCTTAACAGCTTCAAGAGAACAAATGGCCTCAAATTCTCTAAACCTTTTTCCCGAGGGTGGTGCCACAAATAGACCTCCCGCTTTCAATGGTGAGGGCTACGCTTTTTGGAAAGCAAGGATGAAAATTTTTGTGCAATCAATTGACTTGAAAGTATGGAATGCTATTGAAAATGGTCCTTTTGTACCTATGCATACTGTTGATGATAAACAAGTTGAAAAACCTATGGATGATTGGACTAGTGAGGAAGAGAAGAAAGTACAATATAATTACAAAGCAAAAAATCTTATCACTTTAGCCTTAGGTCCCGATGAGTTCTTTAGAGTAGTTACATGTAAATCTGCTAAGGATATGTGGGATACCCTTCAAGTAACTCATGAAGGAACTAGCGATGTTAAGGACTCTAAGATTAGTACTTTAACTAGTCAATATGAAAGTTTTAGAATGAATTCCAATGAATCTATTTTAGAATTTCAAAAGAGATTTACTTTGATTATTAATCATCTTATTACACTTGGTAAATCTTATACTAACAAGGAACTTATCCACAAAGTTCTAAAAAGTCTTACTAGGGAATGGCAACCTCTTGTTACGGCCATCAAACAATCTCCCAATATAAATGATATGTCTCTTTCCACTTTGTTTGGTAAACTCCAAGAACAAGAACAAGAATTGAAAGACTTGAAACAAACGGAGGAAGAAGAAAAAGTCTCTAAGAAGAAAGGGCTAGCTCTCAAAGCCACCTCAATTGTTGAAGATGAATCCGAGAGTGATCTTGACGAGGATGAAGAGTTAAGCCTATTTGTGAAACATTTTGGAAAGCTTATGAAGAGCAAAAGCTTCCAAAGGAACTTCAAATCACAAGGTAAGAAATCTAGTCCTAAAGAAAATTCTACTTCACCTACTTGCTTTGAATGTGGAAAGAAAGGACACTTCAAGATAGATTGTCCAAACCTAAAGAAGAAAAACAAAGAAAGAAAAGAAAGGAGAAAAGAATATATCGCATGGGATGAAAATGAGATAAGTAGCTCGGACGATTCAGAAAATGAAGAAGCAAACCTCTGTCTTATGGCCAATCACCAAGATGACGAAGATGAGGTAAACTTTCATGACTTAGATAAGGAAGAACTACTTGATGCTCTTGAAGAATTATATGATAAACTTATGAAAGTGTCTAATAAGCATAAATTATCTAGAAAAACCATTGACACTCTTGAGATGCATCTTATGGAAGCTTGTAAAGAAAATGAATGTTTGAAAAAAGAGTTAGTAAATGTTCAAGCATGCTCTAGGACTAAACCTTGTGAATTTGTAAAGAAATGTGACATGCTAGAAACTAAGGTTTTGGACTTGAATAGAACTATAGAAAAATTTACAAATGGTAGAGACAACTTAAATGTTTTACTTGGTAAACAACGGTGTATGTTTGATAAAACTGGTTTAGGTTTCAATGCCGTTAAGAAACAAAAGAATTATAAGAACTTCTTTATACTACCTAGTAAAACTTCATCACCTTTCATGAAATGTAATCATTGCGGTTTTAAAGGACATAATGCATCTAATTGTAATATTAGAAAACTAAGGCCAAAGGTTGTGAGAAAAGTATGGGTTCCTAAAGGAACATTACCTCAAACTAACCTACAAGGACCCAACATAAAATGGGTACCAAGTTCTCTAACTTGACATGTTTTGTAGGTATGCTTTAAAACGAATAGCACCCATTGGTATTTGGATAGTGGGTGTTCAAAACACATGACGGGAGACAAAAGTAAGTTCATATGATTTACTCCACGAAATAAAGGATTCGTTACTTATGGAGATAACACGAAGGGAAGAATACTAGGAATCGGAAATGTTGGTAAAAATTCTTCAACTTCTATAAACGAAGTATTATATGTTGAAGGACTTAAACATAACTTGCTTAGCATTAGTCAATTATGTGATAAGGGCTATAAAATTGTTTTTGAATCAAATGGTTGCATAATTGAAAATAAGCTAAACAAGGAAATAAAATTCGTTGGTCAAAGAGTTGATAATATTTATATGATTAATCTTGATTGTCTTGCTTTAAATGATGTGCAATGCTTCATAACTAAAGAGGATGAATCATGGCTATGGCATAGAAGAATTGCTCACATTCATATAGACCATTTAAATAAACTTGTTTCGAAAGATTTAGTAATTGGTTTACCAAAATTGAAATTCGAAAATAAATTTTGTGACGCTTGTCAAAAAGGAAAACAAGTAAAGGTTTCTTTTCAAGCAAAAAATATTATTTCAACAACTAGACCTTTACAGCTTTTACATATGGATTTATTTGGACCTTCAAAAACTAAAAGTTTTGGTGGAAACTATTATGGTCTTGTGATTGTGGATGATTATTCTAGGTATACATGGACTCTGTTTCTTACTCATAAACATGAAGCATATCATGCATTTAAAAAATTTGCCAAGATCATCCAAAACGAACAAAATTTGAAAATTGCATCTATTCGAACTGATCATGAGGGAGAATTTAAAAACCAATCTTTTGAAAAATTTTGTGAAAAATTTGGCATTAATCATAATTTTTTGGCTCCAAGAACTCCACAACAAAATGGAGTAGTTGAAAGGAAAAATCAATCTTTAGCGGAGCTCGCAAGAACTATGTTAAATGAAAGTAACATTTCAAAACATTTTTGGGCTGATGCGATAAATACTGCTTGCCATGTTATGAACCGATGTTTGATAAGGCCTATATTAAAGAAAACCCCCTATGAGCTTTATAAAGGAAGAAAACCAAATATTTTTTTTATATATTTGGATGCAAATGCTTTGTTTTAAATAATGGAAAGGATAATCTCGGCAAATTCGATGCAAAATCTGATGAAGCAATATTCTTAGGTTATTCATCTACTAGTAAAGCTTATCGACTCTTTAACAAATAAACATGTACAATTGAAGAGTCTATACATGTCAAATTTGATGAACTTAACCAAAATCCTCTGAGAAAGGAAATTGATGATCTTGTAGGTACCTTCCAAGAAATGAACTTGGAAGACGAAGAAGGAAATAAAAATGAAGGAGATATAACACAAAACGGCAAACCTCAACAAAAGGAATAGATCACCTTAAAGAATCACTCCTTGGACAATGTTATAGGAGAAATAACAAAAGGTGTAAGTACTCGAAACGCTATTAGAAATGCATGCAATCACTTAGCTTCTGTATCACAAATAGAACCCAAAAATATCAATGAAGCTATTATTGATGAACATTGGATGTTGGCTATGCAAGAAGAATTGAATCAATTTGAAAGAAATGAAGTTTGGGAACTTGTGCCAAGACCCAATGACCATCTAATAATAGGTACTAAATGGATTTTTAGAAATAAGCTAGATAAAAATGGAATAATAACAAGAAACAAAGCTAGATTAGTTGCTAAAGGATATAATCAAGAAGAGGGAATAGACTATGAAGAAACGTATGCTCCCGTAGCTAGATTAGAAGCCATAAGATTACTGTTAGCTTTTGCTTGTTGTATGGATTTTAAGCTTTATCAAATAGATGTCAAAAGCGCTTTTCTAAACGGCTATATTCAAGAAGAAATCTATGTAGATCAACCTCCCGGTTTTGAAAATCACAAATTTCCAGACCATGTTTTTAAATTGAGAAAAGATTTATATGGTTTGAAACAAGCTCCAAGAGCTTGGTATGAAAGACTTAGTAAATTTATTTTAGAAAATAATTTTGAAAGAGGAAAGGTTGATACTACGCTGTTTATAAAATGTAAAAACAATGACATTCTTATGGTACAAGTTTATGTTGATGACATAATATTTGGTGCTACTAATGAAATTCTTTGTCAAGAGTTTGCCAAGATTATGCAAGATGAATTCGAAATGTCCATAATGGGAGAACTCACCTTCTTCCTTGGATTACAAATCAAACAAACAAATGAAGGAACGTTCATTAGTCAAACAAAATATTGTAAAGAACTACTCAAAAGGTTTGAAATGGACAAAGCAAACGAAATAGCTACACCCATGAGTACATCTTGCTACTTAGACAAAGATGAGAAGGGTAAGGACGTTGAAATAACTAAATACCGAGGTATGATTGGTTCCTTACTTTACTTAACAGCTAGTAGACCCGATAATATATTTGCTGTATGCATGTGTGCTAGATATCAAGCGTGTCCTAAAGAATCACATTTCACCGCTGTAAAAAGAATTTTGAAATATCTTGTGGGTACTCAAAATGTTGGTTTATGGTATCCCAAAGGCGTTGAATGTAATCTTTTAAGATATTATGATTCTGACTTCGCGGGTTGTAAACTTGATAGAAAGAGCACCAGTGGCACATGTCATTTACTTGGTAGTTCCCTTGTTTCTTGGCATAGCAAGAAGCAAGTAAGTGTTGCTTTATCGACAGCTGAGGCAGAATATGTAGCAGCTGGCAGTTGTTGTGCTCAAATTCTTTAGATGAGACAACAACTTCTTGACTTTGGTGTTGTTTTAAACAAAGTGCCTATTAAATATGATAACACTAGCGCAATAAATATCTCTAAAAATCCGGTCATGCATTCTAGGACTAAACACATTGAAATAAGACATCACTTTATAAGAGACCATGTTTTGAAAGGAGATTGTGTACTTGAATATGTTGAAACTTCAAAACAATTGGCGGATATTTTTACAAAACCCCTTCCAAAAGAACAATTTATAAATATTAGAAGGGAATTAGGAATTTTGGAAATTGATTAAATTAACTCATCTTTTATCATACTTTCTTACACTTTGAACAAAATCTTTTGAAAATCTTTAACTCAAAGTATTTTACTTACTCCTTTCATAAAATTTTCATTTCTTTGAAAATAGTAACTTACTTTGTAATATATAAGTCAATCTTTTCATTAAAATGACAATCACGTTTTCATAATCATCCTAATGCTCCATAAATCATTTATCCTATTTGAGATCCCACGGAGTCCCCACTTAAGTAAACATATTTTTGACACAAAGATAATCTTCTATGTACCACATGGTTCTCAAAAATAAATGGCAAATGACTTTGATTTTCTTGACTATATTGTGCAATAAAAATCATTGGCAAATTGAAAAATTTTAATCCTGTATAACCTCTAACTTTGCTTATCCAAAAGAAAGAGAAAACATCATTATGATTGCTTACATACCTTGAATTACTCTGTGATATATGTTGCATGTTTTAGGGGAGTTTTATATGCAAATGGTATCTATCTCTACAAAATGTATCTTTCTTAAAGTGGTATATATATATATTCTTAGATGTTTTTTGATGATGCCAAAGGGGGAGAAAATAAATATATACATTCTAAGTGGCATAAAATATCTTATAAAGGGGGAGAGAATATCATGATGTTATAATGGTATCTATTATATGTGTAAGGGGGAGTCATTTTTGCAATGTATTTGAACTGTTATAATACTAACATCCCAAGAGACAAACATTTGTTGTCATCATCAAAAAGAGGGAGAATGTATTTATATGTTGATGTAGGTTTTGACAATAAACAACAAATGAAGATTTAAGTTCAAATACACAAATCAATAATGATTGATAAGATAAACAAATGATTGCCAAAAGAACAAAGGATTAAGCGTGAGAATCAGGTGCTTGGCACACCCAAGCATGAAGGAAGCTCGCTTGAGCGAGGAAGATAATTGTTAAGCGCGAGGAGAGCCGCTTGAGCGTGATGATATGATTGGTTGCTTGCTTAAGCGCGAGTAAAGACACGCTTGAGCATAGTCGAGGAAGCCTGAGCGTGAGATAAAGTATGCAATGAAATAAAGAAAGCTTAAGCAAAAGAATGAAGAATCAGGAACTTGGCGCTTGAGCGTTGGACAAGCTCGCTTAAGAGAGAAGCTATGGAGCTTAAGCGTGAGTCAGCATGGAAGTATCGCTTAAGCGCTGGACCAGCTCGCTTAAGCACTGGACAATCCCACTTAAGCGTGAAGCTATGAAGATTAAGCGTGAGCGTAGAGCAAAGCGTGATGCATCAGGAGCCCAAAATCACAAGTCTCGCCTAAGCGTAAACAAGGTTCGCTTGAGCGTGATAGCACGCTTGAGCGTGGATTCGAGCATGATGCAAGTGTGAAAAGGAAATCAAGGGAAATATACCTGTACGCTTAAGCGTGATTAAACTCGCTTGAGCGAGGATGCTACAAAATTAATTACAGCATGTGTTTATGATGTGTAGTTGAATATCAGAAGTTCCAAGAAGCTAATTCAAACATCATGCTACTCTCAGATGATTAAACTATGTCACCATGAGTCAGATAAGTTTACTTAATTCAAATGAATTATGTGAATTTAAATTTGAATCTCTATTGAATATATGACAGCCTTGCATCGCACTTGGACAACTGAATCACACTATGAATTAGCCAAATACAGCGTTCCAACATTCTCTGAGCAGATTGCATTCTCCAGGTCTCCACTATGCAAGTTACAATTTAAGTAACTAAAAATAGACATACGCTCCACCGTTCCACCTTGTCGTGGAAATTAAATACACCGCTCCACCATAAAATGACCATGTTGCTCCATGTCATCAAAGGAAGTTAAAGATACAAGGAACCATACTACACTATCCTCGGGTGAATATTTTAATTGCAATCACCATGCTTCCATCTACTATAAATAGGGAAGGAAATTGAATTTGCAATTCGTACCAAAGCATTTGAAGCATTTCCATTTGCTTTCTTCCCCCTCCATTCTCTTACTCTTCTTCTTGCTTTCTTTATTCTTTGATTGGCATATTTCTTGAAGTTATTTTTGAGAGTTAATTTGTGGGGAAATTATATTGTGTACTTATTTTGCATATCCTCTCTTTGAGAGTTATTACTTTGTGAAAGCTTTAACTTGTATATCCACTCTATTGGAGAGTTTCCTTGTATGCTCAAACACCAACATCTTAAAATCTTTGGGTTGGGGTTTCAACCTTGTAATTGAGAGATTGAGAGATTGGGTGGAGTGCCCTTGTACTTGTGAGGATTGGATTCTTGAGTGTGGGACACTAGGAAGTCGCGATTGCTCAAAGTTGTATCTCTAATCTCAAATAGTGGAAATCCTCTAAGTGGGTTGCTTAGAGGCGAGACGTACACCGGCGTGGTGGAACTCGTATATATCGGTTTGCAAATCTCTCTTCCCTAAACTCATTTAATTTGTGCACTTAAGTTGCTTGCTTGATTCATTGTTTCATTAACTTGGACTAAGTGCATGTTATACTAAGTTGCAAACTATTTTGATTAACATTGTTGAACTTGACTTTAAGTAACATTCTTCTATTAATCTTTCTAAAAATCTCATAAATTGCTTTGTGGTTAATTTGATTCTATATCTTGATTATTACTTAGATTTTTAAGTACTTATTATCTTGACTTGTGCATAATTTGTTATCACTTGCCATTAAGCTTATCATCTTCAATAGACATAATAACTAAAGAATCAATTTCAAAAGCATTCAAAGTAAAATTTTTAATACTCAATTCACCCCCCCCCCTCTTGAGTAATTGAGGCCACTTGGTTAACAAAGAAAACCTACAAAATATACACATAGAACGACGTTAGATCTAGAACATAAATAAATGCAAACGTCAATGGCAATGGGAAAGTAGAGAAGAATCACGGTTCATGCTAGAACCGTGTTCGTATAACTTAGTCATAATTTTAAAAATGTCACCGTGTATTTTATGAACACGTTTACCATTTAACCGTGCTTATATCCTGTGCTAGTATCTACATTTTGCACTAGTGAATGTTCTAATCATTTGCAAGTTCTTTCATCCGCACGTCAACTTAAGTTAATCAAACAATCATCATATACTCCTAGTATAAGAAAGAAAATTCTTTCCACTTCTTAAGACGTTAGTTAAACTCATTTAATTTTATTGGATTTATTTTAATTTTTTTTACTATATTTAATGAAGATAGATGTAAAATGATTAAAAAGTAACATAAAATAAAAATATTTTAAAAATGATAACATTTAATATGGCAAAGTGAGTGAATATTTATTTATATTGGTGGAAAAAATTTGAGTTTTTTCGTTTTATATTAGAGGAGGGAGGGAGAATATTTTTCACTGAATAGAAAAGGGCCCATAATCATTTAAATTAGCATTAATGAACTTGTCGGACTCTTTATGATGAGTACCAAACTTTTCTCTCCCATGACGTCACATCTTTAAATGTATCAACGGATTTTTATAGCCCATTCTGATCATTACCAAACTTCTTGTAATTGAATGGACATTGCATGTATAAATTTCACTAAGAGCTCCGCATCAAAGACCATTTAGAAACATATACTCCGATATATCAACCTACAATAACCATGCTCGTGTATACTGGAGTATTTGTAGCCATTCTCTTATGCATATTCTTCAACAGTTGGAGACGCAATAGACATGAGTTCATTCCAACTTGGCCAATCATTGGTATGTTACCAGCGGTTTTCCAAAACCTGTCCAATATCCATGATTTTGGAACCGATCTTTTGAAACAGTATGGAGGTACCGCATGGTTTGAAGGCCCTTGGTTTACAAACAGCAACTTCATCTTTACTAGCGATCCCATGAACGTGCACCACATTACTAGCAAGAATTTTGCCAACTATGGTAAAGGGCCTCATTTCAATGAGATTTTTGAAATCTTTGGAGCTGGGATTTTTATCTCGGATTTCCATGCATGGAAACAAGAGAGGACAATACTCCTTTCATTGATCAAAAGAAAAAGCTTTGAGACCTTCCTTCACCAAACCATTCAAAAGAAGCTAAAGACTTGCCTTCTACCATTACTTGATCATGCATCCAAAGAAGGAGTTGAGTTTGACATACAAGATGCCTTTCAGAGGTTCACCTTTGACACTACCTGCTCCTATCTTTTTGGATTTGATCCTAATTGCCTCCCCAACAAATTCACTGACTTCTCGCACTTTGCTTATGAGAAAGCCTTAAGTGAGATAGAAGATGTAGCCTTTTATAGGCACATCATTCCAAGATGTATATGGAAGCTGCAAGCATGGCTCCAAATTGGCCAAGAGAAGAAGTTCAAGGAAAACAGAGAAATTTTTGAGAAGTTCTTGCAAGATTGTATTGCATCTAAACGTGAAAAGCAGAGCAAATTCAACAGCAACACCAGAGAAGTGGATGAGTCTCATTTTGACCTGCTAGGAATGCTTATGCAGGAAGGAGCTGGAAAGGACCAAATAGTGGATGACAAGTATTTGAGAGACACTGCCTTTGCATTAGTTGCTGCTGGAAGTGGCACAGTTAGTTCAAGTCTCAGTTGGTTTTTCTGGCTAGTTGCAATTAATCCAATTGTGGAAGCTAAAATTTTCCAAGAGATCAAGGATAAATGTTTAGACCAAGAAGGAAATTGGATAGCTTCAAGTGTGGAAGTAGAAGTGTTTGGTAAGCTAATTTATCTCCATGGAGCTATATGTGAAGCCCTGAGGCTTTTTCCTGCTCTGCCCTTTAACCACAAGTGTGCAATGAAATCTGATGTGCTCCCTAGTGGACACCATGTTAGGCCAAATACAGTAATATTATACTCTTTGTATACAATGGGAAGGATGGAACAAATATGGGGAGATGATTACTTGGAATTTAAGCCTGAGAGGTGGATTTCCGAGAGAGGAAACATTAAACACGTACCATCTTACAAGTTTATACCTTTCAATGCAGGGCCTAGGAGTTGTTTAGGTAAAGACATTGCACTTGTTGAAATGAAGATGGTTGCAGTTGCTATTCTAAGGAGGTTTCACATAAAAGTGGTGGAAGGTCATCCTATTACCCCCAGGCTCTCAATTGTACTCAGCATGGAACATGGCTTGAAGGTCAAAGTTACCAAGAGATGAATTTGGTAGAAGCATTCAGATGCTATGCAACATTCCAAATGATCCATGATATGCATGTTATGTCTCTTACAATATTGTATTTGTGATTACCGTTTTATTTGTGAAAGTCAAATAATGCTGTGGTTAACTATGCTAGTATTTAGTAGATTGTGGGCATACTTGTGGAGTCGCGATGATGACGACTCGAATGTTTGAGCATGGCACAAATTTGGGTATCAGCTTGAATAAATTAAATGTTTTCAAATTATTCTTTTTTAAATTGCAATAGATTTGTTTGAATTTCTTAATATTAATTAATTAAATTATTTTATATGAATTGAGAGAAACATTCACATGCATGTGTTATTAAGCAAAGGAAAAAGGAAAAACAGAAAAACTAAGACTTCACAAAAATCACCCCAATCATATCAGCAAGCAACAAAGGACCTAAATCCTATCTTACTCAACTAAATTATCACCATGCATAAAATCTGCTCTAGCCAATAAATCAACCCATGCATTACTTTCACGAAGAACATGATACAACTCCCAACATCATCCTTATCATCAACTGAATGCTCCTAATCAACGAAACATACATATGCATACTTGGATCACACTTGAGTACTAATTGGGTTGCAAACATATTGATTCTCTTTCAGAATGAATAGAGTTTAGTGTTGATAGATTTGAGAAAAGAGATGAAAGAAAAAACTAAAAATGCCATTATACACATTGAAAAATTAGTTCTAACAGAATTTACACCAAGCTTATTATATAGTAAGGATGCATATAGAATTCTATTATGAGTCTGAGTAGAAATGACAAGCTTAGCTGGTTACAGGTTAATGTCATCTATTATATAACATTGCTAGATATCTCTAACATTCCCTTTGCAATTCCAAAGCACTTGTTGAGAGGGATGAATTTAGTTTTCTAAATTAGAGATTTCCTAATACTGACATCAATTGTTAGCAAACATGGGATGTAAGAAGTCCTTTGAGCAGATGAAACCTTTGTTTTGACAGAGGTTTGGTTAGAAGATCAGCTAGCTGGTCTTATGAGGGAATGTGGTGAACTGAGAGTGATTTATGAAGAACTGTATTATGGATAAATGCAACTGCACTTTGAATATTACAAGAGATGGTTGGTGTTGAGTAGGAAATATGAAGCTTCTACAATAAGGATTGAACCCATAAGATCTCCTGTGTAGTGAGAGCAATACTTCTATATTCTGCTTTTGCACTTGACCTTGTAACAAGTTGTTGATTCTTAGACCACCAAGAGACTAGATTAGGTCCTAGAAAAATAATGCAGCCTGAGGTTAACTTTTTTCATTTGAATCTGTGGCCCAATCAGCACCATAATAAGTTGTAATTGAGAAAGATAAGGGAGAGGAAGAGGGCTTTAGGAGTAGACCATGATGCTAAGTCCCTTTCAGATACCTAAGTATCCTTTTAACAGCCTGCCAATGAATGGAAATAGGATTTGTGAGAGATTGACATACTTTATTCACACTAAATCCAAGTTTAGGTCTAGTTATAGTAACATACTATAGGGCTCCAACTATAAACCTGTACATGTATGGATCAAGACATGGTTCCCTTTTAGATTTAGTCAATTTGCAAGAGGTAGGCATAGGAGTGCTTATTGCCTTAACATAAACCATTTTGGACCTTGAGAGGAGATCTTTGATATACTTTGTTTAAGAAAGGTATGGAACCATTCTTTAGTTTGGAAACTTTTAAGCCTAGGAAGTAAGACAATAACCTTAGATCTTTTAAAGCAAATGTTGTACTCAAGTGTGTGATAAGGGAGGAAATAAGAGAGTGGGGGACCTAGTGATGATAGTATCATCAACATAGATGAGGACATAGAGAATGCCTTGTTGTCTTGAAGGGTGAACAAATAAGGATTACACTTGCTGCTATGAAATCCAAGGATAGCAAAGTGGTAGAGTCTGTCAAACCAGGCTCTAGGAGCTTGTTTAAGTCCATAAAGAGCCTTGTGTAAATGACAAACAAGACTAGGATCCTTAGTGAACCCTAGAGGTTAATCCATGTACACCTCTTCATTAAGAATGCCATTGAGAAATGCATTATTGACACTAATTTGACGAATAAGCAAGTACTGAGTGAGAGCAATGACGAGAATCACTCTTATTGTGATAGGTTTAACATGTAAGAAAATTTCAACATAGTCATAACCTTCTTGTTGGTGGAACCCTTTGGCCACCAACCTAGCTTTGTACTTTTAGATAGAACTATTTGGATTTTCTTTCACTATATTTATAACCTATAGTCATTCTATGATAGGGAAAAGATACAAGAGACCGGGTCTGATTGGCAAAAAAATGCATCATATTCACTTTTCATAGCTGTAGTCCACTCAGGGAACTTAAGGGATTGAGGAAGTTGAAGTTGGTAGAAACAGACATAGGAACAACATGAAGAAGTGTCAGACATAGTTTGGGTTTGACAATACCCGACTTTGACCTAGTTTGAATAAGGTGAGAGGATCCTGTATGCATAGGAAATGAAGGTTTAGGGTTAGAGGCAAAGGAGTTAGTCATGTTGTCAGAACTAGAGGATTGAATAAAGTAGGGTGAGTCTAAGAGTAGGGACTAGAAGGTAGTAGGAACGGAATAAGAAGAGTTAGGACTAGGTGATAAGGAATGCACATGTTTAGGTGATGGAGGACTAGTAGCAATAGGTTCAACAAGGAAGGTGGGAAGAACTTTAAGGATAGTGAAGACTCTAGAAAGAGAACTAGAAGGAATGGTAGAGGTCTGAAACGGAAACTGATACTCATTGAAGATGACATCCTTAGAGATGTATATCCTACCATCAGCTAAAAGGCACTTATACCCTTTGTGGTCCTAGGAAGGTTCATCCACTAAACTTATAATTTAATTTATGCTTCACATATGGCTTAAGGAAAGGGAAGCAAGCACAAACAAATACTTTAAGGATATACTTGTTAGACGTTGCTTTGTACAACAGTGTATAGGGTTTCCATTTAAGAGGGATGGCAGCCTGTTAATTAGAAAGGTGGTAGTATGGAGAGCATGATCTCATAATTTTATTAGAAGGAAAGCTTGAAAAAGTTAAGTGAGTCCTATTTCCATAATGTTTTTATGTTTCCTCTTAAATACACCATTTTGGTGGTAAGTATAAGGGCAGGTGAGTCTATGTTAAATGCCTAACTAATTCAGAATAAGGGTGAAAGACCTGAACTCACCTTCTCAATCAGACTGCATAACTTTAATTTTCTTGTTCAATTGAAGTTCAACCATAGACTTGAACTATTTAAAAATAGGAAAAACCTCAATCTTCCTTTTTAGGAAGTACACCTAGGTAAACTTGCTGAAGGCATCCATAATGAAATATAGTATGAGAATCCACTAATTGATTTAGTGTCGGCAGGACCCCACACATCACAGAAAATTAGTTCAAGAGGATCATTATACATAGTGGTTGAAGAAGAAGGAGGCAAGTTATATGTGTTGCCCAAGCAACAAGAAGAGCATAAGAAATCATCATTTTTATTTAAAACTAGAATATTAAAGAGTTCGCCAAGAGTAATCATAACACCTGTGTAGGTGATGTAGTCAATTATGCCATAAATTATAATAGGTGAATATGGGTGATATAGAAGGTGTAGTAATGTGTGTGTGTGGTTGATTGTTTGATGCAAATGAAGTAACTAAAGTAGATGAGGTAGTAATGTTTGAAGTTGTTGAGAAATCCTGTGTTGAACTAGAAGGAATAGAGTTCAAGGTGGGAAAAGCATAAAGGCCCTCAGAGGTAACATGACCTTTTGCAAAACCTGGTGGGAAACCTAAGATTTGACAAAGCAGGAATCAGAATGGAATTCAAAATAAACTTCATTGTCTCTAGCAAGTTCGCTTACACTAAGAAGATTCTTAATGATAGAAGGGAGTAAAAGCATATCATTAAGTGTAAGAAGGTAAGGTGTGTAGTGATGCAAGAAAATGAGAGGAGCCAATAGAGGAAATCAATAAACCTTGTCCATTGCTTAAAGTAACTATGTCAAAACCAATGGTAGTTGATGGAAGAGTAATCTGATATGGATCAAAGATGACATGATGGGTGGCACCAGAATCGACAATCCATTAATGAGAAGAAGGAGAGTGAAGTGAAGGTCACTGTGTAGATTATGGTGGAAGGCACCGTTGTGAAATTAGCCAAGGTGAAGGAAATAACATGGGATGAAGGATACAGAGGAAGGTATTGAGGAGCAGGGTAGGTTGGCGTGAGGGAGGAGGCTAAAGGTGTAGAGAAGGAAGAATGGGTGGGTGGATGAGGTTGAGAAAATTGAGAGGTTATGTAGTGAGGCGTTTGATGAAATTAAGGTGAGCTATGATTGAATTGGGAGTTCAAATTGGGGTTAGAATTACCATTGTAAAAATGAGTGTTAAACCTTTGATAGAAAAATTGAGCACCACGACCATTCTTGTAGCAAATCTAGCATTGAAGATAACCATGTCTTTTTCCACCACGACCACTACCAAAATGACCACCACCATGAGGTCGAAGGCCTTGATAGCTAAGAAACTGGGACCTAGGATTTAGATCAGGTACAACTAGGTTCAAAGAAAGGCCCTACGGTTAAGAGAAGACTTAAAAGTGATGAAAAACTTGCTTTGGTGGCACCGAACTAGAAATGAATGACTGTGAAGGATGAACAACAATATTTGCTTGAGAAAAATTGCTTGGAACCGAGTCACTAGAATCTTGAATAAAGACAAAAGTGTGTCTATGCATGATGTTTAGGGACGCTGATAGTCAAAGCTGGCGACTTCATTCTAGATATGATTCATATGTAAGAAGCAAATATTCCACCTCGAAAAACTCAAAATGGTCCGGTTTGTTGGTGAGGACTGCCACAATCGCGTCGTAGTCTTCTGGAAGACCGTCAAATACAATGTCAAGCTGTTCTTTTAGAGAGACAGGATCACCAATGGTGGCTAATGTGTGTGTAATGGTCTTCACATGAATGAGATATTCTAAAATCGATTTGGACTCCTTCTTGACATTACAAAGTTCGCATGCATGAGAGCATCCAATGATACAAGTAAGTACAAAGGTCGAGAGAGAAGATTAAAGCCATGAGAGCAACAATTGATCTTGCTGCTCATAAAGATAAAAAGCTATATTTACGCGATTTACGACTCGATCCTCATTAGTGAGAAATTGAGAAGGAACTTATGAATCAACAACTAAATGATGTAGGGAATGGCCTCTGAGAACTGGTTCCACTTGCTGTTTACAAAGAAGAAAGTTTTTATCATTTAGTTTCTCCGTAAAATTTGGGGAAAAGCCAACGGTAAGGGTGAGGAAAGAGAAGAAAGAAAGGGAGGCGTGGCCATTTTAGACATCTCAAACTCTGGATATCATGATGGAATTGGGAATAAAGATGAAAGAGAAAACTAAAAATGCCATTATACACATTGAAAAATTTGTTCTAAAAGAATTTACAACAAGCTTATATAGTAAGGATGCATAACAAAATTATGTTATAAGCCTGAGTAGAAATGACCAGCTTAGCTGGTTATAGGTTAAAGCAATCTATTATATAACATTGCTAGTTATCTCTAATAAGTGTAGTGTCATTACACAATAACACGATGTTTTCCACATATTCTTAGAACATGTATTTATATGAAGAGCCGAGAAGGGAATCTACATTTTCATTAAGAGTCACAGTGATTCATATCATATTTATTTATTAAAAGGTTTTAATATGTAAATTATACCCTTGCATAAAGAGTTACAATAGTTTCTACTCATCAAAAATTTGTTTAACTATGGGTCACGTTTAATTAAACACATATTTATAATATGATTTTCAATATCTATCGATAACTAAGTAGATATTTCATAAATGATTAAATATTTTTCAACCAACTGTTATTAAATGGAAGAGGATTTTCTAACCATGTACATACATTGCATATATGATATATCCTTCAATTAGATGCAACCTCTGTTTGTGTACCAAATTACAATAGCCCAGCAAAACAGGATAGTATCATATACCTTTCATTTTCCGAAATATGCTTCAACTGAATGCCAAGAAAGTTTGTGCTATATATTGTCACTCTATTAGGAATTTATATATGGGAGGTCTTATGATATTCGATCAGTTGGTAAAGTAGGTAATTAATTTTTACTTAGTGAAATTATGTGCAAATTTAACTTTTAAATGATTAACTTTGCCTATAAAATCTCAACCATTGTTCTCCCAAACTCACATTATTTATCTGTTAACAAATGGGGGTCAGTATCAACAGTACTTTATTTTGTGCATTGTTCTATCTTTCTAATGCAGATTATATAAGGGTTAATAATAAATCAAAAATACTAAGAAGTTTTTTTTATATAGGTTATTAATCAAAATAAAAAAATATGGAAAGTTATCATTAATGCCTTCTCTCAATACACTTTCACCATAATTTTTAACAAACAAATTCTTTAATTATTAATTCCTCGAGTAATTCTCTTCAAATCTCGTTAGACTTAAATTCTTAATTTTTTAAAATATTAACATGGAAAATTGGAGTGCTTAAATTTCATTACGTTGTTCAGAGATTTCAACAAGTTGCCGATACTGAAGTTTGGTCACATGTGCTTTTATATATTATAAATATGATATGATTTATGTTGGGCACCAATCAGCTAGGCCCATTAGAATTAAAAGGAAACCAGTTTGGTTTAAAGATTTTATATAATTTTAATTTTCAGTTGTTGCCAAGTTTTGGGCTTGTTTCTCTTTATCTTTTAATTTGGTTATTTAAGGTTGTATGTCCCTTGCTGGAAAATTATGAATAAAGTGGTAATTTGTTTCTTATCTTCCTTAGTTTAGTAGTAGTGTTGTTCTCTGCCCTAGCAGCCTAACAATTTGGTGCTTTCATTTCCATCTCCATGCCTCCCAAACCTACCACTTCCAAGGATGTTGAGGAAGCCCTACAAATCCTTACTGAAAGAATGAGGTCTTTGCACACCCAACTAGACACACAGCTCTAGGACCGTCTGGGATCTCTCCATGCCCAGCTAGAGAGCCAACAACAGCTCAACAACTCCAGTCACCAGAGCCTGGAACAAAAGATTGACACTAGACTGGAATCTCTTGCTGCCTTGATGGGACAACTTGCAGGCCACATTTCCTTTCAACCAGAGGTCTCTATTCCTTCATCCTCAGGTACCCCCTAAACCCTGCCACATACTTCCCCTCTGTCACTATTTTACCTGGAACCCCTATTAATCCTAATGCAATACCCCAATCCATTACCCTACCCATGCCCCCTCCACATCATCTTCATTTTGGCCATTTACCTACACAAACCCAACCTATTCCTCATTTTCCTAACCCTAATACCCTTCCCCCACCTTTTATTCCCAATACCCCATATACACCCAGACCTTCGTACCCTCCTAATTTCACTCCTCACTCTCATTCCCAACATGACCCTAGACCCCCTAAAGTCAGCCTAAACCCATTTAATGGTTCTGAACCCCTTGACTGGCTCTTCCAAGCTGAACATTTTTTCTTGGTTTACCAAATTCCCATGGATCAACGCCTCTCTTGGGCTGCATTCTATATGCAAGGGGATGCTCTAAGCTGGTTTAAGTGGTTGTACCAAAATAATCAACTTATTGATTGGCCCACATTTACTAGAGCACTTGCTCTTCGATTTGGCCCCTCCACTTATGTTAACCACCAAGCAGAGTTGTTTAAACTACACCAGTATGGCTCTATTTCTGATTATCAGGTAAAATTTGAAAAGCTTTCTAATATGGTCATCGGCCTTAGCCAGGAAGTCCTTCTAAATTGTTTTATTTCTAGATTGCTGCCTGAGATTCACAGAGAATTGGCCATTTTAAACCCCACTTCTGTCCACCAAGCCATTCACCTTGCCAAACTGATTGAGGATAAACTCAAAGATCAAAAGCCTAAGCCTAGTCGCTTCCACACAACCCCAACCTCTTCCCAAAATTTTCCTACCCCTCCACCTCCTACTGGGTTATCTTCTCCTATCAAAACACCAACCCACCACCTCCCACTCAAAAAACTTACCGAGGCCCAAATGCAAGAACGTAGAGCTCAAGGGTTATGCTACAACTGTGATGAAAAATTTATTCCAGGCCATCGTTGCTCTACCAACCACTTCCTCTTATTACTCACCGATGATGACTTAGACTTCTCCCCAGAATCCCACTCTGAATCATCAAACCATACACATTCCCCTTATCCTCAAGAATTACCAACTTCCCCTGATTCTACCAATGCTATCCATTTACACCTTTCCACCCAAGCCCTTACTGGCCATCACACTCCACGTTCTCTTAAATTTCAAGGCCGCCTAGAGGGCTTACCTGTTCAAATCCTAGTTGATACAGGGAGGTCCCACAATATTATTCAAACTTGTCTTGCTTCCCACCTTAAACTCCCATTACAACCGGTACCTACATTTCCAGTTTTAGTGGGAAATGGAGAACATATTTACTGCACTGGGTTTTTCCCCAACGCTTCCCTCTCCATTCAAGATCACTTCTTCACTATTCCTTTTTACCTTCTTCCTATAAAGGGTGCTGATATAGTCCTGGGTATTGAATGGCTATCTACCCTAGGCCCCATCGAATCAAACTTTGCTATTCCCTCTATGACCTTTACCCATGAGAACAAACCCATCACTCTTAAAGGAGAAACCTCGTCCTTGCCAACCCCAGCTTCTTTTCACCAACTAAACCAAGTTACCCATACCAATTCTATCGCTTCTTTTCACCTCTTATCCTTCCAACATTCCCCCATACACTCAACATCTCCTCCTACCCCTTCCCACCATATTCTTCCACCCGATATCCAAGCTATCCTAGACACATATCAATACATCTTTGATGAACCTAAAGGCCTTCCTCCTCCCCGTCCCCATGATCACCATATTCCTCTTCAACCCAATTCTCAACCCATTAAAACTAACCCCTATCGATACCCACATTCCCAGAAAGAGGCTATGACATCAATTATTTCGGATATGCTCAGCAATGGCCTTATCATTCCAAGTACTAGTCCCTTCTCCTCCCCAGTGTTATTAGTCCGAAAAAAAGATGGGACCTGGAGATTTTGTGTTGATTACAGGGCTCTCAATGCTATCACCATCCCTGACCGTTTCCCTATCCCCACCATTGATGAGCTGCTAGATGAGCTGGGTAATGATACTATTTTTACTAAGGTAGACTTAAGATCAGGTTACCACCAGATAAGAGTTTCACCTAAAGACACACACAAAACAGCTTTTAGAACATTTGATGGTCATTATGAGTTCTTAGTTATGCCTTTTGGTTTAACTAACGCACCCTCAACGTTTTAAGCAGCTATGAATGATCTCTTACGTCCTTACCTTAGGCGTTTTGTGTTGGTTTTCTTTGATGATATTCTAATATTTAGCTCTACCATTTCAGATCATAAAAACCACTTACGATTAATTTTTAAGTTACTTGATTCTCACTAATTCTATGCTAATTTTTCTAAGTGTGTTTTTGCTATCAACACTGTTAGCTATTGGGTCATCTAATTTCAGCTAAGGGTGTAGCTCCTGATCCTGGAAAAGTCCAAGCCATTTTGGATTGGCCAGAACCTCGTTCTCTCACAGCACTCAGAGGATTTCTTGGCCTCACCGGATTTTACAGAAAGTTTGTCAAAAACTACGCCTCTCTCGCCACTCCTCTCACCGATTTACTTCGTTCCACTACATATTCTTGGAGTACATCTGCCACAAAGGCTTTTACAACACTTAAGCAAAAAATGATACAATTGCCTACTCTAACTCTCCCTAATTTTGACAAAGTATTTATGGTGGAAACAGATGCTTCTTCTATAGCTGTTGGGGCTGTCCTCTCCCAAGGAAATCGCCCTCTAGCCTTCTTCAACAAACGGCTTTGCCCTCGTATGTAAGCTTCCTCAACTTATGTCCGAGAAATGTATGCTGTGACTGAGGCAGTTAAAAAATGGCATCAGTACTTAATTGGCAGACATTTTCATATTTTAACTGATCAAAAAAGCTTGCAACATTTGGTTTCTCAGAAATTTTACACACCTGAACAGATTAAGTGGGTCTCTAAACTCCAAGGTTACAGTTTTGAGATATTTTACCATTCAGGACCAAGCAACAAGGTGGCTGATGCTTTATCCCAAAGCTACTCAGATGACTCTTCTCTCCTCCTTGCCATTTCTTCACCTATTCCTGCATTACTGGATGAATTACGCACTTACTTTCAGACAAATCCAGAAGGAACACAACTGCTCCACAAACTTCAGACCCAACATGCACATGAAGGCAATTTTTCAGAATTCCAAGGGTTACTTTACTTTAAAACTAGAATTTACATACCAGATATTCATGCACTGTGCATACGACTCCTGCAAGAATGCCATGCCACTCTGTCTGCGGGACACTCTGGCCTTAAGCCTACACTGGCTCATATAACCACTTCCTTCTTTTGGCCAGGACTTTACAAGGACGTTAAGCTCTTCATACAGAACTATGACATTTTCCAAAAGAACAAATACCTGCCACAGAAAAAAGTGGGATTATTATAACCATTGCCAACACCAAGTCAAGTTTGGGAAGATATCACAATGGACTAATTACTCATCTACCTACATTATTTGGTCACACGGTTATATGGGTGATATGTGACCGACTTACCAAATATGTGCATTTTTTAGGTCTGCCTTCCAAGTTCATAGCCCCGGACCTGGCTGCCCGTTTTACTTCTAAGATCTGCAAACTCCATGGCATTCCTAGGTCAATCGTCTCAGACCGCGATCCCTTGTCCTTAAGCACCTTCTGGCGTGAGCTCTTCCGTCTGTAAGGCACAACTCTAAAATTTAGTTCCTCTTACCATCCATAAACGGATGGTCAGTCAGAAGTCACTAATCGTTGTTTGGAAGCTTACCTCTGATGTTTTGCAAGTGATACACCAAGGCAGTGGTTCAGGTTCCTCCATTTGGCAGAATACTGGTTCAACACAACAGTTCATTCTGCCATCGGCATGTCCCCCTTTAAAGCTCTATACGGTCGTCCTCCACCATCCTTGATCCACTATACTCCAGGATCTGCCACCATTCCAAATTTAAATTCCTCCCTAAAAGAGCGACAGTTGCTGTTAGACAAGCTCAGGCAAAACTTAAAAATCACCCGCCACAGAATGTTATCTCAAGCAAACAAGGATAGAAGAGACCTTACTTTCAAAGTGGGCGACCTTGTTCTTCTCCGCCTCCAGCACTACCGACAACAAAGCGTGAATAGGCGCTCATCTTAGAAGCTTTCAAAACATTTTTTTGGGCCCTTCAAGGTGCTCCGACGTATCGGAAACGTGGCTTATGAGTTGGAGTTGCCTTCTTCATCTCGTGTGCATCCGGTTTTCCATGTGTCCCTCCTGCGGAAATACCATGGCCTGAATCCCTCTGATCATTTTCTACCCTTTCCAACTTGGTTTGAAAATAACACTGCGATTCTGGATACAGAGAGTTCACCGAACAATGAAAAGTACTTCCCCTCTCTGAACTTTGACACCCAAATAAACCAAGTACCTTCAGTTTCCAATATCGAGCAAATCTTGGGGATTTCACATGATTCTTTTCTCTCTCCGCGTTCCAAGACTACATCTGAGCCCTTGATCTCATGCGCAATCCCTAAGGCCCTTGCACCAAAAATAATTTTGGGTCCCACCACTGACGCCACAGATCACGCGGTACCCCATATGAATTCCTCTGCGCCGTTGGATAGTCAACTTTTACAACCGGGCTCATCTGCTCTGTCCATTCAAAATGGAAGATGCAATACAGCTGGCCTCTTTAACGCGCCTTCCGTTGTAGCAATTCTGCTTCCCACCCCTTCAATCTCGCCCAGAATCCACCAGAAGCCTTTGGAGCTAACTACAGTGTGCCACGTCACCCCAAAGGAAATCTCAAAGCCTTCCTCTATTACGCAATTACCGAGCCCAATTAAACAGCAAAATCATGACAGGCCCGAAGAATCCAACCTTGAGGACAAGGTTCATTTTGACCAAGGGGGTACTGTTGGGCCCCAATCAGCTAGGCCCATTAGAATTAAAAGGAAACCAGTTTGGTTTAAAGATTTTATATAATTTTAATTTTCAGTTGTTGCCAAGTTTTGGGCCTGTTTCTCTTTATCTTTTAATTTGGTTATTTAAGGTTGTATGTCCCTTGCTGGAAAATTATGAGTGAAGTGGTAATTTGTTTCTTATCTTCCTTAGTTTAGTAGTAGTGTTGTTCTCTGCCCTAGCAACCTAACAATTTACCTCCAGCGTTTCTGTCGTCAATACTGTTTTAGTTTAAGATGATACCGAAAAATTAATACTCTTACATAATTGACATATGTACTTGCACTTCCCCAATCATTTTGTATTCTACCAATTGTCGCAGTACCATCGATGGAATTGGGTTGCCTCCAAAAATATTTCACAAATTATTTAAACCAACCAACAAAATGTAAATAGAAGATTATCAGAATATTTCAATCAGTATTGGAGTATATAACTTTCATGTAATATAAAATATATCTTTATTATATATAGAAACATATATCCTCATTATATAAGCATTGACTTCGAGTTTAGGGTTTAATAATTTTAAAAATTTATAAATTAATAAAAACTTACCAATTAAATATATCCTCAAGTATTACATAATTAATTTAGGTTTGTTAATAAAAAAAACTTAATCTCTATTTAAAAATTATAAAATAAATAAATTATAAATTCCTAATTAGAATTTAGGGGTGTGAAATTTTGAATAATTCATATATTGTAACTTAGTGGTGCATTGAGAATACAAATTTTAATATGAACTATTTGTAGATGTATGATAGAGTGTATCCTCATAGAAGAGGTTTAAAAAGTGAGTTTATGTTAGTTGCCAATTTTAAGTAAATTTTTATATGAAAATTGTCTTAAAATTGGTATTTAATAACTCAATTTGGGTAATATAGTCCTCAATGTATTATAAATAATGTGTGACATAAAATTAACAACTAACAATGTGTTTTGTGTTGTTTTGTAGCAATTTTGGTTAATAAAGTAAAATTTTTAAAGGAATTGAAGAGTGTGACCTTTTGTGGATCTGACGCTACGCTTCCTCTTCCATACATAGCATCAACCTAGAATTTTCACACTGATGCATAGCATAAGAGTGTTAGGCGTACCTAACTTCCACCAAAAAGTGAATGGCCTTTTTAGGCTGTAAGTCATCAAAATTGGTTATTATTGATACATTTTTTAACATATTCAAATAGCAAATGCATCAATCATTTACCGAGTATAAATTTGGTGTCGTTCCATAGGGATTGAGGCCAAGTACCATAATCTTAGGGTGACTCTATCTAAAGTGATTCATATCATCACAAATTAAAGACTTGTTTATGAATTTTTAGAGTTTATAAAGCAAAAGATAAAGTGAAGGTGAAATAGATACAAACAATACGTTGAGAGAGGAATTCCTCTTCATTTTTTCTTGGACACGTGTCAGATTCAGATTGAGTGCAATTAAATGCATAATTGAAAGTTAATACACACAACTAAATAAAGTTCAATCTCTTAGGTTGGATCCCTAATTTGTCCCATCATAAACCCTAATTTCTTAGATGAACAAGACCTAACAAATTGAATTGCACAGATTACAAGAACCTCATACTTGGAAAAGCTTAATCTCTTAGGTTTCCATCGAATTAGGTTAGAATTCATATATCAAAATTAGAGACCACGATTTCTCTTTAGAAACCAATTCCTTAATCAATCCTTGGATAATAAGCTAAGAATAACATTAGGAAACGAATATCTTAATGAATTGACCAATTTCCTTACATCTCAATCACAAATCATCAGTTTCCAAGCATAGCCTAGAGTTCTTCTGTCTCAACCTTAAGGATCTAGCTAGCCAGTCATGGTTGAGGAAGAGAGATGAACAACAATAGATGAATATATTCCATGGTGAAATAAGAAATAAGTGAAAGAAAAAAGAGAAAGAATTGTAGAATTTTATTTAGAATCTAAAATTATGATACAAGTGATGGAATTATCCATATTTACAATAAATGTAACTATTTATAAGAAAAATGATAAACAAGGCTATGTCACAATGGGTGTGTGAATACAAGAACATAATGTCACCACACTTCAATAACTAAAATTCAAATGAAAAATATGTGAATTGTGCATGGTAACATGCAAGTAAGAAGAATATAAGAAAACTAATTGGGTGTGCCAACGCCAAGGAGCAGCATGGTCACACCCAAATCTAGAGGTGCAAGAAGTTCAAACTTAAGCACAATGTGCCAACACCCCCTTCAGCATGGCAACGTACACATAGAGTAGCATCAGGACTTGGCTTGGGCATGCCAACACCCATTGACAAAAAGTAGTGGCTTGCTGCTCATGGTCCAACGTAGCCACGCCCAGGTCTGGCATGCCAACACCCAAACCTGATTTCTTTCCTTTTCTTCTTTCTTGCACTATAAGTTATTCCTGTAAAAATTGATTTAATTTATTAATAATTTAACAATAACTCACAAAAAATTTATAATTTAACCAACTCTCAAAAAAACCTTATTTTATGAATAATTATAAAGAAGATGGGTTAAACTTCCTAATAATCCATAATAATATAGCTTAAAACATGCCCAAAAATTAGATATAATATAAACTTATCAATTATCTTCATGAGTGAGTTCTAAACAACAGTTGAGGAGGGATTTCTCTTCATCTTCATCATTTTCTACATCAAATCCTTCAAGATGTTCCCCATTTCTTTGGTAATTTCTTGTTGTTTTATTGTTGGAATTGGATAACCTCTTTTCTTGTTATGGCTTTGTAATGAAATATTGAGGTGTTTTTATGAATCTAAATCAAGTTAGTATTTCATCTTGTAATATCTAGTGTGTATTTCAAATAGGAGAATGATTTATGCATGTGTTAATTAATTTTAACGGAGGTTAAAAGTGAAAAACTCTTAATTTACCATCTACAAGGATTAGAGTTGGTGATTATTGTTAAGTCTGATCTTAAAGCAAATAATCCTGAGAAATATTCAAGGGATCAGTATTTACTATGATTATTTAGAATTTATTCATTGATGGATCAAGTTTAATGAATTTGATGCTACAACAACTTGATTTGATATATAAAAATACATAATATAAATTCAAAGTTGTAACTTAAGTGAGTGAATTCCAATTCCAACATATTTATCTATTAACACTTTATCGTGATATTTTATGTTGTTGACATTATCTTAATTATTGTAATTTATAATTTCTTCAAAGATGAACAAAAATATGAACTTTGTGTATATTAAGAATATTGTAAGTAGTTTGTATATTAGTTTTTAGCCATTTACAAGAAATTGTTGTTGCATTAGATTATATCATACTAGTTCCTTTGGAAAAGAACTTTATAAATTTTGGAAACCATAACGATACAATGGTGTGCTTGCCAAAGTTCTAACAATTTATTAGAGAGGTTAGAGAGTTTATTAATAAGGCTTTAGAGCAACCTAATTATTATTTAGATGGTCGTATAAGGTGTCCTTGTATGAGATGTATGTGTTATAAGGTTTTAAGCAAAAGTGAGGTAATATTTCACTTATACAAATTTGGTTTCAAACCCAATACTACTGGGTTAAACCCAACCATGACGATGTGAAATTTAGGAAAACCTTTGTATTCTAAGTCGTGGATAAGTTTGACTTGTTTAATGCCAATGTTGGTAAACAACCTGCTAATACCGTGGAAACACATCACAAGGAAAACAAGGCAGAGGTAGTGTCAAAATTAATTTATAACCATCTATTTATATTTTTCAATTCTTAAGAAATTTTGAGATGGTTGATGGAGGATATGATCATAAAAAAGAGAAGTTATTGATACTTGGTAGGCTTAAGAATAAATTCAAGAAGATGATCAAACTAGGTCATTTGTGTTGGCATGTAAATGTCCCTGTTACCATTAAAGATAGGCAAGAGCCTGTCATCTAGATGATCTGGACTCTTAGATAGAGAAGGGATATTGAGGATGCTTGAGATGCTAATTACATCACTGCTAAGAGTTCCAACTGAGATAGTGATAAAGATCAAGAGCAGTGGTAGGATTACCTCCAACAGTAGGATAAGGTTTCTACGGATCCAAGTGCTGGTACTTCAAGCCCCTGGATGTTTTGAGGGTCCAACTTCAGAGTAGGCCTCCTCCATAGAAGGACGTCTCTAGAAGATTATTCTTAGCTTAGTAAAAGGGTAAGTACTTTAAATTTGTGTATTTTTAAATTAATACTTATTATATTTTTACTTTTGAGATTAAAAACTATTTGTCTTGAAGTGGTTCCATCAAATCGAAGAATGAAGATACTACTAAGCTACAAAAGGTCATTCAATCCCACTTTAATAGACCATGGAAGAACTGGACATCTGTTCCTAAGGATGATATCGAATAATAGTGGAGGAAGTGCTTGGTAAGTTACTTTTATTTGTCTTTCATTAATGTTTATAATATTTTATATATTGTTTGTCAACTGTGAGAGATTGTGACTTTTGTGCTTGAGCACGAGCATAGATGAAGCTTACGTTCATGAAGGTCAAAAGGGCACTCCTTATTGACATACTGGGGAAAACTTGTAAAAAGGGCCTTGATGGTTGGACCCCTACCCCTCTCTCATGGATTAGAGAGGTTGAATGGGATGACCTACTTAATGAATAAGATAATCCTAAATACAAGGTTGTGCTAGAGCACAATAGACGTAACCAAAGTAGCAATAAAGGTGGTATCACGCACAATACCTTTCTATGTGTTGTTTTGTGTTTTGTAGCTTTTTAGGTGAAAAGGCGTCCTTTTGGACCCAAATTACAAGGCAAGCACAAGACAAGGTCAAAGGAGAGTTCAAGAGAAGTTAAAGTGGGCAACTTAAGCCTAATGGAGCTCCAGGAAGAGTCAATGATTTTGAGAGCACTCCATAGCCAAAACCATGGGTGCATGCCTTGTGTGGCATCCCTTGATTAACTATAACAATCCTTCCCACTAGATCATTCTACTTAAGTAAAGTGCCATGAGTTTGTAAGAAATTATGTAAGATTTTTTTTTTGTGCTATAAAACATGGTGGATTGAGAACATCATAATATCATTTAAATCATACATGGTCTCAATAGTGCTTTACATACTCTTAGTAAACAAGGGCATGCAGGCTCTCTCAAATAAAAACCCACTTTAATATAACAACCTATACATGTTCTATGAAAATTTGACCCTAACTATATTCCTTTTCAGGGGGAGAGGGGACTCAGAACTAGACAAGTCTATCCTTATGAAGTTCTTGCAGAAGTTCTTTTGACGACTCAACAAATGACACATCTACTCTTTGCGGGTCAGGGAGTAATCCAACAGGGACTTCCTACTTGATGGTAGATAGTCTCTCCTTGATTATTGCTAATGTACTATTCTGACGGGGTCTCCTTGAACACTCTACAACGACAACTTTCCCTTTAAATTCATCCTTTACTATCCTATGGGTTTACATAGACACAATGTAACCTCCCAAAATTTATGAAAATGATTAATTAAGAGGAATAAATGGTCAATAATTATACATGAGTTGATTTATGACCTAAAAATTTAGAAATAATTAAATTGGGATCTATTAGGGATATTTATAATTTATTGAGACTTAATGAGATGAAATTATACCCGATTAAAATATAGGTGTCGGACCAAGTATCTTCGATTGAGATGCCGTTGGTCAGAGCTGTTAAGAATATTATTGGGAATTCGAATATGTATTCAGAATAATTTTTGGATAAAGTATTGAGCCTGAACGGAGATCTTGTTTGTCATAAAATAGTGAAGTTTTAATGAGAGGCTAAATGTTAAATAAAAACTCTTTCCTTCTCTCTCATTTTCCCGTTACCTCTCTTCTCCCTTAGGAAATACACTTTCTTCTTCTCTTCTCACATTCCTCTTCACTCTTAATTCTTCTCCATTCTTCTTCCTCTAAAAACCATGAATAGTGGCATGCCTTCTCCTTCCTCCATTTTCGTTTCTAAAAGTTTGAAGGAGACATCATGGATTGAAGTTCTCTTCTTCCCCTCTTCTCCCATTTTTGCAACTTTTCCCATCCTTTGGTACCTATTGTTGCTTGATGGTTGAGGTAAGTTTCTCACCATTTTTAATGAGTTTATGCCCTAGATTTTAGGTTATGGGTGTTGGATGAGAGATTAAATGCATGAGGGTATTGAAAGAGAGCTTTAAATGTGGAAACCCTAAGGTGAGATGTGTTAAATGTGAACTTTTATGTGTATTAATGGTGGTACACGAAAATGACATGATTAATGGTGGAAAATGATGAGTGTAAGTAGAGGTTGTTAGATTTTTAATGAAACCCTAACTTTAGGAGTTTGGAGAAAATATAAAATGTAAGTGGAAAATGTGTTTAATGATACTAAGGAATGATATTGATGAGGAAGAATGGCCATTGCTGATGGTTGATGAATATTGATAAAGGATGATGGATTTTTGATGAAACCCTAGTCCTAAGAATTTAGGGGAAAACATGTAATATTGGTCTGAGGATTGATTTAAATGGAAATATATGATAATTAGTGTATGGGTATCATTCAATATTTAGAGAGAATGTTTTGTAATGATGAGAGATCACATAAATAATGTTAGGTGTTGATTTGTATGATGATAAATGATAGTGAAAATGATAAAGAACCATTGATGGTTAAACCTATAAATAGGTGTTGATATGAATATAAAATGAGGAATGTGACCACTAAACCATGATGGTTGTGATGGACTAATTAAAATATGGTTAATGAGGTCTTAGACCATAATGAATGCCATTTGGATATGTTAATTGATGATGGCTTAAAAGAGGCTAAGTTGGCTCATGTTGAACTTTAAATGGCAATGATGACATTTAGATGATTTATGTAATGTTGGATGCCTTTTGATAAAGGATATTGTATTGTTGATGTTGGGTGTAGCTTACCCTTAAGATTTAGAAAATCTTGGTTTTAGGAAAGGAATTCCCAAAACCTATCATAAGTATGTGAGTAGGTGTTTTAACAAGTCTAGGAATTGATAATGAACTCTAAAAGATATGTCAATTATTTAAATTTGTGATGATGCTTTGTGTTGGCTGATAAATTGAATACATGTGCATGTATGTGTATTGATAGAAGATTGTATTCCGGGTGATGTGGTGGAACGTTTGGAACGTATGGATCGTTGCAATTCTTCTCTCGAGGTAGGAAAGGAGTTTATATTCCAAGTGCATGATTTGAATAGTTGATGTTTGATGTATATGTCGATGTTCATGTTTGCCTTGCCATGATTAAGTTGGGATGATGTAATAGTTGAATTATGATGAATGATGTGCTTGGTAAATTATTGACAAATCATTGATTTTGAGAATCATATATGTGTTGATAACAATGAAAGTGTTAGAGTCCCTTTGATGGGCATGATTTAATTTTTGATGGAAATCCATGGATGGATTGCTCAAATTGTGATGTTGTGTTTAAGATGTTATGCATAATGGAGGAACTAATAGGGCTATATTAAGTTTTAGTGTGGTTAAATACCATGGAATAGTTCCAATAGCCTCTATGCATTAATTATAACTTGTAGAAATTGGAATGGGCCAATTCCATTGAGAATTGACCCTTGAATTGCATGAAAATGCCTTAAAATGAGAAAAACACATTTATGCACATAATTCCTTGATTTTTGGGAATTTTTGAGTGTGGCCAGTGGCCACGCGTCATAAATGGAGTATATTTGGTTGTGTCAAAATTTGGTAGCGTTTGGAATTCATATGAATAAGTTAGGGTATTTGGAAGTTAGAAAAACTAGTATTTTTGGGCATTTTCTGCTAAACTGCTGTCATGAATCGATTCCCAGCAGGGATGAATCGATTCATGAACTTCTATTTTCACTGTTTGAAATTCCTGAATTGTGCAAATCGATTCACAGTGAGTATGAATCGATTCATACCCCCCTGACTTGTAAATATATTATTTCAATTAAGTATGAATCGATTTAGGAGGGGAGTAAATCGATTCACAACCCTTTTTTTGTCAGTTTTGGGGCTCTAAGGATGCATGAATCGATTCATACAAGGGATGAATTGATTCATGGCCCTGTTATGGCCATTGATAGGATATTTTTCCAACTGCTGCTTTTCTATTGTTGTTTTTGGCCCGTTTGGGTGTCTTAATGACATTTTTAGCCTACGACTTCTGCATGAAAGTTGTAGATGATTATGTTACGGAGGTTTGAAAATTTGTTTCACCTTAATTGAAGTTTTCTAACTCTCATTAGGCGTAAACACCAAACCCCCTACATTGTAAAACTTAAATTAAAAAGGGTTTTGAACCCAACTTTTTATGATTGTCAAATTAGGACTAATTGGTGATATTTATGACATGTCCTACTATTTCTATGACTAAAAATGAACTTTTATCATATATCTTAATGTTGAAATTTGTCAAGAGCTTATTATTACCCAAAACATCTTTTATTCTATAAAAACAAGAGATTGTATTAGGGGTATATGATGATGGTGTGTCTTGGTGGTGTTTGATGTTGATTGAGACATTGGAAAAATATGTATGTGCCTATGATGTGTTTTGAAAACATGAATGTACACCTCTAGTAATATGATATGATGAATGATAATGAAAGTTAAAAGATGGGGTTGTAAGACATACCCTTGTATGATGATGAAACTAATGAGGGGATGATTGCATGATAATGTGTTTGTTATAAATTGACAAATCAGAGATGACGTCGATAATGAGTAATGATGGATGATTGGTATTATTGATGATTTGTTAAATACCATTGTGATGAATACAAGTGTGATCTTGTGTATATGTGGTTAGAATTATATTAATGAGTTATTGTGATGCCACACTAATATATGAAACAATGGTAATGATCAATAAGATGAAAATCCACTGAGAGATTATATGGTGATATTGATGAAAGATTGATGAATGTTGTTGATGTTTGTGATGCCATTGTGATTGTTGCAAGTATTGACTTGCATGTATGATATAAAATATATTGAAATGAAATGCCACACTTAAAACATGAAAACAATGGCTAAAACCAACAATGATAAAATACACTAAGAATTGTATATTGGTGTTGGTGATGATGATGATGATTGATGAGTGGCATGATAGGATGTATAGTGTGAAAATGAATCGATTTTTATTTGCATCCATGGCATATCATACAGTGCTGGTAAGGAATATTAGGGGATTCCCCCGGTTGTCCCAGTGGGAGGGCGACTCTATGCATGAGCATTCTTGTTGTTCCCCTGTGACTCAGTGTGTAAGTCATGAAGCTCCCCATGCTAAGCTACGGGGAGCTGCATGTGGTTGACCCTTGTGGGGGGTGGCTGTTGAGGAGTAGGCGTCCTCGGTGGTCCTTTGGATCACAGCTACCATGATATGAGTCATGGTTGGCCGACAACACCTTATATTATTGACTATATTGTTTACCTCGGTCATGGTGAGAATGACTAGTGTTTCCAAATGGGCGATGCAGTTTGGTACCAGTAAAATTGGTGATTATGCATGCATTATGATATATGTATACACATTATACTACTGCAGTAGGGGCATGGTTATGTGATCATGCTTGAACCCACATTTGGCGTTTATTCCCATAGCCGAATCCGCATTTATCATTGATAATTCCATTGTGCATATGCATTAGTCTAAGAGCATTTGCATATAGCATGGAGATATGCCAAAAGGTGATGATGATTGATGATGATTGAGATTTAGATATGATGATAATGAGATGGGTAAATGAATACCTAAAAGACAACATGTAAAATATGAATACAAAGAAAAGATATTGTATATGATGATGTTATTATGATGGCCCAATAAGATGAAGGGCTTGTTTGCGTATGGTTGATGATGATGATGGCCTATTGTGGCATTAAGAAACAATATGTATATGTGTTGCTTTACTATTAGTTGATTAATGAATATGGTACATTTATATGTTGTTAAAATGAGGAATTATGATGATTATTGATGATTTTAGCAAAGCATACATGATATTATTATATATATATACATAATTTCGATCGTATTCATATTTGTTATTTGAAATGTATAATTCACTCTCCCATGTTGTCTATTTTTAGCATTGTGATGTAGGGTTGTCAAGGGATGAGATTGAGTCCTTAAACTAAAGCTTTGGAGAAGGTAAATAGCTGTAAAGGAATGCCTTTACCAGCAACGAATGATAATTATGATGTGATGATTGAATTGTATAAGATGATAGTTGATAATCACTGATTTGATGATATTGTATAGATGACAAAGCATATGAATGATATATTGATATTTGAGGTATTGGAATTTATACTCATCTGATGAATGAAATGTGTTGGTCATGTAGCCTATTTTGGGAATGTATAAGTGTTGATGATATATGACTTTGAGGTTGAATCAAAAGTGGTCAATTATGGAATATGGATATTGAAGATGTATGTTGCATGACCATATAGATGTATATATAAATATATTTTAGGTGATGCATGATTATGATTTATGTGTAAAAATAATTATGGCCTAATAGGCTGGTGTTATATATTTGCATGATTTGCCGAGCCTTTTCTCATATCTTTATATATGGGACTAGGCGTGTGTCCTGTATACATATTCTTCTTCCGCTGTAAACTCTATTATTTTTTTATGCAATTATGGGTGATTTATCTTGCAATCCAGTTTATGAGTTCTGAAATCTCACTCTTCGATTTTTCGTGGATTGGGTCTTGATGTAATCGTTGATGTGTTTTGAAATTATTTTAAACACGAAAAATTTATTCATATTTTTATTAATTATTTATCTTGATTACATCGGGATTCAGGTCCGGAAAATCAGGTGTGACACACAACAAAAGCCACAAAACAAGAAGGGTGAGCTTATCTTACTCAAGTTTTGTTGGAAATACATGTAAGGATGCACTGTCATACTTGACAGATTACACAGAACCAATCATCAGACATATCATATATCTAACACATACACACACCATTGCTGTGACAAGCTTGGTTTTTAGAGTAGGAACCTAGACTTTCAGGAACCCTGAAAGTTTGTGTTAAGCTTTTAGGAGAGAGTTTAAGGCTTCGGGCTGATCCCTGAATTACTCTAAGTATGAGGACATAGCAAGAAAGGAAGTCAATAGGAAATTAAGTAAAAGATACAAGAGTGCTAAGTATGAGAAAGAGATAGAGGTTAACAGAGAAACAAAGGTTAGTAGAGAGACTGAGGTTAGCATGAAGATTGATATGTGTAGTAATAAATAAAAGAAATCGGAATAAGAGAGAAATAATAGAATAAGTGTTTAATAATACCAATAAAATTAGGAATAATGCATGGTATTAGTAAATGATTAATGGTGATTATTTTATTTTAATTTAGTATTAATTGGTTAATAATCTTTATAATATTATATTTGGATTAATTAATTTATATAGAATAATTAATAATTATTTTATTTTAAATATTTTGATATTAATAAATGTTATAAATAATAATTCTGAATATATATATAAGTATAACTAATTATAAATATATTTTAATGGTATTTATTTAACTTTTTATTAATATTTATATTTAAATAATAAAATATTGTCGGGTTCCTCAGCATTGAACTATGGGACCCAGCCAGTGATTAAGTTACGATAATTTGGCCTGAGACTAGTAATCCTATAGGGAAACTAGTCATATTAAGATTCTCTTGAGACTAGTAATCCTATAGGGAAACTAGTCCTATTAAGATTCTCTTGTAGTAAATTGAGGATGACAGGCTCGGCCAACTGGCCCGGTCAGAACCTCAAGTACCTCATACGTTTGATCGTGTGTATACTTCGGGATATTCGATGGTAGCATGATCAGTCTCTAGTGAATCATTTCAACGTTTTAGGAACTTTTCCTGAAGGGGCCGAATCTTAATTCAGGCCCTATTAAACGTTGTTTTTCAATAAAGAGATTAATTCAAATTAAACCCCAAACTCGACTTGGGCACCTTTAGTGTTTTGGGTCTAACTTTCTCAAACGACATTGGAATTTAGTAATTCTGGTCTTTGTTTCTTTGTTACGAAGAGATCTCTAATCTTTATTTCTTGTCCCAAACCTTAATTCATACTCTATCATTCCCAAAATAGAGAATTAAGTAATTGTACCTCAAACTTCATTGTTTGAATCTTTTATTCTGCGTATGGTTCATTCAAAAATTCATAACTTTTTCATACGACCTCTGATTTGCGCATACCTAGTATCAAAATCTTTGTAACAGAATTCTATATATTTTTTGTGCAAACTTTGAAGGCTGAATCCTTCTAGATTAGTACAGTTTTGCAAATCTTCCCTGACCCTCTGCTTTCTCGTAACAGCCCTGGCAACTTTCAGAAAAATTGCATTTGTATCTCATATGGTACTGGAATCGCTTCATTCAATTTTTTATATGTTTTTTTTATTAAAAACTCCTAAAAGTTTCATGAAGGGCATAAAGTCTGATTCTCAAAGGAAAATTATTTACAAATTTATCTTTACAGCCTTAGCTGATTCTAGAACTCCGGGAGCACTTTATCTTGATTCAGGGGCAGCCTGAGCGGGACAAATTTCGATGAGCATGATAAGAATGATGATGGATGAGATGGTTTTGGGCCCACATGCATCATGATGACTAACGAAAAGATTAAATAATAGAAATAGAACTCATGCATCACATTACATATTATCGACTAAGTCTGTATTTGATGGTGATTGTTGGTTGGTCCATTATGTATTGATGATTAGAAGATAGAGGGAGAGGAGGTGAGGAAAACTATTAGGAAAGACTAAGTGATGATAGACAACTTAGAATAAAATGAGTAGGATTCCCGAGATGAGAGAAGGTTATATGGGGACCTATTTGGATTGTATGGGAGGATGTTAGAAATGCCAACCCTCTAACTGTGTGGAAGAGAGAACTCACCCTTACAGTTTTTTTACAGATCTCTGATGGGATCACACACTCGACACCATGGAGATCAGCGCAGACTTCACATCGAGGAATAGCTAGACACTCCTTGTTTGTATGGGAGTCAACGTGCCGTTGATGTTCAGTATGTACCATGTGTTGACTATGACCATGTGTTGTATATGATTAAGCTGTATATAAGGTATCTGTCCCACCAAATTCTCTTGTACAAAAAAAAAACTTCCATATTTTTTCTAAAATTCGTAACCTCTCAAGTTAAGTAGAATGATCTAGTGGAAGAGATTGTTCTAGTTAACCGAGGGTGTTATAATTGCCATACTCAATAGATATTCTTATACAATCTACTAGTCATTACTATTATCATGCTAACAGTTCATCATTACTATTACTTTCACAATTATTAGTTTCTTAACCAACATTTTGTTATTACCAACATAATACCATAACATAACTCATATAGATATGCATTCAGTGAGCAAGATACATAACTCACTAATTCATTACTAAATCATACACAATATATCCACTAACCAATTGCAGATTTACCGAATAATATTTAACACCCATACATTACACCACCAAAATAAACATTCATCATATCACTTAGCATTCACACCACACATCCTTATAAGCATTACGGGGTTAGTCATATAGTATGCTATGCATAAGTCAGGTATTTTATGATCATTTTTTTGTTGTTAAGTGTCTCATGATGTTAATGAGAGTCCATAAGAAACACTTCTCATCACAATTACCCTATCACAGTATGTTTACTTGATGATAGAGCGACCGGAGTACACTAAGTTCCTCACAACCACGGGATAAGGGACACACAGGTCCAATAATTCATAATTTGTGATCACATTCAAAAAAACTAGAACTGGCTTTTCACAGCCTCGGAAATAGTTGCTTAAGTCGAAGAACAATAGGTTTGCCACGGGCTACCCGACATCGGGTGCTACACCGAGCCATCATACGTGATCGACCCATTCATACTTCTAAGATCCTAGCTTATAGATCACAATGAACCTATTCTCCAATGTACTCGTCATTGTAGCTCTAGTCTTAAATCATCAACACAGCCTCAATGCATATGATGTGTGTATGATACATATTTATTCTCTCTTAATCTTTATTAACCAGTATTATCGTCACTGAGTAAGGTCCTTCCTTAATAAGTCCTTTGTTCTCAATGCCAAGGAAAAATAGAAAAGTCCTTATTACCATATGTATTCATACTCATGTATTCCTTATCACGATTACTTACACTTAGCTAACTTAGTTATTAATATATATCTTAAAGATCAACTTCATGACACACACACACAAATATGTATATATAGGTTAAACATAGGAAATAAGTTAAAGAAATCAATGTCTTTAAAATAATAATTTATTATGTAGAAAGAATAACTTTCAATAGATTGGCATTTTCTGTGTAGTCGGATCAACTGACTACATAAGCGATTATAAGCATACATATACTTATTCCTAAGTCCTTATCTTTAC
Source organism: Clitoria ternatea (assembly GCA_037962975.1). Classification (NCBI taxonomy): domain Eukaryota; kingdom Viridiplantae; phylum Streptophyta; class Magnoliopsida; order Fabales; family Fabaceae; genus Clitoria; species Clitoria ternatea. Next base: position 148,149,884 of record CM075670.1, read on the forward strand.
TAAATTACAGTGTTCTTAAACAATCTAGAAGTTACGACATGAGATTGAGAGATATAAGTCATTTTGATCCTTGGACCATTTTTATGCACCATCCCATTGCGTCTTTTTGCTATGGAGCTTTGCCTTTGTAACACCCTCGGTTAACCAGGACAAATCTCTCACTTTGGACCGTCCTACTTAACTAAGAGTGCATGAGTTTGTTATGAAAAAAATGGGGAATTTTTTTTTTTGATTTTGTACAAGAAATAGTGATGGATCAAGAAACAACATACATTGGCGTACATTGTGCATTACATGGTCACAACAACAAAAATCAACTTACAATACTTCTGAATGGTAGGGGCACCTAGAGTGTATATATAAAAATCCTCTGATGCTTGACCTTACTTTCCTAGGACAAATCCTCTACCACCTAGAGTGTATATATAAATATACACAAATGGAAAACCACAAGTAAAAAGAAAGGGTTGAGGTTCCATCATACAAAAAGGAGTCATGTCATCGTTGACACCTCCATAACATATTATTAAAATATCGGCACATGGATTAATCAAACCAGGAATAGTTCCCCATATTCAATCACTCTACAAATTTATTCATTAACATTCTCATTACATAATCTATACTCAAACTATGGCTAGACCTTCCCATATTCGTGAGATTCATTGTTCTTTAACAATTACAACAACCACATAAATCATAAGTATAGTCTTAACATGATTCATTATTTTTAATTTTAACTTTAATCATCATCATTACAATACATACATGACTTTTTTTTATCTAAATTCATAATCCATATCTGTATACCCTAATACTCCCCTAAACCATTCATAGGATTCATACATAACATCGTAACAATTTAAAATAAGTCATAGTCATAGTTTGAAGCATCATAAGAGTCACTGGATAGATCAACCCACACATATAATTATCATAACACCTAGTAAATAACACATATAATCACACAATGTCACAACTCTAATCATCACCAGTTTACCATCAAGTAACACTATACCATACATGGAGCCAATCATAGACACAATCATATTTACCAATAATACATTACCACCAGTCATACACAATCTAAATATTGTTAGTCAATTAGATGTTATGCATGAGTTAGGCAGTTCACAATACTCTTTTCAATTATGTCTCATGCATGTAGATGAGGCCCATTATCTTATCATCCTCATCATTATCAACAACAACCATATTATCTCAATCACATCTCTACAATACGTCTACTGGGAGGAATATCCATCGTGGTATGTAACTAAAGTCCTTTCGACTTCTCTGCTAGGGGTATATGGACCGTAACCCATCCCTAACATCATGGATCCAAACCTCACATCCCAAACATGGCAACATAGACTAGAACTCATGCTACACGATGATAGAAACTTTCATTCGCGTCGCAGTACTCCTGGCTGGCACGAATTATCTGGCATCAAGGTGCAAGCCCAAGCCATCTGGATACTTAAACCCGGAGGTACTCCCAAGTTTCCTTATGAACCTAAAACACTCATGTTCTCTAGTGTACCCCTTACACTGTAATGCAATTAGTCACAATACAACAACATCTCACCATAATGCAATGATGCATGTATGCATAATTACTATTTTTCAATCATAGTAACCGAATGGGATCCCCGTATAGATAAACCATTGTCCTTAATTTGGGGAGCTAAGGCTCATCTCCAAAAGCCTCGCATCCACGATATACTTTTTACAACTTTTCATAGTACCAAACCATGTAAATACATGAGTATCAGAAAATAATATCATCAAATATAGATATAGGTATATACATAAGTTAAAATAATGTCTTTTATACAAAAACATCAATTCTAGAATAAAATCTTAAATAATAATAATAATATAGATTCAGCCCCGTTATTCCATACAATAACAGAGCCTCGTCTCAAAAAATTTCTCAAACTGTATAGTTTACTTTCTCAAAAACATAAAACTCCATATCTTAAAACCATAAGCCATCATCGGCCATAGTTAAGGACAGGGCCATCTAGTGCTTATTTAGTCATTTTCATGTTACAGGGTAATTCATCACAACTCAATAATTCTTCCATTTATCAATTTAGATCCGAATCAAACCACATCACACATCCATATCAACCTCTTATCGACCTCGTTGGATTCTCTTTCTAGGATCCCACAAGGACTCTCATCATTTTCACGATTCACAATATTAATGCATCTTTATTTCATATCAACTTTTCTTTTGTTAATTTCCACTCCTTACAATTCATTCTTATTAATTCATTCATCCATTCAATATCACATCACGAAATCAATTCTAAATTATGAGATTAGTATCATACCCACCTATTCACACAATCGAGTTCATCAGAACACACATAATTTATCAGACAATTTCACTACTCATTCTTATTAATCAAATCTCATCAATCAACTTTCATTTATACATCGATACCATCATCACAATATAAACATAATTTCATTCATTACTCAAATATCATAATTTACACATCAATTCTTAAAAACATAGCACACAAGTATATCATTTTTATCACTTTACCATTGTCAGTTAAGCATTTTTAAATCAACCATCCATCTAAATCATGAAATTGGTATATTGATTCTTCCAACATAATGATAAAAAAAAAATCAAACACTTTAATCCGTACATTCAACAAACTAATCACATCACTATCATGCATAAACCTCACAGTATTAAAACCATAATTAATCTTACGTATTAATCACCTTTTTGCTCACCAACACTCTTTACACCTAAAAATATATTTATTTAAGATCTTAACTATTTCTAGGTTAACGTTCCCTTAATCTATGTATGCTTTAACTATTTAAAATAGTTTAGTATTCATTTAAAATTCACCCTTCTATATCTCCCTTGTTCATTTAAAATTCACCCTTCTATATCTCCTCTTGAAGCAGCCTCTGCATCTCCTCCTTAGCCTCTGCCTTCGCTGCAGCAACCTTCTCCTCAAAGGTCTTCTCCAAATCAGAGATTGACTGGGAGGAGGCAGCGGGACGCCTAAAATAAGTTCGAAGGCCTGTGGAGAAAGAACAATTAGAAATAGAATGTTAATATAAAGAATGTAACCAGTTGGGAGTATAAACATACCATGACCGTGACCAGCTGCACGGACTCGTCCAGGGTGCTCCTGTTGGCCAATGGCGGTGGTCAGGATATCATCCCTACTGTGTGACAGGAAAGACCCTTGGGTCGACTGCTCCACCAAGGAATCCTGCAATCAAACCCCAGTGATTAGTGTACTTAGTACCCAGATGGACAATTCAAGTATCATTACAAGTGATAAGAAGCTTGTACTTATAATTCGTTGGGCAACCTCCTCAGCATGAGATAAAGTGTACTGACCACTCTTCCTCGTCCTGGCACGCTTCCATTTGTCGTGGCGTGCGGGTGGGGAGGGGGGATCCACAATAGTGGTCTCAGGGTGGCTGCTCTGGCATTGACTGGCTTTCTTCTCCAACATCTGATCCTCCAACAGTCGGTAACCCCTGCATGACAACCTATGAGGGTAGTCATTTTTCGCACGAATTCCCTGTGCTTTCATGCGTTTAGCCTGCAACAAAAACAATTTAAATACATTTATACCTTATATACACTTGCATGAAAATAATTCCAAAACATTAAAAGTATAAGGTATTAACCATAAAGTCGTCCGTCTGCCTTGATGCAATAAACGAATCCCAAGTCTGCTGATCTATAAATGTGTATGAGTCTCCGGGAAACTTGCCCTGCTTCTTCCCGAAGACATACCTAAAATTCAAAATAGTTGAAGTAAGAAACTGACATACCTAAATGCATTGATTCGACCACAACCATAACTCTACTATTCTGCACCGTACTCTTGTTATCCTGCGCCCTTGTATAGAATGAATAGTTATTTATGTCATACCCACAATAGGTGATTACATCAAAGTTAGGACCTAGTGCTAGTCGAAGTAATGTCTCAAGGGCCGATGTATCTCTGAGAAGGTTTGTTTTGAACCACTGCATAAACATTTTGTTGTGTTCATTAAACACCCACTTTTCAGTTATTCTAGGGTTGTTTCTCTTCATAATGTCTTTATGAGTCGTTAAATACGGGAGGACGACATCTGTGTTGTTCAAAATATACAAGTGTGCTTGGAGGACTTCATCACGTGACATGCTTTTAATTCTTTTCCCAATGATACCTTTCCCATCTAATCGCCCTTCGTGTCGAGTCTTAGGAATGCCAATGGTTTCAGCCTGTGACAGATAATCAGTGCAGAACTCAATTGCTTCCTCTGCAATGTACCTTTCTACTATTGATGCTTCAGGTTGGCGTTGGTTCTTCATATAGCCTTTCAATATTTTCATATATCGCTCTACGAGATACATCCACCTCAAGAACATTGGTCCACACAAACGAACCTCCCTTACCAAATGGATGATTAAGTGTACCATTATGTCAAAGAATGAAGGCGGGAAATGCATTTCCAACTGACATAGTATAAGAAAACCTTCCTGTTCCAATGCTTCCAACTCCTCGTGGGTGATTACTTTGGAACATATGGCATTGAAAAACAAACACACCCTTGTTATCATATGTCTGACATTTTTAGGGAGAATGTCATGAATGGCAATGGGTAGAAACTGTTGCATTAACATATGACAATCGTGCGACTTTAAACCCACTAACTTTAGATCCTTCATGGAAACACAAGTTTTGATGTTGGAACCGTACCCAGATGGAACTTTCACACCATGCAATGATTCACACTGTAACATCCTGCTTTTAATAATAGCTCTTTTTGGTAAATTTTGAAGTATAAAAGATCTGTTAGTGTTACTCAATGAATAAAAACACTCTATGGATGGTTGTGGTACTCCAAAATTTCATTTTCTGGGTATAATTATAGGAATTACATAAACCTTTAAGGATGAGGCCCAAATTCCGAGTGAAAATACCTTAGAAAGAACTGTCCGAGTGAGAAAGAGAGTCTGTTCCGAGTGAAAACTGCAAATTCTGAGTGACCAAAAGGAATTCCGAGTGGAAAATGGAAATACCGAGTGAAAATGGTGTTTTTCGAGTGGAACATGGTCAGGAGGACTTATTCCGAGTGAGATACTGTCTCAGAGACTCACTGCTGAGTCAAACATGTCAGAAAGACTCATTTCTGAGTCAAGTACTCTCCAAAGCCTCGTTTCCGAGTCGAAGACTTCTGAAGGACCAATCTCCGAGTCAAACATAGCCAGACGTTACAATTCTGAGTGAAAACTCACTGAGTGCATTCATTCCGAGTGTAATACAGAGGAACATATACTTCCGAGTGGAAGGATTTCCGACTGGGGACACACGGTGTATCACCAAACAGAAACCTTATAGTTATAAGTCATACTTAACTGAATTACCGAGTGGGCATTCAATAGGAATGAGTCAGCATTGATGAAATTCACCGAGTGAAAGCTGATCAGGAGACGAGTCGATTTGGAGATGAATTACCGAGTGAGACACTGCTCAGAAGATGAGTAATTATGAATGGTATACTGAATGATGAACTTGTAGAATACCCGAGTGAAATAAGGTTGGGATATGCCGAGTGGCATTTGATTGGGAGATATTCCGAGTGAGGGGAGGGGAGAATCGGTTTCTGAAAAGTCTTACCGAGTGGAACCGTGTGTCTATGGAGACTCGGATTTGGAATGAGGAATCGAGTGTTGAAGACTGTGAAGGGGGACTCGGTTTTCACTGAAAGAAAGACTGGGTGAAGGATAAATAGGTTTGGATCAATTGTGCCGAGTGACAGATTATGTATGAGTCGGCTTAATAATGATTTGAAACGGCCGAGTTGAAAACAGAGAAGAATGACTCGGTTTCAGAAGAATTTTACCGAGTGAAAACTCGAGTAAAAGACTGACTTAGAGCTGACTCAGTATCTGGAAGGTTTACCGAGTGGGTATACTTGAATGAAGACTCGGTTACCGAGTGAAAGGATGAGTGAGAGAGAGAGCTCGGTCTGGACATGCTCTGCCGAGTGAGGAACCAAGGAATTGAGTCTGATTCAGATAAATTCCGAGTGAGAATGCATGACTCGCTCAAGCGAGTCCGAGTCCGCTTGAGTGAGGGGACTTGTTTTCCCTTTTTCTTCACACGACTAGAGGAATTCCAGTCGGTTTATAGGCTAACCGAGTGGAATTCCAGTTGGTTTTCAGTGCCAGAGGTGACTTTTGACTCCTTTCTTGTCCCTTATACAATTTTTAATGCAACCAACACCATTATTACTCCTTCTAGTGGGTGGACGGCCAGAAGTGGACCATTATAAACCACTTTCCTATTTTAATCCTCCATTATCTCCACTATCAAAGCACTAACAGCACTAAACATCCACTCACAAGGATAATGTTTCCCACTCACTTTGCATTATTAACTCTGCCTTGCCAAGACCTGAACGTGGAAACAAAGCTAGTAAACTATCCTTACCTTAACTTCTTTTCTTCCTCAATATTCCTTCAAACAGAAGCAGGAGGACAACCAGGGAGCCATTTTTCACTCGGCAAAACAAGTAAGAGGGGAGAGGGTGGTGAATAACTATGAAATGGGTAGAGTTGCATGCTGTTCTAGGATTCCAGTCTTAATTTCGCATCTTGTGGCTTAATTTTGAAACTAAAAACGTATGAATTTGCCTCTGACGTCTTCATGAAAGTTGTAGATCTTTTTGATATCTGAATTTTGAGACCTGAATCAAGTAATTTGAATAAGTATAGCAAAAGTTATAGCCAAAATACTACAGCATGTTCGTGTGGAAGATTTATCCTTTGTTTTGTGTATATATTGATTTACTGAGAATTTTATGTGCATAATCAGCCCTTTATGTCTTCATGAAAGTTGTAGATATTTATGTTGTGGATCTTTAGAAAGTGGTTTCACATTAAAATAATTTTTGTAGCTCACGTTATGCTCATAATACTGAAGTATGTACAATCTATAAATCTGTGAACTTGAAATCCGTATCTTATTGTTAAAACTGGGCATTTTGTGTAAGAATTAGTGATCAGTGTCTTCATGAAAGTTGTAAATCTATTTGTTATGTGAATTTTGAGACCTGAACAGATTGATTTGAGTATGTGTAGCAAAAGTTATAGCCAAAATACTACTGTATGTCCGAGTAAAAGATTTGTTTCATGTTTAGTGCATATTTGGATATGCTGGGAATTATACATGCATAATCAGCCTTGGATGTCTTCATGAAAGTTGTATATAATTAAGTTGTGGATTTTTAAAAAGTGGTTTCACATCAAAATAATTTTTGTAACTCAAGTTATGCTCAAATTACTGAAGTATGTGCAAGCTGAAATTCTGAAATTCTGAAATTCTGAAATCCGAATCTTGTTTTTTAAAATTGGGAAGTTTGTGGTGCGAATTAGGGGTTGGTGTCTGCATGAAAATTGTAGATATGTGTGTTAAGAATAATTTAGAATTGGTTTCATGTCAAAATCACGTTTGTAACTCCAAATACATTCTAAATACTAATCTGTGTACATTTTGGAAAACTTATCTTGAGGCAGTATGGTATTTTATGAATAAGTGGTATTTCTGATTGGAATCTGAAACTGTGTTCTTCACAAAAGTTGTAGATAATTATGTTATTAAACTACAGAAAGTGGAATCACCTAAAAAGGAGTTGTTTTGCTCATGTTATGACTGTTTTACTGATGTATGTCGCTGTTTGGAAATGCTGAAATTTGCTTATAATGGTTATTATGGATAAAAAATGATATTTTCTCTATGAGTAATGATTTATTATTGAATTCTTGAGTGATTGTGAATTATTATAAATGCTGTTGAGTATTATACAGTTAGTATATTATGATGGTGAATAATTATGAATGACATAATTAATATATATGTACATGAATGCCTTGTGGTTATTGACTTGTGTGGTTGAAACAGTAAATCCATGATTTTATGAATTATTATGTGTATTGTGTCCCTTGAGGACTTGTATTATCCAAGAGGTTTTGGAAATGTGGATATCATGGTATGTTAAATGATAAAGAGAATTAAAGGCATTCATGCATCATAAGCATTGGACGCATCATGGAATTTAGGGGTTCCGTGATTGCCTACTCTGGTGGGGGGTTACTCTATGATGAGTTAAGCCCTATTTTGTTGTGTGCCATGGAGTGTAGGGATTCATGGTCTATGCAAAGCCCTACTTATGATAATTGTGTACTTCGGTACTTAAGCGCCATGAAGTATAGGGATTCATGGTATATGCTAAAGCCCTAGTTGTGTAAGCGCCATGAAGTATAGGGATTCATGGTATATGCTAAAGCCCTAATTGTGTAAGCGCCATGAAGTATAGGGATTCATGGTATATGCTAAAGCCCTAATTGTGTCTCTATGAGACTTTTACTGCAGTATTCCCACCAAACCAAATGGATCCAGCATGACATCATTTAACTAATTGAAGAATTATTAAATGGACTTGTTTGGCATATTCATCATATCATTATGAGTTGTTGATTGTGTTTGTGCAATTTTATCTATTTTATATTTATTCTATATTCTGTCTCACTCTTACATTAATTTTTACAGTGAATGACACGCAGAATGCAGAGTGATGCCATGATGAATGTCTATTTGAATTATTACCTGAACTTTGATTTTATGGGTTGTAATAAGTATAATATGTCATGTACCATTATTTTCTAAATCGTTTCCGCTACTTAAATATTTTCTTGAATTTAATTATTCACGTCTAGCATGTATGATAATTTTTCCGCTGTTATCAACTGTTACATAAACTCTGAATTAAATTGATGAATTTTAAAATGATCTTTCGAAAAAGCGAAAAATTTACTCGAAAATTTTTTTTAATTAACGTTTCGGGACGTTACACACACAAACTTTGTTTCTCTTTTCTAGACAAGGTATGACATGCTGGAGACAAATATATTCGTTTGCCCTTTGCTTATGGGTGCAACTCCTCACGTATACCTAATAACTCCAAGTCTAGACGCGAATTCAGGCCGTCCTTAGTTTTTCCAGGTATGTTTAACAGGGTTCCAACCAAACTATCACACATATTTTTCTCTACATGCATCACATCAATACAGTGCCTCACATCAAGCTCTTTCCAATATGGCAGATCAAAAAAGACCTTTTCTTCCAGTTCTTTTTTGCAGTGGACTGCTTCTCAAACTTACCAAGAACCACATTGGTGTCTTTGATCGTTTCATATACTTGACGACCTAACAATGGTGGAGGAGGCCCTTCAAACTCTTGCATACCGTTGAATGACTTCTTTAACCTATAAAGTGGATGATTAGCCGTAAGAAACCTACGATGTTGAAGATAAACATTTTTCCTTCCATGATGCAGTCGATCAGAACTAGTTCCCTCCTCACACACAGGACATGCTTTATGACCTTTGACGCTGTAGCCCGAGAGGTTACCATACGCAGGAAAATCATTGATCGTGTAGAATAACAAGGCTCTCAATTTGAAGTTTTGGCCTGCAAACCCGTCAAACACATCAACCCCCTCTTCCCATAACATTTTCAGGCCTTCAACTAACGGAGTTAAGTATACATCAATGTCGTTCCCCGATTGTCGTGGACCAGAAATCATCATCGATAACATAACATATTTCCGCTTCATGCACAACCATGGCGGCAGTTGTAAACAAACAACAAAATAGGCCACGAACTGTGGTTTGTGCTCAAGTTCCCAAACGTGTTCATTCCGTCAGTGGCCAGTGCAAGCCTAACATTTCTTGGGTTATGAGCAAAATCTAAAAACATCGTATCCACTTTCTTCCACTGCAATGCATCTGTCGGATGCCTAAGTTGTCCATCAACAACCCTTTCATCAGCATGCCATCTCATAAGCTTCGTATCATCTACATTGGCAAACAGACGCTTTAGTCTCGACACTATAGGGAGATACCACAACACCTTCGCAGGAGACCCTTTAGTGCAGACTTCATCAGAGTCAAGTTGTTTCTTCTTATATCGTGACACCCCACACCTAGGACATCGATGCAACATTTCATACTGACCACGGTATAATACACAATCATTTGGGCATGCATGTATTTTGGTATACTCCAAACCCATAGGACACAACACCTTCTTAGCCTCATAGTTACGATTTGGCAAGGTGTTACCAACTGCGAGCATTTCTTTCAACAACTTAAGCAAGTCAGTGAAACTTTTATCTGTCCACTCATTTATCGCTTTAAAATTAAATAATCGTAAAACCGTTGACAACCTCATGAAATTGGCGCAATTCGGATATACAACGGCTTCTTAGAATCCTCACATAGACTCGCATATACGTGAGCTTTCTTAAAACTTTCTACCCCTACGTTACGTATCATATCCTCAAGTCGGTCATCCATGTCGTCATCAACCTCATGCACAAAGCTTTGGTCTTTTGTTTGAAAACTGGTACTTGGCACTTCAACATGTTCACCATGCCATATCCATCGCGTATACGTCTGAAGAAATCCATCACACAACAGATGTTCTCGCACCTCTGCCAATTCTAGCCGGCGCATGTTTAAGCATTTAACACAAGGGCAAAAATACATTCCATTAACCTCTTCAGCATTTCGTATCACATACTCTATGAATGTTTCGACTCCACTTTCATATTGTGGACTTATACGTGATGCAGTTATCCAACTTCGATCCATACTCACTGTTTACAATACCAGTAAATTTATCGGTGCTATGAATCTTACTTTCTTCACAAAGGTGGTGGTCCTACCCATTCGAGATGAACATTTTTCTATACATCATAACTACATATAACTTAGGAGTTATTTTAAAATTTGATAAAATTTCGGCAGCATTTCGCATTGGTCTCTAAGTACACGAAATGAAAGTGGTGACATCAAATTCAACCATAATCAAATATGCACCCAGAGAACAATACAAAATTTAACTAACCAAAACTTGATCAAATTTTAAAATTACTCCTAACTTGTACATAGCAATGATGCATAAAAAAATGTTCATCCCAAACTATCCAAACGGACAATTCAATATTCAACACAAACGTTGAAATCAATTAATTTAATTACCATTTGTGTCGAATCTCAAACGGGAAAACTATGGTTTACTCATATACAATTTAAAATATAACAAATAAAAATTAACTTTAGTGACACAATTAAAATTCAAATTCAAATTAAAGACAATAAACATGGTATTTATAAGTATTGAGAATTTTTTCTACTTTAATTCTCACTTAAATATATATTTTATGTCATTTTACATTAAATACTAATGTCACCTAACATATTTTAATTAAATCACTTAACTTATCAATACTAACTCATTTATTTGTTTGTCTTGATAAACAAACTCTTAACAAATAAATAAAATGTTCATTTATCTTATGTAAGAATCTCAATTTAAAAATCTAAATCTGCTACTAGTACTAACTACATTAATTGATTCAAGTGCTAATTTGTGAGGAGAAGTAAACCTGTGCATTAATTATGATACATATATAACACACTTTTAAGTATTAGATACATTATAAAATTTTAATTTAAGTATTCTAAAGTTATAATATATAATAATTACCATTAAATGGACTTTAAACATGGACTTTAAACTACAGAAAAATTGATAATTACCATTAAATGTAAGGTTTTCGTTAACCTTAGCAACTAAGCTTAAGACTTTCTTATTAAAAAGGGCACTTCTAATGAAATAATTTCATTCATATCTTCCTAATTTTTTTTTTAATTAACTTATTCAATTTTTACACTTGGGAGGTTAACAAAATCACTTGTAATACTATAAACTATGCATTCATAATGACTATGCTAGAGTTGTTTTTAGTAAAGAAAAAATTAAAAATTACAGAAACTATATATAATGACTATGCTAGTGTTCATACATACTACATGAAAGCAACCAAATAAAAGTTAATCATGGCAACATTTCCTATAATATAATTAAAGAATGGATTAAAAAAAAGTAAAGAGCGTACCTAAAGGAGAAGACGAACAGTGTGCGAATAGCTCGAATGGAGATGGAGAAGATGAACACTAGCGTGCGTCGTGCGTGCAAGACAACCAAGAGCTGGAGGAATGGAGATGAAGGGAGACCACCAGCGTGCGTCGTGCGTCGTGTATGCAACAGCACCAAGAGATGGAGAGGAGGAGGGGAGAGCGTGCAAGAGAGGGAAATGCAAAGATGGAGAGATTAAGAGAGACGAAGATAGAGAGATGAAATGGAATATAAAGTGAAGGGAGAGGGAAATGAAATATTTGCTTAGACCAAGGAGGGAAATGAAACTGTTGCGGAAACCAAGGAGGGAAATGAAGGTTGCGGAAATGAAAGGTCAGGAATAGACCTCGGTTATCAAAGAACCGTGGTAATAGACTCCAATAATCATGGTTTATTGGGAAACCGTGGTAATAGCCTCAACCTTTTATCACGGTTCCAAGGGAAACCGTCCTTGTAGCTAATTTTCGAAATTAATTTTAAAATGCAAAAACCATATAACCACGGTTGGCTAAAAACCGTGGTTGTAGATGATTTAAAATTAAATTTAAAATTTTTTAGCATACCTATTACCACGGTTATAATTAACCGTGGTTAAAACCTTCACCCATAATTTCAAAAATGCCACCGCATTTATTTTTACCATGGTTATCTCATAACCGTGGTTATATCCTGTCCTCGTATGTACTTTTTGCACTAGTGAATGGTGGTTCCAGCTTTTGCTCTATTTGCTACACAAGTCCAGCAAGTAAAAAGGAGGATAATAGTTCTGTTTGATGCTTCAAAAATGATGGATTAAGAATGGTGAAATGAAGTGGTGGTTCTAATTGAAGAAAAAGCAAGAGGAAGGATGAATTTATTGTTGAAAAAATGAAAGAAATTAAGAGAGAAGAAAGACAGCCAAATCACGGTCCTAGGAAGAAATGAAAAACACAACAAAACTTGCTCTTCAAGTTGTTCCCTTAAAGATTCTGGAGTGTTGGTTTGGTCCGATTGGAAGAGGACACGTGGCATTAAATGTGAAAAGGAAAAGCTGGTTACTCTAAATGTGAGTGGAATGTTGATGTGGTGCGCATAAAGGGATGACAGGGAAAATTTAAAATTTTTTTATGGTTAGCATTTGAGAAGACTCACAACACGAAAGTTGTATATCTTTGTTTTCTCTTCAAAACGAGCTAGAGCACGTGAAAATCTATTATTGGGAGTGAGATATATGCCCTAATTACTAAAACTACTTTAGGTATCAACGAATCAGGGGTCAGCCAACTTGGAAAAATATCTAGCAAAAATGTGTAAGGAATTAGCTTTTGGGCCCTTCATTAAAGTTGTAGATATATGAGTTTAGGAAATATTAAAAATAGAATCGTTTGATGTTAAATTCACACAAAAGAGAAAAGCTAAAAATACTGAAGAAGGGTCAACTGAATCAGGGAATTCCAAGATCAGTGCAGTATATTAAAAACTGGTATTGATCCAGCAAGACACAAAAAATAAAGGACAATAACGACTCAATTTCAATATCAGTAGCTCGAGATATAGTTAAGATATGAGAGGCTACCTGAGTGAAAACACGAATTAGGTGCTAGATCTTTAAAAATTAATTGGGAAAAATGGGTAGGGAATCTGTAACACCCTCGATTAACTAGGATAATCCCTTCCACTAGATTATCCTACTTAAGAGGTTATTGATTTAGAAAAATGTGGAAGATTTTTTTGTACAAAATAAATACATGGTGGAACAGTAGTATCATATATAAATAACAGAGTCATACATATACAAATATAGGTTTCAACAGTACTATATAATTGAAATGAAAAGGGGCATGAAGGCTCCCATGCAAAAGGTGTATAAAGTAAATAAACAGATAAAAAAATCTAACTAATTAATTACCTCCGCCCATGAATTCGTCATTTGACCATGGAGACTCTGGGAAATCCAAAGTGGCTTCCAACTAAGACAAGTTTGAAGGATAGGATGATCCAAAGGGAACTATACTCATAGATGGCTGGTCACTAACCTACTGGATAGGCTCATGTACTCGACTATTGTAAACCTCATAAGCCTTCGCCAATAGAGCCTGTGCTACTGCGGACATGATTGCATAGTTCTCAATCTCCCCCTACATATAGCTCTTGAATATGTGTCAGAGGAATCCTCGAGATCAATCCCACTGACATTGACCAAGTACAGCTCTATTGGAGTCATCACTAACACTCCCTGCTGCATTGGGACGTCCACCAATCTTTCTGACTCACAAACTGCTCGAGGCTCCATCGAGAGAATCTGTTGAGGCATATTTGGAAGAGGAAACTCTTCTACGTTCTCATCATCATCATCAACTGGTGGAGGTACATACTCGGGAGTTAGTGCCCTCAGAACACTTGCTCTCCTATCCCTCTGAATAACGTGTGCCCCGACCTGCTGAATGGGCCTAGAGGTCAAAAGAGGTCCTGGTAGTAGTTGAAACCCAAAGGGATCTGCCATCAGAGTTGTCTCTCTCTGCTAGCTTTTTCATCTTCTCTGTACTAGAAAGGTGTGGTAGATCTTCGTAGTGGTGGATTGTGCTCTCAATAACCTTAACGTCTTGATCATAAGGCTGCTCGGGCTCTAGCTGAGGCTGTGGGAATGGCTCCACTAGGATTTCTTCAGGTACCTTTGGTATCACAGGCAAATGATTAGGACCTGGCTAGTCCTCTATGCGTAAGGAACTCCTCATCCTATAAGCACGCCTAGTCGGAGGTTTGAAAAATTTTGTAAGGGTGAGTCTCTACCTCCACATCAATCGGAGAGGTGTCATTACTAACATCCCTCCCACATAATCCAAATAGGTTATAAGACTATATTTTCTCTCTTATCGGGTACCTACCTAATTCGTTCTAAGTTACCTTTCCCTACTCGTCCCATTCGATCCCTGCTAAATACTTAACTCTCTATCCCCCCTCTTACCACTATTTATAGATGATAAGTCAATCACAAACAATCACAATCCCAACAGTTAAAATAATGCAATGCATGAATTCTGTTTAATTAATTCCAAACAATTAACCATAATGATGCATATGGGGCCATCTCCTCCTCATTAATCTCACATATATCATATCACATTATGCACATCAATCTCGCCTTATCCCTTGTCCACTAAAGGGACCGGAGCTTACCTCGTTCCAGTTTTCACAAAATGGGTAAGGATACATACAGCCTATCATCAATAATGGATCCTAACACATCTTGTCAGAATGGGTACTCCACGGTCTCGATAACACTTACTATGAGTCGAAGCATACCGGGTTGCCATAGGCTGTCCGGTCTCGGGTGTGATTCCGAGCCATTGAAGGTCCACCCCAGTATACTTTTGAGACCTCCCACTGGGTTGAAACGTTGTTGTTCCCTAATGTACCCCATCATTGTGTGCTCTAGGGAATCACTCTACCATCCACCCTTATACTCTATATATGATGCATGCAACACATAAATTCATTTTTTTCTACTTCTCGGTAGGGTCCTTTCAATGACTTCTTTTCATTCTTAGCATCGGGTTAATTTCGTCAAATCCTTGATTAAATATTTTTCTTTTATTTGCATTTACTCAATTCATAATATTTACATTTTCTTTTAACATTTTTCATAAATCAGTCACCTCAGGACCCTTACCAAGACACATCCTCATTTATTCTTTTCTTACTTTTCTTTCAACTGATCCTTCTTAATGCATCATAAAACCCCATTTATTTATCACACTTTTTATTTCATTTATACATAATGTTCCTTAAGCATCTTTACCACATGTTCCATACATAATTCATCTAACCATATTTATTAAGTATTTCATCACATATATCTACCATATAATTCACACTTACATATTCATGTTCACAATTGCAGAACAATCGCCACACACACAACATTTGTTAGGCAAGCATTACATCACGATCATCGTATACAATATCCTAGTGATGGAGTCGTACGTACTGGCATATTCATGATCGCGGCTTTATAGGCAACTAAATACAAATGCTTATCTTATGAACATATCTACCAATTCATTTATCTTAATCTTTTCTTAAATCGATTAATCTTCTTAATAAAGTATATTTTTTCTTATCCCTGTCTCTTTTTTGGTTATGAAATAATATTATTAAGTGTATTACCTAGACGATCTAATTTAGTGTATATTTTAACCATTTAACTCCTAAGTGCTAATGTCTAGTTACACTTATTTCAATTACACCTTGAGCTTAGTCACCATACCAATGATCCTATTATAGACGTGTAATTGATACCACCAGGGAAGTTATTCAAATTCATATTATTATGATAACTAGGTTGGCATTATTTTTACCAGATTTTACTAGTTAATTCTAACATTATTATTTCTCTTTCTTCTTTAATTTCTTGTTCTTAGCATTTCCTTTATAACTCATTAGACTTATTAAACTTATGTGACATTATCATTTATTTCCCCTTAAACTCTAGGGTCTCATATTTATACATGTTCATGCTCTAACCCCTTTCGTTTCATAACCATCCTAATTAGACCATCACAAGACTTTTTGTAACACTCTCGGTTAACTAGGATAATCCCTTCCACTAGATTGTTCTATTTAACTGAGAGGTTACTACTTTTGAGAAAAATATGGAAGTAATTTTTTTTCTTCTTTTTAAGGAAAAAGAAACTATAAAGTCATAATCAACCAAAACAAGTGAAATAAAATAAATAACCCAAAATCAAATAGTAATAACATTGAATCGTGGTGGATAATAACATAAATATAAACATCATAACAAGGTACAAAGTTCCATCAGGTCCATCCTACTAAAACAAACAGGGGCACATAGGCTCCCTAACTATATACAACCAAAAAAGATGAAACATAAGATCATAAGCCCCTAATCCTCGTCACTTAATGGTGAATCTGGACGGTCTACTCTGAATATGGGCCATGACGGTGAAAAGGGTGTGAAAACATGCAACGAGGTTGAGTTGGTGGAAGGCTGGTTTGGGGTGGGGGAAGAGAGTTGTCCATACCAGTCGTTGTAAGCATCAAAAGCCTCTCTCATCAGATCTTGGGCAGCTGGGGACATCTCAACTAACTGCTCATTTTCATCGTACATGTATGTCCTGAACACATGATGGAGGAATCTACATGACTGGTCCCACTATCGCCAAGCCACAAAGATATCCATCTGAGTGGGGATAGGAGCCATAGGAGGGACGGGGTCCTCTATCGCCAAGTCTGGTACATACATACTCACTAGCTCTATAGCCAAGCCCATAGTGGTATGAAGGGGGAACTAAAGTGGCTACCATATCAAAGAACTCAGACGGAGGAAGCTATGTAGGCAAAAATGGAAGGTCAGTAGGATCGTCCATCACTACGTCAGTAGGAGTGGGTCCATGATCTCCCAAAGGCTCCTCCTCTGGGTCCTTATCCTCTTCAATCTCTGTGTTACCTCCAGGTGATAAAGGGAAGTATACTGGTAAGGAGGATCTGGGTGGATGTTGTAGGGGAACCGACAGAGGATGAAATAACAGAACTCTGGAATCTATGGCAGCCTGTTGCCTAGCGATCTACTCCAAATCTACAACATAGGGAGGAATGGGTGGATCTCCGTACCTTCAGATGGTATTCTTGATGACCTCTACGTTCTTCTCGAAAGGACGTTCTGGCTCCTAAGGAGTCCTAAGGAGGAGGAATCTCTGTAAGTGGCTGGTCTCTATGAGGATCTTCCGAAACCTCCAGAATGACTGGTAATCAGGCAGGTCTAAAGCCCCCTCTGCTATAATTCGTGCGCGCTCATGCCTAGTATGTGTACAAAGGCGAATTGGAGGTTTGCAATAAAAGTAAGGGTGAGCTCTCTCTTCCAAACAAATCGGAGGGGTGTCATTCCTGACGTCCTCCCACAATCATTAAATCAATCATAACTATGGTACTCGCACTCAGGGGAATCCTAGTTCTTCTAAGTTGTATCACACTTCTCTATCCTACTTAGTGTTCCCATACTTTATACCTTATTTTCTCGCTTCGAGTCTTACTATTTTCCAGAATAATTTCTATCATAATAATCAGTCAATGACAACAACAGTTTATCAATGTTATGTAATGCAATGCATGAGTTTCTTTCATTCGACATATTTATGTGTTCATTCTTCTCATTAGTTCGTATGAATGCATGTAGACCCTTCCTCATTTTCATCAATTGTTCTCATCATCATCACCATCCTCAGAACCCATCCTGTACAGGTTGTCCCTGTAAACAACATTTCTGGACTAGAGCAATCGGAGCCCACCAAGTCCTTTCATCACATTATTTGGTACCGTGGACTCACAAGTCCTTCACAAGATTGGATCCTTCACATATTATCAATCATACTAGGACTTGGCTCTCCACAATCATAGTTACACTCCGTCTTTAGTCGAAGTACATTAGGTTTACATTGGACCGTTCAAAATTGGGCGCGACTCCAAGCCATTGGATGCCCAACCAAATTGTACTCCCGAGATCCTTCTTGGGGATCAAATATGAATGTTCTCTAGTGTACCCCCCCTGTATGCTTTAGTTTCTCAATCACAATCATTCTCATGTAATGATGCATGTTTCACACATGATTCTCATTCTCTCTTTATTCTCTTCACCGGTAGAGTCCCGTCAATGGTTCATTTTCATTCTCAATAGCTTCAATTTCATTTTCATTGTTTAGGTTTAAGGGATAAGTTTAACTGATCACTTAGATAAGTTAAGATTCTTGGTGGGTGGGTTCTTTGAAGGATAGGTGTTTGTTTCATAAGGGTGTATGCAGTCACTTTACTTTCATAGTGATTGGGTAATTGATAATGAAAATGGCCAAGTCTAATCTTTCATCTCACTGGGTACTTTTCATCATATCCTCATGCTCATTACTTTCACTTATGATATCTGGCTTCTAATTGTACGAGGACTTCTACCATGACGGATATGTGTTAACTTTTACTTCTTCATATATCATCAATATATCATATCAATACAAATATACTCATAGCATACTCAAACAGGTATAACATGATCAATAATCAATTCATTCAAGATACCAGGATTGTAAAAGCATTCCACGGTTCATTCATCCCTCACGCAACCTGCCTTACCCAACCAATACACCGATATTACTTAGTTAACTAGCACTATTCTTCTTTATTCAATCCACTACTTATGATTCAGGATCTGTTACATAGGTTAATTATGGTCTTATTATCTTCCAGCTTTTACTCTAAGTTCATTTTAATGATTACTTACGCCTTCTTATATTCTAATCGCCCTCTCTAACTTATCGAAGAAACATAAGTTAACTATAGGCGTGACTATGCTAGCACTTAATTGTTGTACTCAGTTAATGCTCTTTGCTTTATTGCTGGTAGCATCCTTTTTTTATTCTATTTATATTACTTAAGGATAATCCTAATGTAACGTATTTGTTTGTGGTTATGCTTAACGTGATTTAGACAATAGTTCTAATTAATATATTAAACTTGGTATTATATGCTAACATTCTTCTTGAACATTATCTGCTTGTTTACTTTAGTTCCACCTAATTTAACTTGCTTGTCTGCATACCTATTTATCAAACAAGTAATTTATTGTCGTGTTTATCAACCTAGTAGATTTTATTTTAAACTAGTACGGTTTCTTAATTCTAGGTATACTAGTACTTGTATTATTAACCTTTGTTACTACTTGCCCTTTGCTATCGTTATTTCTAATTTAGATAGTAAACTTATTTAAAGTTCATCTTTATTCTATCAAATTGACTCGCTTAAGGTTACATTATTTACCTTAGATTTGTTTCCTATTTTCTTATTAGTAATTCTTTTCTTCTTAATTAAACTTATGTATTTCTTACTATAATGCTTACGCTTACTACTTTCTTACCTATCTTATTCTTTATCTTAGGAATCTAATTTTTAATCCACTTTAAAACTTGTCAAGATATAGCTAAACTTTAGTAATAACTAATTCATATGTATACCATTTCTTTAAGTTACTTGTTCTAGATTTTTAAATTCTAAAATCTCTTTTAAGTCTAGACCCTTAGTCAAATAATATTTCGTACCTTAATTCCTTTAATTTCTATTATCTTATTTAATTAATTAATATCACATTCTTTAATTAAATCCTCAAGATTTTATTATTTCCAAAAGAGTGTTAAATTTAAAAGAATATTTTCTAAAACTCGGTAAAATAAAATAGGGCATCGTAACCGTGCCATTCGGTAAAATTTTTCGAAAAGCATGCTTTTCTTCAAACGACTCCGGCCACTTAGCGATGAACCTAATCCTTAATTGTAGGGCTTACCTAAAAATTTTATAATAAATTAGATAATGATACATAAATATTTAAAAATTAATATTACAACTATATCGAATTTCAACTAAGCCCGCCTAACTCTGAGATTCGTAACTTCTCTGTCTCGGCTCCGATTCTGATAAACTTTCTTCCGGTCACACGATTGTTGAGGAACGCTTTACGAGATTTTATAAAACTCTAATTTAATTTTTAACATAACAAAATCGTTATCAGTTATAAAAATTTATGCGAATTAAAATCCAATCGTTGGATCGCGATGAAACTTAAAATGGTAACCCTCAGATACTAAAGCAACATTACAAGACAATTAAAAACACAATCAACAGAAGTGGAGCTCCCCCTTACCTCATGGGTAGGTTTGGTTTTGAGGAGGGAAAGGAGTACGCTTGCCAAAACTTTGTTAAACGCTCCTGATCGTCCACCGATCATCGTTGATGGTTCCCGAACCTAAAAGAATACAACATGCATGAGTACAGAGGAGAGGATGGCCACGATTTTGGCCTCTCAAAATAGTGGAAAAAATGCCATAAATTTTAGAATTTGAGGGCTGAACTTTGGTCCAAGAACACTAAAACAAAGTCAGGAAAACATGCAAAATTTCTTACCTTGAGATGGCTTTAAAGGGTTCACGATTTTAAGAGCTGAAGACAAGAAGGAGAAGTAGTATTTTAAGAGGCTAATCTTTGGAGAAAATTAAAGGATGGTGGCTATTTAAGTGGAGTTTGGGTCGTGGGTTGGAAGGATAAAAGAAAGGAGAATGATGATTTTAATGGTTGATGGTGGTTGGTGGAGATATGGCCTTGAATGTGGTGGTTAGTGGTTACTTTTATGGTGGTGCATGGTGGCTGTAGAAGAAGAAGGTGGCGGCTGTAACATCCTGAATTTTATAAAAATGATTAAATATGATAAACAAATATTAAATAATTATGAATGAGTTAATGAGTGTCCCAAAAATATTAGAATAATTAAATTGGGATTTATTATGAAAAATTATAATTTATTGGAACTAAATGAGATAAAATTTCACCCGGTTAAAATATGGGTGTCGGACCAAGTATCTCTGATTGAGATACCGTTGGCAGGGCTATTAAGGATATTATTGGGAGTCCGAATATATATTTGGAATAATTTTTAAATAATGTATTGAGCCCGAACTGAGAGCCTGTTTGTTATAAAACGGTGAAATTTTAATGTGAAGCCAAATATTAAAACATAAACTCTCACTTTCTCTTCTCTTTTCACATTACTTTTCTCCCTCTCCCTTCTACACTTCTTCTTCTTCTTCCACCTTCTTTCCTCTCCACCCACAACTAAAAAAACCCCCAAACAGCTACCTCAAATTAGCGACCACCACATGCCGTCGCTAAATAGCGACCGTGTTAGCGACCGCTTCATGTCAAAAGGGGCTTAAGAGTTATTAGCGACTAAATTAGCGACCGGTATCAAACGCGGTCGCTAATCCTTGTCAACACCGTCGCTAGAAGGGTCGTTATATTTTAGCGCCACCATTTTTTCTTTCCCGCCCTGGTTTTTAGTTGGCGGCAAACAGTTGCGACGGTCAATCCGCGTCGCTATGGTTTGTAATAGTGACGGATGTACAATACCGTCGCTAAGGTGTAGGAGGTTAGTGACGGAGTTCTCCATCCGTCGCTAATTTTTAGGAGATTAGTGACGGTTAGGCGATACCGTTGCTATTTGTGAAGAGGTTAGTGACGGTAGCGTCTACCGTCGCTATGTTTTCGTCTTCCCTCCAAACTATTGAATTTAAATACTTGGAAGGTAGTGACGGAGGTGTAAAACCGTCGCTAAGATTCAGGATATTAGTGACGGATTCGTCCGCCCGTCGCTATGTATTTCACTTCCCTCCAATTTTTCCTTTTAATGATTGAAGTTAGTGACGGTGTGTTGAGGCCGTCGCTACGGTTTAGGGGATTAGGGACGGGGTTGGTGTACCGTCGCTAATATTCAGGAGATTAGTGACGGAATTGTGCTCCCGTGGCTAATATTCAGGAGATTAGTGACAGAGTTTGTATGCCATCGCTGATGCTTTCGGTCTTCCCTCCTAATATGTAGGGACGACAGTAGCGACGGGTCGGGCCGTCGCTAAGTATAAAACTTACTCGATCAGAACCTTCTCTGTCAAACACTTTCTTCCCTCCCCTGAATCCCTAACCCCTTTTCTCTCTTTGAAAGCCTGCAGTGTTCAATCTCCACCGTGTTCAGCCTCCACCCTGTTCGAAAACCTCCACCGATCAGAACCTCGACCTCCAAAACCTCCACCGAACCTCCACCTCCACCGAAGCTCTACCTCCACCTCCACCGAAGCTCTACCTCCACCGAACCTCCACCTCCACCAAACCTCCACCTCCAGCGAACCTCCACCTCCACCTCCACATCCACCGAACCTCCACCTCCACCTCCACCGAAGATCTACCTCCACTGAAGGTACACCTCCCCCGCCTCCGTGAGCCCCTCTGTATTCAGGCTTCGTCCTCCACCTCCACCTCCACACTCTCTGTAGTCGTCGTCTCCCTTATCTGCATTGAAGGTATGCAGACTAGAACAATGTTTGATTCTGCATTCTTTGTGTATATAGTGTTGTCTTTTATTTCCTTAGCCTCGTTTGTTCAATTCCATTAGTTGCACTTTTATGTATTTCACGTTAATTTATATAACTTTCATGTATGATTGAATATACTCTATTTCTGGAAAAAGTGACAAAATTGTTTGTCAATTTCTTAATGGTTATAAAATTCAGAGAGGTAGTGGCAGGATAACTTCTGATAGTTTTTTCAGCTGAGTTTTTGTATTGAGTGTTAGAGAATTCCCCCAATCATGTAGCCATCGAAGTGTCATATGGTTGTTGTTGGTTGTTTTTTCTTTTCAGCTTGCGTGTTAAGTAGAAGTATTCAATAACCAAACCAAGCCACTAACTGCACCATCAAGTGTCCTGCTCTGTACTTTATGTAAAAGGCAGAGTGTTTTGTGATAAAGAGAGCCATTTAAACTGTATCCAGCAGACTTCATCCTACCAATAAGTTCAATAGCATACTCCTTTTTATCTTGGGAAAGAAGAAGTCTTCTGAGGAGCAGGTTACAAATTTGGGACCGTAAACCAAAACCTTTGTCAAGAGCATAAAGGAAGATGTCTACTGCATCATCCAGCCTCCCTTCCTTACAGAGACATTTGATCAGATGTACACAACTTGTAGGATTGATAATGATGTTACGCTCATCAAGAACAGAAAATATAATTAATGCTTCATCTACTTTTAGTGCCTGACAAAATCCAATAAGTAAAATTGTATATGGAGCTAAGTTAAATTCTCCAAACCTGAAGTCCAGTATATGTAAACCTTGAATTACTTGTTCCACTTCTCCTTTGACAAAATATTCCTCCAAAGGATTGATTGAATCATCTCCCCAGCCACGAAGGTTCTTCAAATATTCCAAATAAAGCCTACAGGCCAGTGCGACCTTCCTGTTTCTACACAACCAAGTCATAAGTGCTTTATAAACAGCAAAGCTAGGTTCACACTCATGCTTCAACATATGCTCATGAATCTTTAAGGCATCCTCTTCTCTGCCTACCCTATATAGCCCATCAATAAGTGTCCCATAAGTAACAGAATCGGGTGAGAGCCCCTTGAGTTACAAATCCTTGAAAAGCTTCAAAGCGCCATTGATGTTCCGTTTCTTGCAAAATCCATTGATTAGAATATTATACGTCATAATGTCAGGTACAACTCCACTATCAGCAAGTTGTACAAGAAGCTTGTAGGCATTGAAAACCTGTCCAGCCTCACACATTTGCTCCACCTTTTTCTAGAGACTAACACTATCAAAAATCCGATCAGAAACTTAAGAAAGCCGAAAGAATAATGAGGGACTTCTCCCAATCTCCATCTTGTAAAACAAAAGGCGTGCCTCCTCAAGTTTGCCATCCTTGCACAGTCCATTTATAACAGAATTGAAGGTCACAACCGAAGGAAAACATCCAAGCTTCTCCATCTCATTAAATATTTCCTGCGCCTCCCCAACCATTCCTCTCTTACACATATTACATATGAGAATTATATGCGTGCAAGTATTATGAAACTGATTATGCTCAGAAATCTCAAGTTGAAGAGATCGTGCTCGGTTCAAAAGACCAACATCACATAGACCTTGAATAACTGCATTGTAACAGTAAGCATCAGGAACTAAGCCTCTCTGGGTTATCTCATCTAACATCTTGACAGCTTCACCAACCCTGCCCTCATTTGACAAACCACGTATCATAATGCTGTACAAAATAACATCCGGCATAATACCCTCCTTAAACATCCTTGCATACCACGAATGTCCTTCACTGTATCTCCTCGCTCTAAAAAATCCATTAATCAGAGAACTATAGGAGTTAAGATTAGGGGCATAACCATCTCTCTCAATTCAAACCTAAATGTGTAACTCTAGTTAACAAAAAAATCACAATTGCAAGAAACCACGTATTTCAATGCAGTTTGGTCTGATTTACGGTTTTATTTTCCCAAAACCAAACTATACCAACACTCATGCTAATACCTATACTCCTATTATTATTTATGTATTGGAACAGTAAGAGTGCAAGTGCTTATTTACTTGTATGGTTTATTATGCATTTATCCGAGTATTTCTAAAAAGTTGGTTATATTTATTATGGATTTGAATTCTCTTTTAGAAATTGATGGTGCATGTTAATTAGTTGAGCAACTTTGGAATGCTTAGTTTATTTAGTTTATTTTTGTTACTAACATTGTATCTCGTACAAATCATATTAACGGAACCAACCTGCGTTGCAAAGGACTGATTTGATTCAATTTCGTACAAATCATATTATATCTCAGTCAAACCAATTTAAGTACCCATTATTCCGTTGATCGGTTGGGCTTGTTTTTCTTCAAAATCAAGTTAAACCACACCACGGATACCCCCGGTGTTAAGAATGCACTTACATGGATCCATGTCTATGTAGGAGATGAAAAATTGATATATCTTTTTGTTTATGCTCTTACACTCTTGCTCATTTCTTATTTTTCACACAATTTAAACCTCATTTCATCCAAGAAATGAGAAGGGACAATGTGTTTATATTATATATAGATTGAACAGGCGCTTTTTTCAAGGTTAAGAAAAGGGGGACATTAAATGAACTTTTGTTGAACTTTAAGGGAGTAATAGTATATTTTAGCTTTAATTAAATAAAAAGTGTCTGGAAAGGAATTCGACGTTAAGATCCATCAGTAAAGAATCGGCTAATTGTTTGAAGTAGCATATCTTGGATACACTCCTACTCAGTGTCTAGATTTAATTTGGAGGATATTTGTAAAATTCATGTAGTGGCCTAGCATAGCATTGCACTCCAAGCAGGTGAAGAAAATAATAATAATAAAGAACCTAGTCAACTCTTGGAAACCAATACTGATTTGTCCCCTCAGGTCATTCACTAGCAGATTTCTCAAAGAGAGTGAGCCTATTATCAGCCAACCTTGACTTGTAGGCAGCATTCTTGTATTCTCGCCATGTCAACTCTTTGTACAAACTCTCTTCTTCTTTTGAAACTAGAGAAGCTAAAGGAGCAATCTTTTCACTCAAGGGTGGTCCTCCAAAGTAGATCATCGACAATGTTGACACTGTAGAGTCAGCCAATACCCTGTGCTTAACACTCTTCAACCTCCCATTTGTCATCACCTGCACTTTATCAAATACTTTTTTATTAAGAATAGCATTTTGTAGTGACTTTGGTGAAATTTTCCTTATATCAATATATTTTTCTTGTTTTACACATGAGGATATCTCATCACATGCTGAGGTCAAGAGACATTATGAGGGAAAGCTTTGCCTTCTAGGAAGATAGAAACAATTTTGATTGATGACTGATGAACTGTTTTCTTGTGAATTGATATATATTTTACTTTAAAGCTATAGTTTTATTTGCTGTACAAAATAACATCCGGCATAATACCCTCCTTTTTTAGTAAGTTGTTACATTATTAGCTATTACATCTTTAGAAACCTCATTATGGAAACCAATTGAATGTTGAGAACTTTGATTAACACTTTTAACCATCAACTTTGTCATGCAGACCAACACACTTTACGCGTGGTCTGTGTTTGGCTCTCATCAGCTTTGTCTCCATCGCTATCTCTCTTTCGACGGTAATCCCCTAACGCTAACTTTCTGGCTATGTGTGTTGTATGTTTTGAAGTGTATGTATGTTGATTGTTGTTTGTTAGTGGAGAGCAGAGCTCATTAGGCAGTGATTTTGTGTGCTGATAACATGATTTTTTATGCATGTGTAATGTTGTTTGTTAGTGGAGAGCAGAGCTCATTAGGCATTGGTTTTGTGTGCTGATAACATGATTTATGATGCATGTGTAATGTTGTTTGTTAGTAGAGAGTACATCTCATTAGGCATTGATTTTATGTATTGATAACATGATTTAGTGTTCGTAACTCTGAATATCATATACAATGCGTATGATATGTTTATTTATCTATACTGGGAAGTTTTCTGTATGTAACAGGCCGTTTGTAAATTTGGGAAATGTCTAGTTTACAGGGGAGACTCTGCCAAAATTTCGGCAGACTCCCTTTCTTAAGGAACTTAAAAAATAAAACTCAACTTTAATAATGTAGGGTTTAGTCATGTGTGTACCCATTAGATTCCCGTTCAAGTTTCAAAATAACCGGTTGATGTACCGTGTTGTGTTAGATCTTGAATTGTCCCGGTTGGACAGTTTGGTATGAATTTGTAACCTGTAGGCCGTAACCCATCAATGTTGTATGTGGTCTATCTTGAGAAGTTGAATGAATGTTCATTTGAAATTTCAGTTATGGTGTTTCGTATTGTTCCCAGGGTGCATGTCTGCGTATGGTGTTTCATACCGTACGTATCTCTGTGTACTCGGGGACCAATGCGAAATGCTGTCGAAATTTCAAATGAACATTCGTTCAACTCAACATAGACCGCATACAATTATGGGATGGGTTACGGATGGTTGCATATTCATCCCGAATGGGATAGGGCCCCACCAATTTGCAACATCAAAGAGATAGAGTGATTCACAACCGATAGTTAAATAAAAATTTAAAGGTGTAAGGTAACAGAAATCGTGCTTGTTAGATATTATAAATGGAGGTACCGGTAAATCGGCGATGGATGTACAACCGACTAGATCGCAATCAGCGAGTGACTGAGGAGTTTATGATGGGGCTATTGGAGTTCATTCCGTTCGCTACGGCAAACACGCCTGGATTTGAAGTGACTCAGAAGATCCGTTGTTCGTGCTCAAGGTGCAAATGCATGAGTTTTGAATACGCGGATGATGTCATGTGCCACCTAACTGAGAAAGGGTTCATGGAAACATACCACTGCTGGTACAACCATGGTGAGCAGTTACCGCGTAGACCATCAGACGTAACCGTGCAACAGTCTTACTACGAGGTTAGAGGAAACAGGGATACGTACAACAATATAGAACAAATGGTGATGGATCATCTTGGACCCTCCACCGGGCGTATGCTGGAACATAATGACCAAGCAGGTAATGGGGACTCTGACAATGTAGAGGAGGATCCTAATCCGGAGGTGAAGAAATTTTATGATTTGTTGGCGGCGGCTCAGACTCCATTGTGGGATGGGTGCAACAGTCACACTGAGTTATCCGCCTCCCTAGCTGCTTTAAGCCTAAAGGCAGATTATAATCTTTCAGGAGGTTGTTTTGATAGGATGGTCAATCTGATGGGTTCCACCATGCCTAGTAATCACAGAATGCCAGCAAACCTGTACCGTGCTAAGAAATAATTGGCAAACTTGGGGTTGGGTTGTGTGAAGATAGAGTGTTGTGTTGGTGGATGTATGCTGTTCAGAAATGAGTTTGCAGACAAGAGTGTCACAAAATGTCTGCATTGTAATGAGGAACGCTACAAGACCGTTAAAAGGAGAGGGAAGGTAACCCGGACGGCCAGGAAGAAAATGTGGTACTTCCCTATAACACCGCGTCTTCAATGCCTGTACGCCTCATTGTCCATGGCAAAGCACATGCGTTGGCATGCTCTGAACCGAACACAAGAGGGGTTTCTTTGCCATCCTTCCGACGGGAAAGCATGGAAGTGTTTGGATGAGCTATATCCAGACTTTTCTGGCGAGCCACGCAATGTAAGACTTGGCTTATGTACTGATGGGTTTAACCCGTTCGGTCAATACGGAAGAGCTTACTCTTGTTGGCCAGTCATCCTGACCCCATACAATCTGCCTCCTGATATGTGTATGAAGAGGGAGGTCATGTTTCTATCTATACTGGTTCCAGGACCTAAAAATCCAAAGGTGAACATAGACGTGTTTTTGCAACCGTTGGTTGAAGAGTTATCACAATTATGGGATGTCGGGGTAATGACATACGATGCGTCTTTGAAGAACAACTTTATGATGCGTGCTGTTTTGATGTGGACTATTAACGACTTCCCGGCGTATGGTATGCTTTCTGGATGGTCCACGTCTGGGAAGCTTGCTTGCCCTGTATGCATGGAACATACCGGGGGGGAATCACTCCCTGTTAGTGGCAATACAAGTTTCTTTGACTGTCATTGAAAGTTTCTACCGTTGGATCACCTGTTTAGGAGGAACAAAACCGCTTTTAAGAAGAACAAGGTTGTTAATGAACCTCCACCCCGTAGGTTATCTGGTGCACAGGTTTGGCAGAGGGTCGAAGAGTATCCTTACATCTGGGACAAGAGTGTTAAGGAGTTTGCGGGTTACGGTAAGGAATACCACTGGGTGAAGCAGAGTGTCTTGTGGGATTTGCCATATTGGAAAGACTTGTTGTTAAGACACAACATTGATGTCATACACACTGAACGTAATGTTTTCATGAATATTTTTAACACTGTTATGGACATCAAAGGGAGAACAAAGGACAACGAGAAGAGTCGTCTAGACCTTCCGATTTGGTGTTCCAGGAAGGAGTTGGAGTTGAGGGATGCGGGACGTGGAAGAATGTTTAAACCCCATGCAAAATATGCTTTAACTAGACCACAACAGATTGCTGTGTGTATTTGGATGAATGGGTTGACCCTGCCTGACGGATTCGCTTCTAACTTGAGTAGATGTGTCGACGTGAAGGAGGGCAGGGTGTTTGGCATGAAAAGTCATGATTGCCATGTGTTTATGCAACAACTACTCCCGTACGCATTTCACGCCTTACCGAAGCCTATTTGGAAACCGTTGGTGGAGTTGAGTCACTTCTTTAAGGAGTTGACGGCTACTTCGTTGACTGTGGAGAAACTTGTGAAGATGGAAGAAACTATCCCGGTATTGATTTGTAAGTTGGAGCAGATTTTCCCACCAAGTTTTTTTGACTCCATGGAGCATTTGCCTATCCATCTACCGTACGAGGCCTTGGTTGGTGGCCCAGTGCAGTATCGTTGGATGTATCCATTCGAAAGGTGAATGCTTGGTGAACTCTTTAATTTCCTTGCAAATCGTGCTTATAATAGTATTTTCTAACTTAACACTATCTTGTTAATGATGTTGAAGATTCTTACACTCTTTAAAAGATAAAGTGTCGAACAAAGCCTGCGTTGAAGCATCAATTTGTGAGGCATACTTAGTCGAAGAAATGACAACCTTTGCTTCTTTCTATTTTCCGACGGAGATAGAAACTAGAATGAGTAGAATTCCCCGCAATCTTGGGGTAGCCAGCCGCACAGGGTTTGATGAACAAACATCGATTTTCAACTATCCTGGTCACCCGAGGGGCAGGCTCACAAAATGTTACATTGATGAGAAAGATCGAAAGGCGGCTCATTTGTACATTCTTCTCAATTGCCCAGAAGTGGAACCCTTTATTGAGTAAGTCATACAAGTTATATTATACATTCTTAACGTAGCTTTTATAGTATCTAAATTTGTTTCCTTTGAATAGCTTATACACAGATATGCTAAAACTTGAGCAAAATGATTTAACTGATGACCAAATTCATAGTGAGGTGTCATCCAAGTTCGTTGCTTGGTTCGCGCAACACGTAAGACCCGTATACCAAGTGTTTTTAAGCCTATTTGCTTCTAACTCCCGTTATCTAACGATGACCTACTTTTTATGTTGTACATAGATACAAGACCCTAACAACCATATTGAAGATTCTTTACTCCAAGCCCTTTCTTGGGGGCCGGTGAAAACTGTTAAAAAATGGCCTATTTACTACGTAAATGGCTACAAGTTTAATATTCTTCAATGGAGTGAAGGGATGCGCACCCATAACTACGGGGTTTGTGTTAAAGGCACCGCCGGACAGTTGGAAGAAGACTTTTATGGAGTGCTGACGGAGATTATTGAAGTTTCGTTCTCTGGACGACTAAGAAGAGATATTGTTCTATTCAAATGTGATTGGTTCGACAACACAATCGGTGTTGGAACAAAGGTTGACAACAACTACGGCTTAGTTGAGGTCAAGAAGAATGGTAGATATAAGGGGTTTGATCCCTTCATTTTTGCCCAACAAGCTGAGCAGGTTTATTACACCGACTTCCCGGGAGGACATCGGGACTGGTATGCAGTAATCAAGGCCAAGGCCCGAAGTCAGATCACTGACAATGTCTCCGAGGAGGTGGATGACGCTTATCAGCTTGCACCACATGAGCTCAACGATGCCGATTTGTTGTTCAACATTGATCCAGTCATAATGGATGAGACACTCGCCACTACGGGGGGTGAACACATTGACAAAGACCTTGTCTCTCGATCAAAACGGTCTAGGGCTGATTTGGATACTGATGAACTTGTTCAAACAGATAACTATAGTGACACTGAAACTGAGGGGGAATTTGAAACTGAAACAGACACAGAGTATGTAGTCGTTAAACAAAATGTTACATAGGTTTATATATATCCTGAGACTAACCTTTCTTTTCATGATTTTATCCACAGATGACGGGACGTCGACTGCCCTTCAGTAGGGGTGGTGGGTCCAGGACCCCGACATCCCGGCAGGGGACTCCCACCCCAGGATAGCAGACGACTCCATCACCACTACAGTAAAGCACTCCATCACCGCCACCACCACCACCAGAGCAGACCACTCCACCACCACCACCACCACTGCAGACCACCCCATCACCCCGACTGACCACCACAGAGCAGAGTCCTGGAGCTGGTGGCTTGGAGGACCATGGCCATCAGGCGACCCCACCTCCGGCATCCCCTCTGCCCATGTTGGTACCCGTGCCGGCCAGAGACGAGTAAGTGACTAAACCTCAAATACTTTTATGTTATTTGTATGATACTTTATATTAAACTTTAGTGGAAAGACTTGTTGGTTTATTGGATGTTACTTTAATTAGTACTTGTATACATTGAATTGTACTGGGCACTCTTCTGTTTGTAACAGGGTAACTATTTAAACTTGGAAATGTTACATTTACAAGGGAGACTCTGCCAAAATTTTGGGGGTCTCCCTAGATTGTGTGTTGTTTTACTCCTAACATAATTGTTGTCCTTACAGCTTCGTTGATAGTAGTCGCACTACCAAAGCGATTACTAAGGTTTTGAAGGCCCAGTGGGATGGTCCATATATATCTTGGACAGATGCTGGGAAGGTTGTGCAAGATAGGTGGTTTGACACCTTCTCGGTAAGTTCCAACTTCATTTGTTGTGACTTGATTTGTAAAATAGACCTCTTATTAATTTTGATTTCTCATTTCATTTTACAGCGTGATTACCAGTGGGCGGAGGGTATGATTGATGAGATTAGGAAGGTCTTTGCCATAAAGACCTCCAAAATCATCAAGAGTACCCTTTGGAAGGTGAGGGACAAGGGTGAGCGCCCTCGTTGGATCCCGGAGGACCATTGGGACGGGATGGTCCAGAAGTGGGGCGGGGTCCCGTTCCAGCAGGCGAGTGCTCGGAACAGGGCCAACAGAGCCGCCGATGCTGCAGCCTCGGTTTACACTGGGGGTAGCATTTCAACCCTCGAGCACAAGAAAAGATTTGTAAGTATATTTATGTTAAACATTTCTATTATGATTCGTCTTACATGTTTACAAATAAGTTACTCAATGTTTTTTGTCCACCACAGGAGTTGAGGGAGCACCGGGAGCCTTCTTTGTTTGAGGTCATGCAAATGACCAAGAAGAACAAAGCCGGTGCATGGGTAAACCAGAAGACTACGGATCTAGCGGTATTTACTTTTAACTGACACATGCTTATAATTTACAAATCAGCTTACTAATCCTATCGTTGTTTTTGAATTTACAGGAGGCGTATCAGGCCAGGAGGGCCGAGAAGGAGGCGGACCTGGTGGCTTCCACTCCTGAAGGGGAGGTTCCTCCCACCCTATCTTGTTCTGACGACAACGCCATCTATATAGAGGCTGTTGGCGGTGTGAACAAGAAAGGGAGGGTATTTGGATTGGGTGGCGTCGGCACGCAGCTGGCGAAAAAGGGGAAGACCCCTTCCTCTTCGTCTTCCTCTGGTCTTCCGACTGAGGTCGTTCAGGTAATTCAAAACCTGAACGATGAGCTACAAGAGGAGCGACGTCAGAGGCAGCTGCTGTTGGAGCGGGCCGAGGCGGACCGACAGAAGGCCGAGGAGCAGCACGCCAAGACTCGTCGGCAACTTGCTCAGCAGCAGGAGCTACTGATGCAGTTGATGGCGAGGCTACCTCCCCCCACTTCCCAGGCGCCCCCACCACCACCCCAGGATCCCCCACCAGCATGATTGTATTTTTATTATTTATACACATTGTATATTTGATTTTTAGTTTTTATGTTATATTTTATTCAGTATTTATTTGGTCATTCTTTATTTATTATGTCAATATTTATTGCTAACTAAATTCAAATAAAAAAGCCTTACTGTACCTATCATTAATAATTCAACCTATTTGATAAATAAATTTAATTTATTTTTTTGTTTTTAATAATAATTTAATATTTTAAAAAAATTATTTAAATTTAATTATAAAATTTTATCAGCCAATACCAAATACAAAATATTAATATATTTTTAAAGTTAAATTAACAAAACCAGTCAATATTGAACCAATTCTAAAAAAATTTAAAAATTCCAGTTAGCGACGGTAGAGGACCGTCGCTACATGCATACCACTAGCGACGGATGTTGTCGTCGCTACATGAATAACACCAGCGACGGATGTGGTCGTCGCTATATGTTTACCACTAGCGACGGATGTTGTCGTCGCTACATGAATAACACCAGCGACGGATGCGGTCGTCGCTACATGTTTAACACTAGCGACGGATGTAGTCGTCGCTATATGAATACCACTAGCGACGGACATTGTCGTTGCTGTATTTTTAAAAACAACGACGGACCTCAGTGGTCGCTACAGTAGTACCTATAGCGACGGCGTATGGTGGTCGCTGGTGGCTGCTAGTAGCGACGGGGTTTTGAGGTCGCTGTATGGCAACACTTAGCGACGGCTGGGGTTATTGGGGCAGAGACGATTTTAGCGACGGCCTTACGCCGTCAATATGGTAGCGACGGCATGTATGTGGTCGCTGATGTGTTTTCGACGAGGGTTTTAGCGACGGCCTCTGTCCCGTCTGAGATGCCGTCGCTAATGGTGTTAGCGACAGCCATTCCATTGATTAGCGACCAATTCCTTCCGTCGCTAAAAGGTGTTTTTTTAGTGGTGACCCTTCTCTTCAAAAATCTAAGACAAGTGGTGTCTTCTTCTTCCCCCACCATTTTCATCTTCTAGAAAGCTTGAAGGAAGCCATTGGAGGTTGGATCCTCTTTCTCTCTTCTCCATTTTTGTTGGACTCTCCCTCCATTGGTTCCATTTTCGTTTTCATGGTGAGGTAAGCTTTTCTCACCACCTTTAATGAAGTTAATATCATGCTTATGAGTTTTAAGGCTTGGGGGAGTAATGTAGGTGAATGGGGTATTTAATGAAAGCTTTAAATATGGAACCCTAGAGTGGGTTGTTATAAATGTTAACCTTGGTGGTAATAAATGAAGAGGATGAATGCATAGTTGGAAGGTGATGAGGAATAAATAGATATTAATGAGTGTTGTTGGGTTTTAGTGAAACCCTAATTTTAATAAATTGGGGGAAGTGTAAAATATGAATTGAATATATGCTTAATGAAGTTAGAGAATGACATTAATGATAAGAGATAACCATTGATGGTGATTAATGAGTATTAGTAATAGTTGTTGGGTTTTGATAAAAACCCTAGCCCTAAGAATTTGGGGAAAATGAATATATTGTAATTTGGGAGGTTAGTTGAATATGGATAGGTAATGTTTAAGGTTGAAGGTTACTTGAAATGGTAGAGGACCATTTATGGTGAAATCTATAGATAAGTGTTGTTATGAATGTGGAATGTGAGAGATCGGTATGATAAGATTGTGACTTGATGAGGTTCTAGATCATTTGTGGTGTGCCATTTAAATTTGATTAATTAATTAGGTTATTGAAGGATATAAGAGTTAAGTTGAATATTGAGTGATAATGATGATGTTTGAAGGATTGAGGTGATTTGAGATTACATTATGTAACAATGAGATGATGGTGTTGTTGGGTTTAGTTGGTCTTTAAGATCTAGAGGATCTTGGCTTTGGGAAAGGAATTCCCGAAGCCTAACACAATTGCATAAGTTGATGTTTAGCAAGTTTAGGACTTGATGTTGAGCTTTATGATAAGCTAGCAAATGTTTAGAATTATGATGGTTATTGACTATGTGAATGCACATGTGTATGGTATGTAGATTGCATTCCGGATTGTGTGGCAAAGCTTTTGGAGCATGCATTCAGATTTCAGCTCTTCCCTCAAGGTAGGAGAGGAGTTTACATTCAAATTGCATGAGTAGATTGATAGTGATTGTGTATGTGTTTTGTACTCATGCTTGCCTTGCCATGTATATATGTTGAAATAATAAGAATGGCAAATTGTTGATTATGAGGATGGTATATGAGAATAGGTGATGATTATTATGGAAATGTATACCTATATGTGTGATTATGATAAGTTTAATTTTAATGTGGTAAATGACTTAGAATGGAAATTGTGGTGTATGAACATTTGAGACAAGTTTTAAATGTCTATTATGAGGTATATGAAGTATAGAATTTGGTCAATTTGGCTTTGAATAGATTTTGGTATGTTGAGTTACAAATTCTCATGTTTTCTGCGCATGTTCTGATAATCTCGCACCAGCGAGATGGATTCTCGCCCAAGCGAGAATCCCTTGTACCATTATTATGGCCTCTGGCCTAATCTCTCTCAGGCGAGTGTGCTAATCGCTCAAGCGAGGCGAGTTTGAAGTGGGCAGGCGAGACACTGGACGAATCTCGCTTAAGCCGGCATGGCCGCGCTTGAGCGATCGAGAGAGGAAATTGATACTGGATGTTTTTCGCTCAAGCGAGCGTGAGACGCTTGAGCGAGTGTGGGGAGTCTGACGCTGGGCGATACTCGCTCAAGCGAGTGGCTGACGCTGGTGTGTCTCGCTCAAGCGAGAAGTATCTCGCCTAAGCGAGCGAGTGCTTCGCTCAAGCGAATGTTGGTGGAAATAGATACTGGGATAATTTCCCCCGAGCGAGTGGCCAAGTATACGGAGTCTCGCTCAAGCGAGTAAGCGTAGAGTAGACACTGGCGTGATTACGCCCGAGCGAGCCGAGGCGCTCAAGCGAGATGGAATTGTCTCGCTCAAGCGAGTGGGGGTCTCGCTTGAGCGAGTGACCCCTGATGGAAATTTTATTTTCTTTTCTTAATTTGATGGTGTTGAGCCCTTCCCTTTGTATTGTAAGATGATTGAGGGGAGGTGTAACATCCTGATTCTTTTTGAATTAATTAGCGAGTAAGGTTAATTACAGAATTAAGATTATTGGTTGATTAAGCTAATGGCTGAATAATAATAATAATGCCAGGAAATGACGCATGTGCCCTTGGTGGTATAAAGGGCTTCGACCCCTCTCTCTCTCTCATTTTTCATTTTCACGCTGTTGGAGAAAAGGCTAAGAGAGCTGAGCACTCTTCCTTGTGCACGCAACCTGCATTCTTCTTCTCTTCACTGTTTCTTCGTCTCCTTCTCCTTCTCCTTCTTCTTCCATTCGTAGACGATCAGAGTCTCTATTTGGAAGTCTGCAGTATGGGGGTGCCTCGGAGTTGTGGAAATAGTCCACTGTCGTTGAGGCAGAGCTACTCGTGTGGGAAAAAACAGCGATGGGTGCCTGGAAGCATGGAAGTCCTCCATTGTTGGTGAGGACTGGACTGTTCGAGTGCGGGAACAGCTTTGGAATCCTCTATTGGATCGAGTAGGAGGACAGCGTTGTGCCTGGGAGGCTTGGAACTCCCCACGGTCTTACATGCAGAGCATGGGGTGTCTTAGTGGTAGAGCCACTCGAGAGGAAATGGCTTCTGGTTCTTCCAAGCTAAGAGCAGGGTGCTGTGTTGAACGACTAGAAGCTGGGTCATTCTGTTGAGAAAGAGTGACTGATGGACGATCGGTCGGTGCTGTAAGCTCGAGGAGCTTCTGGAATCTCCATTCCAGGTAGGGGGCGCTTTACATCTCAAATACATAGTTTATGGACGGGTTCCGGGTGAAAGTACTGTTCTGTGTGTTTAAGATTGTGAAAGTGATGATTGTGTGGATTATTTGTTTTACAACTTTTGAATACTGGGGGTGTGATAGTTGAGTCATGTAACGTCATATCTATTTTCGTCCATGAGATGTATGTTGATAAACATGTGGATGCATGTAAATGTTACTGGATTTGTGTATGCCGAGTACATGTGTTAAGGGTGTATCATGCAGAGTTCCGTTTGTAGTTTTTACTTAAATGAATGTGATATATGTCTCTGACATCGCTAATACCGAGGGTACACATGTGGGATTGTTGGCTGATTCCAGTTTGAATTTCTATATTAGAAAGCATGAAATACTTGTTGCTGTGTATGCTGGTATGATTGCCGAGTGAATGCAAATGCTGTGCTGGATCGGTTGTGATTTTAATGGTTGCATAAAATACACTTGATAACCAAGGATGCTTGCTGAGAATTGCATAAGGCTGTATGTATAGGAAAAGGGTGAACCGTGGAAGGTCAGGAACCCTATGAGATGATTTCCAGCTACAGATTCTTGGCTAGATCCTGTGAGAGCCCGTGATAGCTGATGAAGCTAGAGTTAAGTCTCGAGACGTCATGAGGTGACCGGTATCACGCGGGAAGGGCTAATGGACGAGAGGCCGGGAAGGAATCTGTGACTGAAAATTATTGCTTAAGTCAGATCCGCATGCATATATGTAGGTGCATTGTTATTGAGAATAACATGATTAACATAGGCTTGAATGATTTGAGTGAATTCCGAATGAATGAATGTGTGTAAGCTGAATTGTTGCCGAGTGCAAGGTGTTCGTATGTTATGTATATATATATATATTTGCGAGTAGCATGAGTAATATAGCCATGAATGAGTTGTACGAATTCTGACTGATTGATGCCGAGTGAGTGACAATATTGAATAGCAGTGTATATTAATGTTAATTGTGAATTATACTGTATAGTTGAGAATGTAATGACTAATCTGAGTCAATAACTGTCATTTTATATGTAAAAGCTCACCCCTACTGTGGCTATATTTTTAGTATATGCAGGTCAGACTGGGAGTGACGAGAAGGCCTCAAGTCCGAGTGATGAGCACTTAGACTGTTGAAGTGCATATATAATATATATTGTATATAGTCAGATGTAGCCTTGGCCGGCTCTTAAGAACGTTGTATGTTGAACACATATATATATATATGAGAAATCCGAATTCCAGTATTCTGAGTATGTGTTTATATATATATATATAATGTTATAAAGCTGTTGAGTTATCTAAGAATTGCTGTTATAGGAGAAAGGTCAGAGACCGAATGGTTCCGAGTGGGATATAGCTGTGAGAGCATAATCATATACATATAACGCCATGTGTTAAATTGTTTAGTGAGTGTTCCTGTAGGGGGAATGTCCAAGGTTACATACTTTCGAGTAAATAAGGTTGCATGATTCCGAGTAAAGAGGACTAAAGGGTTTCCGAGTGAGGCTTTGGTGAGTGGGCCTTTTTCCGAGTGATGAAGGCTTAAGGCAGTTCCGAGTAAGATGTACTCGAGTGGACTACTTTCGAGGGAAGGCTAGTCCATAT
The DNA here is from genome assembly GCA_037962975.1 of Clitoria ternatea. Lineage (NCBI taxonomy): Eukaryota > Viridiplantae > Streptophyta > Magnoliopsida > Fabales > Fabaceae > Clitoria > Clitoria ternatea. The sequence continues at coordinate 148,188,417 of CM075670.1, forward strand.
GGTACTAAGTGAAAAATAGCTGAGTAAACCATCCCGGGTGGGAAAGGATTGAATACTCCCGAGTGGAAATCCCGATTGAACCACTTCCGAAGGAAGAGGGGTTGTGATGGTCTTGATTGAGGTGTAATCTAGGAGTCCTCTTCCGAGTCGACAAGGTTATATATATATATTCTGAGTGAATAAGGTTATATATTCCGAGTGGTTAAGATTTAAATAAGTCCGAGTGAGACTTAACTTGGTGAATTTCTCCAAGTGATGAGAGGTCAGAGTAATTCCGAATGGAACTTGTTTGTGGAGACCCCTTTCCGAGGGAAGGGAGGTTTAAGTGATCTCTGAGTGAGGAAGTTTAGAATATCCTGAGTGAAGAATGTGTGATACATTTCCGAATGTGTTGGGGCTGAGGTGCCTCCGAGTGATGACTGGGGAAATATTTCGGGTGAGAGAAGTTTATAGATTCTAAGTGGAATAACTATCATTTTCTGAGTGGAACATGTGTGTGACCTTCTGAATAAAATTAAGGAACTGTGTATAAATTTTCGAGGGAGGCATGTATGTTGGGATCGTTCCCGAGTGAACGGAATCCCCTTGTCTGAGTGACGGAATACCGAGTGAATAGGTTCGCTTCAACGAATGAGGGTTCGCTCTAGCGAGGAAGGGCTCGCTCAAGCGTTGTCTTCTGCTACCTTGTGTTTAATCTGAAGTTGGGTCCTGCCAGCGTGTGGCATCCGGACCCGGTCTTCTCTTCTTATCTGATCGGTTTCCACTTTCCCTTGACCCCATTTTGTTTTATTTTGCCCCGACAGCCTTGTGAACGTGTGGAACTGTTCTAAATTTTGGAAATTTTTTCCCTAGTCTCGGGTTTTGCCTTTAATCTAGTCAGGTTGTTTCAGGAGGTATAGGGATATATATAACTATGACATAATATGGTGGTGTTGGATAATGATTAAAATATTGGGATAACTTGTTAATGCCCATAACATATAATAAGAAACATAATTGTCGACTACTAAGATGGAGTACAAAAGAATGACAAATAGGGTTTGATGGTGGGGTTATAAGATATACCCTAGGATGATTATGAGATTGAAGAGAGAATGATTAAATAACATAGTACTAGTTCTAAACCGATGAATCGGAGTCGATATTGGCATCGCGTGGTAATAAATGATGTTGTGACCATTTCTCAAATAAAAAGGAAAAATGTTATTGATGATGAAGTGGTGAATTGCCACTGTAGTGTATACAAGTATGATCTTGTACGTATGGTCTAAAATTGTAATAGTGGATTGTTGTATTGCCATACTAGATATGAGGCAACGATGATGAATAATGAGTTGAAAACCACTAAATGAATGTGTGGTAATATTGATAAATAATACCTGATGTGTAAAACCATGGTGGTTGAATACAATTATTGACTAGCCATATGATTTGAAATATATATATATATATGTGATGTGCTGAGATGTAAAGTCAAGTACATAATTGTGATGGGCATAAGTGTAAGTGCCATATGTGGAATGATGAATATGCCTCAAATAATTCTAAGTGTGGATTAATATGATGATGCTTGCTGTGCCTTCTGATTGTTATGAAATGATGTTTGTGGCCATTGATGTGCCAATTATATGAATGATGTGCCTTGAGGGGCTTTGTAAATAATTATATGATTATTGATAATGCCAAATCAAATTATATCCCTAATTGAGAGGGTGAGATATCCTTGCGAGGTTGTTGGGCACATGCATTATTGCATTGTTGCATTCATGGCATAGCATGGTATTGATGTAAATTGTTATTGAAATATATCACCTTGCGGGATGCCACGAAGGGTATATCCCGGAGTGAAGACGATGTTATCGTGTTTATGAATATATCACCTTGCGGGGTGCCACAAAGGGTATATCCCAGAGTGAAGACGATGTTATCGTGTTTATGAATATATCACCTTGCGGGGTGCCACAAAGGGTATATCCCGGAGTGAAGACGATGTTATTGTGTTTATGAATATATCACCTTGCGGGGTGCCACAAAGGGTATATCCCGGAGTAAAGACAATGTTATCGTGTTTATGAATATATCACCTTGCGGGGTGCCACGAAGGGTATATCCCGGAGTGATGATGATAATTTAAGTGATTATGATCGTTATTGGATAAAAAATCGGATCCGTTGCATATGCATTAAACAGTTGACATGTGCATTAGCCATAGATACATGGCATTTGAGATGGGATGACCACGAGAGAAGAGAAACCCCTTGCGAGGAGGAAGTGAATAAAGATTTAATAAAATGATGATGATGATGGTGAATGCCCTTGATGATAAGTGGCAATGTTATTGTGTATATGCTTGTGCTTGCTTATGTTGTGAATTGAGATGTATGATGTTTGTATGCCTATTATAATAATGAGATGATGATTGAATGATGATTTAATGGTTTTATAGCATAACACACATGATGATTATATGCATATACACATGATCACAATATATATTTATATTCGTCAATTTGAATGTATAACTCACTCTCCCATGTGGTCTCCTTTTTAGCATTGTGATGCAGGTTACCATGGGATGAGTTCGGATTTTAAATCAAAGCTTTAGTGAAGGTAAATAATGGTAGAGGAAGTGCCTTGGCTGGCATCATTTGTGAACTATCATGTATTGAATTTATGAAAATGAATAAGTTGCTTATGATGATATAGAGGATTTAGTGATTTTGGATGTGTATAAGATAGTCCTTTGAAATTGTGAATGGTGAATATAAATATAGTATGCAGGAGATGATTTAATGTGTACTAGAAGGATTGAAATTGAATGATGTACATTGATGATAAAGATAGTTGGGAGAAGATCCCTGTATGTATATGTACATATATATAATTGTGTCTTAGACAATGCATGTGTATGTTGTGAGTGAATTAGACGAGCTTTATTTCCGTAGGTATTGCATGCTTTGCCGAGCCTTTTCTTATATCGTCATATATGGGACTAGGCATTTGCCCGGTATACACATTCTTCTTCCGCTGTAAACTCTATTATCTTTGTATACCGTTATGGGCATTTTAACTATTGATCCAGTTTTAGTTTATTAAATCGTACGCTTCGGTTTTCTGTGATTCGGGTTTTGATGTAATCGTTGAGGGTTTTCAAACGTGAAAAATTTACCTGCACTTTTATTAATTATTATCTTGGTTACATCGGGATCTGAGTCTGGAAAATCGGGGTGTCACAGCGGTGGTATCAAAGCGTGGTCTGCTCTGCATGATGTTGTTGAATTTGCTAGGACATGTTTGCTTGTATAGAAGCTATTAATCATTGTCTAAGCATGGGTGCTCTGTATAAATTGGCATTATGGATGTTTGGAGCACAATTGCTCGATTGGGAAATATTCTGATGATCATTGTAATATGGTTGTTTGCCTAGATTTAAGAGTGGTAGATATCTAGAGGATGATGACATGTTTGGGTATTGATTGCCCTGTATGGACTTACGAATGACTAGTTGTCTAAGAATTATGAATTGATTATAAGGGCATTATTGCTTATTGAGGATTATTGTGACTCATTAATATTGAGTTGTGATTGATGCTATTTGAGGACTTCTGTGAGATTATGTTTCAGAAGATATAATTAATGTTTATGGGAGCATACCCTTTATCATTGAAGTTGTATGATGCATTTGTGGAGCATAGCTGCTCATTGGAAAGCTTAATGAAATCAAGATTGAATACATGTGGATGAATTTCCTCAATATATGATTGATGTATTTATTTGTGTAAGTCTGGCCAAGTTCCTTACCCTATTTCCTTCCATTGACGAATATATTGTGATTATGCATTGATGTTTATACATTAAGTATAAAATTGATTTGATGATCCATATTGAATGTTAATCATGGAAATGAAATATTGAATTGATGAATATGAGATATGAAAGATGAGTTGATATGGTAGTAGACCATATATGTTGAGGCCTTGATAGATGTGTTGGAATTGAATCATGTGATTAGGTCTCTTGTATGAGTTGCACTTGTGGCTCCTGGCCAAAGTATGCTTATTGAATGTGAGTGGTTCATGTGAATTGATTGAATAAATGGTAATGAAAATATTTCCCTAACATGAGTATTCATGGAACGAAATGATTGATTAAGTTATTGTTGAGAGATAAATTAAAAGGATTGATTATACTATTTGTGAAAGATGGATTTCATATCCTTTGGCATGAGAATCTTGTATTCTATAATGCAAGTGACTTATTATGTCTCCTTAGATGGAGAACATGAATAAGTGATAAAATGATTGAATTTGAAATTGTGATTCACTAGATTGGGGTTACGGTTCGGTTGTATATTGTGAACCGAGTGAATGATTTAATTAATTATGACCCACTGAATATGGTGACCCTAGCTTGACATGATGTGATTTTGAGATATGAAACTTTATGGGATAGACCCTATGGCGGTCTAGGCTCTATGATATATTATGAGCCATACTTAATGATAGGTGTTGTGGAGGTGTTCCACAATGGGTACTAAATAACCCTTTGATATTACCAAGTATGATGATTGGCTAAGTTATGTGGCTAGTTGACTTATGGTAAAGCTGATTAAGAAATAAAGTGTTGATGCTAGAACTGTCATAAGATGGAATGCGAAAAATGAATGTAACCCCTGATGATTAATGAATAATAATGTTGAACTTGGGGTATGATTGGTGTTGACTATGGTGTGCATGATTTTATGGTATGACTTTGGGCTAAATTGTATGCCGTCGATGTTGTGATCATGAAACTAGCTATGGATTATGATATGACATAGGGATGACATGTGTGATTGTGAGTCGGTAAATAGAAATTTGATCATGTTATTACCTCCCTCTTTAATTGAAGGTGTTATATCGAGGGTAGAAACCATGTAGAGATGTAATGTGATATGAATTATACATCTTTCTTATGGACTTTGGTTGTGATCTGTGAGGAGAATCCCTAATGTAAAAGCTTACTATACGATTAAGTAGCCTATTTGATAAGAGTTTGGTGAATCTTTTATGGTTTGAATCGATTTATAGCCAACGATGTATGAATGAGACAAAGGATTATTAGACAATTTGACCATGGATATTAAAAGCACGATATTGTATAGTTTATAACAATTAGAAACAAGGTGAGACCCCCTTACCTCATGGTGTGGTCTCGGGTTTGGTGAAGAAAAAAGGACCGAACATCACAAAATTTACCGATCATGGTCGAACTCACCCTGGTAGCTCTCAATCGTTCCCGTATCCTTCAAAAACTAGCATACATAAATTTACCAAAACATCATAAGTCATGACAAGCAAGAGAAACATAGGACAACAATGTATTTGACCAAAATTGAAGGAATTAATTACCGAAGTTTCACCGTTTACTCGAAATCTCTTGCCGTTCGTCACTAATTATCGTTAATGGCTCTATAATACCTAAAAATGAGCCATGCAACCCAAACAGACTCAAGAGAAATTATTGTTTTATGCTCAAAACAGAAAAGGAACAACCCAAAATGCATGCATGGTTGTTGGATTTTTGAATGGAAAAAGAAAGTAAAGTTTCAAGGGTCAATTTTAAGAACTTCACCAAGATGTGCCAAGAGAAGTCCATAACAAAAAGAGGGTGATACTAAGAGGATTCAGTTGCTGAAAAGTACTCCTTCATGATGAGAAAATGAAATGAGATGAAGCCTATGTAGAGGGGCTCATAAGGGAGAATGAGAAGGGTTTGAATTTTTTTAAGAAATTATGGTTGGTATCTTAGGTAGTTGGTGTCGTGATTTGAAGAAGGCAACAGTGATGGATTTAGACATAAGGTGGGTGGCTAGAAGGGGAGTGGATTGGCTGCTAGAAGTGGAAGAAATAAAGGGGGTTTGATGGTGATGATGCTGCCAAGAAAGAGAAGTGGCATTAGTGGAAGATTTAGGTAGCAAAAATTCATTACTTCTTAAGTAAGTAGATTGAGACATCTTTACAAACATTTGGAGTGGGCTGGAGTGATACAAAGTGATACGAAGATTATTGCCCTTTCTTTTCTCTTCGATTTGATACATCATACGCGAAATTATAAGGTCGGTAGCTTTAGTTATGCCTGAACTAAGGTAAAGTGCTCCTAGAGCTTCTGAATTAAGAATAATTGACAAGATAAATTTTTAATTATTTTTCCTTTGGGAAGCATCCTTTTTTCTTTTCATAAAACTTGTAGAGTTTTTTGATACGGAACTATAGGAAAACAAACGGCGTGATTCTAATGTCGTATGGGAAAGATATGCGATTTTTCCTAAAAGGGTAAAATGCTGATACGAAAATGGAACAAGTCTGAAAAGATCATGAAAACTATATAAACTGGGGTAGATTTTGTTAACCAAGTGGCCTCAATTACTCAAGAGGGGGGGGGGTTAATTGAGTATTAAAAATTTTACTTGGAATGCTTTTGAAATGATTCTTTAATTATTATGCTTATTGAAGATGATAAAATTAATCGCAAGTAATAACAATTTAATCTAAGTAATATACGATTTATATTAAGCTAAGAAAATATACACTTAATTTAATCAAGCAAATTAATTAGGAATAATAAAGAAGTTTAAATAACAAAGTTATTAAACGTAACAAATTAAGCAAGCAATTTAAGTGCACAAATTTAAAGAGATTAGGGAAGAGAAAATTTTACAAACCGATATATACGAGTTCCACCACACGGTGTACGTCTCGCCTCTAAGCAACCCACTTAGAGGATTTCCACTATTTGAGATTAGAGATACAACTTTGAGCAATCACGGCTTGCTAGTATCCTACACTCAAGAACCCAATTCTCACAAGTACAAGGGCACCCCACCCAATCTCTCAATCTCACAATTACAAGGTTGAAACCCCAACCCAAACCTCTAGAATTTTTGGTGTTTAGGTGTACAAAATAACTCTCCAAAAGAGTGGATATACAAATTAAAGCACTTGAGAATATTTTCCTTTCTAAGAAAGAATATGCAAATTTAGCATACAAAAATTATTTTTCCTTTCTTGGAAAATAATATGCCAATTTTAACACTCAAAATAATTTTTCTTTCTCAAGAAATGATATTCAAGTTTAGCTCTTAAAAATCAATTTTTCTCACAAGATTCATTCTCAAAATAATTTTCCAAATAATAAAGAAGAGATCAATTGAGAAGCAGAGAGCAATGAGAAAAACAGAGAGAGTAAGAAGGAAAGCAAGGGAATTTCGTTGCTTGCTGGGTGTGTATCTGCCTCTTCACTTCTTCTCCTTTTATAGGCGCTTCAAGGCAGTTGTTGCCAAAAACAAATTTCTACCGATTCCTTAATTAATGCATTCGAAGACTTAATTTGCCAGCGATCCATGTTTCCTGACTTGAGAATTGCAATTGTCTGCCTCAATAAATGCAACGCCGTTTCAATTAGAGAGTCTCGAGAGAGGATTTAGCGGAGTTGAGTTTCTGAAAACGCGTATTGATAATTTCCATGATTCAGCGCATGATTCCAGCTATGAATCGATTCCTCCAGGTTATTTTCCCATCAAAACAGCGTATGAATCGATTCCTGGCAAGGGGAATCGATTCCCAATAGCATGAATCGATTCCTGCAGGCATTGAATCGATTCCTTGAGGTATTAATGTGCATGAATCGATTCTTTAAGGGGGGAATCGATTCCCAGCCCCTTGAATCGATTCCTTGAGTCTTGAATCGATTCCTCTTTGCAAAAATCAACATGAATCGATTCCTGGTAGTTCTTGAATCGATTCCTGGCTTTCCTGGACCTGTTCCCTTGAATTTTTGATGCATTTTGATACATTTGGCTCATGGTTCTTGATTCTTTGGCACATGAATAATTATTTCTCTTTGTTTTACACTTCTAAGAATGCCTTGAATCATTTTTTTTATTTCACAATTTTTATGCATTTAATTTCTTGATCCGTATAAACTTGATCTTTATGAATTTTTGATTAATTGCTTGTACAAAATCCTTTGTATTTTGATCCTTCAATTCTTTGTCATTCATCAAAACTTGTTTCAACATACAAACACATTGTCCCCTTTTTTGATGATGACAACAATTGTTCATCTCTTGGGGTATTAGTATCATATAGTTATATTTTCAAAGTGTACAACTCCCCCTATCAAATTTAATTATGTACCAGTTGTAATGAAGAAATATTAAAGAAATATTTTATAAGGCTCCCCCTTAATCATGCAATTTAACAAGGATAGATAGAGATGTTGATTTTAGATTTTATCTCCCCCTTTGGCATCATCAAAAATTAAGAAACAAGATTTGAAGCAAATAACAAGATTTTATTAAGCACGATACATATAAGGATGGATACAACAAAGACTAACATTAAGGATTAAAAAATCGGAACTTAGAAAATTGTTGAGAGAGTTCATTGTAATGGGTAGTCATGTTGCCTTCTATTTGGTCAAAACGTGCATTCATATTGTTCTCCATTCCATCAATGCGAGAAGTCATCCCATCAAAGCGAGCATTTATTGCATCAAAGCGGGTATCAAAGTGAGAGGTCAACCTATTAAAGAAAGCATCATTTGGATTTAAAGGAGGTGGTGGAAATGCTTGTTGTTGAGGTTGATCATCATTGTCATCACTGCTTTGTGCATTTGGAGGTGAGTATTACCAAGCACCATCTTGGTTGTGCCAACCCATTTTTGAGAGATGAGTGCTCCCTATTTTACCTTTACGCCCAACTGCTTCCTTTACTTCATTTGAAAGATCAACATTGAAATGTTTGAGAAGCTTGGTGATTAGAACCACATAAGGAAGTTTTGTGAGTCTTTTAGAGTCAATTATATGATTGCGAATAAGTTTGGTCCAATTTATCTCTTTTTCATGGAGCATAGCCCAAAGAATAAGAGTTTGGTTCTCACTTACTTTAGCATTGTTTAACTCTTTTGGAAGAATGATTTTGACCAAGAAGTAGTGCAGAAAGCGATGATCAATGTTTAGCTCCCCTACAGTGCTTTTGGAAGTAGAAGATAGATTTAGAAAAGCACAAGCATCAATAGAATTATATTCCTAATCGGGAGATGTTTCAAAGCCAAAGAAATCAACATTATTTAGTGGAAGCTTCCCGACTTGATGAAGAACATTATCATCAAGGGTAATGGTTACCCCTTTGATTTTGGCTAGGCAGCGTCCATTAGAGATCCTTAATGTTGAGTAGAAGGCTCTAATCAACTCAGGATAAATGTGATTTTCTTCAAGTGCGACAAACTCCAAAAGATTTTGTTGCATAAGGATGTTGAGTACCGGAAAATCATGTTCGTCGAAAAGCGGAACATCAAGCCAATGAGAAGGTATGACGAGTCGCTCTGAAAATTTTTCAAGGTACCTCTCAAGTTGGATTTTTCTATCGAAAAGTCTTGAGGGATCATTGGTGTTTGAGGATGAGGAACCAGCATCTTCTCTTCTTTTCTTCCTGTTTTGGGATGTAGAAACCATGTTTTTGAAAGAGATAGAGGAAATAGAGAGGATTTTAGAGAATAGAAATAAAGACTGGAAGTGGCAAGGAGTGTTGTGAGGAAAACATAGGAGTCATGTCAATTTATAGAAGAAACAGTGTGAAACAGCTTGATTTTAATGTGTGAATTGATTCATCCTGGAGGGGACTTGATTCATTTTGTATGAGGCATGACACATGAATCGATTCAGTGTAGGGGGAATCGATTCTTCTTGCATTTATGAAGCGTTAATCGATTCATTTAAGAGTGGGAATTGATTCATTTTTGTTATTAAGTGTTGATTTGAACGAAAAAAGGGGTCAAATCATTGGAAATGTGTTTTTGTCTCATTATTCACATAATGGCTTCGAGAGAGTGAAATGTAAAGAATCAATGCTTTGTCTTTTGTTTTATTCCTTACGTGAATGGTCAAGATGCTTAGGAAGTTGTTTTTCTTGTCTTTATTATTTGTCAAGAGCCTTTTCAATAGAAGTCACGAAAATGGCTTTGAGTTGCAAGCATATGAGACAAGTGATATGCATGAGTAATGCAAGATCACATGATGTGCAGAGTTTTGTGACAAAAAATATATAATGGTGTTGCGTGAAGGCATATGCAGAGGGTTTAGAATTTTTGCAATTTTTACCAATGACTTTGTTTCATAAATTTATCAAGAAAATCAAAGGTTAATTTGCATTTGTTTTTGAGATCATGTGGTTCACAAGAGATCATTTTGTGAAAAGAAGTATGTTTTTAATAAAGTAGATACTTAAATGGGAAAAATAAAACAAGAGATTTTATTAACAGGATTAATGAAAATGTGTGTATTTCAAAAAGTATGAAAATTTTATAATAAATAAAATGTTAAAAAATATTTAAGAGATTAAAAAGAATGAATTTTTAAGTGTAATTAAAAAATTTCTAAAATGCCTAACTCTCTTCTAATGTTTATAAATTGCTCTTTTGGAAGGGGTTTAGTGAAAATGTCCACCAATTGTTTAGAAGTTTCAACATACTCCAGAACATAATCTCCTTTTAAAACGTGATCTCGTATGAAATGGTGACAGATTTCTAATGTGTTTTGTCGTTGAATGCATTACCAGATTTTTGGAGATATTTATGGCACTGGTGTTGTCACATTTAATGGGTATTTGGTCTAGAACAACACTAAAATCAAGAAGTTGTTGTCTCATCCATAGGATTTGAGCACAGCAACTTTCAGCTGCAACATATTTTGCTTCAGCTATGGATAATACGACACTTACTTATTTCTTGCTATGCCAAGAAACAAGAGAACTTCCAAGCATATGACAAGTGCCACTGGTACTTTTTCTATCTAATTTACAACCAGCAAAATCAGAATCAGAATATCCTATAAGAAAACATACAACGCCTTTGGGATACCATAAACCAACATTTTTTGTACCGACAAGATATTTCAAAATTCTTTTTACGGCAGTGAGATGTGATTCTTTAGGACATGCTTGATATCTGGCACACATACATACAACAAACATAATATCAGATCTACTAGCTGTTAAGTAAAGTAAAGATTCAATCATACCTCTATATTTAATTATTTCAACGTCCTTACCCTTCTTATCTTTGTCTAAGTAGCAAGAAGTACTCATTGGTGTGGCTATTTCATTTGCTTTATCCATTTCAAACCTTTTCAGTAGTTCTTTGTAGTATTTTGTTTGACTGGTGAAAGTTCCTTCTTTTGTTTTCTTAATTTGTAGTCCAAGGAAGAATATGAGTTCTCCTATCATGGACATTTCGAATTCATCTTGCATAATCTTGGCAAACTCTTGACAAAGAATTTCGTTAGTAGCACCAAATATTATGTCATCAATATAAACTTGTACCAAAAGGATGTCATGCTTTTTGCATTTTAGAAACAGTGTTGTATCAACCTTTCCCCTTTCAAAATTATTTTCAAGAAGAAATTTACTGAGTCGTTCATACCAAGCTCTTGGAGCTTGTTTCAAACCATATAAAGCTTTTCTCAATTTAAAAACATGGTTTGGAAATTTATGATTTTTAAAACCGGGAGGTTGATTTATATAAACTTCTTGAATATAATCGTTTAGAAAAGCGCTTTTGACATCCATTTGATAAAGCTTAAAATCTATACAATAAGCAAAAGCTAACAATAATCTTATGGCTTCTAACCTAGCTACGGGAGCATACGTTTCTTCATAGTCTATTCCCTCTTCTTGATTATATCCCTTAGCAACTAATCTAGCTTTATTTCTTGTTATTATTCCATTTTCATCTAGCTTATTTCTAAAAACCCATTTTGTGCCTATTATTTGATGGTCATTGGGTCTTGGCACAAATTCCCAAACTTCATTTTTTCAAATTGATTCAATTCTTCTTGCATGGCCAACATCCAATGTTCATCAATAATAGCTTCATTGATATTTTTGGGTTCTATTTATGATACAAAGGCTAAGTGATTGCATGCATTTCTAATAGCGTTTCGAGTACTTACACCTTTTGTTATTTCACCTATGACATTGTCCAAGGGGTGATTCTTTGTGGTGATCCACTCTTTTTGTTGAGGTTCATCATTTCGTGTTAAATCTTCTTTATTGTCCAAGTTCATTTCTTGGAATGTACCTACAAGATCATCAATATCCTTTCTCAGAGGATTTTGGTTAAGTTCATCAAATTTGACGTGTATAGACTCTTCAATTGTACAAGTTTGTTTATTAAAGAGTCGATATGCTTTACTTGTAGATGAGTAACCTAAGAATATTTCTACATCAGATTTTGCATCGAATTTGCTGAGATTATCCTTTCCATTATTCAAAACAAAGCATTTGCATCCAAATACATGAAAATAAGAGATATTTGGTTTTCTTCCTTTATAAAGATCATAGGGGGTTTTCTTTAATATGGGCCTTATCAAACATCGATTCATAACATGGCAAGCAGTGTTTACTGCATCGGCCCAAAAATGTTTCGCAATATTACTTTCATTCAACATAGTTCTTGTGAGCTCCGCTAAAGATTGATTTTTCCTCTCAACTACTCCATTTTGTTGTGGAGTTCTTGGAGCCAAAAAATTATGTTCAATGCTAAATTTTTCACAAAATTTTTCAAAGGATTGATTTTTAAATTCTTCCCCATGATCCGTTCGAATGGATGTTATTTTCAAATTTTGTTCATTTTGGATAATCTTGACAAGTTTCTCAAATGCATGATATGCTTCATGTTTATGAGTAAGGAACAATGTCCATGTATACCAAGAATAATCGTCCATAATCACGAGACCATAATAATTACTACCAAAACTTTTAATTTTTGAAGGTCCAAATAAATCCATATGTAAAAGTTGTAAAGGTCTATTTGTGGAAACAATATTTTTTGCTTGAAAGGAGACCTTTATTTGTTTTCCCTTTTGACATGCGTCACAGAATTTATTTTCAAATTTTAATTTTGGTAAACCAATTACTAAATCTTTTGAAACAAGTTTGTTTAAATGGTCTACATGAATGTGAGCAATTCATAGCCATGATTCATCCGCTTTAGTTATGAAGCATTGCACATCATTTGAAGCAAGACAATCAAGATTAATCATATAGACATTATCAACTCTTTGACCAACGAATTTTGTTTCCTTGTCTAGCTTATTTTTAATTATGCAACAGTTTGATTCAAAGATAATTTTATAGCCCTTATCACATAATTGGCTAATGCTAAGCAAGTTATGTTTGAGTCCTTCAACATATAAAACATCATTTATAGAAGTGGAAGAATTTTTACCAACATTTCCGATTCCTAGTATTCTTCCCTTTATGTTGTCTCCATATGTAACGAATCCTTTATTTCGTGGAGTAAATGAAATGAACTTACTTTTATCTCCCGTTATATGTTTTGAACACCCACTATCCAAATACCAATGGGTGTTACTCACTTTAAAGCATACCTACAAAACATGTCAAGTTAGAGAACTTGGTACCCATTTTATGTTGGGTCCTTGTAGGTTAGTTTGAGGTAATGTTCCTTTAGGAACCCATACTTTTCTCACAACCTCTGGCCCTAGTTTTCTAACATTACAATTAGATGCACTATGTCCTTTAAAACCATAATAATTGCATTTCATGAAAGGTTATGCAGTTTTACTAGGTGGTATAAAGAAGTTTTTATAATTCTTTTGTTTCTTATAGGCATTAAAACCTAGTCCTGTTTTATCAAACATACACCGTTGTTTTCCAAGAAAAACATTTAAGTTGTCTCTACCATTTGTAAATTTTTCTAAGGTTTTACTAAAGTCTAAAACCTTAGTTTCTAGAATGTCACATTTCTTAACAAATTCACAAGGTTTGGTTTTAGAGCATGCTTGAACATTTGCTACTTCCTTTTTCAAAATCTCATTTTCTTTTACCTGTTTGATAAGATGCATTTCAAGAGTTTCTATGGTTTTTCTAGATAATTTATACTTACTAGAAAGTTTAACAAATTTATCATACAATTCATCAAACGCATCAAGCAATTCATCTTTATCTAAATCATGGAGATTTACCTCATCATCTTTGTCTTGATGGTTGGCCTTGAGACAGAGGTTTGCTTCTTCATTCTCAGATTCATCCGAGCTGCTCACCTCGTTGTCATCCCATGCTATGTATACTCTCCTTTTTCCTTTCTGATCCTTGTTTTTCTTTTTGAGATTTGGACAGTCCGCCTTGAAATGTCCTTTCTTTCCACATTTAAAACTAGTTGGTAAGGAATTATTATCTTTGGGAACGAATTTCTCACCTTTAGAAGTGAAGCCCTTTTGGAATCTTTTGTTTCTCATGAGCCTTCCAAACCACCACACAAATAGGCCTAACTCATCATCATCATCTTCTTGATCACTTTCAGATTTGTCTTCTTCAATAGAGGTGGCCTTAAGAGCTAGCCCCTTCTTCTTGGAAGATTTTTCTTCTTCCTCCGCCATTTTCAAGTCTTTTAATTCTTGTTTTTGCTCTTGAAGCTTACCGAATAATGTGGCAAGAGACATATCATTTATGTTTGGCGATTGTTTGATAGCGGTGACAAGAGGTTGCCATTCCTTGGTAAGACGTTTTAGAACTTTATGGATAAGCTCCTTGTTAGTGTAAGATTTTCCAAGAGTAATAAGATGATTAATAATCAAGGTAAACCTTTTTTCAAGTTCTAAGATGGTTTCACCAGAATTCATTCTAAAACTTTCATATTGGCTAGTTAAAGTACTAATTTTAGAATCCTTAACATCGCTAGTTCCTTCATGAGTAATTTGTAAAGTATCCCACATTTCTTTGGCAGATTTACATGTTACTACTCTAAAAAATTCATTAGGACCCAATGCAAGAGTAATGAGATATTTAGCCTTATAATTATACTGTACTTTCTTTTCTTCATCACTGGTCCAATCATCCATGGGTTTTTTGACATGTTTACCATCAACAGTATGCATGGGTATAAAAGGACCATTTTCAATGGCATTCCAAACTCTTAAGTCAATTGATTGAACAAAAATTTTCATTCTTTCTTTCCAAAAAGCATAACCTTCCCCATTAAAAGCAGGAGGTCAATTTGTAGCACCACCCTCAGGAAAAAGGTTTAAAGAATTTGAGGCTATTGTTCTCTTGAAGCTGTTAAGCTTGATCTACCAAGAGTCAAGCTCTGATACCACTTGTTAACCAAGTGGCCTCAATTACTCAAGAGGGGGGGGTGAATTGAGTATTAAAAATTTTACTTGGAATGTTGTTGAAATGATTCTTTAATTATTATGCTTATTGAAGATGATCAAATTAATCGCAAGTAATAACAATTTAATCTAAGTAATATACGATTTATATTAAGCTAAGAAAATATGCACTTAATTTAATCAAGCAAATTAATTAGGAATAATAAAGAAGTTTAAATAACAAAGTTATTAAACGTAATAAATTAAGCAAGCAATTTAAGTGCACAAATTTAAAGAGATTAGGGAAGAGAAAATTTTGCAAACCGATATATACGAGTTCCACCACACGGTGTACGTCTTGCCTCTAAGCAACCCACTTAGAGGATTTCCACTATTTGAGATTAGAGATACAACTTTGAGCAATTGCGGCTTCCTATTTTCCCACACTCAAGAACCCAATTCTCACAAGTACAAGGGCACCTTACCCAATCTCTCAATCTCACAATTACAAGGTTGAAACCCCAACCCAAACCTCTAGAATTTTTGGTGTTTAGGTGTACAAAGATAACTCTCCAAAAGAGTGGATATACAAATTAAAGCACTTGAGAATATTTTCCTTTCTAAGAAAGAATATACAAATTTAGCATACAAAAATTATTTTTCCTCTCTTGGAAAATAATATGCAAATTTTAACACTTAAAATAATTTTTCTTTCTCAAGAAATGATATTCAAGTTTAGCTCTTAAAAATTAATTTTGCTCACAAGATTCATTCTCAAAATAATTTTCCAAATAATAAAGAAGAGATCAATTGAGAAGCAAAGAGCAATAAGGAAAACAAAGAGAGTAAGAAGGAAAGCAAGGGAATTTCGTTGCTTGCTAGGTGTGTTTCTGCCTCTTCACTTCTTCTCCTTTTATAGGCGCTTCAAGGCACTTGCTGCCAAAAACAAATTTCCACCGATTCCTTAATTAATGCATTGGAAGACTTAATTTGCCAATGATCCATGTTTCCTGACTTGAGAATTACAATTGTCTGCCTCAATAAATGCAACGTTGTTTCAATTAGAGAGTCTCGAGAGAGGATTCAGTGGAGTTGAGTTTCTAAAAACGTGTATTGATAATTTCCATGATTCAGCACATGATTCCAGCTATGAATCGATTCCTCTAGGCTATTTTCCCATCAAAACAACATATGAATCGATTCCTGGCAAGGGGAATCGATTCCCAATAGCATGAATCGATTCCTGCAGGCTTTGAATCGATTCCTTGAGGTATTAATGTGCATGAATCAATTCCTTAAGGGGGGAATCGATTCCTAGCCCCTTGAATCGATTCCTTGAGTCTTGAATCGATTCCTCTTTGCAAAAATCAACATGAATCGATTCTTGGTAGTTCTTGAATCGATTCCTGGCTTTCATGGACCTGTTCCCTTGAATTTTTGATGCATTTTGATACGTTTGGCTCATGGTTCTTGATTCTTTGGCACATGAATAGTTATTTCTCTTTGTTTTACACTTCTAAGAATGCCTTGAATCATTTTTTTGTACTTCACAATTTTTATGCATTTAATTTCTTGATCCGTATAAACTTGATCTTTATGAATTTTTGATTAATTGCTTGTACAAAATCCTTTGTATTTTAATCCTTCAATTCTTTGCCATTCATCAAAACCTGTTTCAACATACAAACACAGATTTAGCCTTTAAGATTTTTATCAAAGTCGTAGAGAATTTCATTACAGAAATTTTAAGACTGAGTTTGCATGAATCTAAGGTCGTATGAGAAAGTTATGATTTTTTGAATAAACCATGCATATATTAAAGGAATTAAATAATAAATTTTTAGAGTACAAAATACTTGGCTCTTCATTTTGAGGGTGACAAAGTGGAAATTGGTAACACAGACCTTACTCGGGCCTTCTTTGGGCCTCTTTATTGTACTTGTTTATCATTTGTATATATAATATTTTCATGTTATTAGTTTTAGAAATATTTTAGGATTAGGAATGAGGACTTAGTTTTGGGCCTTGCATGGCCATATTTTCTATTTGGGCCACTTTTAGGCCTTGTATAGGTGTTAGCTTGCTTTGGGCTCCTTTTGGGCCATGTATCTTTAGTTTTTTGGCCTTAGATGAAGCTTTTTCAAGCCCACCAAAGATAATTCCAAAAGTTTAATTTTTAAGGAGGTATAAATACCTAATTTCCTTTGTAATGCTTCATAATTCAAGTTTTAGTAAGATTTTAGAGTGAGATGCTCATCCTTCTCTCTAGAAAGTAGAAGCCTTAGCTCTTTTCTTAGTTCTTATCCTTTGGTTTCCTCCCGAAGGTGGTGAACCATCCTATACCTTATCTCTCAATCCTTGGGAGTGGCGGATTCAAACCTCCACACTTGTCTCTTCATCTCTCCTTCACTTCTCCTTAACTTCTACCTTTAGATTTAGGTTTTTCTTCACCAAAACTCTCAATTACTTCACCATATACATCATGACCTGCACCATATCCACATGAATTCAGAATTTGTTCATCAAATTGAAGTATTCTTGCCTTGGATCTAAAGAATAAAGAAGATAAAGATCTATCCTCCTTAAGGATTGAAGAAATTTCTATATCATTTGGTATCAAGAGTCTCACCTTCTCTTTTATTTTTTTAGATATATTTGTGTTGTTTAAATTCTGAAATTTTAGTTCTAGATTTGGATTCCTCATTGTGTCTACATTAATTGCTATATATCATATGCTAAAAAACTCTAAAAATGTAAAACATTATACCTACTTAAATTTTTAGATCACTTTGTTTGGCTTGGATTTTTGCAAAGTGCGTTCACAACTCTTTTTACTTCACATATCTGTGACATAACCTCCAAGTTTGAAAAAAAGTAAGCAAAAATTCTTTAGGTCAAACTTGTTGACCTTAGGTGCTTTATGCCTTAAGAAATCTTTGTTTTCTTATGTTTTCTTGCCATTTCTTTGCATATTGTGTTTTGATTGTGTCATTTACATGATTTAAAGTTGAAATTCAGTTTTGGACTGTGTTGAAACCATGTGGTTTTAGTAGTGAATCTTAGGTGTTTGTTGTTTTGTTTAAATGTTTTTAGCTTTCCTAGTTTATGTCTTAGGATATATAACTTGTTTCTTGAGTTTTTCTAGGCAATTTCCTTGTATTTTGCTATGGTTGAGTGGCTGGATTCTTAATCATTTTAAACACATTCGTAAAGTGCTTAACAAGCTTTCTGTGTTTGTGTCTTCCACCTTTCTTTAGGGTAGAATTGTGTGCTTACTTATTTGTACATTGTTAGAATTCTTTTAGGTGTGTTGTTCTAGTTTCTTTTTAATTTTTCTAGCAACTTTGAGTCAATCTTAGCATGATGTAATTGTCATTGTTTTATGTCATTTGTGCATTACAACCTTGCCTTCCATTGCCTTACTTTTGTGGAAGAAGATGCTTGCATTTGCCTTTTACTAGTTTCCTACACTAGTGGAAAAAATGGATATAATCACGGTTAAAAATGGCCTTTAATCACGATTAAAGAACTGTGGTTGTTGCAGCCGTGGTTATAGATGAGGGTCTTTAACCATGGTTAACAATCGTGGTAATAAATCAGATATAACCACAGTTGTCGAGCATAACCGTGAATATAACAAACAATGTGTATTCACGGTTATAGTAGAAACCGTGGATAAATAAAATCTATATTCACGGTTGTTTAGGATAACTGTGAATATAAGTAGTAAAAAAAATCACTTACAGACTATGTATATTCACGGTTATAGTAGAAACCGTGGATAAAGAACATCTATATTCACGGTTGTTTAGCATAACCGTGAATATAAGTAGTAAAAAAAATTCAGTTACAGACTATGTATAATCACGGTTATAGTAGTAACCGTGGAGAAATAGTGTCTATAATCACGGTTATAGTAGTAACCGTGGATAAATAGTGTCTATAATCATGGTTGTTACCATAACGGTGAATAAACACTGAGATTTTTTTTTTAATATGGTTTCTGTTTTATTGTTTGCCAAACCTGCATTCAGACAACCAGCACAATATACAGTATCCCAGCATATCCAGCAACAAACAATATATAAAAAGAATGGTATATATATAACAATTAATTTGATATGAATTCATAACAACCTAAAAAATGAAACTATATACAATTCAGATGAACGTAACCTAATAAAATGTAAACCCTAAATCCTACACTAGATACATATTTAAGAGAATAAAGATCCTATATCTAGCTAAGTTCTTTTGCTGATTTCAATGAAGTATGAGGCCCATTGCTTTCTAACATTATCTACAAGTGTCTTAGAGAAGTATGACCGGTCCTGGAAGTACTGCAAACAATGCACAAAACAATTAGAACAAAAGCTATATTTATTACATGAAAATGATGAAATTGTTAGAAAAGTAGTCCAAATGATGAGACTTACATCTGTCCATCCATCTACTAAATGTTGTTGGACGATGGTCAACATGGTATGCATGACGTAATAGCCACACTCGAAAGTACCCTCCTGCCTGTAAGACTACAGTGGACATAAAATATAGAATAAGTGAATTCGCAACTTAAAAAATATATATTGAAGATTTGAATGAATACGATTGACTTACTTTTGGGTGCACCCACACAACTTTTCTTCCGTTGGACTTAACTCCAAGCAGTCGATTGTATCCAACCACCGCCCTACATCAAATAAAACACAAGATAAGTTAGAATCGTATAGGTCCAAAAATGATGTAATCAAATTTGTACTTATTGTTTAGGGATTAACTTACCTGTCTACTATACTTTTTAGGTCTTGTGGAACTGTCCGATGCATAGTATCAAAGTACAGAGCAAGATAAGCCCGGGGACAGATCACCACGAGCGTCCAGTGAGCGCTGCAGTTACCAGTGATAAGTGAGACTTCAAAATGCAAAAATTAATGACAATAATTATGGAATAGAATATTACCCTTTATGATAGGGGCCCATGTATACGGCCTTCCCAGACTCAAACATCCAATTCTGGATGTATGCCTAGGTGTCCTGCGTGGTGTTTGCTTGCTTCTGTATGAGAGAGGGCTCTAAGAAACCATAAGTTCCTTGGAAACCCAAGTCCACACAAAGTTTTGTCAGAAACCTAAACAAGTTGAGACATGGTTAGCGACAAATAACTTGTATAAAGAAAAAATTGGACAAAAAATAATATACTTACAGCTCCCACGGCTGAATGATGGAGATGTTCAGCATCGACGTCCCCAAAATAATCTCACACATGTCAGAATGTGTAATGTAAAATGGTACTGCACTTGGACGGCCGAACACCAGTGGCTCCTATAGGACCTAAACAGTCTCATCTCCTTGCTCATACCCGATGCGCCATAGCATCCGGATGGGGTCGTCAGTCGGGTCTGGCCTCTTCAATGCCTGTTCCTATTGAACAATTGACAACCATCACAGTTTGTACCATAATTGACAATATAACAAAATTAGTGGCTGTTTAAGGTGTTTACCTGTCCAGGGGCAACCTATAGAAGTCTGTTAGGCCACATCAGAAAGTGGCCCACTGCCTGACCGACAGTCTTCACCTCTGGAGTTGCCACTGGCACAGCAGCATCCTCCTCGAGGACGAGCATAACAGAGACCCTGGACATACCATCAGGTAATGTCTGATGGTGAACCACAGGGCCTAAGTTGTAGACCATGCCAGTGGCAACTGGCTCCTCTGACCCGTCAATGAACAGGTCACATTGACGGGTGTCTGGTGGCTCGACCCTATCATCGTCAGGGTCAGCCACAGCGTACGACCCCTTAGTGCTAACCTTCCGTACCTACATATTTACACATCAAGCAGAAGTTATTCAACAATGAAATAAAGTGATTACAAACAATAAAACCGAGGAAATTAAATAAATAATCTAACCTGTGGGTCGCTAGCTGGTGCAGTAGTCTCCTGGTGGTGGCTGAGTGAGGTCTTCATCTTCTCCCTGAATCAGGCCATCTCCTGGTGGAGCCTAGATATCTCCTCCTGATACTCAGCCTTCACAACAGCCACCTTCTGCTCCACCATTTTCTCAAGGGAGGGGGCAGGGTCGGGAGCACCGTAATAGTTGTAGAGGCCTGTGAAATGTGAATGATTAGCCGATAATTATTTAACAAATAACAAAATGAAAGGATACAGTTATTTCTAACTTACCTACACCTCGACCAATAGTACGCACTCTTCCTGGGTGCTCTGGCCTGCCGATGGCGGTAGTCAAAATATCCTACCTACCATGGGCTACGGAAGACCCTTGGGTTGATTGCTCAACCAAGGAATTCTGAAACCAAACAAGTTAGTATTCACTTCCTTCATGTAATACCAAAATAAAGACACTGATACAAGAGGAATACTTATTATCCGTGAGGCGACCTCTTGAGCTTGTGAGGAAGTGTATTGCCCACTCTTCTTAATCCTGGCCCGCTTCCATTTTTCGTGGCGTGTAGGTGGGGAAGGGGGATCTATAATACCAGTGTCAGGCTGACTAGTCTGACACTGACTCAGCCTCTCTTGTGTCAGCCGCTCCTCCAACCTACAGTAACCCCCACGTGATAGTGTGTGGGGGCAGTCATTCAGCTTCCTAATGTCCCGGGCTTTCTTTCTGACCGCCTACAACAAGAAAGACAAATATTCAGAGTTAGCCGTTTAAATTATACATAATTTAATCATTTAAAAACCAATGTACCTGAAACTAGTCAGAATGCCTAGATGCAATGAAAGCATCCCAAGTCTCCTGATCAATGAATGGATATTTCTCTCCGGGGAACTGTCCTTTGTCCTCCCCGAATACATACCTATAATTCAGGTACATTTAAACTAAGGATTGGTACAATTTGGTAAAGCGTTGTTTAAGAATTTAAAGTCCAAATATACCTCATGGTGAGTATGGATTTGAACGACCTCCATCGCTCAGCCATAATACCGAGGATCTTCCTCCTCGCTATGTCATGTGATGGTATGTCAAAAGAATCCTACATGAAAGCAGTTAGTCCATAACGGAGTCCTTATTATGAATTATATGAAATAATACACAAATAAAACTTAAAAAATATCTAAGTTACCAGAACATCACTCCATAGCTGGTTCTTTACCACCTCCTCGACATTATCCCAGTCGGGGATGATGATGGACACCTTCGACCAAGCCACGACTCCCAAATAACTGCTAAACTTCATGACATTTGGTCCTCCAAATCTACCAATGTTGACATCCATGTCAACAGGTAACCTCTCTCCCCGGTGTCGCCTAATTGCAATGTCTGCCATCCGGGTAACACCCTACTCTTCTGAGTAGAGGAATCAGTAGCCTGTGAGTCAGACCTAGATTGTCCATCCTGATCAGCCATGAGTATCTGTCCAAACAAGGAAACACAACTGTTAAATATTTAATATAACATTTAATACAACGAATAATTAATATAACATGTAATTCAATGATTCATTAACATGATTAATACCCTATGAAGATGAAATATTTTCCCACAAGCCTTCATGGTGGTCATGACGACTGGCAACTACATCATCTATGTCATGTTCCATGATAGATGTTAGAATACGTGTTGTGGTCGATGGAATTTCCACAATATCAAGATAGGGGTCTCCAATATGTCTACCTTGGATAACAATTGACCACCGTTTGTCAGCTGGGTCAGCAACATAAAAAACTTGCTTCACCTACGTTGCCATTATGAATGGTTCGTCCTTATGCCCTATCTTGTTGAGGTCCACCAATGTAACTCCTAAATCATCAGTTTTGACACCGTTCTTATTGTCAACCCATTTGTATTTAAACACAAGAACGGTGAAGGGACCGTAATCGACTTCCCATATATCTTCAATCATACCAAAGTAGCATGACTCGGCCATCACAGGGTTGTTATCCTTTGAAGTTGAGAAATGCATTGTCTGAGCCACAACCATCACTCCACTGTTTTGATTTGTACTCTTTTCATCCCGTGTCCTTGTATAAAATGAATAGTTGTTTATTGTTGGTGTATGCACTATGAGCTATTAATGTATTAATCTTAAATTATTAATAAAATTAGTATTTTCAGTTTTAGACAAATGCTATTTATCCTGGAATAATAGGTCATATGAGAATTATTCCTAAAACGTCCCTAATCAAGTATTTACATGGGGACATGTAAATACATTAAGATTAGTGTATGAATGTACTGATGATTTGATCTTACAAATCATGGATATATGATATCAAGTCTTTACACGGGTACACATTAAGAGTAATGTTGTACTGGACAGACCCACCATGAGAACGTTGCATGGATCGTTACATGAGTGTCATAAACGGTTCTCAATGTAATAATGGTATGTAGTCCTTCGACCTAAAGTCACTACGATTCCTACATAAGGAGTTTATTGTTTTAATACAATCAAACGTTATCTGTAATAAGATGATCATAAAGATTATGATTAGGCAATAGATAAATTATGTAGAGGGATGTGAGTGATGTAGATGGAATTTGTCTCTCCTATGTGACAGGAGTGATATCTATGGGCCACTTGATGGAGTGAGACTAATGAAATGCATGGCCATACTAGGACGAATAAATATTAGATATTTATTCTATAAAGTCTACTCTGGTATCAAGTAAAATGAATTGGGCCATACAAGGATGACGACGACCATGCCTTGGGCCCAATTAGATATCGTGACAAAAGGAATAGATATATAAAATAATTATCACTTATAGGTCATGTCGATGATAAATAATATTCAGACATAATGATGTATTGCTAGATACCGCTCTTATTTTATATTAATAATAAAATAGTTTATTATTAATATAACCAAATATTTTATCTATAGGGTCACACACATAGAGTAAGCCCACCAGAGGATAGTTTTATTTTAGTTGGACTGAAAATAAAACTATTTGGGCCTAACTCATTTAGAATGAGTCAGGAGCCCAATGTTTAATGAGAGCTCAGGTCAAGACCTAAGCCTATATATAGAGCATGAGATGCTCATAGGCTAGGGCTCAGAAATTAGATTACACTAAAAATTCCGTACTAGCATTCGGATCGTTAGTTTTCTGGTGGGAGTGCTCGTGTGGACTCTTAAGGGCGAAGCTACAATTGCTTCGATCGAGGATCTTGTTCTGCATCTACAAGAGGTAAACCCTAATTAAAATTTTAATTTAGCATAATGCTTTGAGACATACGTGTTTGCAATTCATTCTTGGGAATCCTTTGTGTTTTCCGCTGCCTGACCCTAATAGTATTCCCTAACATTTATGTCATACCCACAAAAGGTAAGGACATCAAAGTTCGGGCCCTCTGCCAGTCGATGTAACGTCGAGGAAGCAGATGCATCTTTCAGAACGGTCTTTTGGAACCACTGCATGAAACTCTTGTTGTGTTCATTCAACAACCACTTTTCAGTCATTTTAGGATTGGTTCTCTTGACTAGCTCCTTGTGAGTGGCTAGATACGGTTGCACGTCGTCCGTGTTGTTTAAAATATACAAGTGTGCTTGAAGGACATCATCACGTGACATGCTCTTCATTTTTTTCCAATCGCTCCTTTCCCATCCAATCTCCCTTCATGACGAGTCGTTGGAATACCAATGCTTGCAGCATGTGACATATATTCGGTGCAAAACTCAATTACTTCGTCTGCAATATATCTTTCCATAATTGAAGCTTCGGGACGACGTTGGTTCTTCATATACCCTTTCAATATCTTCATATATCGCTCAATGGGATACATCCACCGTAAGAACACTGGACCACACAAACGGACCTCTCTCACCAAATGAATGATTAGGTGGACCATTATGTCAAAAAAAGAGGGTGGGAAATACATTTCAAGCTGACATAATATAAGTGATGCTTCCTGTTCCAACACATCCAATTCGTCGGGCACGATTACCTTGCAACATATGGCATTGAAAAACATACACAACCTTGTTATGACATTTCTCACATTTTTAGGAAGAATGTCACGAATGGTGATAGGCAGAAACTGTTGCATCAACATGTGACAATCGTGAGACTTCAACCCAACTAACTTCAAATCTTTCATGGAAACACAAGAGTTGATGTTGGAGCCATAACCAGATGGAACTTTCACACTTCGTAACGATTCGCACAGACTTTGCTTTTCTTTTCTGGACAACGTATGACATGCTGGGGGCAAATATGTTCTTTTGCCCTTTGATTGTGGATGCAAATCCTGACGTATACCCCATCAACTCCAAGTCCATACGCGAGTTTAGGCCATCCTTAGTCTTCCCGGGTATGTTTAAGAGTGTACCAACCAAACTGTCGCACACATTTTTCTCCACATGCATTACATCAATGTAGTTTCTTACATCAAGCTCCCTCCAATATGGCAGGTTAAAAAACACTGACTTTTTTTCCAGTTATTTTGTGTCGGGTGCTGTTTTTCACACTTACTAAACTGCATGTTGACGTCTTTCACCTTTTCATATGTCTGGCGACCAAATAGTGGTGGAAGAGCCATTTCAAAGTCTTGGGCACCGTTAAACGACTTCTTCAACCTCCGAAACGGATGATTCGCTTTAAGAAACCTTCGATGTCGAAGTTAAACACTTTTCCTACCATGGTGTAACCGCACAGAACTAGTCCCCTCCTCACATACTAGACAAGCTTTATGACCCTTCACGTTGTACCCGGATAAGTTACCATACGCTGGAAAGTCATTGATCGTGCAAAAGAGCATGGCACGCAATTTTTTTTGGCTCTTTTTTGTTATTGTTTTTTAAGATGTTTTATTAATTTTTGCAATTTTTTTTATTCTTAGGATCTTTTTATTGATCTTGTAATCTTTTCTTGATTCTTCGGATCTTTTATTAATTTTTGCAATCTTTTTTTTCTTAGGATCTTTTCTTGACTCTTAGGATTTTTATTAATTTTTACAATCTCTTTTTTATTCATAGGATCTTTTTATTGATCTTGTAATCTTTTATTGATTCTTAGGATTTTTGATTGATCTTTGAAATCTTTTTGTTTCTTAGGATATTTTATTAATTTTTGCAATCTTTTTCTTGATTTTTAGGATCTTTTATTAATCTTTATAATCTTTTATTGATTCTTAGGATCTCTTATTAATCTTTACAATCTTTTTGATTCTTAGGATCTTTTATTAATCTTTGCAAATCTTTTTCTTGATTCTTAGGATCTTTTATTGATGATTAAACTTCACCCTTTGGCCATCCTTTCTCTATTTTTATGTAATTTTTAAGGTAAATTTTTTGGGGCTATTTTTTTTGTTTGGTTGTTGTAAAAAAAATAGTATAAAGCAAAGAAAAAGTGAAAAGAAAAACAAAAAAAAAAGAAATAGCTTGAAAGTCTTTCCTTTCACAAAAAAAATTAAGTGCTTTCTTGGGAAAAAAATCAAAAGAAAAGTGTGTGTAGTTAAAAAAAAATTTTAAAAAAGCAACGCGTGGTATTTTGTGCAGTCCCTAATTCATCATTTGTTCACCTCTTGAATTGCATACTTGTGGTACAAATTGGTGATGTTTAAGTGCTATTAGATATTGGTTGAATTGGCATGTAAATTCTAGAATTTCTAGGAGATCTTTTGAGTACTTTCTTTTATTGGTTGTGTAACATCCAAAAATTTTAAAATAGAAGATTAATTAAGGAAAATAAATATTGACGAATTGAATGTGAATTATTTAATGTCCAAACATGTTGAAATAAATTAAACTAAAATTTTTGGGGACTGTTGGTGAATTATGGAGACCGGTTAAGCTGAAAATAAGTCTAGTTGAGATATGGGTGTCGGACCAAGTGTCTCCGATTGAGATGATATTGGTCAGGGCTGTTAAGGATAAAATTTGGAATCCGAATGTGTGTTCGGTATAATTTTTAGATGAAGTATTGAGCCCGAACAGAGAGTCTGTGTATGAGAAAACGATGAATTTTAATGAATGAAGCTAAAAATAAACCCAAAAGCCCAAAATTTCCTTCTCCTATTCACGTGTACACGCTGAAGCTTTTGGCAAGCACACTCTACTTCTTCTTCTCTTCATCTTTTCTCCATTCTCTCTTCTCCCCTTTTTCCAAACCCCAAGCTAAAGTGGTGCCACCTTCACTCTCCTCTATTTTTGTTTGAAAGAGGCCGAAAGGAAGACCATTGAAGCTGAAGTTTTCTTCCTCTTCTCCTTCATTTTCGCAGCCATTCTTTTCCCCTCAGAACCCATTTCATTTTGGGTGTGAGGTAAGCTCCCTTCATCATTTTTAGAAGGGTTAATATTGATATTATGAGATGTTATGATTTGGGGGAGTCATGCATGTGAATGGGTATTTATTGGACATTTAATGCTCATTCCCTAGAATGGGTTATCATAAATGCAAGTGTTTGTGAGAGGATAATGGTGGTGGGTGCATTAATGATGATGGGAAGTGAAGGTTTATGATGTATTAATGAATGTGGTTGGGTTTTGGAGAAAACCCTAACTTTAATATTTAGGGAAAAATGAATAACATTGGTGCAAGAGAATATTTGTGAAGGATTGTATGTTATGATGGATATGAATATGGATAAAGGAGGTTATATGAAGGTTGGGGATTATACTCGTTTTGTAACCTTTTAAATTTAATGGCGGTGGCTTGATGGGAAGGAATTCCCGAAGCCTAATAAATAATGAAAATGAGATTATAGCATGTCTTGTACATGTCAAGAAGTGTTAAATATAATGATGATTAATTAAGAGTTGAAATTGTGTCGTAAATGGGTGATTAATTAGGATTTTACATGTGTGACTATGTAGGAAACGACCCCATCGACGAGGCAAAAACGTCAAACCGCGTTGATCACTACTTCACTTGAGGTAGGAGGGGGTAACTATTCTAAATGCATGATTTCATACATTGATGATGTGAGAATATGTATATATATGATTACTTAATGATTGTTTGAATGGATGATGTGATGATGTTATGATTTGAATGCATTTAGAATGATAATTGTTATGTGGCATTGTGTTTAGGATAATATTGTGATGTGGTGATGGTATTATGATGATGAAGTATGTTGATGGTTTGAGACCATGTATGAATTGAAATCTATAATATAGAATATGCCAAAGATGTGTGTATGATTTATTGAATGTGTATGCCACTAACGATTAATGTGAATAAGTCCCAAAGAGAATTGGATGAGAATGATGAGGGTATTGAAATCCACTAAGTGGTGGTGGTGAATGATTAAATGTGGAGTGGCATCTAGGATGCATAGTGTGAGGATGCACTTGATTTTCATTTGCATTGTATTCATGGCATATCACAGCTGTCTATATGGAATATTAGGGGGTTCCACTAGGCGGGCCCAGTGGAAGGACAGCTCAGTGCACGAGCTTAATGTTATTTTCCCCTGTGACTCGGTGTGTGAGTCACGAAGCTGTCCGTAGTTTGGTGAGGAGGCACCCTGTGTGGCGGGCCCAGTGGGCGGGCGGCTCTATGGTGAGCGAGTTACCTCGGTGTCTGACGGGGCACGGCTCTCTCGATGTGTGTTCGGGAGGGGCCCATAGCACTTGTGGCAATTGAGGCCACGAGGTTGATCCACAAGTCACGGGGTGACTAGTGCTACGAATGGGCGATAGCGGTTTGGTACCAGTAAAAATTATGATGGTGTAAGCATGCATAAATTAAGATATATGTGTACACATTTTTCTACTGTAGTAGGGGCATAGTAACACACCTATGCTTGTCCCATAATTGAATTAATATTGTATTCCCACAGTCGGATCCGCATTATTTGATGAGAAATCCTTGTGCATATGCATTAGCTTTAAGAGCAATTGCATGTAGTTGGAGATATGCCTAGTTGGAAGCCCATAGTGGCAAATGGATGAATGAGAATTGGAAAGAGAGAGAGAGTTAGATACTAACCCTATGTATGTATTTGGTGAACCAAATGAATGAAATTTGTGAATATATAATCGAGATTATGAAATATGTTTGGAGATGATATATGATGTTGTATGAGATGTGTTATATGAACAAGTGTACATGTATTTCATCATAATGTATGACTTTAATTCATTTGGATTATGTTACTCACCTCCTCGTTGCTACTTTTAAAGTTGATATAGGTATGATGTAAATCCTACTGCTTTGGAGGCCAAGTTTGAAGAAGGTAAATATGGATGGAATTGTGTAAGCCTTGGCTGGCATAAAATCGTTTTGTGGAGTATATGGCATTCATATACTCAATTTTGTAATTAGTTGATAATTTTGGAGGTCATGGAAGAAAATTGAATATGTGTATGGCCAATTTTCATTCATGACCCAAATAATGTAAGGGATATATTAGTGGCACTTGATGGTGTCAATTGAATGAAGAAATGTGTGTATGTGTGTTTGTACCATTATATAGAGCATGTTAAATGTTGTCTAATTTTATGAAAGAATGAAAGTTTATGCAAAAATTTGTGTTTTGTTGATCACATAAATTGGTGTGTTGGATTCCCTATGATTTCATGAATTAGAATGGCCTTAGGAGATACTGATGAATGAGACAAGTTATGAATGTGTTATATAATGTGTAGACCATGTTGAATGTAAATGATTTGTAGTAGAATGAGTTTTGGCATGGTGTGTTGCATGAAAGGTGTACAATTTCGCATTTCTGTATAAACTCTACAGAACTCGCTCAAGCGAGTGCGAATCTCGCTCAAGCGAGATTGATATGAAACAGAGATTTGGCCTCTGGCCTGTCTTCGCCCGAGCGGGCGACAATCTCGCCCAAGCGAGATGCTTAAGGAAACAAGGGAATCGTCACTGGCCTGAATTCGCTTGGGCGAATGGCCATCTCGCCCAAGCGAGATTGATGAGGAATCAGAGGTTAGCCTCTAGACGATTTTCGCTCAGGCGGTTGGATGGTCGCTCAACCGAGGAGGGCACCAATTTCATACTGGACGATTTTCGCCCAGGCGAGGGGTGCCTCGCCCACGCGAAAATCGACCAGAGAGTTACTAACGCTTCTGGAACAATCTCGCTCGAGGGAGTCATGATCCTCTCAAGCGAGATTGGTACCTGATGCTTACCTCCTCCTTCGCTCAAGCGTTTCGCTGATTCGCTTAGGGGTTTCCTTTGCATCTCGCTCAAGCGAGGCAAGTCTCGCTCAAGCGAGATCGACCCCTGATGCTTGAATTTTCATTCGCTCAGCTTTTCTCCACTTCGCCCAAGCATGACTACGCTGGCTCGCTCAAGCGGATGGGGTTCTCGCTTGAGCGAGTGTCACCCTGATGCCCTTTTTCTTTTAATTTCAATTAATTACATTTCCTTTGTAATAAATTGCATTAATGTATTATTTTTAAAGGAGTTTGAACCTATTATGGATCATGGAATTTTATGAGGTCCTTTCCCTTAAATTTTATTTTTGCAATAACTTAATTTAATTAATTCTTCCGTTGTTTTTAATTGGAAAATTATCATAAAATGATCTGCTTAATTTACCCTCTCATATCTTCATATATGAGAGTGGCTTATCATAGGTCCAGGTGTTTTATAAAGATGCTTCACCACTTATTTTCTTTCATTGAATTGTGATGTATAAAAACGCGAAAAATTTACCCCTACTTTTGGAGGCGTCCCAGTCTTGTATCAGAGCGTTGGTTGCTCTTGATACAATTATAATTGATGTTGTTCATGTGATTATTTCTTGTGACTGATAGATTTATGAATTATGTGGGTGAATTGTGATGATTGTCATTGAATTGAGATTATCATATGATTGTTATTAAGCCCGGCCAGGCAATTCCTTTCTCATATTTACCTTCTAATTATGAAATACATTATGATGATACTTGTGTTAAGATGGTTAATGATGAATGATATATGTAGATACACTGGTAAAGAAACCTCATGTTTCTAATTGTGTTTATGTTGTGTGCATGTAGAGTTAATGATGGCAAATAGGCGCAATGTTGATACAGTCGCTATGGCTAAAGCCTTTAATCGTTTTGCCGATATACTTGAACGGCAACAATAACCCATGGGTCAACCGAATCAGGGTCTTGACTGATTCCTTAAGCGGAAGCCTTCTGAATTCCATTGAGGCTATAAACCGGAAGACGCCTATGTTTGGATCCGTGATTTGGAATGGATATTCGCTAGCATGGAGTGCACCGAGGCTCAGAAAGTGGAATATGTAGTGTTTATGGTTAGGAGTGAGGCTGAATCTTGGTGGATCCTCACTCGTGGGCGTATGATTGCTGCCCATATTCCTTTAAATTGGGAGAATTTCAAGGTGGAATTTCTTAGGAAATATTTTCTTGAGAGTTATAAGAATAGGAAAGAGCTTGAATTTATGGAACTCAAGCAAGGGAACATGGCGGTTGAAGAGTATGCTTTGAAATTCGAAGAGTTATGTGTGTTTTACCCCCCTTTTCGGCAAGAGGGCACTGAAGCTTTAAAGTGTGTTAAATTTGAGAATGGATTACACCAAGAGATCAAGAAGGCGATTTGTCACCAAGAGATTAGGAGTTTTCCTACTCTTGTGAACAAGTGTAGGATCTTTAAAGAGAATGATGTTGCTCTAAAGAATTACTCGGGGCATGATTACAAGTTGAAGGGCCAATCTTCTAGCTTCAAGAAAAAAGGCAACTTTAAGAGTAACAGGCACTTTGTGCGTGGTTTCCCTTCTTTCAGAGGTGGACGAGGTGGTAGAAGGCATGGTGCCAATGGTGGCTGAGGTAATGGCCAAGGACTCTGTTGTCTCTGATGTGGTGGAAATCATTTGGCTCGAGAATGCAACCATGAAGGTACGTAATGATGTAAACCATGGAGGCTATGGTGCTTTTAGAGGCCGTGGTCATGGAAACGGTAATGGTGGAAGAAATGGTAACCGGAATGGTGGCAACGGTCATGGCAATGGGAATGGCCGAGGTAATGGTAATGGTGGTCGGAATGTCAATAATCGTGGTGCAAATCAACAAATGGCTGGAAGAGTCTTTATCATGATAGGTGAAGAAGCAGCACAAGCTGAGGATCTTGTCCAAAGTGAGTGCCAAATACATGGTAATATCGTTAATGTAATATTTGACTCGGGTGCGACACACTCTTTTATTTCTAAAGATTGTGTGAGGCACTTGCGGGTGCCTGTGTGTATGATGAAAGGCTCTATATTGGTGACTACACTGACCGATGCTTGCTTAAGATCAGTGACTCGATGTGAGAATGTCGAGATGGACCTGGAGGGTAGAAAATTTGTTGTATCCCTCTTGTGTTTGCCTATGAAAGATCTGGATGTTATTCTAGGCATGGATTGGTTGTTGGCTAACAAGGTTTTGGTGGATTGTCATAGCAAGACGGTGATTTTCCCAACCTCTAATGCTGAAGGCTTTGATGTATGAGGTATCTCTCAACTTCTCGTGATGTTCTGTTTGGTGGATGGGAATAGTGCTTCCCAATCTTGTGGGATTCCTATTGTTTCAGAGTTTCCCGATGTGTTTTCGGAAGAGATTCCCAGATTACCTCCTCCACGAGAAGTGGAATTTTCTATTGATCTTATTCTGGGTGTGGAACCTGTTTCCCGAGCGCCGTATCAAATGTCTCCTGTAGAGTTGACGGAATTAAAGAAGTAAGTGGAAGAATTACTTGAACGAGAGTTTATTCACCCAAGTGTGTCTCCTTGGGGTGCTCATGTGTTGTTAGTGAAGAAGAAAGATGGGAGCATGAGATTGTGCGTTGATTATCGCCAACTCAACAAACTAACCATTAAGAATAAATACCCTCTCCCACGTATTGATAATCTGTTGGATCAATTGAAGGGTGCTGTTGTATTTTCAAAGATTGATTTGCGTTCTGGATATCACCAAATTCGTGTAAAGACCGAAGATATTCTGAAAACTGCTTTCCGAACGCGATATGGACACTATGAGTACGTAGTGATGCCATTTGGAGTGACGAATGCTCCTGCGATTTTCATGAGTTACATGAATCGCATATTTCATGAATATCTAGACCAATTCGTCATGGTATTAATTGATGACATCTTAGTGTACTCCAAGAGTCATGAAGAGCATGAAGGACATCTTCGTCTTGTATTGGCCATTCTTCGAGAAAAGGAGTTGTATGCAAAGCTCCCCAAGTGTGAATTTTGGTTATCCGAGGTCTAATTTCTTGGGCATGTTATTTCAAAGGATGGTGTTGCAGTTGATCCATCAAAGGTTGAAGCTGTAATGGCTTGGGAAAGGCCAACGTCTGTGACGGAGATAAGAAGTTTCCTTGGTCTTGCCGGTTACTACTGGAGGTTCATTGAAGGATTTTCCCGTTTGGCTTTACCACTAACGAAGTTGACTCGGAAGAATCAATCTTTTGTGTGGACCCGAGAATATGAAGAAAGTTTCCAAGAGTTGAAGTTAAGACTTACTACCGCACCGGTGTTAGCATTGCCCGATTTGACGGATGATTTTGTGGTATATTGTGATGCATCTAAGCTTGGTTTTGGATGTGTGTTGATGTAAAAGGAGTGTGTGATAGCCTATACGTCAAGATAGTTGCGACCGCATGAGGTTAACTATCCCACACACGATTTAGAATTGGCGGCAGTGGTGTTTGCATTGAAGTTATGGCGACATTACCTGTATGGTTCTAAGTTTGTGGTCTTTAGTGACCATAAGAGCCTGAAGTACTTGTTTGACCAGAAGGAGCTGAACATGCGCCAAAGACGATGGATGGAGTTCCTAAAGGACTGTGAGTTTGAATTGAAGTATCACCCCGGAAAGGCAAATGTGGTTGCCGATGCTTTGAGTCGAAAATCATTGCATGTGTCCATGATGATGGAGAAGGAGATGGAGTTGATAGAACAATTTAGAGACTTAAATGTGGGCGTGGAGACTTACACTGGAGATGTTGAAGGTCATAAATGAATTTCTTGAATATGTGAGAGCGCAACAACCCAATGATGAGTATTTGGTTGAAATGAAGATGACCCAAGAGAAAGGGAAAAATTTATTCTTAGTAGAAGGTCAAGATGGCATTTGGCGTGTGAAGGGCCGAATTTTTGTTCCCTCAAATGGTGATGTAAGAAAATGTGTACTTGAGGAAGCTCACAAAAGTGTATTGAGCATTCATCCTGGTTCCACCAAGATGTATCGAGACTTGAAAAAGAATTTTTGGTGGCCTGGTATGAAGCGCGATGTGGCAAACTTTGTGGCATCTTGCCTTGTTTGTCAGAAGGCTAAGGTCGAGCATCAGAGGCCGTCTGGTTATTTGAGGCCTTTGGAGATCCCTGTTTGGAAATGGGATTGTATAGCTATGGATTTTGTTTCTGGATTACCTAGAACTCGTGCTGGAAAGGATGCTATATGGGTTATTATGGACCGATTGACGAAGTGTGCTCACTTCTTACCCATAAATATAAAGAGTTCTTTGGAGAAATTAGCATAATTATATATAAAGGAGATTGTTAGGCTGTATGGTGTACCGTCTAGCATCATATCTGACCGTGATCCTCGGTTTACTTCTCGATTTTGGGGAAGTTTGCATGATGAGTTAGGTTCTAAGCTAAAACTTAGTTCCGCATATCATCCTCAAACCGATGGACAATCCGAAAGGACAATACAAAGTCTTGAAGATCTGTTGAGAGCTTGTGTTCTTGAGCATGGTGGATGTTGGGAGAGATTTCTACCATTGATTGAATTCACATACAACAATAGCTTCCATTCTATTATTGGCATGACACCGTATGAGGCGTTGTATGGACGGAAGTGTAGAACTCCCTTGTGTTGGCTTGAAGTTGGAGAGAATTTGGTCTTAGGGTCGGAGATTATCCAAGAGACTACGGAGCAAATTAAGAAGATACAAGAGAATATGAAGATTGCTCAAGATAGACAAAAGAGTTATTATGACAAGAGGCATAAACCCCTGGAGTTCCATGTGGGTGATCATGTATTTCTGAAGGTCTCGCGTGATAAAGGAATTGGAAGGGCGCTGAAGAATGGAAAGTTGAGCCCTAGATTTATCGGACCTTACGAGGTGTTGATGAGGTATTTTTCATATATTGGAATGAAGAGTTCAATGAAAGAGAATCAAGTTTGTATAATATGAACTCAACGTAATGCTTGTGCCAAGTTTAAACACAGAAGTTGTAATACAGTATAGTTGTCGTTCCACTGGGGAGGTGTTAGAATAAAGATCTTAGTTTTGAATTGATTAGGTAGAAGGTTTTTGTTTTGTTTTGTTGTGAATGATGTTGAATGAAAAAGTGAATAACTAACAGAGAATAAAATTTGCAAAAGATACAGTGAATGGTTTTTGAGAGAAATCAATTTTGTAAAATAGGGATTGGCTTCATCACATCTTCACCTTCTGTAAGCTGCATAAGTTTTTATATAAGTAAATCGAAAAGATAATTTCTACGTCACAATCACAGTCATTTGTATCGATCCCTCGACTACAAAATTCATAAGAATGATTTCAAACCGCTGATCCCTCAGTCACTTTGAAATCATCCCAGCATTATCGATCGATTGTTTTGACGTTTATTGCGTTAGACGCCATCCCTGGCTACCTATTCATAATAAGTATTTCTTTCAGATCTGCTTTCAAAAGTCACTTCCCAGCATACTTGAGAAAACTTAAAATAAGAAAATAGTGATCAAGTACTTTCAGGCATTAAACGCAGAAGGAAATATAGAAACTTATCAAATCTCATTACTAAGTAAAAACTTACAACAACATTACTACAGTGTTGAATGGATTACAGCCAATCCCATAAGGGAGTTTAGTTACTCATGCTTTGCATTTTCACCTTCAAAATATGAATACAGAAAATAATGGAAAAGGTTGGATTATGAGGGAAATACAAGGGATGAATCTGATGCTTGATGTCCTATTTTCTGCTTGATTTATAGGAGTTATGGTTCAGCTTCCCTTGCCACTTGCATAGACCCCATGAAGGAATATTCAGAGACATGCCGAAACACGAGAAAATGGTTATGTTGGCATCACACCATTGGTGAATATTAAATTAAAAATCCCATACTGCATGAGTCACACTTGAGCTTGATGGTCACACTCAAGCGTGGAAGGTCCTGATGCTCATTGTTTGCTTCTCGCTTAAGCTAAGAATAGCCATGCTTAAGCATATGCTTGTTGTGCAGAATGTTCAACTCACGCTCAAGCCACGCTCAGCCTTGCTTAAGCGCGTTCGGGTTCACGCTTGAGCGTCCCCTTTTCACGCTCAAGCATGGGGGATCTGATGCTATTTGCTTTCTTTTAATCCATGCCCAGGGTCACGCTTAAGCGAGCTCGGGCTCGCGCTTAAGCGTCAAATGCTGTTGTTGTGTTCTTCAATTTCGCTTGAGTGCAAGGGCAACGTAGGCCTTCTGTTTCTTCTCCAACTTGTCACGCCCAAGCTATCAGTTTGCGCTCAAGCGCGTGGTGTCTTTATGCTCAAGCGTGTAGTGTGCCACGCTCAAGTGTGCCTGCTTGCTGCTTTGGTGCTTCTTGGTTTTTTTTGTAAGGCTTTTGACAACTTTCTTCAATGATTTTGATAATTCAAGATTCTTTACACAATACACTATTTATAATCAAAATCATGCTCAATTATTTACTAAATCAGTTAAGTTCCTTTCAAAAATAAGTTTAATTAAAGCGTGAAATCAATGCAAAATAAGCACTTATCAAACTCTCCCCAACCTAGATTTTTGCTTGTCCTCAAGTAAAAGAAGTTTTGAAAAGGGAATCAAACATTCAATAAGATCAACTTCTGTTGCAGACAAAATTTTAAAAGACAATAATATGAGTTTATGTTTAGGCAAATGATCTCCTTAATACCAATTCTTTAAAATGTAATGCACCATTAATTTTGTTTATAAAGGAGGTAACCAATTGCTGTAAGAATAAAGAACTCTCATTATTTCTCACCAGGTGGGTGTGTTGCACATTCATCATGAGAACTGCCTAATTAACATTGCCGGCCATTTCTAATCAAAATCAATTCATAAGATAAGTAAGGATCAAAAGGTCTTTTCAAGGTTGTAATGAGGCTGGGCTATCAAGAATTCTTGGTTTTTCTTGAGTTCAAAGTGCATGCATGGAGAAGAAGAAGAGCATATGTTCTGAGTTTTTTCAAACTTTTATGAGGCTTCTTCTTTTATGAAACTGAATTCTTTGTTGTTCTTTTTTTTTTAGTTCTTTGTTTTGGAGAACTTTTATTTCTTTTTCAGCCTCAGTTTCTTTTATCACCTTTTGAAAAAATTGTTTTATGCTCTTTTCACAATATTTTGAAGCATGCTGATAAGGTAGGATTTTCTCATGCTTGGTTTAGGGTGTTCGAATAAAATTTTTGGCTCAAAATTGCTACAAAAATTAGAATATTTTTAAAGGGTAGCTTTTTGGCTCTGAGCTTATTTTTATTTTCAAAATTGCCTTTGTCATTTCCCTGCTTAATTTCTTATAAACTGTTAATCAAAAAATCAGGCAATGCTTATTCGACAAATTCTCATGAGACTCTCACTGTTTAGATTTCTCACTTCTCACCAGGATATAAGGCTATTTCCATATTCTAACAGAAAAGGGTTCAAGCATGTAAACAATCAAGAGTACATTCATTTCATTTCCCTGGTTCTTAATTCAACCATTTTGCCCTTTTTTCTTTTAAATTCAGTGTTACTGTCTAAAATTATTTTGCTGCTTAGAAACTTTTCTTTTAAAAAGTTAAATCTTGGTTGGGTTTTTCAAAAATGTTACAGTTGCAAGCATTAAAATAAACAACAGAAAAAAATATCACAACAATTCCAAAGCATACTGCAGTAATATCAACTAAAAGAGTTCAAAGAAAAACTATATAATGTCAGTTAGAAAGAAAACTTAAAGTAGCAAATTAAACCAATTAAAAACTGAAGCATTAAAATTCATCACTCATCCTTAGAGGAATCTTCTTCTGCTCCCGGGTTTCTTTCTGGAGGTTGCTGTGAGGAAGGTCCTGGCCTCTCTTGTGCAGTCTCACCCCTTCCCACAAAAGGAGGTCTGTCCCCAGGCCAAGCAATGAGGGCTTCAAATTGGGCGGGGTGCATCGAAGGATTGGGTTGTCCTGCAGGGATGCTGTGATATAGGCCATTATGAATATGCATCAAACCTCTATGATCAGCATTTTGCTGTGCCAGAAGGTGGTTGAGTTGGATTTTCAAGAGGTGAATGCCCTGTAAAATCATGGCGGTTTCTGTGCTGAGAGGCGGAGGGGTAGGTTCTGGTCCTGCCTGTGGTGGTGCTGGTTGTGGCTATTGCTGGGCTTCATGTGTGCTGTAGAATCGCTCGATGAAGCATTTATCTATAGATGGCCTGATAGGTTTGAGGTCTTGAACCTCAATCCCATGTGTTGAACAAAAGTCAGTAATAAAAGCAGGGAAGCCCAGACTTCCTTTTACCTTCTGGCCTGCCTGAGAATATTTTTGGTCAGCAACCACAAATTTGTGAATTTCATCAGAGAGTATTTGGGCTAGATCAATGGAAATGTCATCTTGTAAAATGCAGTATAATAAATAACACCTGCTGAAAATTAGATCTGACACATGGGCATTAGGTGTTATGTTAGCAAGCAAAAAGGACGTCCATACTTGAGAGATGGAGGTCATGTGTTTTCTTAGAACCCGCAGTGGGTTCTCTCCTTGCCCCCTCTGAAAGTGATGCCCTGGAATACATATGGCTGCTTCAAGATCACTCGTGGCAATGAGTTGGTTTCTTGCAAGCATGGCAGCATATTCACATATCTCTCCCTCTCCTAG
This sequence comes from Clitoria ternatea, assembly GCA_037962975.1. Classification (NCBI taxonomy): domain Eukaryota; kingdom Viridiplantae; phylum Streptophyta; class Magnoliopsida; order Fabales; family Fabaceae; genus Clitoria; species Clitoria ternatea. The sequence goes on from CM075670.1 coordinate 148,227,320, forward strand.
GTTCATAATGCTTCCTAAGTAAAAATTGATTTCATCCCTATCATAGGAGAGCCAAGTTCCTCTCACATAAGTCTTTTTATCTCTTGCTCCATCCCTTGTCCCAGCATTAGCATAGAATTCTCTGACAATTTCTAGTTCATACTTGTCTCTTGGGTAGCATATCTTCAACCAATTTCTCCTCCGTATAACTTGCAGAAAGTCATCACAATCTCCCAAGGCCAAATCCACCTTTCGTTCTGGTATGAAGGTCCAGTTGGAGATGTCCTCATAACGTTTACTCTTTTCCTTGTTTCTAAATTTTGGGGCATTGTCTTGGTCATTAGTGCGTTGCCTCTTTCCTTTATTTCTTCTGGAACTTCTTGCTATTGAAGTGGTTGGAGGGGGATTAGGTGCAGTCTGCTTAGTTCGTGCCATCTGTAATCACATATCAAGGAAAAGAATGTAGTGTGACATTACAAGTACATAATCCTCTCAACATAGCATTTTTAGTCCTAAGGCTAAGCATTAAGGAGAGCCATTTCGTACTAAGTATACTTATCATGCAAACCAAATACTTTCCAGGACTTTTTACGAACACTTAACATGCATTGCAAAGAATTTGAAGCATAATAGTACCGATCTCTTTTCTAAACATCCCAGAAAATAATCAACTTCAGATCATATAGGCATACAGTAGGAATGAAAAGAAAATGGTTACAGAGTTCAATGCATGCATTCTGAAAAGGAGTCTCATTTCTCATATGATGCAATTAAAAAGAAAGAGAGAGTCTAGTGGTCACCTGAGAGAAGCAGAGAGTGGTGCAGAAGAGAGAAAAGATACTTAGTTTCAATGAAAATGCAGTAAAATGTACCTTGTGAAATGAGAGGGTAAGGAACAAATGATGAGAGGGGATGGTCGGTTACAAAACTTGTAGAGTCAGGAGAGGTAATGGACGGTTATTAGAGTCGAAGAGTTAGTGGGCAGTTACAAAATATTCCATTTATTAGCATCAGGGGCCATTTTGAATTTCTCGCTCGAGCGTAGGCATATCCCGCTTAAGCGTGATCGACCAATGGGTGTACATTTGAGCGTTTAAATTCATCTCGCTTAGGCGCTCTCAATATTCGCTTAAGCGTGCATCTCCTGATGTAGTATGTACTTCCTCGCTTAAGCGTATTGCTATTTGCTCAAGCAAATTTAAATTACAATCCAATCAGTTGTTGCTCGCCTGAGCGTGTATCTGTCACGCTTGAGCGTGATATTCATAATTGGTACCTGATGCTAATATCAACTTCTCGCTTAAGCATGAAGTGCTTTTACTTTAAGCGTGGCCTCTCGCTTAAGCGCAGAATATCACGCTTGAGCGTGATCGGGTTTATTTTGTAGAAAAATCCTTTTGTATTTGTGCCACGCTTAGAGCTTGAGTCCCTCGCTTAAGCCTGATATGGATAGTGTGTGGCTCACCTTGGCTCGCTTGAGCGAGTATATCCAGTGCTTGAGCGTGGGATGACTTACTTTGTCTCGCTTAAGCGAGAGTCTTCACGCTTAGGCGAGATGTTTTCCTGATGCTCTCCCAATCTGTTTAAGCATACCTTTTTACTTTTGCTTCTTTGAACAGATTCAGCTTGACCATGGTTAAACAATCTCAAGCTCCAGTTATGTTTGTCTTTGTTTGAAACTTGATTTTTTATTTGGATTTCTCTTGATGAGTGACCTACAAAATAAACAGAACCTTTAATAATATTTAAAGTAAAATTCTCATGAAAAGAAAGCATAAAAAAATAAAAAAATTGGGTTGCCTCCCAATGAGCGCTTGTTTATCGTCTTTAGCTTGATGCCTGAGTTTGATCATGGATCCTTCAGTAGAATATTGGTGGTGACCTTCTCCACCTCTCCTCCTAGATAGGGCTTTAGTCTTTATCCATTCACAACCCAAGTTCTTTCAGACTTAGGGTCCTGTAATTCAACAGCCCCATAAGATTTCACCTCCTTCACAATAAAGGGTCCTGACCATTTAGACTTGAGTTTTCCTGGAAACAGTTTCATCCTTGAATTGAAAAGAAGAACAGATTGTCCCTGGTGAAAACTTTTCTTCATGATGTGCCTATCATGGTAAGCCTTCATTTTATCTTTATAAATCCTTAATGAGTCATAGGCCTGATTCCTCAATTCTTCTAACTTGTGCATCTGGATTTTCCTCTCTTCAGCTGATGCCCTTGGGTCATAATTGAGTGCTTTCATTGCCCAAAATGCTTTATGTTCAAGTTTGACTGGAAGATGGCACTTTTTTCCATATACCAATTGATATGGTGAAAATTTAGTTAGTGCCTTGTAAGCTGTTCTATAAGCCCATAGAGCGTCGTCCAGTTTCAATGACCAATCTTTTCTACTTTAACTGATTGTCTTCTCCAGTATCCTCTTAATTTCTTTGTTGGATACTTCTACTTGGCCATTGGCTTGCGGATGGTAAGGGGAGGTTACTTTGTGCTTGACTCCATAATGTTCTAGGCATCGTTGGAGTTGGGTGTTGCAGAAATGAGAGCCTCCGTCACTTATCAACACTCTTGGAGTGCCAAACCTGCTGAAAATGTGTTTCTTAAGAAATTTGATTACAGTCTTGGCATCAGCTTTAGTACATGCCATGGCTTCTACCCACTTTGAGACATAGTCTACTGCCACAATAATGTATTCATTTGAAAATGACATTGGTAGTGGCCCAATAAAATCTATGCCCCAGCAATCGAAGACTTCTATTTCCAAGATGGTGGTTAGTGGCATCTCGTGTCTTCTTGATATGCTACCTGATTTCTGACATGCATCACAGTGCTGCACAAAAACATTAACATCTTTAAACAATGAAGGCTAATAAAAACCTGATTGGAGGATTTTAGCTGTCGTCCTTTCCCCATTAAACTGTCCTCCATAGGGTGAGCTGTGGCAGTGCCATAAGATGCTCTTAGCTTCTTCTTGAGACACACACCTCCTCAAAATATGGTCTGATCCAAGTTTAAACAGGTAAGGATCGTCCCATATGAATTGTTTTGCATCTTTTAAAAATTTTTTCTTCTATTGCCATGAAAGATCATCAGGCAATGCTCCAGCAGCCTTAAAGTTGGCCATGTCTGCAAACCATGGCCTTTCTTTCATCATTAGTAGCTTTTCATCAGGAAATTCTTCCTTCACCTCAGGTTAGAGTAGTGTGACTTCCTGATTGACAAGACGGGACAAGTGATCTGCAATAAAATTTTCACTGCCCTTTTTGTCTTTGACTACTAGGTTGAATTCTTGCATCAACAAGATCCATCTAATTAGCCTGGGCTTAGAATCAGGTTTATTCAGCAGATATTTAATAGCAGCATGGTCAGTAAAAATAGTGATTTTGGAACCAATCAGATAAGGTCTAAATTTTTCCAGGCCATACACTATTGCTAAGAGTTCTTTTTCTGTTGTTGCATAATTTGTTTGTGCAGGGTTCAAAACTTTGCTAGCATAGTGTATGACATGAAAAACTTTTGCCTTCCTTTGTCCTAATACGGCCCCAATAGCATAATCATTGGCATCACACAACATTTCAAAGTCTAATTCCCAATCAGGGGCAACTATTACTGGTGCACATGTTAGTCTATGTTTCAAGGTCTCAAATACATGTAAATAAGAATTGTTAAAAACAAAAGGAGTGTCTTTGTTTAAGAGATTACTCAAAGGCTTTGCAATTTTTAAGAAGTCCTTGATGAATCTTCTATAGAATCCTGCATGGCCCAAGAAGCTTCTTACTCCTTTCACGTTCCCTGGTGGTGGTAATTTCTCAATTACTTCCACTTTTGCTTTGTCCACTTCAATGCCTCGTTTGGAGATTTGATGTCCTAACACAATGCCTTCAGTGACCATGAAGTGGCACTTTTCCCAATTTAAAACTAAATTGGTGTCCACACATCTTTTCAGTACTATGGTCAAATTCTTCAAACATTGATCGAATGATGGACCAAAAACAGAGAAATCATCCATGAAGACCTCAATGCATTTTTCCACCAAATTAGAGAAGATAGCTAGCATACATCTTTAAAATGTTGCAAGAGCATTACATAACCCAAAGGGCATTTTTCTGTATGCAAACACCCCAAAAGGACATGTAAATGTTGTTTTTTCTTGATCTTCTGGTGCAACTGCTATCTGGTTGTAGCCTGAGTAACCATCCAGAAAGCAGTAGTATGCTTGTCCTGCAAGTCTTTCCAGTATTTGATCCATGAAGGGTAGAGGAAAATGATCTTTCCAGGTTGCAGTGTTCAGTTTTCTGTAGTCGATACACATCCTCCATCCTGTGACTGTTCTTGTAGGGATCAATTCATTTTTTTCATTTTGTATAACGGTGATTCCTCCTTTCTTCGGAACAACCTGCACAGGACTTACCCAAGAGCTATCAGAAATTGGATAAATTATACCAGCTTCTAGTAATTTAATTACCTCCCCTTTCACTACTTCCTTCATGGTTGGATTCAAGCGTCTCTGTGGCTGAGCAATTGGTTTAAATTCTTGTTCCATGCAAATGTGATGCGTACAGTAGGCTGGGCTTATTCCTTTCAAATCTTCCAGTCTCCATCCAATTGCTATTGAGTGCTCTTTCAAGAATTGAATCAATTTCCTTTCTTCTGTACCTATCAATTCCCTATTAATAATAACAGGTTTTTGGTTATCATCATCAAGAAAAACATATTTCAGGTGTGAAGGTAAGGCTTTTAACTCCACTTTTGGTAGGACAACTTCTTTTGTCTTCTCTGACAACTTTTCATAATGAATTTCTTGTTGAATGTCATGTTTGTCCTCCTTTGAGTTTCCCCCATCTTCATCCATTGTTCCATTTGCTTCAATGTTTAGCTCACCTAGTGGATCTTTATTGAGCCATTCGCTGGTTTGTTCTCTGAAGGCTTCTTCTTCAATGTCAATTTTGAAGCATTGTTGCTTTTCCTTTGGATACTTCATTGCATCAAACACATTGAAGTTTACTTCCTCATCTTGCACTCTTACTTTTAGCTTTCCATCGTCCACATCAATAATTACCTTTGCGGCCTTCATGAAGGGTCTCCCCAGAATGAGAGGCACTTTTGCATCTTCTTCAATATCCATTATGACAAAATCTACAGGAAATACAAACTTGTCAACTCTTACCAGCACATCCTCAGCTATGCCATATGGAAACTTCATGGATCGATCCGCAAGTTGGAGGGTCATCCGTGTTGGCTTCACCTCAAGATCTCCAATTCTTTTCACCATTGAGAGGGGCATTAGGTTAATGCTTGCTCCCAAGTCTAAGAGTGCTTTTCCTACTGGTAAAGTAACAATAGTCACTGGGATTGTAAAACTTCCGGGGTCTTTTATTTTTTGTGGCAGTTCTTTTTGAATGATGGCACTGCATCCTGCGGCTAGTTCCACTGTTTCTTCGGAAAATCTTTTCTTTTTTGTTAATAGCTCCTTCATGAACTTTGTGTAAGTTGGCATTTGCTCCATGGCTTCCATAAAAGGTATGTTTATTTGCAACTTTTTGAAGATATCTATAAATCTTGCAAATTGCCTCTCCTTGTCTATTTTTGAAGGGTTCTTTGGATACAGCAAACTTTTCAGTTGTGGTGCCGGGTCGTCCACCTTCTTCTTCCCTTTTTTTATTTCTTTCTTTTTTTCTTTTTCAACTTCCTCCTTCATATGTACATCTTTAATTTTTTTATTTTTCTTTTCACTAACTTCCTCCTTTGTTTCTTTTTCAAAATGTTCTTCCATTTCCACCTTGTCACCCTCTTTTTGTTGTCCAATGACCTTCCCACTTCTTGTTGTGATTGCTTTGCATTGCTCCTTCGGATTTGGGTGTGTATTGGCTCCAAATTGAGAGTTAAGATGCTCTGCGATTTGACGAGCCAATTGCCCCACTTGAGTCTCCAGGTTTCTTATTGAAGCATCGGTGTTTTTCTGATTGGTGATTGAGACCTGTATGAATTTTTCTAGAGTGTCCTCTAGTTTTGATGTCCTTTCTGTCAAGGAAGGGCCTTGCTGATAAGGTTGTTGTCTGTTAGACGTGCCTGCTTCTTGCTTCCATCCACCATTTTGATTATTTCTCCATCCCTGTGAAAAATTGTTAGAGTAAGCATTGTTATTGAAGTTACCCTGCTTACCTTGGTTATTCATATATAGGATGGATTGGTCTCTTTACTCTCCTTGGCAATGTCCATTCTGATGTTCTCCTCCACAAAAATCACATCTCATTTGTGCTTGTTGGTTTCCTGTAGAGGATTGTACAGCATGCAGTTGTTGAGGGAGTTTTTCCATTTACTGTGTCAGAGCTTCAATTTGTTGTGTAAAAATTTTATTTTGAGCCAAAATGGCATCTGTTGTATTGAATTCCAACATTCCCTTCTTTTGGACTTGTGTTCTGTCATGCTGAGCTTCGTAATCTGTGGATGATAATGCTTCAATAATCCTTGTAGCTTGCTCTACATCCACTATCATCATGGTTCCTCCAGCTGCTGCATCCAGTATCATTTTGGTATCTGCTTTAAGTCCACTGTAGAAGATATTCAATTGGGCAATATCTTCTAAACCATGGTTTGGGCATCTTCTTAAGAGAGATTTGAAACGTTCCCATGCCTTGCAAAAGGGTTCATTATGGCTTTGTTTAAATGTTGTAATATCTGACTTAGCCTTGATAAATCTAGATGGTGGGAAAAATCTGTGTAGGAATTTCTCCTCCACTGTGTCCCAACTGTTCAGTCTTTGATTTGGGTGCGACTGGAGCCATTCTTTAGCTTTACCTGCAAGAGAAAAAGGGAACAATCTTAGATACGCTGCTTCAATTACTTCCTGTTCAAAGCCCATTGTTCCTACTAATTCATAGAATGTGGCCAAGTGAGTGTATGGATCTTCACTGGACATTCCATGGAATTGATGGGAACTAATTAAACTAAGAAAGGCAAGTTTCATTTCTATAGCCCTGATTGTATTTGGTATAGCAATGCTTGAGTAGTGTCTAGGTCCTTGTTGCAGAGTGTAATCTCCAAGTGTTCTCCTTGGTGGGTTTTGGTTGTTGCTGTTGACATCCATTGTATGAGAGGAGGTTTGTCCTGCTTGGAAGTTCTGTTGGGCTTTCTTTATTTTCTTGAGGAACCTGTCTATCTCTAGATCGAATGCAAATTGTTCTTTTGTAACCTGTCCTCTCAAGATCATAAATCAAGTACTAAAAATAGCAAAGTTGCTACAAAAATTAAAAACAAATTGAAAACAAATTTATTTACACTGTCTTGTCCATTCAATGCTAAAATATTCAAACTTAAATCACCTCCTCGGTAACGGCGCCAAAACTTGATGAGGTACTTTTCATATATTGGAATGAAGAGTTCAATGAAAGAGAATCAAGTTTGTATAATATGAACTCAATGTAATACTTGTGCCAAGTTTAAACACAGAAGTTGTAATACAGTATAGTTATCGTTCCACTGGGGAGGTGTTAGAATAAAGATCTTAGTTTTGAATTGATTAGGCAGAAGGTTTTTATTTTGTTTTGTTGTGAATGATGTTGAATAAAAAAGTGAATAACTAACAGAGAATAAAATTTGCAAAAGATACAGTGAATGGTTTTTGAGAGAAATCAATTTTGTAAAATAGGGATTGGCTTCATCACATCTTCACCTTCTGTAAGCTGCATAAGTTTTTATATAAGTAAATCAAAAAGATAATTTCTACGTCACAATCACAGTCATTTGTATTGATCCCTCGACTACAAAATTCATAAGAATGATTTCAAACCGCTGATCCCTCAGTCACTTTGAAATCATCCCAGCATTATCAATCGATTGTTTTGACGTTTATTGCGTTAGACGCCATCCCTGGCTACCTATTCACAATAAGTATTTCTTTCAGATCTGCTTTCAAAATTCACTTCCCAGCATACTTGAGAAAACTTAAAACAAGAAAATAGTGATCAAGTACTTTCAGGCATTAAACATAGAAGGAAATACAGAAACTTATCAAATCTCATTACTAAATAAAAACTTACAACAACATTACTTCAGTGTTGAATGGATTACAGCCAATCCCATAAGGGAGTTTAGTTACTCATGCTTTGCATTTTCACCTTCAAAATATGAATACAGAAAATAATGGAAAAGGTTGGATTGTGAGGGAAATACAGGGGATGAATTTGATGCTTGATGTCCTATTTTCTGCTTGATTTATAGGAGTTATGGTTCAGCTTCCCTTGCTACTTGCATAGACCCCATGAAGGAATATTCAGAGACATGCAGAAACACGAGAAAATGGTTGAGTTGGCATCGCACCATTGGTGAATATTAAAATAAAAATCCCATACTGCATGAGTCACGCTTGAGCTTGATAGTCATGCTCAAGCGTGGAAGGTCCTGATGCTCACTGTTTTCTTCTCGCTTAAGCTAAGAATAGCCACGCTTAAGCGTGTGCTTGTTGTGCAGAATGTTCAACTCACGCTCAAGCCAACACTCAGCCTCGCTCAAGCGCGTTCGGGTTCACGCTTGAGCGTCCCCTTATCACGCTCAAGCGTGGGGGGTCTGATGCTACTTGCTTTCTTTTAATCCATGCCCAGGGTCACGCTTAAGCGAGCTCGGGCTCGCGCTTAAGCGTGTAATGCTATTGTTGTGTTCTTCAATTTCGCTTGAGCGCAAGGGCAGCGTAGGCCTTCTGTTTCTTCACCAACTTGTCACGCCCAAGCTATCAGTTTGCGCTTAAGCGCGTGGCATCTTTACGCTCAAGCGTGCAGTGTGCCACGCTCAAGCGTGCCTGCTTGCTGCTTTGGTGCTTCTTTGTTTTTTTGTAAGGCTTTTGACAACTTTCTTCAATGATTTTAATAATTCAAGATTCTTTACACAATACACTATTTATAATCAAAATCATGCTCAATTATTTACTAAATCAGTTAAGTTCCTTTCAAAAATGAGTTTAATTGAAGCATGAAATCAATGCAAAATAAGCACTTATCAGGTGTTAGAGCGGATTGGTGACGTTGCTTATTGGATAGCACTCCCTCCGCACCTTGCTAATTTAGACAATGTATTCCACGTGTTGCAGTTGAGGAAATATGTCCATGATCCTCTGCACGTGATTCCTATGGACGAGATTGATGTACGTGAGAATTTATCTATTCCTCCTGTTTTCGTTCGCATTGTCGGGCATTCCGTGAAGAAATTACGGAACAAGTTGGTACCCTTGGTGGAGGTCGCTTAGAAACATGGAAATGTGGAGACGTTTACATGGGAACGTGAGGACGATATCAGAGAATGATATCCCCACGTGTTCGAGTCCGGTAGGTTAAATTTCGAGGGCGAAATTTTTCTTTTTGGTGGGGTTGATTGTAACATCCCAAAATTTTAAAATAGAAGATTAATTAAGGAAAATAAATATTGACGAATTGAATGTGAATTATTTAATGTCCCAACATGTTGAAATAAATTAAACTAAAATTTTTGGGGACTGTTGGTGAATTATGGAGACCGGTTAAGCTGAAAATAAGTCCGGTTGAGATATGGGTGTCGGACCAAGTGTCTCTGATTGAGATAATATTGGTCAGGGCTATTAAGGATAATATTGGGAATCCAAATGTGTGTTCGGTATAATTTTTAGATGAAGTATTGAGCCCAAACAGAGAGCCTGTGTATGAGAAAACGATGAATTTTAATGAATGAAGCTAAAAATAAACCCAAAAGCCTAAAATTTCCTTCTCCTATTCACGTGTACACGCTGAAGCTTTTGGCAAGCACACTCTACTTCTTCTTCTCTTCACCTTTTCTCCATTCTCTCTTCTCCCCTTTTTCCAAACCCCAAGCTAAAGTGGTGCCACCTTCACTCTCCTCCATTTTTGTTTGAAAGAGGCCGAAAGGAAGACCATTGAAGCTGAAGTTTTCTTCCTCTTCTCCTTCATTTTCGCAGCCATTCTTTTCCCCTCAGAACCCATTTCATTTTGGGTGTGAGGTAAGCTCCCTTCATCATTTTTAGAAGGGTTAATATTGATATTATGAGATGTTATGATTTGGGGGAGTCATGCATGTGAATGGGTATTTATTGGACATTTAATGCTCATTCCCTAGAATGGGTTATCATAAATGCAAGTGTTTGTGAGAGGATAATGGTGGTGGGTGCATTAATGATGATGGGAAGTGAAGGTTTATGATGTATTAATGAATGTGGTTGGGTTTTAGAGAAAACCCTAACTTTAATATTTAGGGAAAAATGAATAACATTAGTGCAAGAGAATATTTGTGAAGGATTGTATGTTATGATGGATATGAATATGGATAAAGGAGGTTATATGAAGGTTGGGGATTATACTCGTTTTGTAACCTTTTAAATTTAATGGCGGTGGCTTGATGGGAAGGAATTCCCGAAGCCTAATAAATAATGAAAATGAGATTATAGCATGTCTTGTACATGTCAAGAAGTGTTAAATATAATGATGATTAATTAAGAGTTGAAATTGTGTCGTAAATGGGTGATTAATTAGGATTTTACATGTGTGACTATGTAGGAAACGACCCCATCGACGAGGCAAAAATGTCAAACCGCGTTGATCACTACTTCACTTGAGGTAGGAGGGGGTAACTATTCTAAATGCATGATTTCATACATTGATGATGTGAGAATATGTATATATATGATTACTTAATGATTGTTTGAATGGATGATGTGATGATGTTATGATTTGAATGCATTTAGAATGATAATTGTTATGTGGCATTGTGTTTAGGATAATATTGTGATGTGGTGATGGTATTATGATGATGAAGTATGTTGATGGTTTGAGACCATGTATGAATGGAAATCTATAATATAGAATATCCCAAAGATGTGTGTATGATTTATTGAATGTGTATGCCACTAACGATTAATGTGAATAAGTCCCAAAGAGAATTGGGATTGGATGAGAATGATGAGGGTATTGAAATCCACCAAGTGGTGGTGGTGAATGATTAAATGTGGAGTGGCATCTAGGATGCATAGTGTGAGGATGCACTTGATTTGCATTTACATTGCATTCATGGCATATCACAGCTGTCTATGTGGAATATTAGGGGGTTCCACTAGGTGGGCCCAGTGGGAGGGAGGCTCAATGCACGAGCGTAATGTTATTTTCCCTTGTGACTCGGTGTGTGAGTCACGAAGCTGTCCGTAATTTGGTGACGAGGTACCCTATGTGGCGGGCCCAGTGGGCTGGCGGCTCTATGGTGAGTGAGCTACCTCGGTGTCTGACGGGGCACGGCTCTCTCGATGTGTGTTCGGGAGGGGCCCGTAGCACTTGTGGCAATTGAGGCCACGAGGTTGATCCGTAAGTCACGAGGTGACTAGTGCTATGAATGGGCGATAGCGGTTTGGTACCAGTAAAAATTATGATGGTGTAAGCATGCATAAATTGAGATATATGTGTACATATTTTTCTACTGCAGTAGAGGCATAGTAGCACACCTATGCTTGTCCTACAATTGAATGAATGTTGTATTCCCACAGCCGGATCCGTATTGTTTGATGAGAAATCCTTGTACATATGCATTAGCTTTAAGAGCAATTGCATGTAGTTGGAGATATGCCTAGTTGGAAGCCCATAGTGGCAAATGGATGAATAAGAATTGGAAAGAGAGAGAGTTAGATACTAACCCTATGTATGTATTTGGTGAACCAAATGAATGAAATTTGTGAATGTATACTCGAGATTATGAAATATGTTTGGAGATGATATATGATGTTGTATGAGATGTGTTATATGAACAAGTGTACATGTATTTCATCATAATGTATGACTTTAATTCATTTGGGTTATGTTACTCACCTCCTCGTTGCTACTTTTAAAGTTGATATAGGTATGATGTAAATCCTACTGCTTTGGAGGCCGAGTTTGAAGAAGGTAAATATGGATGGAAATGTGTAAGCCTTGGCCGGCATGAAATCATTTTGTGGAGTATATGGTGTTCATATACTCAATTTTGTAATTAGTTGATAATTTTGGAGGTGATGGAAGAAAATTGGATATGTGTGTATGGCCAATTTTCATTCATGACCCAAATAATGTAAAGGATATATTAGTGGCACTTGATGGTGTCAATTGAATGAAGAAATGTGTGTATGTGTGTTTGTACCATTATATAGAGCATGTTAAATGTTGTCTAATTTTATGAAAGAATGAAAGTTTATGCAAAAATTTATGTTTTGTTGATCACATGAATTGGTGTGTTGGATTCCCTATGATTTCATGAATTAGAATGGCCTTAGGAGATACTGATGAATGAGACAAGTTATGAATGTGTTATATAATGTGTAGACCATGTTGAATGTAAATGGTTTGTAATAGAATGAGTTTTGGCATGGTGTGTTGCATCAAAGGTGTACAATTTCACATTTCTGCATAAACTCTGTAGAACTCGCTCAAGCGAGTGTGAATCTCGCTCAAGTGAGATTGACATGAAACAGAGGTTTGGCCTCTGGCCTGTCTTCGCCCAAGCGGGCGACAATCTCGCCCAAACGAGATTGTTAAGGAAACAGAGGAATCGTCACTGGCCTGAATTCGCTCAGGCGAATGGCCATCTCGCCCAAGCGAGATTGATGAGGAATCAGAGGTTAGCCTCTGGATGATTTTTGCTCAGGCGGTTGGATGGTCGCTCAAGCGAGGAGGGCACCAATTTGATACTGGACGATTTTCGCCCAGGCGAGGGTGCCTCGCCCACGTGAAAATTGACCAGAGAGTTACTAACGCTTCTGGAACAATATCACTCGAGCGAGTCATGATCCGCTCAAGCGAGCTTGGTACCTGATACTTACCTCCTCCTTCGCTCAAGCGTTTCGCTGATTCGCTTAGGGGTTTCCTTTGCATATGGCTCAAGCGAGGCAAGTCTCGCTTAAGCGAGATCGACCCCTGATGCTTGAATTTTCATTCGCTCAGCTTTTCTCCACTTCGCCCAAGCGTGACTACGCTGGCTCGCTCAAGCAGATGGGGTTCTCGCTTAAGCGAGTGTCACCTTGATGCCCTTTTTCTTTTAATTTCAATTAATTACATTTCCTTTGTAATAAATTGCATTAATGTATTATTTTTAAAGGAGTTTGAACCCAATATGGATCCTGGAATTTCATGAGGTCCTTTCCCTTAAATTTTATTTTCGCAACAACTTAATTTAATTAATTCTTCCATTATTTTTAATTTGAAAATTATCATAAAATGATCTGCTTAATTTACCCTCTCATATCTTCATGAGTGGCTTATCATAGGTCTAGGTGTTTTATAAAAATGCTTCACCACTTATTTTCTTTCATTGAATTGTGATGTATAAAAACACGAAAAATTTACCCCTACTTTTGGGGGCGTCCCAGGTTGCATTTAAGTTTCTTTCATTCTTAGTTTGCCTCATTAATTCCTTTCTTAATAGCTTTATTATTTTCACCCTTTATTGTTTGTCATATTCAAGTTTGTCTCATAAACTCTAACTTGGTTTACCTTTTAAAATGTACCTTTTATTGTTTGTCTTTTTCTATTCTTGAGTTTTGTCCTAGAATTTTCACTCCTTTGAAATTCTTGAGATAAGACAATCACTTTCATCTACAGGGGTAGCATCTTGGATCAAAGAGATAAGGATTGAGTTATGTTCTAAGGAAACTTGGGCGTTCGTTCTGAAAGGACTTGAGTGTAAACACCTTGAGTGAATAAACACTAAAGTGAAAAAAAATACAAAAACAAATCAAAAACATAACTTTTGTGCTAACCAATTTTTCTTTGAGTTTAAATGTTTTGTCTAGCTTGGTGGATTCTTTAGAACTTGAAGGGTCTTAAAGATACTTGAAGATAGTGGAAAGCACATAGAAATACTTATTCATTTCATTTTGCATTTCATTTTCCTTGTATTTTGGGAAATATTTCTTTACTTTAATTTTTTTAGTCCATGTATTTGGACTTAAGAACTTTTGACTCTAGACTTAAATTAGAATTTTTTTAGTTTAACTAGGAGTAGTGTGCTTAGGTACTAATTTACTTTTTTTGCACAAAATACTAGTCTTGCTTGTTTTTTTTTTGCTTAACAATTTTTGAAAATTTGTATCATTGTAGTACCATGTCTTCATCTAGGAAAATTAAGAAAGATAAAACACTTGCACAGTTTTAGGTCTTAATAGAACAATTAGGTGTCCTTTATTCTAAACTGGTTTCTTATGAGTCAAAGGGTGAGTATACCACAGATAAGAAAAACAAAAGAATAAAGAAGGTCCTTGAGCTTATCTATAGCAAACTAAAACAAATATGAGAATATATTGTAAATTTTTATATGATAGAAAATAAGAAAACCAGTTTGTGTAAAAAAGAAAAAGAAATAGAAAAATTAAGGAAAAAACATAATAAATATATGGATGAAAAATTGCAACATTATTGGAGAGAATATGATAGGTATGTGTAAAAGAAAAAGAGATAAATAGTAAAAATAAAAACAAAGGCACTAAGGTGTATGATAATAACTTGTCTTTAGATAACGATAGTGTTTTAACAGAAAGTTACCTTAATCATAGTCTGCATATCCCTATCATCAATAACAGTGATACACCTCAAGAAGACCATAAAGTGGTAGAAGAATCCTTTCTAATTTCTCTTATGCCTAGTGAAAAGACTTGGTCCCCTATAGTATATAGTTCCCTTTGGGTTAGTTCTAGGAGGTACATAATCACCATCGAATCTTATAGGATTGGAATATGTTTTTACTCTTTTGAATTAACACTCCTAAAAGTCATTTCCTATGTTATTATGCTACATAGTAGAATTTTTATAGGATTAACATTTTGTCCATCATATAACATGTCCATTTCATTACATTTTGGACAATATAGTACATATAAACATATTAATATTATTCATTTTAATAGAAGTTTATTCAATGAGCTAATTGCATCTTTTCAAGCATTACCTGCTATAGCCCCTAGTTTAAACTCTATTTCAAAATATGATCCTCTTCAAACATCACATTTATTCATCATTCATGATATCCATAGACATCGCATGCTTGTACATAAATTTCATCTAGTGTGTTACTTAAGCATGCCATACATATAATCATCTTTAGGAGTAGTAGGCATCCATATACTTTTGCATGTATATTCTTATAGGAATATCTCATTGCATTTTTTGATGATCATTTTGTTCAAACAATGTCACAAATAAAAAGGTTAATCTTTGATCCTGGTGGCTAACATCATATATTTTCTTCTTTTGCCTTTGTTTTTCTTTCACTTTTGTTTTCCTTTTCATTTTTCACAACTCATTTTGTTCTCTCTTCATCTCGTAGGTTTGTCTTACTTTGAGCATTGTCTTGAGGATTTTTAGGATTTAAAGACTAACCCTCTTAAAGATGGGGGCATGACACCAACATCACTAGGGCCTCCTTTGAGCCATTCTTTACACTTTGTTAAGATTTTTGTTAGAAATATTATTTTATTTGGAATTGATTAGGTTTAGAAAATAATTGATATTTTGGGCCTTTCATGGTCATAATTTTCATTTTGGGCCACTTTTGGGCCTTGTATAGGTATATACTGGCTTTGGGCCACTTTTGGGCCATTTATTTTTAGATTTTAGGCCTTGGGTTAAGCTTTTACAAGCCCACCCAAGCCAATTACGAAATTCCAAAGCCTATATATAGGCCTTTCTCCTATAAAAATACACATCAGAATTCAATTGAAGAAATTTAGTGTGAGAAAGTGAGTTCTCTCTCTTAGTCTCTCCCTTGTGCTTAGCACATTACCAAATACCTTATCCTTAGGTTTCCTCCTCTAGGGTGGCGATATAGGACTTATCTCCTCCTAGAGAAGTGACGCCCAAATCTACCCTTCCTCCATAACAAACACCTTAATTTAGACCACCACATTCCTAAGGTTTCTCCATCTCCAAACATCAACAAGGAAATTGGACCCTGTAACAGCCCTGATTTTTTAGAATAGGAACCCAAGCTCTCTGGACCTCCGAGAATACCTTACTATGTCTTTTAGGAGAGTTGAGGCCTCGGCCTGATCCCTAGATTACTCTAAGTATGAGAAAGTGAGACCCTAGGAGAATATCAGTAGTGAGCAGCCTAGTTAGATGAGATAAATGAGTGATAGAAGATATGTTTAGTTAGATGGAAAGAGAATTTATTGACTTGGTAGTGATTTATGTGAGGAGATAATCATGTTTGATTTAACATTGAGACTGTTAATGAGATGAATATGCATTCTTGTTATTGATGTTGGATTGATGAAATAATGATTAATGAATGATGTTTTAGTGAGTGATTCTTTTTAGTACAGGCAACTATCTATTAATTTTAGCAATAAGTGATTAAGAATATTTAGATTTATTTAAGTATGAAGCTAAATTTTGAGGTCAGGTAATTATTATAGCCTCAGATTTCATAAGACATTAATTAACCCTTTAATAGAGGTAATTAGTAGATAATATCTTATTTTGATATTGACCGATTAATGGATTCTATATTTTAATAAGATAAAATAATTAGATAATATTTATTTTGATGCCTAATATTGTTAATAATAAGTTCAAAATATAAAAGCTTATTTATAATGGGGTTTAGTTAAAAGATTAATTAGTTATTATTAATATTCAAATAATAAATATCATCGGTTCCTTGGATTTGAACTTTAAGACCCAACCAGAGGTCAGACTCTGACCTTTTGATCTGAGACTAGTGATCCAGTAGGAAAACTAGTTCTGTTAGAATCCTTCCGTAAAGAATCAAGGGTGTCTGACTTGGCCTAACCGGCATAATCAAAACCTTTAATTTATCCTATGTTTGATTATGCATATACTTTGGGATATCCGATGGCGGCATGGTTAATCTCTGGTGACTCGTTTCAATGTTTTAGGAACTTTTCCTGAAGAGGCCAAAGCATGATTCAGACTCTATCATCCTCGTTTTTATATAAATTGGTTTCCTCAAAAATCGCTTTAAAACTCGACCTGAAAACCTTTAGTGTTTTGGACCCAACTTTTGTATACGATCTTGGAATTGAACGATTTTTTCTCAATCTCTTTGTTTTGAAAAGATCTTCAATCTTTGTTTCTAGCGCCGAACTCCGATTCCTACTCTGTCAAGCCCAAAATGAAAGATTAAGTATGTTCACCTCAACATTCCATCGTTTGGATGTTTTATCCTGCGCATGGTTCAGTAAAAAATTCATAACTCTTTCATAGACCTTCGATTCGCATAAACTTGGTGAAAAAATCTGCGTAGTTAAATTATCTACATTTTTTGTGTAAATCCTTCTAGATCAGTACATTTTAATGGATCTTTACAACCCCTTAGTTGTTTCATCACAATGCTGTCAGTCTTCGGTAAAGTTCACATATCTCCCTTGTTTGGTGCTTGAATTTCTTCGTTCTTTTTGCTATGGATCCGTATCAAAGAGATCTACAATTATCATGATGGTCACGAAACCAAATTCTCAAAGGCGAATTAATGGTGAATTCATTTCCGAAGCCATAGCTGATTTAGGAGCTTCTGGAGCATCCTGTCGTAAATCGGGTATATCTCGGGCTACCAATCTTGGATCGTTGCAAATGATATATCAAATTTGAGTGCTACGAATCTTGGATCTTGTAGCATCCTATCCCATGAATTATTGTATATTTTTTAAATACTCTGAAATGGGAACTAGTTATTCGTTGGGTATCCGATTTTCAGTACCCTAAATTATTTTTCTGACATCGCCAACATGTGACAACTGTCATCTCCACCTTCTACATCATGCCACCTAGCTTCTACATGGAAACCTCAGAATAACTCCTTCTCTTGCAAGGACTTAACAACTTCTTTAACAAGTTATCACGTGTCATGACTACATGTTACAATGACATGGCTATCATCATGCCATACATCTTATGTAATTGCTAACCTCTACTCCAAATTCACGTTCCTTGCTCACACCTCATCATTACTTAAAAATTCTTCTTTCCTCTTTAATCTTCCTCTTTGACTCTCTAGAGCAAAAGGCCACTAAACCCGTAAAATCCATTCATCATCTCTTTCTCTTTCATATTTGCTTGTTCTTCCTTTCTCTAAAATTCCAGCCACCACTTAAAAACATCCTCCACCAGCCCCTCCTAACCTTCAAAAACCACCATGAGACCTACCATTATTCTCCTCTCCTCACGACCTCACAATCTATGAACACTACCACCTCTTAAATCCACCATTTTCTTCCCATTTCCGCTAAGACCTGTGGTTGCCTCCTTCCACTTCAGCTACATTTGGCCTCTATCCTCCACCATGGGACTTCCATGAATGCTTCCACGGTCCCCAGAAGTCATTGCGTTCCTCCGATCTTTGATCCGTGAACACCGTCTTTTGATCGGTAAGTGATCGGTGACCCTTTTCCATTCCGATTTCAAATTCTCTTTATGCTTCTTTTTCTCTTAAAATTTTCATGGCTATTTTCTTTTGTTCTTTATTGTCCATGACCAAATCTCACTCCCTTTTCTCTTGCATGTTCGATTCCTAAGGCCCCGGAGGCGATCAGCAGCAATCAACGCAATGTATCGAACGATCGGTCATTTTTTGGAAACCGATTCCTTAACTTTCTTCAATTTTTCATAGTTTTCTCCTTTGACTTCCTTGTTGACCATGATGTGCTCCATTCCTTTTGATGGTTGCATGTTAAGATTTTAGATATTGAAGTGTGATTGACGGCGATCAATGAGTGATTCCGGATGTTCAGTGGATTTTCAGCATCTGATTCCCTTGCCTCCTTCAAAACCGAAACTGCCCATTGAGGTAAGGGGGTTTTTCCTCCTTTGATTTTGTTTAAATTGTTCCATAATGTCGCTTTAGTATTCAGGAACCACCATTTCAAGTTTCATCGCGATCCAACCGTTAGATTTTAAACCGCGTGATTTTTTGTAACCGATGGTTAAGATTATCACATTTTTAAGTAATATGTATTTTTATAAATTTTATATGCATATTTCGATGTTCATGTGCTCAGAAGAACTTTTATCACAATCAGAGTTATAAAGAAAAGTTTACTAATTTTAGTGATTAGGCGGACTCGTTGTAATTTGTTATGGTTGTAATATTTAATTTTAAAATTTATGGTGCCATTATGTAATCTGTAATTTATTTCCCCAGTAAGCCCTGCTATTAGGAATTAAATTTATCGTTAAGCATCGCCGAAATTGTTGATATAGCACACTTCAAGAAAATTCACCGACCAGACGGTTACGACATTTTATTTTACTAAGTTTTAAAAGTGGCATTGTTTTTAAATTGTTATAAAGTTTTATAAGAATTAATCAAATAAGTAAGTTGATTTTGAAAAGTGAATAATTTTACTTGAAAAAGTTTTATCAACAAGTGGCATGGTTTAGGCCTGAACAAATTTTTGTAAGCTAAGGATGTGAAAAGGAAACAAAAGGAATTTTTGAAACATAATAAAATGGACATTAGAATTTAGAAAAATTTGTGACCAATTTTAGTGACCAATTTTAGTGACCAATTGAGGTAGAAATGTAAAAAAGACCTTAGGAACTTAATAAAGTAGAGCTAATTTGGAAAAAAGATTTCACTAAGGAATAAAAATTTTGGGTTTAAGGGAAAATAGATAAAAAAGAATTTTAGAGTCCAACTTGGAATAAGTTATAGAGAAAGGGCCTTGATAAATTAATTAAGATAAGAGATAGGTGCTTAAATGAAATAAATGGAATCTTTAGGAATCCAAATAAGGAAATAGGTGTTAGGAGTTAAAAAATTTATTAATCAATAAAACACATGAAAAGCAACTTAGGAAATGTTTATATGGTACATGACCCAAATAATTAACTAAGCAGGAATAACTTTAGGACATGTTATATAAGAAATAAACACTTAAGTTTTAGAACATTAATCACTAATAAGGATAAACGATATGGAAAGAATTTTAGGATTTAGACTTTGGACTAAGTAATAAAAAGAAGTAGGATGATTTATAAATTAAATAACAACTTTTGGTGACTAGGTAATATTTGACCAAGTACATGGTGAGGAGATTAAAGTAGTATCTGGATTCTTAGGCAATAAATCGACATCATAGAGAAAATAAATTTTAGTTGATTAAAAGAATGTAATTAAGGAAGCAAATTAGTTAATAAAGGAAATAAATAAAAAGGTACAAAAAGATTAGTGGTCATGAATCTAGAAAGAACATCACTAAATTGATAATTGTACATAAAGAATTAGTGACCCATTCAGTGACCAAGGGAATGAGATATTCCACTAATGGAGTTTATTCAGATTAGTAAAAGATAATAAACAATAAGACCGCTTGATGATGACTTAAGAGTTCATAATTGGACATCAGGAAATTAAACTTAGTAATAAGAATATCATACATAATTAAATGAATAGAGATATAAATGACTCAATAGTATAAGAAAATCCAATTGTTTCACAAGGCAACCTCACTAAATGTATGATTTAAAATGCTTAGTGGCGACCTAACGTGTAAGTCAGTATATCGAATTTAATACTGATAAGTATGTTGTTCATAAGAAGTCCATGAATAAGAATTAGGGACACATGTTGTTGTGTATGATGTGGTGCCACTAAATGATTATTGATGTGATATGATAATGAATGTGTGAACTTAAGTGAAGTATCTCATAAGTATATTGTGTTTATAAATATTGTGTGATGCACAGATGACTGAATAATAGGAGGTTTCGAATAAGACAAATGAATATGGAAAGTGGTACCGACAGAGGTTCTGAGATGATTAATTATGAAAGTGTAAGAGTTTGGATCCAAGAATGATTAATAGGCGTTATAGCACCAGGGTACCGTGTGATTTCTAGAAATCATGGAATCCAATTTCATTCCTAAGTGTCTAAAAGAATCATTAAAAATTTCCAATGAAGAAAGGAAGGAACTAAACGATACTTGATAAAAGAAAAAGAACTTGACATTAGGAATGAAAGAGAGTCGTTGAGGGGACCCTGCCGACGACCAATGAATGATAGATGAACCTTTGAGTCATGCATCATACATGGTGGATAAGGGTGGATGATTGAATAACTCCCCAGAGCATCTAGTGAAGGGTACACTAAAGAACTCTGGCATCTCGATTCCTTGCTGGCGGTCTTGGAAGTATACCAGGGTAGACCTCGAATGGCTCAGATTCGTACTCGAGGCCAGACAGCCTGGTAAGTCTAGTATACTTTGACTCAGGGTGAGAGTTTCCATAGCCGTGTAGTGCCCATTCTGATGAGATGTGATTAGATTCATTGTTGATTGGACTATGAGTCCTTACCCCTTTTGCGAAAAATAGAATGAGGCGAGCTTCGGTCACTCTAGTGGACAGAAGGATAAGGTGGAATCTGGTAGATAATATGTTGTGAATGGTGGAGGTTCATGCATCATGTTGAGTAATCATATTGATTAAGAAATAAAATTCATGCATTGCATCATTATACTGAGATTTTGATTACTTGTTGATTAATTGTGACTGTACAAACTTTAGTGATTCTAAGGGACGAGTGGAAAGTGGGAATGGTCTGTCAGGACTAATAGTGGTGAGACAACTTAGACTTTATACTAGGAACCCTAAAGACTTCCAGAAGGATTGATTATGATTGATTGGATGATATGGGGCTGGTGTTAGTGATGACACTTCTCGATTATTGTGGAGGAGGACGCTCACCCTTACAATCGTTTTTCAGACCCCAACCAGGCATACTTATCGAACAAGGAATACTCCATATAGAAGAGATGTCAACTGCACTAGGACCAATAGGAGTAGACCTTTAGAGAGAGCCGACTTTGGAGTTTGCACCTATGCAAGTGGACGATGATGATGAGAACAAGAATCTCTAGAAATTCCAGTTTGATGTGCCAATGTACCCAATAGTTGTGGACACGGTCGCTCTTCCAGCTATACTTTAGTTTTCTATAGGCAGAGCCTCTAGATGAGTATGAGCAGGAAGGACCAGTAGACATCCCCGTATAGTAGGGAGTACTGATGATGACATTGATTAAGAGGTATCTATGAGGCATCAGTGAGACTATCCTATGACTTCCTCTGTTGCATCTTTTGGAGTTACATGTAAGGGGACACCGAGGGCTCTATGATCATATCTTCAGTGGCTCAACGTCTCCTAGTAGAGCCATAAGAGGTTTACAGCAGCCAGAGGTACGAGCCAGTTCAGCAAGTTAGCGATTCACTGTCTTCAAGAACGATTCTTGTTGGGTCGTCATGTCCTTCAGACCTGACACAGTTGGTAGCCATCTCAGATGCTCTAGAGTCGCCTAAGTCTGATGATGAGTCCATGAGAGGAGATGTTTGGCTACTAGGTTTAATTGTTTATGCTTCTATGTATTTTGTATAAGGTGCCTGTGTGCCCCTTTCTTATTTCAGTTGTATAGATTTGAAGAGAAGACTTTATGTATGTATGATATAGTCATATAAATATATATATATATATATATGTATATTATGCTTTTGGTTCCACCATCTATTATCTTGTACAAAAAAAAGACTTCTATATTTTTCCAAAATTAGTAACCTCTCAGTTAACTAAGATAGTCTAGTGGAAGAGATTATCTTAGTTAACCGAGGGTGTTACATTGGTGGTATCAAAGCATGGTTGATTTATCAGACTTGGGGTATAGCTCGCTATACCCTGGTGTACTCTAAAATTTGTTGCTTCATAGTCATTAGGACTTGTGTGATAGGAGCTACTTGATTAAGACTCAAGTAATTGAAGCATTAGATGAGAATGCCAAGGGTCGATGACCCAAGGTTGCCCTGGCTATGATGAATGTAGTGAATTTCAGGGGTGAAATTCCTAAAAGGTGGGGAAAGTATAACAGCCTTGATTTTTCAGAATAGGAACCCAGGCTCTCGGGACCTCCAAGAGTACCTTACTAAGTCTTTTAAGAGAGTTAAGGTCTCAGCCTGATCCCCAGATTGCTCTAAGTGTGAGAAAATGATACTCTAAGAGAACGTGAGTAGTGAACAACCTAGTTAGATAAGAGAAACGAGTGATAGATGATGTGTTTAGTGGAAATGTTTAGTTACATAGAAAGAGAATTTATTGACTTGGAAGTGATTTATGTAAGGAGATAATCATGTTTGAGTTAACATTGAGACTGTTAATGAGATGAATATATATTCTTGTTATTGATGTTGGATTAATAAGATAATGATTAATGAATGATGTTTAATTTTAGTGAGTGATTCTTTTTAGTACAGGCAATTGTCTGTTAATTTTAGCAATAGCTGATTGAGAATATTTAGATTTATTTAAGTGTTAAGCTAAATTTTGAGGTCAGGTAATTATTAGAGCCTAAGATTTCATAAGACATTAATTAACCCTTTAATAGAGGTAATTAGTAGTTAATATCTTATTTTGATATTAACCAATTAATGGATTCTATATTTAATAATTTTAATAAGATAAAATAATTAGATAATATTTATTTTAATGCCTAATAATGTTAATAATAAGTTTAAAATATAAAAGCTTATTTATAATGGGGTTTAGTTAAAAGATTAATTAGTTATTATTAATATTTAAATAATAAATATCGCTAGTTCCTTGGATTTGAATTGAGACCCAATCAGAGGTCAGACTCTGACAGCTCAACCCCAGACTAGTGATCCAGTAGGGAAACTAGTCCTGTTAGGATCCTTTCGTAAAGAATCAAGGGTGTCTGACTCTGCCTAACCGACCCAATTAGACCTTTAACGTCTCATACGTTTGATCGTGCATATACTTCAGGATATTCGATGGTAGCATGGTTAGTCTCTGGTGACTCGTTTGAGTGATTTAGGAACTTTTCCTGAAGATACAGAAGCCTGATTCGAACTCTATCATCCCTATTTTTCCATAAATTGTTTTCCTCAAAAATCAATTTAAAACTCGACCCGAATACCTTTAGTGTTTTGGACTCAACTTTTGCATATGATGTTGGAATCGAATAATTTTCATTTTAATCTCTTTGTTTTGAAAAGATCTTCAATCTTCATTTCTAGCTTTAAACATTGATTCCTATTCAGCCAATTCCAAAATCAAAGATTAAGTATGTTCACCTCAAACTTCCATTGTTTGGACATTTTATCATGCGTATGGTTCAGTAAAAAATTCATAACTCTTTCGTATGACCTTCGATTCATGCAAACTTGGTGTAAAAATCTCCGTAGCAAAATTATCTACATTTTTCATGTAAATCCTTCTAGATCAGTACAGTTTAATGAATCTTTACAACCCCTTAGTTGTTTTTTCACAATGTTGGTAGTCTTCGGTAAAATTCACATATCTCCCTTGTTCGGTGCTTGAATTGCTTTGTTCTTTTTGCTATGGTTCCATATCAAAGAGCTCTACAATGATCATGATAGTCATGAAACCAAATTCTCAAAGAAGAATTAATGGTGAATTTATTTCCAAAGCCATAGCTGATCCGGGAGCTTCAAGAGCATCCTTTCGTAAATCAGGTATATCTCAGGTTACTGATCTTGGATCATCGTAAATGATATATCAAATTAAAAAGAAAAAGTAGATCTACAACTTTAATGATGGGATTTTTTTATAATTCCTATCCCATGAATTATTGTATATTTGTTTTAAACGGCCTCCAAAATAGGAACTAGTTATTCATTGGGTATCCGATTTTTTGTACCCTAAATTATTTTTCCGGCATCGCCAACACAGGACACTTGTCCTCTCCACCTTCTACATCACACCAACTAGTTTTTACATGGCAACCTCAGAATAACTCTTTCTCTTGCAAGGACCTAACAACTTGTTTAACAAGTTGCCATGTGTCATAACCACAACATGTTACAATGACATGGCTATCGTCATGCCATACATCTTATGCAATTGCTAACCTCTACCCCAAATTCATGTTCCTTTCTCACACTTTAGCATTACATAAAAATTCTTCTTTCCTCTTTAATCTTTCTCGTGGTGTCTCTAGAGCAAAAGGCCACCAAACCCACAAAATTCATTCATCATCTCCTTCTCTTACACACTTGCTTCTTCTTCCTTCCTCTAAAATTCTAGCCACCACTACAACTTAGATGATGACTTAAGAGTTCATAATGGCACATCAGGAAATTAAACTTAGTAATGAGAATATCATACATAATTAAATAAATAGAGATGTAAATAACTTAATAGTATAAGAAAATTCAACTGTTTTACAAGACAACCTGACTAGATGTACGATTTAAAATGCTTAGTGGTGACCTAATGTGTAAGTCAGTATATCAAATTTAATACCAATAACTATATTATTCACATAAAGTCCATGAATAAGAATTAGAGACACATGTTGCTATCTATGTTGTGGTGCCACTAAACGATTATTGATGTGATATGATGATGAATGTGTGAACTTAAGTGAAGTATCTCATGAGTATATTGTGTTTCTAAATGTTGTGTGTGATGCATGGATAACTAAATAATAGGAGGTTCTGAATAAGACAATTGAATGTGGAAAGTGGTATGGGCAGGGGTTCCGAGATTATTAATTATGAAAGTGTAAGAGTTCAGATCCAAGAATGATTAATAGGCGTTGTAGCATCAGGGTACCTGTGATTTTCTGGAAATTGTGGAATCCTATTTCATTCCTAAGTGTCGGAAAGAATCATTGAAAATTTCCAATGAAGAAAGGAAGGAACTAAATGATACTTAATAAAAAGAAAAAGAACTTAACATTAGGAATGAAAGGGAGTCATTGAGGGGACCCTGCCAAGGACCAATGAATGATAGATGAACCTCTGAGTCATGCATCATACATGGTGGATAAGAGTGGATGATTGAATATCTCCCTAAAGCATCTAGTGAATGGTATACTGAAGAACTTTAACGTCTTGATCCCCTGTTGGCGGTCTTGGGAGTATATCGGGGCAAACCTCCAATGGCTCAGTTTCGCACCCGAGGCTGGACAGCCTGGTAAGTCTAGTATACTTCGACTCAAGGCGAGAGTTTCTATGGCCATGTAGTGCCTGCTCTGATGAGATGTGATTGGATCCATTTTTGATTGGACTATGGGTCCTTACCCCTTTTGTGGAAAATAAAATAAGGTGATCTCTGGTCGCTCTAGTCGACATAAGGATAAGGTGGGATCTGGCGGATAATATGTTGTGACTGGTGAAGCTTCATGCATCATGTTGAGTAATAATACTAATTAAGAAACGAAATTCATGTATTGCATTATTATATTGAGATTGTGATTCCTTGTTGATTAATTGTGACTGTACAAACTTTAGTGATTCAACGAGACGAGTAGAAAGTGGGAATGGTCCATCAGGACCAATAGTGGTGAGACAACTTAGACTATATACTAGGAACCCCAAAGACATCTAGAAGGATTAATTATAATGGATTGGATTATATGGGGCGGGTGTTAGTGATGACACTTCTCGATTGTTGTAGAGGTGGAAGCTCACCCTTACAACCACTCCAGTCCAAAGGCATAAATGCAATGGGAGACAACAAGGGACTAGGTTTGGACATTATTGAGGCATAATTGAGGATTAATGACTGAAAATCTAAGGATTAATGGAATCTGAGTCAAAGGCTTGACGCGCAGCGCCACACCCACGCGTAGTGTTAGGTCCAAACTTCTCCACTATAAATAGGGCCATTTACACTAGTGGAAAAAATGGATATAACAACGGGGATATATTCACGGGTAGAAGAGGATCAGTGATAAAAACATGCGCGGTGGCATTTTTGAAATTATAAGATGAACGTTTTAATCAGAGAAAACTATATATCCACGGTTAACATCATAACCTTGAACGTACCCATCAATATATATTCACGGTTGAGGAGTCAACCGTGGATATATAGTACCTGATATATATATCGACGGTTTTAATCACAACCGTGAATATATATTGATGGGTACGTTCACGGTTATGGTGTTAACCGTGGATATATATAGATGTCAATATTCATGGTTGTATCTCCAACCGTGGATATATAGTTCAGGTTTTAGGGTTTAATCACTGGGTACTCTATGTCCACGGTTGTTTCTATAACTGTGAATATAGATTTAATATTTATCCATGGTTGGTATCGTAACCGTGGATATATAGTTAACATTTATCCACGGTTGTTCGCTAAACCGTTAATATATGTTTAATATATTCACGGTTGTGAGGGGGAACCGTGAATATATATCCTTTTTGAAACTTCAAAAGCCGCGCCTTTCACTCTTTTTTTTAGTTTCTCCTTACTTTCGCTGGTTATCGTCTTCTTCCTCATCCTGCTCTTTGTTGGTCGTAGGCTTCTGGGTTCACTTCCTTCTTGTTTCGCGTGCCCTTCTTCTTCTTCGTTCACCATTGTCAGGTAAGTGCTTCGTTTCCCTTCTTGTTTCGTTCACTTTTTAACCTCTGCTTCGTTGTTATGCTGTATAATCAATGGGTTTGCTTCGTTGTCTCTGTTTGTGTGTTTATTGTTGAAGCTAAACTCTCTGTTTGTGTGTTTATTGTTGACATTGCTTCGTTGTCTCTGTGACATTTTCATTGTTGTGGAGACGAGAAATGGCTGACGAGAATTGATATCTTTTTCATTGTTGCTATTTTGACATTGTTGATATTTTGACATTGCCTCTGAACTCTGTCTCTGTCTCTGCTGAAATGGCTGAGGAGAATTTTTTTGTTTGTGCACCAAAAAAATGAAATTTTGAATATAAAAACAAGAAATAAAAAAAGTCATTTTTAATTGTAGTTCAACTAAACAATTTGAATGTAATAAAAATAAGTAAATGGATACCTGCATGATAATATGGTTGAGAGTGCTGCTGAAATGGGATGACAACTTCTGGCCTCATATTCTGAAAATCTTGTAAATAATTGGAACAATAGGCATTATAAATGTTAGAATCAATAATACCACCATTCTTATTCCCATGAAGATGGTAATCCAATGCATTATCCACTTCAGCTTTATATTCTCCTTTGGTTCCATTGCAAGCAATCAATTCTTGTACAGACTTCAATCCTTGATGAGGCAATTGCATTAGTTGGTTTTGGCCTCTGAATCTCTTAAGTTCTTCCAACAATTTTTTGTACTCATTGTAAACTTTTGTGTACTCTCCATAAGGACCATTTATAGGATCCCTTTGCATACAACATGCTTCCCATATAAATGATTCCATAACCCTTCTTCGATCCTCCTCTTTAGCACTCTTCACCAATTTGGTTATGTTGCTAACTCCAAAAACTTTGTGTTGCCAGAATAGAAAGCGTTACGCCTCTTGATGCCCTGCGGGTCAAACCCCAATTTTCCCAACCACGTTTTTAAAACCTCACTTTTCCAAACCCCGTTTCATATACCTTACTCTAACTTTTAA
The DNA here is from genome assembly GCA_037962975.1 of Clitoria ternatea. Lineage (NCBI taxonomy): Eukaryota > Viridiplantae > Streptophyta > Magnoliopsida > Fabales > Fabaceae > Clitoria > Clitoria ternatea. The sequence continues at coordinate 148,255,658 of CM075670.1, forward strand.
CCAAACGGATCCTAACTCCATTCAGCAACTACGTTTTCCACCATTTCTGTTTGGCTCCAGGAACCATGTTCACCAACCTCCATTCAGCATCCTCCAACGACGTTTCTGTGGCGGTGGTCCATAGCTCCATAAGCCGTAATCCATAAAATAAAAGTTATAATCTAAAAATTCTCATAATCCATAATCCATCATCTAACACCATAGTTCTACTTGAAAATAATAGAATTAAAAATATCATATTAATTACTAAATAAAAGTCTAAAGTTTGAACCTGCATTATAAACCAATATCATAATCCATAATCCATAATCCATACTCCAACACCATACTTCTACTTCAAAATAACATAAATTAAAAACATCATACTATTTTAGGAAAAAAGTTAACTAAATTATTATCCATTTTATTTCTGTTATTGTTGGTTGCTCTTATATGTTATGTTTATTGCTGTTGTATGTGTGTGGTTGTTAACTAGTATGAAAGTTGTTGTGCATATGAGTGAACCGTAGTTCCCCGTTTGAGATTCGACACAAATGGTCATTAAATCAATTAATATCATCGTTTGTGTTGAATCTTGAATTGTCCGTTTGGACAGTTTGGGATGAACAATTATTTTTTATACGTCATTGTTAGTATGTACAAGTTAGGAGTTATTTTAAAATTTGATAAAATTTTGGTAACTTGTATTTTGTGTTGTTCTCTGGGTGCATATTTGGTTGTGGTTGAATTTGATTTGACCACTCTCATTTTGTGTACTTAGAGACCAATGCGAAATGCTGCCGAAATTTCGTCGAATTTTAAAATAAGTCCTAACCTGTATATATGAATGACGTATAAAAATAATTGTCATGCTGAATGGGTATAGGACCACCACCTTTGTATAAAAAGTGAGGTTGATCATAGCACCTTGTAAACAGTTGGTATGGATCGGAGTTGGATTTCTGCGTCACGCCTAAGTCTGGAGTACGAGGGGGGAGTTGAATCATTTATAGAATTCGTAGCGAGGAATGCAGTGGGGGTGAATGGAAAGTATTTTTGCCCTTGTGTTAAATGCTTCAACCTGCGTCGGGTAGACTTGGAAGAGGTGCGAGAACATCTACTGTGTGACGGTTTTCTACGTAGTTATACGCGTTGGATATGGCATGGTGAAGATGTGGTGGTGCCAAGTAACAGCTCTCAGACTAAAAATCGAAGCTCGATGCATGACAACGATGTCGACATGGATGACCGACTCGAGGATATGATCCGTGATGTAGGGGTAGAAGGTTTTAAGAAAGCTCATGTATATACAACTCTGTGTCAGGACTCTGAGCAGCCGTTGTATCCAAACTGCGTCAATTTCACGAGGTTATCAGCTGTTTTGCGGTTGTTTAATTTGAAGGCCATAAACGGGTGGACGGATAAAAGTTTCACTGACTTACTGAAGTTGTTGAAAGAAATGCTCCCAGCTGGAAACACCTTGCCGAAAAGTAACTATGAGGCCAAAAAGGTGTTGTGTCCTATGGGTTTGGAGTATGAGAAAATACATGCATGCCAAAATGATTGTGTATTATTCCGGGGTGAGTTAGAAATGCTGCATCGATGTCCTAGATGTGGGGTGTCACGGTATAAGAAGAAGAGGCGGATTCTGATGAGGTATGCACTAAAGGGTCTCCTGCAAAGGTGTTGTGGTATCTACCTATAGTTCCAAGACTAAAGCGTCTGTTTACCAATGCAGATGATGCAAAACTTATGAGATGGCATGCTGATGAGAGGGTTGTTGATGGACTACTTAGGCATCCGGCCGATGGGTCGCAATGGAAGAAAATGGATAGGATTTTTCCAGAATTTGCCAATGAACCAAGAAATGTTAGGCTTGCACTAGCCACAGACGGCATGAACCCGTTTGGGAACCTGAGCACAAACCATAGTTCGTGGCCTGTTTTGTTGTTTGTTTACAACTTGCCGCCATGGTTGTGCATGAAGCGAAAATATGTGATGTTATCAATGATGATTTCTGGTCCACGACAACCAGGGAACGACATTGATGTATATTTAACTCCATTGGTTGAAGACCTCAAAAGGTTGTGGGAAGACGGGGTTGAAGTGTTTGATGGGTTTACCGGGCGATCATTCAAATTGCGTGCCATGTTATTTTGCACAATCAATGACTTTCCAGCGTATGGTAACTTATCTGGGTACAGTGTGAAGGGTCATAAAGCTTGTCCAATATGTGAGGAGGGGACTAGTTCTGTGCGGTTGCATCATGGCAGGAAAAATGTTTATCTTCGACATCGAAGGTTTCTTAAAGCGAATCATCCGTTTCGAAGGTTGAAGAAGTCGTTTAACGGTGCCCAAGATTTTGAAATGGCTCCTCCACCACTATCTGGTCGCCAGGCATATGAAAAGGTGAAGGACGTCAACGTGCAATTTGGTAAGTGTGAAAAACAGCACCCGACACAAAAAAACTGGAAGAAAAGGTCAGTGTTTTTTGACCTGCTATATTGGAGGGAGCTTGATGTAAGACACTGCATTGATGTAATGCATGTGGAGAAGAATGTGTGCGACAGTTTAGTTGGTACACTCTTAAACATACCCGGGAAGACTAAGGATGGCCTAAACTCGCGTATGGACTTAGAGTTGATGGGTATACGTCAGGATTTGCATCCACAATCAAAGGGCAAAAGAACATATTTGCCTCCAGCATGTCATACGTTATCCAGAAAAGAAAAGCAAAGTCTGTGTGAATCGTTACAAAGTGTGAAAGTTCCGTCTGGTTATGGCTCCAACATCAAGTCTTGTGTTTCCATGAAAGATTTGAAGTTAGTTGGGTTGAAGTCTCATGATTGTCACATGTTGATGTAGCAGTTTCTGCCTATCGCCATTCGTGACATTCTTCCTAAAAATGTGAGAAATGTCATAACAAGGTTGTGTATGTTTTTCAATGCCATATGTTGCAAGGTACTCGTGCCCAGCGAATTGGATGTGTTGGAACAGGAAGCATCACTTATATTATGTCAGCTTGAAATGTATTTCCCGCCCTCTTTTTTTGACATAATGGTCCACTTAATCATCCATTTGGTGAGAGAGGTCCGTTGTTGTGGTCCAGTGTTCCTCCATTGGATGTATCCCGTTGAGCGATATATGAAGATATTGAAAGGGTATATGAAGAACCAACGTCGTCCCGAAGCTTCAATTGTGGAAAGATATATTGCAGAGGAAGCAATTGAGTTTTGCACTGAATACATGTCACATGCTGCAAGCATTGGTATTCCAATGACCCGTCATGAAGGGAGATTGGATGGGAAAGGAACGATTGGAAAAAAAGTGAAGAGCATGCCACGTGCTGATGTCCTTCAGGCACACTTGTATATTTTAAACAACACGGACGACGTGCAACCGTATCTAGCCACACACAAGGAGCTAGTCAAGAAAACCAACCCTAAAATGACTGAAAAGTGGTTGTTGAATGAACACAACAAGAGTTTCATGCAGTGGTTCCAAAAGACCGTCCTGAAAGATGCATCTGCATCCTCGACATTACATCGACTAGCACAGGGCCCGAACTTTGATGTCCTCACCTTTTGTGGGTATGACATAAACAACTATTCGTTTTATACAAGGACACAGGATGAAAAGAGTACAAATCAAAACAGTGGAGTGATGGTTGTGGCTCAGTCAATGCATTTCTCAACTGCAAAGGACAACAACCCTGTGATGGCGGAGTCATGCTACTTTGGTGTGATTGAAGATATATGGGAAGTTGATTACGGTCCCTTCACCGTTCCTGTGTTTAAATGCAAATGGGTTGACAATAAGAACGGTGTCACAACTGATGATTTAGGAGTTACGTTGGTGGACCTCAACAAGATCGGGCATAAGGAAGAACCATTCATAATGGCAACGCAGGTGAAGCAAGTTTTTTATGTGGCTGACCCAGCTGACAAACGGTGGTCTATTGTTATCCAAGGTAGACACATTGGAGACCCCAATCTTGATATTGTGGACATTCCATCAACTACAACACGTATTCCAACATCTATCGTGGAACATGACATAGATGATGTAGTTGCCAGTCGTCATGACCACCATGAGGGCTTGTGGGAAAATATTTCATCTTAATAGGGTATTAATCTTGTTGGTGATTCATTTCATTACATGTTATATTAGTTATTCGTTGTTTTAAATGTTATATTAAATATTTGACAGTTTTTTTCCTTGTTTGGACAGATACTCATGGCTGACCAGGATGGATGATCCAGGTACGACTCACAGGCCAGTGGTTCCTCTGCTCGGAAGAGTAGAGGTGTTACTCGGATGCCAGACGTCGCACGTAGGCGTCACCGGGGAGAGAGGCCAGTTGTTGACATGGATGTCAACACCGGTAGATTTAGTGGACCGCATGCCACGAAGCTTAGCAGTTATCTGGGGGTTGTGGTACGGTCGAAGGTGTCCATCATTATCCCCGACTGGGATAGTGTCGAGGAAGTGGTGAAGAACCAGCTATGGAGTGATGTTCTGGTAACTTATGTATTATTTAAGTTTTATTTTAGTGTATTATTTCATGTAACTCTTAATAAGGACTCCTTTATGGACTAACTCCTTTCATGTAGGATTCTTTTGAGATACCATCTTCCGATATAGCGAGGAGGAAGGTCCTCGGTATCATGGCTGAGCGATGGAGGTCGTTCAAATCCATACTCACCACGAGGTATATTGAACTTTAAATTCTTAATCAATGCTTCACCAAATTGTACCAATCCTTAGTTTAAATGTACCTTTCATTGTAGGTATGTATTCGGGGACGACCAAGGAAAGTTCCCTGGAGAGAAGTATCCATTCATCGATCAGGAGACCTGGGATGCTTTTGTTGCATCTAGACATTCTGCCGAGTTTCAGGTACATTGGTTTTTAGATGATTAAATAATATGTATAATTTATACGACTAACTGTGAATATTTTTTTTCTTGTTGTAGGAGACCAGAAAGAAAGCCAAGGAGACTAGGAAGCTAAATGACTGCCTACACACACTGTCACGTGGGGGTTACCGTAGGTTGAAGGAGCGGCTGGCACAGGAGAGGCTGAGTCAGTGTCAGACTGACACTGGTATTGTGGATCCCCCTTCCCCACCTGCACGCCACGACAAATGGAAGCGGGCTAGGATGAAGAAGAGTGGGGAATACACTTCCTCACAGGCTCAGGAGGTTGCCTCACGGATAGTAAGTATTCCCCTTTATATCAGTGTCTGTTTTTCAGTTTACGTGAAGGAAGTGAATACTAACTTGTTTGGTTTCAGGATTCCTTGGTTGAGCAATCAACCCAAGGGTCTTTCGTAGCCCATGGACGGGAGGATATATTGACTACCGCCATTGGCAGGCCAGAGCACCCAGGAAGAGTGCGTGCTATTGGTCGAGGTGTAGGTAAGTGCTAACTAACTCTATGCCTTCATTTTGTTATCTGTTAAACAATTATGGGCTAATCATTCACATTTTACAGGCCTCCGCGCCTATTACGGTGCTCCCGACCCTGCCCCATCCCTTGAGCAAATAGTGGAGCAAAAGGTGGCTGTTGTGAAGGCTGAGTACCAGGAGGAGATATCTAGGCTCCACTAGGAGATGGCCCGATTCAGGGAGGAGATGAAGGCCTCACTCAGCCACCACCAGGAGACTACTACACCAGCCAGTGACCCACAGGTTAAATTCTTTATTTATTTTCCTCAATTTTATTGTTTGTAATCACTTTCATTGTTGAATAACTTCTGCTTGATGTGTAAATATGTAGGTACGGAAGGTTAGCACTAAGGGGTCGTACGCTGCGGCTGACCCTGAGGATGACGGGGTCGAGCCACCAGACACCCGTCAATGTGACCTGTTCATTGACGGGTCGGAGGAGCCAGTTGCCACTGGTATGGTGCACAACTTAGGCCCTGTGGTTCACCATCAGACATTACCTGATGGTATGTCCAGGGTCTCGGTTGTGCTCGTCCTCGAGGAGGATGCTGCTGTGCCAGTGGCAACTCAGGAGGTGAAGACCGTCGGTCAGGCGGTGGGCCACTTTCTGATGTGGCCCAACAGACTTCTCGTGATTGCCCCTGGACAGGTAAAAACCCTAAACACTAACTAGCTTTATTTCCTTGTCAATTATGGTACAAAATGTGATGGTTGTCAATTGTTCAACAGGAACAGCCATTGAAGAAGCCAGACCCGGCCAAGGATCCCGTCCGGATGCTATGGCGCATCGGGTATGAGCAAGCTAACGACACTGTTCAGGTCCCATGGCAGCCACTAGTGTTCGGCCATCCCAGTGCTCTTCCAGTTTACGTTACAAATTCTGACATTTGTGACATTATTACGGGGATGTCGATGCTGAACGGCTCCATCTTTCAGTTGTGGGAGCTGTAAGTATATCCTTGTTTTGTCCAATTTTTTCATTATACAAGTTATTTGTCGCTAACCATGTCTTAACTTGTTTAGGTTTCTGGCAAAACTCTCAGTGGACTTGGGTTTCCAAGGAACTTACGGTTTCTTAGAGCCCTCTCTCATACAGAGGCAAAGAAACACCTCGCAGAACACCCAGACATACATCCAGAATTGGATGTTTGAGTCTGGGAAGTCCATATACATGGGCCCCTATCATAAAGGGTAATACTCTATTCCATAATTATTGTCATGATATTTTGCATTTTGAAGTCTCACTTATCACTCGTAACTGCAGGGTTCACTGGACGCTTCTGGTGATCTGTCCGAAGGACTATCTTGCTCTGTACTTTGATAGTTTGCACAAAACAGCTCCACAAGAGCTGAAAGATATAGTAGACCGGTAAGTTCATCCCTAAACAATAACCACAAATTCGATTACATCATTTTTAGAACTATACAATTCTAACTTATCTTGTGTTTTGTTTGACGCAGGGCGGTGGTTGGATACAATATACTGATTGGAAACAAGCCCAAAGGAAAAACAGTTGTATGGGTGTACCCAAAAGTAAGTCAATCGTATTCATTCAAATCTTCAGTACATGTTTTTTAAGTTCCGAATTCACTTATTCTATACTATATGTCCATTGTAGTCTTACAGGCAGAAGGGTTCCTTTGAGTGTGGCTATTTCGTGATGCACACCATGCTGACCATTGTCCAACATCATTTAGTAGATGGATGGACAGAGGTAATTCTCATCACCGTGTCAATTTCTCCAATTTCATCAATTTCATGTAATAAATAAAGCTTTTGTTCTAATTGTTTTGTGCATTGTTTGCAGTACTTTAATGACCGGTCATATTTCCCAAAGGAACTTGTGGATGATGTTAGAAGGCAATGGGCCTCACACTTCATTGAACTTAGTCAAAGCTAGATATAGGATCTTTATTCTTTTATATATGTATGTAGTAGGATTTAGGGTTTACTTTTATTAGATTACATTCAACTTAATTGTATATATACTTTCAATTTTTAGGTTGTTATGAATTGATATAGAAAATAAATTGTTATATATATACATACGATTCTTTCGGCATAGTGTTGCTGTGGCATACTGTATACTGTACTGGTTTGTCTGAATGCAGGGTTGGGAAACGATAAAACAGAATGCATATTAAAAAAAAAACCTCAGTATTTATTCACGGTTATGGCAACAACCGTGAAAAAAGACAAGATTTTTCCACGGTTACTACCATAACCGTGGATATAGATACATTTTATCCACGGTTGTCCATCACAACCGTGAATATAAGTAGTTTGTAACTGAAACTAAACCATACTTATATTCACGGTTGTGATGGACAACCGTGGATAAAATGTATCTATATCCACGGTTGTCCATCATAACCGTGAATATAAGTATGGTTTAGTTTCAGTTACAAACTACTTGTATTCACGGTTTTGATGGACAACCGTGGATAAAATGTATCTATATCCACGGTTATTCTCGATAACCGTGAATATAAATAGTAAGTTATATTCACAGTTGTTCTTAACCGTGGTTAGATGTGATTTATTACCACGGTTGTTAACCGTGGTTAAAGACCATCATCTACTACCACGGCTTCAACAACCACGGTTCTTTAACCGTGAATAAAGGCCTTTTTTAACTGTGATTATATCCTTTTTTTCCACTAGTGTTACCATAGGTTTCAGCATCCCTTGAGCATCCAATTCAGAGTGTTCTGTGCTTTGAGGTGTGAAAATAGCTTCCATATACTTGAGAATATTGTTTTAGGTTTATTTTCCTTTTGTGTTGTGAAGTTCTTTGTCAAGTTCAGTTTAGTGTTCATCATGTCTCCACTCGTCAGTTATGTTATTACCTTTCTTATGTGTAAGTAATCTTTTTTATATTGGAATTGGTGAACCAATATGTGAATATGATGTTGTGATTATGAATTATACACGTTTTTTGATTCAAGGTTTATGTTAGTATTTCAATCTTTTATTAGTATGAACTTCAAACGGAAGAATGATTTTCACTCATGTTAAAACTACTTTAACAAAAGTAAAAGTTAAAATACCCTTAATATACCAATTACCAGGGATAAAGTTGGTAATTATTACTGTGTTATGGCTAGCACTTGAAGCAAGTTTTTACTAAGAAAACATCTGAGGGATCAGACTTTACAGTAATCATTTAGAATTTATTCATCGAGGAATCAAGTTTAATGATTTTAAGCTGCATTGACATAGTTTTTCATTCTCTGTTTAAATCTCAAGTATTGAAATTGTTCTGAGGTGATATTTTCATAAATCATTTTCTAGATTGTTTCATAATCTATTCCATCTTTTGTTCAATGTATAAATCAATCTCTAAATCTGTAAATATTGTACATATTTGTATATGAAACATTATTTTGTCAATAAGCTTTGATACTTTTACCATAGTAAATAAAAATTATTGTCACTCACTGAAACCAATCAATCCTTGAGGGAATGATATCTAAACTTTTGAAAACTACAATGACAAATTGGTTCGTTTGCCAACAAACCAACAAGTTTTCTAACGCCGTCGTTGGGGATTGAATTGATTTTAGTAAACAATAAATTTTTAATTACTGTGGTAAAATTTCTTTACTTTTTAACTTAGGTAAATATTCATTTTTACTTTTTACTCATACATTTATTTATTTACTTTTACTTTTTCTTTAATTATTCTTGTTACACTAACTTTCTCTGTTTAGTTTGTGTATGCAAACTCGATCTTCTGTAGGAAGAATCTACTTTGATCCTGAGATCGAGAAATTTGGAAAAAAACTTAAATCTTTTAAATCTAAAACATAAACTACTACTTCTTCTTCTTCTTCAACTTTATCTTCTTTTCAAAACTTTGAAAATTCTAAAATGGCTGGAGTACAACCAAAACAGACTTTGGGACAGTTTGCTGTTATTCATGGACCACCCCGTGTGTCGAGAATGTTTCAAGGACCTGTTGCAGTAATGGAGATTAAACCTGCTACATTGAATATAATTCAAAACAATCAATTTGCTGGTTTAAATCATGAAGAATTATATGAACGTCTAATTGTTTTTTATGAATTATACAACACTATTGCTTTTGAAACCAATCAAGAAGAATCTGTATACATGAGACTATTTCCTTTTTCTTTGGTTGGGAAGGCAAAAGAATTGTGTAAATCTTGTCCTCTTGGTAGTTTTACAAACTGGTCCGATCTCGAAAGAAAATTTTTTGAAAGGTTTTATTCCCCATCTAAATATTTTGAAGTCATGACAGCCATCCACTCATTTGCACAAAATCATGATGAGTCACTAGGAGAAGCATGGGAACGATTCAAAGCACTGTTAAGAAAATGTCCAAACCATAATTTGGACGATGGAGAAAAGGTAAGAATCGTCTACCATGGTTTACTGCCTCAGTTTAAGATGTTGTTAGATGCTTGTGCAAATGCTTCATTAATGAACAAGACAATTGAAGAGGCAATAACCATAATGGAATCCATGTCCACTAGTGACAGACAAGCAAAACATGAGAGATGTAATGTTTCCAGGAATATGCTCGTGTTAGGAGTGAATTATGTAGTCCACTTAAAAGAAATTGTTGACACAACAAATTGAAGCAATGAGCAAGCAATTGTAAAAATTATAGATTTCTCAAGTGTCATCACCACCCCCTACTCAGTTGAAACAATGTGTATATTGCATGGGTGAACAACCTTGTGTTTACTTTATACCCAATGAAATTGAACATGAGCAAGCCAATTTTTTGAACAACCAAAGGCTACCTGTAGGTAATTTTCCTTTCAATGCTGGTAATTTTTTCCCTAACAATTATCAACAGGTTGGAAAAATTAGAATTTTGGATAGAAGCAAGACGTTGGAACTTCCAATAGACCACCCAACAATTAGTTTCAACAACAACCACAACTTAAACATACATCTAGACTGACAAGGTTAGAAGAATTTATCCAACAATTGCTGTAATACATGCAAATAAATGAAGTCGCATGGAAAACATCAGATCTGTAATTGGGACAGCTAGCAAAAGAAGTAGCTAAGATGAAAAGTTTTTATTTTTCTGCCACTACCTAGAACCCAAGCGAACAATGTAAAGGTATTTTAACTAGGAGTGGTAAAATTATAGGGACTAATTATAAAAAAAGTTGAAAAGAGATTGAAGAGAGTGAAAGAAAGAAAGAAGAGAAAGAAAAGAATGAAGAAGAAAAGAAAGAAAAGAGAATGAAGAAAAAAAATAAAGGAAAAGTAAAAGAAATAAATGAAAAACAAGAAAAAGAAGAAGAAAAATAAAAATAAACAAATCAAAAAACTAAGAAAGAAAAGAATTAGTATTTGGGTCAGACTCCTCCTGTCAAGGATCTGCCTTATCCACATGCACCATCAAGAAAGGATAAGGAGAGAGAATACAAAAGATTCCTTGAAATTTTTAAGCAGTTACAAATAGATATTCCCTTCTCTAAGGCATTGGAACAAATACCAACATATGCAAAGTTTATGAAAGAACTGCTCACAAAGAAAAGGAGGTATAATGAAGAAATTATTGAGCTCGAAGTAGGTTGTAGCGCAATCTTACAATATAACATCCCAAAAAGTCAAAGGACCCCGGAAGTTTCACCATTCCTGTCTCCATTGGAGGTGTAAATATTGGAAAGACTTTATGAGACCTAGGGGCTAGCATTAACTTAATGCCCCTAAGTATGATGAAGCGTATTGGTGATCTTGATCCATAAAGGACGAAGATGACTCTATAATTGGCAGACCACTCAATCGAAAAATCCTATGGAATAGTGGAACATGTACTTGTGAAGGTTGACAAGTTCTACTTCCCTGTTGACTTTGTGGTACTAGACATGGATAAGGATACTAAAGTCCCCCTAATTCTTAAAAGACCATTCATGAAGACTGTTAGAGTGTTGATTAATGTGGACAAAGGAAAGCTCGTAGTTAGAGTGCATGATAAAGAGGTAAATTTTGATGTTTTCAAAGCTCTCAAACATCCTAACCCAAAATAAGATTATTTTAGAGTGGATGCCCTTGATGAAGTTTGCCTCTCCATATCAAATGGTATGTCTATTTCTGACCCTCTGAATAAATTATTAATTGACTATGTTAATTATTTAAATGAGGAAGAGGAAAGACAGATAGACAGGTGTCTAGAAGAACTAGAAAGAGGGAAAGACATTTCCCTCGAATCTAGAAAGATTAAGGAACTCCAAGAGACACCTGTTGAAAAAGTCCAGAGGCCGGAGCTTAAAGTTTTGCCTTCGCATCTCAAGTATATCTTTCTAAATGAAGGTAATCTTAAACCAGTCATTATTAGTAATTTACTAACTGAAATAGAAGAACCAAGGCTAGTAGATGTGCTGAAGAAAAATTAGGAAGCAATTGGGTGGGCACTTGAAGATTTGAAAGGTGTAAGTCCATCATATTGCATGCATGGGATTTTATTAGAAAATGACTACAAGCCTGTAGCCCAACCTCAAAGACGCCTTAATCCCACAATGAAAGAGGTAACAAAGAAGATGGTTCTTAAATTGTTAAAAGCAGGTATCATCTATCCTATCTCTGATAGTGTATGGGTAAGCCCAGTTCAAGTAGTACAAAAAAGGGAGGAATGAAAGTAATTGTAAATGATAAGAATGAACAAATTCCAACAAGAACTGTCACTAGCTGGAGAATATGTATAGACTATAGGAAATTGAACCAAGCAACTAGAAAAGACTATTTTCCATTTCCCTTTATGGACCAAATGCTTAAAAGATTGTCTGGACGGGCTTATTATTATTTTCTTGATGGTTATTCTGGATATAACTAAATTGTTGTTGATCCTCTTGATCAGGAAAAGACTACTTTTACATGTCCTTTTAGTATCTTTGCTTACAGGAAAATGTCATTCGAATTATGCAATGCACCTGTTACTTTTCCAAGATGTATGTTTGCTATTTTTGTAGATTTAATTGAAAATAGCATAGAAATTTTTATGGATGATTTCTCTATCTTTAGGAACTCCTTTGATACATGTCTATCCAACTTGGACAATATATTAAAGCGATGCATTGATACAAATCTGGTTTTAAACTGGGAGAAATGTCACTTTGTGGTGACAGAAGGAATTGTACTTAGTCATAAAATCTCTACAAAAGGTATTGAAGTAGACCAAGTAAAAATTAAGGTAATCTCAAAATTCCCACCCCCTGTGAATGTGAAAGGGATAAGAAGATTTCTAGGACATGCTAGGTTTTACCGAAGGTTCATTAAAGATTTTTTAAAAATTGCTAAACCTTTGACAAACCTCTTGAACAAGGATGAGGAATTCAAATTTGATGATGCATGTCTTAAAGCTTTTAATTCTTCAAAAGAAAAATTGATTTTTGCTCCTGCTATTGTTGCCCCTAATTGGAATCTGTAACATCCTGATTTTTAATTAATTACCGAGTGTGGTAAATTTCAGGATTAAGGTTATGGATTGATTAAGTTAATGGTTGATTAAGATTAATTGCCAATTAGGCAAATTGTTGAATAATAATAATAATAATAATAATAATAATAATAATAATGCTAAAAAATGACCAAGGTGCCCTTAGTGGTAATGAAATGGGGTCCGGTTCCCTCCTTCTCATATACCCTTCGTGTTGTGTAATTGGAGAGGGTAAGGCTAGCATTAATTGTGATTTGACTGCTAATGGGATTAGCATTAAGTGAGGATGTGACTTTTGATGGAGAGTGGGTTGAAGCTTGGCAGTGTGTTGATAAGCTTCGGTTGCACGTTTCCCTCTCACTTTATTCATTATCTCTTGGTGCATATTCTGAAGAGAGGAAACGCTCTTCATTCTCTCTAGAGAGCTTCCTGACTCCTCTTCTTCTTCTTCCTCCTGGTTCTTCTTCTCCTTCTTCTTCTTTCATTTAAAGGGCTGTTGGAGCCTCGGGTTGGAAACCTGCAACGTGTGGGGTGCCTCGGTTTATGGAAAATGGTCCACTATTGTGAGGCAGAGCTGCTTGTGAGGAAGAAGGCATGGTTGGGTGCTTGGAAGCAGGGATATCCTCCATCGTTGGGAGGACTGGGCTGTTTAAGTGTGGAACAGCGTTGGGAATCCTCTACTGGCTGTGATGCTTGGTTTGAGACGGTGTTGTGCCTTGGGAGGTTTCTCCACTGACTTGGTGGTAGAGCTGCTTCAGAGGAAGCTGTGTTTGGCTCTTCCCAGGGTTGAAAGCCGAGTAGAGTGCTGCTGAAGGCTGGGGCCGAGTCATTCTGTAAGAACGAGTGGCCATGAAGTCGCTGGAATCTTCATTCCAGGTAAGGGGGCTATTGCATCTCAAATGTATGGTTTATGGATGGGTTTCTGGGTGACACTAATACACTGTGATGTGTTGTGTTTGTTTTGTGATTGTATGTTGTTTGAGTTGAGCCCAGATGTGTGATGAATATTATCATGTGGTGTATGATTTTCGTCCATATGATGTATGATGCATGTTGTGGCTTTGTTAAATGTATGAGATGCATATTATGAATGCCGAGTGCATTTGTGTGGTCTTTTATTAGTTCCCGTGTGTGATGGTGTGTTTAAATGCATGTGATGCTTGACATTGAATATTCGAATGCTGAGTGCATAGGATGAGGACTGCTATGTTAATGCCGAGTGGAATTTTATATGGAATAGCATGAGATGCTTACTAGTGTTGATTTCTGAGTGGAATGTTATATGAGAAAGCATGAGATGCTTGTTGTAAGGATAATCCGAGTGGATGGCATTGTGATTGCCGAGTGTATGAGTTGTGGGTCATCTGATTCGCCATTGGGAATGTCGAGTGCATATAGCGTTGGACGCTTAATACAGAGTCGGCAATCGGATGAATACGTGTTAAATATAATGAAAGACCTCGGGTTGGACTCGAGGCAGTGCCGAGGGCACTAAGCGTTGGTCGCTTGATGAAAGACCTTGGGTTGGACTCAAGGCAATGCCGAGTGCATTGGCGTTGGACGCCTGATGAATGAGACCGTATGCATCCGATTTGCCACTGGAAATGCTTGGAGCATGAAGCGTTGGACGCTTATTGTTGAATCGGAAATCAGATGAAAATGTGTGAGGATATGATTAAGACCTTTGAGCGGGGCTCAGGCACTCTCCTTGAGTGAGGCTCAGAGTTTAAACATTACTGATATTGATTGGAATAGATTTGGGGTAGAATCCGATTGGATGATACATTGTTATTGAGGATGTTGTGAATTATAGCCGAGTGAAATGAGTAAAATCCCGATCGGAAGATGTTATGTGAATGTCCATGTTAAAATGGCAGTGTGTATGTTTGATTGATGATATATGTTATTGTATGATTGAGGATTCAAAGATTAATCCGAGTCAATAACTGTCATTTAATATGTAAACGCTCACCCCTACATCATTTTTTAGTGTATGCAGGTCGGACTGGTATTGAGGAGATGGCCTCAAGTCCGAGTGATGGGCACTCAGATTGTTGAAGTGCATATATAGTATATATATGTATTGTAATAGATATGTTAAGCCTTGGCCGGCTCTCTTGTAATCCGAACGGATTTAATTATATGGGTTAACTATGAGGATTGTGGACATGTATACATTATATATATATATATATATATATATTTTACATTGTTTTGATGTTACCCAAATTGTTCATTATGTGGTGCTGAGAGAATGATGTTAAGTTAATGAATTCCGAGTGGAATATTGTTGGGAGAGCCATTGCCGAGTGAGGCTTAAGTATGTGAACTTTTCTGAGTGATAAAGGCTTAAGATAGATCCGAGTAAGATGTACTCGAGTGGGCTACGTCTGAGGGAAGACTAGTTCATGAGTTGCTGAGTGAAAAGCATGAGTAAAACCCCAAGTGGGGAAGGGTTTGGGTATTTCCAAGTGGAAATCCCGAGTGAACCACCTCAGAGGTAAGGAGTGTTGTACTGGTTGAGATTGGGATATATTCTAAGTGTATAAGATTATATATTCTGAGTGAATAAGGTTCTATATCCCGAGTGGTTAAGACTTAAATAAGCCGAGTGAGACTTAACTTAGTAAATTCCTCCGAGTGATGTGGGGATAGAGTAAACCCGAATGGAATTTAATTGTGGAGACCCCTTTTGAGTGAAGGAAGGTCTAAGTGTTCTCCGAGTGGGAAAAATGGTGATACATGTTAACCCGGCGATAGCGTCTCAGCCGTTCGTTTCCACCACCGGGTTGTTAATTGGCAAGTGCACCAACCGTTTGTAGTTTTCAAAATTTAGATATCGTTCCACTGGGATTGAAAGTCCAATAACAACAGTAATTTTCTATTCACTATGGTAAATGTGAAAAAAGTTATAGACAAAAGAATGATTTATATACAATTTATACAATATTCACAGGATAGCATGATTGAGTAGTTCATGAGCTAAAAAGAAAATAAAAATCTATCTAAAAAGTTGAGTTGCAA
Source organism: Clitoria ternatea (assembly GCA_037962975.1). Lineage (NCBI taxonomy): Eukaryota > Viridiplantae > Streptophyta > Magnoliopsida > Fabales > Fabaceae > Clitoria > Clitoria ternatea. The sequence continues at coordinate 148,271,535 of CM075670.1, forward strand.
TCTAGAATAGGTAAGATACTTAAGATAAACACAGATAAACAAATTATGTTGGAAATTGGATCTCTAATCTAGAATAACAATGAGGAACTCAAGACATGCATATTTAATCATCAAGTTTCATGTCATTGCAGCTTAAAATCATTATAACCGATCCATCGTGATATAAATTCTAAGAATTCACCGTAAAGTCCGATCCCTCGTGAGTTTCTCAGTAAAAACTTGCATTAAGACCTGGCCTTATGGCAACAATGGTTAACAACCCCTATAGAATTGAGATACCAAGGGTATTCCAGCTTTTACTTTCGTCAAAACAAGTTTCAATACGGCATGAATAATCATTCTCTCGTTTGACATTCATACTAATAAAACAAGTTTCAATACACATGAAAATCATTCTCCCGTTTGATGTCCATATTAATAAAAGGTTGAAATACTAACATGGACTTGAATCATAAACATGCAGAGGTCGAATTCACAACATTATACTCAATAGATTAGTTCACCAATTCCAACATAAACAAATTAGTTACACATGGTAAAAGTAAAAACAACTCTTACAGAGTTTGACATTACGAAGACGATGGGAACTTCATGATACAACGATCATAATATACCAAAACACACTCAAGTATTTAGAAAACTATTCTAGAACTACAACTCACAAAAGAAGTACTCAAAGTCGAGCCCAAAGAGAGAAAAGAAGAGAAGTGAATGAGAATGGGATGGGATGGGATGGAATTGAATGCCTAGAATGGTGTTGGATGGCCTATTTATAGGGCTGAGCAAGGGTGCTGACGCTACGCGTCAGTGTGACGCTACGCGTCACACCCCTGACTCAGCCTCCATTAAACACTTGATAATGGCCACTTCAAATTATTAAATTTGATCATGCCTAGCCACATGAACATGTTTCCACCGAGTTTTGGCCTTTCATGCTGAGTGGGGTGGCCCTTGGTGCTGAGTGGAGTGCCCATTATTGGGTCCAAGTGGAGTGGTTGGCCAAAGTGGAGGTGGAGACCACGCAGCACTGACGCTACGCGTGGCTGTGACGCGTAGCGTCCGCATCAAAAATAGTTGTTGATGCTACGCGTGGGGTGAGGCTACGCGTCAGCTCCTTCAGTGTAATTTTCTCTTGATTTCTTAACTTTTTCACTGCAAAACTATAGAAAATTGATCAAGGGCAGATTATTTCCAATAACATCCATTTATTGAATTCAAAGCCTAATTTTCTAACAAATTAAACTAATTTTTATAATTTTTGTGAAATTTTTATTAAAAGATTTATTGTAAATTTGAGGACTAACAAATACCCCCAACTTGAGACATTGCTCGTCCTCGAGCAAGAGAGAAAAATAAAAAATAAAAATTTGAAATCAAATTTTTGAGTTAGTCCGAGAATTTACCATTAAAAGTAATTAAACAATTTACCATTTTGAAATAATCAATTATACACATCTAATATAACAAAGTTTTAATGATAAAATTCTTTACAATATTTTATTAACATACCAAGCATAATTTCAGGCTTACCTCTTCAAGTGTTTATCTCTATGTAATAGGTAACCTGTTTCACTCAATCAATCATAAAATCAAACGAATTTAACTTTGATTTTCATCTAATCAATGGTTAGTTATACAGAGTTAATTCAGAAATCACAAGGTCTTTTCATGGGTTGTAATGAGGCTTGGCTTACAAGAATCAATGGTTTTTCTTGGAATTCAAAAACCTAAAATCATAAAAGAGCATTTTATAATTTTTAGGCTTTCTCTTGGCCCAAACTTCTCATTTTCTTTTATTGGTGAAAAATAAATACCCCCAACTTGATTTTTTTCACTATTTTTGACTTTTCTTTTTCATACTTTATTTTCTTTTGAAAAGAATCAAGTTGCTTATTTTCACTCCCCATGTTTGTAAAAACACTTAAAGATATATATATATATATTTTTATTTCAACTGCTCTTTTAATCAATCAAGTATAGGGAATGGTTAAAAAAGCTTTTGGTTTTAAGGGTATCAAAGAATTTATTTTAGGCTCAAATTGGCTTTCAAAGGATAAAATAATTTTTACCAAGGTAAGCTGTTTGGCCCAAGATTTCTTTTCACCAATAAATGTGCCTTGATCATTTTCCTAAATTCTCTGTACAACAACACAAATCAAAGATTAAAGCAAAATCAATTCAAATGAAATTATGTCGATTAAACCCTCAAGTGTTTAACAAGATCTCTCATTTCACCGGGTTTTTGAAAATTGCTTGATAGTTAATAAACTTATTGTAATTAAATTTATCAAAATCCCTAAGTTATAAAAGAATCAATAATTGATTTTACAAAATTGGTTTTATTGTGTAAAAAAATATTAAGTGAATAAATTAACTTTCTAACAAAAATTTGATTATTTATTAAAAGATAATTTATTTATTTATTTTTTTCGAATAGAACACTAAACATACTAAACCCTAAAAACAAATTACGCAAAAATAAACACACCACACATAATAAAGACAAAATATAATATAATCCAAAATAATATCAAGGTAAATATGAAACTAACAATAAACTAAAAATGTATGTAAAAAGGTGCAAAAGATAACACCATCAATCCTCCATCTGGTCATCGTCCTCCTCCTCCTCATCAGCATCACCATCAGTATCAGCTTGTGCTCTAGAAGGTCTACCAGTCTCAGGGTAGGTAGGTAAATCACCAGGCCAAGCTATATGAGCTGCAAACTCAGCCGGTGTGACATATGGTGCTCCCTCTCCCTGCAATCTGTACTGATAAAATTCATCGTGAAGATGAATATATGCTCTATGTGTAGCAGCCATCATCCGCATCATATGCTGATGCTCAAGTGTCATCCTGGCAAATCCCTCTGTGACAACATCAGCGGGTGGTGGCTATACTGGTAGTCTCCTCCTCCTGGATCTGGGCTGATCCTCCTGCTCCAGACGTGGAAGCTCGCACTGTTAGACAAAATAGTCTCTGTTCACTAGAACTTTAGGGACTCTCCCTGAAGAACTAGTGAACTCTAGTGAAGGTACAATGACTCCCTGCCTCCTCAGTAAAGCAGATATGATGAGAGGAAATAGAATGGGGCGGTTCACTTTATACCCAAGGGCATATAAGTGAATCTGCTTAGAAATAAGCTCGGTGATGTCGATGGTGTGGCCCTAAAGAATAGAAAAGAGAAGGCAACAGCGTTCGACTGGAAGAGATGAGAGGTGGGTGACAGGAGTGATGTTATGAAGCATGAGGTGGGACCATGCCTGGGCTAGAGGGGTCAGCTGGGTCTTTAGGAGATTAGATGGACTCCTTCCGACCTTACTTAGGTTGAAAAAGATTCTAACTTTGCTCAAGAAATGAGCAACCTCCTCGAGGGAGTATCCTAACTCTCCCTCAGCAACAATCTTGTTTCTGTTTTCCTTCCAGAAACAAGTATCATCCTCGGGAGTAGGCTCCCAAGGATTACCCAATAGGGTACTGATAGTGTCCCGGTCATATGTAATATGCCGACCCGTTACCCAACTCGTCCGTTGCTGTCCTATGCTCGGTGCGTCCTGGCGAGTCCTAAAGGCGTTCGCATAAAACTCCATCACTAAGATGGGGTCCCCCTCAGTCGGTAGAGAAAACAGGGGTCCCCATCTTCTCCTCTGAATTTCATCCTGCAGCTCAGGATAGTCTCCAGCACTAAGATCCAATACTCTCTCCCACATCAGCTTTTGACCTTTAATCTGATGAAAGCGGGCCCATTTCGCGTCAGTGTGAAATCTCGTAGTATCCCTTGGTCCTAACACTTCCTGTCCCTGAAGATCAGGATCCTCAAAAGTAGTATCGGTGTCAGTGGCCCTTCTTTGTCTTTTAGAAGGACCAGTGGTAGGGATGGATTTCTTCGGAGCCATCTGAAAAAAGTAAAAATTTTAAAATTAAACACACATTAAGTTAAAAAGTAAATCACACATTACAATCATATACAACCACATATTTACACATAAATATTTTTGGTTTTTCTAAGGATAAAAATTTACACAAAATAGGCATGTAATTCACAAAATTCAAAACAACATATTTTTATATATTTTTTTTATAAAGAAAGTTAATATGTATATTTTTGGATTTTTAACAATAAAACAAAAATTCACATAAAATAATATGCATCAACAATTTTTATATTTTTAATTTTATCAATACAAGAAAGTATAACAAATATTACATAAGAAAATTTATTAAATTAAAAGAAAACACAAAACGTCACACAAATAGGCATACTGGAAAGATTTATTAAAAATAGAAAATAAATATATACATAAAATAGTACACATTACTCAAAAATTAAAAACAGAGGCTGACGCTACGCGTGGTGGGACGCTACGCGTAAGCCTGTTCTGCCCATGCTACGCATCAGTGGGACGCTACGCGTAAGCTTGCAGTTCATCCTCACGCTACACGTCAGTGGGACGCTACGCGTGAGCTACGCAGAACAGAGAAAAATAGGGGTTGCACAGCAGCAACCCCTATCCAAACCACATTATATCCATTCAATTCCTAATTCTAACAGCAATTAATTCCAATGGTCTTCTAATCCTAATCCTAACCACATTTATTTCTAAAAATCGAAAATTTAAAACCAAAACTAAAGAGAAAGGATTAGAACACTTACTTGTGATTCCTTGAGGAAATAGGATTGAGAAGGTTTGGAAGAGAGAAAAGGGGGTTTCAAAAATTTAGGTTTTGAAAACTAAGTGAGGCAGAGAGGAGATCTTAGGTTTTAAAACCTAAGATGGGCCTCTCTGGTTCAGTTTTAAAAACTGAATGTGGGCTCTGACGCTACGCGTGGATGGGACGCTACGCGTCGGGTCCAAAATTCAGAGTCCACGCTACGCGTCACAGTGGTGCTACGCGTGGGCTTCTGTTTTTGATTTTTCAAAATTTTGATTTTCAAAAACCTTTTCTTTTGAGTTTTAAACCCCTTTTCTTTTAAAAACATAATTCTAAAAAATTTTTTTGTTTTGTTTTGTTTTGTTTTTTTTGTTTTTTTTATAATTGAAAATAACAAGAAAAGAATTGGTTGCCTCCCATTAAGCGCTAGATTTAATGTCTCCAGCCAGACATTACCTCTAAATAATCAGGTGGTCTCCCAATATTCGTTGAGGAATCACCTGTCTTTTTCTTCCTCCTTCTTCTTCTCCGATGCTTGATTACCTGTCTTTCATCATTCAAGACATCGGTTAATTTAAAACAATTTAATTGATTGGAAAGAGATATACCTGATTCGGTTGAAGGGTAAACTTTTTCTTCATCATTTGTCCTAAGATGTTCATGAGCACTGAAGCTTACCTCTTCTTCATAAACCTTAACTGCAACCATACTTTGATCAACATCTACTCTGATCCTTGCAGTCTTCATGAAAGGTCTTCCTAGGATTAGGGGGATCTCAGTATCCTCCTTCATATCTAGTACCACAAAGTCAACCTTGAAGTGGTACTTATCAACCTTTACCAATACATCTTCCACAATCCCAAAAGGCTTCTTGACAGAGCGATCCGCAAATTGTAATTCTGTTTTTGCTTCTTTTAGCTCATATTCACCAATGCGCTTTATTAAATCTAAGAGCATCAAATTGATGTTAGCTCCTAAATCTAATAGCACATTTCTGATGTTGATATTTCCAATTGTTACAGGAATGGTGAAACCCCCAGGATCTTTACATTTTTTCGGTGTTATAGAGTTTGTTTCTTGCTCTGTATTTACTTGCACATTTTTTCTTTTTCATTTTTTTCATTTTTTTCTATTTTTTCACTTTCTTTCTCTTCTTCTTCTTTCTTTTTCTCACTCTTTTCTTTACAATCAATTTTTACAACATTAGAAGAAACAACATTACATTGTTCCCTTGGGTTTTGAGTGTTTGCAGTAAACCCAGAACTCTTTAATTCGGCTATTTCTTTTGCAAGCTGACCCATTTGTATGTCTGGTGCTTTCCGGGCAGCTTCATTTGTCTCCACAAACTACAATAACTGTTAAATAGATTCCTCTATCCTTGTCAATCTTGCATTGTCAGTTTGTTGTTGCTTAAATTGATTGTTAGGAGGTCGGTTGGAAGGTCCAGTGTGCTGTCTCCAGCCAATATTCTGATTTTGCCAACCCTGCAGGTAATTGTTAGGAAGAGAATTTCCATGATTGAAAGGAAAATTATCTAAGGGTGCTCTTTGATGGTTCATAAAATTGGCTTGCTCTTGCTCATTTCCACAGTAACCACATGGTTGTTCTCCCATGCAGTGCATACATTGTTTAAGTTGAGCAAGGGGTGGTGATGTTACTTGAGCAATTTGGAGTTTCTCCAATTGCTTGCTCATAACTTCAATTTATTGGGTTAGTAATTTTTGCTGAGCCAACACCGCATCATTTACTCCCAATTTGAGTATTCCTGGCTTCCTTTATACATTACCTCTTTCATGCTTTGCTTGGCGGTCACTGATAGCCATTGATTCCAATATTTCTATGGCTTCCCCCACAGTCTTGTTCATTAAAGAACCACCTGCACAAGCATCTAACATCATCTTGAACTGAGGCAATAAACCATGGTAAACGATTCTTACCTTTTCGGCATCATTCAGGTTGTGGTTTGGACACTTTCTCAAGAGTGCCTTGAATCGTTCCCATGTCTCTCCTAATGATTCATCATTGTTTTGAGAAAAAGAATGTATGGCTGTCATTGCTTCAAAATATTTTAAAGGAGAATAAAATCTTTCCAAAAATTTTCTTTCAACATCGGACCAGTTTGTAAAACTACGCGGTGGACAAGATTTAAACCATTCTTTTGCTTTACCAATCAATGAAAAAGGAAAAAGTCTCATGTAAACAAACTCTTCTTGATTGGGTTCAAAACCAATTATGCTACATAACTCATAAAAAATAGTTAAATGTTCATATGGTTCTTCATGATTTAAACCAGCAAATTGATTATTTTGAATAATATTTAAAGTAGCAGGTTTAATCTCCACTGGTACAACAGGTCCTTGAAACATTCCCGAAACTCGGGGTGGACCATTAATAGCAGCAAACTGTCCCAATGTTCTCCTTTCAGCAGCCATATTTGAATTTTCAAAATTTTTAGAAGTAGAAGAAGATTTAGTTTGTGTTTTAGATTCCAAAGACTTGATTTTCTTTACAAACTTTTCTATCTCAGGATCAAAATAAATTTTACCTGCAGTAGATCGAGTTTGCATACACAAACTAGACAAAGAAAGTTAGTGTAACAATAAGTAAAAGTAAATAAAAAAAATTAACTAAGGTAAAAAAAATATTTACCACGGTAATTAAAGATTTACTATTTTACTGAAACAATTCAATCCCCGGCGACGGCGCCAGAAAACTTGTTAACCCGGCGATAGCGTCTCAACCGTTCGTTTCCACCACCGGGTTGTTAATTGGCAAGCGCACCAATCGTTTGTAGTTTTCAAAATTTAGATATCGTTCCACGGGGATTGAAATTCCAATAGCAACAATAATTTTCTATTCACTATGGTAAATGTGAAGAAAGTTATAGACAAAAGAATGATTTATATACAATTTATACAATATTCACATGATAGCATGATTGAGTAGTTCATGAGCTAAAAAGAAAATAAAAATCTATCTAAAAAGTTGAGTTGCAATCTAGAATAGGTAAGATACTTGAGATAAACACAGATAAACAAATTATGTTGGAAATTCGATCCTTAATCTAGAATAACAATGAGGAACTCAAGACATGCATATTTAATCATCAAGTTTCATGTCATTGCAACTTAAAATCATTATAACCGATCCCTCGTGATATAAATTCTAAGAATTCACCGTAAAGTCTGATCCCTCGTGAGCTTTCTCAGTAAAAACTTGCATTAAGACCTGGCCTTATGGCAACAATGGTTAACAACCCCTATAGAATTGAGATACCAAGGGTATTCCAGCTTTTACTTTCGTCAAAACAAGTTTCAATACGGCATGAATAATCATTCTCCCGTTTGACATTCCTACTAATAAAACAAGTTTCAATACACATGAAAATCATTCTCCCGTTTGACGTTCATATTAATAAAAGGTTGAAATACTAACATGGACTTGAATCATAAACATGCAGAGGTCGAATTCACAACATTATACTCAATAGATTAGTTCACCAATTCCAACATAAACAAATTAGTTACACATGGTGAAAGTAAAAACAACACTTACAGAGTTTGACATTGCGAAGACAATGGGAACTTCACGATACAACGATCACAATACACTAAAAACACACTCAAGTATTTAGAAAACTATTCTAGAACTACAACTCACAAAAGAAGTACTCAAAGTCGAGCACGAAGAGAGAAAAGAAGAGAAGTGAATGAGAATGGGATGGGATGGGATGGAATTGAATGCCTAGAGTGGTGTTGGATGGCCCTATTTATAGGGCTGAGCAAGGGTGCTGACGCTACGCATTAGTGTGACGCTACACGTCACACCCCTGACTCAGCCTCCATTAAACACTTGATAATGGCCACTTCAAATTATTAAATTTGATCATGCCTGGCCACATAAACATGTTTCCACCGAGTTTTGGCCTTTCATGCTGAGTGGGGTGGCCCTTGGTGCTGAGTGGAGTGCCCATTATTGGGTTCAAGTGGAGTGGTTGGCCAAAGTGGAGGTGGAGACCACGCAGCACTGACGCTACGCGTGGCTATGACACGTAGCGTCCACATCAAAAATAGCTGTTGATGCTACGTGTGTGGTGAGGCTACGTGTCAGCTCCTTCAGTGTAATTTTCTCTTGATTTCTTAACTTTTTCACTGTAAAACTAGAGAAAATTGATCAAGGGCAGATTATTTCCAACAACATCCATTTATTGAATTCAAAGCCTAATTTTCTAACAAATTAAACTAATTTTTATAATTTTTGTGAAATTTTTATTAAAAGATTTATTATAAATTTGAGGACTAACAATACACCGAGTGGTGAATGTGTAATACATTCCGATTGTGTTGAGGCTAAAATATACCGAGTGGTATTTAATTGGGAAATAATCCAAGTGAGGGAAGTTTATAGATTCCGAGTGGAATAACCATTATTTTCTGAGTGAATTTTGTGTGTGACCTTCCTGGATAAGAATAAGGGACTGTGTATGAGCTTTCGAGGGAGGCATGTATGTTGAGGTCGATCCCGAGTGAATGGAACCCCCGAATCCGAGTGATGATAATACCGAGTGTGGGTGTTCGCTTCAGCGAATGAGATTTCGCTCTAGCGAGTGTGAATGGAAGGAAGGTTTCTGGTTGGTTTCGCTTAAGCGAATGGTGCTTCGCCCAAGCGAGATGGGTTGTCTCGCTCAAGCGGATTTGGGTCTCGCTTGAGCGAGTGAACACTGTTGGGCTCGCTTAAGCTTTGTTCTTCCGCTGTCGGTTTTTGCTTTCCTTTGCCTACGTTGATTTATTTTACCCCGACTGCTTGGTGAATTTTGGAAAAAATTTCCCTGGTCTCGGTTTGGGTTTTAATTAGCTAAGGATGTTTCAGAATCTGCCCTTTGAACTTATGTGTAATGCAAGTGCTTATGCTGTAGGAGCTGTTTTAGGTCAACGACATGAAAACATTTTTAGGGTCATACATTATGCTAGTAAAGTTTTAAATGAAAATCAAGTGAATTATACAAGCACTAAGAAAGAATTACTAGCTATAGTGTATGCCTTAGAAAAATTTAGATCATATTTAATAGGCTCAAAAATAATTATTTTCACTGATCATGCAGCCATCAAATATCTTTTGACTAAAACTGACTCTAAACCTTGGTTAATCCATTAGATTTTGCTCCTACAAGAATATGATCTTGAAATCAAAGATAAAAATGGTAGTGAAAATGTGGTTGATGACCATTTATCCAGATTAATAAACGATGAGGTCACAACTAAAGAAAATGAAATTGTGGAAGAATTTCCTGATGAGAAACTATTTGAAATAACAAAACGGCCATGGTTTGCTGATATGGCCAATTTTAAAGCAACAGGAATTCTTCCCAATGATTTAACTTGCAACAAAGAAAAAAGTTTTCACAAATGCTAAAAATTTTGTTTGGGATGACCCTCATTTGTTTAAAATTGGTGTGGATAATTTGTTACAACGCTATATGCCTGAATGGGAAATAAATGATGTGTTGTCGCACACAAATCTTCTTATGGAGTACATTTTAATGGAGAGAAGACAACCGCAAAGATCCTTAAATCAGGTTTGTACTGGCCCTCCATATTTAAAGATGCTCACTCATTTGTATAATCTTGTGACAATTTCCAAAGAACAAGGAATATATCAAGGAGGCAAGAAATGCCTCTCACAAATATACAAGAGGTAGAGGTATTTGATTGTTGGGGAATTGACTTCATGGGACCCTTCCCTAACTCTCAATCTAATCAATTTACTCTTTTGGCAGTTGATTATGTTTCCAAATGGGTAGAAGTTGTCACTTCACCTAATGCTGATTCCAAAATTGTGGTAAGTTTCTTAAAGAAAAATATTTTTTGCAGGTTTAGAATACCAAAGACTTTGATTAGTGATGGAGGTTCACATTTTTGTAATAAAGTTCTTCAAAAGGTGTTACAGCATTACGATGTAAGACACAAGGTGACCACAACATATCATCCACAAACTAATGGTCAAGCTGAGATTTCAAATCGGGAAGTGAAGAGAATCTTGGAAAAGACTGTGTCTTTTTCAAGAAAGGATTGGTCATAAAAACTTGATGATGCACTTTGGGCATACTGACTTGCATTTAAAACTCTTATCGACCTTTCCCCTTTTCAGATGGTTTATGGAAAAACATGTTATCTGCCAGTAGAAATGAAGTATAAAGCATACTAGGCACTTAAATTCCTCAACTTTGACCAAACTGTTGTAGCTGATAAAAGGAAGTTGCAATTACTTAAGTTGGAGGAAATGCGGAATAATGCTTATGAATCATCCAGGTGCTACAAGAACAAGGTGAAAGCTTACCATGATAAGAAATTAAAGAAAATGATCTTTACACCAGGTCAGCAAGTCTTATTGTTTAATTCAAGATTAAAATTGTTTCCTGGTAAATTAAAATCTAAGTGATCAGGCCCATTTGTGATTAAAGAGGTTAAACCATATGGAGCAGTTGAAATTGAGGATCTAACTTTTAATGGACACAGGTTAAAGCCTTATTTGGGTGGTGAGATCAACAGACTCACCACCATTTGTTGTAACACCCCGGTTTTCCGGACTCGAATTCTGATGTGATCAACATAATGATTAATAAAATGCGAGTAAATTTTGCGTGTTCCAGAGTAAGTCTGATGTCACACCGAAACCCGACTCATAGAAAACTGAAGAGTATGAATTAATAAGACGTGACTCGATCGATAACTAAATTGCCCATAATGGTATACAAAAATAGTAGAGTTTACAGCGGAAGAGAAATGTGTATACCGGGTAAACGCCTAGTCCCATATATAACGATATGAGAAAAGGCTCGGCAAAGCATGCAAATACCCGAGATAGACCTTATAGAACAAGGCCCGTCTAATTCACTCACGACATACACATGCATTGCCTAAGACACAATCATATATATATAAATATATACATATACATCCAGGGATCTTCTCCCAACTATCACAATTATCAATGTACATCATTCAATTTCAATCCCTCTAGTACACATTAAATCATCTCTTACATACTACTTATATATATTCACCATTCCTAAATATGAAGGATTATTTATACATGACTAAATTCATTAATTCATCTATATCATCATAAAAGATTTATTCATTACATAAGAACTCATAAATGATGTCGGCCAAGGCACTTCCATTACTACTATTTACCTTCGCCAAAACTTCAATTCAAAGTCTCATCTCAGCCCATGATAACCCTGCATCACAATGCTAAAAAGGAGACCACATGGGAGAGTGAGTTATACATTCAAAATGACGAATATAAATATATTGTGATTATGTGTACATGCATATAATCATCATGTGTGCTTTGCTATAAAACCATTAGACTATCATTCAATCATCATCACATTATTATAATTATACAAGCCTCATGAATCACAATTCACAACATAAGCAAGCACAAGCACATACACAATCACATTGCCACTTATCAACAAGGGCATTCACAATCATCATTATCATTTTATTAAATTTTTATTCCATTCCTCCTCGCAAGGGGTCTCATCTCTATAGTCATCCCATCTCAAATGCCATGCACTTATGGCTAATGCATATGTCAACTGTTTAATGCATATTGACGGATCCGATTTCATTTCATCAGGTGATCGCAACCACCATATCATTCATTCACATGGGTTTCTCATCTCACAAGGGGTACTCCCTCTAGCAGCCTCGCAAGGTGCTTTCTCGTGATCGCAACCACGTTCAACAATTCATAATGGTTTCCCACCTCGCAAGGGGTACTCCCGCCTCGTGATCGCAACCACGGGCATCATAGGAACTCACAAGCCCTTTTTCATTTCAACATCCAGGTGATCGCAACCACCGGCTCAATATCATATCATCATCAAGTTGGCTTCCTGCCTCATAAGGGGTACTCCCCTCACAGAATCCCGCAGGATCTTTCATCATTGTGATCGCAACCACATAATATCAATGTTATGCCATGCCATGAATGCAAAATGCAATAATGCATATGTCAATCAACCTCGCAAGGATATCTCACCCTCTCAATTAGGGGTATATTTTATATTTGGTTTTTATTATCATTGGCATACAATCAATCACAAGGACCCTCAAAGCACAACATTCACATTTTCATAAATCCCCACATGGCAATCATAGCATGTCAATCACCATAGCATTTATCCACGCATGGAAACCAATAAGATATCTCAAAACATACATTCAACAATCATCATTGCATCTCATACTTACAAGTCAATACTTGCATTAATCATATTAGCACTACACTCATCCAAAATAGTAACACTGTTTATCCAAGGGCATGTTCAACAACAACGTCTCTTTTTATTCAACAATATCATTTATCATTCAATATATGTGGTATCCTTAACTTTTAATCATCATCGAAACTATTTCAAATCCATTAATTTATACACACATTATCATTTAATTATCCTCCCATTAATTTTGTCATTACACAAAGTGTGTCATGTAACCATATCATTTACTTCCCATCATACTTCATAATATATCCATAGTGGTAAAGGATACATGTATTCATAACATAGCATAGGCATAGACATACCTTGCCAAGGCCTCACACCATTCTCCAATCACCACTAAGACAAACCACACATATACCCCTAGTGGATTCGCTCGTAATTACTCCAAAAGTATACATCGGATTGGGAGAAGGTTTTATAATACACCATTTAATTGTCAAGTAGGCCTAAAAGTCCAAGGAGTACAAGATAAGTACTCAAAAGAAGTAAGCATGCAATTCCTAAACTGATATAATCATTTTAGCTAGTGATAATTGATTATGGGGTAGGAGCTAATCGATTACAATGCTTCTGTAGGTGGTATAATATATCGGGTATTGTGCATAATCGATTACGAGACTAGAGTAATCGATTACCCTGTTTCTGTTTTAGTACATAATCGATTACACCTTCGAATGCAATCGATTACGTTGGTTCTAGACGGTCCATAATCGATTACAGTCTGATTCCTAATCGATTAGATGAAGGACAGAGGCCTGGTAATCGATTATACCCTAGAGGCTAATCGACTACGCCCTGTTATTCTGTAGAAATTATGCAGATTTTGCACCAAAAATGAACCTCTCAACTACCAAAACCCATGCAAACGATATCGGAATGTCACCAAATTTTAACACAGGCTAAAACACATTAATTGTGGCGTGTGGCCACCGGCCTCACTCAAAAATTGTTTAAAATGAGTGACTTATGTGCATAAATGCGTTTTACCCATTTTGAGGCACTTTTGTGCAACTCAAGGGCCTATTCTCAATGGAATTGGCCCATTCCAATTTCTACAAGTCATAAACTACATATAAAGGCTATTGGAACTATCACATGCCATCAAAATCACATAACACACAATTTGACTCTATGAGTTCCTCGATTATGAATTACCTTTCAACCTTATCATCAATACCATCACAGTGGCTATCATATTTATTACCAAACACCCACATAAATTCTCAATTCTCAAACATATGCTTCATCCCCTCAAGGATGGTTTATCAACAACACATCATTCCCTCCAAGGGATAGCTAACCATTCATCATCATCACATATACATACATATATATCATCATCAATAGCCAATAATTGCCATTTATATCATTTCACTATAAACATGGCAAGGCAAGCATGAGTATCATAACATACAATAATCATCAATTATATAACTCATGCAGTTTGAATGTAAACTCCTCTCCTACCTCGAGGAAAGAGCCGAAATCCAAATGCACGCTCCAAAAGCTCCGCCATATAGTCCGGAACACAATCTACACAACATACATATGCATTTATACAATTAATAAGCCATCTCAAGGCATTCCTCATAATTCTAAACATTTGCTAGCTTATCATAGCCCAATATCAAGTCTTAGACTTGCTAAAACACCAATTCATACCATTGTGTTAGGCTTCGGGAATTCCTTTCCTAAAACCAAGGTTCTCTAGATCTCAAAGGGCCAACTACGTCCAACGACATCAATATCACTTTGATCATTCGTAATGTGTTCCTTATTACTCAAACTATCCATTTCCCATTCAAGTTCATCATGAGCCACTTGGCTCCTATCCAACCATTATCCATCAACAATCCCATATGGCACACTAATGGTCTAAGACCCCATCAAGACACATGCTCATTTCACTAACCCCTCACATTCACCATGGCTTTGGTGTTCATATTCATCATTTCATACTCATATTAACACCTATATTGGGTAGTTTTTACCCACATTCAATTCAACCTTCCTAACCACAATACATGTATTCCCTCGAATTCTTAGGACAAGAGTTTTCATCAAAACTCAACAACCATTATCAAGATTCGTCAATTCATCATCAATGGCTATCTCTCATCATTAACATCATTCTCTAACATCATTAAACTTAAACTCTACTCACATTTTACATTTTCCCCCAATATAATAAAGTTAGGGTTCCATCAAAACCCAACCATCACCACAAATAATCAATTCCAATCTTCCTAAGACCCATTCTAAAGCATAAATCATTAATACCTATCAATTGGCCAAAACCCCCAAATTCCTAAACCTAGGGTTTTCACCAATAATCAACAATCATCAATTTCAACCATTTATACGCATCATCTCAAGCTCTCATGAGCTAACAACATATCACTCAAACCCTTAACAACCATAACAACAATCCCTAATGGTTTCATAAGCTAGGGTTTGGTTCCCCAAACCATTTTCCATTAAAACAACACCCAATCTCCCATCACAATACTTAAATAGGCTCAAAACCATAAACTAAATCCACAGGTGTTCAAGATCATACCTCTCTCTCCAAGCTCAAACCCCAAAATGAAAATGAGATGAAGAGAAGAAGAGATGAGCCAAGCTTTGCTCCAAGTGCCTTCCTTACCTCATGATTCCATTAGATCCTAAGCTTTTTGGATGAAAAATGATTTATGGAGGGAGAGAGGGAGTGAACAGTTTTAGAGAAAAAGAATGGAGGGAGAGGAAGAAAAGGAAAGTGAATGAAAGAGAGGGAGAGAGGTCAACATGAGAAATGATAGAAAAAAAAAAGGTTTTGTGTTTTAATTTTAATTCACCACTTAAAATTCTCTGTTTCAAATCAAACAGGATCTCCGTTCGGGCTCAATACTGAATCCAAAAAATATTCCGAATATAGATTTGGATTCCCAATAATATTCTTAATAGCCCTGACCAATGGCATCTCAATCAGAGATACTTGGTCCGACACCTATATCTTCACCGGGTATAATTTAACTCTTAAAGCCTCAATAAATTATAAATAATCCTCATAAATTTCAATTTAATTATTTCAATATTTTTGGGACAATTATTAACCCATTTATAATTATTTAATATTTATTCCTCTTATTTAATCATTTTTATAAAATTCGGGATGTTAGAATCCACCCCACCTAAAAGAAATTTCGTCCTCGAAATTTAATATCGTTATATACCATAAGGCCACACTTTAGGCCGCACATCAGCAAGCTTCAATGACACCATAAAATAACGTCGGACTTCCCAAAGTCCATCAAGACATGTTCATCATCATTTCTTTTCCACAAATGTAAAATTTTCTACATTTCAAAATGTGTTACATATCTTCGATCATAACTCATCCAACATAGTTTGCATGTTCATACTCAGTACAACTAGATAGGCTCAGTACATTTACCATAAGCAGTTACAATCCCTACACCTGCCTGGCCTATGTGTTGCTGCATCCGACATACAGGAAGGCGTCCCAATCCCGTAGTGGTTACCACAAACACATAAAGTCGGCGCATAAGTGCATGTTGCCATAATGCTTATGGCATGTAAGGCCATATCAGGACCAGTACTTTATATTCCCATTGCTCATATCGGTCACTCATACTCAAATATCCTTAATTCACATGAGACTTGGTGAATATTCTCACAAGTCCATAATCGATATATTCATATCTCATCGTCATTCTACAACTAATTTGGCATCCATCATGCCACACCAATCATCAATCTCAATTAACATTGCCATGTGTTGGTGTACCAACCATAGATTTTCAATCATTACGGGGTAAATACCGCATCATCGGGCCTCATCCATCCCGAAGTCATGGTCAAATCGTCTAATAATCCTTTGTCTCATTCATACATCGTTGGCTATATATCGATTCAAGCTTAAACGAGTTACTAAACTCGTAGGAAGTACGCAACTTTGAGGTCAAAATAGGGTTCTCAACCGCATACTAGGCTTTCACATTAGGGATTCTTCTCACAATTCAAAATCAAAGTTCATAACTTGGTCATACATCACATATCGTATCACTTCATTATGTGATTTCTATCACCAATATGTCATCTTTCAAATTAAACGGGAAGTAATGACATGATTAAGTTTTCCATCTACCGACTCACAATCACACATGTCATCCCTATATCCTACCGTAATTCTCAATTAATTCCCTAATCACAACGTCAAAGGTATACAATGTAGCCTAAGGTCATACCATAGGATCAAGTGCATCATAGCCAATACCAACAATACCCCAAATTCAACATTATTATTCATCAATCATCAGGGGTTACATTCATCATTTGTATTCTATTTTATTCTGGCTCTATCCTTAACAATGTATTTCACAATTAATTCGTTATGGCTCAACTATTCACAAGATTAGATCAATCACTAGACTTGGAAAGTCTAAGGGTTACCTAGTACCCATTGTGGAATACTCTCACAACACACAAACATCATTAGACATGGTTCATAAAAATATCATAGGGCCTAGACCACCTTAGGGTCTATCCCATAAAGTTTGATCATACAAGTTCGCATCAATTCATCTGGGGTTACCACACCTAGTGGGTTATAGTCAAATCAATTATTCACTCAGTTCACAAATATGAAACCGAGTCATAACCCCAATCTAGTGAATCACAATTTCACATTCAATCATTTTATCACTTATTCATGTTCTCAATCTAAGGAGACATAGTAAGTCACTTGCATTATAAAATATAAGATTCTCATGCCAAAGGATATAAAATCCATCTTTCACAAGTAGCATAATTAATCCTTTTAATTCATCTTTCAACAATAACATAATCAATCATTTCATTCCATGAATACTCATGTTAGGGAATTCTTTCATTACCATTTATTCAATCAATTCACATGAACCACTCACATTCAATAAGCATACTTTGGCCAGGAGCCATAAGTGCAACTCATACAAGAGACCTAATCACATGATTCAATTCCAACATATCTATCAAGGTCTCAACATATATGGTCTACCACCATCCCAATTCTCATTTAATATCTCCTATCTGTGATCAACACACGGCATAGGTCCATCATCAAATCAATACATATTTAACATATCATATCCATGATCACACATGGTACAAATTCATCATCAATCCAGGTCATACTCAATATATACACATCAATGCATAATCATGATATATTCGTCAATGGAAGGAAATAGGGTAAGGAACTTGGCCGGACTTACACAAATAAACATATCATTCATATTGAGGAATTCATCTATATGCATTCAATCTCATAATTTCATTAAGCTTTCCAATGAACAGCTATGCTCCACAAGTGCATCATACAGCCTCAATGATAAAGGGTATACTCCCAATAAACAACAGCCACATCTTATGAATCACAATCTCACAAAGAGTTCTTAATGAGCATCAATCCCAACTCGACTCTAATGATTCACAATAATTCCTCATTAAGCAATAATGCCCTTATAATCAATTAATATTTCTTAGACAACTAGTCATTCGTAAGTCCATATAGGGCAATCAATATCCCTACATATTATCATCCTCTAGATAATTATCACTCTTAAATCTCTACAGGACAACCATATTCTGATGAACACCAAAACATTTCAATATTAAGCAACCCTGCTCCAACCATCTTGTAATATCAATTTAATATAGAGTAACCACACTCTGATGATAATTAACAAATCTAATTCAGAGCAAAACCACGCTTTGATACCACCTTTGTAACACCCGATTTTCCAAACTCGAATTCTGATGTGATCAACATAATGATTAATAAAATACGAGTAAATTTTACGCGTTCCAGAGTAAGTCCGATGTCACACCAAAACCCGAATCATAGAATATCGAAGAGTAAGAATTAATAAGATATGACTGGATCGATAACTAAATTTCCCATAATGGTATACAAAAATAGTAGAGTTTACAACGGAAGAGAAATGTGTATACCGGGTAAATGCCTAGTCCCATATATGACGATATGAGAAAAGGCTCGGCAAAGCATGCAAATACCCGACATAGACCTAATAGAACAAGGCCCGTCTAACTCACTCATGACATACACATGCATTGCCTAAGACACAATCATATATATATATACATATACATCCGGGGATCTTCTCCCAACTATCACAATCATCATTGTACATCATTCAATTTCAATCCCTCTAGTACACATTAAATCATCTCTTACATACTACTTATATATATTCACCATTCCTAAATATGAAGGATTATTTATACATGACTAAATTCACTAATTCATCTATATCATCATAAAAGATTTATTCATTACATAAGAACTCATACATGATGCCAGCCAAGGCACTTCCATTACCACTATTTACCTTCGCCAAAACTTCAATTCAAAGTCTCATCTCAGCCCATGATAACCCTGCATCACAATGCTAAAAAGGAGACCACATGGGAGAGTGAGTTATACATTCAAAATGACGAATATAAATATATTATGATTATGTGTACATGCATACAATCATCATGTGTACTTTTCTATAAAACCATTAGACTATCATTCAATCATCATCACATTATTATAATTATACAAGCCTCATGAATCGTAATTCACAACATAAGCAAGCACAAGCACATACACAATCACATTGCCACTTATCAACAAGGGCATTCACAATCATCATTATCATTTTATTAAATTTTTATTCCATTCCTCCTTGCAAGGGGTCTCATCTTTATAGTCATCCCATCTCAAATGCCATGCACTTATGGCTAATGCATATGTCAACTGTTTAATGCATATGCACAGATCCGATTTCATTTCATCAGGTGATCGCAACCACCATATCATTTATTCACATGGGTTTCCCGCCTCACAAGGGGTACTCCCTCTAGCAGCCTCGCAAGGTGCTTTCTCGTGATCGCAACCACGTTCAACAATTCATAACGGTTTCCCACCTCGCAAGGGGTACTCCCGCCTTGTGATCGCAACCACGGGCATCATAGGAACTCGCAAGCCCTTTTTCATTTCAACATCCAGGTGATTGCAACCACCGGCTCAATATCATATCATCATCAAGGTGGTTTCCTGCCTCGCAAAGGGTACTCCCCTCACAGAATCCCGCAAGATCTTTTATCATTGTGATCGCAACCACATAATATCAATGTTATGCCATGCCATGAATGAAAAATGCAATAATGCATATGTCAATCAACCTCGCAAGGATATCTCACCCTCTCAATTAATGGTATATTTTATATTTGGTTTTTATTATCATTTACATACAATCAATCACAAGGCCCTTCAAGGCACAACATTCACATTTTCATAAATCCCCACATGGCAATCATAGCATGTCAATTATCATAGCACTTATCCACGCATGGAAACTAATAAGAAATCTCAAAACATACATTCAACAATCATCATTGCATCTTATACTTACAAGTCAATACTTGCATTAATCATATTAGCATCACACTCATCCAAAATAGTAACACTACTTATCCAAGGGCATGTTCAACAACAACGTCTCTTTTTATTCAACAATATCATTTATCATTCAATATATGTGGTATCCTTAACTTTTAATCATCATCGTAACTATTTCAAATCCATTGATTTATACACACATTGCCATTTAATTGTCCTCCCATTAATTTTGTCATTACACAAAGTGTGTCATGTAACCATATCATTTACTTCCCATCATACTTCATAATATATCCATAGTGGTAAAGGATACATGCATTCATAACATAGCATAGGCATACACATACCTTGCCAAGGCCTCACACCATTCTCCAATCACCACTAAGACAAACCACACATACACCCCTAGTGGATTCGCTCGTAATTACTCCAAAAGTATACATCGGATTGGGAGAAGGTTTTATAATACACCATTTAATTGTCAAGTAGGCCTAAAAGTCCAAGGAGTACAAGATAAGTACTCAAAAGAAGTAAGCATGCAATTCCTAAACTGATATAATCATTTTAGCTAGTGATAATCGATTATGGGGTAGGAGCTAATCGATTACAATGCTTCTGTAGGTGGTATAATATATCAGGTATTGTGCATAATCGATTACGAGACTAGAGTAATCGATTACCCTGTTTCTATTTTAGTACATAATTGATTACACCTTCGAATGCAATCGATTACATTGGTTCTAGATGGTCCATAATCGATTACAGTCTGATTCCTAATCGATTAGATGAAGGACAGAGGCCTGGTAATCGATTATACCCTAGAGGCTAATCGATTACGCCTTGTCATTCTATAGAAATTATGCAGATTTTGCACCAAAAATGAACTTCTCAACTTCCAAAACCCATGCAAACGATATCGGAATGTCACGAAATTTTGACACAGGCTAAAACACATTAATTTTGGCGTGTGGTCACCGGCCTCACTCAAAAATCCTTTAAAATAAGTGACTTATACGCATAAATGTGTTTTACCCGTTTTGAGGCACTTTTGTGCAACTCAAGGGCCTATTCTCAATGGAATTGGCCCATTCCAATTTCTACAAGTCATAAACTACATATAAAGGCTATTGGAACTATCACATGCCATCAAAATCACATAACACATAATTTGACTCTATGAGTTTCTCGATTATGAATTACCTTTCAACCTTATCATCAATACCATCACAATGGCTATCATATTTATTACCAAACACCCACATAAATTCTCAATTCTCAAACATATGCTTCATCCCCTCAGGGATGGTTTATCAACAACACATCATTCCCTCCAAGGGATAGCTAACCATTCATCATCATCACATATACATACATGTATATCATCATCAATAGCCAATAATTGCCATTCATATTATTTCACCATAAACATGCAAGGCAAGCATGAGTATCATAACATACAATAATCATTAATTATATAACTCATGCAGTTTGAATGTAAACTCCTCTCCTACCTCGAGGGAAGAGCCGAAATCCGAATGCACACTCCAGAAGCTCCGCCATATAGTCCGGAACACAATCTACACAACATACATATGTATTCATATAATTAATAAGCCATCTCAAGGCATTCCTCATAATTCTAAACATTTGCTAGCTTATCATAGCCCAATATCAAGTCCTAGACTTGCTAAAACACCAATTCATACCATTGTGTTAGGCTTCGGGAATTCCTTCCCCAAAACCAAGGTTCTCTAGATCTCAAAGGGCCAACTACGTCCAACGATATCAATATCACTCTCATCATTCGTAATGTGTTCCTTATTACTCAAACTATCCATTTCCCATTCAAGTTCATCATGAGCCACCTGGCTCTTATCAAACCATTATCCATCAACAATCCCATATGGCACACCAATGGTCTAAGACCCCATCAAGACACATGCTTATTTCACTAACCTCTCACATTCACCATGGCTTTGGTGTTCATATTCATCATTTCATACTCATATTAACACCTATATTGGGTATTTTCTACCCACATTCAATTCAACCTTCCTAACCACAATACATGTATTCCCTCAAATTCTTAAGACAAGAGTTTTCATCAAAACTCAACAACCATTATCAAGATTCGTCAATTCATCATCAATGGCTATCTCTCATCATTAACATCATTCTCTAACATCATTAAACTTACACTCTACTCACATTTTACATTTCCCCCAATATATTAAAGTTAGGGTTCCATCAAAACCCAACCATCACCACAAATAATCAATTCCAATCTTCCCAAGACCCATTCTAAAGCATAAATCATTAATACCTATCAATTGGCCAAAACCCCCAAATTCCTAAACCTAGGGTTTTTACCAATAATCAACAATCATCAATTTCACCCATTTATACGCATCATCTCAAGCACTCATGAGCTAACAACATATCACTCAAACCCTTAACAACCATAACAACAATCCCCAATGGTTTCATAAGCTAGGGTTTGGTTCCCCAAGCCATTTTCCATCAAAACAACACCCAATCTCCCATCACAATACTTAAATAGGCTCAAAACCATCAACTAAATCCATAGGTGTTCAAGATCATACCTCTTTCTCCAAGCTCAAACCCCAAAACGAAAATGAGATGAAGAGAAGAAGACATGAGCCAAGCTTTGCTCCAAGTGCCTTCCTTGCCTCATGATTCCATTAGATCCCAAGCTTTTTGGATGAAAAATGATTGATGGAGGGAGAGAGGGAGTGAACGGTTTTGGAGAAGAAGAATGGAGAGAGAGGAAGAAAAGGAAAGTGAATGAAAGAGAGGGAGAGAGGTCAACGTGAGAAATGAGAGAAAAAAGAGGTTTTGTGTTTTAATTTTAATTCACCACTTAAAATTCTCCGTTTCAAATCAAACAGGATCTCCGTTCGTCTCAATACTAAATCCAAAAATTATTCCGAATATAGATTCGGATTCCTAATAATATTCTTAATAGCCCTGACCAATGGCATCTTAATCGGAGATACTTGGTCCGACACCTATATCTTCACCGTGTACAATTTAACTCTTAAAGCCCCAATAAATTATAAATAATCCTCATAAATCTCAATTTAATTATTTCAATATTTTTGGGACACTTATTAAACCATTTATAATTATTTAATATTTATTCCTCCTATTTAATCATTTTTATAAAATTTGGGATGTTACAATTGTTACTTAACAGAATTGTGAATTGCAGGTAATGTCAAGCTAGAGGCAGTAAATCAAGCGCTCAATAGGAGGCAACCCATTATTTTTTCCATATTGGTTTGTTTTTAAGTTTAAATTAAAAAAATAAAAAAGATCTTGGTGTGTTTGATTATATTAATAATTTTAGGAATTAGAATGGTTTAAAAAGGCTTAAAATAGGGTTTTTAAATTAAAAATTAAGAAAATGGGAAATTTAACCCTAACGCCTAGTGTGAGAGCCACGCATAGTGTGGAGTTAAAATTTCAAACCTGGCGCATAGCTTGAGGACCTACGTTAAGTTTTTAAAAAAACTGAGCCCATTAACAGAGATGCCTAACTTCAAATTTTAAAAACCTAAATTTGCCTCTCTGTTGTAAGAAAAATTAAATTCCCCAAACCCTAAAATCTTTCAACAACCTACATTTTTCATTTCCTCTCTTGTGCATCAATCATCAAGTAAGTTCCTTTCTTTTTCTTTTCAACTTTTTTTTTCAATTCTTAGAATGCATGTGGTTAGGTTAGATAGGATATTAAAGACCCTTAGGAATGGATTAAATTGTTGTTACTATTTTGATTGGGAATGAGGGGTTGTTGCAGCGCAACCTTCTCTGTTTTAAGAAAAATTAAATTCCCCAAACCCTAAAATCTTTCAACAACCTACATTTTTCATTTCCTCTCTTGTGCATCAATCATCAAGTAAGTGATGCATAATTCTTGATGGATTATATTCTTTGGCAAGCGCACCAATCGTTAAATTTGTAATATATTTGATCGTTCCCAAAGGGATTGCGGTAACTACCTCAATCTTAGACTAGTACAAGCTGAACCAGCGCAATGCAGATAGAATTCATTCTATTTTTGTTGTTTTTATACTTTCTATGTTTTTGTGTTTTCAGAAGCAGTACAAAATGTGAAATATGATTAATGAAAGATAGGTTAGGATTGCTTCAGCTTACAATTTCATCAAGAAACATACAATTAAGGTTCAATCAAGCTTCACACCCATGAGGACAATTCACAGATGGTTAATCCCTAATTCCTTAGGTAACTAACACTAATTCCTAACCATTAAACCCTAATCCCTTAGGTGTTTAATTAACAGAGAAATCTAATACGAAATTGGGGGTTGAACCCTAACTGTTCACCTAATTACTAGGCCTGAATTAGTTAGGAAGCTGGAAGTTACCTAAGCCTTAACCATGATTCCTCACTGGTGAGTTTCTTCATCAGATCTAGATTTGTCAATCCAGCAAAGTAGATCCACTCCTTAGCTTGTTCTCCTCATGATTTAGAAGTTGACTTCCTCAATACACTTTCAAGAATTCTTTGCAAACCTTCGCAATCCCAACCCTAGGGATTTAGAAACCCATGGACATGGATTCTATCGAAGGAATGTAGAGAGACATGGACGAGAGAATTTAGAGAGAGAAAGAAAGAAGAGAGAGATTAGAAATGAGCAAATGAATCGTGTTATCTTCTATAGTCTGCTTCCCCACACACTTTACAGAGTATGTGCAAGTATATATATACAACTAACTAACTAGCTTAATTAATTACAAAGAAGACTTAATTAATAATTAAACTAACTAAACTAATTACCTAATTACAAATAAATAAATAATTACAACTTGATACTTAAATTATTAATGTACAACAGCAACACGTCAGAAACGGTGCAGAGGTTCTTTTAGAGGGAAAAATAACTAACTGCACAACAAAATCATGCTTGAGCGTGATGTACTCGTGCTTGAGCGAGCTCGAAATATGCACTGCACTATAGGAGTTCATGCTTGAGCGTGATGAAGAAGCTTGAGCGTGAGCTTGCTCGCTTGAGCGAGGTCGTGCTTTCCTTTCTTTCTTTCCACGTACTTTGCATGGATCTCTCGCTTGAGCTTGCAGCCTCTAAGCTTAAGCGTGAACTACTCTTTACTACACCTGCACATGCAAACAAATAATTTCCTGGCGTTCATACGCTGGCTGTCCAGTGTTTGTACGTTGGATTAGTGAATTTATAAATAACCAAAATTCCTTAACTAATTATTATTTTTAATCATTTTCTTACATAAATTAAACACTTTTGAAATGAATAAATAAAATAAGAATTATTGACAATTTATTAAATAATAAAGTCAAACTAAACAAAATTTAATGGATTGAGTTAAATAAAAGATGCCATAATTAAGTCTTTTCAAGATTTATCACATCCCCAAACTTAAAACTTGCTTGTCCTCAAGCAAATACTCAGATTAATTAAATAACTGCACTTACTCAAGACAATCAACCTTTCCTTAACTTAATTCATACCATAATTATTGAATACCAATCATGCTTTCTTTCGCAAATTCTGAAAATATAATTACTCACACATCCTTTGGGAAACAAGCTGGTGATACTTTCCTCACTGGATTAGTGTTTCATTCTTCTCCCAGTGTATAAGGTTCAACACATGCACTTATCACCTGCATAATTGTTAGCTCAACATAGGCTTGCAATAGTTCTAAACATCATGACAAATGCTAGCACAATTAGATCAGTAAGGGCTTTTTAAGCTTGTAATGGGGTTAGGCTACAGGCTCCATTTTTATTTTTCTAGTCAATATTGGGTTAAAAGATGTGCCCACTAATGCCTTGCCTTAATCTTAACTTAAATACCTTTACTAACTAGTTCTTTTGCTTTCATTATTTTTCAAATGAAGGGGTACTCAATTACTTGTGGTGCTTTGCACCTTCTTCTCTTTCAGTCCTTTGGACTCTTTCTTTCTTTCTTTCTCTTCCATCTTTTTCAAATTTTTTTTCAATACCGTTTTTCTTGTTGTGGTGCTTTGCACCTTTGCTTTGCTGATTTTTTTACTTTTCTTTAACTTTTATTGTTATTCCTTTCATTTCTCAAAATCCTCATCTATAACTAAGGTCAGAGTGTGTCCTTTATTTGCTGTTAGGCACACTTTTCATCCCC
Source organism: Clitoria ternatea (assembly GCA_037962975.1). Taxonomy (NCBI): domain Eukaryota; kingdom Viridiplantae; phylum Streptophyta; class Magnoliopsida; order Fabales; family Fabaceae; genus Clitoria; species Clitoria ternatea. The sequence continues at coordinate 148,298,121 of CM075670.1, forward strand.
AAACTTAGAACTTGCTAGTCCCTAGCAATAAGATAAGACTTAGTAATTCATCAGTGGAACGTCCAGGGATAATTCACTTGGTTTTTATCAGATAAATAGGTTTGTAAAGTTAGGTATATAATCCGAATGAACGGGTCTCAGGCTTGAAATATAATTATTGGGTCAAAGGATAATTAATAATATTTAGGATGGCTAAATTTGGCCCTGGCTAACTTAACAAAGAAGGCCTTCATCATTTCCAATTGACAAACAAATAATCATTTAGCAAGCACTGAAGCAAATTCTGTCTCACTAACAAGAATATAGGCACACTCAGAAAAGAATTAGTAAAGGCTCAAAAGCTAATAATTAACAAGTAATCAGCCAATCATGTCCCAAACTTAATGCAAGATTATAAACTCAGATTGCTAACTAGCATATTGGATAAACAATTAATATAGGATTGAAATAGTTATGGACAGGGATCATGAATTAAGAAATACAAATTAATTAATTTATCCAATTAAAGCCTGAGAATCAGTAAACTTTAAATTATTAAGATGGATTCTAAATTAAACATAGTTAACATAATTTATCAATCAATGAGACAAAAGGATAGAATACTTCCCTTTTTACCTGAATGGCAGTGAATGGTGAGGAATGGTATGCATGAATTTAACAATACAATTCAGAAAAGAAATAACAACAAACAACTTATCATAGAAATAAACTTCATTACACCAAAAAGGAAATACATTGTTCAATAAAATATTTAACAAAGTCATTACACCTTGAAAGTAGCAACATAACACATAAACAAAGCAAAAGATCAGTCATCATCTTCTTTATTTTCTTCATTCATAGACTCATCATCATCTTGTTCAGGGTAGGGTGGAAATTCAGCTGCTAAGGGTGTGTCATCAGGGGGAATAGTGAATCCAATAGAAGCCAACCATAAATCTTTATCAGGTGGAACTCCCATTTCTTCAGTGTGATCTATATTCAATTTGGTGGCAATCTTTCTCAGCATGAGATCATGGTTTAGGACCAGATCATAGGTTCCTAGCTGCATCTTCTTCATAACCTGCAGTTCCTGCATTATCATGGAAATATTAGAAGAAGAACTGCACCTGTTGAAGGTGGTGGTGCAAAAGATGTTGGTCTAGGTTGCCTTGGACGCTTGGACGCTTGAGGCATAAAATTTTCAATATGGTTTATCACCCATTGCTTATCCATAATCCTCTTAGGCTTTACCTTTGTCAGTTGAGCATAATTCACCATAACTTGATTCTTTTGGGCCAACAGTGATAACAGAACAATATGGTAGTTGGAGATTCTTTTCAAGGTTTTTCATCATCTCCTCTAGTATCAACTCACCCAGATTAACATACAAGCCTCTCATTAGACAATAAATCAATACCAATCTCTTAATGGTAATCTCAGTAGCATGCAGCACAGGTTGCAGGGATGATAGGACATAGCGGCACCATAAAAGGGGAAGGTGATTCAAACAATTTTTCCTGACACTTTTTGGTGCACCATTAGCCCTTGTCAAATATGCATCTCCTTGTTCACAACACTCTTCTAATATTTCTTTCCTAAGATTTTCATTTTCATCCCTATGAAAAATATCCACTTTCCATGTATGGTGACATCCTTCCTCCTGCAATATAGGTAGTTTCAACAGCTTGTTAAAAATATTACCAGTTAGGGGAATGGTGACTCCTCTCAAGAAGAAAGAAAAAGGAAACTTATCCTCCATAGAATGGGTCCTCAGATTGGTATAAAATTCTCTAGTGAGTTCCTAGTAACCATTACCTAAGTTCTCATTAAAGAACTGCCATCCCCTTTCAATCATAACAGCTTGCATATTAAAATCAACACACTTTTCTCCATCAAGAACCAGAGCTCTATCCCTTATTACTCCTCTGATTTTAAACTTTTGCTCATAATCTTGGGCAGCTTTAAGATCTCTAAACCTATGCCCATCAAAACTCTCAACTGTCTGGGATTTATTTTTCTCACTAAGACTTTTACTTATTTTGGGTGATGGAGAATCAGAGATACTGACAGTATTTTCCACTTCAACAATTTCTTCAGGGTTTTTCAAAAATCTTTGTGATCTTCTTATCATTGTGAGTGTTAAAGATGGTGGTTAAAAAGCCTAAATGGAAACAAGTACAAAAACCAAACAATCACAGCAAACTAAAAAAAAAGTGTAAGATGAATGGATATGATGAATGGAAGAAATTTGAACTTGAAACAGTGAAATATTGAATTTGTAACTAAAAATTGAAAGTAAGCAGTGTAAAAATGGTACCTTTCTAAGGAATGAGAAGTGGTGCCTTTTCCTCTTCAAAACCCAAGAGTTTCCAGTGTAGAAAATTAGGGTTTGTACACTTAGATGGTTTTATACTGTTGAACCCACTACCTGAGGTAAGTGTAACTACGCTGCAATCTTGGCGTATCAATGCCCAAATTAAATCATGACAAGTAGCATCAGGTATGATATTCGCTCAAGCGTGCTAAATCACGCTCAGGTGCTAAACAACACTATCAGGTATCTTCAATATTGGCACTCACGCTCAAGCTTACAGCAGCACGCTTAAGCGAGAACTTGGAACAGTACTACCACAGCCCCGATCACACTCAAGCGTGAGCTTGGGGCGCTTAAGCGTGGCACTTAACTATAAAGCACGCTCAAAGTGTGGTCAGCAAGGGTCAAGCATGGATATTTTCTTTCAGGTACCAGTGGTCACGCTCACAGCGTGTTGAATCACGCTCAGGCGCGAAATATAACCAGAAGTCATGCATCACGATCACGCTTAGAGCGTGCGGAATGACGCTCAAGCGCACAATTCATTAAAGGGCAAAAGAGCTCACGCTCAGGCGTGATTGAAGGATGATCAAGTAAGGGACAGACACTGATTTGAATAAGAGCTCACGCTCAAGCATGGGTAATGTTCGCTTAAGCGTGAGGTGCAAAAAGATGATCACATCACGAGCTCGCTCAAACTTGACAAGTCCTCGCTTGAGCGTCAAAAAGAGACTTCGAGAATTTTTATTCTGCAAGAAATTCGCTTAAGCAAAAGGTGCTTCGCTCGAGCGAAATAAAAGAAATGGATGCACTCACTTAAGCGACAATATATTTGCTTAAGCGAACAAAAGGAATTAAAACCAGGCACCATTCACGCTTAAGCGTGGGAGAATCACGCTCAAGAATGAAAAGCAACAAGTCCCGAGGTCGCTCAAGCGGTAAGATGTCACGCTTAAGCGCCACAGCATATAACAAGTCACGCTCAGGCACTAATAGGCTTCGCTCAAGCGTGAGAATCATATAGGAGGTCGCGCTCAAGCGCGAGAGAGTTATGCTCAAGCGCCAAGGGTACCTGATTATAATTCTAACTAATGGATTTACATGTATGTACATAGGGAAATGAGTGTATGAACGCTCAAACCTTATTCAAAAATTTACAAGTTTATTCACACTTCATTCACACCTTAAAAAAATTTTAGTTTTCTTTTAATGTTTCAAACACAAAACATAAAATGCAACAATCAAAATATAGGGTTGCCTCCCTCAAGAGCTTCTTTAAGGTCACTAGCTTGACCTTTTGACATCTAAGAAGATGCCTGTAACAGCATGGAGGTTTTCTGCCTATCAAACTCTCCTCCAAAGTAGAGTTTGAGTCTTTGGCTATTCACTTTAAATGTTCTATTAGTGGTTGGATCTTTCAACTCAATTGCACCATGAGGGGAGACCTCATTCATAATAAAAGGTCCAGACCAGTTAGATCTAAGTTTTCCTGGAAAGAGTCTCAGCCTAGAATTGAATAACAAAACCTTATCATCCTTGTGAAACTCTTTTCTATTTATCCACTTATCATGCCACCTGTTAGTTTTCTCTTTATAAATTGAGGCACTCTGATAAGCATTGAGTCTAAACTCCTCAAGTTCATGGAGTTTTAGGACTCTCTCCTCCTGAGATTGGTCAAAATCCATATTTAACAGCTTTGTGGCCCACCATGCCTTATGTTCTAACTCCACAAGAAGATGGCAGGCCTTACCATAAACCAACTGATAAGGAGACATACCAATGGGAGTTTTAAATGTTGTCCTATAGGCCCATAATGCATCATTCAATCTCACAGACCAATCCTTCCTAGACTTCCCTACCACTTTCTCTAATATTCTTTTAATTTCTCTATTAGACAGCTCAACTTGTACATAAGTTTGTGGATAATATGTAGTGGATACCTTATGCAGTACCTCATAGTGTCTCAGAGCTTTTTCCATGATTTTATTGCAGAAATGTGACCCTCCATCACTAATGAGGACTCTAGGGACTCCAAATCTAGAGAAAATGTTCTTCTTTATAAACCTAAGCACCACATGTGCATCATTGGTTCTGGTAGGGATTGCCTCCACCCACTTAGAGACATAATCCATAGCAACAAGGATATATTCATTGGAGAATGACTTTGGGAATGGTCCCATGAAGTTGATGCCCCAAACATCAAATAATTCCACAACTAAAATATTTGTCAAAGGCATGCCATCTTTAATAGAGAGACCTCTACTTCTTTGACACTTATCACACCTTTGAACATATACTTTAGCATCCTAAAAAATTGTTGGCCAATAAAAGCCACATTGCAAAACTTTTACTGCTGTTCTGGAGGCACCATGGTGTCCTCCATAATAGGAGTCACGGCAATGCCATTAGAGTCTTTCCTGCTCAGATTCAGGCACACATCTCCTGATAATTTCTTCTACTCCTATCTTATAAAGAAATAGATCATCCCAAAGAAAGGTTTTACTGTCATGAAAGAATTTTTTCTTTATTTGGGATGTCCAACCTTCAGGTACCATAGAGGCACTTTTAAAGTTGGCCATATCAGCATACCATGGCCCTGTGATAATTGCCATCAGCCTCTCATCTAGAAATTCCTCTTTAATCAAAATGGAATCGGATTCACCTTCCAGATGAGAAAGTTGATCAGCCACTGAGTTCTCTACTCCCTTTTTATCTCTTATTTCTAAATCAAACTCTTGGAGCAATAGAACCCATCTAATCAATCTTGGCTTTGATTCTTTTTTAGCTAGCAAGTACTTAATTGCTGAATGATCTGTATACACAATGACCTTAGCACCAATCAAGTAAGCTCTGAATTTATCAAATGCATACACCACAACAAGCATTTCTTTTTCAGTAGTGGTGTAATTTATTTGATTCTCATTTAATACTTTGCTAGCATAATAAATGACATGTGTTAATTTTTCTTTCTTTTGTCCTAGCACAGCTCCTACAGCAAAATCACTTGCACCACACATTAATTCAAATGGTAAAGACCAATCAGGTGTTGTAAGGATTGGAGCTGTTACTAATCTTTGTTTCAGATTTTCAAAAGCCTTGACACATTTTTCATAAAAAACAAAAGCATGATCTTTCACAAGTAAATCAGTCAAAGGCTTAGCTATTTTCAAAAAATCCTTAATAAATCTCCTATAAAAGCCAGCACATCCTAAGAAATTCCTCACTCCTTTCACATTGATTGGAGGAGGAAGTTTTTCAATGATATCGATCTTGGCTCTATCTACCTGAATGCCCTCAGCAGAGATTTTATGGCCAAGGACTATCCCTCCTTTAACCATAAAATGACATTTTTCTCAGTTAAGGGCAAGATTAGTCTCCTGACATCTCACCAGCACCTTAGATAGGTTGCTGAGGCATATATCGAAACTATTTCCAAACATAGAGAAGTTATCCATGAACACTTCAATGAACTTCTCTACCATGTTCCCAAAGATTGCCAGCATACACCTTTGAAAGGTTGCCGGTGCATTGCACAAACCAAAAGGCATGCACCTATATGCAAAAATTCCATAAGGATAGGTGAAAGCTGTCTTCTCTTGATCTTTTGGATCAACCACAATTGGGTTGTAACCAGAATACCCATCAAGGAAGCAGTAATAGTCATGACCTGATAGCCTCTCAAGCATTTGATCTACAAATGGTAAAGGAAAGTGGTCTTTTCTAGTAGAGTCATTAAGCCTTCTATAATCTATGCATATCCTCCACCCTGTAGTTGGTCTAGTGGCAATAACTTCACCTTTTTCATTTTTAACAGTGGTCATCCCTCTTTTCTTAGGCACCACTTGGACTGGACTAATCCAAGCGCTGTCCGAGATAGGATAGATAATTCTTACATCAAGAAGTTTAACCACCTCTTTCCTTATAGCTTCTTTCATTATGGGGTTTAATCTTCTTTGTGGCTGAACAACAGGGGAATAGTTATCCTCCATGAAAATTTTTATGCATACAGAATGATCGACTAATTCCCTTTAAATCAGCAATGTTCCAACCAATAGCACATTCATGTTTTCTTAAAACCCCTATCAATTTTTCTACATCCTCATCTTTTAAATCAGCATTAATGATTACAAGATGTGATTCATTATCTCCTAAGAAAATATATTTCAAATGAGAAGGAAAATGTTTTAAATCATGTTTTTCTTTAAACACTTCCTTACCTTTCTCAAGTTCAGTATTATTCAACTTTTCTTTGTTTTTATTTTCAAAATCACCTACTTCACACACTTCAAGTAGGTTCAGTAATTCATTATGTGAGTCATTTAACTCCTCAGTCTCAGAGTCAAAATCATCCTCCAAAAAGGCTTGTAAAACCTCTTCTTCAGTCTTTAATAGCATAGGAGTCTTATAACTTTTAATTTCTTCAATCATAAAACAATCCATCTTCTCAGTTGGATGTTTCATAGCATTGAAAACATTAAAAGTTACTTGCTCCTCTTGAACTCTCAGCATGAGTTCCCCCTTCTCTACATCAATTAAAGCTCTACCTGTAGCTAAGAAGGGTCTCCCTAAAATTAGAGGAATTTCTCTATCAGCTTCCATATCCAAAACTATAAAATCTGCTGGGAAGATGAACTTATCTACCTTAACTAACAGATCTTCCAGCATCCCATGAGGATATTTGATAGACCTATCAGCCAATTGCAAAGACATGCGAGTTAGTTACAAGTCATTAATTCCTAACTTCTTCATTAAAGATAAAGGCATCAAGTTTATGCTAGCTCCTAGATCACATAAAGCACTTCCTACATGAAAATCCCCTATTGCACAAGGTATTGTAAAAGATCCAGGATCTTCTAGCTTTTGAGGGAGTTTCTTTTGAATAATTGCACTACACTCTTGAGTGAGAGCAATCATCTCATCTCCCTTAAGCTTTCTCTTCCTAGACAGAAGTTCTTTTAAAAATTTAGCATATGAAGGCATCTCTTGCAATGCCTCAGCAAAAGGAATATTTATGTGAAGCTTTTTAAACACATCCAAGAACTTAGAAAACTTTTGCTCCTCTATTTGTTTTTTAAATCTATGAGGAAATGGAACATTCTTTAATTTTTCAGGAGTTAGCTTAGAAGCTTCCTCCAAGATCAAATCAATCTTTTTCTTTTTCTTTTGATGAACTTGTTTTTCTTTAACTTGATTTTCTTTTTCTGCTTCTGTTTCTACTTCATTTTCAATTCTATTATTATGTTGCTCATTTTCCTGCTCTATTTCTTTGGTTGTTTCTTTTTCTAAGCTTACTTCATGACTTGGAGGTGGGAGAAGAATTTTCTCACTCCTAGTAGTTATTGCCTTGCAATATTCCCTTGGATTTACCTCAGTATCTCCAGGAAATTGCCTGATTGTCTCTCAGCTAATTGTTTTGACAGCTGTCTAACCTGATTTTCTAAATTTCTAATGGACGCTTCTTGATTTTTAAAGTTGGCCTGAATGAACTGAGACAACACATTCTCAAGTTCAGACTTTTCTTTAGAAGGAGGGGATTGTTGTGGTCCATTTATAGTTTGATTTTGTGGCATATTTTGATTCAAATGTGGACCTTTCTGCCATGAAAAATTAGGGTGATTCCTATAGTTAGGATTAAAGGAATTAGAGGGATAATTCCTTAGAAATTGTTGCTGCCCCATATAATTCACTTGCTCATCAGTCACATTTGGATCACACATGCCATTTTCGTGGTCTCCACCATAAAAATCACAGCTTATCATACAAACTTTACTAGGCTTTTGAAGTTTTGAAATCTGTACACTTAATTTCTCTAAGGCCTGAGTCATCAATTTACTTTGAGCTAAATAAGCATCTTGTGCTTCCAATTCTAGTATCCCTCTCTTAGGGATTTGGCTCCTTTCACTAACTAGATATTCATTAGAAGCCATGACATTAATCAACTCTATAGCTTCTTCTACAGTTTTAGTAGTCAATGAACCTCCAGTTGAGGCATCAATCAAGACCCTAGTAGTTGGTCTCACACCATTATAGAATATAGTAACTTGCTGCACATCAGGAATCCTATGGTGAGGACATTTTCTTAAACTCTCTTTATACCTATCCCATGCTTCAATTAGAGAGTCACCTTTTCTTTGTTTGAAACAAGTGATTTCAGTGCGCAACTTAGCATACTTAGAAGGAGGGAAATACTTAATCAAAAATTTTCTTTGTAAATCCTCCCAAGTAGAGATACTACCTCTTGGTTAGCTCTACAACCAGGCTTTTGCTCCTTAGAGAAAAAGGAAATAATCCTAGTCTTATTGCCTCGTCTAGGACTCCATTTATTTTCACGGTATCATAGATTTGGAGGAAGGTTGCTAGATGCAGATTTGGATCTTCAACCTCACTTCCTCCAAATTGATCATTTCTAACGAACTGTAGCAAAGCCGGTTTAAGTTCAAAGTTATTGGCTGCAATTGGAGGCCTAAGTATGCTAGATTGCGATCCTTCTTCGTTAGGCCTAGAGTAGTCACCTAGTGTAACTCTCCTCTATTCCATTTCTTATTGTTCTTTTTGCTTTTTCTCCTCTCTAAGCTTACGTTCTAACAAATCAACATCAGGATCAAAGAAGAAAGGCTCTCCTCTGTTCCTTAACTGCATACACCAAATATTTCACACAACAGAATTAAAGCTACTGCTAACCAAACACTACAATTATACAAAACGAAATTCAACTACTGCTATACTAAAAATGAAGATTAAATTGCTAATGAATGCAAAAACAAAATTAAACGGTTCCGTCTAGTACCGGTCCAAGGATTGTTGATATTACTCAACAATCCCCGGCAATGGTGCCATTAACTTGATGCATAAATCCTGATGGATTATATTCTTTGGCAAGTGCACCAATCGTTAAATTTGTAATATATTTGATCGTTCCCATAGGGATTGCGGTAACTACCTCAATCTTAGACTAGTACAAGCTGAACCAACGCAATGCAGATAGAATTCATTCTGTTTTTGTTGTTTTTATACTTTCTATGTTTTTGTGTTTTCAGAAGCAGTACAAAATATGAAATATGATTAATGGAAGATAGGTTAGGATTGCTTCAACTTACAATTTCATCAAGAAACATGCAATTAAGGTTCAATCAAGCTTCAGACTCATGAGGACAATTCACAGATGGTTAATCCCTAATTCCTTAGGTAACTAACACTAATTCCTAAGCATTAAACCCTAATCCCTTAGGTGCTTAATTAACAGAGAAATCTAATGCGAAATTGAGGGTTGAACCCTAACTATTCACCTAATTACTAGGCCTGAATTAGTTAGGAAGCTAGAAGCTACCTAAGCCTCAACCATGATTCCTCACTGGTGAGTTTCTTCATCAGATCTAGATTTATTAATCCAGCAAAGTAGATCCACTCCTCAGCTTGTTCTCCTCATGATTTAGAAGTTGACTTCCTCAATACACTTTCAAGAATTCTTTGCAAACCTTCGCAATCCCAACCCTAGGGATTTAGAAACCCATGGACATGGATTCTGTCGAAGGAATGTAGAGAGACATGGATAAGAAAGAAGAGAGATTAGAAATGAGCAAATGAATCGTGTTATCTTCTATAGTCTGCTTCCCCACATACTTTATAGAGTATGTGCAAGTATATATATACAACTAACTAACTAGCTTAATTAATTACAAAGAAGACTTAATTAATAATTAAACTAACTAAACTAATTACCTAATTACAAATAAATAAATAATTACAACTTGATACTTAAATTATTAATGTACAGCAGCAACACGTCAGAAACGGTGCAGAGCTTCTTTTAGAGGGAAAAATAACTAACTGCACAACAAAATCATGCTTGAGCGTGATGTACTCGTGCTTGAGCGAGCTCGAAATATGCACTGCACTATAGGAGTTCATGCTTGAGCGTGATGAAGAAGCTTGAGCGTGAGCTTGCTCGCTTGAGCGAGGTCGTGCTTTCCTTTCTTTCTTTCCACGTACTTTGCATGGATCTCTCGCTTGAGCTTGCAGCCTTCAAGCTTGAGTGTGAACTGCTCTTTACTGCACCTGCACATGCAAACAAATAATTTCCTGGCGTTCGTACGCTGGCTGTCCAGTGTTTGTACGCTGGATTAGTGAATTTATAAATAACCAAAATTCCTTAACTAATTATTGTTTTTAATCATTTTCTTACATAAATTAAACGCTTTTGAAATGAATAAATAAAATAAGAATTATTGACAATTTATTAAATAATAAAGCCAAACTAAACAAAATTTAATGGATTGAGTTAAATAAAAGATGCCATAATAAAGTCTTTTCAAGACTTATCAGTAAGTTCCTTTCTTTTTCTTTTCAACTTTCTTTTTTCAATTCTTAGAATGCATGTGGTTAGGTTAGATAGGACATTAGAGACCCTTAGCAATGGATTAAATTGTTGTTGTTGTTTTTGATTGGGAATGAGGGGTTGCTGCTACACAACCCTGAATTTTGAAGATTCTAAAACTGCACCCTCACACGTAGCGTCACCTTGACGCGTAGCAAGAGGAAACAGGTTTGGCGCTATGTGTCAAGCCTCTATTTTCAAAATTTTATTTTTTGTATTTTTGTTTCTTTTTCTAGTTATAATTTTTAATTTTTACTGTGTGTTTTATATTTAATGTTTTTTAGTTAGAATTTAATTTTTGTATGTTGGATTTTATTTTTAATAAAAAATGTGTTTTGTTTACATTTTAATTTTAATGCTAGATTTTATTTTTGTTTCTTTTATGTGTTTTAATTTTTATTTTAATTTTTAGTAATAATATATGTTTTATTTCTAATTTTTAGGCTTTTAATTTTCATTTTGTAAGGTGTGCATTTTAATTTTTGTATATTATTTTTTCTAGGATTTCTAACTTGTTTCTATGAATGCTTGTTTTCTAATTTTAAAATATATGTATGTTAGTTGTATAAAATATGTTCTTATATGCATATTTGATTATTTAAAGTGTATTGTTCTAATTTTAAAATTTTCTTGCAGATGACACTGAAGAAATCCATTCCTGCTTCCAGTCTAAAGAGGAGGACTGACACTACCTCCTCTAAGGACCCAGAGATAAAGATAGAGGAGGAGTACTTGGACCTAGGGATGTCACCAGGTTCAAGACAGATGCGAAGTGGGCTAGATTTCACCAGCTCAAGGGCTACAGATTGATCTGGGAGAGAGTACATGACCTGGGAACTACTGATTACCCTGAGTTGCAGGATTAGATGTAGAAGGAGAATGATTGAAGGCCATATTTATTTTCTACATCTTATATGAATGTTTTTATATTCATAGTATTACATTAATTTACTTTGGTACTTTATGATTTTAGTTATTTAGTTTGGTATTTTTATTTTTGTGTGGTATGATATTTTATTTTGCGTGATATTTTTATTGGTGTGATTTTCTTAATTAAAAATAAAAAATAAGTGTGATTTTTTTAAATAAAATAAATCAAATTTTTGTCAAAATTTGAAAAGTTTACAGCTTGAAGTTTTGCATAATAAGCCATTTTAAATAATCAAATATTGATTCTTATGCAACTAAGGCATTTTTATAAAACAAATTACAATAATTTTTTAAATAACCAACATAATTTCGAAAACCCTACGAGATGAAAGTTCTTTAAACACTTTGAGGGTATCAATATAATTTCTTTCAAATTGATTTTGCTTAATTCTTTGATTTGTGTTTTCGTACAGAGATTCGAGATCATGATCAAGGCAAGTTATGGATAAACACATGAGCTAGGGCCAAAATGCTTACCATGGTAAGCAGTATTTATCCCTTGATAGCCAATTTTGAGCCTTAAAAGTATTTTCTTTGACACCCCTCAACAATAAATATTTTCAACCATTCCCTCTCATTTGATTAAGTAAAAGAACATTACAATAAAAAGGAAAATTCTTTTGAAGTATTCTTACAAAAGGGGGAGCAAAATTATGAACTTAAGTTCTTTTTATAAAAATTATATTAGTCAAGCATATATATGAAAAATAAAAGTAAAAAGAAAAAGAAAGAAACATATATGCAAATTCAGAAAAAGAAATAAAAGAACTAAGTTGGCAGTATTTGTCAAATTTAATTTGTTTGATTTTATGATTGATGGAGTTAAATAGGTTCCCTTTTTAGAGAGAGAAACACTTGTGAGGTAAGCCTTGAAATAAGCTTGAATTATTGACATGACATTGTGATAGTTTTATATCTAAGCTTCTTCTGCCCAAGTCATTAATGTTTATCATTTGAAACGGCAAGTTATGAATTACTTCTTGTGGTAAGTTTCAAATTTTTCAAAAATTATTTTTGAAGAATAATTCATAGTTTGTTTTGCTCATGGACGAACAACTTCCTAAGTTGGGGTAGTTTGTTAGTCCTTAATTTATAGTTATTTTTATAATAAAAATTGTGATAAAATAAATAAAATTAGTTTAAATAAAAATAACTTTAGGTTTTAAAGCAAATAAATGGAAGTTATTGAATTCAACTTGGCATGACCTATTTTTCCATTTTTTGTAGTAAATGTTTGAGGTTTGAAAGTGGAAATTTATGCAAGATAGAAGGCTGACGCGTAGCATCAACCCCACACTCAGCATTAGGATTTTTGATCTTGACGCTATGCCTCAGGCCTACGCGTAGCGTAAGGTGCTACGTGTATCCCACTAACAGGTGGGATTACACTTAGAAAAAGGGCCAAATAATGGCCAAACCACTCCAGTCCAAAGGCATGAACGTAGTGGGAGATACCAGGGGACTAGGTTTGCACATTATTGAGGCATAATTAAGGATTAATGGCTAAAAACTAAGGTTTGCACATTAGTCAGAGGCCTGACGCGTAATGCCACACCCCCACGTAGCGTCAGGCCCAAACTTCTCCATTATAAATAGGGCCATTTGCCATAGGTTTTAGCATCCCTTGAGCATCCAATTCAGAGTGTTCTGTGCTCTTAGTTACAAAAATAGCTTCCACACACTTCATATTATTGTTTTAGGTATATTTTCCTATTGTGTTGTGAAGTTCGTTGTCAAGTTCAGTTTAGTGTTCATTATGTCTCCACTCGTAAGTTGTGTTTTTACCTCTATCATATGTAACTAATCTGTTTATGTTTGAATTGGTAAACCAATCTATGAATATGATGTTATGATCATCAATTATGCACGTTTATGATTTAAGTTTTATGTTAGTATTTCAATCTTTTATTAGTATGAACTTCAAATGGGAGAATGATTTTCAAGCATGTTAAAACTACTTTAACGGAAGTAAAAGTTGAAATACCCTTAATATACCGATTACTAGGGATAGAGTTGGTAATTATTGTTATGTTAAGGCAAGCACTTAAAGCAACTTTTTACTGAGAAAGCATATGAGGGATCAGACTTTATAGTAACTATTAGAATTTATTCACCGAGGAGTCGGGTTTAATGATTTAAAGTTGCAATGACATAAACATGATGATTAAATATGCATGTTTATAGTTACTACGTTATATTCAAGTGCGGGGATCCTAATTCCAACATAGTTTGTCATTCTGTGTTTAAATCTCAAGTATTAGAATTGTTCTAAGGTGATAATTCATAAATCATTTTCTAGATAGTTTCATAATCTATACCACCTTTTGTTCAATGTATAAATCAATCTCTAAATCTGTGAATACTGTACAAACTTGTATATGAAACATTCTTTCGTTAATAAGTTTTGATACTTTTACCATAGTAAATAAAACTTATTGCCACTTATTGAAACCAATCAATCCTTGAAGGAAAGATATCTAAACTTTTGAGAACAACAATGATAAATTGGTGTGCTTGCTAACAAACTAACACCCAGCTAGGCATACTTATCGAATGAGGAATGCTCCATATGGAAGAGATGTGAGTTACACTAGGACCAGTAGGAGTAGACCTTCAGAGAAAGCCGACTTCTGAGTATGTACCCATGCTAGTGGACGATGATGATGAGAATGAGAATCTCTAGAAATTCCAGTTTGATGCGCCAATAGACCCAACAGTTTTGGACATGGTCGCTCTTCTAGCTATACCCTAGTGGTTTCCGTAGGAAGAGCCTCTAGCTAAGTATGAGAAGGAGGGACTAGTGGAAGTCCCTGTGCAGTAGGGAGTACTGATGATGACGTTGATTGAAAGGTATTTGCGAGGCGTGAGTGGGACCAATCAGTGACTTCCTCTAACATATTTTTTAGAGTTACATGTAAGGGGACACCGAGGGCTATGTGGTCATGTCTTCAGAGGCTCAGGGTCTTCTAGCAGAGGCATATGAGGTTTACAGCAGCCGGAGGCATGAGCTAGTTCAGCAAGTCAGTGATTCACTATCTTCAAGCACAATTCCTACTGGGTCATCATGTCCCTCAGAACTGACACAGTTGGTAGCCATCTCAGATGCTCCAAAGTCACCTTAGTTTGCAGATGAGTCCATGAGAGGAGATACTCAGCTACTAGGTTTAATTATTTATGCTCCTATGCATGCCTACGTTCCCCTTTCTTATTTTAGTTGTACGGATCTAATGAGACCACTTTATGTATGTATGATACAGTCATGTATATATGTATATTATGCTTTTGGTTCCACTATGTGTTATCTTGTACAAAAAAACATTTACATATTTTTCTAAAATTAGTAACCTCTCAATTAACCAAGATAGTCTAGTGGAAGAGATTATCTTAGTTAACTTAGGGTGTTACAGAACCCAAGAAGAAAAGCAAGGAAAGCTAGATCCGTTCTTCTCAAAGTAGGCTTTGCGTACATCAAGAGTTTTAGAAACTATATAAAAAGGTTGTGAACTTGTAAGCATTCTAGAATTTCTAGTTTGCTCTTTTATGTACCTTCTTTTGTTTATTGCATTTAATTACTTGATTGTCTCATTTGCATCTTAGTTTGTCACATTATTTTTTTCCACTCTTGTATGCCTTTATTCTTTTAGCTTTTATTGCTTGTCAAGTTCTTGTTTGTCACATAACATTCCTTTTGGTTTAGCTTCCTAATTTTCCTTTTCATGCTTGTCCTTTTCTCTCTAAGTTTTGTCATTTAAGTATTTCTCTTTTTGGCATTCTTAAGATTAAGGATTAGTAGGAATACATTATTTGTGTAGCATCTTGGAAGGATTGAGATTTGACTTCAAGAATTTGATCTAAGGCATTCTATAAGTATAGAGTGTTTGAGACTTCGAATGCATACACCTTGTGAGCTAAGAGTGCAAACACTTTGTTTTATTTTTTCTTATTTCTTGTGCTAACCATTACTTTGAGTTTCCAAGTGTTTTCTTTGTAGCTTGGTGGACTATCTTTGGCTTGGAGGAAGACTTGGAAGACACTTGTATTGGAAAGCAAATTTTTCAATAGTTAGGATTTTTTTTTGTGATCTGTATTTTATTTTCACTTGTATTTTGGGAATTTGTTTTTAATACTTTTCCTAAGTCCTTGTATTTGGACATTAAGGACTTTGGATATTAGACTTTAATTTTTCTTTTAATTAGTTGATTAGGAGTAATTACGCTTAGGACTTAGTTTAATTTTTGTAACCCGGCTAGTTTGTGGTTAGTGTGATTTTTGTATGCTAAGTCTAGTTTAATTTCTTGCACCACCGACTAGTTTGCTTTACTTGCTTTCTAGTTAGTATAAGTGCCTTTTTACATTGCTAGTCTTAGATTAAATTTTACACCTCGACTAGTTTTGTCTACTTGTTTTCTTTCTTATCTTTTCTTGTTTGCGTTGTATGATTTTTCTTTTTAGGACTTAGAACCTTCTTTTTGAGTGACCCGACTAGTATCTCATCTCTTGAATTGTGCATTATAACATGTCTTCATATAGTAAGAGAGAGAGAGAGAGAGTCAACCCCCATCACATGAGATTGATTTTAGAGAAGTTAAATAACATGTCCACTAGGTTAGATAACCTAGAAAATGGGGAAGGTAGAGATAGAACCATCAGACATCATACGCATAATAGGCACAGTGATGAACTAGTGAGGTCGAGGATAGGCACCACAGGAGACACCATAGGCCTCATGAAGAGGGTGGCTTGAGAGAGGTCAAGTTAGATGTCTCACCCTTCCATGGTAAGAGTGATGTAGAAGCCTGCCTTGATTAGGAGATGAAAGTTGAGAAACTTTTCACCTCTCACCAAACAAAAAATACAAAAAAGGTTAGGACTGTCACCCTAAGTTTCCAAAACTATGCATTAGTGTGGTGGACTCAAATATGTAAAGATAGGAAGAAAGAGCATTTCCCACCCATTGATGAATGAGATAACTTAAAGGCTTTGCTTAAGAAGCGTTATGTTCCCTCCTACTATAGGGGTGAGTTATTGGCTAAGCTCACTAAACTCACCTAAGGGTCCAAAAGTGTGTAGGATTACTATAAAGCCTTGGAAATGGCTATGATTAGGGCCAATGATTAGGAGGATGAAGAAATCCTCATGCATAGATTTCTACATGGCCTTAATCATAATATTAGGAAAAAAGTAGAACTTCTACCTTATATGGACATTGAGGAGCTTCTCCATCAATGAACACGAGTAGAAGCTCAACTCATGGACGAAGCTTCTTACTATAAAGGGGATTCCAAACCCTTTAGGCCTAAGTGGAAAGGTAAAGAAGACTTCATCCCACAAAAAGAGGGTAGTTGGAGAAAGGGTAAGGAGCATGAAGTAGGCACTTCATCTCCTAGGCTTAAGAGTGAGGTTCATAGGGATTATCCCCCTACACAACCTTCTAAACATACCCTTTCTAAGAATGCCAACTCTTCATCCCAACCGTCTTCTTCAAGAATGAGTTCTATTAAATGTTTTAAGTGTTTAGGAAGGGGTCATATTTCCTCTAAATACCCAACCAAGAAAAACATGATTTTAAGGGACATTGATCACTATTCTAGCTATGAGGAATCTTCCTCTTCACACTTTAATGATAGCTCAAATAGTGATTCCTATGATGGTTAACATGTTCTTGGAGATGAAGGTGAGCTCTTTATGATAAGTAAGCTTCTTGAAAGCCATATTATGGATGATGATACTACACAACGAGAGAGCATCTTTTATACAAGATGTTACATTAAAAAGAAACTTTGTTCTCTCATTATGGATAGTGGTAGTTATGCAAATATGGCTCGCTAAAGGCTAGTTCACAAACTTGGTTGTGCTTTAATTGATCACCCTAGAACTTATAAATTACAATGGCTTAATAGAAGGGGTGAGATGTTAGTGAAGAAGAAAGTTCTTCCTTCTTTGTCCATTGGCACATACCATGATCAAGTTTGGTGTGATGTTGTGCTTATGGAAGCCATACATGTCTTATTGGGTAGACCTTGGAAATATGACAAGAAAGTTACCCATGAGGGTTTCACCAACACCCTCACTTTTCTACATAATAACAAAAAGTTTGTATTGCATCCCTTGTATCCTAAAGTAGTTTTGGAAGACCAATTTCAAATCACCACAAGAAAGCGGGTAAATAGCGAGGGTTTTTTAGAGGGGGTTTTGAAAACCTCTAATAAAGTTATATTGAAGCGTTTTTTTCAACCTCCTAGGATTAAATTTATAATGGAGGTTTTTAATTTATTTAGGGGGGTCATTTTTTTTTACTCTGTAAATTAAAGATTTAAGAGAGTTTATTTACGTTAATTACGAAGGTTATTTAAAGCCTCCTCAATTTGTATGTATTTTCAATAAAAAATTTCCTTCAATTCTTTGTATAACCCTTTCCCAAAATTTCATTATAGAGTTTTATGAAATAAAATATATTTTCAACTATTCCATCCCATTTCAAAAAAGATTATTCTCTCCAAAGAAAAATTAAAAGGTGAAACCATCTCAAAACACTACTAGAAAAACCCTTAATAGCCACTGCCTTTTAGTGACCGCTGTAGTCCGTCGCTAGTTAGTGACCACAACATAAAAAGGACCATAATAAAAAGAATTAGTGACCACATCAGTGACCACCATAACACCGTTGATAAATTTGGCAAATTCTCATCGCTAAAGCCGTCACTAACTTGCTCACCGTCACTAAAGCGGTTGCTACATTTCACTTCCCTCCATTTTTTGGTTTCCTTCCATGGTTTTATTGGTGACAAATGGTAGCGACGAAAGAGCCAGCCGTCGCTACTGTTGTATACATCAATGACGAAGACATACCCTCTATACTTTGTCGCTACTTTGAAGAAGTTGGTTTGAAGGATTTCAAATGAATGTTAGCGACGACGCGTTTGGCGTCGCTACTCGATGTCATTAAGTGACAGTTGTTGTTTGTCGCTAGTATTGGAATGTCAACGATGACATTTATTCGATCATTATGTGTTTTGAATGTGATTATAGGTTCAAGGATTTTGATAATGACAAAACACTCTTGAAGAATTCCTTGCAAAAACAAAGATATGGAATCAGACCCAAAAAAAACTGCGCAGCTAATCGATTAAGGAGTCTCAGCTAATCGATTAGGCAACTTCTATTTTGGAAAAACTGCATCAGGACAATAAGCTAATCGATTACAACATTTCAGACAATCGATTACAGAGCTACTGGAACTACAATAATCGATTACATACATAGTTTAATCGATTACCAAAACCAAAAATGGCATTAAAGGTATCAGGTATAAAAGCTAATCGATTAAGAGAATTTAGCCAATCGATTAGAAGGCTACTGGAATTAATCTAATTGATTACTAAGACTATAATCGATTACGAAGCTGCGAAGCTAAATTAAATGCATCAGGTATCATTGCTAATCGATTACAAGGCAAAGTTCAATCGATTACCAAGCTTCTGACTTGAATCTAATCGATTAGGCAATGGGAACTAATCGATTACATAGCGAACAGAGATGAAAAATTTAAAGTATAATCGATTACAGCTTAAGGCATAATCGATTATGATAGTGGGAAAACACATATTAGTGGAAAACCAGCATATTTCTCCACCATTCCTTCAGACACCCACTACATGCAACGGCTAGGAGGACCAAGGCACTCACCAAGCTCTGAAATGACTCTATAAATGCAAGAGGAACTCAAGCACGAAATATACAACAAGAAGCTATCAATCTTTACTTACTCTTGTGCTTAGTAAGCCCTTATTCTTGTATTTTCTGAGATTTCATTTGCATATTCTCTCTTCTTGAGAGTTATAGATTTGAGAGAACTTTCACTTGCACATCTACTCTATTGAGAGAGTTACTTGCTTGTAAACACTACATCAAAACACCAAAGTTCACTCTAGGTTGAGTGGTTACAAAGGTTGGGGTTCAACCTTTGGGATATTGTAAGATTGAGAGATTGGGTGGGGTTCCCTTATACTTGTGAGGATTGGGTTCTTGAGTGTAGGACACTAGGAAGCCGCAATTTCTCATGTTGTTCAAGTGGCCTCAATACTCAAGAGGGGGGGTGAATTGAGTTATAAAACTTTTGCTTGGAATACCTTTAAAATTGATTTCTATAACCAAGTTTATGAGATTATGCAAGTGAAAGCAAGTAACAATGATATGCAATGCACTACAAGAGGTAAGTATTGCTGAGGCAATTTAGCAAACACTTGGTGTGCAATGTCTAAGGTATAGCAAATTAAGCAAGTTCAAGTATGTTCTTCTCAACCAAACAATACCAATCAACAAATATGCAATGTATGGAAGTAAAAGAGTAAGGAAGAGAAGCTTGCAAACCGATGTAACGAGTTCCACCCAATCCGGTGTACGTCTCGCCTCTAAGCAACCCACTTAGAGGATTTTCCACTATTGTAGACTAGAGATACAACTTTGAGCAATTGCGGCTTCCTAGTGTCCCACACTCAAGAACCCAATCCTTACAAGTACAAGGGCAACCCACCCAATCTCTCAATCTCACAATATCCCAAAGGTTGAGTCCACAACCTTTGTAACCACTCAATCCTAGAGTGAACAACCACTCAACCTAGAGTGAATAACTTGTGTGTTTGGAGTTTGTGTTTACAATCAATATACTCTCTTAATAGAGCAGATATACAAGTGAAAAGCTCTCCAAATTCTAATCTCTCAAGATGAGAGGATATACAAGTGAAAGTACAATATGCAAGAAATAGGCTTACAAAGCACAAAAATAGAGCTAAGGATTTGTTGCTTCTTGGTTCTTGTTGGGGTTTTTTGTGCTTGTGTTCTTCTTGCATTTATAGAGCCAAGATAGCTGTTGAGGAGTCCCCTAGCCGTTGCAAGATGATGGCTCTGCGCATAGTGGGATTTGAGTGCTTGTTTTCCACTTAAGTCTGTCTATTTAGTGGTGTTTCCCACTATGTGAATCGATTCGTAGATCCTTGAATCGATTCAGAGTATTCTGTTTTATGCATTTTGAAGTTCCAGAGTCGAATGAATCGATTCGAGACTTGTTTGAATCGATTCAGAGCATTCTGTTTTGGGTTCCTGGTCTGTCAGCATCGTGTGAATCGATTCAGGGTCCTTGTGAATCGATTCAGGACATACTGTTTGCAATCTTAGTGACTTCCAGGGCTGTGAATCGATTCAGGGTCATGGTGAATCGATTCAACCCATTCTGTTTCTCATTTTTATGACTTCCAGGGCTGTGAATCGATTCACTCGTGCTTGAATCGATTCAGGCTCTTCATTTTGACATTTTCTCATGCCTGTTGGTCATCCATTTGAATCTAATGATGCATGGTTGCTTTCCTTTTGTTTGATTCATTGGTTTCTTCATCTCTTGAACCTTTGTGAGACCATTTTCTTCTTTCATATGAAATCACTAATTGTTTTTGATTCTTTGAAGACTTCCCATTGTTTGTTTCCATTGTCATTATCAAAACCTGTTATCACATGCAAATACATTCTCCCCCTTTTTGATGATGACAACCAATGGCCATCTCTTGGGGTTTTTATTAGCCAACAAGTTATGAAGACTGATGTCTCTGTTTTAAATAGTTATTTCTTTTAGGGAAATATGTCTCCCCCTTTGTTTTTCAATAAAACCATCAAATTATCTCAATCGTTGAAATAATGTCGCACATTTGTCTTATTCATGTATATGTATCACATTCACATATATCGCACATTTATCATAACGTACATGTATCGCATTATCACATTCACATATATCATATCGCACATGTGTTCTCTCTATCTTTCTATCTCTCCCCCTTTGTCATTATCAAAAACAAAAGTTGGGAGTATGCAGTAAATCGAGTAGTAATCACAGGCAAATGAAATTGAGATATACCAAAATAATTAACCAAACGAGATAATTGTTCAACCGACATAGCAAAGTAATAAACTAAGACGAGATAGTTGTGCAAATAATTGACCAAAACAGAAACCAAAGTAAACAACCAAGTCTGAATGTGAAAAATAAAAGGAGTAAAGAAAAGTAAAGATCAGTCATGGATGTGGGAAGTGAATGCTGGATATCTGGGTGGCAAGCTCCGTGTATCGTTCTTCCATGTTTGCTTCAATCCTGTCCAGTCGAGCGTGGATGTTTGCTTCCATAGAGTTGAGGCGCTGGTCCAGGTGAGCAGTGAGTCTTGTGAAAAGATTATCAGTAGCAGCGGGTGGAGGAGGAGGAGGAGGAGGAGCGTCATCTTCAACTTCATGTCGGGGACGCCTAAGAAATTGCCACCTGCCTTGGTATTCCACAATATTCATCTTAGTGAGATGAGATTTGCCAATAGGTGCTTTGGGACCGACCACTTCCTTGATCTCATTTTTCAAGTCCACTTTAAAATGGTGGAGCAATTTGGTAATGAGTATGGCATATGGAAGATGAGCGAGGTTTTGGGCTTCAACCATGTGATGCCTAACCAAGTCAATCCAATTTATGTCTTTCTCATTGACAATTGCCCAGAGCAGCAAGATTTGGGCCTCATTTAGCCTTGCATAATTTCCACCGGAGGGGAGGAGAATTTTGACAAGGACAAAGTGCAAGAGGCGGTGATGGAGACTTAAGGTGCCAACCGTGCTCGAGGGACCTGCAAGATTAAAGAAAGCTCTTGCCTCCAATGGATTATAATTCCATGCAAGAGGAGGTTCTTTGCCATGGAAGGAAGCGTTGCTAAGAGGGAGTAAGCCAACTTGATTCATTACCTCATTATCAAGAATGATAGTCTTACCTTTCACTCGGGCAATATAGCGAGCATCTTGAAGGCGTAAAGTGGAGTAGAATACACGAATCAGTTCGGGGTAGATTGCTACTTCCTCAAGAGCCATGAAGCCAACTAGCTCTTGTTGATGTAAGGTGGTGAGTAGAGGAAGTCCAGATGCTTCAAAGAATGGGAGATCAAGCCAATGAGGAGAAATGAGATGTTTCTCAGAGAATGAAGATTGGTACCTTTCAAGATCCTTTTGGGTAGTGAATAATCTAGATAAATCAGAGTGTTGAGGCATGGAGGCTGCAGCGGTGTTTGCACGTTGTTTCTTGCGAGGTTGAGAGGAGGAAGCCATGGAAGATGAAGGATTTGAGTGGGAGGTTTGGAGAAGAAGTTGAAGAGATTAGAAGTTGAGAAGTTTGAGAAGAGAGAGTGGGAGATAGTGGAAGAGTGAAATGAGGAAGTGTGTGAATTTATCAGCGTGAATATGCAGTAACTGACGCGTGAATCGATTCAAGGGATGTTGTGAATCGATTCGAGCGTTACTGATTTGAGAGAAATGGAAGGGTCAGGTGCGTGAATCGATTCGAGGATGTTGTGAATCGATTCGAACCTCTCTGTTTGAGGGAATATGGACAATCAGGTGTTTGAATCGATTCAAGGGGAGTGTGAATCGATTCGAACGATACTGTTTTGAGGATTTTTGAACCAACAGGTCTGTGAATCGATTCGAGGGGGTGCTGAATCGATTCGAAGGGCTGTTTCACTCAAAATTCATTTCTTTCCATTGCAATATATTCAAGGCATGAGGAATTCCATATAGGATCATTAAATCTCCATTTCCATGGGGTTCTTTTGCATTAATCACTAGTAAAGGTGTCATGCAATCAATACACAAGATGAAGTGATCACTCAAACACAATTTGTCATATCAAGAATACCCAATTCTCTTCTAATGTAAATAAATTGCTCTCTAGCCAAGGGTTTTGTGAAAATATCTGCTAGTTGCCTAGAGGTTTCAACATGTTCAAGCACACAATCCCCTTTTAACACATGAGCTCTAATAAAGTGATGTCTAATCTCAATGTGTTTGGTTCTAGAGTGCATTACTGGATTCTTGGAGATGTTAATGGCGCTTGTGTTATCGCATTTAATGGGAACTTTATTCAAGGTAATACCAAAATCAAGAAGTTGATGTCTCATCCAAAGAATTTGGGCACAACAACTACCAGCTGCTACATATTCTGCCTCAGCTGTTGACAATGTAACACTTGCTTGTTTCTTGCTATGCCAAGAAACAAGGGAACTACCAAGCAAATGGCATGTACCACTAGTACTTTTTCTATCAAGCTTACACCCCGCAAAGTCAGAATCAGAATATCCTAAAAGATTACATTCAAGGCCTTTGGGATACCATAAACCAACATTTTGAGTACCCACAAGATATTTCAAAATTCTTTTTACGGCAGTCAAATGTGATTCTTTAGGACATGCTTGATATCTAGCACACATGCATACCGCAAACATAATATCAGGTCTACTCGCAGTTAAATACAGTAAGGATCCAATCATACCTCGATATTTGGTGATTTCAATGTCCTTACCCTTTTCATCTTTGTCTAGATAGCAGGATGTGCTCATGGGTGTAGCTATCTCGTTTGCCTTGTCCATTCCAAACCTTTTAAGTAGTTCCTTACAGTATTTGGTTTGGCTAATGAACGTTCCATCAATGGCTTGTTTTATTTGTAGTCCAAGGAAGAAGGTGAGTTCTCCCATCAAGGACATTTCAAACTCATTCTGCATAATCTTGGCAAATTCTTGACAAAGTTTTTCATTAGTAGCACCAAATATTATGTCATCTACATAAATCTGTACCAAGAGGATGTCATTTTGTTTGCGTTTTATAAACAATGTAGTATCAACCTTTCCTCTTTCAAAGTTGTGTTCTAAAAGGAATTTGCTTAATCTTTCATACCAAGCTCTTGGAGCTTGTTTTAAACCATATAAAGCTTTTCTCAGTTTGAAGACATGGTTTGGAAATTTATGATTTTCAAAACCGGGAGGTTGATCTACCTAGACTTCTTCTTGAATGTAGCCGTTTAAGAACGCACTTTTGACATCCATTTGATACAGTTTGAAATCCATACAACATGCAAAAGCTAGCAATAATCTAATGGCTTCTAATCTAGCTACGGGAGCATATGTTTCTTCATAGTCTATTCCTTCTTCTTGGTTGTATCCCTTTGCAACTAGTCTAGCTTTGTTTCTAGTTATTATACCATTTTCATCTAGCTTATTTCTAAAAACCCATTTGGTGCCTATTATTAGATGATCATTGGGTCTTGGCACAAGTTCCCAAACTTCATTTCTTTCAAATTGGTTTAACTCTTCTTGCATGGCCAACATCCAATGTTCATCAATAATGGCTTCATCAATATTTTTGGGTTCTATTTGGGATACAAAAGCCAAGTGATTGCATGCATTTCTAATGGCGTTTCGAGTACTTACCCCTTTGGTTATTTCTCCAATGATCTTGTCCAAGGGATGATCCTTCAAAGTTACCCAATCTTGTTGTTTCTCAACTTGTGCTGCACCTCCATCATTGTTGACTTCTTCTTCTTTGTCTTGCAAGTTCATTTCTTGGAAAGTACCTACAAGATCATCAACATCTTCCTTTCTCGGAGGGTTATGGCTATTTTCATCGAATTTGACATGAATAGATTCCTCAATGGTATTTGTTTGTTTGTTGAAGATTCTATAAGATTTACTTGATTGAGAATATCCTAGGAATATTGCCTCATCAGATTTTGCATCAAACTTTCCTAGATTATCCTTTCCATTGTTGAGCACAAAACATTTACATCCAAAAATATGAAAGTATGCAATGTTGGGTTTTCTACCCTTGTAAAGCTCATAGGGGGTTTTCTTTAAAATAGGCCTTATCAAACATCTATTCATAACATAACACGCGGTGTTTACCACATCGGCCCAAAAATGTTTTGCAATATTGTTTTCATTTAGCATGGTTCTAGCAAGCTCCACTAAAGATCTATTCTTTCTTTCAACTACTCCATTTTGTTGTGGAGTTCTAGGAGCTGAAAAGTTGTGATTAATACCATGTTTTTCGCAAAACTTTTCAAAAGATTGATTTTCAAATTCTCCCCCATGATCGGTTCTAATGGATGCAATTTTTGAGTTTTGCTCATTTTGGATAATCTTTGCAAGTTTCTTGAATGCATGATAAGCTTCATTTTTATGAGCAAGAAACAGTGTCCATGTATATCTTGAATAGTCATCTACTATTACTAGACCATAGTAATTACCTCCAAAGCTTTTGATTTTGGATGGTCCAAATAAATCCATGTGCAAAAGTTGTAAAGGCCTTTGAGTAGAAACAATATTTTTGGATTGAAAAGATGCCTTTACTTGTTTTCCCTTTTGACATGCATCACAAAATCTATTTTCAAATTTAAGCTTTGGTAGACCAATTACTAAATCTTTAGAAACAAGTTTGTTCAAGTGGTCTACATGTATATGAGCTATTCTTCTATGCCATAGCCATGTTTCATCCTCTTTTGAAATGAAGCATTGTTCATCATTTGTAGACAAACTATCCATATCAATCATGTAAATATTATCAATTCTTTGGCCTACAAACTTGATTTCCTTATTAGTCTTATGCTCAATTATGCAACAATTTGATTCAAATAAAACTCTATATCCTTTGTCACATAATTGACTTATACTAAGTAAATTATGTTTGAGGCCTTCAACATACAATACATCACTTATGGAGGTGGAAGAGTTCTTACCAATATTTCCAATGCCTAGGATTCTTCCCTTAGTGTTGTCTCCATAGGTGACGCTTCCTTTTCGTTTGGGAGTGAATGATGTAAATTTGGTTATATCTCCCGTCATATGCTTCGAACACCCGCTATCCAAGTACCAATGGGTGTTGCTTGCCTTGAAGCATACCTGCAAAACAAAATCATTTTAGAGAACTAGGTACCCATTTTATGTTGGGTCCTTTAAGGTTAGCTTGTGGGAACGTTCCTTTGGGAACCCACACCTTTCTTAAGACCTTTGGTCCTAGTTTCCTAACACTACACTTATATGCACTATGTCCTTTGGTACCACAATGATTGCATTTCATAAAAGGTGAGGAGGATTTGCTTGGTGGTGCAAAGAAGTTTTTGTAGTGCTTCTCCATTTTATGGTTACTATGTTCTTGGTCATATCCTAGACCGGTTTTACTAAACATGCATTTTTGTTGCCCAAGTAGGATATTCAAATTATCTCTTCCATTAGTGAACTTCTCTAGTGTCCTATTTAGGTCTTCAACCTTGGTTTCTAACATAATGCATCTTTTAGCAAAATCACATGGTTTCTCCTTAGAGCATGTTTGACCTTTCTCTAGCTCTTCTTTTAAGCTCTCATTTTCTTTACAAACTTCCATGAGATGCAATTCAAGAGTATCACTAGTTTTCCTAGATGCTTTGAGTTTACTAGAGATTTTTGTAAATTTATCATATAATTCCTCAAATGCATCTAACAGCTCATTTTTATCAAAGTCAAGAAGATTTACCTCATTGTCTTCTTCTTGATGATTTGCCATTAAGCAAAGATTGGCTTGCTCATCTTCCGAGTCGTCGGAGCTGCTCACATCATTCTCATCCCAAGCAATATAGGCTCTTCTTCTTCTTTGTTTGTCCTTGCCCTTCTTTTTGAGGTTTGGACAATCAGCTTTGAAGTGCCCTTCCTTGCCACATTCAAAACAGTTGGGTGAGGGAGAGTTTTCTTTAGTGATAGGTTTCTTACCTGAGCTTTTGAAGCTTCTTTGGAAGCGTTTGCCTTTCATGAATTTCCCGAAGCGTTTCACAAATAGTCCAAATTCTTCTTCTTCATCAAGTTCACTTCCGGATTCTTCTTCTTCATTTGTGGAAGTAGCCTTGAGAGCAAGACCCTTTTTCTTGGAAGATTTTTCTTCCTCTTCCGCCATCTTTAATTCTTTCAGCTCTTGTTCTTGTTCCTGCAACTTACCAAATAGAGTGGCGAGAGACATTTCGTTTATGCTAGGAGATTGTTTGATGGCGGTAACTAGCGGTTGCCATTCTCTGTTAAGACTTTTCAACACTTTATGAATGAGTTCTTTGTTAGTGTAAGTCTTTCCAAGTGTAATGAGTTGATTAATGATGAGAGTAAATCTTTTTTGCATATCAACAATCGATTCATGAGAGTTTAATCTAAAGCATTCATATTGACTAGTAAGAGTACTAATCTTTGAGTCCTTTACATCATTAGTGCCTTCATGGGTTACTTGAAGAGTATCCCACATTTCTTTAGCAGTTTGGCATGTCATTATTCTGAAAAATTCATCTTGTCCTAAAGACATGGTGATGAGATTTTTGGCCTTGTAGCCATATTGGACTTTCTTTTCTTCCTCGCTTGTCCATTCATCTATAGGTTTTTCAACATTCTTGCTATCTATAGTATGCATCGGTATATAGGGACCATTTTCAATGGTATTCCATATTCTCAAGTCAATTGATTGAATGAAGATTTTCATTCTTTCTTTCCAAAACGCATACCCTTCCCCATTGAAAGCGGGAGGTCTATTTATCGCACCACCCTCGGGAAAAACATTTTGAGAACTTGAGGCCATTTAATCTCTTGAAGCTGTTAAGCTTGATCTACCAAGAGTCAAGCTCTGATACCACTTGTTGTTCAAGTGGCCTCAATACTCAAGAGGGGGGGTGAATTGAGTTATAAAACTTTTGCTTGGAATACCTTTAAAATTGATTTCTATAACCAAGTTTATGAGATTATGCAAGTGAAAGCAAGTAACAATGATATGCAATGCACTACAAGAGGTAAGTATTGCTGAGGCAATTTAGCAAACACTTGGTGTGCAATGTCTAAGGTATAGCAAATTAAGCAAGTTCAAGTATGTTCTTCTCAACCAAACAATACCAATCAACAAATATGCAATGTATGGAAGTAAAAGAGTAAGGAAGAGAAGCTTGCAAACCGATGTAACGAGTTCCACCCAATCCGGTGTACGTCTCGCCTCTAAGCAACCCACTTAGAGGATTTTCCACTATTGTAGACTAGAGATACAACTTTGAGCAATTGCGGCTTCCTAGTGTCCCACACTCAAGAACCCAATCCTCACAAGTACAAGGGCAACCCACCCAATCTCTCAATCTCACAATATCCCAAAGGTTGAGTCCACAACCTTTGTAACCACTCAATCCTAGAGTGAACAACCACTCAACCTAGAGTGAATAACTTGTGTGTTTGGAGTTTGTGTTTACAATCAATATACTCTCTTAATAGAGCAGATATACAAGTGAAAAGCTCTCCAAATTCTAATCTTTCAAGATGAGAGGATATACAAGTGAAAGTACAATATGCAAGAAATAGGCTTACAAAGCACAAAAATAGAGCTAAGGATTTGTTGCTTCTTGGTTCTTGTTGGGGTTTTTTGTGCTTGTGTTCTTCTTGCATTTATAGAGCCAAGATAGCTGTTGAGGAGTCCCCTAGCCGTTGCAAGATGATGGCTCTGCGCATAGTGGGATTTGAGTGCTTGTTTTCCACTTAAGTCTGTCTATTTAGTGGTGTTTCCCACTATGTGAATCGATTCGTAGATCCTTGAATCGATTCAGAGTATTCTGTTTTATGCATTTTGAAGTTCCAGAGTCGAATGAATCGATTCGAGACTTGTTTGAATCGATTCAGAGCATTCTGTTTTGGGTTCCTGGTCTGTCAGCATCGTGTGAATCGATTCAGGGTCCTTGTGAATCGATTCAGGACATACTGTTTGCAATCTTAGTGACTTCCAGGGCTGTGAATCGATTCAGGGTCATGGTGAATCGATTCAACCCATTCTGTTTCTCATTTTTATGACTTCCAGGGCTGTGAATCGATTCACTCGTGCTTGAATCGATTCAGGCTCTTCATTTTGACATTTTCTCATGCCTGTTGATCATCCATTTGAATCTAATGATGCATGGTTGCTTTCCTTTTGTTTGATTCATTGGTTTCTTCATCTCTTGAACCTTTGTGAGACCATTTTCTTCTTTCATATGAAATCACTAATTGTTTTTGATTCTTTGAAGACTTCCCATTGTTTGTTTCCATTGTCATTATCAAAACCTGTTATCACATGCAAATACAGCTCAAAGTTGTATCTCTAGTCTATAATAGTGGAAATCCTCTAAGTGGGTTACTTAGAGGCGAGACGTACACCGGATTGGTGGAACTCGTTAAATCGGTTTGCAAGCTCTTCTCCCTTACTCTTTTACTTTCATATACTGCACTTAATTGGCTTGTGTTGATTGATTATGGCTTGCATACTTGAACTTGTTTAAATTGGTAAATCTTGAATACTGCACACCAAGTGTTTGTTTAATTGTCTCAGCTATATTTACCTTTGTTTTGCATTGCATATTTCACTAAACTTGATTTCACTTGTATAATCTTATAAATTTGTATATAAGAATCAAGTTCAAAGGTATTCCAACTAAAAGTCTTAAAAACTCAATTCACCCCCCCTCTTGAGTATTGAGGCCACTTGAATAACACATTATATTTTGTGTATGTCACGACAAAGTCATACCGTCGCTACCTTAAAAACCTGGAGGGGAAACCAAAAAGTTGGAGGGATTTCAAATTTAGCGACGGGATGGAGGTGTTGCTAGTTTGGAATTATAGAGACGGGGTGAGATGACCATAGCTAACCTGTCCATGTGTCAACTTTTTTTTTTAAAATAGACACGGTGTTAGCAACATATTTATTCTGTCGTTAAATCTTTTAACTTAATCGACCCCAACCTTTCCCTTCTGCCACTTTCACAAGCCCGAAATACCCTTTTGCTTCTCCTCCCAGCTGCTCTTCCATCCTGTACACTCTCTCAATGACCGTCTATCTCACCGTTCACCATTCTCCATTAGCTCCATCAGCTTGTGTACACTGTATGCCATCTTTGTTGAGGACGTCGCCACGAGCTTCTCCTGCAGTGTCGTCTGTCCTCATCATTGTCTCTGTCATCCGCCACCACGAGCTACTCCAGCACTAGCAGGCTGCACCCCTAGGTAATGTACCTTAGTTTTATTTATTTTTTTGGTAGCTCGTGATTAACAAAGTATAGAGGGTTTGAATGCATTTGTTCTATTCTTGTAATTCTATTCTATTGCAAATTGATTCTGTAAATTGACATATACTGAGTTGCATATACTGAGCTTGTAATATTCCAGAATAGTTTGTCACTTGTTCTACTAATGAATATGTATACAACTTGTTCTTTAGGTCTGTAATATTCCAGAATAGTTTGTTCTTAATTCTGAACTTCTTTAAGAACATAGAGCCTGATGTTAAAATGCTTGCTTTTGTCATCAATAGATTCAACCCAATCACTATATGAAAAACCATGAAATCAAGTTTTTTGTTTATGATGAAACATGACTCATTAATTGATAGCCATTTTGATTTATCGCAGTACCCTCTTTGTTACCCTACACTGCTCTTTACTTGCACAATGCATAAATCTGGAAAGCATATTAACAGCTTGCAAAATCTGGCCTTATATTTATATGTGAAACCTTAAATGTGAAGCATTTACCAATTGAGCTCAATTGTAACTGTTTCAATTGAGCAAGTTTGCTTGTTTTCTTTCTTTCTTTCCCATGGTTTGTAATAAACTCCATGTTTCGGTTTAATGGGTTTTGATTCTTGTGTGTCTTTGCTATGTTCCCAGTTTTAATGGCTAAATGATTAGTAGAGCCATGAATTGATGAATGATTGTTGGAGATTGAATTGGTTGACTTTGTGGTCAGTTGGGTTCTTATTGTTTTTTTTTCATTTTGGTCAAAGTTTTAATGGGTTTAATCACTGAAGTTGTAATTCATAAAAATATTAGATGTTTATTCCCCTCAAATAAGATTTTAGATTTAAATAATGTTTACGGAAGAAATAACAATAATAGAATTATCTCCTATATAGTTAAAACTAAACCACAATAAAAAATGATTTCTTTTCTTTACCAAGAAGGAAAGTGTCAACTAATTATCCAATAAGAGCCTGGTGAGCCTGGGCTCTCTTGAGTGCAGCAATGAGAACATTGGAAAGAGAAGGCTGAGAGTGGATAAGAGGAGATGTTAGTGTTGATTGTTGATTGGGGAAATAATATAAAACTGGCCAGTATTTTAATCTGATATTTGAATAGACAGACAAGGCCAGCAGAAATTCAAAAAAGTTACTAAAGGTGAAAGAGAAGCTAGTGTGATGAAAGATTTTCTTTTAAAAAGAAAGTGATAGATTTCATTTTCCTATATTTTTATATAACATTATTCGTTCTCTTTTCACAACTAAAAAATCCTTTGATAGCTACCTTAAATTAGTGACCTCCACTACCCATCGCTAATCAGTGACCGTATCAGCGACCTCATAAACAAAAAGGACCTAAAAATAAAAGCTAGTCACGCAATCAACGACCACCTGAAACCGTCAGTAAAAATTGTGAAAATACCGTCTCTACAACCGTCGCTAATACCCACACCGTCACTGTCACGGTCACTAATGCTTTCGCCATCTTTTTTTGTTTTCCCTCCACATGATTTTGTTGGTGCAAAAACTAGCGACGACATAACCATGTCGCTATAGTTAAATGTAACAATTAGCGACGGATGCGTATTTGTCACGACTACCAACACGTCATTGAGACAGAGGCTTATCCATCGCTACTACACTGTCACAGACATTTTTGTTTTCCTTTGTAATATTAGCGACGATGTTCTGCGTCGCTATCATTTTAGGTGAGCGACAGTCATGCATGCCGTCATTAATTTTAATTAGGGACGGGTTTCGCGACGGTGTTATGCCGTCGCTAAGTTTATAACTTACTCAATGGTAACTTTCCCTGTTCATCACTTTTTCTGCCCCTAAGCCCTAACCCTTCTTGTTTCCTTCTCTGTGCCTCCGTAAGTACGAACCACCAAACCACCACCGTGCTCCATACTCTACCACGAACCACCCAACCAGCACCGCCTTTGTCACTATCTCTGACGAAGCTCCTAACCTCCATTTCCCCCTTGCGAACCACTGTCACCGTTTATCTCCACCCTCTCCATTGGAAGCTCTGGCCGTTCGAGGCTCCCTTCCTTCCACCTTCTAAGAGTAAGGTCTCTTCGCTGTATCTCATCCGCGACCGTAGGTAAGGTACATTGTCCTTCTGTATGAGCTGTGTTGTTTTTCCTGTCTCTGTATGGGCTTTGTTGTTTGTTTTGTTTGTATCATATTTGTGAGGATGTATCATGTTTTAGAGACTATATGAAGAAGCCTAAATATTCATTCTGATTTCACTGTATCATATTGTTGTTTAGTGTTTGGAGTTGCTAAGAGTTAAAACTTAAAACTTGCATACTTTATGAGTTATGTTATGAATTGTTGGTTATCACTAGTTTCATGCAAGTCCATGGTCTTTTCAATAGATTTATAGTGTTTGAATTATGGTTTTATATCCACATAAACATATACATGTATAATTTCTAGAATCATTTTTATAGTTACCAAACAATACGCGTAACACTATTTTCTTGTTTTGTTCTGTTACATTCTCTTCCAAAGGCTACCTTAGTATTATGCTTCTCTTTCCCTTTCAAGTTAATGTTACTCTTAAACTAATTTGAATGATGCATTTCTTGTGTAGGTCTTTGCTAAACAAGATTGTTATTGATCAGAATATGATTTTGTAAGATAAGAAAGCAACAAAAAACACAAGTACATGTTCTAAAAGGATACTACCATGGTGGTTAAAATCTGGCATTAACTTGTAGAATCTACAATTCTAAGTTTCTACCTCTAATTTCAAGTTAATTGAGTTACACTCTTAGTTATACTTGTTATTATTGGTCCTAATGTTGTTAAGACCATAAGCTTAATTGGGTTTGTGAGATTGGATGATCTCACGATTTTAGTGGGATGGGGTGATCTAGAAAGCACCAAAAAATATAGGCGGTGAAGATTGTATTGGGATCATCATTCATGCTCATTAAATTGTGAGATCACATCTCTTCTCGATGCTGGGTGATGTGGCATCTGGTTGGAGTTGTGTGACCCAGTTTGGAGGACAACTTTTTCTTAGTTTTTTTCATAACTGACTCACATTCTTATTTTCAAACACAAACACGACCTCCTCTGCTTCATTTCCCAACTTCTCCTTTCTTAGTTTCTCTGAAACTCCAAAATTTTCATATTCGTGTGTTGTGGATTAGACTAGTGCTTCATTGCAACTGTCGTCACCTTAAGTGCGAGTAAGGACTGGGCTATTGTTGTGATGACATACGCACCTTGTTCAGACTATGTATGGATACCAGTCCATGTGCTTCACATAAATGCAAGATAATATGGAATTCTGATATTAATTAGTCTTCTTCTAGCAGAGAAAACATCAAATATGGGTTGTTTAATGTGTTGTTTATTGTGACAAAGATTATTATTTCATTTCAATATTCGGATATTGGGTTCTTTATTGTGACAAAGACTAGCCTCTATATTTTGTTGTTTAGAAGTAGAAAAATTACAGTTTAGGTTGTTAATACCTGTTTAATTTCATTGTTGTTTATTTGTGTTTTGAACCTTATCGATATCAATGAAAAATCTTTAGATACTGCCCCATCAAAATTGCTCACTGATGCTAAAGGTGTTAACTTGTTTGAATGATAAAACAATAGCTATGCATGATATTCAATATGTTGTTGTTTTCTCGGCCAAATCTTAATCCATTTCTTTAGCGTGGTGTGTTGTTTTTGACCCCCTTCAAGTTTCAAAATCTCTTGCAAGGTGCCTTTTGCCTTGGTTTTTGTTGTTGAAATGTATAAATTTTAAATTCAATCTTGGCTACTGTCATATGTTTTTAATGCAAGGTGATTGTCTTATTTTCTCAAAGACTGCTAGGTGTTTCCCTTCTCTCAGGGTTAGGATTTCAATTTTGTAGGAATTGGAATCATATAGAATTATGTGTTTTATGTTTTGGTCCTGGCAAAACTTAGGTCATAAAATAAGAATTCTAAATTCATAAAATGAGAATTCTAAATTCATTTAGGATTCTATTATTTAGATATAAAATCAAAAATTTGAAAATAAAATTCATTATAATTCTTACTAAACATCTATTTAATATTAATATACTAATACTTATATGGGATTGAGTTCATGTGGGAAAAGTTGATCCAAATCAATTAAATGGTGTCTGGTTTAATTTGAGTTATTTTTATAATAATTTTATGTATAACCTAAAATGAGTCACTCTGTTAAAATGTTGGTTAGTTCTAGTGAGTTAATTGAGCCCCATTAATAAAGTTAAGACAGGAGTGTTGAGGGAGAAGGGAATGAGTTCAAGCTAAACCAGGTGGGAAGAGTTTGAAATTTATTATTGTGAGACTTAACTTGAACTTTATTAGGCTTTATTATGTTTTAGTTGCAGGATCCAATTTTTAAGCTTAGGATCTGGCTTCACAAAGTGAAGGAGCGTACTTTAGTCTTTGGAGAACAAAGTGCACCAACAATTGTTGATTAGGAAATCACGGGTTGAGATTATTGTAACATACCACAAAATTTTTAGCAAACTTTTTTAGTTGAAATTTATTAGGGTGTTATATTCTCAATCGTTGATTTTCTAATCAAACTGTTAGTTTACTCTATTCTCTATAGTGGAACTGCTCATTTTAGATATGCTAAATCACTCATTTTGTTCTTTATAGTGTTTATCTCAGATTCCAGAGTCCTTATCTGCATGGATAAATTCTCTCTGTCTTCCAGAATTCTCTCTTGTTCTAGGGCTTTTATGTCAATCTTCTCTTTCAGAGTTTGGATCTGAATCACATATTCAGAATTTTGTTCTAGTTTTTCCACCAGCTGAACTTCTAAGTTAGACTTCTGGTGTTGTAGGGATTCCACTTCTTGCTGCAACGCTTTCACCTAATTTGTAATTTTTTTGATTATTCTAAAAGTTATCTGTTGTTCCATTTCATTTTCCTAAGCATTTAATGTACCTATATCATTCAACAGATTGTTTATTTGAGATGTCAAATCTGATATTTTAGAAGATGACTCATTCTCATTATCTTTGAGTTTCTTCAGGATAACAGATAGTTCCTCCTGTGTTTCCTTAGACTTTATTTCATGTTCAGAAATTTGATTTTGTAGCCCTGAATTATGTTGGCCCAGCTTTTTTGCTTCAGTTGTGCTGCTCTTAATTTTTTCTTCTAAATCCCTCTTATGGTTTTGCAGTGAATCTAATTCCAGCTCTAGGTTTGAGGATTCTATATGATACCCTTCATGCATCTGAGTGAGGGCTGAAATTTCTGCTTCTCTCTCATTATGTTTCTCTATTAATTGACAAGAGTCAGCTTTAAATTCTTGCACTCTATTGTGAGCCAGCCCAACTTCATTTGAAGCCTGTGAAAGTTTCACTTTTAAATATTCATTTTCTTCCCCTGTGACCTTTAGATTGTGGCTTATATTTGTCATTTCTTGTTTTGCATGTTCCAATTTCTGTTTTAGAATGGAAAGTTCATCCTTTATTTTATATACCATAATTGCATTAAACATTTTAGTTTATTATGATCGAGATTATCTAAATTTATTGTTCTACAAAGTTAGAGACTAATTTTTAAAATTTAAATTACTAAATTCATCAAATCATATACAATTTTAAATATTAGTTTAGAGGTTTGCTTCAAAACTGAAGGAAAAAAATAGAGTCCATTTGTCTTGATCAAAATATATAAAACACCTTAAACTTTGTTTTAGTGTAAACTCAAAGGAATTAGATTTCCCTTTGGCACTTAGCATATTAAAACACTTGAACTGCATATTTTCCTCTGTTCAACTTAAGATTTCTTGTTAACTTGAAAGGTTGTCTCATATCAGCTACCCTTTTTCTTGTTAACTTGAATAGGCTGGTGTTATATTAGTACATGATTAGTGTAGAAATTAAAAAAATATTTAATTAGTTTGGTTTGGTTTAACTTCATTTTGTGAATAGAACTAATGAAAGGCAATTCAAACTTTTTCTTCAAGATTTTGAGATTGGAGTAACACATTTTCAAATTGTTTGTTTGCAATAGAATTAATAAGAACTGTTACATAACATATTCCTCAAAAAAAGGACTAGGGTATCCATTATAGTGAACATTAAAGCAGAAATTAGTCTAGAACATGGGCTTTGATCATTCACATATCCTAATATTACCCCTCCCATATGAGCTGAATATATCTTCAACCACAACTCGAGCACTAATTGGTTCTAAATTGTAGTATCCTGATTATCCAAAGGGTATTAGTTTGATCCTGTAGAATTTGGCATGAAATTTCTTTTGTCATTGTGTTTCATAAGATGAAAGTCAGAATAGCAGTCACAAGGGTTTCTGTCATTGATCAATAAGTTGAATTGTGCTGTGTATGTTAAACATTTTAGCATCTTCTCTATCGTGCCAAACTGATAACTTTTACTTCTATGGTGCCCTCAACAACTTCATAAAATTAGAAACCAAAACTATAATTACGAAAATAAAAGTAATAGATAATTACTAAAGTGGGCTGGCCCACTATACTAGACTTACAATATAAAACTATAGTATTCTCCTATACTCCCTTGCAAGCTCAGGTGGGGAGAGCAATAATCAAATTCCTAACCCTGAGTTTGGTCTTAAATTCTTGAAACCTTGTAGGAGAGAGTGGTTTTGTAAGGGCGTCAGCTAGTTGATCCATGGCAGGGCTGTGATAACCCTGAAGTTCCCCAACTCAAAACTCTTCTTAAAGGCCTTCACTTGTTCCATGTTAAGCCTCCTCTTCTTCTCCCCTGTCTGTGATCCATCATCTTACAAATATTCCCCAACATTAGCTTCTTCTCTATGCTTAATTCCTGATGAATTTATCCTTGAATTTAATATTGTTCAAAACTTTCACTGTGATATTATCTGGTGGTTTTTTATTTTGCATTCATTGGTCCATTCTCTTATTTAATGCATCATTGTATATCAACTCTCGGCCTGAGTTGGAAATAATAGAAATTCTAAGGATGAAGGGATGGTTAATAGTATAGATCTTGGAAATAGTTAAAGGTATAATCAAATTGTCAATTGTAATGTTCAAGAAGTGGCTAGTAATTGGTTTGCTTTGATTGTAAATTGTAATGTTGATTTACTAGAAAATATTTAAATATTGATTAAAGAGACATCATCTTAGCAGGTTTACATCTTTTGTTGTGTATGAAAATGATATGTAGCTATTATCTAAAATTAAAAAACTATTTGAATAAAAAAAAGGTATGAAAATGATGTGTAACTATTTAAGATAATTAAGTATTAACCCTTACCAAATTCTGAAGCATCCATTCTAATATACAAAACCTGTCCATCACTATTAAACTGCCCTATATCGATTAGATCACCAAACCACATGGCACAGCGACTACCTACTCCTCTTATATCCAAAATAGTATAAGCCATACAAGAACAGTTATTCAAGCACTTGACTCTGCATCCTTCTAGATCTATTGTCTCATCTATTCCTTTCTTCTACCACTACCAATCCAATCCTCCTCCTTCCAACCCCAACAACCTATGGGATACACATCTTCTTTAGATGCACATACACAATGATAAATGGCCTAGAATCCTAACCACAAAAATTATCCTTCCTTCCATTACCACCTTCCTTTTAAACAACAAAATCCTCATTAACTATGTTTCTAATTCCAAATTTGGTTTGGCTAGAGTGAGGGAACAGGTTACATGACCAATACCTGCCAACTACAAACATGATACGTGATTAATTCTTCCTTCAGAGAGACAATTCAAGAGTGTGTGTATGATGAATACATCAGCTTCGTAACTATGAAGCCAATAAATGATGTTGATAGAATTCGTTCTATAGAGGATGGCTTGGTCCTGTGATAGAATTCATTCAACCTAACATAGGGAATGAGAAGATACAAAACCCTAAATTCTATTTTTACTAGATTTAATTTAGTCACAGTTTTCAGAAAAATCCTTTAGGGACCAGGATACAATAATTAGGTGACTTACATTGCAACTGAATGAATATATTTAAAAATTAATGGGTCTGTGTCAAAAGGGTACTCATAATCATACTCACTAAGAGTTTCAAGTACCATAGCAAGCACCCTACTGTAAATGACATCTAATAAAAATGGGAATGTATAAATATTCATAAATTTGGATATGGATCCGAACTCAATCCTTA
The DNA here is from genome assembly GCA_037962975.1 of Clitoria ternatea. Lineage (NCBI taxonomy): Eukaryota > Viridiplantae > Streptophyta > Magnoliopsida > Fabales > Fabaceae > Clitoria > Clitoria ternatea. The sequence goes on from CM075670.1 coordinate 148,336,757, forward strand.
AAGATAACTTATAGAATAAGAATTATCCTTACCTTATACTTTCAACACACCCTCACAGGTGGCTCAATAATAAATCTATGATTGGCTATGATATCATCTTAAATTTAGATATTGGATGGGCCTAACTTAATCCTAAAAGCTAGCTCACAAGTTTACCCTAGCCTTATACTTTCAGCAAGCATTGACATTGATCTCATGGACCAACCATTTTTTGTGAGTGGATATGCAACCATATACATCATTCTTACATTTCTAATATGGAAAAAAGCTTTACCATAAAAAAAACACTTAAAAAATAAACATGAGTAAAAGTCAATTTATCTTAGCAAACATATGAAAAATAATTAGGTGTAAAACTTTGATCAAAGGTTCTCAGTTGTAGTAGTGACTGAAAAATGTCTAAGACTGTAAGGTGTGGTAGAGCGCTTTGACAAAATGATTTAAATCTTTAACAGAACGATTTAAATAAATTAACTCATCCAAGATGAGTCTCTATAATCAACCCTTAGAATTTTTAATAATGCAAATGTAGTCTCTATTGCCTCTCTCATAGACTCATTCTCACGTGGATCCTAAGTCTTTAGATCACTAAGAGGTCGTTGCTGTGTAAATAATGCCACATATCTACTATGTTGTTGTGCCTTTGAGATTGTGTAAATAATGTCAACCACTTCGCGGTTTGTCATGCAGACTAGCACACCTTACGTGTGTCTTTGTTGGCCTTTCTTCAGCTTTGTCTCCAGCGCTTGCTTTCTTTTCAGGTAATCCCCTAACGCTAACTTTTCTAGCTATGTGTGTTGTATCTTTTGAAGTGAATACATGTTGATTGTTGTTTGTTAGTGGAGAGCTGAGCTCATTAGGCATTGGTTGTGTGTGCTGATAACATGTTAAAACTATGCATGTATACTGTTGTTTGTTAATAGAGAGCAGAGCTCATTAGGCATTGCTTATGTATGCTGATAACATGATGTTTTTATACATGTATATTATTGTTTGTTAGTGGAGAGCAAAGCTCACTAGGTTGTTATGATTATCTCCCTTAATTTCATATACAATGTGTAGCATATATATTTAACTGTATTGGGAAGTTTTCTGTATATAACAAGGCGTTTATAAATTTTGGAAATGTCTAGTTTACAGGGGAGACTCTGCCAAAATTTTTGCAGGCTCCCTATCTTAGGGAACTTAAAAAATGAAACTCAACTTTAATAATGTAGGGTTTATTCGTATGTGTACCCATTAGATTCCCGTTCATGATTCAAAATAACTGGCTGACATACCGTGTTGTGTTTGATCTTGAATTGTCCTGGTTAGATAGTTTGGTATAAATTTCTAACCAGTAGGGCGTAACCCATCAATGTTGTATGTGGTCTACCTTTAGTCGTTGAATGTTCATTTAAAATTTCATACATATCTCTGTGTACTCAGGGTCCAATGCGAAATGCTACCGAAATTCCAAATGAACATCAACAAATCAAGATAGACCGTAAACAACATGGACGAGCTACATATGGTTGCATATTCATCCTGAATGAGATAGGGCCCCATCTACTTACAACATCAAAGAGATAGAGAGCGCACCATGCCTAGTAATCATATAATGTTTAAATCAAAGTGACTAGAACTCTGCTTGTTAGATATTGTGAATGGAGGTTCTAGAAAATCGGCGATGGATGTACAACCGGCTAGATGACAGTCGGCGAGTGTCTGAGGAGTTTATGATGGGGCTTTTGGAGTTCATTCCGTTCGCCATAGCAAACACGCCTGGTTTTGAGGTGACTCACAAAATTCGTTGTCCGTGCTCAAGATGCAAATGCATGAATTTTAAATACTCGGATGATGTCATGTGTCATCTAAGTGTGAAGGGGTTCATGGAAAGATACTACTGCTGGTACAACCATGGTGAGTAGTTACCACCCAGGTCATCAACCGTAACCATTCAACAGTCTTACCATGAGGTCGAAGGAAATAGGGATGCGTACAACAACATGGAGTGGATGGTGATAGATCATGTTGGACCCTCCATTGAGCGTATGCTACAACATGATGACCAAGCAGGGAATGAGGACGACAATGTATAGGAGGATCCTAATCCGGAGGTGAACAGATTTTATGATTTGTTGGTGACGGCTCAGACTCCATTGTAGGACGGCTGTGAGAGTCACACTGAATTATTCGCCTCCCTAACTGCTTTAAGTCTAGGTAGATTATAATCTTTTAGGACGTTGTTTTAATAGGATGGTCGATCTAATGGGTTCCACCATGCCTGTTAATCATCAAATGCCATCAAATCTGTAGCATGCTAAGAAAAGGGTGGCAAACCTAGGGTTGGGTTGTGTGAAGATAGAGTGTTGTGTTGCCCGGTGTATGTTATTCAGAAATAAGTTTATAGATAAGAGTGTCACAAAATGTGTCCATTGTAATAAGGAACATTACAAAACCGTTAAAAAGAGAGGGGAGGTAACAAGGACGGCCAGGAAGAAAATTTGGTACTTCCCCATAACACTGCGTCTTCAACGCCTGTATGCCTCATTGTCCATGGCAAAACACATGCATTGGCATGCTCTGAACCGAACACTGGAGGGGCTTCTGTGCCATCCTTCTGATGAGAAAGCATGGAAGTGTTTGGATAAGCTATATCCGGACTTTTCTGACGAGCCACGCAATGTTCGACTTGGCTTATGTACCGATAGGTTTAACCCGTTCGGTCAATATGGAAGAGTGTACTCTTGTTGGCTAGTTATACTGACCCCATACAATCTGCCCCCTGATATGTGTATGAAGAGGGAGGTCATGTTTCTATTTGTACTGGTTCCAGGACCCAAAATTCCAAAGGCGAACATAGATGTGTTTTTGCAGCCGTTGGTTAAAGAGTTATCACAATTATGGGATGTCAGGGTAATGACATACGATGCATCTTTGAAGAACAATTTCATGATGCGGGTTGTTTTGATGTGGACTATTAACGACTTCTCGGCCTATGGTATGCTTTTTGGATGGTCAATGTCTGGAAAGCTTGCTTGCCCTGTATGTATGGAACATACCAGGGGGATCACTCCCTCTAAGTGGCAAGACAAGTTTTTTGACTGTCATAGAAAGTTTCTACCATTGGATCACCCGTTCAGAAGAAATAAAACCGCTTTTAAGAAGAATAGGGTTGTTAATAAACCTCCACCCCGTAGGTTATCCGGTGCTCGGGTTTAGCAGAGGGTCAAAGAGTATCCGTACATCTGGGATAAGAGTGTTAAGGAGTTTATGGGTTATGGAAAGGAACACCACTGGGTGAAGTAGAGTATCTTATAGGATTTGCCATATTAGAAAGACTTGTTGTTGAGACACAACATTGATGTCATGCACACTGAACGAAATGTTTTCATGAATATTTTTGATACTGTTATGGACATCAAAGGGAGAACAAAGGACAATGAGAAGAGTTGTCTAGACCTTCCAATTTGGTGTTCTAGGAAAGAGTTGGAATTGAGGGATGCGGGTCGTGGAAGAATGTTTAAACCCCATGCAAAATATGTTTTAACTAGACCTCAACAGATTGCTATGTGTGTTTGGATGAATGGGTTGACCCTGCCTGACGGATTCACTTCAAACTTGAGTAGATGTGTCGACGTGAAGGAGGGCAGGGTGTTTGGCATGAAAAGTCATGATTGCCATGTGTTTATGAAACAATTACTCCCGTATGCGTTTCATGCCTTACCGAAACCTATTTGGAAACCGTTGGTTGAGTTGAGTCACTTCTTTAAGGAGTTAACGGCAACTTCATTGACTATGGAGAAACTTTTAAAGATGGAAGAAACTATCCCGGTGTTGATTTGTAAGTTGGAGCAGTTTTGCCACCAAGTTTTTTTGACTTGATGGAGCATCTGCCTATCCATCTACCGTATGAGGCCTTGGTTGGTGGCCCAGTGCAGTATCATTGGATGTATCCATTCGAAAGGTTAACACCAAAACTCCTTAATTTTATTGCAAACATGGTTTCCTATATAATAGTATTTTGTAACTTAACATTTGTTTATGTTGGTGAAGATACTTATGCTTTTTAAAACATAAAGTGTCAAATAAAGCATGCATTGAAGCATCAATTTGTGAGGCATACATAGTTGAAGAAATGACAACTTTTGACTCTTTTTATTTTCCGATGGAGATAGAAACTAGAATGAGTAGAATTCCCCATAATCTTGGGGTGGCCACCCGCACAGGGTTGGATGATCAAATATCAATTTTTAACTATCCTGGTCGTCCAGGAGGCAAGGTCACAAAATGTTACATTGATGAGAAAGATCGAAAGGCAGCTTACTTGTACATTCTTTTAAATTTCCCACAAGTGGAACCCTATCTTGAGTAAGTCACCAACTTTTAGTTTACATTCCTGATGTAGCTTGTATAGGTATCTAAATGTTTTTTCCTTTAAATAGATTATATGTAGATATGCTAAAACTTGAGCAAACTAATATAACTGATGCCCAAATTCATATTTAGGTATCATCCAAATTCATCGGTTGGTTTGCACAACACGTAAGACCCGCATAGCATGTGCTTTTTATCTGTACTTGAAATGTTAAGTATCTAACGATGACCTATTTGTTATGTTGTACATAGATACAAGACCCTAACAACCATATTGAAGATTCTTTACTCCAAGCCCTTTCTTGGGGGCCGGTGAAAACTATTAAAAAATGACCCATTTACTATGTAAATGGCTACAAGTTTAACATTTTTCAATGAAGTGAAGGGATACGTACCCATAACTATGGGGTTTGTGTTAAAGGCACAGCCGGACAGTTAGAGGAAGACTTTTATGGAGTGCTGACAGAGATTGTCGAAGTTTCTTTCTCCGGATGACTAAGAAGAGATATTGTTCTATTTAAATATGATTGGTATGACAACATAATCGGTGTAAGAACAAAGGTTGACAACAACTATGGCTCAGTCGAGGTTAAGAAAAATGGTAGATACAATAGGTTTGATCCCTTCTTTTTTTACCCAACAAGCTGAGCAGGTTTATTACACCGAATTCTTGGGAGGGCATCGAGACTGGTATGCAGTAATCAAGGCCAAGGCTCGAAGTCAGATCACTGACAATGTCTCCGAGGAGGTTGATGAAGCTTATCAGCTTGCACCGAATGAGCTCAACGATAGTCATTGTTATTCAACATTGATCCAATCATAATGGATGGGACACTCGCCACTACGGGGGGTGAACACATTGACAAAGACCTTGTCTCCCGATCAAAACGGTCTAGGGCTGATTTGGATACTGATGAACTTGTTCATATAGATAGCCATAGTGACACTAAAACTGAGGGGGAATTTGAAACTGAAACAGACACAGAGTATGTAGTTGTTAAACATAGGTTTATATATATCCTGAGACTAACCTTTGTTTTCATAGTTTTATCCACAGATGACGGGACGTCGACTACCTTCAGTAGGGGTGGTGGGTCTAGGACCCCAGCATCCTGTCTGGGGACTCCCACCCCAAATTAGGGAACCACTCCATCACCTATGCAGACCACTCCATCACAACCACAGTAAACCACTCCATCACCACAACAGCAGACCACTCCAGAGCAACTACAGCAGACCACCCCAGAGTAGACTCCTGGAGTTGGTGGTTTAGAGGACCCTAGCCTTGAGGCCACCCCACCTCTGGCATCCCCTCTACCCATGCTGGTACTAGTGCCGGCCGAAGATGAGTAAGTCATTAAAACTCATATACTTTTATGTTATAAAACTCACATACTTTTATGCTATTTGTATGGTAGTTTATTTACTACTTTAGTGGAAACACTTTGTTGGTCTATTGTATATTAGTTTAATTAGTACTTGTACAGATTGAATTATACTGGGAACTCTTCTATTTGTAACAGGGTAACTATTCAAATTTGGAAATGTTACATTTACAAGGGAGACTTTGTTGAAATTTTGGGAGTCTCCCTAGGTTGTATGTTGTTATATTCTCTTATAATTGTTGTGATTATAGCTTTGTTGATAGTAGTCACACTACCATAGCGATTACTAAGGTTTTGAAGGTCCAGTGGGATAGTCCATACATATCTTGGACAGATGCTGGGAAGGTTGTCCAAGATAGGTGGTTTGACACCTTCTCGGTAAGCTACCACATGAATTTATTGTGAATTGATTTGTAAAATACACCTCTTATTAATTTTGAATTCTAATTTCATTTTACAGTGTGATTATCAGTGGGCAGAGGGTATGATTGATGAGATTATCATTTTATAAAGACCTCCAAAATCATCAAGAGTACCCTTTGGAAGGTGAGGGACAAGGGCGAGCGCCCTTGTTGGATCCTCGAGGACCATTGAGACGGGATGGTCCAAAAGTGGGGCGGTGTCTTGTTCCAACAGGCGAGTGCTCAGAACAAGGCAAACAGAGCCGCCGATGCTGCAGCGTCAGTTTACACTGGAGGTAGCATTTCAACCCTTGAGCACAAGAAACAATTTGTAAGTCTATTTATGTTAAACATTTTTATTGTGATTAGTCTGACATGTTTAGGAATATTAACTTCAGTGCTTGTTGTCCACTACAGGAGCTGAGGGAGTACTGGGAGCCTTCTTTGTTTGAGGTAATGCAAATGACCAAGAAGAACAAAGTCGGTGCATGGATAAACTAAAAGACTATAGATCTAGCGGTATTTACTTTTAACTTACATGCTTATAATTTACAAATCAGCTTACTAATCCTATCAGTGTTTTTGAATTTACAGGAGGCATATAACACCCATGATTTTCTGTACCTGAATCCCTATGTAATCGTCATAATTAAATAATAAAAACATGAGTAACTTTTTCGCGTTCAAAAATAGTTTCTAAACACCATCTCGACTACACCAAGACTCGAACCACAAAAAACCAAAGAGTGAGATTTAGTAACCTATAACTGGATCGAGACATAGTTTGCCCATAACGGTATACAAAATAACAGAGTTTACCGTGGAAGAAGAATGTGTATACCAGGCATACGCCTAGTCCCATATATAAAGATATGAGAAAAGGCTCGGCAAGCATGCAAAGGCATATCATAAGCCTAATAGATAACCATCATCCTTTTACATAATCACATGAGCATGCAATGCCTAAGATATAAGTATATACTTATCTATATGGTCATGCGTTATACATCTCCAATATTCATATTCATAATTGACCATAACCAGTTCAACCTCAAATTTATATATATATCATCATCACTTATGTTTTCTCAAAATAATTACACAATCGATATTCTATTATATACCAAATGGGTATAAATCCAATGCCTCTAATATTAATACATCATCCACATTTGTACGTATTCACAGTTTATTCATCAACAACAATAATTAACAACATCATAATATCTATTATATACATGACACATTAAATTATAATGCTGCCAGCCAAGGCATTCCATTACCACTATTTACCTTCCTAAGAGTTTGACTTCATAAATATTCTCATCCCATGATTTTTCCTGCATCGATACTAAAAAGTAGACCACATGGGAGAGTGAGTTATACATTTCAAATGACGATATGAATACAATTAAAATTATGTGCATATGCATATCAACATCATGTATGCTTTGCTAAACACATCAACGATCATCATAGATTATTAATTCAACAATATATACTTATTTAATACTTATTCATCAAATCATAGCAAAGCAAGCATATACGTATCTATCACACCGCCACAATGGGCCAACATCATCAACATAGACCATTCTGGTCTTTCCTCAAAGCCACCACGGGCTAACATCATCATTATCAATCATAAACAAATACGCCCTTCATTACATTGGGCCATAACATACATATCATCATATTTAACATCATTTCGTATATTCATATCATTTATTACTTTTATGTGGTCTTTCGGTATATTAATTACCCATCTCATCAACACCATACCACCATCTCAATCATCATTAATCATCATCATATTCTGGCATATCTCCATGCTATATGCAAATGCTCTTATGGCTAATCACCAATCTATGGACAGCTTCATGACTCACACACCGAGCCACAGGGGAAAACAACAATACGCTCGTGCACTGAGCCGCCCTCCCACTGGGCCCGCCTAGTGGAACCCCCTAATATTCCACATAGACAGCGATCAATATGCCATGGATGCAATGCAATGCAAATCAAATGCATTCTCACTCTGTGCATCCTAAATGCCACCCATCAAACATCATTATCATAATCACCAACACCACCATACACCTTAGTGGATTTCATCATTGTTGGTTTCTTAGCCATTGTTTTCAAGTTTTAATGTGGCATTTTCATCTCAATATATTTCACAAATATTTAACATCATACACGTAAGTCAATACTTGCAATCAACCATAATGGCATTACAATATTACATAACATTCATTAATATTATCACACTTTTATTTAGTGGATTTTCATCTCATTATTCATTACCATTGTCTCATGTATACATATATATATATGTATATATATTGGGGTGGCATTCACAACATTTTGAACATCATATTTCATACCACACATACAAGAACATGCTTGGATCATTCACAATGGCATTCAACAATTATCAATAATAATGACCATCCTTTTATTCAAAGAATGATCAACAACATCATTCATTATTACACATTATCATTGTCATATCGGTTTAGAACAAATCACCTCGTTATTTAATCTTTCGCTCATAGGATCCATATTCTCTCAAGGGTATATCTCCTGACCCCACCATCATATTCTCATTATAATCCTTTCACTATTCTATTTTAGGTGTAAATACATCATAATTAATTAGTCCCAATGCACCAATCAATCCCAATCACCACCATGTTGTATCATCATTATATTGACCTTCATACATCCCCTTAATCATCTCATATTACAAATAAAAGGGTCCAACATAAGACCTATACAAAGAAAATGAAATAAATTCCAATTCAGGACAACTCGCTCAAGCGAGATTCACCATCGCTTGAGCGAGATCGACAGGACTCGCTTGGGCGACCCCTTTCACGTAAGCGAAATGCCTCCAGTAGCGTCCCCACGCTCACTTGCTCGAGCGAGATTCTCTTCACATGGCCACTCGCTTGAGCGAGTAGAGTTACAGCATCAGACCCTTCACGCCCGCTCAAGCGACTCATGCTCGCTTATGCAAAAATCATCCAGTACCTATTCTAGGCTTGCTCGCTTGAGCGAGATACAATGCACCCCATCACTCGCTTAAGCGAGATTCACCCCTGTGCCATATTCCGTCATGCTCGCTCAAGCGAGGTATCTTGCTCATCTACATTAAACGCTTCTCGCCTGAGCGAGACACTCACTCGCCTGAGCGAGATTGAGCCAGAAACTATAATTCTGGTCCAAGGGATTCTCGCAGCGAGAATCCATCTCGCCTAAGCGAGAATACCAGTTCAAATGCAGAAACGTGAGGATCTAACAACCTTACACACCAAAACTCATACTAATCCAAATTGGACAACTTTAACACATCATACCCATCACAAGAGGCATATAAAACTTGCTCTAATCATTCATACTCAGAAATTCTCATTCCAACTCATCAATCATTCTTTTAAATCCTAATTCATCAACTATAAAATGAAGGCTTTAAGACACCTCTCATCACTACGTCACTCATCTCAAAACAATCCTTTACACTTTGTTTAACTCATTCATTCATAAATTTTCATCATTATTTAGTTCATGTCCAACCAAGGGACCATCAAACACTTATCACCAATATCATATATATACATATATTTTCATAACAATCAACATAAGCCAAGCCATCATTCATCACTTCATCAAATCAATCATATAAGACATTTATGGCAAGGCATTGCATGAAATCATACATTTACCTAATTTTCAATTAATCACTCATGTAATTGAAATGTAAACTCCTCTCCTACCTCGAGAAAAGAATCGCCATGCAATTACATTGATCATTCCGCATCACCGTCTGGAATACAATCCTATTAACAAACACACATACGCATGAAATCAATAAACTATCATAATGCATCATTTCTTAAAATTCATTATCAAGTCCTAGACTTATCTAAACTCTGAATTCATATGTTCATGTTAGGCTTCGGGAATTCCTTTCCCCAAAGCTAAGATCTCTAAGTTCCAAAGGGTTAACTATACCCAACAACACAATATTACATCCTTCATCAATATAGCATCCAATCCTTGTATAAGTCATCCATTTGCCATCATTCTCACCCATAAGCAACATAAGCTATCTTAGCTTCATTTAAGGCCACCAAGAATTCATAATTCCCAAGTGACATATATTATGGCCTAAGGCCCCTTTTCAAGGCCACCAAATACTCCACAGTGGATATCATGTGCTTATTCTCAAGATCAATTCCAATAACCACATATACATACTCATGTGCACTCATCCCCCAAATTATCATACCTATATACATGCATATATCATTATTTGCAACTCATTACTTAGTTCACAATTTTATCAATACCAATATTCAACTCCTATCCTTCAAAAATTCATTTCTATGTATAAAATCATTCTAAGGTACCAAAAATCATCCAAATCACCTATTTAGCCAAAACCCTAATTTATTAATACTTAGGGTTTCTATCAAAATCCACCAATCAACATCAATCTTTACCTTCTTCATAAAACATTTCATCCATAATAATATTCATCCACATTAGGTACTAGCCCATATTCAAGAATCACCCATCTAAGCTATTCAAGCCTAGGGTTCCATTTCCACCCACATGCAAGGTTTCTAACATTTACAACTTTAACTCAACAACCCAAAACCATCAATGAAATAATGAAGAGGTAGGAAACCTTTACCTCATCTCCATGTTCAAGCCAAAAACGAAAATGAAGAGGGGAAGGAGGAGGATGATCCCACAAGCTTCCAAGCTCCATAAATGCTTCACAAATCCAAGCTTAGCTTTTGTTTTTGGCAAGAGAAAGAAGAAGAATGGAGGTAGAGAAAGGTGGGTTTCGGTTTTTAGGATGAGGAGAAGATGAAGAAGAAGAAAATGAAGAGTGAATGGAGGGAGAGAGATGGCTGCCGAAAATAAGAGAAAGAGAGAGGGGAAAAGGTGACCAAAATTGGTCATTACCCAATAGATAAAGCAATGCCACATGCTAATTTTACCATTGGTCCATATTTGGTTTGTCCATTGTGTAAAGGAGGGCATGAAGTGTGTAGGGGAGTCACACGGTTAAGAGAAGAGGAGAATGGGAGATTTCACATTTTCTTTTAATTCTATTTTAGCTCGTATTTTCCCCGTCTAATAACATACGTCGTGTCCGATTAATTATCTCCTTAGCACTAAAAATTATTCTAAATACACCACCTTAACCACAATAATTTTCTAAACATTCTAAACCCATCAAATACTCAATTTGACCAAGTGGATCCCACATCATCTGTTAATTCACCCAGTTCCAGTAAATCTTAGTTTACCGATAATTCACCTCTAATGTCTAACAACATCTCCCATAATTATTTGACCATAAACAATCAATTATCGTCATCCAATAAATTTATTTTCCTTAAAATCTGGGATGTTACAAGGCATATCAGGCCAGGAGGGCCGAGAAGGAGGCAGACTTGGTGGCTTCGACTCTTGAGGGGGAGGTTCCTCCCACCTTGTCTTGTTTCGACGACAACGCCGTCTATATGGAGGCTATTGGCGGTGTGAATAAGAAAGGGAGGATCTTTGGTTTGGGTGGTATCGGCACGTAGTTGGCGAAAAAGCGGAAGACCTCTTCCTCTTCCTCTTCGTCTGGTCTTTCGACTGAAGTTGTTCAGGTAATTCAAAACCTAAACAACGAGCTACAATAAGAGCGACGTTAGAGGCAGCTTTTAAAGGAGCGGGCTGAGGCGGATCGACAGCGGGCTGAGGAGCAGCGCACCGAGACTTGTCAATAACTTGCTGAGCAGCAGGAGCTACTAACGTAGTTGATGAAGAGGCTACCTCCCCTCACTTCCCAGTCACCACCAGCACCACCACAGGATCCCTCACTGTAACATCCCAAATTTTAAAATAGAGGATTAATCAAGGAAATTAATATTGAATAATCGAATATGAATTACTTAGTGTCCCAAAATATTGGAAATAATTAAATTAAGATTTTTGGGGACTGTTGGTGATTTATGGAGACCGATTAAGCTGAAAATGAGCCCAGTTGAGATATGGGTGTCGGACCAAGTATCTCTGATTGAGATGATATTGGTCAGGGCTGTTGGGAGTAATATTGGGAGTCCGAGTGTATATTCAGAATAATTTTTAGATAAAGTATTGAGCCCAAATAAAGAGCCTGTTAGTAGTAAAATGATGAAATTTTAATGTATGGAATTAAAAATAAAGTAAAAACCCAATTTCTCCTCTTAAACTCTCGTTGGCTTCTTTCTCCCTGGCAAAACCCATTGGCTTTTCTTCTTCTTCTTCTATACTTCCTCTTCATTTCCCTCCTTCTTTTAAAACCCTAAGCTAGAGTGGTGAACTCCTTCTTCTCCCTCTCATTTTCATCCTTGGAGCAAGCTAGAAGATTGGAGTTCTTCCCCTCTCCTCCTCTCATTTTCATGTGGCCTACCTCTCCCTTGAAAGCCCATTTCATTTTGGGTGTGAGGTAAGCTATACTCGTTTTTTTGTTGAGTTTTGGCCATGGGTGTATGTATTTATTCTTTGGGGGGAGTAATGTGTGTGGAGGAGTGGTTGAAGTGAACATTTAATGCTTATTCCCTAGTGTGGGTTATCCTAAATGTGTATATTTATGAGGGGTTAATGATGGAGGTGCATTTATGGTTGGATGGTGAAGGTTAATGAGTATTTATGAATATTGGTGAGTTTTGGTGAAACCCTAACTTTTAAGAATTGGGGAAAGTTATGAATGTTGGTTGGATAGTGTAATTAAGAGCAAATACAAGTCATTGGATGCATGAGTGTTAGATGGTGTGGTATTTTGTAGGTGTTAGACTATTGTTGTTCGTAGTCCATTGAACAAAATGAATGTGTCTTAATGGGAAGGAATTCCTGAAGCCTAACAAATAATAAAAATGATGTCTATGACATGCCTAGCACATGTTGTGAAATTATAGATATGAATATGATTAAATAGAATTGAAATAATGTCTTGAGTAGTGATTGATTTTGATTCTATATGCATGTTAATGTAGGATCCATTCCGAACGACGAGGCGGGTGCATCTTATCAATTGGAATTCTTCTCTTGAGGTAGGAGAGGAGTCTTATATTCTAAATGCATGTATTTGAATGTTATTTGATTGTCATGTGTATTGGTATGCATGTTAGCCTTGCTTGAAATGATATGCGAAATTGTAATGTGGTATATGGTGTGGATAATGTGATGGGCAACATGCTTTGATGCATTTAGAATATTCATGGAGTGCTATATGGTGGTGTAGAATGATCAATGATATGATGTTATGCTTGTATCCACCATGAATGTAATGTGATTGTTAATCATGTTGATTGAGAACTATTGCAATGCCACACAAACATTTAAATTAATAAGAATAACCCAACAATAATAAATCCACTAAAAGCCTTATGGAAATGTTGGTAATGGTATGCATGATGATGTATGATGAGTGGCATGTATAGGATGCATAGAGTGAGAAATGCATATGATTTGCATTTGCATCCATAGCATACTGCATAGCTGCCGGTGTTGGAATTTTAAGGGATTCCCCCGGTTGGTGTAACACCCTAAATTTTAGAATAAAGGATTAATTGAGGAGAATAAATATCGAATAATTATTTGTGGATTATTTAATGTCCCAAAATATTAGAAATAATTGAATTAATATTTTTGGGGACTGTTGGTGATTTATTAGAGCTGAGTAAGCCAAAATTAAGCCCGATTAAAATATAGGCGTCAGACCAAGTATCTCCGATGGAGATGATATTGGTCAGGGCTGTTGAGAATATTATTGGGAGTCCGAATATATATTCAGAATAATTTTTGGATAAAGTATTAAGCCCAAACAAAGAACCTGTTTGTGGAAAAACGATGAAATTTTAATGAGGGAGTTAAAGTTAAATGCTAAAAGCTCAATTTTTCTCCCCCTTATTCTTGTGACTTCCTGAGACCATTTGGTAGAGATACACTTCTTCTTCTTCTTCTTCCATTTTCTCCTCTTCTCTTCTTTCTTTTAAACCCTAAGAAAAGGTGGTTCCAGTTCACTCTTCTCAAATTTCGTTCTTTGGAGCTTAGAAAGAAACTATTGGAGTTTGGATTTCCCTTCTTCCTTCCTCCATTCTTGTAGCTCCTCTTCTCTTTTCCTGGAGCCCATTTCGTTTGGGTGCGGTAAGCCATATTCACTTCTTTTGTTTGCTTTAATGATGTGAGTTTTATGAAGTGTCAATGAAGTAGATGCAGTATGGCTGAAAGAAGAAGAAAGTTAATGGGTATTTATAAATGTTGATGGGTTAGTGAAAAACCCTAACTTTTAAAGATTTAGGGAAAACGACGAATGTTGGTAAAATGAGGTGTTTGAGGGCAAATTCAAGCTACTGAGAGCTTGGGTTATAATTGACAAAGCATTATCATGGATGTTAGGTTATGAGTTTTATGGCTTTTAGATATAATGAAGGTGGTATGGTAATAAGGAATTCCCGAAGCCTAATAAAGAGAGGAAAAGAATGCCCGTAACATGTTTTATACATGTTATGAATTGTAGATATAAAAATGGTTAGTTAAAGTTAAATTTGTGTTGAGTGGTTGATTGGATTCTTTGTGTATGTTAATGTAGGATCCATTTCGAACGACGAGGCGGGTACGTCGAATCAATCGGAATTCTTCTCTTAAGGTAGGAGAGGGGTCTGTATATTCTAAATGCATGAGTAGAATAGTGTTTGATTGTCATATGTGACAATATGATGATGATATGTTTTGGCAACATGCTTTGATGCATTTAGAGTATTTGTGGTGTACTATATGGTGGTGTTGAATGATCAATAATATGATGTTATGTTATGTCCACCATAAATGTGAAATGAATGTTGTTGATGCTTGATTGAGAATGGATGTGAATGAATAGCATACCATAATTGATATTGAAAAGTTGATGATTAAAATTTATGATGAATGCCACATTGAAATTGAGAATAAAGACTAAAGCTAACAATAATAAAATCCACTAAGAATGGTGAAGTGGTGTTAGTGGTGATGATAATGATGATGAGGTTGATGAGTGGCATGTACAGGATGCATAGAGTGAAAAATGCATATGATTGGCATTTGCATCCATGGCATACTGCATAGCTGCCGGTGTTGGAATTTTAGGGGATTCCTTTGGTTGGCCCAATGGGAGGGCGGCTCTGTGCACGAGCAATTTGTTATTTCCCCTGTGACTTGGTGTATGAGTCACGAAGCTGCTCATGTTGTGTTATGGGGAGCCGCATGTGGTTGACCCTTGTGGGGGGTGGTTCTTGTGAGAAAGTGTCCCTGGTAGTCCTTGGATCACAGCTGCCATGATATGTCTCATGGTTGGCCCGCAACACTATATATTGATTATGTTGTTTACCGCGGTCATGGTAAAAATGACCAGTGTTACAAAATGGGTGATGCAGTTTGGTACCAGTAAAAGATTGGTGAAATACATGCAATTTAATGATAAGTGTACACATTTTACTACTGTAGTAGGGGCATGGTATGTGATCATGCTTGAACCCACAATTTGGTACTTATATTCCCACAGTCAGATCTACAAATTATTGAAATATTCCATTGTGCATATGCATTAGCCTAAGAGCATTTGCATATAGTAAGGAAGTATGCCAATGGTGTTGATATATGGTGATGGATGTGTTGTGGATAAGGAGTTAAAATGAGACAACATATAAGATATGGATACCAAGAATAAATTGATTGAAATGATGAGATGTGTAATAGTCCAATTATTGCAGGACTAGATTATGTGTTATGTATCTTACCTGCTTTATTTCATAATGATGCTTATTTTGTGTAATGATGGTTGATGATGAATTAAATGTGAGTGCAAAGTATACATGTATGATACATATGCACATAATCATACGGTGTTCATATTCATACTTTTGGAATATATGACTCACTATCCCATGTTGTCCATTTTTAGATTTGTGAATGCAGGACATTCATGGGAAGTGAAACTTTTGGAAGTTCATTTTGACGAAGGAGGTAAATAGATGTGTAGGAAGTGCCTTGGCCGCAGTCCAATATTTTGTATAATATATATATATATATATATATATATATATATGTATTACAGACATGCTCATTTTTCATTTGGATTGTTGGATTATAATGTTGAAGATTGATCTGGAAAACAGCTAAAGTTTATGTAAGGTTTTGGTAGTATTGGATGACAGATTACGATATGAGTTTATCATCCAATTTTATGAATGAATGATGTCTTTCTAAGAATTTGACTCTTATGTAGTATAAATGCTTGATGTTTAATTGTTATGCAATGGATAGATTGGAATGAAAATTTGGATGTGTGGTTAATTGATTCAATTATGAATGTATATATTACACAGGTATATTATTAGCTTGAATTATTTTGTGAAGAATTGATTTGGGTATGTCAGGGTGTATAATTTTCTAAGTTTTCTGCATAATTTGTCAAATATGCTCAGGCGAGAAGATTCCTCGCTCAAGCATGAATGCTCTGCACTTGAAGTTTGCTCACTGTCCACCCTTCGCTCAAACGAGACTTAGATTTGCTTAAGCGCTTGTTGGAGAAAACCATTCTATGTTAACGTCGCTTAAGCGGAGAGAGACTCGCTCGAGCGAGAAGCATCAGGTAAGCCACTGGAATGATTTCGCTAAAGCGAGAAACGCTTGCTCAAGCGAAATGAAGAGAAAATTGAGAGTGCAGGGGTGTCACGCTCAAGCGTGACCAAGCGTGAGGGAACCCAGGCTCAAGTGAGCGTTCTACACTCAAGCGCGCTCGGGTCCGATTCCTTTCTTCTTCTCACGCTCAAGCGTGACTCATGTATATTTGTGGCACGCTCAAGCGTGGACGAGTGGAGAGGGCTTGATTCTACTTCATGCTCAAGCGTGAAGCCAGCACGTCCAAGCGTGATACGCTCAAGCGTAAGGGGTCGACGCTCAAGCTTGAACACCCCCTGATACTTAATTTCTTCCTCGCTCAGTTTTCCTTTAAGCGCGATCTCGCTTAAGCCTGGAAATTGACACTCAGACGTGTTGATTCATTTTTTACTTTCTTCATGAAAGTTGTAGATAGTTTTGTCTCCGTCGTTTTGATACCCAATTTGCATCAATCGGAGTTCGGTAGCCCAAGTTATGCCCAAATTACTAAAGGGTGTTCAGGCTGAAAATTTCAGCAGGGCTGATTTCATAAATTAACAAATTAAGTAATCTTTGGGGCATAATTGGCCCTCAACTTCTTCATAACAATTGTAGATATTTGAGTTACCAATCTTTACCGATTCATCTTGATTGGAGTTGTGTAACTCCCATTTGACTCAAATTATCGAGTAGTGCACTGATGCTCCAATCAGTTCTTTTTCTTATTTTTGCCTCCATATTGCATAAAGCCTTTTTCCTATATTATTACATAATTGTATTTAATATATTTTAGGACATTAAATTCTCTTTTAGTTCACTCTCTTTAAAATGCAAATATATAACATCAATTTATTTAAATTCTTCCACTGATTTTTAAATGAGAATATCTCTTAAATTATTTTAAAACTCACCTTCTCATATCTTCATATATGAGATAGGTTCTTATGGATCCGGGGTGGCGATTTAATGCTTCACCACTTGATTTTCTTTATTAATTAATATTTTTAAAATTGTGAAAAATTTACCCCTAATTTTGGGGTGTATCAACCTGGTTTCAGAGCATTCATTGCTCTTGATACGATCATGTTTAATGTTGTTTATGTAATTCTTGCTTATGATTGAACTGTGTAAGTTATAATTGATTGATTTTTGGATTATTTGAATGGATTATGGCTGTTTTCCTTTGACTTGGAATTAATGTGCTTGTTATTGAGTCCGGCCAAGAGTCTTTACACTATTTACCTCTAATGATGAATATGTTGTGATTATGAATTGAAAAGTGATATGATTGTGTAATATGGTACATAATAGCCATATAAGTGCTAAGACCTTGAATTTGTTAGTTGAAAGGTTATTGATTAGTTTAGATTTCTAATATGTGAGCCATGTTTTTATGTATAGGCTTGAAATATGGCTGGTAGACCTAACCACGAGGCTGCTGCTATGGCAAATACCTTGAATCGCTTTGCTGATCTCTTAGAGAGACAAGGCTAACTGAATGTGGGACAAGGTTCCCAAGGTCTTGATCTATTTCTCAAGAGGAAACCTTCAGAGTTTCATAGAGGTTATAAGCCTGAAGATGTGTATGCTTGGATTAATGATTTGGAGAGAATTTATGCTAGCTTTGAGTGTTCTGAAGCACAAAAAGTGGAGTATGCAGTCTTTAGGATCCGCGATGAAGTTGAATCTTGGTGGCGTCTTACTAGGGAACGCATGATTTCTGCTAACATTCCTTTAGAATGGGAAAACTTCAAGATAGAATTCTTGAAGAAATATTTTCTGGATAGCTACAGAAGCAAGAAAGAGCTTGAATTCATGGAGCTTAAGTCGACAAGTATGACTGTAGAGGAGTATGCCTCCAAATTTGAAGAACTTTGTGCATTTTATCTGCCTTATCAATAAGAGGGTACTGAGGCTTCCAAGTGTGTGAAGTTTGAAAATGGGTTGAGGCCCGAGATCAAGCGAGCTATCGGACATCAGGAAATTAGAAGTTTCCCTACACTTGTGAACAAGTGTCGCATATATAAAGAAGATGATGTGAATCCTTCGAGTTATGGAAAGCATGAACCTAAGTTGAAAGGCCAATTTTCTAATTTCAAGAAGCAAGGCCACTTCAAAAAGAAGACTTTGTTTTGTGGTGGACCTTCTAACACGAGAGGACGTGGTGCTTTTAGAGGTGGTCACAGAGATGGTAACCCAGGTCGTGGTAATGTCCAAGGCCTTACTTGCTTCAAGTATGGTGCTAATCACTTGGCAATAGATTGTCCTCAAGATGAGGTGGTGTGCTACCAATGCAATCAACCGGGGCATATTCACCCTAATTGCCCATTAAATGTAAGAAATACTAATATTGATGCTATTGCTCGTGTGAATCCAAATGATAACCGTGGCGGCCATGGTGGCTACAGAGGCCGTGGTCGTGGGAACGGTAATGGTTATAATGGTTTTCGTAATGGTGGTTGTGGTGGAAACCATAATGGTGGAAGAAATGGCAATGGTCGAGACAATGGCCGTGGTGGAAGAAATGGTAATCGTAATGGTGGTGATCAACCATAAGCTGCTGGTAGAGTATTTGCTGTTACTGGTGAAGAAGCTGGGCAAGATAAAGATCTTGTCTGTGGTGAGTATGAAATTTTTGGTAATTCTGTATGTGTTATATTTGATTCGGGTGCTACGTATTCATTTATTTCTGAAGATTGTGTGAGGCGCTTGAAAGTGCCTATTAGCATGATAAAAGGTTACATAATGGTGACTACACCAACCGGTTCTTGTTTGAGATTGGTAACTCGATGTGAGAATGTCGAGATGACTCTTGAGGGTGAAAGATTTATTGTATCCCTAGTGTGTTTACCTATGAAAGACCTGGATATTATCCTGGGCATGGATTGGTTGTCTGACAATAAAGTCTTGGTGGATTATCATAACAAGACAGTGATCTTTCCAACTTTGAATACTAAAAGTTTTGATGTACAAGGTATCTCTCAACTTCTTGTAATGCTCTGTATGATTGATGGGAGTAGCACTTCCCAATCTGGTGAAATTCCTATTGTTTCTGAGTTTCTCGATGTGTTTCCAGATGAAATTCCTGGATTACCTCCTCCACGAGAAATAGAATTCTCTATTGATCTCATTCTTGGTGCTGAGCCTGTTTCTAGAGCTCCTTATAGGATGTCTCCTATGGAATTGACTAAGTTGAAAAAGTAAGTCGAGAAATTACTTGAACGGGAGTTTATTCGCCCAAGTGTGTCTCCTTGGGGTGCTCCTGTATTGCTAGTGAAAAAGAAGGATGGAAGCATGAGGTTGTGCATTGACTATCGCCAACTCAATAAGCTAACTATCAAGAACAAATATCCTCTTCCTCGCATTAATGATCTTTTAGATCAATTGAAGGGCGCCGTGGTGTTTTCAAAGATTGACTTGCGTTTCGGATATCATCAAATTTGGGTAAAGACCGAAGATATCCCAAAAATTGCCTTCTGAACTCGATATAGACACTATGAGTATGTAGTGATGCCATTCAGAGTGACAAATGCTCCTACGATTTTCATGGATTACATGAATCGCATTTTTCATGAATATCTTGACCAATTTCTTGTAGTATTCATTGATGATATTTTGGTGTACTCAAAGAGTCATGAAGAGCATGAAAGACATCTTTGTCTTGTATTGTCTATTCTTCGAGAAAAACAATTGTATGCCAAGCTCTCTAAATGTGAATTCTAGATGAGTGAAATCTCTTTTATTGGTTATGTGATTTCCGGTGATGGAGTTGTCATTGATAGATCAAAATTTGAAGCTGTTATGGCTTGGGAAAGACCAACGTGTGTGACGGAGATAAGAAGTTTTCTTGGTCTTGTCGGTTATTACCGGAGGTTTATTGAAGGATTTTCCTGTTTAGCCCTACCATTAACGAAGTTGACTCGTAAGAATCAACCTTTTGTATGGACTTGTGACTGTGAAGAAAGTTTCAAGAGTTAAAGTTAAGACTTACTACTGCACCAGTGTTGGCATTGCCCGATTCGACGGATGATTTTGTGGTGTATTGTAATGCATCTAAACTTGGTCTTGGATGCGTGTTGATACAAAAGGAGCGTGTGATAGCCTATGTGTCAAGACAGTTGCGACCGCATGAGGTTAATTATCCCACACATGATCTGGAATTGGCGGCAGTGGTGTTTGCTTTGAAATTGTGGCGACATTACTTGTATGGTTCGAAGTTTGTGGTCTTTAGTGATCACAAGAGCCTTAAGTATTTGTTTGATCAAAAAGAGCTTAATATGCGACAAAGACGATGGATGGAGTTTTTAAAAGATTATGAGTTCAAATTGAGGTATCATCCTGGCAAAGCAAATGTAGTTGCTGATGCTTTAAGCCGAAAGTCGTTGCATGCCTTTATGATGATGGTAAAGGAAATGGAGTTGATTGAACAATTTAGAGACTTGAATGTAGGTGTGGAGACGTTTACTCCAAAGAAAATGTCCCTTAAAATGTTGAAAGTTACAAATGAATTTCTGGAATGTGTGAAAGTACAATAACTGAATGATGATCATCTGATTGAGATGAAAAAGACACAAGAAAAAGGGAAAGATTTGTTCCTGGTAGAAGGTCATGATAGTATTTGGCGTGTAAAAGGTTGAGTTTATGTTCCTTCAAGTGGTGATATGAGGAAATGTGTACTTGAGGAAGCTCACAAGAGTATATTAAGTATTCATCCTGGTTCTACCAAGATGTATCAAGATTTGAAGAAAAATGTTTGGTGGCCCGATGTGAAGCATGATGTGGCTAATTTTGTAGCATCTTGCCTTGTTTGTCAGAAAGCTAAGGTCGAACACCAGAGACCATCAGGTTATTTGAGGCCTTTGGAGATCCCTATTTGGAAGTGGGATGCTATTGCTATGGATTCTGTGTCCGGCCTACCTAGGACGAGGTCTAACTATGATAGAATTTGGGTGATTATTTTCTACCAATTAACATGAAGAGTTCCTTAGGGGATCTGGCGCAATTGTACATTAAGGAGATAGTGAGATTGCATGGAGTGCCGTCTAGTATTGTTTCTGATAGAGACCCACGTTTTACTTCTCAATTTTGGGGAAGCCTACATGAGGCTATGGGTTCTAAATTGAAGTTGAGTTCAGCTTATCACCCTCAGACAGATGGATAATCCGAGAGGACTATTCAGAGTCTTGAGGATTTGCTACGTGCTTATGTTTTGGAACATGATGGTTCATGGGTGAAATATTTGCCTTTAATTAAATTTACCTACAACAAAAGTTTCCATTCCAGTATTGGCATGGCACCGTATGAGGCATTGTATGGAAGAAAGTGTAGAACTCTTTTGTGTTGGCTTGAGGTCGGTGAAAACTTGGCTTTAGGGCCAGAGATTATTCAAGAGACTACTGAGCAGATTAGAAGGATACAAGAGAATATAAAGATTGCTCAAGATAGACAGAAGAGTTACTACGACAAGAGACATAAACCGCTTGAATTTCAAGTTGGTGACCACGCATTCTTGAAGGTCTCACGTGATAAAGGGATTGGAAAGGCGTTAAAAAGTGGAAAGTTGTGCCCTAGATTCATCGGACCTTATGAAGTTTTGGAGCGGATTGGCGATGTTGCTTATCGGATAACACTCCCTCCATATCTTGCTAACCTACATAATGTGTTTCATGTGTCGCAGTTGAGAAAGTATGTTCATGATCCTCTACATGTGATCCCGGTGGAAAATGTCGAGGTGCGAGATGATTTGTCTATTTCTCCTGTTTCTGTTTGCATTATCGAGCATTCCGTGAAGACACTACGGAACAAGTTGGTACCTTTGGTGAAGGTCGCTTGGAAACATGAAAATGTGGAGACGTTCACATGGGAACGAGAGGACGATATCAGAGAACGATATCCCGACGTATTCGAATCAGGTATGTTAAATTTCGAGGACGAAATTTTCTTTTTGGTGGGGTGGATTGTAACACCCTAAATTTTAGAATAAAGGATTAATTGAGGAGAATAAATATCAAATAATTATTTGTGGATTATTTAATGTCTCAAAATATTAGAAATAATTGAATTAATATTTTTGGGGACTGTTGGTGTTTTATTAGAGCTGAGTAAGCCAAAATTAAGCCCGATTAAAATATGAGCGTCAGACCAAATATCTCCGATTGAGATGATATTGGTTAGGGCTGTTGAGAATATTATTGGGAGTCTGAATATATATTCAGAATAATTTTTGGATAAAGTATTGAGCCCAAACAGAGAACCTGTTTGTGGAAAAACGATGAAAATTTAATGAGGGAGTTAAAGTTAAATGCTAAAAGCCCAATTTTTCTCCCCCTTATTCTCGTGACTTCCTGAGACCATTTGGTAGAGATACACTTCTTCTTCTTTCTTTTAAACCCTAAGAAAAAGTGGTTCCATTTCACTATTCTCAAATTTGGTTCTCTGGAGCTTAGAAGGAAACTATTAGAGTTTGGATTTCCCTTCTTCCTTGCTCCATTCTCGTAGCTCCTCTTCTCTTTTCCTGGAGCCCATTTTGTTTGGGTGTGCTAAGCCATATTCACTTCTTTTGTTTGCTTTAATGATGTGGGTTTTATGAAGTGTTAATGAAGTAGATGTAGTATGGCTGAAGGAAGAAGAAAGTTAATGGGTATTTATGAATGTTGTTGGGTTAGTAAAAAACCCTAACTTTTAAAGATTTAGGGAAAATGGCGAATGTTGGTAAAATGAGGTATTTGAGGGCAAATGCAAGCTACTGAGAGCTTGGGTTATAATTGACAAAGCATTATCATGTAACATGTTTTATACATGTTATGAATTGTAGATATAAAAATGGTTAGTTAAAGTTGAATTTTTGTTGAGTGGTTGATTGATTGTGATTCTTTGTGTATGTTAATGTAGGATCCATTCCAAACGATGAGGCGGGTACGTCGAATCAATCAGAATTCTTCTCTTAAGGTAGGAGAGGGGTCTGTATATTCTAAATGCATGAGTAGAATAGTGTTTGATTGTCATATGTGACAATATGCATGTTTGCCTTGCTTGTAATATTATGAAGATTGGTAATGTTGTGTATGGTGCTGATGATATGTTTTGGCAACATGCTTTGATGCATTTAGAGTATTTGTGGTGTACTATATGGTGGTGTTGAATGATCAATAATATGATGTTATGTTATGTCCAACATAAATGTGAAATGAATGTTGTTGATGCTTGATTGAGAATGGATGTGAATGAATAGCATACCATAATTGATATTGAAAAGTTGATGATTGAAATTTATGATGAATGCCACATTGAAATTGAGAATAAAGACTAAAGCCAACAATAATAAAATCCACTAAGAATGGTGAAGTGGTGTTAGTGGTGATGATAATGATGATGAGGTTGATGAGTGGCATGTACAGGATGCATAGAGTGAGAAATGCATATGATTGGCATTTGCATCCATGGCATACTACATAGCTGCCGGTGTTGGAATTTTAGGGATTCCTCCGGTTGGCCCAGTGGGAGGGCGGCTCTGTGCATGAGCAATTTGTTATTTCCCCTATGACTTGGTGTATGAGTCACGAAGCTGCCCATGTTGTGCTACGGGGAGCCGCATGTGGTTGACCCTTGTGGGGGGTGGTTCTTGATGAGCTAGTGTCCCAGGTGGTCCTGGGATCACAGCTGCCATGATATGTCTCATGGTTGGCCCGTAACACTATATATTGATTATGTTGTTTATCAGAGTCATGGTGAAAATGACCGGTGTTGCAAAATGGGCGTTGCGGTTTGGTACCAGTAAAAGATTGATGAAATGCATGGAATTTAATGATAAATGTACACATTTTACTACTGCAGTAGGGGCATGGTATGTGATCATGCTTGAACCAACAATTTGGTACTTATATTCCCACAGTCAGATCTACAAATTATTGAAATATTCCATTGTGCATATGCATTAGCCTAAGAGCATTTGCATATAGCAAGGAAGTATGCCAATGGTGTTGATATATGGTGATGGATGTGTTGTGGATGAGGAGTTGTAATAAGACAACATATAAGATATGAATACCAAGAATAAATTGATTGAAATGATGAGATGTGTAATAGTCCAATTATTGCAGGACTAGATTATGTGTTATGTACCTTACCTGCTTCATTTCATAATGATGCTTATTTTGTGTAATGATGGTTAATGATGAATTAAATGTGAGTGCAAAGTGTACATGTATGATACATATGCACATAATCATACGGTGTTCATATTCATACTTTTGGAATATATGACTCACTATCCCATGTTGTCCATTTTTAGATTTGTGAATGTAGGACATTCATGGGAAGTGAAACTTTTAGAAGTTCATTTTGACGAAGGAGGTAAATAGATGTGTAGGAAGTGCCTTGGCCGGCAGTCCAATATTTTGTATAGTATATATATATATATATATATATATATTACAGACATATGCTCATTTTGCATTTGGATTGTTGGATTATAATGTTGAAGATTGATCTGGAAAACAGCTAAAGTTTGTGTAAGGTTTTGGTAGTATTGGATGACAGATTATGATATGAGTTTATCGTCCAATTTTATGAATAAATGATGTAGTTCTAAGAATTTGACTCTTATGCAGTATAAATGGTTGATGTTTAATTGTTGTGCAATGGATAGATTGGAATGAAAATTTGGATGTGTGGTTAATTGATTCAATTATGAATGTATATATTACACAAGTATATTATTGGCTTGAATTATTTTGTGAAGAATTGATTTGGGTATGTCAGGGTGTATAATTTTCTAAGTTTTCTGCATAATTTGTCAAATATGCTCAAGCGAGAAGATTCCTCGCTCAAGCATGAATGCTCTGCACTTGAAGTTTGCTCACTGTCCACCCTTCGCTCAAACGAGACTTAGATTCGCTTAAGCCTTGTTGGAGAAAACCATTCTATGTTAACGTCGCTTAAGCGGAGAGAGACTCGCTCGAGCGAGAAGCATCAGGTGAGCCACTGGAATGATTTCGCTAAAGCGAGAAACTCTTACTCAAGCGAAATGAAGAGAAAATTGAGAGTGCAAGGGTGTCACGCTCAAGCGTGACCAAGCGTGAGGGAACCCACGCTCAAGCGAGCGTTCTGCGCTCAAGCGCGCTCGGGTCTGATTCCTTTCTTCTTCTCACGCTCAAGCGTGACTCATGTATATTTGTGGTGAGCTCAAGCATGGACGAGTGGAGAGGGATTGATTCCACTTCACGCTCAAGCGTGAAGCCAGCACATGCAAGCGTGATAACGCACTCACGCTCAAGCGTAAGGGGGCCACGCTCAAGCATGAAGACCCCCTGATACTTAATTTCTTCCTCGCTCAGTTTTCCTTTAAGCGTGATCTCTCTTAAGCTTGGAAATTCACCCTCAAGCGTTCTGATTCAGTTTTTACTCTCTTCATTAAAGTTGTAGATAATTTTGTCGTCATTATTTTGATACCTAATTTGCATCAATAGGAGTTTGGTAGCCCACGTTATGCCCAAATTACTAAAGGGTGTTCAGGCTGAAAATTTCAGCAGGGCAGATTTCATAAATTAACAAATTAAGCAATCTTTAGGGCATAATTGGCCCTCAACTTCTTCATAACAATTGTAGATATTTAAGTTATAAATCATTACAAACTAGATTCATCTTGATTGGAGTTGTGTAACTCCGATTTGACTCAAATTATCGAGTAGTGAACTAATGCTCCAATCAGTTCTTTTTCTTATTTTTGCCTCCACATTGCATAAAGCCTTTTTCCTATATTATTACATAATTGTATTTGATATATTTTGAGTCATTAAATTCTCTTTTAGTTCACTCTCTTTAAAATGCAAATATATAACATCAATTTATTTAAATTCTTCTGCTGATTTTTAAATGAGAATATCTCTTAAATTATTTTAAAACTTACCTTCTCATATCTTCATATATGAGATAGGTTCTTATAGATCCGGGGTGGCGATTTAATGCTTCACCACTTAATTTTCTTTATTGATTAATATTTTTAAAATCGTGAAAAATTTACCCCCAATTTTAGGGTGTCTCAGTTGGCCCAGTGGGAGGACGGCTCTATGCACGAGCAACTTATACTTCCCCTGTGACTCGGTGTGTAAGTCACGAAGCTGCCTATGTTGTGCTACGGGGAGCCGCATGTGTAACAACCCTGGTTTTCTGAAATAGGAACCCAAGTTCTCAGAACCCCTGAGAGTACCTTGCGAAGTATTTTAAGAGAATAAAGCTTAGGCCTGGTCCTTAGATCAACACGAGAATGTGAGAAAGCAAAAATTGAGAGGACTTGAGTAGTAGGTAGTTCAGTTGAACAGAGACGAGTGAGTAAGGGAGGCTGTGTGTAATAGTGGCCCCGAGAGGAACTTGCTGATTTACTGATAATTTATGTGGAGATGATTGTATTTGATTCGATAAAAATTGACATGTTACTAAAGTGTTATACTCATGAAAATATCCTGTTAATTGATGCTAGAATTGATAAGTTGAGAGTAATGTTTGGTCCTAATAGATTGTAAGTGATTATGGTCAATTACCCAATTGAGAATAGATTCAGAATGAGTAGAATTATTTCGGTATCAAGATAAATTTAGAGGATAAATGATTATTAGAGCCCAAGATTTCATAAAACTTAATT
Organism: Clitoria ternatea; assembly: GCA_037962975.1. Taxonomy (NCBI): domain Eukaryota; kingdom Viridiplantae; phylum Streptophyta; class Magnoliopsida; order Fabales; family Fabaceae; genus Clitoria; species Clitoria ternatea. Next base: position 148,364,227 of record CM075670.1, read on the forward strand.
AAGCCTCCTTAATAAAATGATCACAGAATAATACGTTATTTGGGTATCAGCGGGTAAACAGACATCATTATTAAAAAGTTTAGTTAATTAATATAAAATGAAATAAATAGAAAATACTTAGTTTAGTGTTTAACATTATTTGTGATGAGTTTAAGATATGATATATATATATATATAATATTTTAGTTAAGAGATTTTTAAACTACCGTATTTTAATAATAAACGTCGTTCGGTCCCTCAACAATTGAATTGTGGGACCCAATTTAAGGCCAAACTCTGATCAGTCAAATTAAGACTAATGATCCACTAAGGGATCAAGTTCTCTCAAGATCACTTTATGAAGAATCAAAGGTAATTGACTTAGCCTAACCGGCCAAATCAAAATCCTCAACGTTTCCTACGTTTGACTGTTTATATACCTCGGGGTGTCCAATGGTGACACGGTCAGTCCCTAATAACCCGTTTTGACATTTTAAGAATATTTCATGAAGAGCTCAAAGTTCGATTTGGTCTCTGCCAACCTCATCCACAAGTCATTTCATTTCTTCGGAAGCCCAATCTGTGTGTTCCTGACGTTTTGACGTAGTTTCCTTAAACGGTGGTCGATTGAGGAAATTCTAGTTTCGTTCACTTCATTTCAAAGATATCTTCAAACTTTGTTCCTGGCCTCAATCTCAAATTCCTACTCTGTCATACTCAAATTCAAGAATTTATTAAATTCATCATAGAACCATGATTATTCACGTTTTATCTTGCGCATGGTTCATTCAGAAATTCATAACTCTCCCGTAAGACCTCCGTTTCTTGCAAACTTGGTGTCAAAATCACCGTAACAAAATTATCTACATTTTTCATGCAGACTTTGAAAGCTAGATCCTTACATATTGGTACATGTTTTAGAATCTTTGCTAGACCATGAGTTTCATGTTACTATGCTGACAGGCCCTAGAAAAATTGTTATATCACCCTCTTCCGGGACTCAAACCACTTATTTATTTTTGGGATAGATCTGTATAAAAAATATCTACAATTCTTATGAAAGTAATGAAGGCCATTTCCCAAAGGAGAATTAATTACAAATTTATGTCTACAGCTCCACCTGATTCAAAGGCGATTAGAGTACCCTGTTGTATTTTGACCATATCTATGGCTACAAAACTTGGATCATTACAAATGATATATCAAGTTAAAGAGGAAAGGAATATCTAAAAGCTTCATGAAGGGCTAAAAATCAAATTCCCACTCCATAAATCCCAGAATTTAAAACACTACACCAATTCACCTTTCTCCAGCAACAACTTGCACTAGGTGTAGTATTTTCCACTTAACTCTCTCATATCGCCATGAAATTGAATGAGACCTTCATTAAAAGTTTCCTAACACATATATCCATAACTTTTATGAAGAAACCAAAGTCCAATTCGCAGCCCATTTGGCCCAAAAAAATTATTTGTGCAAAAAGGGACAAAAATCCCATCATAGCCCTGCACTAGTTCTGTATTTGGGCCATATCTCACTCAATTCTTGATGGATGTTTTTGTTCTTTATATGGATTTAAATAAAACAAAAAGTTCGACAACTTTAATGTTCAGCCCAATTTGAAATTCAGCCCACAAGGATCCCTAAATCCACGCACAAAAGGACGCCTCTAGTTGTGCCACGCCAGCTTCCCATGCAACATGAACCAATCACTTTCTTCCACTCACTAGAGACTTGACTAGCTCTAAAAACTCCATTTCCATGCATCACCAGCCCTTGACACCTATCATTAGAGGTGTCACCCCTTTGCTTTATTCAGCCACCACCTCCCTTTCCTCCAATCAGATTTCATGCAATAAGAGTCACCATGCCATGCACCATAATATACATCCATGAAGAGTGCACATGCATTATGCCATGCCATGTATTGTGTCATATATTCATTGAAAATTTTCATGTTTCCCTTGCCCATTCATGTTTAGAATTCTGAGTTAAAAAGCTAAGACTTCAAAACACTCCATTCTTTTATCACACCATGTCTTAGGCCATCCACATAACACCTTCATTCCATCCAATTACTCTAAACTATCATCATTCCTCTAATTTCTCTTGATCACTCTTTCCCTTCCTCTTCACAATAGCAACAACACCTTCTCCTTCTCTCCATTTTCCTCTCTTAGACACCACTCCAACCACTACAATAGCCACCCTTAACCACCAAAAGTTACGGTCACACCATCACCTTCCACTTCCAACCACCCAAAATTCATTCTTTTTCCTCATCACCTTTCTAAACCATGATCACCTCACCCAAACAACCACTCTTCTTCTAGAATCTCTTGCATGTCATGGCTTCAAAAAGATCAACCTAATCCCTTTGTCTTAGACTCTCAAAACCATCACTCAAGGTAAGAAATTTGATGTTACTCCCTTGGATCTTGTCCTTGATCTTCTTGGTTGAAAAATAGTTTTTATTTTGAAATTTTGATGATGTTCCTTGTTGTTTAGAGGGCCAAAACCGTGGCTGTCCCCCTTGCTCTAACCATGCATGCATAATTTTTCTAAGGACCGGAAGCCTAGACGACGATCGGAGTACGTTAGGATCAATCGGTGGAATTTTTGACAAATTTTTGGTTAATGATCTTTTAGTTTTAAATAACTTCATGGCTGTTTGTGATCTTCCTTGGCTGTCCATAATCCTTTAGGTGCCTAAAATCTTTACATGTCATGTTTTAGCAAATGTAAGGACAAACGACGACAATCGACAAACGTTTCAGAGTATCCGGTGAATTTTTGGCAAGCGGAATCATTTTCCTTCCTCTGGGCAGCGAGCATTTTGTATGGTAAGGGGGGTATTTTCCTTGGAGGATTGTATTTTTAGTTATTCTATAATATTTCTTGCGTATTCGGTGACCTCCGTTTTAAGTTTCGTCGCGATCTGACGGTTAGATTTTAAACCGCGAAGATTTTCGTAACTAACGGCTAAAATCTCTATATTTTTAAATCAATGGGTATTTTATAAAATTTACTTGGTATTACTTGACGTTCACGTACTCGGAGGGATTTCATCACGATCGAACAAGAAAGCAAAAAATCTAGAGATTTAGCGTTTCAGCGGGCTCGGTTTTATTCGATATGGTTGTATTAATTATTTTCTTATTTGTGAAGTACTTGTATAATTTGTAATTTAAATTTTCTGGTAAGCCCCACCGCTAGAAATTTAATTTATCGTTTATACGTTGCCGAAGTCATTTTAGGAATATTGCGTACTTTCAAGAAAATTTACCGTTCAGGCGACTAAAAGGTTTCTTTTATTAAATTATAATAAAACGTATAAAAATTTAGTAAGATAATAATTTCAATGGAAAATATATGGAACCGTATAATAGTAGTTAAACAAACAAATCAGAAATTCCTTTTAGATAGAAAATTTTACTTAAAAACTTTATTAAGAATTTATATAACTTAGACACAAATGACATTTTATGAGTTTAGTAAAGAAAATAAAATATGTGAAGTTTTAGTATAATTAATGTTAGGAGTAATAAGAAGTTGTTAGTAACTAAATTTTTAGTAACCATCTTAGTGACCAATTAAGAAAAAATATAAAGGGATTTTAGGAAATTAATTAAGGAATAAGGCTTGATTTAAATATCCTAATGAACTAAGTTAGCCTAGTAGAAAAAGAAAAGGAAATTTTTAGGTCTAATTTGAAATTTTAATAAAAAATAAAAAATAAAATAAAAATAAATAAATTTTGAAAGTTAGAATAGGTAAGAAATATTCATTAGAAATTTAAATATTTTAGTAAACTAGTGGAATGAAAGTCATAGAAAGGGTATTGGAATTTGGTGATAATAAATAGATAAAAGAAGTTAATGTAACTTACAAGATAACAATTATTTTGATTAAATTCGGCATTTAGGAATTAGAATATGGATTATATTTAAAGCATTTTCCTAAGGAAAGTACATTAAGTAGAAGGTAACAAAAATAAGAATTTTACAAGAAGTGATGATTAGATTTAGTGAGTTGGATAAGGCCTGAGGAAAATAATGAAACTTAAGTAATAAAGATATTTTTAGAGAAATACACTATGGGTTATTTGAATTAGTGAGTAAAATTTAGAGATAACAACTTTTATACCAAGACTAAAAAGAAAGAGTAAGGAGATTTTAGAAAACAAAGATAGTTTAGAAAATCTTACGAAAGTTCTGCAATATAGTAATAAACCAACTAAGGTAATCATGATCTAAAAATTTAAGTAAATGTATACCAAGGATGCTAAAATTCAATGAAAATTAATACCATGTGATAATCAATATAAGTTCATTAAAGTTCTTAAGAACGTTACTTAGAAGAAGAATTTAAGGGAAATGAATGAATACTTATATTGGTAATATATAGTGACCTTTAGCGAAGTTGAATACCAACTTAAAAGGTAAATGAATAATTAACTCAGTGGTAGTAAGTAAGGGACAGTAAAAGATGTTGCTAACACCTTAATTATATTTAATAAGTACTTATGTTAGTAATTTAAGGTTAAGTCATTCAAGCGTATTTTCAAGAAACCAAGTTCATATAGTAATATACTAAATAGTTATATAAGATCACTTAGTAACAAGAGATAAGTCATGCCTTAGGAAACCTAAATTAAAATATTTAAGAAATATTCATAAGTATGCCGGTATACGTGATACTCTCATTGTAATGATTTATATCATGATTATTGTATAATATTTGTATGATGAATGATGTGTGTGACGACTATATAAAAATTATGTACATGAATGAATTGTGTTAATTATACATGATAAGTATGTGTGATGAGATGTATGATGAGTGTGGTATGATGACACATGTATGGATTATGATGTTGTACTTGTATGGTGCATTAAACGAATATGTTGGGATAAATAAGAAAAGAAAGAGTAAAGGAATGTCTCGGTAGGGATCTTGAGATGAATAAATTGTGAAATAATATGATGAGATTAGATCGGATCCGATGTGATGATGGGCGTTGTGACGCCAGTATACCCATGATTTTTGGAAAATACATGATCTCGTTTCATTTCTAAGCGTCGGATGAGTCCGCTATGAGTTAAGGCATTTTGAGAAAATAAGAAAGAGAATAAATTGAAATTTCACGAATAGAAGTAGTCTGATGTTAGAAATAAAATGGAGCCATCAAAAGAACCCTACCGACGACTAGTGGAAAGAAAATTGTGTATTGTATGCATCATATATGGAGTTGAGGAGGGATGTTAGAATGATCTCCTAGAGCACACAGTGATGGGTACACTTAAGAATCTACCGCGCCTCGATACCCGAGGGAAGTCTAGGGAGTATCACCAGAGGCGGGAATTCCAAGTGGCATCGGATTCGTGCCCGTCACCGCACAGCCCGTAGCAAACTCTAGTGTACTTCTTCAAGAGGCGGGATTTTCTATGACCGTGGAGTGCCCGTTCTGTGGTGATGTATGATATGTGTGATTGGCCATTTTGATGTTGGGACTGAGAGTCATTACCCATTTGTGAAAACCAGAACGAGGAGAGCTCCGGTCACTCTAGTTGGGGAGGGGAGATAAGGGTGGCATTATTATGCACATGGATATTGTATATGAGATTGTTGAGGAGAAGATGGGCCCACATGCATCATGATGACTAATAAAAGATCTGAATAACAAAATGAATTCATGCATTGCATTACTGTGTTGGGATTGTGATTGCTTATTGTTTAAATATGATCGTACAAATATTAGTAACCTTGAGAGGTGACTGGGAAGATGGGACGAAAAGTGGTGAGATAACTTAAAATGTATTTTAGGAATCCTAAAGAGAGTGGATGGGACTCAATCTTTGTTTGTTTGTATGTGGACAGGTGTTAATGAGACACCTTCCCGATTGTTGTGGAGGTGAAGACTCACCCTTACGTAATTTTTCCAGATGTCATAGGGATGAAGATAGACTTCGAAATGCGATTCACGCGAACTCTTCTTAGACAAAGGATGGGATGATTAGGATATACTATTCTATTTTCATTTGTCGGAGCCTGTGTGCCCCTTCACTTTCAGTATGTACAGTTACTGATATGACCATGTGTTATGTATATGTTGTATATAAGGTGTATCTGTTCCACCAAGTTTCCTTGTACAAAAAAAAAACTTCCATATTTTTCTAAAACTCGTAACCTCTCAGTTGACCAGGATAATCTAGTGGAAGGGATTGTCCTAGTCAACCGAGGGTATTACATTGGTGGTATCAGAGCATGGTCGGTTCAACAGGCTTGGGGTATGGTTCGCTCTACCCCGCTATACTCTGAAAGTTATGTTTGACAGTCACTAGGACTTGTTTGGTAGGAACTACTTGATTAAAACTCAAGTAGTTGAATCATCAAAAGAGAATACAAAGGGTCAATGATCCGAAGTTGCCTTTTGAAACTCATGGTCTAGCAAAGATTCTAAAAACTCTACCAATCTGTGAGACTCTAGCTTTCAAAGTCTTCATAAAAAATGTAGATAATTTTGTTACGGTGATTTTGACACCAAGTTTGCAAGAAACAGAGGTCGTGCGAGAGAGTTATGAATTTTCGAACCAACCATGCGCAAGATAAAATGTGAATAATCATGGTTCTATGATGAATTTAATAAATTCTTGAATTTGAGTATGACAAAGTAGGAATTTGAGATTGAGGCCAGGAATAAAGTTTGAATATATCTTCGAAACGAAGTGAACGAAACTGGAATTTCCTTAATCAAACACCGTTTGAGGAAACTACATCAAAACATCAGGAACACACAGATTGGGCTTCAGAAGAAATGAAATGACTTGTGGATGAGGTTGGCAGAGACCAAATCAAACTTTGAGCTCTTCATGAAACATTCTTAAAATGTCGAAACGGGTTATTAGGGACTAACCGTGTCACCATTGGACACCCCGAGGTATATGAACAGTCAAACATAGGAAACATTGAGGATTTTGATTTGGCTGGTTAGGCTAAGTCAATTACCCTCGATTCTTCAGAAAGTGATCCTAAGAGAACTTGATCCCTTAGTGGATCATTAGTCCGATTTGACTGATTAGAGTTTGGCCTTAAATTGGGTCCTACAATTCAATTATTGAGGGACGGAACGATGTTTATTATTAAAATACGGTAGTTTAAAAATCTCTTAACTAAAATATTATATATATATATATATATATCATATCGTAAACTCATCACAAATAATGTTAAACATTAAACTAAGTATTGTCTATTTATTTCATTTTATATTAATTAACTAAACTTTTTAATAATGATGTCTGTTTACCCGTTGATACCCAAATAACGTATTATTCTGTGATCATTTTATTAAGGAGGCTTAATTAAGTTTTATGAAATCTTGGGCTCTAATAATCATTTATCCTCTAAATTTATCAAGTAGTTCATTGACCCTTTGCATTCTCTTTTGATGATTCAACTACTTGAGTTTTAATCAAGTAGTTCCTACCAAACAAGTCCTAGTGACTGTCAAACACAACTTTCAGAGTACAGCGGGGTAGAGCGAACCATACCCCAAGCCTGTTGAACCGACCATGCTCTGATACCACCAATGTAACACCCTCAGTTAACTAGGACAATCCCTTTCACTAGATTATCATGGTCAACTGAGAGGTTACGAGTTTAGAAAAATGTGGAAGTTTTTTTTTTGTACAAGGAAACTTGGTGGAACAGATACTCCTTATATACAACATATCACATATATAACATGGTCGTAACAGTAACTGTACATACTATAAGTGAAGAAGCACGCAGGCTTTCATAAATGAAAGTAAAATAATCTATCCTAATCTTTCCGTCTTCGATCCAATAAGAGCTCGCGTGATCTTCGATACGCAGTCTGTACGATCCTCTGTGGTGTATGGTCCAACCTGGAAGTCTGGAAAAATAGCTGTAAAGGTGAGTCTTCACCCCCACAATAATCAGGAAGGTGTCTCATCAACACCTGCCCACATATAACACAAATAATTCAAGATCGAGTCCCACCTGCTCTCTTTGGGATTCCTAAAATACACTCTAAGTTATCTCCCCACTCTTCATCTTAGTTGAACATTCCCATCTTCCCCGTCACCTCTCAGGGTTACTAATATCTATAAGATCATATTTAAACAACAAGCAATCACAATTTCAACACAGTAATACAATGCATGAATTCATTTCGTTATTCAAATCTTTTATTAGTGATCATGATGCATGTGGGCCCATCTTCTCCTCAACAATCTCATATACAATATCCATGTGCACAACATCGCCACCCTTATCTCCCCTCCCCAACTAGAGCGACCGGAGCTCTCCTCGTTCTGGTTTTCACAAATGGGTAAGGACTCTCAGTCCTAACATCAAAATGGCCAATCACACATATCACACATCACCACAGAACGGGCACTCCACGGTCATAGAAAATCCTGCCTCTTGTCGAAGTACACCAGAGTTTGCTACGGGCTGTCCGGCGATGGGCACGAATCTGATGCCACTTGGAATTCCCGCCTCCGGTGATACTCCCTAGACTGCCCTCGGGTATCGAGGCACGACAGATTCTTCAGTGTACCCATCACTGTATGCTCTAGGGGATCATTCCAACATCCCTCCTCAACTCTAATTCATGATGCACAATTCAATAATTCATTTTTGTTCAATGGTCCTCGGTAGGGTCCCCCATATGACTCACCTTCATTCCTAATGTCGAGTCCTTTTCTTTACTCTGTGTAACCAAGTCTTCTCATTTTCTTATTTATAGTAACGTGCTCGACACTTAGGAATAAAGTGAGGTTTTACACTTTCTCAACAATTTTGGGTACATTGGCGCTTCAACGCTCGCATTTCATCTCAGATCTGAGTTTCATATACTTTTATATTTAACTATTCCGGGACCTCTACCGATACCATTTTCCAAATCCTTTATTTACAAATTCCTCATCTAGTTATCCATGCATCATTCGATGTTCACAACCATACCACATCAACAAGTGTACAATAGCATCATACCAGTGCCATTTATCACGTCACATCGCATATACACATTGTCACAAACATAACACATTTCATCACATATGCACCTTGCACAACTAGCACACACATACATCTATTGTTCTTAAGAAACCATTAAACAATCACTTAGTACACCACATATCAAACGCGTACGTATTCATGGGGTCTCATTGTCTTGGTTCACTTATTAGTACTGGATCAAATTCTTATCAACTCGGTAAGCTTTCAAGTGTAATTAAGAACCATTTATAATTCTCTATGATCTTATTAAGTAAAACTAGTCCATTAGATTTTTACTGTTTGATATTCCTTGCTAAATTCTTAGTTAGTTTTTGATTATCTTCGGTAACTATTATTTTATCTTCATTTTTAAATAAATCTTAACTTCCATACTTCACTCCTTTTAATTCATCATATATCTCGTATTTACCTTATCTTAATTCCTTGCACATAATCATAATATTTTCTTTAACTTATTTTTTCACTAGATTAAATAACTCTTCCTTAATAACTTAATTGGTCAACCCACTTTTTCTAACTATATTCGATCCTTTTTCTCTTGGGATGATTTACTTTACCTACATGAACGTTGAACTCCTCTAATTCAGGGTATCCTAGTCATTTAAGGAAGTTAATATTTATCCTAAATACTTTCTCTTTTATAATACTCCAAAACTTTGTGTAGCTAACTTTCATGCCTTCGTCGTTAACTATTTTAATCTAGATTAACTTTCCCTTTGGTTTCTTTCTTTAATCATAATGGTTAAATTATTCGCTTATTAATTCATTGCCCGAAGAAGTAAAAGAATGTTGGTCCCTACTCTTTTTTATTTAGAGAAAGAACTTATCAATCTATTTGAACTTTTCCTTAGGGTCTTGGCTAATATGTTAAGTTGTAACTTGTTTACCTTTACTTCTAAGTCTCATGGATATTCTAAAATAATTACTTCCAGATTCATTCTTATTAATCCGGTTCTTTTTAAAGGCTTCTATCCCTTTTTCTTAATCTTTAAAGTTATCACTTACTTCTCCTAAATGAATGGTCACTAAAGTGGTGTCTAAAGTTAATTACTAATGTTTTCCTCTTTTACTACTAACATTTATTTGTTGTTTTCATTTCTAAGAAAAATCTTTACATGTCCCAAAAGAGAAATCTCTAATTTATTTAACTATATTGTCATAGCTATTTTCTTTTTGACTTAAATCATTTAATTATAAAAGTATACCCATTTACTTGCCTAAAAAAATCATTTTTAATGGCTAAGCTTTTCATTACTACCTTAGTAAATTTTCTCAAAATTAAATTTCTTCATTTCAATTTTTGACTCATATGATCATAAGAAACTTTTTTAAAAATCTAATTTCTTTACTTTAACTCTAGAAAACTTTTTCGTGACTAACGATCGAAGGTTCTTTTATCGTACGAGATATTTTGTAAAGCGATTAGGTAATGATTAATGATGAATTAACTATCTAATGGCGGGGCTTACCAGATAATGTTCCACAAATTACATAGTAATTTCCAACAATTGAAATTTATTAGTTACAACCATATCGAATGAAACCGAGCCCGCTTAACGCTAAATTTTTCCTAAATTCCTTTTTCAACGTCCGATCGCGAGAGAATTCTTTCGGGTATACGAACATCGTGTTGCACTAAATAATTTCAGAATATTGATTATTTCAAAAACGTAAGTTTTGGGTTGTCGGTTATGAAAATTTCTACCGTTTGGAATCCGACCGTCGGATCGCATCGAAACTTGAAACGTGTGTTCCTAAATACTTAATCACCATCATAACACAACTAGGATTGCAAACAAATGAGATGGAGACCCCCTTTACCTCATATTATTGTCACTGTCCAGAGAAGAAAATGGAAGAATTTGCCAAAAATTTCACTAAACGCTCCTAACGTCCTCCGATCATCGTCTAAGCTTCCGATCCTTAGAAAAATTACGCATGCATGGTTAGAGCAAGGGGAACAGCCACGGTTTGGACCTCAAAATAGCAAGGAATATCATCACAAAACTCAAAATAAAAACTGATTTTTGAGCCAAGAAAATCAAGAGCAAGATTCAAGGGAAAACACAAAAAAATTCTCACCTTGAGTGACAGTTTTGAGAGTCTAAGACAAAGGGATTAGGTTGATCTTTTTGAACCGTGACATGCAAGAGATTCTTGAAGAAGAGTGGCTATTTGACTGAGGTGATCATGGTTTAGAAAGGTGATGAGGAAAAAGAATGAATTTTGGGTGGTTGGAAGTGGAAGGTGGTGGTGTGTCCGTGAAAGGGGAAGGGAAAGGTGGATGGTAGTGGTTGTTTTGTGATTTAGAAGGAAAGTAAATGAAGAGGAGAAGAAGTGGAGATGCTGCAGTGGGGAAGAAGAGAGGTTAGACAAGTGAACTTAGAAAATTTTCTAAGTGGAGAAGGTTAAGGTGATGGGATAGTGATTAGTTTGCATGTGATTTAATTGGATGGTTAAGGAGATGGCATTGTATAGCATGATGGGTGATGGGATGAAATAATAGAAGAAGGAACCCCTTGCTTAACAAAGAGTGTGCCGTGAATTGAAGGACCAATTTGAAGTGGAGTAGGGACATGGGCATGGCATGATGATGGATGCATATTATGATTCATAACATGATAACAACTTGTTGAGCAAGAAGTGTGGCTGGTGCAGAGTGGAAGATGGCTGAAAGAATATTATATGCATATGATATGATGGGAAGTAATTATCTAATGCTATAGTTACATGCAACTAGTGGAGGCAGCACCTTGTGATGGGTAACTATGAGTGGGCTGGGACAGGCGTGAATTTGGAGCATGGAAGGCAAGGAAATGGTTGTTGAAATCTGCACTATACACTAGAAGAATGTCATGGCATGCTTAATAATAAAATAAGGAGTTGTGGGTGAGTGGAGATTATGGATGTTGGGGAAGTGGGAGACCGTGAGTGGCTGGAAACACATGGGCATGAGTGTGATAAGTGCCTAGTGAGTGGAAGAAAGTAATTGGCTCATGTTGCATGGGAAGTTGGTGTGGCACAACCAGAGGCGTCCTCTTGTGCCTAGATTTAGGGATCCTTGTGGGCTGAATTTCAAAATGGGCGGAACATCAAAGTTGTAGAACTTTTTGTTCTCTTTAAATCCATATAAAGCACAAAAACATCTATTGAGAATTGAATGAGATATGGACCAAATACGGAACTAGTGCAGGGCTATGACGGGATTTTTGTCCCTTGCACAAATAATTATTCTGGGCCAAATGGGCTGCGAATTAGACTTTGGTTTCTTCATCAAAGTTGTGTACAAATGTGTTAGCAAAATGTTGGTGAAGGTCCCATTCAATTGAATGGTTATATGAGAGAGTTAAGTGGAAAATACTGCACCTAGTGCAAGCTATTGCTGGAGAAACATGAATTGGTGTAGTCTTTTAAATTCTAGAATTTATGGAGTGGGAATTTGATTTCAAGCCCTTCATGAAGTTTCTATATATTCCTTTCTTCTTTAATTTGATATATCATTTGCGGTGATCCGATACCTGTAGCCCGAGATATGATTAAACTACGACAGGATGCTCTAATCGCCTTCGAATCAGGTGGAGCTGTAGAAATAAATTTGTAATTAATTCTCCTTTGAGAATTGGCCTTCGTGATCTTCATAATAATTGTAGATGTCTTTGATACGGATCCATACCAAAAAGAACAAAGTGGTTTGAGTCCCGGAAGAGGGTGATATAGCAATTTTTCTGGGGGCTGTCAGCATAGTGACGTGAAATTCATGGATTGGTAAAGATTCTAAAAACTGTACCAATCTGTGAGGATGTAGCTTTCTAGGTCTACACGAAAAATGTAGATAATTTTATTACGGTGATGTTGACACCTAGTTTTCAAGAAACGAAGGTCGTACGAGGGAGTTATGAATTTTCAAACGAACCATGCGCAAGATAAAACGTGAATAATCATGGTTCTATGATGATTTTAAAAATTCTTGAATTTGAGTATGACAGAGTATGAATTTGAGATCATGACCAGAAATAGAGTTTGAAAATATCTTTGAAACGAAGTGAACGAAACTAGAATTACCTCAATCGAACATCGTTTGAGGAAACTACGTCAAAAACGTCAGAAACACGCAGATTGGGTTTCCGAAGAAATGAAATGACTCGTGGATGAGGTTGGCAGAGACCAAATCGAACTTCAAGCTCTGCATGAAATATTCCTAAAATGTTAAGACGGGTTATTAGGGACTGACCGTGTCACCATTGGACACTCCGAGGCATATAAACAGTCAAACGTAGGAAACGTTGAGGATTTTGATTTGGCCGGTTAGGCTAAGTCAATTACCCTCGATTCTTCAGGAAGCGATCCTAAGAGGACTTGTTTCCTTAGTGGATCATTAGTCTAAATTTAATTGGTCAGAGCCTAGACTTATGTGGGGCCCTGCCATTTAATTTTTGAGAAACTGAACGTCGTTTATTATTAAAATACAGTAATTAAATAATCTCTTTAACTAAAATATTATATATATATATATATATTTTGTATCTTAATCTTATCACAGATAATGTTAAACACTAAAATAAGGATTATCTATTTATTTCATTTTTTATTAATTAACTGAACTCTTCAATAAGAACGTCTGTTTATCTGTTGACATCCAAATAACGTATTATTCTTTGATCATTTTATTAAGGAGGTTTAATTAAGTTTTATGAAATCATGGGCTCTAATAATCATTTATCCTCTAAATCTAACTTGATAATTAAATTGATCTACTTATTCTTGATCTGTTCCCAATCAGGTAATTGACCATTCGCACTTATACTCTATCAGAATTAAATATATATCATAATTCATCAATTCTAGCATCAATAACAAGATATATTCACGAATACAATACTTCATTAGTAATTTAATTACTGAATAAAACACAATTATCTCTATATAAATCGTCAGTAATTTAGTAAGTCTCTCTAGGGTTTACCATTGCACACAGTCTCCCTTACTCACTCGTCTTCGTTTAACTGAACTATCTGTCACTCACATCCTCTCAAATCTTATTTTCCCTACATTCTCACGATGATCTAAGGATCAAACCTAAGCCTTATTCTCTAAAAATACTTAGCGTGATACTCTCAGTGGTTCTGAGAGCTTGGGTTCCTATTCTGAAAAACTAGGGCTGTTACACACCATGTCTTAGGCCATGCACATGACACCTTCATTCCATCCAATTACTCTAAACTATCATTATTCCTCTAATTTCTCTTGATCACTCTTTCCCTTCCTCTTCACGAAAGCAACAACACCTTCTTCTCCTCTCTATTTTCCTCTCTTAGACACCACTCCAACCACCACAATAACCACCCTTAACCACCAAAAGTTACGGTCACACCATAACCTTCCACTTCCAACCACCCAAAATTCATTCTTTTTCCTCATCACCTTTCTAAACCATGATCACCTCACCCAAACAGCCACTCTTCTTCAAGAATCTCTTGCATGTCATGGCTTTAAAAAGATCAACCTAATCCCTTTGTCTTAGACTCTCAAAACCGTCACTCAAGGTAAGAAATTTGATGTTACACCCTCGGATCTTGTCCTTGATCTTCTTGGTTGAAAAATAGTTTTCATTTTGAAATTTTGATGATGTTCCTTGTTGTTTAGAGGGCCAAAACCGTGGTTGTCCCCCTTGCTCTAACCATGCATGCGTAATTTTTCTAAGGGCCTAGACGACGATCGGAGTACGTTAGGATCAATCGGTGGAATTTTTGACAAATTTTTGGTAAACGATCTTTTAGTTTTAAATAACTTCATGGTTGTTTGTGATCTTCCTTGGCTGTCCATAATCCTTTAGGTGCCTAAAATCTTTACATGTCACGTTTTAGAAAACGTAAGGACAAACGGCGACGATCGACGGATGTTTCAGAGTATCCGGTGAATTTTTGGCAAGCGGATCATTTTCCTTCCTCTGGGCAGCGAGCGTTTTGTATGGTAAGGGGGTCTTTTCCTCGGTGGATTGTATTTTTAGTTATTCTATAATATTTCTTGCGTATTCGGTGACCTCCATTTTAAGTTTCGTCGCGATCTAACGGTTAGATTTTAAACCACGAAGATTTTCATAACTAACGGCTAAAATCTCTATATTTTTAAATCAATGGGTATTTTATAAAATTTACTTGGTATAACTTGACGTTCACGCACTCGGAGGGATTTCATCACGATCGAACAAGAAAGCAAAAAATCTAGAGATTTAGCATTTCAGCAGGCTCGGTTTTATTCGATATGGTTGTATTAATTATTTTCTTATTTGTGATGTACTTGTATAATTTGTAATTTAAATTTTCTGGTAAGCCCCGCCGCTAGAAATTTAATTTATTGTTTATACGTTGTCGAAGTCATTTTAGGAATATTACGTACTTTCAAGAAAATTTACCGTTCAGGCGACTAAAACGTTTCTTTTACTAAATTATAATAAAATGTATAAAAATTTAGTAAGATAATAATTTCAATGGAAAATATGTGGAACCATATAATAGTAGTTAAACAAACAAATCAGAAATTCCTTTTAGATAGAAAATTTTACTTAAAAAGTTTATTAAGAATTTATATAACTTAGACACAAATGACATTTTATGAGTTTAGTAAAGAAAATAAAATATGTGAAGTTTTAGTATAATTAATGTTAGGAGTTATAAGAAGTTGTTAGTAACTAAATTTTTAGTAACCATCTTAGTGACCAATTAAGGAAAAATATAAAGCGATTTTAGGAAATTAATTAAGGAATAAGGCTTGATTTAAATATCCTAATGAACTAAGTTAGCCTAGTAGAAAAAGAAAAGGAAATTTTTAGGTCCAATTTGAAATTTTAATAAAAAATAAAAAATAAAATCAAAAATAAATAAATTTGGAAAGTTAGAATAGGTCAGAAATATTCTAATGAGGACATACCCAAGGAAGACCCTCACACTACATTGGAGAAAGGACTTGAAGCATATAGAGGTCCCCTCACAAGGGCAAAGACCAAACGGGCCAAAGAGAGCATCCATAAAGCCCTTTTCTCTTTTCTCTCTTCTAGTGGGCCTAAGCCCAATAAGGAACCTATGAGGACCTATGTGTACTTTACTTGTAATATACTTTCTAAATAGTTTCTCTAGGCTTATAGGATAGCTTTGGGCCTTACAAGGTCAAATGGGCCACTTTTGGCCCTTGTACTTTCCCTTTTGGGCCATGTATAGGCCATTTGCTCATCTTTTCTCTTAATGGGCCTTGGATCCATGACCAAGCCCATCTAGCTAGTCCTTGGCCGAAATTCTAGTGGCCTATATAAGGGCTTCTCCTTTTGTAATCAAGCACCATTAATCCATTTGTAAAATTTGAGAGCACTTTAGTGTTTCCTAGTGAGAGATTCTCCTCCTTCTCTCTAGAATTTGAGAGCTCTCTCAAGCTCTTATCCCAGGGGTTTCTCCCTCCCTTGGTGGTGAGCGGAGTTATCTTCCTCCTCCTTAGGAAGTGGCCTCCAACCTTTCCCTCTCCTCTTTTCCAAACCTTCCTCCATTGTCCACCTTCTCTCCTTCCATTTCCACTTTCCTTTCCTTTGTTTTTGGCGACATCATCTTCTAGTTTCTTAGGCTTTAGTTTCGGTTTCCCTTGCATTCAAGAAGAAGTTCTCAAGCTCCCATTGAAGGAAGATAGAAGAAAGAACCCTAGATCCAACCCTCTTCAAGAAAGTGCATGAAGAGCCTACATCATGTGGTATCATTGAGCCTTGGGAGGTTCTTTTCTTCTTCTCTTCCATTTTAATTTTCGGTTTTGAGTTCATTTTGCTGGCTGGAATTTTGTTTCTTAGTCATTCATATGCCTTATTAATTCCATGTTAGCATAGAAAAATCATAAAAAGTCTTAGTTTTTTGAGTTTTTGTGCTAGTTTCTTTGTGGTTTCAATTTTTGCATCTTGTTATTGTCAATTTCGGTTGGTTATTGTTACCATTCTGTTTTGGTCTCTAAAATTTCAGAAATGGCACATGTTAATTTTGGTTATTAGGTGGTTAGTTTGTTGTTACATGTTAGTTACTTGTTAGTTGTTAGTTAGAGCCATTTTAGGAAGTTAGTTAAGTGCCATGTGGAACCTTTTCTAGAGTTCTAGGAAGTTAATTGCTTCTCCCTTTTTAGTGTGCAAACCGTGTGGATTAGGGGCAATTCAAGCATCTTGATTAGCTCCTACAAAGGTTCCATTCTTGTTAAGAGGTCTCACATTAAAGACACTCCAAAGTCAACTCAATTTTAGGATTGTTAGTTTCTATTCTTAGTTTGATTCTAGGTTTAATTTTGTTGCACTATTAGGATATCTCTTTTACATTCTTATTTTCATCTTGCTTGCATCAAAAACAAAACTTGTCAAAAAAAAAAGATTTTAGTCACCTCCTATACATCAATTTAGGAGAAGGTTGCATAAATTCCCTTAAGCAAGAAACATTAATCGAACTTGTTAGTAACCTTTGTGCATTTCGGTTTTGATATCATAAAATTGGTGTTATTATCTTGAAATCTTGAGAGGCAAAAGAAAAGTATCAAAAGAAAAGAAAAGAATCATAAGAAAAGAAAAGTACCAAAAGAAGAAAAAGAGTGTTAAAGAGAAAGCCTCATTACAAAGTTGAAATTGAGACACCAAACTTCATCACCAAAATTTCGAAATTACAAATACCAAATGAGAATTGTTTTCATTACTTGACCATTGCTAAGACTTGTTCATTAAAGACTTCATTGCTTATTCTTGCAACTTTAGAGTTTCTAGGCTAGGTTATACCTTAAACTTTGTTTCTTGCATTTATTTTCTTGTTTGTCTTGTTTTGTCAATTTCAATTCTATTCCAAGTTAGCTTTCATTCTTTTGAACTTTTATTTGCTTTTAGAGTCTTGTCATTCCAAGTTAATTCTTGTTCCTTCATTCTATTCCATTTGAGTAGCCTTTATTTCTTGAGCCTTTTTAGTTTGTCATTTTTGCTTCTTAAAGTTTTGTCTTGAGTTTGTATCCTTTTGGACTTCTAAAGATCACTCCATTTCGCCATAAAGTGAGGGTAGCATATTGAAACAATTGAGATTGGTGTGGAAATTGATGGAGCTTAAAAATCTCTAAGAGAAGGCATACACTTGAGAGATACACTTTTGTGAGGTTTAAAGTTTTCTTTGTGATTTCTATTAACCAAATCTTGTTTGGAGTTGTTGCCTTGTGTTCTCTTGCTAGGTAAAGTTGGAGCTTATACATCAAGAAGGACTTGTGAAGACACTTGTAAAGGAGGCAAAAGCTTTGTAACTAGTAGAACTTAGGCAAAGTTTTTTTCAATTCTTAGGCTTTGTGTAGTAGGATTTTGTCTTGTATTTTGGACACAACAAGGACATTGGACTTTTTGGACATTATAATTTTCCCTTTTGCTTGGTAAAATTTCGAATTAGGATAGTGCATGTGCATTTGATTGTTAACTACTTTTAGTTAATTGGTTAGAGTTAGTTAGAAGTTACAACTATAATTAATTAGTTAGTTGGTAGTTAGTTGAGTGTCTTAACTAATTAGTTAGTGGTTGGAACTAATTCTAGTTGTCATAACTAATTGTTAGTTGGGTTAACTAATACATAACCGAAATTAGTTAGGTAGTTATAGTGGTTAGACTTTGTTACAACTTCCATAACTAATTAACTACTTTTGGTTAGGGTTGTTGAGACTTGGTTAGTTAGTTGAACTAATTTTTGTTAGGTTAACTACTTCTTAAAACCGAATTTGGTTAGGCTTGTCTAGGGTTAGTTAATCACTAGCAACATCCTAGGACAAACATAATCAACTTAGGTTAAGGATAACCTAGGATTTCCATAAGCAACATAGGACTAACCTAGTTAAAGACAACCTAGGACATTGTTTTTTTCCCTTAGGATAGAAACCTAGTATTGATATTTTAGGGTTGTTGAAGTGTTTTTTCACTTGTTTTGCATTCATATTCCTCGACTAGCTTGTCTATACATACTTTGTTCTTGTCTTGAATTTCTTTGACAACATTAAAAGATGTCGTCTAGTGATAGGGAAACAAAAGCATGCTTCATAACATAATGGATAGCTTAAACACCATTAATGCTAGGCTAAACAATCTTGAGCATAATGAACCCCCTAGAACTAGGCATAGACAACGAAATCAAAGACATAACACTAGTGATAATGAGGAAGAAACAAGACAAAGAAGGCACCATGACCATAGAAGAGATGACATAGGCTTAAGAGAGGTAAAATTAGAAATTCCCCTATTCAATAGAAAAAGTGACATTGAAGCTTACTTAGAGTGGGAGATGAGGGCAGAACAAATATTCAACTCTCATCAAATAAAAGATGATAAAAAAGTTAGGATTGCAACTCTTTCTTTCCAAAATTATGCCCTAGTTTGGTGGACCTAAATTTGTAAGGAGAGAAAAAGAGACAACTTTCCCCCCATAGATGATTGGGTAGACTTAAAAGCTCTCCTTAGAAAAAGATATGTTCCTAATTATTATAGGGGTGAACTATTAGCAAAGCTAAATAGGCTCACCCAAGGCTCCAAATGTGTAGAAGATTACTATAAAGCCTTAGAGATAGCCATGATTAGAGCCAATCTAGAAGAGGATGAGGAAACCCTAATGCATAGGTTCTTACATGGGCTTAATAGGAACATCAAAAATAGGGTAGAACTCCTTCCACATGTGGATATAGAAGAGTTACTCCACCAATGCACCAAAGTAGAAAACCAATTTAAGGAAAGAGAAGCCTATAGTGGGGATAACAATAGAGCCTATAAGTCAAAATGGGTAGAAAATAAGGGTAAGTTTGAGAGAAACCCTAGAGAGAGAGAAGTGGGCGCTTCCTCCTCTAAACCCCAAAGTGAGTTACACAAAAATGGCAAAGTCTTTCGCAATCAACATGATAAGCATGAACCATCATCAAAACCACAATCCTCTAGATCTTCTTCCATAAAATGTTTTAAGTGCCTTGGAAGAGGACATATTGCTTCGGACTGTCCAACAAAAAGAACAATGATTTTAAAAACCAATGGAACCTACTTAAGTCAATCAGAGTCTAATTCTGATTCTCACTATTCAAGTGATGACTCTAGTAGTAATTCCAGTGACAGTGAGCATATTTTAGGGGATGATGGTGAGTTGTACATGATTAGAAGGTTGCTTGGTAGTCATGTAAAACTCGATGACACAACACAAAGAGAGAACATCTTTTATACAAGATGTTACATTAATGACAAATTATGTTCTCTCATTGTGGATAGTGGGAGTTGTGCAAATGTTGCAAGCCAAAGACTAGTCAAAAAGATGGGATTAGAGCTTATAGACCATCCAAGTCCCTACAAATTACAATGGTTAAATGAAAAAGGGGAAATGGTAGTCAATAAGCAAGTCCTAATCAATTTCACCATAGGCACATATAGAGATGAAGTCAAATGTGATGTAGTACCTATGAAAGCAACTCATATACTATTAGGAAGGCCTTGGCAATTTGATAAGAAGGTCCTTCATGAGGGGTTCACTAACACCCTCACATTTAAACTAGATGGTAAGAAGATAGTATTACATCCTCTAACTCCACAACAAGTAGCTAAAGACCAAATCCAAATGAAAGCTAAGAGAGAAAAAGAGTTAGGATCTTCTTCCCATATGAGTTTAGAAAAACCAAAGAAAAACAAAAAAGACAATAAAGGGAAAGGAGTTATTGTCTATAATGACTCCCAACCTAATCTCTTCGCAACAAAATATGATGTGAAACATGCCATGTTTTCACAAAAGCATTGCTTGATCATATATCCAAAAGATATCCCTAACACTTCCTTGTGTTCAAGGGGCACCTCTCCTCCCCCCTTGCCCAAAGGGATCCAAAATATCTTGCAAGAATTTAACGACCTCTTCCCAAAAGACATTCCAAAAGGGTTACCTCCTATTAGGGGAATTGAGCATCAAATAGACCTTATACCTGGGGCTAGTTTACCAAATAGACCTGCCTATAGATGCAACCCTAAGGAAAGTTTAGAAATAGAAAATCAAGTGAATGAACTACTTTCCAAAGGTTGGATTAGAGAAAGTTTAAGCCCTTATGCATTACCGGTTTTACTTGTACCCAAGAAAGATGGTTCATGGAGAATGTGTACAGATTGTAGAGCCATTAATAACATCACCATCAAGTATAGGCATCCCATACCTAGGCTTGATGACATGTTAGATGAGCTTAGTGGATCCACAATCTTCTCCAAGATTGATCTTAAAAGTGGCTATCACCAAATTAGAATAAAAGAAGGAGATGAATGGAAAGCCGCTTTTAAAACCAAACTTGGCCTTTATGAGTGGTTAGTGATGCCTTTCGGCCTAAGTAATGCACCAAGTACCTTCATGAGACTTATGAACCATGTTTTAAGGGATTTCATAGGGCACTTTGTTGTGGTATACTTTGATGACATTCTTGTGTACTCAAAGTCCATGACATCTCATCTAATCCACCTAAGACAAGTTATGCTTGCCTTGAGAACAAACAATCTTTATGCTAACTTTGAAAAATGTTCTTTTGGCATGGATTCCATTGTCTTTCTTGGTTTTGTAGTTAGTTCTAGAGGTGTTGAGGTAGATCACTCTAAGGTTAAGGCAATCCAAGATTGGCCTACACCTAAAAATGTGAGTGAAGTAAGAAGTTTTCATGGTCTCGCAAGTTTCTATAGGAGATTTGTGAAAGATTTTTCAACCCTAGCCTCCCCTCTAAATGAGTTGGTCAAAAAGAATGTTTCTTTTATATGGGGGCCTAGGCAAGAAAACGCCTTTCAAGATCTCAAAGATAGGCTCACTCATGCTCCAATTTTAAAACTTCCAAATTTTTCTAAAACCTTTGAGCTTGAGTGTGACGCATCAAATGTGGGCATAGGAGCTGTGCTTTTACAAGAAGGTCACCCCATAGCTTTCTTTAGTGAAAAACTTAATGGGGCCACTATTAACTATCCCACATACGATAAGGAATTTTATGCCTTAATTAGAGCCCTACAAACTTGGGAGCACTACTTAATCCCAAAAGAGTTTGTGATACATAGTGATCACCAATCTTTGAAATTCATCAAAGGGCAACATAAGTTAAACAAAAGGCATGCTAAGTGGGTTGAGTATTTGGAACAATTTCCTTATGTCATCAAGTATAA
The DNA here is from genome assembly GCA_037962975.1 of Clitoria ternatea. Classification (NCBI taxonomy): domain Eukaryota; kingdom Viridiplantae; phylum Streptophyta; class Magnoliopsida; order Fabales; family Fabaceae; genus Clitoria; species Clitoria ternatea. The sequence continues at coordinate 148,386,428 of CM075670.1, forward strand.
GAATGGCAAAACCAATACTGTGGCTGATGCTTTATCTAGGAGGCATTCTTTACTCACCTCTCTAGGAGCCAAAGTTATTGGGCTTGATGAAATTAGGTCTTTGTACCCAAATGATTTTGATTTTTCAAAAATCTTTAACTCATCTTCCACTTCTACATCTCATAAGGGCTTCTACATTTTAGATGGCTACCTTTTTAAATCCAATAGACTTTGTATTCCACGAAGCTCTTTAAGAGATCTACTACTTAGAGAGAGTTATGAGGGAGGACTCATGGGTCATTTTGGTAGGGATAAAACTTTGTCTATATTACATGAACACTTTTATTGGCCCAAAATGAAAAAGGATGTTCAAAAACATTGCTCTAGGTGTATTGTTTGTAGAAAGACTAAATCAAAACTTTCACCTAGTGGTTTATATACTCCCTTGCCAACACCTAGTGCACCTTGGATTGATATATCAATGGACTTTGTGTTAGGCCTGCCTAAGACCCAAAGGGGAATGGATTCTATCTTTGTGGTTGTGGATAGGTTTAGCAAGATGGCTCACTTCATCCCTTGCCATAAGGTTGATGATGCTAGTCATATTGCTAAGATCTTCTTTAAAGAGGTTGTGCGATTACATGGTGTGCCCAAAACCATTGTTTCTAATAGGGACACCAAATTCCTAAGCCATTTTTGGAAAACTCTTTGGTCAAGGCTAGGAACACAACTCCTCTTTTCCACAACTTGTCATCCTCAAACGGATGGCCAAACAGAGGTAGTAAACAGGACCCTTTCACAACTTCTTAGGGTCTTAGTAAACAAAAATGTGAAATCTTGGGATGAGTGTTTACCTCACATTGAGTTTTCATATAATAGGGTACAACACTCCACAACCAAGCATAGTCCATTTGAGGTTGTATATGGTTTTAACCCTCTCACACCCTTGGACCTTTTGCCCATTGAGGTTTCTGATTCTGTCCTTCATATGGATGGAGAGGCAAAGGCCCAATTTATCAAAGATTTTCATGAGAAGGTTAGACACCAAATACAAACTAAAAATGAACATTATGCTCGTTGTGTAAATAAACAAAGAAAGGAGATCACCTTTGAGGTTGGAGATTGGGTATGGTTACCCCTTCGAAAGGAACGCTTTCCCAATTTGAGAAAATCCAAACTCAACCCTAGAGGTGATGGACCTTTTCAAATTATCAAGAAAATTAATAATAATGCTTATGTCCTAGATCTACCAGGAGATTATGGTGTGAGTGCTTCTTTTAATATAACTGATTTGTCTCCCTTTGATATAGATGATGAGGATGATGCCTTTGATTTGAGGACAAATCCTTTTGAAGAGGGGGAGCATAATGAGGACATACCCAAGGAAGACCCTCACACTACATTGGAGAAAGGACTTGAAGCATATAGAGGTCCCCTCACAAGTGCAAAGACCAAACGGGCCAAAGAGAGCATCCATAAAGCCCTTTTCTCTTTTCTCTCTTCTAGTGGGCCTAAGCCCAATAAGGAACCTATGAGGACCTATGTATACTTTACTTGTAATATACTTTCTAAATAGTTTCTCTAGGCTTATAGGATAGCTTTGGGCCTTACAAGGTCAAATGGGCCACTTTTGGGCCTTGTACTTTCCCTTTTGGGCCATGTATAGGCCATTTGCTCATCTTTTCTCTTAATGGGCCTTGGATCCATGACCAAGCCCATCTAGCTAGTCCTTGGCCAAAATTCTAGTGGCCTATATAAGGGCTTCTCCTTTTGTAATCAAGCACCATTAATCCATTTGTAAAATTTGAGAGCACTTTAGTGTTTCCTAGTGAGAGATTCTCCTCCTTCTCTCTAGAATTTGAGAGCTCTCTCAAGCTCTTATCCAAGGGGTTTCTCCCTCCCTTAGTGGTGAGTGGAGTTATCTTCCTCCTCCTTAGGAAGTGGCCTCCAACCTTTCCCTCTCCTCTTTTCCAAACCTTCCTCCATTGTCCACCTTCTCTCCTTCCATTTCCACTTTCCTTTCCTTTGTTTTTGGCGACATCATCTTCTAGTTTCTTAGGCTTTAGTTTCGGCTTCCCTTGCATTCAAGAAGAAGTTCTCAAGCTCCCATTGAAGGAAGATAGAAGAAAGAACCCTAGATCCAACCCTCTTCAAGAAAGTGCATGAAGAGCCTACATCATATTCATTAGAAATTTAAATATTTTAGTAAACTAATGGAATGAAAGTCATAGAAAGGGTATTGGAATTTGGTGATAATAAATAGATAAAAGAAGTTAATGTAACTTACAAGATAACAATTATTTTGATTAAATTCGGCATTTAGGAATTAGAATATGGATTATATTTAAAGCATTTTCCTAAGGAAAGTACATTAAGTAGAAGGTAACAAAAATAAGAATTTTACAAGAAGTGATAATTAGATTTAGTGAGTTGGATAAGGCCTGAGGAACATAATGAAACTTAAGTAATAAAGATATTTTTAGAGAAATACACTATGGGTTATTTGAATTAGTGAGTAAAATTTAGAGATAACAACTTTTATACCAAGACTAAAAAGAAAAAGTAAGGAGATTTTCGAAAACAAAGATGGTTTAGAAAATCTTAAGAAAGTTCTGCAATATAGTAATAAACTAACTAAGGTAATCATGATCTAAAAATTTAAGTAAATGTATACCAAGGATGCTAAAATTCAATGAAAATTAATACCATGCGATAATCAATATAAGTACGTTAAAGTTCTTAAGAACGTTACTTAGAAGAAGAATTTAAAGGAAATGAAGGAATACTTATATTGGTAATATATAGTGACCTTTAGCGAATTTGAATACCAACTTAAAAGGTAAATGAATAATTAACTCGGTGGTAGTAAGTAAGGGACAGTAAAAGATGTTGCTAACACCTTAATTATATTTAATAAGTACTTTTGTTAGTAATTTAAGGTTAAGTCATTCAAAGCGTATTTTCAAGAAACCAAGTTCATATAGTAATATACTAAATAGTTATATAAGATCACTCAGTAACAAGAGATAAGTCATGCCTTAGGAAACCTAATTAAAATATTTAAGAAATATCATGAGTATACCGGTATACGTGATCCTCTCATTGTAATGATTTATATCATGATTATTGTATAATATTTGTATGATGAATGATGTGTGTGACGACTATATATAATTGTGTACATGAATGAATTATGTTAATTATACGTGATAAGTATGTGTGATGAGATGTATGATGAGTGTGGTATGATGACACGTGTATGGATTGTGATGTTGTACTTGTATGGTGCATTAAACGAATGTGTTGGGATAAATAAGAAAAGAAAGAGTAAAGAAATGTCTCGGTAGGGATTTTGAGATGAATAAATTGTGAAATAATATGATGAGATTAGATCGAATCCGATGTGATGATGGGCGTTGTGACGCCAATATACCCATGATTTTTGGAAAATACAAGATCTCATTTCATTTCTAAGCGTCGGATGAGTCCGCTATGAGTTAAGGCATTTTAAGAAAATAAGAAAGAGAATAAATTAAAATTTCACGAATAGAAGTAGTCCGACGTTAGAAATGAAATGAAGCCATCAAAAGAACCCTACCGACGACTAGTGGAAAGAAAATTGTGTATTGTATGCATCATATATGGAGTTGAGGAGGGATGTTGGAATGATCCCCTAGAGCATACAGTGATGGGTACACTGAAAAATCTGCCGCGCCTCGATACCCGAGGGCAGTCTAGAGAGTATCACCAGAGGAAGGAATTCCAAGTGGCATCAGATTCGCGCCCGTCGCCGGACAGCCCGTAGCAAACTCTGGTGTACTTCGACAAGAGGCGGGATTTTCTATGACCGTGGAGTGCCCGTTCTGTGGTGATGTATGATATGTGTGATTGGCCATTTTGATGTTGGGAATGAGAGTCCTTACCAATTTGAGAAAACTAGAACGAGGAGAGCTCCGGTCACTCTAGTTGGCGAGGGGAGATAAGGGTGGCGTTATTGTGCATATGGATATTGTATATGAGATTGTTGAGGAGAAGATGGGCCCACATGCATCATGATGACTAATAAAAGATTTGAATAATGAAATGAATTCATGCATTGCATTACTGTGTTGGGATTATGATTGCTTGTTGTTTAAATATGATTGTATAGATATTAGTAACCTTGAGAGGTGACTGGGAAGATGGGAATGTTCAGCTAAAATGAAAAGTAGTGAGATAACTTACAATGTATTTTAGGAATCCCAAAGAGAGTGGATGAGACTCAATCTTGGATTGTTTGTATTGTATGTGGGCAAGTGTTGATAAGACACCTTCCCGATTGTTGTGGAGGTGAAGACTTACCCTTACGTTAATTTTTCCAGATGTCATAGGGATGAAGATAGACTTCGAAATAAGGTTCACACGAACTCTTCTTAGACCGAGGACAGGAAGATTAAGATATACTATTCTATGGCAGTAGGGGTATGGTTAGATGGTCATACTTGAATCCCACATTTGTTGTTTGTGATCCCACAGTCAGATCTACAATTATTGAAATATTCCATTGTGCATATGCATTAGCTTAAGAGAATTCGCATATAGCAAGGAAGTATGCCGATGGTGATGAGATATGATGATGGATGTGATAAGGATGTAATGATATACTAAGACAACATAAAAGATATGAATACCAAATGATAGTTGGGTGCGATATCCAAATTGTAGTGAAATTTGATTATGTATATATTGTATGCTTTGTCAAAATTGTAGTGTTACTTGTGATGTATGTATGATGATGTTGAAATGATAGAGAGTATGGTGAAAGATATGTATGTGCCAAGTATACATGTTTGATGCATATGTACATAATCACATGGTATTCATATTCATTCCTTTGGAATGTGTGACTCACTCTCCCATGTTGTCCATTTTTAGACTTGTGATGCATGGCACTCATAGGAAGGGTAGACATTTTGAAGTGCATTTTGGTTGATGGAGGTAAATAGTGGTATAGGTGTTAGTCCTCAAATTTTCAATAAAAGCTTAAATAAAAATTTCATAAAAATTATAAAAATTAGTTTAATTTGTTAGAAAATTAGGATTTAAATTCAATAAATGGATGTTGTTGGAAATAATCTGCCCTTGATCAATTTTCTCTAGTTTTACAGTGAAAAAGTTAAGAAATCAAGAGAAAATTACACTGGAGGAGCTGACGCGTAGCCTCACCCCACGCTTAGCATCAACAGCTATTTTTGATGCTGACGCTACGCATCACAGCCACGCGTAGCGTCAGTGCTGCGTGGTCTCCACCTCCACTTTGACCAACCACTCCACTTGGACCCAATAATGGGCACTCCACTCAGCCACAAGGGCCACCCCACTCAGCACAAATGGCCAAAACACAGTGGAGACACGTCCAAGTGGCCAAGCATGATTGATTTTTATAATTTGTAGTGGCCATTATCAGCTGTTTAATGGAAGCTGAGTCATGGGCCTGACGCGTAGCGTCACAGGGATGCGTAGCGTCACAGGGATGCGTAGCGTCAGCACCCTTGCTCAGCCCTATAAATAGGGCCATCTAACACCATTCATCCCATCCCATACACAGCATTTCATTCTCTTCTCTTCTCTCTTGTGCTCGACTTTGAGTACTTCTTTTGTGAGTTGTAGTTCTAGAATAGTTTTCTAGATACTTGAGTGTGTTTCGGTGTATTGTGATCGTTGTATCGTGAAGTTTCCATCGTCTTCGTAATGTCAAACTCTGTAAGTGTTGTTTTTACTTTTACTATGTGTAACTAATTTGTTTATGTTGGAATTGGTGAACTAATCTATTGAGTATAATGTTGTGAATTCGACCTCTGCATGTTTATAATTCAAGTCCATGTTAGTATCTCAACCTTTTATTAATATGAACGTCAAACGGGAGAATGATTTTCATGTGTATCGAAACTGGTTTTATTAGTATAAATGTCAAACGGGAGAATGATTATTTATGCCGTATTGAAACTTGTTTTGACAAAAGTAAAAAGTTGGAATACCCTTGGTATCTCAATTCTATAGGGGTTGTTAACCATTGTTGCCATAAGGCCAGGTCTTAATGCAAGTTTTACTGAGAAAGCTCACGAGGGATCGGACTTTACGGTAAATTCTTAGAATTTATATCACGAGGGATCGGTTATCATGATTTTAAGCTGCAATGACATGAAACTTGATGATTAAATATGCATGTCTTGAGTTCCTCATTGTTATTCTAGATTAGGGATCCATTTTCCAACATAATTTGTTTATCTATGTTTATCTCAAGTATCTTACCTATTCTAGATTGCAACTCGTCTTTTTAGATAGATTTTATTTTCTTTTATCTTATGAATCACTCAATCATGCTATCTTGTGAATATTGTATAAACTGTATATAAATCATTCTTTTGTTTATAATTTCCTCCACATTTACCATAGTAAATAGAAAATTACTGTTGTTATTGGACTTTCAATCCCAGTGGAACGATATCTAAATTTTGAAAACTATAAACGATTGGTGCGCTTGCCAATTAACAAACCCGGTGGTGGAAACGAACCGTTGAGACACCGTCGTCGGGTTAACAAGTTTTCTGGCGCCGCTGCCGGGGATTGAATTGTTTCAGTAAAACAGTAAAATTTTAATTACCGTGGTAAATATTTTTTTTTACCTTAGATAATTTTTTTTTATTTATCATTGTTACACTAACTTTCTTTGTCTAGTTTGTGTATGCAAACTCGATCTACCGCAGGTAAAATTTATTTTGATCCTGAGATAGAAAAGTTTGTAAAGAAAATCAAGTCTTTGAAATCTAAAACACAAACTAAGTCTTCTTCTACTTTTAAGAATTTTGAAAATTCAAACATGGCTGCTGAAAGGAGAACATTGGGATAGTTTGCTGCTATAAATGGTCCACCCTGAGTTTCGGGAATGTTTCAAGGACCAGTTTTACCAGTGGAAATTAAACCTGCTACTTTAAACATTATTCAAAACAACCAATTTGCTGGTTTAAATCATGAAGAACCATATGAACATTTAACTGTTTTTTATGAGTTATGTAGCACAATTGGTTTTGAACCCAATCAAGAAGAGTCTGTTTACATGAGACTCTTTCCTTTTTCATTGATTGGGAAAGCAAAAGAATGGTTTAAATCTTGTCCACCGGGTAGTTTTGCAAACTGGTCCGATGTTGAAAGAAAATTTTTGGAAAGATTTTATTCTCCTTCAAAATATTTTGAAGCAATGACAGCCATACATTCTTTTTCTCAAAATAATGATGAATCACTAGGAGAGACATGGGAACGATTCAAGGCACTTTTGAGAAAATGCCCAAACCACAACCTGAATGATGCCGAAAAGGTAAGAATCGTTTACCATGGTCTATTGCCTCAGTTCAAGATGATGTTAGATGCTTGTGCAGGTGGTTCTTTAATGAACAAGACTGTGGAAGAAGCCATAGAAATATTGGAATCAATGGCTATTAGTGACCGACAAGCAAAGCATGAAAGAGGTAATATGCAGAGGAAGCCAGGAATGCTCGAATTAGGAGTAAATGATGCAGTGTTGGCTCAGCAAAAATTACTGACCCAACAAATTGAAGTTATGAGCAAGCAATTGGAAAAACTTCAAATTGCTCAAGTAGCATCACCACCCCCTGCTCAACTTAAAACATGTATGCACTGCATGGGAGAACAACCATGTGGTTACTGTGGAAATGAGCAAGAGCAAGCCAATTTCATGAACCATCAAAGAGCACCCTTAGGTAGTTTTCCTTTTAATCATGGAAATTCTTTCCCTAACAATTACCTACAGGGTTGGCAAAATCAGAATATTGGCTGGAGATAGGACACTGGACCTTCCAACAGACCTCCTAACAATCAATTCAAGCAACAACAAACTAACAATGCAAGATTGACAAGAATAGAGGAATCTATTCAACAGTTATTGCAGTTTGTAGAGACAAATGAAGCTGCCCGTAAAGCATCAGACATACAAATGGGTCAGCTTACAAAAGAGATAGCCGAATTAAAGAGTTCTGGGTTTTCTGCAAACACTCAAAACCCAAGGGAACAATGTAATGCTGTTTCTTTTGATGATTGTAAAGAAAAAAATGAGAAAAAAAAAGAAGAAGAAGAGAAAGAAAGTGAAAAAATAGAAAAAAATGAAAAAAAGGAAAAAGAAAAAAATATGCAAAAAGATACAGAGCAAGAAACAAACTGTATAACCCCGAAAAAATGTAAATATCCGGGGAGTTTCACCATTCCTGTGACAATCGGAAATATCAACATCAGGAATGCGTTATTAGATTTAGGGGCTAACATTAACTTGATGCCCTTAGATTTAATAAAACGCATTGGTGAATATGAGTTGAAGGAAGCAAAGACAAAATTACAGTTTGCAGATCGCTCTGTCAAAAAGCCTTTTGGGATTGTGGAAGATGTACTGGTAAAGGTTGACAAGTACCACTTCAAGGTTGACTTCGTGGTGCTGGATATGAAGGAGGACACTGAGATCCCCCTGATCCTAGGAAGACCTTTTATGAAGACTGCAAGAATCAGAGTAGATGTTGATTTAAGTACGGTTGCAGTCAAAGTTTATGAAGAAGAGGTAAGCTTCAGTGCTCATGAACACCTCAGGATAAGTAATGAGGCAAAAGTTTACCTTTCAATCGATCCAGGTATATCTCTTCCTAATCAATTAAATTGTTTTAACTTAACCGATGCTTTGAAAGATGAAAAACAGGTAATTAAGCATCGGAAAAGAAGAAAAAGAAAGAAGAAGACAGGTGATTCCTCAATGGATATTGGGAGACCACCTGATTAAATCAGAGGTAATGTCTGGCTGGAGACATTAAATCTAGCGCTCAATGGGAGGCAACCCATTCTTTTCTCTTTAAATATATATAAAAAAAAAACCACAAAACAAAATTTTTAACTTGTTTAAAAGAAAAGGGGTTTTTAAACTGAAAAGAAAAGGTTTTGAAAATCAAAACTTATGAAAAATCAAAAACAGAAGCCCACGCGTAGCGCCAATGTGACGCGTAGCGTGGACTCTGAATTTTGGGTCTGATGCGTAGCGTCCCATCCACGCGTAGCGTCAGAGCCCACGTTCAGTTTTTAAAACTAAACCAGAGAGGCCCATCTTAGGGTTTAAAGCCTAACATCTCCTCTTTGCCTCACTTTAGTTTTCAAAACCCTAAATTTCGAAACCTCTTCCTCTCTTCCAAGCCCTCTTCAATCCTAAGTGCTTAAGGAACCACAAGTAAGTGTTCTAATCTGTTCTCTTTAGTTTTGTTTTTAATTTTTGATTTTTAGAAATAAATGTGGTTAGGATTAGGATTAGAAGACCATTGGGATTGATTGCTGTTAGGAATTAGGAATTGAATGGATATAATGTGGTTTGGAAAGGGGTTGCTGCTGTGCAACCCCTATTTTTTTCTGTTCTGCGCAGCTCACGCGTAGCCTCCCACTGACGCGTAGCGTGAGGATGAACTGTGAGCCCACGCGTAGCGTCCCACAGACGCGTAGCGTGGGCAGAACAGGCTGATGCGTAGCGTCACACCACGCGTAGCGTCAGCCTCTGTTTTTAATTTTTGATTTTTGCTGTGTGTTGTTTTCTTTTAAATTAATAAATTTTCATATTTTGTATTTGTTATACTTTCTTGCATAAAAATAAATTTGTATGAATTTTGAATAAATTGTACTTTGTTTTGAAAATTATTGTGTGACTTTCTTCATAAATCATAAAAATACAAAAATATGTTTTGATGTATTTGAATTTCAATTTTAGAAAGACCAAAAATATTTTTATGGATTAATGTGTGATTTATTGTTAATGTGTGTTTAATTTTAAAACTTTTTATTTTTGCAGATGGCACCAAAGAAATCCATTCCCACTTCTGGTCCCTCTAAAAGACAGAGGAAGACCACGGATACCGACACCACCTCTGAGGATCCTGATCTTCAGGGACAGGAGGTGTTAGGACCGAGGGATCCCACCAGATTTCGCACTGATGCGAAGTGGGCACGGTTTCATCAGATCAAGGGCTAGAGACTTATCTGGGAGAGGGTACTTGATCTGAGTGCAGGAGATTACCCTGAGCTTCAAGATGGAATTCAGCAGAGGAGATGGGGACCTCTATTCTCTCTACCTACTGAGGGGGACCCCATCTTAGTGATGGAGTTTTATGCAAATGCTTTCAGGACCCGCCAGGACGCACCGAACATAGGGCAGCAGCGGACGAGTTGGGTGTGAGGTCGGCATATCTCATATGACTGGGACACCATCAGCACCCTATTGGGTAATCCTTGGGAGCCTACTCCCGAGGATGACACTTGTTTCTGGAAAGAAAACAGAAATAAGATTGCTGCTGAGGGAGAGTTAGGATACTCCCTCGAGGAGGTTGCTCATTTCTTGAGCAAGGATGGAATCTTTTTCAACCTGAGTAGGGTTGGAAGGAGTCCATCTAACCTCCTAAAGACCCAGCTGACCCCCATAGCCCAGGCGTGGTCCCACCTCATGCTTCATAATATCACTCCTGTCACCCACCTTTCATCCCTTCCAGTTGATCGTTGTTGCCTTCTCTATTCTATCCTCCAGGGCCACACCATCGATATTGCTGAGCTTATATCTAAGCAGATTCACTTTTATGCCCTTGGGTATAAAGTGAATCGCCCCATACCCTTTCCTCTCATCATATCTGCCTTACTGAGGAGGCAGGGAGTCATTGTACCTTCACCAGAGTTTACTAGTTCTTCAGGGAGAGTCCCTAAAGTTCTAGTGAACAAAGATTATTTTGTGTAGCAGTGCGAGCTTCCACCACTAGAGCAGGAGGCTCAGCCTCGACCTAGGAGGAGGAGACCACCAGTGCAGCCTCCATCCACTGATGCTGTCACACAGGGCTTTGCCCGGATATCACTTGAGCATCAGCATATGATGCAGATGATGGCTGCCACTCATAGAGCTTATATTCATCTTCACGATGAATTTTATCAGTATAGGTTACAGGGAGAGGGAGCACATTATGTTACCCCGGCCGAGTTTGCAGCACATGTAGCTTGGCCCGGAGATTTGCCTACCTACCCTGAGACTGGTGGATCATCTGGCGCACAGGCTGACTCTGATGGCGATGGTGATGATGAGGAGGAGGAGGATGATGATCAGATGGAGGATTGAGGATGCCATCTTCATCTTATTTTGAGTACATTTGTTTTTAGTTGACATTTATATTTACATTTACATTTTATATTATGGTATTTTATTATTTGTGTGGTGTGTTTTTTAGTAATTATTTGTTTTTGCATATTATATTCGAAATAAAAATAAATAAATAAATAAATAAATCAATCAATCAATCAAATTTTTGTTAGTAAGTTAGTTTATACACTTAGAGTTTTTACACAATAAAACCAATTTTGTAAAATCAATTATCAATTTCTTTATAACTTAGGAATTTTGATAAATTTAATTACAACAAGTTTATTAACCATCAAGCAAATTTCAATAACCCGGTGAGTTGAGAGATCTTTTTAAACACTTGAGGGTTTAATCGATATATTTTCAATTTGAATTGATTTTGCTTTAATCTCTGATTTGTGTTGTTGTACAGAGAATTCGGGAAAATGATCAAGGCACATTTATTGGTGAAACGAAACCTTGGGCCAAACAGCTTACCTTGGTAAAAAGTCTTTTATCCCTTGCAAGCCAATTTGAGCCTAAAATAAAATTCTTTGGTACCCTTGAAACCTAATTTTGTTTTAACCATTCCCTATACTTGATTGATTAAAAGAGCAGTTGAAATAAATGAAAAATATTTTGAGTGTTCTTACAAAAATGGGGAGTGAAAATGAGCAACTTGATTCTTTTCAAAAAAAAAATAGAATATGGAAAAGAAAAGTCAAAAATAGTGAAAAGAATCAAGTTGGGGGTATTTATTTTTCATCAATAAAAGAAAATGAGAGTTTGGATCAAGAGAAAAGCCTAAAAATTATAAAAATGCTCTTTTAAGATTTTAGGTTTTTGAATTCCAAGAAAAACCATTACTTCTTGAAAACCAAGCCTCATTACAACCCGTAAAAAGACCTTGTGATTTTTGAATTAACTCTGTATAAATAACCATTGATTAGATGACAAACAAAGTTAAATTCGTTAGATTTTATGATTGATTAAGTGAAACAGGTTACCAATTGCATAGAGATAAACACTTGTGAGGTAAGCCTGAAATTCTGCTTGGTTGTTAATAGAATATTGTAAATAATTTTATCATTAAACCTTTGTTATATTTGATATCAGTTTTTGATTATTACAAAATAGTTAGAATTGTGTAATTATTTTTTGTGATAAATTTTCGGACTAACTTAAAAATTTGATTTCAAATTTTTATTTCTTATTTTTCTCTCTTGCTCGAGGACGAGCAATGTCTCAAGTTGGGGGTATTTGTTAGTCCTCAAATTTTCAATAAAAGCTTAAATAAAAATTTCATAAAAATTATAAAAATTAGTTTAATTTGTTAGAAAATTAGGATTTAAATTCAATAAATGGATGTTGTTGGAAATAATCTGCCCTTGATCAATTTTCTCTAGTTTTACAGTGAAAAAGTTAAGAAATCAAGAGAAAATTACACTGGAGGAGCCGACGCGTAGCCTCACCCCATGCTTAGCATCAACAGCTATTTTTGATGCTGACGCTACGCATCACAGCCACGCGTAGCGTTAGTGCTGCGTGGTCTCCACCTCCACTTTGACCAACCACTCCACTTGGACCCAATAATGGGCACTCCACTCAGCCACAAGGGCCACCCCACTCAGCACAAATGGCCAAAACACAGGGGAGACACGTCCAAGTGGCCAAGCATGATTGATTTTTATAATTTGTAGTGGCCATTATCAACTGTTTAATGGAAGCTGAGTCATGGGCCTGACGCGTAGCGTCACAGGGACGCGTAGCGTCAGTACCCTTGCTCAGCCCTATAAATAGGGCCATCCAACACCATTCATCCCATCCCATACACAGCATTTCATTCTCTTCTCTTCTCTCTTGTGCTCGACTTTGAGTACTTCTTTTGTGAGTTGTAGTTCTAGAATAGTTTTCTAGATACTTGAGTGTGTTTCGGTGTATTGTGATCGTTGTATCGTGAAGTTTCCATCGTCTTCGTAATGTCAAACTCTGTAAGTGTTGTTTTTACTTTTACCATGTGTAACTAATTTGTTTATGTTGGAATTGGTGAACTAATCTATTGAGTATAATGTTGTGAATTCGACCTCTGCATGTTTATAATTCAAGTCCATGTTAGTATCTCAACCTTTTATTAATATGAACGTCAAACGGGAGAATGATTTTCATGTGTATCGAAACTGGTTTTATTAGTATAAATGTCAAACGGGAGAATGATTATTTATGCCGTATTGAAACTTGTTTTGACGAAAGTAAAAAGTTGGAATACCCTTGGTATCTCAATTCTATAGGGGTTGTTAACCATTGTTGCCATAAGGCCAGGTCTTAATGCAAGTTTTTACTGAGAAAGCTCACGAGGGATCGGACTTTACGGTGAATTCTTAGAATTTATATCACGAGGGATCAGTTATAATGATTTTAAGCTGCAATGACATGAAACTTGATGATTAAATATGCATGTCTTGAGTTCCTTATTGTTATTCTAGATTAGGGATCCAATTTCCAACATAATTTGTTTATCTGTGTTTATCTCAAGTATCTTACCTATTCTAGATTGCAACTCGTCTTTTTAGATAGATTTTATTTTCTTTTATCTTATGAATCACTCAATCATGCTATCTTGTGAATATTGTATAAACTGTATATAAATCACTCTTTTGTTTATAATTTCCTCCACATTTACCATAGTAAATAGAAAATTACTGTTGTTATTGGACTTTCAATCCCAGTGGAACGATATCTAAATTTTGAAAACTACAAACGATTGGTGCGCTTGCCAATTAACAAACCCGGTGGTGGAAACGAACCGTTGAGACACCGTCGCCGGGTTAACAAGTTTTCTGGTGCCGCTGCCGGGGATTGAATTGTTTCAGTAAAACAGTAAAATTTTAATTACCGTGGTAAATATTTTTTTTTACCTTAGATAAGTTTTTTTTTATTTATCATTGTTACACTAACTTTCTTTGTCTAGTTTGTGTATGCAAACTCGATCTACCGCAGGTAAAATTTATTTTGATCCTGAGATAGAAAAGTTTGTAAAGAAAATCAAGTCTTTGAAATCTAAAACACAAACTAAGTCTTCTTCTACTTTTAAGAATTTTGAAAATTCAAACATGGCTGCTGAAAGGAGAACATTGGGACAGTTTGCTGCTATAAATGGTCCACCCCGAGTTTCGGGAATGTTTCAAGGACCAGTTTTACCAATGGAAATTAAACCTGCTACTTTAAACATTATTCAAAACAACCAATTTGCTGGTTTAAATCATGAAGAACCATATGAACATTTAACTGTTTTTTATGAGTTATGTAGCACAATTGATTTTGAACCCAATCAAGAAGAGTCTGTTTACATGAGACTCTTTCCTTTTTCATTGATTGGGAAAGCAAAAGAATGGTTTAAATCTTGTCCACCGGGTAGTTTTGCAAATTGGTCCGATGTTGAAAGAAAATTTTTGGAAAGATTTTATTCTCTTTCAAAATATTTTGAAGCAATGACAGCCATACATTCTTTTTCTCAAAATAATGATGAATCACTAGGAGAGACATGGGAACGATTCAAGGCACTTTTGAGAAAATGCCCAAACCACAACCTGAATGATGCCGAAAAGGTAAGAATCGTTTACCATGGTCTATTGCCTCAGTTCAAGATGATGTTAGATGCTTGTGCAGGTGGTTCTTTAATGAACAAGACTGTGGAAGAAGCCATAGAAATATTGGAATCAATGGCTATTAGTGACCGACAAGCAAAGCATGAAAGAGGTAATATGCAGAAGAAGCCAGGAATGCTCGAATTAGGAGTAAATCACAACTAAAAAAACCTTAAACAGCTACCTGAAATTAGCGACCACCGAACATCGTCGCTAATTTGCCACCGATTTAGCGACCGCTTAATACAAAAAGGGACCAAAAATAAGTTAGCGACTTATTTAGCGACCGAGTCCTCTAGCGGTCGCTACCAATTATGAAAACCGTCGCTAGTACGGTCGCTAACTTTTAGCTCCACCTTGTTTCAGTTTCCCGCCAGGATTTTGTGTTGGTGCCAAATAGTAGCGACGGTATCTACCGTCGCTAACGTTCCCTCTTCTAGTAGCGACGGTATCTACCGTCGCTATGGTTTGTACTAGTGACGGAAACGTCCGTCGTGGCTAATTGTTTGGCCAACTTAGTAACGGCCATTGTTGCCGTCGCTAATGTTCATGAGGTTAGTGACGGAATCACTCCACCGTCGCTATGGTTTTCGCCTTCCCTCCATAATTTTCTTTTTAATTAATGGAAGGTAGTGACGGTGCGCTGATACCGTCGCTAATGTTCATGAGGTTAGTGACGGGATAACTTCACCGTCGCTGTGGTTTTCACCTTCCCTCCATAATTTTCTTTAAGTTAGCGACGGTCAGGTGAAACGGTCGCTACATTTCAGGAGGTTAGTGACGACATTATTATACCGTCGCTAAGTCTAAGGAGGTTAGTGACGACATTATAATACCGTCGCTAACTTTTAAACTGTAGTGACGTTGTTAGCGACGGTGGTAGCCGTCGCTAAATATTTAATCTAACTCGACAGCAACCCCTTTCCCTGTCACTTGCCCTAACTTCCCCTTCCTCTCCCTCACCTCCCTCTCCTCCCTCCCTTCGTCGGACAGCAACCCCGTTCATCTCCGAACCCCTCTCTCTGAACCGCTCTCCTCCTCCGAACCCCTCTCTTCGAACCCCCCCTCCTCCCCCGAAACCCTTTCTCCGAACCCCCCCTCTCCTCCTCCGAACCCCTCTCTCTGAACCCCCCCTCTCCTCCTCCGAACCCCTCTCCTCTTCCAAACCCCTCTCTCCGAACCCCTCTCTCCGAACCCCTCTCCTCCTCCGAACCCCCCTCTCCTCCTCCGAACCCCTCTCTCCGAACCCCCCCTCTCCTCCTCCGAACCCCTCTCTCTGCCTGCCTCTTTCAGCTCCCTTTCTTCCTCCGTCGAAGCTCGGTGTGCCGTTGCCTTGGGGGCCTCACCGGTGAAGGTTTCATCCTCACGCTCACCTCACCAGCAACAGTCTTCATCGACACTGTCGCAGGTATCAAACTTCCACCCTTTCTCAATTCTCTGTTTATATTGGTCAACTGTGTAATTTCTGTTACCCATGTTGTTTTTCAAGAAAATTGAAGCCTATAAATTTGAAACACTTCTTCATTTGTATACAATGTCTTTTCGTAGCATTCCATTACATGCATGATGCATCCCTAGAAGTATTGTTTTTGCTATCTTCTCTTATTTGATTGTCCGAGTTTTTCATTGTATACACCAGTGAGGAAATGCTGAGAAATGTTTGGGTGTATTTGGGTTTTCGAATTTAAGGGAAGTGTGACCATTTTGTATTCTCCATATTATTTGTTATAGTATGTCATTGATGTTTTTTGCATGTGAGGTAAGTTATAAGTTGGACCATATTTATTACTATATTTTTGCTTTATTTGCACAACTTATTATATAGCATATTCATACACCTCCATTTCCAAATTACTAATTGGATATTGGATTTAACTTCAAATGTCACATACAAGGAAATATTTTCAGGTTGATAACAGTCTACTTGTAAGTGAATCCGTTTGAAAGTTAGGCACTACTAATTTGTAAATATTTTTAATCATCACTTTTGTATCTCAGATATAATAAGCTAGAAGAACCATCCATGATTAGTAGTAAGATGAGGAAGAGAATTTTGCAAATAAAAGAGTAGGGAAAATGTGATATTTTGTATTAGGACCAAATTGCTTAGGTATTTTTAGTGTTGTTATTTAATCAAAATTGAAGTTTTACCATGATAACTCATAAATTACACATGGACATTAGTAGTTGGTTATATTACTAAGATAAAACTCCAACTCTGATTAGAAAACAACACCAAAAATATTAAAATGAAAATAAAACTCTAATTAGAAAACAGCACAAAAAATTACATCTAAGTTATTTCCTTTTCATTATGACATTGTAATCAGAGCAACGTTTCCTTCTCTTTACCTCTAAAATCTTTAAACCAATGAGGCAAAACTAGAAGAAAGAAAACTTTCCTTCCCATCCACACAAGTTACATGATACTAACTTTTAAATGACATAGTTATAATTTATACCTATATATAATGGCAGAGCAAAAGAAGGGGGGTCACCATTTTTTTCTACCTTAACCCAAAATTTCCAGGTCAGGTTTGCACACCCCTTTTTTTAACCGTATTCCACCACCACTTTCTTTCTACTTTAAACTCCCACTTTTGCATTCCTTCTCCTTAATCCTCATTTTTTTTTGTTCCATGGTGCGAGGAACTTTCTAAAAAATATATTAACCTTTTTTATTTTATTTCAATACAGGTCAATAAGCTTTATTGTGATTTGTGAACACATGAGTTTCTACTGAACATATATAGTTTTGATTTGGAGCAACAAAGAATAACAACAGAGATGTCACAAGTTTGTCGTGGCTTTTTCATTCTCTCTGTTCTCACCTCTCAAGCCTCAATTCTACCAATTTTTATTGAACATCCAATCAACCATTGCCCCATAATTCACGATGAGCCACAATGTCGTAATTCATCATTCTGGTAAATTTTCATCGTTCAAATTGAGAACGCGGTGAATCTTCAACATCAAAGGTGGGGGTTGCATTCTTTGGAATAGAGATCGTTCTTGTCAATCAAATTTTTCAACATAGCACGAGTAAAAAAATTAAGGTTATTAGGGTCACTAGACGGAGATTCGTTAGGCGTTTCTAACACTTTAGGGCGCGAAAAACAAAACCAACACCCACTTCCACTACCATCACCACCATCAACCTTAACAACCGTACCTGAACCAGCACGTGATTGCTTTTTCGCTAAACAACCTTAACCACCACTTCTACTTCTGATTCTGCGTATTTGCTTTTTCGCATTCTTTTCATCTGCTTCAGTTTTCTCTCCTCTTCCAAAATCTCACCTTCTCAAACAAACACCGAGTCACTGACCAAAGTCAAAATAGGACTTGTTATCTTGACACTCACTCAGCCAAATAAGTAGTCTGGGGAAGACTTCATCTTGCGCTAGCAGTTAATTACGATAACATGATAAAACATGGCAAAAACATGTGCCCTATTTACGTTTGAAGGCACTTTATAAATTGGATGCTTCGGTAACTTGCTCTCCATCAAAACCAAATCAGTCAAGGGTATGAAGCCCTCCAACTTAGCTCTTTGGATCAGACCTTCCAGCACTCTATAAATTGCTTCCTTTTCAGCATGAGACTGATCAGCTGCATTGAATCGGTGAATGCTGTCTCCCAATTCAATCCAACTCTTACCACAATTTTTCCGAACCCCTCCCATTTTCATCATTTGTCTTACACTCTCTGCACTATCCCAGTTCTTCAGAGAGCAATACATATTTGACAACATAGCGAGGGAATGAGGAGAATTGGAATGTAAAAGAAGCAAGTTTGTTATTGTTAGTGACGTTGAAAGTACCTGTAGGTGTAGGTGTGAATGAATAGTGGTGAGAGAGGGAATGCAATGATTTGCCAAAAAAACCAAACTTGTTAGCTCCATCTCCTGACCTCTGTAACTGTAACCTGATCATCCTCACATTTCATTCATCACTCTCTTGTTCCATGGCTCTTCCTGATCATCCTCACATTTCATTTATCAAAAATGTTTTGCTTGTATATATTCCTAAAATCATTAATGTTTTGTATAATAAATAATATTAGAGATATGTTAATATTCAATAACATTAATACAAAAAAAACTACTTCCAGCTACTATTCTTAATATGTGTCAAATTAGTTATTTAAGTTGATATAAACTTAGTCAGTTGTAAAGCTAAAAGTTATTACATTCTTATCTATTACATCTTTAGAAACTTCATTATGGAAACCAGTTGAATGTTGGGAACTTTGATTAACACTGTTAACAATCAACTTTGTCATGCAGACCAATACACTTTACGCGTGGTCTGTGTTTGGCTCTCATCAGCTTTGTCTCCATCGCTATCTCTCTTTCGACGGTAATCCCCTAACGCTAACTTATCCGGCTATGTGTGTTGTATGTGTTGAAGTGTATGTATGTTGATTGTTGTTTGTTAGTGGAGAGCTGAGCTCATTAGGCAGTGATTGTGTGTGCTGATAACATGATTTACGATGCATGTGTAATGTTGTTTGTTAGTGGAGAGCAGAGCTCATTAGGCATTGGTTTTGTGTGCTGATAACATGATTTACGATGCATGTGTAATGTTGTTTGTTAGTGGAGAGCAGAGCTCATTAGCCGTTGATGACATATATTGATAACATGATTTTGTGTTCATAACTATGAATATCATATACAATGCGTATGATATGTTTATTTATCTATACTGGGAAGTTTTCTATATGTAACAGGCCATTTGTAAATTTGGGAAATGTCTAGTTTACAGGGGAGACTCTGCCAAAATTTCGGCAGGCTCCCTTTATTAGGGAACTTAAAAAATGAAACACAACGTTAATAATGTAGGGTTTAGTCGTGTGTGTACCCATTAGATTCCCGTTCAAGTTTCAAAACAACCGGTCGATGTACCGTGTTGTGTTGGATCTTGAATTGTCCCGGTTGGACAGTTTGGTATGAATTTGTAACCTGTAGGGCGTAACCCATGAATGTTGTATGGGGTCTATCTTGAGAATTTGAATGAATGTTGGTATGAAATTTCGGTTATGGTGTTTCGTATTGTCCCCAGGGTGCATGTCTGCGTGTGGTGTTTCATACCGTACGTATCTCTGTGTACTCGGGGACCAATGCGAAATGCTGCCGAAATTTCAAATGAACATTCATTCAACTCAAGATAGACCACATACAATTATGGGATGGGTTACGGATGGTTGCATATTCATCCCGAATGGGATAGGGCCCCACCAATTTGCAACATCAAAGAGATAGAGTGATTCACAACCGATAGTTAAATAAAAATTTAAACGTGTAAGGTAACAAAAATCGTGCTTGTTAGATACTGTAAATGGAGGTGCCGGCAAATCGGCGATGGATGTACAACCGACTAGATCGCAATCGGCGAGTGACTGAGGAGTTTATGATGGGGCTGTTGGAGTTCATTCCGTTCGCTACGGCAAACACGCCTGGATTTGAAGTGACTCAGAAGATCCGTTGTCCGTGCTCAAGGTGCAAATGCATGAGTTTTGAATACGCGGATGATGTCATGTGCCACCTAACTGAGAAAGGGTTCATGGAAACATACCACTGCTGGTACAACCATGGTGAGCAGTTACCGCGTAGATCGTCAGATGTAACCGTGCAACAGTCTTACTACGAGGTTGGAGGAAACAGGGATACGTACAACAACATAGAACAAATGGTGATGGATCATGTTGGACCCTCCACCGGGCGTATGCTGGAACATAATGACCAAGCAGGTCATGGGGACTCTGACAATGCAGAGGAGGATCCTAATCCGGAGGTGAAGAGATTTTATGATTTGTTGGCGGCGGCTCAGACTCCATTGTGGGACGGGTGCAACAGTCACACTGAGTTATCCGCCTCCCTAGCTGCTTTAAGCATAAAGGCAGATTATAATCTTTCTGGAGGTTGTTTTGATAGGATGGTCAGTCTGATGGGTTCCACCATGCCTAGTAATCACAGAATGCCTGCAAACCTGTACCGTGCTAAGAAACAAGTGGCAAACTTGGGGCTGGGTTGTGTGAAGATAGAGTGTTGTGTTGGTGGATGTATGCTGTTCAGAAATGAGTTTGCAGACGAGAGTGTCACAAAATGTCTGCATTGTAATGAGGAACGCTACAAGACCGTTAAAAGGAGAGGGAAGGTAACCCGGACGGCCAGGAAGAAAATGTGGTACTTCCCTATAACACCGCGTCTTCAACGCCTGTATGCCTCATTGTCCACGGCAAAACACATGCGTTGGCATGCTCTGAACCGAACACAAGAGGGGTTTCTTTGCCATCCTTCCGACGGGAAAGCATGGAAGTGTTTGGATGAGCTATATCCGGACTTTTCTGGCGAGCCGCGAAATGTAAGACTTGGATTATGTACTGATGGGTTTAACCCGTTCAGTCAATACGGAAGGGCTTACTCTTGTTGGCCAGTCATCCTGACCCCATACAATCTACCGCCTGATATGTGTATGAAGAGGGAGGTCATATTTCTATCTGTACTGGTTCCAGGACCCAAAAATCCAAAGGCGAACATAGACGTGTTTTTGCAACCGTTGGTTGAAGAGTTATCACAGTTATGGGATGTCGGGGTAATGACATACGATGCGTCTTTGAAGAACAACTTTATGATGCGTGCTGTTTTGATGTGGACTATTAACGACTTCCCGGCCTATGGTATGCTTTCTGGATGGTCCACGTCTGGGAAGCTTGCTTGCCCTGTATGCATGGAACATACCGGGGGGGAATCACTCCCTGTTAGTGGCAAGACAAGTTTCTTTGATTGTCATAGAAAGTTTCTACCGTTGGATCACCCGTTTAGGAGGAACAAAACCGCTTTTAAGAAAAACAAGGTTGTCAATGAACCTCCACCCCGTAGGTTATCTGGTGCACGGGTTTGGCAGAGGGTCGAAGAGTATCCTTACATCTGGGACAAGAGTGTCAAGGAGTTTGCGGGTTACGGTAAGGAACACCACTGGGTGAAGCAGAGTGTCTTGTGGGATTTGCCATATTGGAAAGACTTGTTGTTAAGACACAACATTGATGTCATGCACACTGAACGTAATGTTTTCATGAATATTTTTGACACTGTTATGGACATCAAAGGGAGAACAAAGGACAACGAGAAGAGTCGTCTAGACCTTCCGATTTGGTGTTCTAGGAAGGAGTTGGAGTTGAGGGATGCGGGACGTGGAAGAATGTTTAAACCCCATGCAAAGTATGCTTTAACTAGACCACAACAGATTGCTGTGTGTATTTGGATGAATGGGTTGACCCTGCCTGACGGATTCGCTTCTAACTTGAGTAGATGTGTCGACGTGAAGGAGGGCAGGGTGTTTGGCATGAAAAGTCATGATTGCCATGTGTTTATGCAACAACTACTCCCGTACGCGTTTCATGCCTTACCGAAGCCTATTTGGAAACTGTTAGTGGAGTTGAGTCACTTCTTTAAGGAGTTGACGGCTATTTGGAAACTATCCCGGTATTGATTTGTAAGTTGGAGCAGATTTTCCCACCAAGTTTCTTTGACTCCATGGAGCATTTGCCTATCCATCTACCGTACGAGGCCTTGGTTGGTGGCCCAGTGCAGTATCGTTGGATGTATCCATTCGAAAGGTGAATGCTTGGTGAACTCTTTAATTTACTTGCGAATCATGCTTATAATAGTATTTTCTAACTTAACACCACCTTGTTAATGATGTTGAAGATTCTTACGCTCTTTAAAAGATAAAGTGTCGAACAAAGCCTGCGTTGAAGCTTCAATTTGTGAGGCATACTTAGTCGAAGAAATGACAACCTTTGCTTCTTTCTATTTTCCAACGGAGATAGAAACTAGAATGAGTAGAATTCCCCGCAATCTTGGTGTAGCCAGCCGCACAGGGTTTGATGAACAAACGTCGATTTTCAACTATCCTGGTCACCCGGGGGGCAGGCTCACAAAATGTTACATTGATGAGAAAGATCGAAAGGCGGCTCACTTGTACATTCTTCTCAATTGCCCAGAAGTGGAACCCTTTATTGAGTAAGTCATAGAAGTTATATTATACATTCTTAACGTAGCTTTTATATTAAACTTATTTGTTTCTTTCAATAGCTTATACACAGATATGCTAAAACTTGAGCAAAATGAGTTAACTGATGACCAAATTCATAGTGAGGTGTCATCCAAGTTCGTTGGTTGGTTCGCGCAACATGTAAGACCCGTATACCAAGTGTTTTTAAGCCTATTTGCTTCTAACTCCCGTCAATATGGTAACAATGACCTACTTCTTATGTTGTACATAGATACAAGACCCTAACAACCATATTGAAGATTCTTTACTCCAAGCCCTTTCTTGGGGGCCGGTGAAGACTGTTAAAAAATAGCCTATTTACTACGTAAATGGCTACAAGTTTAATATTCTTCAATGGAGTGAAGGGATGCGCACCCATAACTACGGGGTTTGTGTTAAAGGCACCGCCGGTCAGTTGGAAGAAGACTTTTATGGAGTGCTGACGGAGATTGTTGAAGTTTCATTCTCTAGACGACTAAGAAGAGATATTGTTCTATTCAAATGTGATTGGTTCGACAACACAATCGGTGTTGGAACAAAGGTTGACAACAACTACGGCTTAGTTGAGGTCAAGAAGAATGGTAGATATAAAGGGTTTGATCCCTTCATTTTTGCCCAACAAGCTGAGCAGGTTTATTACACCGACTTCCCGGGAGGACATCGGGACTGGTATGCAGTAATCAAGGCCAAGGCCCGAAGTCAGATCACTGACAATGTCTCCGAGGAGGTCGATGACGCTTATCAGCTTGCACCACACGAGCTCAACGATGCGAATTTGTTGTTCAACATTGATCCAGTCATAATGGACGAGACACTCGCCACTACGGGGGGTGAACACATTGACAAAGACCTTGTCTCTCGATCAAAACGGTCTAGGGCTGATTTGGATACTGATAAACTTGTTCAAACAGATAACCACAGTGACACTGAAACTGAGGGGGAATTTGAAACTGAAACAGACATAGAGTATGTAGTTGTTAAACATATATACATAGGTTTATATATATCCTGAGACTAACCTTTCTTTTCATGATTTTATCCACAGATGACGGGACGTCGACTGCCCTTCAGTAGGGGTGGTGGGTCCAGGACCCCGGCTTCCCGTCTGGGGATGCAAACCCCAGGGCAGCAGACCACTCCATCACCACCACAGCGGACCACTCCATCCCCATTACAGCAGACCACTCCATCACCACCACCACAGCAGACCACTCCATCACCACTCCAGCAGACCACTCCATCACCACCACCACAGCAGACAACCCCATCACCCCCACAGCTGACCACCCCAGAGCAGACTCCTGGAGTTGATGGCTTGGAGGACCATGGCCATCAGGCGACCCCACCTCCGGCATCCCCTCTGCCCATGTTGGTACCCGTGCCGGCCGGAGACGAGTAAGTGACTAAATTTCATATACTTTTATGTTATTTGTATGATACTTTATATTAGGGTTTAGTTGAAAGACTTGTTGGTTTATTGGATGTTACTTTAATTAGTACTTGTATAGATTGAATTGTACTGGGCACTCTTCTGTTTGTAACAGGGTAACTATTTAAACTTGGAAATGTTACATTTACAGGGGAGACTCTGCCGAAATTTTGGGTGTCTCCCTAGATTGTGTGTTGTTTTATTCCTAACATAATTGTTGTCATTACAGCTTTATTGATAGTAGTCGCACTACCAAAGCGATTACTAAGGTTTTGAAGGCCCAGTGGGATGGTCCATATATATCTTGGACAGATGCTGGGAAGGTTGTGCAAGATAGGTGGTTTGACACCTTCTCGGTAAGTTCCTAGCTCATTTATTGTGACTTGATTTGTAAAATAGACCCGTTATTAATTTTGATTTCTCAATTCATTTTACAGCGTGATTACCAGTGGGCGGAGGGTATGATTGATGAGATTAGGAAGGTCTTTGCCACAAAGACCTCCAAAATCATCAAGAGTACCCTTTGGAAGGTGAGGGACAAGGGTGAGCGCCCTCGTTGGATCCCGGAGGACCATTGGGACGGGATGGTCCAGAAGTGGGGCGGGGTCCCATTCCAGCAGGCGAGTGCTCGGAATAGGGCCAACAGAGCCGCCGATGCTGCAGCCTCGGTTTACACTGGGGGTAGCATTTCAACCCTCGAGCACAAGAAAAGATTTGTAAGTATATTTATGTTAAACATTTCTATTATCATTCGTCTTACATGTTTACAAATAATAATCTCAATGTTTTTTGTCCACCACAGGAGCAGAGGGAGCACCGGGAGCCTTCTTTGTTTGAGGTCATGCAAATGACCAAGAAGAACAAAGCCGGTGCATGGGTAAACCAGAAGACTACGGAGCTAGCGGTATTTACTTTTAACTGACACATGCTTTTAATTTACTTACAAATCAGCTTACTAATCCTATCGTTGTTTTTGAATTTACAGGAGGCGTATCAGGCCAGGAGGGCCGAGAAGGAGGCGGACCTGGTGGCTTCCACTCCTGAAGGGGAGGTTCCTCCCACCCTATCTTGTTCTGACGACAACGCCATCTATATGGAGGCTGTTGGCGGTGTGAACAAGAAAGGGAGGGTGTTTGGATTGGGTGGCGTCGGCACGCAGCTGGCGAAAAAGGGGAAGACCCCTTCCTCTTCGTCTTCCTCTGGTCTTCCGACTGAGGTCGTTCAGGTAATTCAAAACCTGAACGATGAGCTACACGAGGAGCGACGTCAGAGGCAGTTGCTGTTGGAGCGGCACGAGGCGGACCGACAGAAGGCCGAGGCGGACCGACAGCGGGCCGAGGAGCAGCACGCCGAGACTCGTCGGCAACTTGCTCAGCAGCAGGAGCTACTGATGCAGTTGATGGCGAGGCTACCTCCCCCCACTTCCCAGGCGCCCCCACCACCACCCCAGGATCCCCCACCACCTTGATTGTAGTTCTTTTATTTATACACATTGTATATTTGATTTTTAGTTATGTTATATTTTTATTCACTATTTATTTTGTCATTCTTTATATATTATGTCAATATTTATTGGTAATTACATTCAAATCACAAAGCCTTATTCTACCTATCATTAATAATTCAACCTATTTGATAAATTAATTTAATTATAAAATTTTATCAGCCAATACAAAATATTAAGATATTTTTAAAGTTAAATTAACAAAACCAGTCAATATTGAATTAATTTTTAAAAAATATAAAAATTCACGTTAGCGACGGGACATGTCCGTCGCTGACGTTTTAACACTAGCGACGGATGCTGTGGTCGCTATATCACAATCACTAGCGACGGACGTTGTGGTCGCTAACTGACAACAACTAGCGACGGACATCGGCGTCGCTACATCGCAACCTCTAGCGACGATAACTGTGGTCGCTACATCACAATCAGTAGCGACGGAATAACTTGGTCGCTGTATCACTTCCAATAGCGACGGCATACGGTGGTCGCTGGTGGCTGTTAATAGCGACGGGTATTCGAGGTCGCTGTATGACAACACTTAGCGACGGCTGGAGTTATTGGGGCAGAGACGATTTTAGCGACGGCCCTACGCCGTCGATATTGTAGCGACGGCAGTTATGTGGTCGCTGATGTGTTTTCGACGAGGGTTTTAGCGACGTCCTCTTGCCCGTCTGCGATGCCGTCGCTAAAACCATTAGCGACGGGAATTCCATTGATTAGCGACCAATTACTTCCGTCGCTAACAGTTGTTTTTTTAGTTGTGAATGATGCAGTGTTGGCTCAGCAAAAATTACTGACCCAACAAATTGAAGTTATGAGCAAGCAATTGGAAAAACTTCAAATTGCTCAAGTAGCATCACCACCCCCTGCTCAACTTAAAACATGTATGCACTGCATGGGAGAACAACCATGTGGTTACTGTGGAAATGAGCAAGAGCAAGCCAATTTCATGAACCATCAAAGAGCACCCTTAGGTAATTTTCCTTTTAATCATGGAAATTCTTTCCCTAACAATTACCTACAGGGTTGGCAAAATCAGAATATTGGCTGGAGACAGGACACTGGACCTTCCAACAGACCTCCTAACAATCAATTCAAGCAACAACAAACTGACAATGCAAGATTGACAAGAATAGAGGAATCTATTCAACAGTTATTGCAGTTTGTAGAGACAAATGAAGCTGCCCGTAAAGCATCAGACATACAAATGGGTCAGCTTACAAAAGAGATAGCCGAATTAAAGAGTTCTGGGTTTTCTGCAAACACTCAAAACCCAAGGGAACAATGTAATGCTGTTTCTTTTGATGATTGTAAAGAAAAAAATGAGAAAAAGAAAGAAGAAGAAGAGAAAGAAAGTGAAAAAATAGAAAAAAATAAAAAAAGAAAAAGAAAAAAATGTGCAAAAAGATATAGAGCAAGAAACAAACTGTATAACCCTGAAAAAATGTAAAGATCCGGGGAGTTTCACCATTCCTGTGACAATCGGAAATATCAACATTAGGAATGCCTTATTAGATTTAGGGGCTAACATTAACTTGATGCCCTTAGATTTAATAAAACGCATTGGTGAATATGAGTTGAAGGAAGCAAAGACAAAATTACAGTTTGCAGATCGCTCTGTCAAAAAGCCTTTTGGGATTGTGGAAGATGTACTAGTAAAGGTTGACAAGTACCACTTCAAGGTTGACTTCGTGGTGCTGGATATGAAGGAGGACACTGAGATCCCCCTGATCCTAGGAAGACCTTTTATGAAGACTGCAAGAATCAGAGTAGATGTTGATTTAAGTACGGTTGCAGTCAAAGTTTATGAAGAAGAGGTAAGCTTCAATACTCATGAACACCTCAGGATAAGTAATGAGGCAAAAGTTTACCTTTCAACCGATCCAGGTATATCTCTTCCTAATCAATTAAATTGTTTTAACTTAACCGATGCTTTGAAAGATGAAAAACAGGTAATTAAGCATCGGAAAAGAAGAAAAAGAAAGAAGAAGACAGGTGATTCCTCAATGGATATTGGGAGACCACCTGATTAAATTAGAGGTAATGTCTGGCTGGAGACATTAAATCTAGCGCTCAATGGGAGGCAACCCATTCTTTTCTCTTTAAATATATATAAAAAAAAAACCACAAAACAAAATTTTTAACTTGTTTAAAAGAAAAGGGGTTTTTAAACTGAAAAGAAAAGGTTTTGAAAATCAAAACTTATGAAAAATCAAAAACAGAAGCCCACGCGTAGCGCCAATGTGACGCGTAGCGTGGACTCTGAATTTTGGGTCTGATGCGTAGCGTCCCATCCACGCGTAGCGTCAGAGCCCGCGTTCAGTTTTTAAAACTAAACCAGAGAAGCCCATCTTAGGGTTTAAAGCCTAACATCTCCTCTCTGCCTCACTTTAGTTTTCAAAACCCTAAATTTCGAAACCTCTTCCTCTCTTCCAAGCCCTCTTCAATCCTAAGTGCTCAAGGAACCACAAGTAAGTGTTCTAATCCGTTCTCTTTAGTTTTGTTTTTAATTTTTGATTTTTAGAAATAAATGTGGTTAGGATTAGGATTAGAAGACCATTGGGATTGATTGCTGTTAGGAATTAGGAATTGAATGGATATAATATGGTTTGGAAAGGGGTTGCTGCTGTGCAACCCCTATTTTTTTCTGTTCTGCGCAGCTCACGCGTAGCGTCCCACTGACGCGTAGCATGAGGATGAACTGTGAGCCCACGCGTAGCGTCCCACAGACGCGTAGCGTGGGCAGAACAGGCTGATGCGTAGCGTCACACCACGCGTAGCGTCAACCTCTGTTTTTAATTTTTGATTTTTGGTGTGTGTTGTTTTCTTTTAAATTAATAAATTTTCATATTTTGTATTTGTTATACTTTCTTGCATAAAAATAAATTTGTATGAATTTTGAATAAATTGTACTTTGTTTTGAAAATTATTGTGTGACTTTCTCTATAAATCATAAAAATACAAAAATATGTTTTGATGTATTTGAATTTCAATTTTAGAAAAACCAAAAATATTTTTATGGATTAATGTGTGATTTATTGTTAATGTGTGTTTAATTTTAAAACTTTTTATTTTTGCAGATGGCACCAAAGAAATCCATTCCCACTTCTGGTCCCTCTAAAAGACAAAGGAAGACCACGGATACCGACACCACCTCTGAGGATCCTGATCTTCAGGGACAGGAGGTGTTAGGACCGAGGGATCCCACCAGATTTTGCACTGATGCGAAGTGGGCACGGTTTCATCAGATCAAGGGCCAGAGACTTATCTGGGAGAGGGTACTTGATCTGAGTGCAGGAGATTACCCTGAGCTTCAAGATGGAATTCAGCAGAGGAGATGGGGACCTCTATTCTCTCTACCTACTGAGGGGGACCCCATCTTAGTGATGGAGTTTTATGCAAATGCTTTCAGGACCCGCC
This sequence comes from Clitoria ternatea, assembly GCA_037962975.1. Taxonomy (NCBI): domain Eukaryota; kingdom Viridiplantae; phylum Streptophyta; class Magnoliopsida; order Fabales; family Fabaceae; genus Clitoria; species Clitoria ternatea. The sequence goes on from CM075670.1 coordinate 148,415,634, forward strand.
AGGACGCACCGAACATAGGGCAGCAGCGGACGAGTTGGGTGAGAGGTCGGTATATCTCATATGACCGGGACACCATCAGTACCCTATTGGGTAATCCTTGGGAGCCTACTCCCGAGGATGACACTTGTTTCTGGAAAGAAAACAGAAACAAGATTGCTGCTGAGGGAGAGTTAGGATACTCCCTCGAGGAGGTTGCTCATTTCTTGAGCAAGGATGGAATCTTTTTCAACCTGAGTAGGGTTGGAAGGAGTCCATCTAACCTCCTAAAGACCCAGCTGACCCCCATAGCCCAGGCGTGGTCCCACCTCATGCTTCATAATATCACTCCTGTCACCCACCTTTCATCCCTTCCAGTTGATCGTTGTTGCCTTCTCTATTCTATCCTCCAGGGCCACACCATCGATATTGCTGAGCTTATATTTGAGCAGATTCACTTTTATGCCCTTGGGTATAAAGTGAATCGCCCTATACCCTTTCCTCTTATCATATCTGCCTTACTGAGGAGGCAGGGAGTCATTGTACCTTCACCAGAGTTTACTAGTTCTTCAGGGAGAGTCCCTAAAGTTCTAGTGAACAGAGATTATTTTGTGCAGCAGTGCGAGCTTCCACCACTAGAGCAGGAGGCTCAGCCTCGACCTAGGAGGAGGAGACCACCAGTGCAGCCTCCATCTACTGATGCTGTCACACAGGGCTTTGCCCGGATATCACTTGAGCATCAGCATATGATGCAGATGATGGCTGCCACTCATAGAGCTTATATTCATCTTCACGATGAATTTTATCAGTACAGGTTACAGGGAGAGGGAGCACCTTATGTTACCCCGGCCGAGTTTGCAGCACATGTAGCTTGGCCCGGAGATTTGCCTACCTACCCTGAGACTGGTGGATCATCTGGCGCACAGGCTGACTCTGATGGCGATGGTGATGATGAGGAGGAGGAGGATGATGATCAGATGGAGGATTGAGGATGCCATCTTCATCTTATTTTGAGTACATTTGTTTTTAGTTGACATTTATATTTACATTTACATTTTATATTATGGTATTTTATTATTTGTGTGGTGTGTTTTTTAGTAATTATTTGTTTTTGCATATTATATTCGAAATAAAAATAAATAAATAAATAAATAAATCAATCAATCAATCAAATTTTTGTTAGTAAGTTAGTTTATACACTTAGAGTTTTTACACAATAAAACCAATTTTGTAAAATCAATTATCAATTTCTTTATAACTTAGGAATTTTGATAAATTTAATTACAACAAGTTTATTAACCATCAAGCAAATTTCAATAACCCGGTGAGTTGAGAGATCTTTTTAAACACTTGAGGGTTTAATCGACATATTTTCAATTTGAATTGATTTTACTTTAATCTCTGATTTGTGTTGTTGTACAGAGAATTCGGGAAAATGATCAAGGCGCATTTATTGGTGAAACAAAACCTTAGGCCAAACAGCTTACCTTGGTAAAAAGTCTTTTATCCCTTGCAAGCCAATTTGAGCCTAAAATAAAATTCTTTGGTACCCTTAAAACATAATTTTGTTTTAACCATTCCCTATACTTGATTGATTAAAAGAGCAGTTGAAATAAATGAAAAATATTTGTTCTTACAAAAATGGGGAGTGAAAATGAGCAACTTGATTCTTTTCAAAAAAAAATAGAATATAGAAAAGAGAAGTCAAAATAGTGAAAAGAATCAAGTTGGGGGTATTTATTTTTCATCAATAAAAGAAAATGAGAGTTTGGATCAAGAGAAAAGCCTAAAAATTATGAAAATGCTCTTTTAAGATTTCAGGTTTTTGAATTCCAAGAAAAACCATTACTTCTTGAAAACCAAGCCTCATTACAACCCGTAAAAAGACCTTGTGATTTTTGAATTAACTCTGTATAAATAACCATTGATTAGATGACAAACAAAGTTAAATTCGTTTGATTTTATGATTGATTAAGTGAAACAGGTTACCAATTGCATAGAGATAAACACTTGTGAGGTAAGCCTGAAATTCTGCTTGGTTGTTAATAGAATATTGTAAACAATTTTATCATTAAACCTTTGTTATATTTGATATCAGTTTTTGATTATTACAAAATAGTTAGAATTGTGTAATTATTTTTTGTGATAAATTTTCGAACTAACTTAAAAATTTGATTTCAAATTTTTATTTCTTATTTTTCTCTCTTGCTCGAGGACGAGCAATGTCTCAAGTTGGGGGTATTTGTTAGTCCTCAAATTTTCAATAAAAGCTTAAATAAAAATTTCATAAAAATTATAAAAATTAGTTTAATTTGTTAGAAAATTAGGATTTAAATTCAATAAATGGATGTTGTTGGAAATAATCTGCCCTTGATCAATTTTCTCTAGTTTTACAGTGAAAAAGTTAAGAAATCAAAAGAAAATTACACTGGAGGAGCTGACGCGTAGCCTCACCCCACGCTTAGCATCAACAGCTATTTTTGATGCTGACGCTACGCATCACAGCCACGCGTAGCGTCAGTGCTGCGTGGTCTCCACCTCCACTTTGACCAACCACTCCACTTGGACCCAATAATGGGCACTCCACTCAGCCACAAGGGCCACCCCACTCAGTACAAATGGCCAAAACACAGTGGAGACACGTCCAAGTGGCCAAGCATGATTGATTTTTATAATTTGTAGTGGCCATTATCAGCTGTTTAATAGAAGCTGAGTCATGGGCCTGACGCGTAGCATCACAGGGACGCGTAGCGTCAGCACCCTTGCTCAGCCCTATAAATAGGGCCATCCAACACCATTCATCCCATCCCATACACAGCATTTCATTCTCTTCTCTTCTCTCTTGTGCTCGACTTTGAGTACTTCTTTTGTGAGTTGTAGTTCTAGAATAGTTTTCTAGATACTTGAGTGTGTTTCGGTGTATTGTGATCGTTGTATCGTGAAGTTTCCATCGTCTTCGTAATGTCAAACTCTGTAAGTGTTGTTTTTACTTTTACCATGTGTAACTAATTTGTTTATGTTGGAATTGGTGAACTAATCTATTGAGTATAATGTTGTGAATTCGACCTCTGCATGTTTATAATTCAAGTCCATGTTAGTATCTCAACCTTTTATTAATATGAACGTCAAACGGGAGAATGATTTTCATGTGTATTGAAACTGGTTTTATTAGTATAAATGTCAAACGGGAGAATGATTATTTATGTCGTATTGAAACTTGTTTTGACGAAAGTAAAAAGTTGGAATACCCTTGGTATCTCAATTCTATAGGGGTTGTTAACCATTGTTGCCATAAGGCCAGGTCTTAATGCAAGTTTTTACTGAGAAAGCTCACGAGGGATCGGACTTTACGGTGAATTCTTAGAATTTATATCACGAGGGATCGGTTATAATGATTTTAAGCTGCAATGACATGAAACTTGATGATTAAATATACATGTCTTGAGTTCCTCATTGTTATTCTAGATTAGGGATCCAATTTCCAACATAATTTGTTTATCTGTGTTTACCTCAAGTATCTTACCTATTCTAGATTGCAACTCGTCTTTTTAGATAGATTTTATTTTCTTTTATCTTATGAATCACTCAATCATGCTATCTTGTGAATATTGTATAAACTGTATATAAATCATTCTTTTGTTTATAATTTCCTCCACATTTACCATAGTAAATAGAAAATTACTGTTGTTATTGGACTTTCAATCCCAGTGGAACGATATCTAAATTTTGAAAACTACAAACGATTGGTGCGCTTGCCAATTAACAAACCCGGTGGTGGAAACGAACCGTTGAGACACCGTCGCCGGGTTAACAATAGGAAGTGCCTTGGCAGGCACAATCTAGATTTTTATATAGCATGTGATGTATATAAATGCTTATTTTTATATCTGGATTAGTGATAATGTTTTGATGGTCATGGAGGAAAATTGAGCCTTGATGTGTATGGTCAATTTTCATTTATGACCCAAACGATGTAAAGGATAAAATTATGATGCTTGATGATGTTAATTTTTATGAATGAATGGTGTGCATTGTGACTTGCAGCACTTTATGGAGAATTATGAGATGAATATTTCAAATGATATACATTGAATGAATGATAATTGAATTTGAAAGGTATAGATAGTTGGATGATGATGTTGTTGATGTTTAATCCAATGAATGAATGATGTAATTCTTAAATTATAGTACTTTATGAAGTTGATAGAAATTGGTAGATGCATAGTGAAGTAAAATATTGTATTAGGAAAGGTTAAAGTGGTAGGAAATGATAATTCATATGCTAAGTTGTGAGAATTTCACGTTTCTGCATAAGTTCTGCAGAACTCGCTCAAGCGAGTGGGAATCTCGCTCGAGCGAGATGTTTATGAAGCAGGGGTATGGCCACTGGCCGAAATTCGCCCAGGCGAATGGCCTTCTCGTCCAAGCGAGATTCGGTGGGAATCAGTGGTTGGTCACTGGACCATTCTCACTCAAGCGAAATGGCCCTGGCCCAGTGATCGCTCAAGAGAGGGAGAAGAGAATGGACACTGGACGATTTTCGCTCAGGCGGGACTTGCCTTGCCCAAGCGAAATTGGGACAGTGAGCTTCTATGGTTGCTGGAGCAATCTCTCTCAAGCGAGATGGAATCCGCTCAAGCGAGATTGGCTCTAGTGGCAAATCTCTTCTCTCGCTAAGCGTCTCGCTCGCTCGCCTAGGTGTGATCTTTGTATCTCGCTCAAGCGAGATGGGGCTCGCTCAAGCGAGAGGAGCCCCTGATGCTTAAAACTTTTCTAGCTCAGCCTTTCTCGGCTTTGCCCAAGCGTACCCACGCTGGCTCGCTCAAGCGAATATGATTCTCGCTTGAGCGAGTGGCACCCTGTTTGCCCATGTTTATCTTGTTTCAAATGATTGCATTTTCTTTGCAATAAAACCCCTTCATGCAATATCTTAAAGGTATTCTGAACATAGTATGGGTCATGGAACCTCATGAAATCTCTTTGATAAGTGCTTTATAACACAATAAATTAGATTCAGTTTGCTTAGGATTTTAATCATTATCCACTGTATTTTCTTTATTTTTGTGATTTTTGCTTTCTTTCCACTATATTCTACTTGGGTATGTTATTTTGCAGAAACTAAGGTAATAAAAGAGTCAAAAACAAGAGAAAAACGACCATCAAATGATAAAGAAAACAAGAAGAACAAGCTAAAATGGAAAAAATTCTCTTTTTATACTAAAATCCGACTCAGAAATGATTAAATCCGAGTAGGATGACTCAGAAATGATCAAATCTGAGTGGAAGCCCCCCGACTGCAACTAATCTGAGTGAAAAAAGGGACTGACCTTGAATAAATACTGCCCAAAGCTATTGTCCAAGTGAAAGAATGCTGACTGAAGCATGTCTGATTGGGGAACAAGTGTTTTTCTGGGCAAAAACTGTCTCCGAGTGGACTATTATCCGAGCAGAAGAAGCCATAGAATGAATAAACTATTGAATAAGGAGGTCTCCGAGTGGTGTCATTCGGGAAGATGGCATTCTCAAGCGGAACAGGTCCTTTCCGAGTAGTTTATTTCGGAGAAAGTGTCTTATCAAGTAAGGAAAAGAGTCCGACCGGGAATGAGTCTCTTCCGGGCAGATTCTCTCTCAAGTTTCAAACTAAACCCGAGTGAGATTCCAAGGAAAGCATATCCGACTGAGTTAGGGCAGAGCTGTATTTCCGAGCAAAGCAAGGCTCGGACATGTTAAGAGCTTCTATTGGCCAGATTCCAGACTCTCTCAAAATTCCAAATTTCTGAGTGAAAGGCAAAGCCGACTCCCGAGTGAAAACAACTGAATGGGCTGATTGACGGTTGAGGCAATTCTGAGTGAGAAGCAAGTCGGACTTCCGAGTGAATGTGTCCGAATGAATATGTCTGAGTGTATCAGTCACATGAGAAAGAAGGAGGGCATGAACCTGTGCCGAGTGAGCCACTTTTCAGTCGGTTCCGAGTCCCTCTTCAGTTAGTTCCGAGTCATCCTTTAATCGGTCCCGAGCCACTTTTTAATCAGCAGAATGAATCACTTTTCAATCGGTTCTGAATGAATGTTTCAATCGGTTCTGAGTCACTCTTTAATCAGTTCCGATTGAATGTTTCAATCAGAGTTGCTTTGCTCGCCCAGCTCTCTTCACATCCACTCACACCGACTCTATCCTCTCAACACCGTCTAGCAACAACACTGTCCAACTCCTCTCCACAACATCCAGCAAAGCAACACCGAGCAAAGCTTTCACTCGGTCTTGTGTACAAAAGGCACCTGTTCCACTCGGATTGTTTCCCACTATTGGTAGATACCGACCGATCCACTAAATCCGAGTCAGAAGGAGAAAACCGACCCATAATTCCACCGATTGCCCATGCTGACTTGGATTTCCACTATCCAAGTGGATCCTTAACTTATGGGGGGCGGCTGACAACAAGACAAAGGAGAAACCCACTAGCCGCCGTTCCCTATAGCTGTTTAGGTGCAAGCTATTCCTACCAACTCCATCCAGGCTGTATCCAATGTTGATCTAGTGGGGCGGCTGACTACAAGACAAAAGGAGAAGCCCCACTTGCCACCGATTGTTAACGCCCAAGACCTCTATAAATAGAGGGGAGGTCTGAAGCCAAAGGACAGACAACATTACTTAGCAGCGTGGCTCTTAGCATAAAATTCCCTTTCATTTGTACTTTATTTCCTTTTTTCTCTTTTGTTTTCTGTTCCTTTTCATTTTCTTTTCTTTCCTTTCTCTCTTTCGTTTCTGTTTCCGTTCCTCTTTTCTTTCTTTTCTTTATTTCTTTCTTTGTTCTATTTTCTTTCTTTCGTTTTCTTTCTTTTTATTTTTCCGTCCCAATTCTCTTTTATTTTCTTTTTCTTTCTTTTATTTTAAGAGTTGTGAATTGTAAAAGTGAGTATTCCAATTTGTAATTGGTGGAGGGAAATTACAACAAGGAAATACAGTGGTAAATTATTCTGAGCTTTTGGAGAAACCCGTAAGTCTTTATTTTTACCATGACTTGTATGTTTTATTTTTCCATTATTTATATGAATTTGAATTATTTCATGAGTAACTAAATTAATTATCTTGGGATAAAGGGGGTATGATAATATTTTATATTAATGTTATTTTGACTTTAAATTAAATAAATTTCTGTTTTCCATTTAGTTTAAAAAATGCTTAATGCTCTTTGTAATTCCTAACAAGAACCTAAGTGATAAAACTGTATACTTTGGGGGGAGTAATGTGTGTGGAGGAAATGTTCAAGAGAACATTTAATGTTTATGCCCTAGTGTGGGCTATCATAAATGTGTATATTTATGAGGGGTTAATGATGGAGGTGCATTTATGGTTGGATGGTGATGAAGGTTAATGAGTATTTATGAATATTGGTGAGAACTATTGCAATGCCACATAAATGTTTAAATTAATAAGAATAACCCAACAATAATAAATCCACTAAAAGCCTTGTGGAAATATTGGTAATGGTGTTGATGATGATGTATGATGAGTGGCATGTATAAGATGCATAGAGTGAGAAATGCATATGATTTGCATTTGCATCCATGGCATATTGCATAGCTGCTGGTGTTGGAATTTTAGGGGATTCCCCCGGTTGGCCCAGTGGGAGGGCGGTTCTGTGCATGAGCAACTTATACTTCCCCTGTGACTCGGTGTGTAAGTCATGAAGCTGCCCATGTTGTGCTACAGGGAGCCGTATGTGGTTGACCCTTGTGGGGGGTGGCTCTTGATGAGCAGGTGTCCCCGGTGTTCCTTGAGATCACAGCTGCCATGATATATCTCATGGTTGGCCCGCAACACCATATATTGATATGTTGTATACCGCGGTCATGGTGAAAATGACTAGGTGTTGCAAGATGGGGGATGCGGTTTGCTACCAGTAAAACAATTGGTGAAATGCATGCACTTTTAAGGATAAGTGTACATATTGTACTACTACAGTAGGGGTATGGTTAAATGATCATACTTGAATCCCACATTTTTTGTTTGTGATCCCACAGTCAGATCTATAATCATTGAAATATTCCATTGTGCATATGCATTAGCATAAGAGCATTTACATATAGCAAGGAAGTATGTCGATGGTGATGAGATATGATGATGGATGTGATGAGGATGTAATGATATACTAAGACAACAAAAAAGATATGAATACCAAATGATAGTTGGGTGCGATATCCGAATTGTAGTCAAATTTGATTATGTATATGTTGTATGCTTTGTCAAAATTATAGTGTTACTTGTGATGTATGTATGATGATGTTGAAATGATAGAGAGTATGGTGAAAGATATATATGTGCAAAGTATAAATGTTTGATGCATATGTGCATAATCACATAGTATTCATATTCATTCCTTTGGAATGTGTGACTCACTCTCCCATGTTGTCAATTTTTAGACTTGTGATGCAGGGCACTCATGGGAAGGGTAGACATTTTGAAGTGCATTTTGGTTAATGGAGGTAAATAGTGGTATAGGAAGTGCCTTGGCCCGCGAAATCTAGATTTTTATGTAGCATGTGATGTATATGAATGCTTATTTTGATATCTGGATTAGTGATAATGATTTTGAGGGTCATGGAGGAAAATTGAGCCTTGACGTGTATGGTCAATTTTCATTTATGACCCAAACGATGTAAAGGATAAAATTATGATGCTTGATGATGTTAATTTTTATGAATGAATGGTGTGCATTGTGAATTGTAGCACTTTATAGAGAATTATGAGATGAATATTTCAAATGATATGCATTGAATGAATGATAATTGAATTTGAAAGGTATAGATAGTTGGATGATGATGTTGTTGATGTTTAATCCAATGAATGAATGATGTAATTCTTAAATTATAGTACTTTATAAAGTTGGTAGAAATTGGTAGATACATAATGAAGTAAAATATTGTATTAGGAAAGGTTAAAGTGGTAGGAAATGATAATTCATATGCTAAGTTGTGAGAATTTCACGTTTTTGCATAAGTTCTGCAGAACTCGCTCAAGCGAGTGGGAATCTCGCTCGAGCGAGATGTTCGTGAAGCAGGGGTATGGCCATTGGCCTAAATTCGCTCAGGCGAATGGCCTTCTTGCCCAAGCGAGATTCGGTGGGAATCAGTGGTTGGTCACTGGACCATTCTCGCTCAGGCAAAATGGCCCTGGCCCAGTGATCGCTCAAGTGAGGGAGAAGAGAATGGACACTGGTCAATTTTCGCTCAGGCGGGACTTGCCTTGCATAAGCAAAAATGGGACAGTGAGCTTCTGTGGATGGAATCCGCTCAAGCAAGATTGGCTCCAGTGGCAAATCTCTTCTCTCGCTCAAGCGTCTCGCTCGCTCGCCTAGGTGTGATCTTTGTATCTCGCTCAAGCGAGATAGGGCTCGCTCAAGCGAGAGGGGGCTCGCTCAAGCGAGAGGAGCCCCTGATGCTTAAAACTTTTCTCGCTCAGCCTTTCTCGGCTTTGCCCAAGCGTACCCACGCTGGCTCCCTCAAGCGAATATGATTCTCGCTTGAGCGAGTGGCACCCTGTTTGCCCATGTTTATCTTGTTTCAAATGATTGCATTTTCTTTGCAATAAAACCCCTTCATGCAATATCTTAAAGGTGTTCTGAACATAGTATGGGTCATGGAACCTCATGAAATCTCTTCTTTTAAAATTCAATCATGCAACAATTAAATTAATTAGTTCTTCCGCTGATTTTAATTGGAAAATTATTATAAAATCATCTTTTAATTTACCCTCTCATATCTTCATATATGGGAGTGGTTTATCATAGATCCAGGTGTTGTATTAAAAGCTTCACCACTTATTTTCTCTTCATTAAATAGTGATTTTAAATCGTGAAAAATTTCCCTGTATTTTTCGGGCGTCTCACCGACCACCATGATTACTTTTATTTACTTTTTTATACTTTTTTATTATGTATAGACATTGTATATTTGATTTATAGTGTTTACATTATATCCATTCAGTAATCATTTTATGTCATTCTTCATTTATTATTTTATTATGTCAATATTACATATTTGTAATTAAATTCTAAGAAAAACGCCTTATTGTGATTATTATTAATAATTTAATTTATTTGATAATTAAATTTAATCCATTATTGTGTTTTTAATAACAATTTAATATTATAATAAAAAATATTCAAAATTTAATTATCAAAATTTCTAGTTTAAAAAGCAAGCATTCAGCGCATAGAAAATACTATTTAAAATATCTAGTCTAAAATTAAATTAAAAAGCCTATTAAAAAAATATTATTAGCGACGGCAAATCAGGGGTCACTGTATACTAACATACAGCGACGGACTATTAGTTGTCGCTGAATGGATACCCATATCGACGGACGAATGTGGTCACTGTATACTAACATATAGCGACAGCTTCTATGTGGTCGCTGCATCCCTATAGCGACGGAGCTGGGTGGTCGCTGTATGGGTTACCTATAGTGATGGTCATACGTGGTCGGTGTAGGATTACCTGTAGCGACGGCGATACGTGGTCGCTGTTATGTTACCTGAAGCGACGGTGTTTCGTGGTTGTTGTATGGTTACCCGTAGCGACGGCGTTTCGTGGTCGCTGTCTGGTTGCACGTAGCGACGGCGTTACGTGGTCGCTGTATAGTTACCATTAGCGACGGTAAACGTTACCAAAGCAGGGACCATTTTAGCGACGGCAGTACGTCGTCAAAACCTTAACGACGGAGTCTTTCCTTGTCGTTGTTCTGTCTGCGATGAATGTTTTAGCGACCGCTGTGTTGCCATCTTAAACTCCGTCACTAACACTTTTAGCGACGGTGATGTCATAAAATAGCGACCGTTTGTGTCCGTCACTAACAAGTTATTTTTTAGTAGTGTTTGTACATATATAAATAAATAAATAAATAAACATACAAACATAGATGTAGAATAAGAATATGTAGAGAACAGGTCCAATATTAGGTAGCTAGGCTTTGTTGTCTCTCTCTTCACGCCAATCCTCGTACAGAGACAGTATTGGTTCTTTTTCAGCCTCACCTTTCTCCCTCTCTCTCTCTTTATTCCTGTAATCTATAATCATCTTCTTTTTTAGTCTCCCATTCTAACCCCCAACTTAAACAAAACCTTTTGTGTTACCAAATAAAGGAAGCAAAACTGGTCAATATTGTTACTTATAATAAACATCCATTTGTGTTCAACTTTTATTTGTTTCTTCTTCATTCACTGGCTATAGCTCTCCATTTAGTGGCTTCTTGGAAGCCAAAACAGATATGTTCTACCACAGTTTCATTAATATGAACCATTTTTAGTAGTGTAACCAACTAACCATGTTACAACTTTTAATTCTTTTAATATTTTTACCCCTCATAGTTGGCTGAATATAACTACCTTCAACTAATTATTATTTAAATTTTGTCTTAATCTTCTCTCTTGTTTTCTTAATTTAAATAGAACTATTGTTAATCTTTCACCATAGTTTCTCTTGCAAATCTGTCATGACATGGATATTAGTAATTAATATGGCAATTTCATTATTCTCCATGTGATTTATTACAATTTGTCAGGCATGATTTTAGAACAAACATACCGGGGGTTGATATCTGACTGAAGTATAACCTGAGCTTCAAAAAACATCTATAGATGAATTTGTTTATGAAAAAGTAAACTATGAAATAAATCTTAAAATTACTCCATTGATAGGCTATCTTTTTGTTTCGTGACAACATATATTTTAAAAATTATATTGCTGTTATTATGATAGAATAGTCTCGATCTCAATCATATATATATGTTTTAAAAATTATATTGGGTTTGTACTTGGGCATGCTATATATGTGGTTGTACCATATATATCCCTTACATCTCCTTTCTGAGAGTTCCCTTAACTCAGATATTTTTGTGATTAGCTTAAAGAAAATTACATGATTTTTCAGATATTCCCTGGACTAGAAGCACTTAAATAACACGTTATTTTTTCTAGCTATCATTGTTTTAGTCGCCTATTTTTTTACAACTTATAGAAAATTCATATAATAGAAGTCAATAGCAGAAGAGTAAGACCTTATTGGTTTGTAGTACATGTCATCTGATTCTTGATTAAGTTTGCCACGTATTGGGCCACCCATAATGAGCTAGCCTCGGTGAAATAGAAACCATGGGTGTGGTTTTCTTGTTCAATGGATATGACAATAGGATGGTAAATTGATAATTATATCCAAACTATGATTATTTTGTTGTCATTAGATTTTCAAAATAGGATGGTTCTCATAATCACTCATATTAGTTGTGTTGCATCCTATTCTCAATCCAATCCCTTTTTATTTTTTCTGGGATTAGCACCGGTTGACACTAGAAAACTATTAATGTAACATTGGTAGTGTTGGTGTATATTTAATATTTTTTCATTGCATTCAGTTTCCAGCCATTTTCTTATTGATTCTTACATAATGTGCCCTTGTTTGGCTAGATGCATTCTGATGTTGGATCCCTGACAATTCTAAACACCAATGTCATTTTCTCTATGCTACTAGGACAGGTGTCAAAGTTGCTTGGTTTATTTCTTTAGCATGCTTATTTGAAAATTAAAGGTAATCAAATCTACATCCCTGCCTATGCCTTCCCTGCAACCTAATTTGATTGTGCATTGAGAAGTTAGGTGCAATACTAGCTTAATTGGATGTTAGGATGTTTATGCTTTAGTGTGCTTAATTATGTCCATACTTGGGTTATCTAGAAATTAATGAGTACTTTAGTATACCTATTAATCAAGTTATAATTAAACTTTTTAAAATATAGGGACCGAAAATAAAATTGATATGAACTAGATGGACCAAAATTGTATTTGTACTACCAATAGCGATGGGTTTAGCAAGGTGTTTGTAATTGCAATGACTTCAGTATTTTTCTTTTCTCATACACTCGATGATGTTTTAAAGTGACAACTTGTGCTTATTATTTGTGGGGTACATGGGCTATTAGATAGCTTGGCAATGAAGTTTTTATACTAATGCCACACAATATGCTTTGGCATACTGATTCTTGATTATGGGTAATTCTATAATTTTTTTTTAAAATTTCCGACCATTTGCTCTGTAATACTTTGTATATTAATATCATGAATTTATTATTTTGAAGTTTTTATCTGGGTTGTTGTTTTTATTCCTGCCTATGCCTAGATATTAGTTTAAAAACCCAGTTATTAGAAAAATACAATTGTTAAAAATTCAATGCTTATTTAAATATTTAGTTTAAAAACCTAGTTATTAGGAAAATATACTTGTTAAAAGTGGCAAACATGGCAATATGAGATTTTTGAATGAGACAAAACAAAAAATTGTCAATTTTAATTTTAAAATTTATTTTAATATATAAAAGTAACAATTAGCAAATACAAACAATTATCCATAAGGGAGAACGGTCCCATATTTGTTCAGTAATCCACTGGCTTGTATCCCTCGAGTGCCTAAAACTATTTTTCAAGCCTTCTTTGCTACTAAAATATATTAATATAATATGTATATATCATAAATAGAAAGATGAGATGATGTAGGAAATCCTTGATTTCCAAGCCTAGGAGAGATGGATCTTCTTCTCAAGCTTGCTTAGACTTAAGGAGCCTTGAACATTGAAGATGATGCACACGAATTTGGAGAAGAGGAAGTGGAAACCGAAATGTTCATGGATGAAGGATAAAGGTTTGGAGTTGGAAAATCCTAGATCTAAGCTAGTATTTAAAAGAAATAGAGGAGTTAATGGAGAGGCATATGTGGATTGTTGGTGCCGCCACTCTCTAGGAGTTAGAGAGATAAGGAATGATTGTCACCATATTTGGGAGAGAGTCCAAAGGATAAGGCTTAGAGAAAGGAGCCCAAAGCTTCTACTTTCTAGAGAGAAGGGGGAGTTTCTCATTCTAAAATTCAATAGCATTCAAAAAATTAACTAATTATAAAGGAGAGGAGCTTATATACTCCTTGAGAATTTCGGCCACTTAGAGCTAACCATGGGCCTAGGATTAATTCTAAAGGCCCAATCCTATAACCTACTCAAATTTGGCCTAATACAAGCCCAAACTCAAAAACTACAAGTACAAGGCCCAAAAGTAGCCCAAGCCCAATGGCTATGCAAGTGACAGGGCCCGCAAGCGCACGGGTTATGTCGCGTAATATAAAAGATTATCGTTCTCCACAGGGACTGTGTTCAAAGTACCAGCATATTGAAATTTAATTATCCACACAATTGATTTTTAATGTTTTTGTAAAATAAAGCACAAAATTAATTTGCTCAGAATATGAATAAGTAAACAAAATTTTCTAGACACTTAAAAATCAGAGTTGAGAGTATCTTGGGATTTTGGGAAATCAAGACTCTATTTTATGTTAATGAATTTTAACTTTTCATAAATAAGAATCAAATTAAGTTTTCCAAGGTGGATTTTCCTTAAGCTAATTAATATGTTCCTCTCGGAATCCTATTAATGTACCTAACCTATGGAAAGCGTTGCTTAATTCTTAGAAAAGGCCCATTATTGTTTTGTGAAAATCCCTTATTTATTCCCCAAAAGATTTTGATTACTTTTACAGTTTTACCGAGGTCACAAAAAGTATTTCAAAAACTTAGGCTTAGTTCAAAAACTTTCCAGTAACAATAAATCTCTCGATTCTATTAATTACTTAAACTTACTAATATACCCGCAAGTATACAGTTTTATCACTTAGGTTCTTGTTAGGAATTACTAAGAGCATTGAGCATTTTTTGAACTAAATGGAAAACAGAAATTTATTTAATTTAAAGTCAAAATAACATTATCATAAAATATTATCACACCCCCTTCATCCCAAGATAATTAATTTAGTTACTCATGAAATAATTCAAATTCATATATAAAATGGAAAAATAAAACATACAAGGCATGGCAAAAATAAGACTTACGGGTTTCTCCAAAAGCTCAGAATAATTTTACCACTGTATTTCCTTGTTGTAATATTCCTCCACCAATTACAAATTGGAATACTTACTTTTACAATCCTTACAACTCTTACAAAACAGAAAGAAAAAGAAAAGAAAATCACCACTAAAAAAACACCTGTTAGCGATGGAAGGAATTGGTCGCTAATCCATGCCATGACCGTCGCTAAAACCATTAGCGACGGCATCTCAGACGGGACAGAGGACGTCGCTAAAACCCTCGTCGAAAACACATCAGCGACTACATACATGCCGTTGCTACCGTATTGACGGCGTAAGGCCGTCGCTAAAATGGTCTCTGCCCCAATAACACCAGCCGTCGCTAAGTGTTGCCATACAGCGACCACAAATCTCCGTCGCTACTAGCAGCCACCGGCGACCACCATACGCCGTCGCTAATGTTAAAAGGATAGCGACCGACGAGTCCGTCGCCAGATGTGGCCTTCCAGCGACTAAGCTCGGCCGTCGCTATGGGTACTCATGTAGCGACCACGTGATCCGTCGCTGTGGGAAGCCATACAGCGACCACGATACTCCGTCGCTGTTTCTTACAATACAGCGACCACTGTAGGCCGTCGCTGTTTTTAACAAGACAGCGACCACTGTATTCCGTCGCTATGTTTTACAATATAGCGATCATGTGTTTCCGTCGCTAATGGGAAATTTCTTTTTTAGAAAATTGGGTTAAATATTTATATAGGTTTTGTTAAATATTTTGTATTTTGTATTGGCTGATAAAATTTTATAATTAAATTTAAATAATTTTTTTAAAATATTAAATTATTATTAAAAACAAAATAATAGATTAAATTTATTTATCGAATAGGTTGAATTATTAATGATAGGTACAATAAGGCTTTTTGACTTGAATGTAATTACCAATAAATATTGACATAATAAATAAAGAATGACAAAATAAATACTGAATGAAATATAACATAAAAACTAAAAATCAAATATACAATGTGTATAAATAATAAAAATACAATCATGGTGGTGGGGGATCCTGGGGTGGTGGTGGGGGCGCCTGGGAAGTGAGGGGAGGTAGCCTCGCCATCAACTGCATCAGTAGCTCCTGCTGCTGAGCAAGTTGCCGATGAGTCTCGGCGTGCTGCTCCTCGGCCCGCTGTCGGTCCGCCTCGGCTTTCTGTCGGTCCGCCTCGGCCCGCTCCAACAACAACTGCCTCTGACATCGCTCCTCTTGTAGCTCATCGTTCAGGTTTTGAATTACCTGAACGACCTCAGTCGGAAGACCAGAGGAAGACGAAGAGGAAGGGGTCTTCCCCTTTTTCGCCAGCTGCGTGCCGACGCCACCCAATCCAAATACCCTCCCTTTCTTGTTCACACCGCCAACAGCCTCCATATAGATGGCGTTGTCGTCAGAACAAGATAGGGTGGGAGGAACCTCCCCTTCAGGAGTGGAAGCCACCAGGTCCGCCTCCTTCTCGGCCCTCCTGGCCTGATACGCCTCCTGTAAATTCAAAAACAATGATAGGATTAGTAAGCTGATTTCTAAATTATAAGCATGTGTCAGTTAAAAGTAAATACCGCTAGATCCGTAGTCTTCTGGTTTACCCATGCACCGGCTTTGTTCTTCTTGGTCATTTGCATGACCTCAAACAAAGAAGGCTCCCGGTGCTCCCTCAGCTCCTGTGGTGGACAAAAAACATTGAGATTATTATTTGTAAACATGTAAGACGAATCATAATAGAAATGTTTAACATAAATATACTTACAAATCTTTTCTTGTGCTCGAGGGTTGAAATGCTACCCCCAGTGTAAACCGAGGCTGCAGCATCGGCGGCTCTGTTGGCCCTGTTCCGAGCACTCGCCTGCTGGAACGGGACCCTGCCCCACTTCTGGACCATCCCGTCCCAATGGTCCTCCGGGATCCAATGAGGGCGCTCTCCCTTGTCCCTCACCTTCCAAAGGGTACTCTTGATGATTTTGGAGGTCTTTGTGGCAAAGACCTTCCTAATCTCATCAATCATACCCTCCGCCCACTGGTAATCACGCTGTAAAATGAAATGAGAAATCAAAATTAATAAGAGGTCTATTTTACAAATCAAGTCAGAACAAATGAACTAGGAACTTACCGAGAAGGTGTCAAACCACCTATCTTGCACAACCTTCCCAGCATCTGTCCAAGATATATATGGACCATCCCACTGGGCCTTTAAAACCTTAGTAATCGCTTTGGTTGTGCGACTACTATCAACAAAGCTGTAATGACAATAATTATGTTAGGAGTAAAACAACACACAATCTAGGGAGACTCCCAAAATTTTGGCAGAGTCTCCCCTGTAAATGTAACATTTCCAAGTTTTTGGTTTAGTTACCCTGTTACAAACAGAAGAGTGCCCAGTACAATTGAATCTATACAAGTACTAATTAAAGTAACATCCAATAAACCAACAAGTCTTTCCACTAAAGTTTAATATAAAGTATCATACAAATAACATAAAAGTATTTGAGGTTTAGTCACTTACTCGTCTCCGGCCGGCACGGGTACCAACATGGGCAGAGGGGATGCCGGAGGTGGGGTGATAAGTGCTTATTTTGTGATTAAATTCATGACTCAATTGGATCCATTTCCTGAAATACTTAACTAAATTGATAAAATTAAGCATGATCTTTACTATAAATAAGTAAATAAGCTTGCTTTGAAAAATATTGAAGACAGGTTCCAAAAGCTTGATAGAAATTCAAGAGGATTCAGCATCATCAGAACCCCACGCTTAAGGGTTAACATCAAGCACGCTTGAGCGCAGCCTTGTTGAAGGACTAAAAAGAAAACAGAGTTTCAGGAACCTCTCACGCTCAAGCGGGAGAATGCGTCGCTTGAGCGTGAGTCCTAAAACGCCCAAGCGAGGAGCAAGCGTGACCCTGAGCATGGATTGAAGGACAAAAGGCAGCATCAGACTTACCCACGCTTGAGCGTGAGAAGGGGACGCTCGAGCGTGACCACAAGAGCGCTTGAGCGCGGCTGAAAAGGATCAAGCGTGAGCGTGAGCGTGATTTCATGCATGCCTGGCGCTCAAGCGTGGAACCATGAAGCTTAAAGCGTGACTGAATTTAATGAAGGAACAGGATCAGGGGCATCTCACACTCAAGCGTGATAAGGAGCCGCTTGGGCGTGACCTCGATCCCGCTTGAGCGTAGCTTGAGCGTGGAACATATCTGTGAGGATAGAGGAGCTCGCTTAAAGCGTAACAGGCCCAGCTTGAAGCGAAGGATCAAGCATATGTTAAACAAAGGAGCCACGCTTAAGCGTGGTCAAGAAAGCTCAAGCGCAAGGCAATCAAAAAGCATCAGAGCCCTTCACGCTTGAGCGTGACCATCAAGCTCAAGCGTGACTCACACAGCATGGGTTTCTTCATTCTTTATTCACCAATAATGCGATGCCAACTCACCCACTTTCTTCTGTTTCCACCAGTCTCTGAAAGATGCCACATGGGTTCTACACAAGTGGGCAAGAGAAGCTGAGTCAAAACTCCTATAAATCAAGCTGCAAACAGAGCACAAAATCATCAAGCTCCTATCATCATACATCAGATTCATCCTCTGTATTTTTCATTTCACACTTTCCATTTTCTGTATTCATTTCTTTGATGGTGAAAATGCAAGGCATGAGTAACTAATCTCCCTTATGGGATTGGCTGTAATCCATTCAACACTGAAGTAATGCTGTCGTAAGTTTTCATTGAGTAATGAGATTTGATAAAGTTTCTGTATTTCCTTCTGCGTTTAATGCCTGAAAGTACTTGATCACTATTTTCTTGTTCTAAGTTTTCTTGAGTATGCTGGGAAGTGACTTTTGAAAGCAGACCCTGAAAGAAATGCTTGTTGTGAGTAGGTAGCCAGGGATGGCGTCTAACGCAACAAACGTCAAAACAATCGATCGATAATGCTGGAATGGTTTCCAAAGTGACTGAGGGATCAGCGGTTTGGAAATCATTCTTATGAATTTTGTAGTCGAGGGATCGATGCAAATGACTTTGATTGTGACGTAGAACTTATCTTTTCGATTTACTTATATGGAAACTTATGCAGCTTACAGAGGTGAAGATGTGATGAAGCCAATCCCTGTTTTACAAAACTGATTTTTCCAACATCATTTACTGTTATATTTTGCAAAGTACTATTCTCTGTTATTCTGTTACTTGCTATTTTTCATTCAGCAACATTCACAACAAATCAAAACTGAAACTTTCTGCCTAATCAATTCAACTTAAGATCTTCATTCTAGCACCTCCTCAGTGGAACGACAACTATACTATATTACAACTTCTGTGTTTAAACTTGGCACATCCATTTCATTGAGTTCATATTATACAAACTTGATTCTCTTACAGCAAGACTCAATAGAACCAAAAACACTTATCAAGTTTTGGCGCCGCAGCCGGGGAGGTGATTTAAGTTTGAATATTTTTAGCATTGAATTGATAAGACAGTGTAAATAAATTTGTTTTCAATTTGTTTTTATTTTTATTTTTTTTACCTTGCTACTTTGAATTCTTGATTTATGATCTTGAGAGGACAGGGTACAAAAGAACAACTTGCATTTGATCCTGAGATAAACAGGTTCCTCAAGAAAATCAAGAAAGCAAAGCAGAACCTCCAAGAAGGACAAACTTCCTCTGTTACAATGGAGAACAACAACAATAATCAAAATCCACCAAGGAGAACACTTGGAGATTACACATTGCAACAAGGACCTAGACACTACTCAAGCATTGCTATACCAAATACAATCAGGGCTATAGAAATGAAACCTGCTTTCCTTAGTTTAATTAGTTCCCATCAATTTCATGGAATGTCCAGTGAAGATCCTTACACTCACTTGGCCACATTCTATGAATTGGTAGGAACAATGGGATTTGAACAGGAAGTAATTGAGGCAGCATACCTAAGATTGTTTCCTTTTTCTCTTGCAGGAAAAGCTAAAGAATGGCTCCAGTCACACCCAAATCAAAGCTTGAACAGCTGGGAGACAGTGGAGGAAAAATTCCTACACAGATTCTTCCCACCATCCAGATTCATCAAGGCTAAATCAGATATCACAACATTTAAACAAAGCCATGATGAACCCTTTTGTGAAGCATGGGAACGCTTCAAATCTCTCCTCAGAAAATGCCCAAACCATGGACTGGAAGATATTGCCCAATTGAATATCTTTTACAGTGGTTTAAAGGGTGATACTAAAATGATTTTGGATGCAGCAGCTGGAGGAACCATGATGACAGTGGATGCAGAGCAAGCTACAGGTATCATTGAAGCATTATCATCCACAGATTACCAGGCTCAGCATGACAGAACACAGATCCAAAAGAAGGGAGTGTTGGAACTTAATACAACAGATGCCATTTTGGCTCAAAATAAGATTTTGACACAACAAATTGAAGTTCTGACGCAGCAAATGGCAAAACTCCCGCAACAACTGCATGCTGTACAGTCCTCTACAGGAAACCAACAAGCACAAATTAGATGTGACTTTTGTGGAGGAGAACATCAGAATGGACACTGCCAAGGAGAACAAGGAGACCACTCTATCCTCTATATGAATAACCAAGGTAAGCAAAGTAACTTCAATAACAATACTTACCCCAATAATTTTTCACAGGGATGGAGGAATAGTCAAAATGGTGGATGGAAGCCAGAAGCAAGCACATCCAACAGACAGCAACCTTATCAGCAAGGTCCTTCATTGACAGAAAGGACATCAAAACTAGAGGACACTCTAGAAAAATTCATGCAGGTCTCAATCACCAACCAAAAGAACACTGATGCTTCGATAAGAAACCTGGAGACACAAGTGGGGCAATTGGCTCGCCAAATTGCAGAGCATCACAACTCTCAATTTGGAGCTAATACACACCCAAATCCAAAGGAGCAATGCAAAGCAATCACAACAAGAAGTGGAAAGGTCATTGGACAGAAAGAGAATGACAAGGTGGAAGAGAAAGTAAAAAAAGAAAAAGAAACAGAAGAGGAAGTTAGTGAAAAGAGGAATAATGACATGAAGGAGGAAGTTGAGAAAGAAAAAAAGAAAGAAATAAAAGAGGGGAAGAAGAAGGTGGACGACCCAACACCACAACTGAAGAGCTTGCCGTATCCAAAGAACCCTTCAAAAATGGACAAGGAAAGGCAATTTGCAAGATTTATGGATATCTTCAAAAGGTTATAAATAAACATACCTTTTGTGGAAGCCATGGAGCAAATGCCAACTTACGCTAAATTTATGAAGGAGCTGTTAACAAAGAAGAAGAGATTTTCTGAAGAAACAGTGGAGCTTGCAGCAGGCTGCAGTGCCATCATTCAAAAGGCACTGCCACAAAAAACAAAAGACCCCGGAAGTTTCACAATCCCAGTAACTATTGGTACTCTACCAGTAGGAAAAGCACTCTTGGATTTGGGAGCAAGCATTAATCTAATGCCTCTCTCAATGGTGAAAAAAATTGGAGATCTTGAGGTGAAGCCAACCCGGATGACCCTCCAGCTGGCAGATAGGTCTATGAAATTTCCATATGGCATAGCTGAAGATGTACTGGTAAGAGTTGACAAGTTTGTGTTTCCTGTAGATTTTGTCATAATGGATATAGAAGAAGATGCAGAGGTGCCTCTCATTTTGGGGAGACCCTTCATGAAGACTGCAAAAGTAATCATTGATGTGGATGACGGGAAGTTAAAAGTGAGAGTGCAAGATGAAGAAGTAAACTTCAACATGTTTGATGCAATGAAATACCCAAAAGACAAACAACAGTGCTTCAAAATTGACATTGAAGAAGAAGCCATCAGAGAACAAACCAACGAATGGTTCAACAGAGATCCACTAGAGAAGCTGAACATTGGAGCAATGGAGGAAGACAAGAAGGACAAGCAAGATGCTCAAAAAGAAAGTCACTTTGAAAGGCTGTCTGAGGAAACAAAAGAAGTTGTCCCACCAAAAGTGGAGTTAAAAGCTTTACCTCCACACTTGAAATATGTTTTTCTTGATAATGATAACCAAAAACCTGTTATTATTAATAGGGAATTGACAGGTACAGAAGAGAAGCAGTTGATTCAAGTGTTAAAGGAACATTCAACAGCGATTGGATGGAGGCTGGAAGATTTGAAGGGAATAAGCCCAGCTTACTGCACTCATCACATTTACATGGAACAAGAATTCAAACCAATTGCTCAGCCACAGAGACGTTTGAACCCAACTATGAAGGAAGTGGTAAAAGGGGAGGTAACTAAATTACTAGAAGCTGGTATAATTTATCCTATTTCTGATAGTTCTTGGGTAAGTCCTGTGCAGGTTGTTCCAAAGAAAGGAGGAATCACTGTCATACAGAATGAGAAGCATGAATTGATCCCTACAAGAACAGTCACAGGATGGAGGATGTGTATCGATTACAGGAAACTAAACACTGCTACCCGGAAAGATCACTTCCCTCTACCCTTCATGGATCAAATGTTAGAAAGACTTGCAGGTCAAGCATACTACTGCTTCCTAGATGGATACTCAGGGTATAACCAGATCGCAGTTGCACCTGAGGATCAAGAAAAAACAGCATTCACATGTCCCTTTGGGGTATTTGCATACAGAAAAATGCCCTTCGGATTGTGCAATGCCCCTGCAACATTTCAAAGATGTATGCTGGCTATCTTCTCTGATTTGGTGGAAAAATGCATAGAGGTTTTCATGGATGATTTTTCTGTTTTTGGTTCATCATTTGATCAATGTTTGAATAATTTGACCATTGTGTTGAAAAGATGTGTAGACACCAATTTGGTTTTGAATTGGGAAAAATGTCACTTCATGGTGACTGAAGGCATTGTATTAGGACATCAAATCTCCAAAAGAGGTATTGAAGTGGACAAAGCAAAGGTAGAAGTAATCGAGAAATTGCCACCACCAGGAAATGTAAAAGGAGTGAGAAGCTTCTTGGGCCATGCAGGATTTTATAGAAGGTTCATCAAGGACTTCTCAAAAATTGCAAAGCCTTTGAGTAATCTCTTAAACAAAGACACTCCTTTTATTTTTGATGATTCTTGTTTACATGCCTTTGAAACTCTAAAGCATAAACTAACATGTGCACCTGTAATAGTTGCCCCTGATTGGGGACTAGACTTTGAAATGATGTGTGATGCCAGTGATTATGCTGTTGGGGCCGTATTAGGACAAAGAAAGGCTAAAATTTTTCATGTTATACACTATGCTAGTAAAGTTTTAAATCCTGCACAAACAAATTATGCAACAACAGAGAAAGAACTCTTAGCAATAGTGTTTGGCCTGGAAAAATTTAGACCTTATCTGATTGGTTCCAAGATTACTATTTTTACTGATCATGCTGCCATTAAATATCTGTTGAATAAGCCTGATTCTAAGCCCAGACTAATTAGATGGATCTTGCTAATGCAAGAATTCAACCTAGTAGTCAAAGACAAAAAGGGCAGCGAAAATTTCATTGCAGATCATTTGTCCCGACTTGTCAATCAGGAAGTCACACGGCTCCAACCTGAAGTGAAGGAAGAATTTCCTGATGAGAAGCTACTGATGATGAAAGAACGGCCATGGTTTGCAGACATGGCCAACTTTAAAGCTGCTGGAATACTGCCTGATGACCTTTCATGGCAGCAGAAGAAGAAGTTTCTAAGGGATGCAAAGCAATTCATATGGGATGACCCCTACCTATTCAAACTTGGATCAGATCACATCTTGAGGAGATGTGTGTCCCAAGAGGAGGCTGAGAGCATCCTATGGCACTGTCACAGCTCACCCTATGGAGGACATTTCAATGGGGAAAGGACAGCAGCAAAGATCCTCCAATCAGGTTTTTATTGGCCCTCTTTGTTTAAAGATGCTAATGTTTTTGTGCAGCATTGTGAAGCATGTCAGAAGACAGGAAACATATCAAAAAGACATGAGATGCCCTTGACTGCCATCCTTGAAATAGAAGTCTTTGATTGCTGGGGCATCGATTTTACTGGGCCATTACCAATGTCATTCTCAAATGAGTACATAATTGTGGCAGTAGACTATGTCTCCAAGTGGGTGGAAGCCATGGCATGTACTAAAGCTGATGCCAAGACTGTCATCAAATTTCTTAAGAAACACATTTTCAGCAGGTTTGGCACCCCAAGAGTTTTAATAAGTGATGGAGGCTCTCATTTCTGCAACAGTCAACTCCAAAGATGCCTTGAACATTATGGAGTCAAGCACAAAGTAACTTCCCCTTACCATCCTCAAGCCAATGGCCAAGTGGAAGTATCCAACAGAGAAATCAAGAGGATACTTGAGAAGACAATCAGCCAAAGCAGAAAAGACTGGTCATTGAAGCTAGATGACGCTTTATGGGCCTATAGAACAGCATACAAGGCACCAACTGGATTTTCACCTTATCAGTTGGTATATGGTAAAAATTGCCATCTTCCAGTGGAACTTGAGCATAAAGCATTTTGGGCACTAAAAACCCTCAACTATGACCCAAAAGCATCAGCTGAAGAAAGGAAGATTCAGATGCATAAGTTGGAAGAATGGAGGAATCATGCCTATGACTCATCCAGGATCTATAAAGAAAAGATGAAGGTTTACCATGATAGACACATCATGAAGAAAAGTTTTCACCAGGGACAATCTGTTCTTCTTTTCAACTCAAGGATGAAACTGTTCCCAGGAAAACTCAAGTCTAAATGGTCAGGACCCTTTATTGTCAAGGAGGTGAAACCTTATGGAGCTATTGAGTTACAAGATCCAAAATCTGAAAGAACTTGGGTCGTGAACGGACAGAGAATAAAGCCCTATTTAGGGGGAGAAGTGGAGAAGCTTGCCACTGATATCCTGCTAAAAGACCCATGATCAAACTCAGGCGTCGAGCTAATGACGTTAAACAAGCGCTTATTGGGAGGCAACCCAATCTTTTGTGTTGTATTTCTTTGAAAATTTTTCAAAAAAAATAAAAATAAAAATAAAAATAAAATAATAAAGTTTCTGTTTACCTTGTAGAAGAGTCTCAAACAAAGGCAAACAAAACTGGAGTTGGAGGTTGAGTTCAGAGAGACATGAGGACATCACCACGCTCAAGCGTGGATAATCTAGCTTAAGCGAGCCAAGGTAAGTCCTAAACCATCCTCATCAAGCTTAAGCGTGAGAGTCAAGCTTAAGCGTGGCACCTCTGCTAAAGAAATTTTCAACGAAATAAACCCGATCTCGCTTAAGCGTAACCTATTACGCTTAAGCGAAGGGATCTGGATAGCAATCAGAGGCTGACACGCTCAAAGCAAGACCCCTGCGCCCAAGCGAGAAGTTAAACTAAGCATCAGAGGGGTGATCACGCTCAAGCGTGATACTTTGGCGCTCAAGCGCAACACCACTACGCTCAAGCGTGCCAAACAGGCGCTCAAGCGAGGCATTAAATAGAGCATCAGGTATTGAAATGTTGCTACACGCTCAAGCGTGATAAACCTGCGCTCAAGCGCGCAACTATTATGCCCAAGCGTGACGAAATCACGCTCAAGCGTGAAGTTTTCATTCTTAGACTCTGAATCCAGGCCGATCACGCTCAAGCGTGGATATATTGCGCTCAAGCGAGGAACGCGTGCGCTCAAGCGTGACTTCAGGGCGCTCAAGCGTGAAGTTTTCATTCTCAGACTCTGAATCCAGGCCGATCACGCTCAAGCGTGGATATATGGCGCTCAAGCGAGGACCTCGTGCGCTCAAGCGTGACTTCAATGCGCTCAAGCGTGAAATGCAAAAAGGCCCCCTGATAATAATAAATGCAGAAATCTGAAACCGCCCACTCTCACTCACGTAACCGTTCATCAACCTTCCATCTCTCTAAGTTTTGTAACCACCCTCTCTTCTCCAATAATTGTCTTTTCCCTTTCATTTCATAAATCACACTTTTATTTTGCAAACCATTTTTCTCTAGCACGTTCGGATCCTTCCAGGTAACCACTGCACTATCCTCTTTTTGAATTAACAGCATATGACTACTGTGTTAGGGAGAATTTATACATTTCCTTTTGCACATGTGGATGTCATTTCTCTCTATGTTTAATGAATGCTATGATCTATACTTGGTTGTCCCTGAATTGTTAGAGAAAGACATTCAAGGTTTGGTTCTTGTGTTTCACTTTCATTGTAATGCATGTCCCTTTTCTATTTCACATTCTTTTAATGCATGCTGAATGTTTGATAAAAGTCCTAAAAGGAAGTATTTTAAGTGCAAAGTGGTTCTTAACCTTCTTGCAGATGGCCAGAACCAAGCAAACTGCACCAAATCCCCCTGCCACCACTTCCCCAAAAAGAAGTTCCCGAAAGAACAAGGGCAAAAGACCACGAACTGATAAACAAGATGATGCTCCAAGGTTCAGGAAGCAAGGCAACAGCAAGCGGTATGAAGACATCTCAAATTGGACATTCATACCAGAAAGGAAAGTAGACTTGGCCTTGGGTGAATGCGATGCCTTCCTGCAGATTATAAGAAGGAGAAATTGGCTAAAAGTATGTTACCCAAGGGAGAAATTTGACCCTGAAGTGGTAAGAGAATTCTATGCAAACGCATGGACAAGAGATGGAGGGGGGGAACGAAAAACCTATGTGCGGGGTACATGGCTCTCATATGACAGAGACACCATCAATTTCTACTTGGGGAACATCATGACCTTAGGAGAAGGGGAAATCTGCGAATATGCTGCCATGGTTGCAAGGAACCAGTTCATTGCCACACATGACCTTGAAGCCGCTATCTGTGTTCCAGGACACCACTTCCAAATGGGGCAAGGAGAGACACCACTGAGAGTTTTAAGAAAGGACATGACTACTATTGCTCAAGTTTGGACTTCCTTCTTATTAGCTAACATCGCACCTAACGCTCATGTCTCTGATTTGATTTTTAGTAGGTGTTACCTCCTATACTGCATTCTGAGAGAGGACATCTCTATTGATCTAGCCCAAGTACTATCAGATGAAATCCACAAGTTTGTGATTTCTGACCAGAAGTATTCCCAGGCAGGTCAAAAGGTAAAAGGGAGTCTTGGTTTTCCTGCCTTTATCACTGATTTTTGTGCAGCTCATGGTGTTGAGGTACAAGACCTCAAACCAATCAGGCCTTCAATAGACAAACGCTTCATTGAGCGTTACTGCAGCAATCCAGCACTCCCTGCAACTGATGCACCTCCTCTACATGCCCCACAAGCAGCACAGCAAACATTCAGCACTGCACCTGCCCACCCCCCCCTCAGCACTGAAACCAACCTGATTTTACAAGGCATTCACATCCTGAAAGTTCAAAACAGCCATCTCCTAGCCCAGCAGAACGCTCAGCATAGAGGTTTGTTACATGTTCACAATGGTCTTTATCATAGCATTCCTGCAGGTCAACACAATCCATGGATGCCACCTGCCCAGTTTGAGGCCCTGCTTGCTTGGCCTGGGGACAGGCCTCCGTTTATGGGAGGAGGTGAGGCTACACAGGAGGATAGGCCAGGAACTTCAACTCAGGGACCTCCAGAAAGAGACTTGGGAACAGAGGAGGACTCATCCGAGGAAGAGTGAAACTTTTTAATGCTTTTAGTTTTTTTTACAATTAAAATTGCTACTTAGTTTGACAATTTATAGCTTTATTTTATCTTTAGTACAGCACACTTTAGAAATTGTTTGAGATTATATGCCTGTGATTATTCCTATCTGCTTGTGATTATTCTTGTTTGTTTGGGATTATTCCGGTTTTGATGATTAAAACTTTGAACATCTTTGAAAACCCCAACCAAAGATTTCACTTTTGAACAAAGAAAAGTTTCTAAGCAGCACAATAATTTTAGGCAACAACACTGATTTTTTTTTAGGCAAAATGACTTAATTAAGAACCAAGGAACTGGAATGCATGTATTGTTGCTTGTTTATATGACTTGAACCCTTTTCTGTTAGAATAAGGAAGTAACCTTTATATCTTGATGAGAGGTGAGAAAAATCTAAACACTTGAGAGCCTCATTTGAAATTGTTAAATTAGCATTGACTGATTTTCTAATTAAACCTTTTTCTTAAGAAACAAGCAAGGAAATGATAAGGCAATTTTGAAAAATAATTAGCCAAGAGCCAAAAAGCTACCCTGATAAAAATATCCGATTTTTTTTTTTTTTTTGGCAGCCCATCTTTGAGCCATAAAAGCATAAAAATTTTTTTCTCTGCCCTGAGCTAAGCATAAAAGCAAAAAATTCTATCCTACCTGCATGTTCATCTTGAAAAAGAGCATAAAATATTTTTCTCAAAAGGTGATGAAACAAATGGAGGCAGTAGAAGAAAATGCAAAAAGAATAGTAAGCTCTCCAAAATGGTATAAAAGAGCTGGAGGAAAACAAAAGAAAATTCTGAAGTTTCAATGCAAAGAAGGAGCCTTCTAATTTGTTAAATAAATTAACCAAAAACACTTATGCTCTTCTTTAAACATGCGTTTTGAAACCAAGAAAAACCAAAGATTCTTGTTAGCCCAGCCTCATTACATCCTTAAAAGACCTTTTGATCCTTGCTATTCATTTGAATTTTGGTTTTACTAGAAATGACGGCCAATGTTAACGAAGCAGTTCTAATGACGGATGAGTGAAACAGACACATGGTAAGAAATAATGAGAATTCTATATTCTTACAGCAATGGGTTACATGCTTTATGAACAAGGTAATGGTACATTACACTTCAAGGAATTGGTATTAAGAAAATCATTTGCCTAGACATCAACTCAGATTACTGTCTTTTAAACTTTTTGTCTGCAACAGAAACTTAGATTTTGGAACGCTTGATCCCCTTTCCTAAACTTCTTTTTACTTGAGGACAAGCAAAAATCTAGGTTGGGGAGAGTTTGATAAGTGCTTATTTTGTGATTAAATTCATGACTCAATTGGATCCATTTCCTGAAATACTTAACTAAATTGATAAAATTGAGCATGATCTTTACTATAAATAAGTAAATAAGCTTGCTTTGAAAAATATTGAAGACAGGTTCCAAAAGCTTGATAGAAATTCAAGAGGATTCAGCATCATCAGAACCCCACGCTTAAGGGTTAACATCAAGCACGCTTGAGCGCAGCCTTGTTGAAGGACTAAAAAGAAAACAGAGTTTCAGGAACCTCTCACGCTCAAGCGGGAGAATGCGTCGCTTGAGCGTGAGTCCTAAAACGCCCAAGCGAGGAGCAAGCGTGACCCTGAGCGTGGATTGAAGGACAAAAGGCAGCATCAGACTTACCCACGCTTGAGCGTGAGAAGGGGACGCTCGAGCGTGACCACAAGAGCGCTTGAGCGCGGCTGAAAAGGATCAAGCGTGAGCGTGAGCGTGATTTCATGCATGCCTGGCGCTCAAGCGTGGAACCATGAAGCTTAAAGCGTGACTGAATTTAATGAAGGAACAGGATCAGGGGCATCTCACGCTCAAGCGTGATAAGGAGCCGCTTGGGCGTGACCTCGATCCCGCTTGAGCGTAGCTTGAGCGTGGAACATATCTGTGAGGATAGAGGAGCTCGCTTAAAGCGTAACAGGCCCAGCTTGAAGCGAAGGATCAAGCATATGTTAAACAAAGGAGCCACGCTTAAGCGTGGTCAAGAAAGCTCAAGCGCAAGGCAATCAAAAAGCATCAGAGCCCTTCACGCTTGAGCGTGACCATCAAGCTCAAGCGTGACTCACACAGCATGGGTTTCTTCATTCTTTATTCACCAATAATGCGATGCCAACTCACCCACTTTCTTCTGTTTCCACCAGTCTCTGAAAGATGCCACATGGGTTCTACACAAGTGGGCAAGAGAAGCTGAGTCAAAACTCCTATAAATCAAGCTGCAAACAGAGCACAAAATCATCAAGCTCCTATCATCATACATCAGATTCATCCTCTGTATTTTTCATTTCACACTTTCCATTTTCTGTATTCATTTCTTTGATGGTGAAAATGCAAGGCATGAGTAACTAATCTCCCTTATGGGATTGGCTGTAATCCATTCAACACTGAAGTAATGCTGTCGTAAGTTTTCATTGAGTAATGAGATTTGATAAAGTTTCTGTATTTCCTTCTGCGTTTAATGCCTGAAAGTACTTGATCACTATTTTCTTGTTCTAAGTTTTCTTGAGTATGCTGGGAAGTGACTTTTGAAAGCAGACCCTGAAAGAAATGCTTGTTGTGAGTAGGTAGCCAGGGATGGCGTCTAACGCAACAAACGTCAAAACAATCGATCGATAATGCTGGAATGGTTTCCAAAGTGACTGAGGGATCAGCGGTTTGGAAATCATTCTTATGAATTTTGTAGTCGAGGGATCGATGCAAATGACTTTGATTGTGACGTAGAACTTATCTTTTCGATTTACTTATATGGAAACTTATGCAGCTTACAGAGGTGAAGATGTGATGAAGCCAATCCCTGTTTTACAAAACTGATTTTTCCAACATCATTTACTGTTATATTTTGCAAAGTACTATTCTCTGTTATTCTGTTACTTGCTATTTTTCATTCAGCAACATTCACAACAAATCAAAACTGAAACTTTCTGCCTAATCAATTCAACTTAAGATCTTCATTCTAGCACCTCCTCAGTGGAACGACAACTATACTATATTACAACTTCTGTGTTTAAACTTGGCACATCCATTTCATTGAGTTCATATTATACAAACTTGATTCTCTTACAGCAAGACTCAATAGAACCAAAAACACTTATCATGGGGTCGCCTGATGGCCATGGTCCTCCAAGCCACCAGCTCCAGGACTCTGCTCTGGGGTGGTCAGTCGGGGTGATGGGGTGGTCTGCAGTGGTGGTGGTGGTGGTGGAGTGGTCTGCTGTGGTGGTGGTGGTGGTGGTGATGGAGTGCTCTGCTGTAGTGGTGATGGAGTAGTCTGCTGTCCTGGGGTGGGAGTCCCCTGCCGGGATGTCGGGGTCCTGGACCCACCACCCCTACTGAAGGGCAGTCGACGTCCTGTCATCTGTGGATAAAATCATGAAAAGAAAGGTTAGTCTCAAGATATATATAAACCTATGTAACATTTTGTTTAACGTCTACATACTCTGTGTCTGTTTCAGTTTCAAATTCCCCCTCAGTTTCAGTGTCACTGTGGTTATCTGTTTGAACAAGTTCATCAGTATCCAAATCAGCCCTAGACCGTTTTGATCGAGAGACAAGGTCTTTGTCAATATGGTCACCCCCCGTAGTGGCGAGTGTCTCATCCATTATGACTGGATCAATGTTGAACAAGAAATCGGCATCGTTGAGCTCGTGTGGTGCAAGCTGATAAGCGTCATCGACCTCCTCGGAGACATTGTCAGTGATCTGACTTCGGGCCTTGGCCTTGATTACTGCATACCAGTCCCGATGTCCTCCCGGGAAGTCGGTGTAATAAACCTGCTCAGCTTGTTGGGCAAAAATGAATGGATCAAACCCTTTATATCTACCATTCTTCTTGACCTCAACTAAGCCGTAGTTGTTGTCAACCTTTGTTCCAACACCGATTGTGTTGTCGAACCAATCACATTTGAATAGAACAATATCTCTTCTTAGTCGTCCAGAGAATGAAACTTCAACAATCTCCGTCAGCACTCCATAAAAGTCTTCTTCCAACTGACCGGCGGTGCCTTTAACACAAACCCCGTAGTTATGGGTGCGCATCCCTTCACTCCATTGAAGAATATTAAACTTGTAGCCATTTACATAGTAAATAGGCCATTTTTTAACAGTTTTCACCGGCCCCCAAGAAAGGGCTTGGAGTAAAGAATCTTCAATAAGGTTGTTAGGGTCTTGTATCTATGTACAACATAAGAAGTAGGTCATCGTTAGATAACAGGAGTTAGAAGCAAATAGGCTTAAAAACACTTGGAATACGGGTCTTACATGTTGCGCGAACCAACCAACGAACTTGGATGACACCTCACTATGAATTTGGTCATCAGTTAAATCATTTTGCTCAAGTTTTAGCATATCTGTGTATAAGCTATTGAAAGGAAACAAATAAGTTTAATATAAAAGCTACGTTAAGAATGTATAATATAACTTCTATGACTTACTCAATAAAGGGTTCCACTTCTGGGCAATTTAGAAGAATGTACAAGTGAGCCGCCTTTCGATCTTTCTCATCAATGTAACATTTTGTGAGCCTGCCCCCCGGGTGACCAGGATAGTTGAAAATCGATGTTTGTTCATCAAACCCTGTGCGGCTGGCTACCCCAAGATTGCGGGGAATTCTACTCATTCTAGTTTCTATCTCCGTCAAAAAATAGAAAGAAGCAAAGGTTGTCATTTCTTCGACTAAGTATGCGTCACAAATTGATGCTTCAACGCAGTCTTTGGAAGAGGGAAGGGCCTCAATCTTCGATGCAGGGCTCGTAGACGACGTCAGAAGAGGGAAGGGTCCTCGACGAAGATGAAGGAGCCCACAGAGGGATGATTGTTATAAAGCTTACTGTGTGGAACCATTTTTTCTTGCCTTGGCAAGCATACACAGTTGAATTAGAAGCAAAACTGAACCAATTAATAGAAGACAACGCCTAACTGAAACAGGCACTGGTACTGCCATGTAACTTGAACTTTTACAGCATGTTGAGTTTCCATTTCTTGTTCTTATGTAATAGTAACTCAAAAATATTGACACGGATCATTTATTCCTATTCTTCAGGTGCAGGCCGAGTTGCTTGAGGAGGAAAAAACAACAGGTAACCACTAACCTAATGATGGTACAATTATAGTTCTAGTGTGAAGTTAGAACAAATTTGATGCATGCCCTTTCGAGTGCCATTACCATCATTAATTAAAATTCAGAATGAGAACTATTCATTATACCTATAGCTTTGGTTATGTAGAGACATTAGCTTATTACAGATATTGTGTGCAAGTTAATATATGATTGTTTTATCTCCAGTGAAATATTTGGATGACAAAACTCTCACTTGGTTTCTGGAAAATTTGTCATATGATCGGGTCATGAATGTAAACTAGTAGCTTAAAACCTTTTATAAATAACTATTATCTGATCACTTGCTGCAGTGTTTTGAGGAAGGGAACGTGAGAGTTCAGACTAAAGCTGAGAAGGCAAATAAGAAACTGAGAGCCTTGAGAAGGACTGAGAAGGCAAAGAAGAACAAGAAGAAGAAGAAGAAGAAGGGTCGCGTCGGTGTCGGAGTTGGAGAGCGGTGGTGGGTCGCGCAGTGTCGGGGGCCAACACGAAGTCGAATGGTGTGGAGGGCAGTGGTTGTCGCACGAAGTAATGGAAAATGAAGAAGCTGTGTGTGAAACCTAAAGAAACAGGGGCCAAAACGCTGCGTTTCATTAATTTGGGAATTAGGGTTTTCAATTTTTCAAACTCGGTGGACTCGCTCAAAAATCTAGAGTTTGCAAGAGTCTACCCGAGTCTGCAAGAGTCTACCCGAGTCAGAGAGGGTCCGAGTTTCCAGCGTTTTAACTCGTTTTGCCTAGGTAGAAACGTAGACTCGTAAGATATTGATAATATATTGATAATTAATTCTCTAACTCATTTATGTAGTGCAATATATTGATAATTAATTCTCTAACTCATTTATGCTTCCAAACTCCAAAGCAATAAGCAACACTTGAACCTACTAGGGTCGAAATGGACCTAGTGTTGAGGGGGTTTGAGTAGTTAGTTTAAGCCTTCAAGGTTCTAGGTTCAAACCTCAAGCCTGACCTTTCATTATAAGTAAATAATAATAATAAAAAAGAAACACTTGAGGCTTCAGATACTCTAAATTTCTGAAATATCTTGTGTTCTACAACTGATAAAGCACTAATCCTCTACCCTCTGAATCTGAAACAGTCCAAACTCCAAATAGTTACGTACTCTAGACATTGCTATTGTTTGATGCTTAAAATGTAAAACTAAGTTATTCATTCTACAAGTATCAGCATGCAGGGTAAGACTCAACCACACAGAAGATTCCTTTGGGGTGTAGAGGTTATTGGGAGAACAGAGTCCTATTATGATATATGAACAATGAAAAGTATATCAGGATTGGATCATCCTATTTAAAAGACTCTTTTAAAATGAAAACTATATACTCAAATATATAATATGGCTGTTATATTATCAATGGCATTCTCATCGTTTGTAAGTTAGTAACTTATTTGGTGTGTGTTGTCATCTTGTTTGCGCTTACTATACACCCTTGTTTAGTAATCAGAGTTCAATTGAGATAATTGACTGAATTTGGTGTTGTGGTGAAAACAGGTTCAGGAGGTAGTTCTTTCTGCAGATATGAGATGTAATCACCACTAAAAAAACAACTTTTAGCGACGGAAGTAATTGGTCGCTAATCAATGGAATTCCCGTCGCTAAAACCATTAGCGACGGCATCTCAGACGGGCAAGAGGACGTCGCTAAAACCCTCGTCGAAAACACATCCGCGACCACACACCTGCCGTCGCTAACATATTGACGGCGAAAGGCCGTCGCTAAAATCGTCTCTGCCCCCATAACTCCAGCCGTCGCTAAGTGTTCCCATACAGCGACCTCGAGTCCCCGTCGCTACTAACAGCCACCAGCGACCACCGTATGCCGTCGCTATAGGTAGTGATGTAGCGACCACAGTATCCGTCGCTAGTGGTTGCGATGTAGCGACCACAGTATCCCTCGCTAGTTGTTGTCAGTTAGCGACCACACGATCCGTCGCTAGTGATTGTGATGTAGCGACCACAGTATCCGTCGCTAGTGGTTGCGCTGTAGCGACCACAACGTCCGTCGCTAGTGTTAATAAGTCAGCGACGGACGTGGACCGTCGCTAACGGGAATTTTTAAATTTTTTTAAAATTAATTCAATATTGACTGGTTTTGTTAATTTAACTTTAAAAATATGTTAATATTTTGTATTTTGTATTGGCTGATAAAATTTTATAATTAAATTAAAATAATTTTTTTGAAGTAATAAATTATTATTAAAAACAAAATAATAGATTAAATTAATTTATCAAATAGGTTGAATTATTAATGATAGGTAGAATAAGGCTTTGTGATTTGAATGTAATTACCAATAAATATTGGCATAATAAATAAAGAATGACAAAATAAATACTGAATGAAAATATAACATAACTAAAAATCAAATATACAATGTGTATAAATAAAAGAACTACAATCAAGGTGGTGGGGGATCCTGGGGTGGTGGTGGGGGCGCCTGGGAAGTGGGGGGAGGTAGCCTCGCCATCAACTGCATCAGTAGCTCCTGCTGTTGAGCAAGTTGCCGACGAGTCTCGGCGTGCTGCTCCTCGGCCCGCAGTCGGTCCGCCTCGGCCTTCTGTCGGTCCGCCTCGTGCCGCTCCAACAGCAACTGCCTCTGACGTCGCTCCTCCTGTAGCTCATCGTTCAGGTTTTGAATTACCTGAATGACCTCAGTCGGAAGACCAGAGGAAGACGAAGAGGAAGGGGTCTTCCCCTTTTTCGCCAGCTGCGTGCCGACGCCACCCAATCCAAACACCCTCCCTTTCTTGTTCACACCGCCAACAGCCTCCATATAGATGGCGTTGTCGTCAGAACAAGATAGGGTGGGAGGAACCTCCCCTTCAGGGGTGGAAGCCACCAGGTCCGCCTCCTTCTCGGCCCTCCTGGCCTGATACGCCTCCTGTAAATTCAAAAACAACGATAGGATTAGTAAGCTGATTTGTAAGTAAATTAAAAGCATGTGTCAGTTAAAAGTAAATACCGCTAGCTCTGTAGTCTTCTGGTTTACCCATGCACCGGCTTTGTTCTTCTTGGTCATTTGCATGACCTCAAACAAAGAAGGCTCCCGGTGCTCCCTCAGCTCCTGTGGTGGACAAAAAACATTGAGATTATTGTTTGTAAACATGTAAGACGAACCATAATAGAAATGTTTAACATAAATATACTTACAAATCTTTTCTTGTGCTCGAGGGTTGAAATGCTACCCCCAGTGTAAACCGAGGCTGCAGCATCGGCGGCTCTGTTGGCCCTATTCCGAGCACTCGCCTGCTGGAATGGGACCCCGCCCCACTTCTGGACCATCCCGTCCCAATGGTCCTCCGGGATCCAACGAGGGCGCTCACCCTTGTCCCTCACCTTCCAAAGGGTACTCTTGATGATTTTGGAGGTCTTTGTGGCAAAGACCTTCCTAATCTCATCAATCATACCCTCCGCCCACTGGTAATCACGCTGTAAAATGAATTGAGAAATCAAAATTAATAACGGGTCTATTTTACAAATTAAGTCACAATAAATGAGCTAGGAACTTACCGAGAAGGTGTCAAACCACCTATCTTGCACAACCTTCCCAGCATCTGTCCAAGATATATATGGACCATCCCACTGGGCCTTCAAAACCTTAGTAATCGCTTTGGTAGTGCGACTGCTATCAACAAAGCTGTAATGACAACAATTATGTTAGGAGTAAAACAACACACAATCTAGGGAGACACCCAAAATTTGGGCAGAGTCTCCCCTGTAAATGTAACATTTCCAAGTTTAAATAGTTACCCTGTTACAAACAGAAGAGTGCCCAGTACAATTCAATCTATACAAGTACTAATTAAAGTAAGCAACAATAAACCAACAAGTCTTTCAACTAAACCCTAATATAAAGTATCATACAAATAACATAAAAGTATATGAAATTTAGTCACTTACTCGTCTCCGGCCAGCACGGGTACCAACATGGGCAGAGGGGATGCCGGAGGTGGGGTCGCCTGATGGCCATGGTCCTCCAAACCACCAACTCCAGGAGTCTGCTCTGGGGTGGTCAGCTGTGGGGGTGATGGGGTTGTCTGCTGTGGTGGTGGTGATGGAGTGGTCTGCTGTGGTGGTGGTGATGGAGTGGTCTGCTGTGGTGGTGGTGATGGAGTGGTCTGCTGTAATGGGGATAGAGTGGTCCGCTGTGGTGGTGATGGAGTGGTCTGCTGCCCTGGGGTTTGCATCCCCAGACGGGAAGCCGGGGTCCTGGACCCACCACCCCTACTGAAGGGCAGTCGACGTCCCGTCATCTGTGGATAAAATCATGAAAAGAAAGGTTAGTCTCAGGATATATATAAACCTATGTATATATGTTTAACAACTACATACTCTGTGTCTGTTTCAGTTTCAAATTCCCCCTCAGTTTCAGTGTCACTGTGGTTATCTGTTTGAACAAGTTCATCAGTATCCAAATCAGCCCTAGACCGTTTTGATCGAGAGACAAGGTCTTTGTCAATGTGTTCACCCCCCGTAGTGGCGAGTGTCTCATCCATTATGACTGGATTAATGTTGAACAACAAATTGGCATCGTTGAGCTCGTGTGGTGCAAGCTGATAAGCGTCATCGACCTCCTCGGAGACATTGTCAGTGATCTGACTTCGGGCCTTGGCCTTGATTACTGCATACCAGTCCCGATGTCCTCCCGGGAAGTCGGTGTAATAAACCTGCTCAGCTTGTTGGGCAAAAATGAAGGGATCAAACCCTTTATATCTACCATTCTTCTTGACCTCAACTAAGCCGTAGTTGTTGTCAACCTTTGTTCCAACGCCGATTGTGTTGTCGAACCAATCACATTTGAATAGAACAATATCTCTTCTTAGTCGTCCAGAGAATGAAACTTCAACAATCTCCGTCAGCACTCCATAAAAGTCTTCTTCCAACTGACCGGCGGTGCCTTTAACACAAACCCCGTAGTTATGGGTGCGCATCCCTTCACTCCATTGAAGAATATTAAACTTGTAGCCATTTACGTAGTAAATAGGCCATTTTTTAACAGTCTTCACCGGCCCCCAAGAAAGGGCTTGGAGTAAAGAATCTTCAATATGGTTGTTAGGGTCTTGTATCTATGTACAACATAAGAAGTAGGTCATTGTTACCATATTGACGGGAGTTAGAAGCAAATAGGCTTAAAAACACTTGGTATACGGGTCTTACATGTTGCGCGAACCAACCAACGAACTTGGATGACACCTCACTATGAATGTGGTCATCAGTTAACTCATTTTGCTCAAGTTTTAGCATATCTGTGTATAAGCTATTGAAAGAAACAAATAAGTTTAATATAAAAGCTACGTTAAGAATGTATAATATAACTTGTATGACTTACTCAATAAAGGGTTCCACTTCTGGGCAATTGAGAAGAATGTACAAGTGAGCCGCCTTTCGATCTTTCTCATCAATGTAACATTTTGTGAGCCTGCCCCCCGGGTGACCAGGATAGTTGAAAATCGACGTTTGTTCATCAAACCCTGTGCGGCTGGCTACACCAAGATTGCGGGGAATTCTACTCATTCTAGTTTCTATCTCCGTTGGAAAATAGAAAGAAGCAAAGGTTGTCATTTCTTCGACTAAGTATGCCTCACAAATTGAAGCTTCAACGCAGGCTTTGTTCGACACTTTATCTTTTAAAGAGCGTAAGAATCTTCAACATCATTAACAAGGTGGTGTTAAGTTAGAAAATACTATTATAAGCATGATTCGCAAGTAAATTAAAGAGTTCACTAAGCATTCACCTTTCGAATGGATACATCCAACGATACTGCACTGGGCCACCAACCAAGGCCTCGTACGGTAGATGGATAGGCAAATGCTCCATGGAGTCAAAAAAACTTGGTGGGAAAATCTGCTCCAACTTACAAATCAACACCGGGATAGTTTCTTCCATCTTCACAAGTTTCTCCACACTCAACGAAGTAGCCGTCAACTCCTTAAAGAAGTGACTCAACTCCACTAACGGTTTCCAAATAGGCTTCGGTAAGGCATGAAACGCGTACGGGAGTAGTTGTTGCATAAACACATGGCAATCATGACTTTTCATGCCAAACACCCTGCCCTCCTTCACGTCGACACATCTACTCAAGTTAGAAGCGAATCCGTCAGGCAGGGTCAACCCATTCATCCAAATACACACAGCAATCTGTTGTGGTCTAGTTAAAGCATATTTTGCATGGGGTTTAAACATTCTTCCACGTCCCACATCCCTCAACTCCAACTCCTTTCTGGAACACCAAATCGGAAGGTCTAGACGACTCTTCTCGTTGTCCTTTGTTCTCCCTTTGATGTCCATAACAGTGTCAAAAATATTCATGAAAACATTACGTTCAGTGTGCATCACATCAATGTTGTGTCTTAACAACAAGTCTTTCCAATATGGCAAATCCCACAACACACTCTGCTTCACCCAGTGGTGTTCCTTACCGTAACCCGCAAACTCCTTAACACTCTTGTCCCAGATGTAAGGATACTCTTCGACCCTCTGCCAAACTCGTGCACCAGATAACCTACGGGGTGGAGGTTCGTTAACAACCTTGTTCTTCTTAAAAGCGGTTTTGTTCCTCCTAAACGGGTGATCCAACGGTAGAAACTTTCTATGACAGTCAAAGAAACTTGTCTTGCCACTAACAGGGAGTGATTCCCCCCCGGTATGTTCCATGCATACAGGGCAAGCAAGCTTCCCAGACGTGGACCATCCAGAAAGCATACCATAGGCCGGGAAGTCGTTAATAGTCCACATCAAAACAGCACGCATCATAAAGTTGTTCTTCAAAGACACATCGTATGTCATTACCCCGACATCCCATAACTGTGATAACTCTTCAACCAACGGTTGCAAAAACACGTCTATGTTCGCCTTTGGATTTTTGGGTCCTGGAACCAGTATAGATAGAAACATGACCTCCCTCTTCATACACATATCAGGCGGCAGATTGTATGGGGTCAGGATGACTGGCCAACAAGAGTAAGCCCTTTCGTATTGACCGAAAGGGTTAAACCCATCAGTACATAAGCCAAGTCTTACATTTCGCGGCTCGGCAGAAAAGTCCGGATATAGCTCATCCAAACACTTCCATGCTTTCCCGTCGGAAGGATGGCAAAGAAACCCCTCTTGTGTCCGGTTCAGAGCATGCCAACGCATGTGTTTTGCCATGGACAATGAGGCATACAGGCGTTGAAGACGCGGTGTTATAGGGAAGTACCACATTTTCTTCCTGGCCGTCCGGGTTACCTTCCCTCTCCTTTTAACGGTCTTGTAGCGTTCCTTGTAACATCCCCGTTTTAAAATTAAATGTTGAATGAAGAATAAACCATTAAGACTTGATTCCAACCAGAAAATAACTGTTAATTGTATTTAACTAAGTAGATTTAAGCCACTAAAATATGAAAATGGTGATGGTCAGGGGATGGAGTGGAGTGCACGTGGCTGCTGCAGCACACACTCTCCCATCCCACTCTTCTCTTGTTCATGCGCATGTACATATATATATATATATATCATGAGCCTTTAGTGAGGAACACACTTACTCTTTCTTCAGACTCTCTCCTCCGTCACTTCATCCTCTACTTCCTCTCTTCGTCTCCATTTTTCTTCTTCTTCCATCTTACTCTTCGCTCCTGGAGATCTTGATTCCAGTACTGAAGAACGAACCACACTTCATCCCAGAATCAGGCGCAGAATACGACAAAGCCAAGGAAGACCGGACGAACCAGGAGAAGGACATCG
The DNA here is from genome assembly GCA_037962975.1 of Clitoria ternatea. Taxonomy (NCBI): domain Eukaryota; kingdom Viridiplantae; phylum Streptophyta; class Magnoliopsida; order Fabales; family Fabaceae; genus Clitoria; species Clitoria ternatea. The sequence goes on from CM075670.1 coordinate 148,455,998, forward strand.
GACCCAACAACAAGAACGAAAAAGGTTTCTGAGGATTCTTCTAAAGGTAGGGGGCGCTTGCATGTCGAATGCATGGTCTAAGAACGGTACCGGATGAATGCATTGCTGAATGCGAGTGTGTGTGTGTGCATGTTTTTATAATCATTAGAACTGATGCTGTGCATGTGTGCATGTATTCACAATTACTAAAACTGATGCATGATTTGAGATTCTGATAGTGATCTTCGTGGCTATGGCGTAGTCTGCTCGTGGATGATAATGATGGATCTATTTTGTTGTCACTATGAAAAGTATGTATGTGCATGTTCTTAATTGGATTGCTCAATGTTGTTAGTTTGATGACCGATTGTAACATGCGCTGGTGTGATTGACTGAATGATGACGAGTAGTGGAGGATATTCGTTCTTACTTAATGACTACGGTAATGTGTTCATGGCGCGATGATGTGTAATAATGAATGTGTTAGTTGCATGAGTAAGAGTGGGGTGACCCATGGAAGGTCAAGAACCCCAAGGGAAATGACTTCCAGTTACCAACCCTGGCTAGATCCCAATAGGGCTCGTGGTAGCCGTTGGAGCTAGAGAAGTGAGTCTCGAGACGCCGTGGGGAGGCCGGTGCCACCTGGTAAGAGCTGAGGGACGAGGGGCCAAAAGAAAAGGGGGCCGTAACTGAGAGTCTTTTCCCGAGTCGGATCCGCAGGCATGCATATAGAAATAAGGCTGATTGTGGTGATGTATAAATCTATGTATGTGCAAGTGTATGATTTTGAATGCATGATTATATATTTGGATGTGGAATAAACTCGGTGAATTATGTGTGTCATGAACATTGTTGAATTGTATGATTTTGGTTACTTGAGAAAGGTTGAGGTATAGCAGGAGCGTGTACTGACGCTGATACCGAGTCTGTGAGTATCATTTTACATGTAAAAGCTCACCCTTGCAGTGGCCATTTTCAGTGAATGTCTCTCGTGAGGAGGATCAGAGGCAGAGCTGGAATGCTGGGCGGAGTGCTGATGCATTTCGAAGGTTTAATTAAGGCGTTGTTAGATGAAGCCCGGACTGGTTCATACCGGATGTTAATGTTTTGTGATGAATAGAACTTTATGAACAAGTAGAAGTCTGATTTTGCATTGTAAATAGTAATATACGCTTTTATGTATATATATGGATGTATGGTTTTGTGTGTGTGATGCTATGTGCTGCCTTGTTTTATAAGTGAGCTTTAATAGATACGCAGGGACGGTATGACTTGAGCAGGATATAGCCCAGTCAGAGTAAATTGAGAATTGTTTTAGGAAAACTTATGTCGGATACGTTGGGCGGAGTCGTATCCCGCCCGAAGTGTGGGAGCAATTCGCCCAAGCGCGAGGACTCACACTGAAGCGAGTAATTACCAGAGCGAGATATCGACCATTATCCTTTCCTATCCGTTGTGATACTAACGCAATCCGGACCCCGGTGTTGAACCCCGGATTTGGGCGTTATGGCTAAGTCCGCCCAGGCGTTGTCATAATTAGTTGAGCTGGGTGGAACAGGTTCAGATCCCTCCTTTCTCCGCAACCTACTAACGTATGTGTACCCTGTAACTTCTTATTTTTCTGAGTGAAAGGCGAGTGTGAGGATTTACTTAGTGAACCCTTGTCCATACCCGATGGAGGAAATTACCTTGTAGTTGTGTTAAGGAGGCGTTATGTAGATTTCGTTTCGGCGGCGTCATACCTCGCCCAAGTAACTAGGACAGCCCGCCCAAGATAAATATACCCCGCCTTGCCAAGTAGGATGATTCTAACTTCGCCTTTCCACCAAACGCTATGCGTGTGAATGTATTAACGTATTTCCCTTATCTATTCCTCCTGTTGAGTGACCAGTATTTCTCGAAGGGAAGCCTCAGTGCGAAATTTCTTCTATCCGCTGCTGTATTACCATACTCCGCCTGGACGGTGTAAGACCCCGTCTAAGCGAATGAACGGTGTAGTGTAATCCGCCCTAGTGTTAGTACGTTACGATAAACCCATCGAGCCGGCCCCAGTTTTTAGCTTCCCTGTAGGTTGCTTTATGCGCGTGAATGTTCTTAGTTTTCCCCATTGCCTGCTCCCTTCTACATCAAATGTTACGTGACTGTTTTTGTGCAAAATTTTCTCATGTTTGGGGATTTATTAATTGCAAATAATTAGGGTGTTACATTTTGGTATCAGAGCGGACCGAAAAGTCCAAGGCCAAAGTATGCTTACCAAGTGTAAGCGGTGGTGTTTGTGTCTTTTTGATTGAATGGTTGAAATTGTTCTGATGCTGGTTGACCTGATTGATGATTGTCTTGAAGACAAGGGGTTGTTTTCCCCTGGTCCGATTGTGTGTATGACTTAGGCGAATAACATAATGTGCTAAGTTATTAATTGTTGGGCTAATAACTAGATCGGTAGTAAGTGGCTCCGTATACTTATCCTTAAATGTCAATTTCAGGATAAGGAATGGCGCATCGTCAAAGTATGGAGGCTATAGCCACAGCATTCCAACGCTTTGCTGATGTGTTTGAAAGGCAAGGCCAAACTCAACCTGAGGATGGCCATGTGCTGGACCGCTTCCTGAAGAGGAAGCCGAGTGAATTCTTAGGAGGACGGAACCCTGAGGCGGCGTTCAAGTGGACTCAGGAATTAGAGAGAATTTTTAGGGGTCTTCGCTGTACCGAAGCCCAGAAGGTGGAATGCGCAGTGTATATGCTGCGAGATGAAGCGGAGAATTGGTGGAAGATAGCTAGGAGCCAATTCCCCGAAGATGACAATCACCTGACGTGGAACGATTTCAAGGCCTGCTTCCTAGACAAATACTTTCCCGACACAGTGAGGAGTCGAAAAGAGCTGGAGTTTATGGAGTTAAAACAGGGCTCCATGACTGTGGAAGAATACGCGACCAGATTTGAAGAATTGTGCCTATTCTATCAGCCCTTCCAGCAGCCGGGAACGGAGCACTCCAAGTGTCTTAAGTTTGAGAACGGACTGAGATCAGATATCAAGAGGGCCTGCAGATACCATGAAATCCGGAGTTTCCCTGCCTTAGTGAACAAGTGTAGAATATTCGAAGAGGATGACAGGGCCCATTCGGGCCAGTGCAGCAGAGCTAACCAGCACCTGAGGCCTCAGCAATCACGTTTCAAGAGGCCAGGGAACGTGAGGAGGAATGAACCCTTCACCAGATATCAGAACCATAATGACCGAGGGAGACAGATGAGTGGGCGACCAAGGTATGGCGGATGCTTTAAATGTGGCGGTGATCATTTTGCTAAGGAATGCAATGATACCAATGTTAAATGCTACCACTGCGGAGAGAAGGGACACGTTCGCCCGGACTGCCCCCAACTCCGCCAGGCAACCACCAATATGCGTCAAGGAGGATTTCAAGATCGAACCAGAGTGAATGATAACCAACGACATGGTGGCAGAGGCAACGGAACCAGAGGAAGTATGATGCATGCCCCGAACAGTCGAGAGAGGAACACCGGCCCAACAGCGACAGGAAGGATCTACACCATCAATGCAGAGGATGTTGCACCAGCAAGCGATCTAGTACAATGTAAGTGCTCACTTGGAATGAACACGCTTAATGTTGTTTTCGATTCGGGGGCAACCCATTCTTTTATAGCTGATGAGTGCGTGAAACGGTTGAAGCTACCAACTGTGTCTATGAACCGGACTTTAGAGGTGGCCAGCCCCACTGGCCCTAGTGTGTTCACATCGTCAATATGTAAAAATGTAGCATTTGAGTTGTGTGATCGGAGTTTCACCTTCGATCTGATTTGCATGCCCTTAAAGGGTCTTGATATTGTGCTTGGAATAGATTGGCTTTCAGCCAATAAGGTATTAGTAGATTGTAGAAACCGAGAGATAGTTTTCCCAAAACAACCCACCGAAGATGGCGCGGCACAAGGTATAACCCAACTATTTATGATGCTTTGTCTAACCAAAGATGAGAATGAGCCCTTAGTGAACGAAATTCCCGTTGTCTGCGAATTCCCAGAAGTGTTCCCAGAGGACGTCCCGAGTATACCTCCCCATAGAGAAGTTGAATTCTCTATAGACTTGATCCCTGGAGCCGAACCGGTCTCCAGTGCACCCTACAGAATGTCCTCAACTGAATTGGTAGAGTTGAAGAAACAAGTGGATGAGTTACTTGAGAAGCAGTTCATTAGACCAAGCGTGTCACCATGGGGCGCACCTGTGCTACTTGTTAAGAAGAAGGATGGCAGCATGAGACTTTGTATAGATTATCGACAGCTTAACAAACTCACAATCAAGAATCGATACCCACTGCCTAGAATTGATGATTTAATTGACCAGCTGCGTGGAGCCTCAGTCTTCTCAAAAATCGACTTACGATCGGGATATCACCAAATCCGAGTGAAGGACTCGGACATTCCTAAAACTGCCTTTAGGACTAGGTATGGTCACTATGAGTATGTAGTGATGCCGTTCGGTGTGACAAACGCCCCTGCTGTTTTCATGAATTACATGAACAGCATATTCCATTCCTTCTTAGATCGGTTTGTTGTTGTCTTCATCGATGATATTCTAGTTTATTCTAAGTCATCTGAGGAGCATGAAGGACATCTCAGGACGGTACTCCAAGTGTTGAAGGAGAAGCAATTGTTTGCAAAGCTTTCAAAGTGCGAATTTTGGATGGATGAGATCCACTTCCTCGGGCATGTGATCTCCAAGCGAGGCGTCTCGGTGGATCCTGCGAAGGTAGCTGCTGTAATAGCGTGGGAGAGGCCCAGATCGATCTCGGAAATAAGGAGTTTTATGGGCTTGGCAGGTTATTATAGAAGGTTCATCGAAGGTTTTTCTAAGTTGGCATTACCTCTGACTAAATTGACTCGAAAGAATGTTCCTTTTGTGTGGAGTCCGGAGTGTGAGGGCAGCTTCCAAGAGCTGAAGAATAAGTTGACAACTGCTCCGGTGTTGGCATTACCTGAGTTACGAGAAAGCTTCGTGGTCTATTGTGACGCGTCCGGACTCGGATTAGGATGTGTACTCATGCAGAAGGATCGAGTGATAGCATATGCCTCTCGACAATTGAGACCTCACGAACAACATTATCCGACCCATGACCTGGAGTTGGCAGCAGTAGTTTTTGCATTGAAAATCTGGAGGCATTACTTGTACGGATCCAAATTTGAAGTGTACAGCGATCATAAGAGCCTTAAATACCTATTCGACCAAAAGGAGCTGAACATGAGGCAGAGAAGATGGATTGAGTTTTTGAAGGACTATGATTTCGAGTTGAAATACCACCCAGGTAAGGCAAATGTCGTAGCAGACGCATTGAGTCGAAAATCCCTCCACATAGCAGCCATGATGGCAAAAGAAGTTGAGTTGTTGGAGCGGTTCCGAGACATGAACTTGCATGTTGATGCCCCTTCCTCTCAGAAGATGACAATCGGTACGTTGAGGATTGCCAACGAATTCTTAAAATCCGTGTACGAACAGCAGCAGGCGGACTCTTACCTAGCTGAAATGAAGGAAATTCAGGCTAGAGGGAAGGATTTATCCTTGGCAGAAGGGTCAGATGGGATCTTCCGGGTGAGGAACAGAATATACATACCAAGTGAAGGAAAATTGAGAAGAATGGTGCTTGATGAAGCCCACAAAAGCCTACTCAGCATTCACCCAGGAACCACGAGGATGTACCACGACTTGAGGAGACAGTTTTGGTGGCCCGGACTAAAGAAGGATGTGGCGGAGTACGTGGCCCGGTGTATCACTTGTCAGAAATCAAAGGTAGAGCACCAAAAACCGTACGGTGCAATGCAGCCTCTAGAAATCCCCGTGTGGAAATGGGACTCAATTGCGATGGATTTTATCATGGGATTACCCAAAAACCGAGCGGGCCATGATGCCATTTGGGTCATTGTTGACAGATTGACGAAGAGTGCACACTTCTTACCTGTACATATGAAGTACCCATTGCATAAATTGGCTCGAATCTACATTCAAGAAGTTATTCGACTGCATGGCATACCTACTTCCATCGTCTCAGATAGGGACCCTAGATTTACGTCCAGGTTTTGGACCAGCATGCATCAAGAACTGGGGACGAAGCTTTGGCTTAGTTCTGCCTACCACCCCCAATCGGATGGACAATCCGAGCGAACGATTCAGAGTCTAGAAGACTTATTGAGAGCGTGTGTGTTAGAGTACGGTGGGGACTGGGAGCAATACCTTCCCTTGATCGAGTTTACGTACAACAACAGCCATCATCACAGCATTGGCATGGCACCTTACGAGGCATTATATGGGCGTAGATGCCGTACCCCACTCTGTTGGTCGGAAGCGGGTGAAAGTCTATTACTGGGACCAGACATCGTGAAGCAAACCACAGAACAGATCCGGGTAATAAGGGAGAAGATGAAAGCATCACAAGTCAGGCAGAAGAGCTACCATGACAAACGCATCAAGCCAGTGGAATTTCAAGTCGGAGATCGAGTGTTTCTGAGAACCTCTCCGAGTAAAGGAGTTGGACGAGCCTTAAAAAGTGGGAAGTTAAGCCCTCGCTACATCGGACCTTATGAAGTAGTAGAACGGATTGGCCCCGTGGCATACCGCCTCGCGTTACCAACTCACTTGTCCCGATTACACAACGTTTTTCATGTGTCTCAGCTAAGGAAATATTTGCATGACCCCAGTCACATGATGCCAGACGACGAGGTAGAGATCAAGGAAGACCTAACCACTGTGGCTACACCGGTTGGAATCGTGGATCAATCGGTAAAGCGCTTAAGAAACAAGAACGTAAGGCTGGTTAAGGTGGAGTGGCAGCAAGGCAAGATCACCTCCTGCACGTGGGAACGCGAAGACGCCATGCGACAGCAGTACCCCGAATTGTTTACCTACGTAAGTACCGACTGAATTTCGGGGACGAAATTCTTTTTCAGTGGGGGAGAACTGTAACATCCCCGTTTTAAAATTAAATGTTGAATGAAGAATAAACCATTAAGACTTGATTCCAACCAGAAAATAACTGTTAATTGTATTTAACTAAGTAGATTTAAGCCACTAAAATATGAAAATGGTGATGGTCAGGGGATGGAGTGGAGTGCACGTGGCTGCTGCAGCACACACTCTCCCATCCCACTCTTCTCTTGTTCATGCGCATGTACATATATATATATATATATCGTGAGCCTTTAGTGAGGAACACACTTACTCTTTCTTCAGACTCTCTCCTCCGTCACTTCATCCTCTACTTCCTCTCTTCGTCTCCATTTTTCTTCTTCTTCCATCTTACTCTTCGCTCCTGGAGATCTTGATTCCAGTACTGAAGAACGAACCACACTTCATCCCAGAATCAGGCGCAGAATACGACAAAGCCAAGGAAGACCGGACGAACCAGGAGAAGGACATCGGACCCAACAACAAGAACGAAAAAGGTTTCTGAGGATTCTTCTAAAGGTAGGGGGCGCTTGCATGTCGAATGCATGGTCTAAGAACGGTACCGGATGAATGCATTGCTGAATGCGAGTGTGTGTGTGTGCATGTTTTTATAATCATTAGAACTGATGCTGTGCATGTGTGCATGTATTCACAATTACTAAAACTGATGCATGATTTGAGATTCTGATAGTGATCTTCGTGGCTATGGCGTAGTCTGCTCATGGATGATAATGATGGATCTATTTTGTTGTCACTATGAAAAGTATGTATGTGCATGTTCTTAATTGGATTGCTCAATGTTGTTAGTTTGATGACCGATTGTAACATGCGCTGGTGTGATTGACTGAATGATGACGAGTAGTGGAGGATATTCGTTCTTACTTAATGACTACGGTAATGTGTTCATGGCGCGATGATGTGTAATAATGAATGTGTTAGTTGCATGAGTAAGAGTGGGGTGACCCATGGAAGGTCAAGAACCCCAAGGGAAATGACTTCCAGTTACCAACCCTGGCTAGATCCCAATAGGGCTCGTGGTAGCCGTTGGAGCTAGAGAAGTGAGTCTCGAGACGCCGTGGGGAGGCCGGTGCCACCTGGTAAGAGCTGAGGGACGAGGGGCCAAAAGAAAAGGGGGCCGTAACTGAGAGTCTTTTCCCGAGTCGGATCCGCAGGCATGCATATAGAAATAAGGCTGATTGTGGTGATGTATAAATCTATGTATGTGCAAGTGTATGATTTTGAATGCATGATTATATATTTGGATGTGGAATAAACTCGGTGAATTATGTGTGTGATGAACATTGTTGAATTGTATGATTTTGGTTACTTGAGAAAGGTTGAGGTATAGCAGGAGCGTGTACTGACGCTGATACCGAGTCTGTGAGTATCATTTTACATGTAAAAGCTCACCCCTGCAGTGGCCATTTTCAGTGAATGTCTCTCGTGAGGAGGATCAGAGGCAGAGCTGGAATGCTGGGCGGAGTGCTGATGCATTTCGAAGGTTTAATTAAGGCGTTGTTAGATGAAGCCCGGACTGGTTCATACCGGATGTTAATGTTTTGTGATGAATAGAACTTTATGAACAAGTAGAAGTCTGATTTTGCATTGTAAATAGTAATATACGCTTTTATGTATATATATGGATGTATGGTTTTGTGTGTGTGATGCTATGTGCTGCCTTGTTTTATAAGTGAGCTTTAATAGATACGCAGGGACGGTATGACTTGAGCAGGATATAGCCCAGTCAGAGTAAATTGAGAATTGTTTTAGGAAAACTTATGTCGGATACGTTGGGCGGAGTCGTATCCCGCCCGAAGTGTGGGAGCAATTCGCCCAAGCGCGAGGACTCACACTGAAGCGAGTAATTACCAGAGCGAGATATCGACCATTATCCTTTCCTATCCGTTGTGATACTAACGCAATCCGGACCCCGGTGTTGAACCCCGGATTTGGGCGTTATGGCTAAGTCCGCCCAGGCGTTGTCATAATTAGTTGAGCTGGGTGGAACAGGTTCAGATCCCTCCTTTCTCCGCAACCTACTAACGTATGTGTACCCTGTAACTTCTCATTTTTCTGAGTGAAAGGCGAGTGTGAGGATTTACTTAGTGAACCCTTGTCCATACCCGATGGAGGAAATTACCTTGTAGTTGTGTTAAGGAGGCGTTATGTAGATTTCGTTTCGGCGGCGTCATACCTCGCCCAAGTAACTAGGACAGCCCGCCCAAGATAAATATACCCCGCCTTGCCAAGTAGGATGATTCTAACTTCGCCTTTCCACCAAACGCTATGCGTGTGAATGTATTAACGTATTTCCCTTATCTATTCCTCCTGTTGAGTGACCAGTATTTCTCGAAGGGAAGCCTCAGTGCGAAATTTCTTCTATCCGCTGCTGTATTACCATACTCCGCCTGGACGGTGTAAGACCCCGTCTAAGCGAATGAACGGTGTAGTGTAATCCGCCCTAGTGTTAGTACGTTACGATAAACCCATCGAGCCGGCCCCAGTTTTTAGCTTCCCTGTAGGTTGCTTTATGCGCGTGAATGTTCTTAGTTTTCCCCATTGCCTGCTCCCTTCTACATCAAATGTTACGTGACTGTTTTTGTGCAAAATTTTCTCATGTTTGGGGATTTATTAATTGCAAATAATTAGGGTGTTACATTCCTCATTACAATGCAGACATTTTGTGACACTCTCGTCTGCAAACTCATTTCTGAACAGCATACATCCACCAACACAACACTCTATCTTCACACAACCCAACCCCAAGTTTGCCACTTGTTTCTTAGCACGGTACAGGTTTGCTGGCATTCTGTGATTACTAGGCATGGTGGAACCCATCAGATTGACCATCCTATCAAAACAACCTCCAGAAAGATTATAATCTGCCTTTAGGCTTAAAGCAGCTAGGGAGGCAGACAACTCAGTGTGACTGTTGCACCCGTCCCACAATGGAGTCTGAGCCGCTGCCAACAAATCATAAAATCTCTTCACCTCCGGATTAGGATCCTCCTCTACATTGTCAGAGTCTCCATGACCTGCTTGGTCATTATGTTCCAGCATACGCCCGGTGGAGGGTCCAACATGATCCATCACCATTTGTTCTATGTTGTTGTACGTATCCCTGTTTCCTCCAACCTCGTAGTAAGACTGTTGCACGGTTACGTCTGATGGTCTAAGCGGTAACTGCTCACCATGGTTGTACCAGCAGTGGTATGTTTCCATGAACCCTTTCTCAGTTAGGTGGCACATGACATCATCCGCGTATTCAAAACTCATGCATTTGCACCTTGAGCACGGGCAACGAATCTTCTGAGTCACTTCAAATCCAGGCGTGTTTGCCGTAGCGAACGGAATGAACTCCAATAGCCCCATCATAAAGTCCTCAGTCACTCGCCGATTGCCATCTAGTCGGTTGTACATCCATCGCCGATTTGCCGGTACCTCCATTTACAATATCTAACAAGCACGATTTCTGTTACTTTAAATTATTGTAATTTTATTTCACTAACGGTTGTGAATCACTCTCTATCTCTTTGATGTTGCAAATAGGTGTGGCCCTATCCCATTCGGGATGAATATGCAACCATCTGTAACCCATCGATGTTGTATGTGGTCTATCTTGTGTCGTTGATGTTCATATGAAATTTCGGCAGCATTTCGCATTAGTCCCCGAGTACACAGAGATACGTACGGTATGAAACACCACACGCAGACATGCACCCTGGGGACAATACGAAACACCATAACCGAAATTTCATATGAACATTCAACGTCTTAAGATAGACTATATACAACATTGATGGGTTACGCCCTACTGGTTACAAATTCATACCAAACTGTCCAACTGGGACAATTCAAGATCCAACACAACACGGTACATTTGCCGGTTGTTTTGAAACTTGAACGGGAATCTAATGGGTACACACACGACTAAAAGCTACATTATTAAACCAAACGTTTCATTTTTTAAGTTTCCTAAGAAAGGGAGCCTGTCAAAATTTTGGCAAAGTCTCCCCTGTAAACTGGACATTTCCCAAATTTATGAACGACCTGTTACATACAGAAAACTTTCCAGAAATGATAAATATACATACCATACGTATTGTATATGATATTCAGAGTTATGAACACAATCGAGAGACAAGGTTATCAGTACATAAAACCAAAGCCTAATGAGCTCTGCTCTCCACTAACAAACAACATTACACATGCATAAAGAATCATGTTATCAGCACACAAAACCAATGCCTAATGAGCTCTGCTCTCCACTAACACACAACATTACACATGCATAAACAATCATGTTATCAGCACACAAAACCAATGCCTAATGAGCTCTGCTCTCCACTAACAAACAACATTACACATGCATAAAACTCATTATAAACACATCAAAACCAGTTCCTAATCTCTCTACTAACAAACAACAATTGACATGCATACATATATCGAGAAAGTCAGCGTTAGGGGATTACCTAGCGAAAAAAGTCGGTGATGAATACGGAGCTGAAGAGAGACGATCAGAGACCACGCGTGATCTGTGTTACTCTGTATGACAAACCAAGAAGTCGTTAGAAAGTTACAAGTACCAAGGAAAGTAAACAAAGAGAGAGACGCAAAGCAAATAATAGATTACACAGCCACGACTTCTTAGTGATCTAGACACTTGGGATCCACGTGAGAATGAGTCCATGAGAGGGGCAACAGAGACTACATTTGCATTATTAAACATTCTAAACGTTATTTACTCTAAAACAGTTTATAGCTTTATAAATAAATCGACTGGGAGATGTGATAACTATCAGTTAAGAGCCTCATATACAAGCATTTACTCTAAAACAGTTTATAGCATTCACTCTATGCAGTTAAATAACATATGATGCACATCAGGCAAAGTAGCAGGCACGTGACGTTTCAGTTTGCTAAGTTTTAAATGTCCAAAGAGAGCAGACTAGCCGCAGAGTTTGGTTACAGTTTCCCAATCAGAGATCCATGGATCACATCCATATACCCAATTCCAAGTCCCCATTTACTTAGCAAAAATAACTTCATAATGAAAAGGAACTTAAGCAACTTCTATTATCGACTTACACTGGAATTCGACTCATGTTTTGCTTGATTTACCATTCAAACTCCGCTGGCAGCCATTGAATAGTGTTTGAAATGAGAAAGTGTATTGGAAAAAGTGTATTTGATTCAAGATTAAGACATAAATGGAGAGCATATGAATATTGATCTCATGCAAAGAACCAAACCTTCGGATCCAGGTACTGGAGTTTTATTTTTATATCAACTCAACGATGACTCTGCTAAGGGGTTAGTAAATCAGAATTCTAGGAATAATTTTTCCTGAGTCACAAGGAGCAATAGATAGGGATACTGCTATAAATTTAGATTAATTAATCATAAAATTCTAATGTGGAACTGTAAAGGGGCTGTTGGAGGGGCTTTTCTTAGAAACTGTCAACAGTTTTTCAATATGCATAAGCCTAATATCCTAATATTAGTTGAAACTAGATGTGATCCTGCAAGGGTCCAAGGTAATCTGGATAAGATGATGGGTTTTAATTTCAACTTCTTCTCTGAAACCAGAGGTTATGCTGGGGGTATAATTCTTGCCTGGAGGGATGCGGGTTTAAAAATTGATCTTGTTTTATCTAAACTTCAATTCATTCATGTGAAAGTTTCTTTTGCTTTGGGAAGAGATTGGTTTTCAACTGTTGTGTATGCAAGTTCTATAGATGCTTTCAAAACTAAATTATGGGATGATATGTATGATCTAGCTAAAGTTAATAAGGAAGATTGGTTTGTCATTTAGGACTTTAATGAGATCAGTTCCCAACCTGAACAACAAGGAGGTGCCCCTGTTAATCAAAGAAAATGTGGCAATTTTTCAATTGGTGGAATAGAAGTGAACTTGTAGATCTTGGCTTTATTGGCTCTAGACTTACATTGAAATGACCTATATATAGAAGTGGAGACAGAATTTTCCAAAGGCTTGACAAAGCCTTTGGTAACAGTTCTTGGAGGGTTAGATTCCCTAAATCTATAATTAAGATTCTGCCATGACTTTCTTTTTCTGACTATAATCCCATTTTAGCTCAGCTTTGGCCAAATTCTAGGGCTAATAGGGGTAAGGTTTTTAGATTTTATAATGCTTGACTCACTAATCCTAATATTGATAATGTGTTTAAACAAAATTGGTATCAGAATATATCTTTGCCTTTAAATTTTGCAGCAAAGCTTGAAGGTATGGGAGAAAGAGGCTTTTGGTTAGATAGGTAAGAAAAAAAGATTGACGGCTAGAATTGGTGGAGTCTAGAGGAAATTAGAATACGGGAAGTTTACTAATCCTTTTCTTTTAAAGCTGGAAAAATCACTACAATGAGAATTAGATCTTGTTTTATATCAAGAAAAGTTAAGTTGACATAAAAAGTCTAGGGAACTATGGGGCCTAAATGTCCTTAATCATGTAGGATAATGTTGTGGTAAAAAAACACTACAACATTGTGATATTTAAGGCCTTTCTCCGTTACCCAAATTACAGCATATGTGATAAATACTATGACCCCAAAACTATAGGATCAATTGGCAAACTCTAGTCAATGTACAAGATGCTCTATAGATTTATATTGTAATGGGGCCTAAAATATTTGACACTAAAGCAATCAGGCTAACACATGTGAATTTTTAATAAAGAATGCTTTTGAAAGTGAGACCAACCATATACATAACTAGAAAGCATAAAAGCCTCCCTAGGGATACTGCTATAAATTTAGATTAATTAATCATAAAATTCTAATGTAAGGGGCTGTTGGAGGGGCTTTTCTTAGAAACTGCCAACAGTTTTTCAATATGCATAAGCCTAATATCCTAATATTAGTTGAAACTAGATGTGATCCTGCAAGGGTCCAAGGTAATCTGGATAATTGAAATATCTAACATGATTTATACATTTCTTAAGGACTAGGCAGTGAAAACTGATAGATTGTAATGATCTAATCTATATTCTGTACTCACTTTACTGGTATAATTATGAGCAGGGTCGGTTAAAATTTGAATGCAGAGAAGAGGTTGAATGTTTGGTGGTTTAGTTAATAAATGATATTTGATGAGGATGAGCTTTTCTTTTATGATTGCAGTGTGTCTGTCAAAAATTATCCACAAAACCGGATGCTGGGCTGGCGTAAAATTGTGGATGGAAAGGTATCTTATGGATTTGTGTTTTATTATTAAACCTCTGTTTAGCTTAGCGCACGTGATTGTAAGTTATACCCACTTTAATTCCTGAAATTTTAACTACTTACTTCTTAACTTTTAAGTAACTTTAATCAATTCTATTTTAATATATCAAGGGTTAATTTGAAGTTTTAAAAATTTAGGGACTAAAACACATGATTTATACAATTCTTAAGGACTAGGTTGAGATGTTATTCAAGCTGTTTTCGGTTACTAAACTTGGTATGTGTGAAGAAAATAAGGTAATTGGATTTTCGTTCATCTTCATAGATTGGACCATATGTCTGGAAAACATACAAGGAAGTTTATGATGAAGTTATGCATATTACTTCTGCTTTACGAGCATCTGGTGCAGAACCTGTAAGTGCTTGCAACCATATACATAACTAGAAAGCATAAAAGCCTCCCTAGGGATAGGTGGCGCTTTTAGGGGGGGGTATTGATAGATTCAAGAAGGTATACAGCAGAAAGAAAAGAGGGAAATCAGGAAATTAGTGAGTAACTAACTAATTTATGTTAGTTATGACAGCTGGCTTAATAATTGTATAAGTAGGAGCACAAGTCAGTGTTAGGAGGGGGGAGAACAATCTGAAACAGAAGTAGGGCTTGGGGAGAGTGAGGTCTCTCAAATTACCTCTGGTTACTAATCTTGTAATCTGACCTTCGATTCCTAATCTCTACCATATTGGTACTGCATTAGGGATTAGGTCCAGCAATAAAGATCATCATTACTATTCAGTTTATCAGTTGTTTCTATCAAGTGGTTACCAGTTTATATACTGGTAACTAGAGACTAAGAGAAACTTAACAAAATTTAGAAGGTTCTGTTTACAACAGAAAATGACCAAAACAAACTAATTCCAATTGAAACTGATAGTTCAACATAGCAGTGTACACTACCATTCCCCTTTGAATTCCAACTGGATTGGTGTGTGAGGTATGAGGCTCTGAACTGATCTGCTACATGCAACTTGTCTCTGAGGACTGTAAAATTGGCAGTACAAAGAGGCTTAGTGAGGATGCCAGCATATTGGTCCTGTGCGGGAACATGACACTCAATTTATTTTCTTGCTATCTTTTCTCTGACAAAGCAGATGTCCAACTCTGTGTGCTTTGTCATTGCATAAAGACTGAATTTTGAGCAGTAGAGATAACACTCATTGTCACAATAGATTTTTAGTGTCTGAACAAAGATTTGAAGTTCTCTTAGGGGAGACTGACGCCATACAACCTCAGCTGCTGTATTTGCAAGGCTGCTGTACTCAACTTCAGTACTGTACCTTGCCACTAGTTATTGCTTGTGTGACCACCAAGAAGTTGGATTAGAATCCAAAAACAGAGAGGATCCTGATGTAGATTTGAAACCCAATCAGCATTGTAAAAGGCTACAAGACTGAGGGATGCTGCTAAGAGCTGGTTTTAGATGCAAGCCATGAGAAAAAGTACCACTAACATAGTGCAGAATGCACTTCACAGCCTTCCAATGTTCCTCAAGTGGCTGAGATCTGAATTGATGCACTTTATTAACAGCAAAGTTGATATCCAATTGGGTTATGATTGCATACTACAGGGCACCAACAATGGACCTATAGATAAGAAGGGTTGTCAAAGTAATCAACTCCTTGCTTGCTTAGCTTTCTGCTGCTCACCCTAGGAATAGGAAGGCTCTTTACACCAATCATTTTGGCCGTTGATAGCAAATCAGAGACGTTCTTTGCTTGAGAAAGTAATTAGGAACCATCTTTGAGATGCTTGATTTCTATGCCAAGGAGATAATCAAGCGTGCCAAGATGTTTTAAGGCCAAAGCAGCGTCCAACCATCCATGATTCTATTAACAGCAGTGGGAGAATTTCCAGTGATATGATGTCATCAACATAGACTAGAACATAGATGCATGAGTTGGAGAGTGAAGGATAAAGAGTGAGCGATCACATCTGCTTCTAATGAAGCTGAATGAGAGAAGAGCATCCCCATGTTTCTCAAACCAGGCCATAGGAGTCTGTTTTTTAAGGCAATAAAGTGGCCTTATGAAGCTTGCATACCAGGAATTTATCGGGAGACTCAAATCCTAGTGGTTGAACCATGTATACATCTTAACTAAGGTACTAAATATAGGTTTTGTCCTTCCTAATAGTGTTTTTATCTTTTAAGCCTGGTATGGAACCTTATCCGTCAGGGACAGTTCTTAACAAGTACTTATACTATGTAGCATGTAGCTATGGTTTTCACTGATGTCTAGTTTATGGTGTTTGAGCTCTATAAATCCAATGCATGCTAAAAAGCATCAGATCTAAACACACTTGCGAGCGGGGTTCAACTAGTTAGCCACTTCAACGGGTAAATGGGAACAATGAATGCAGCTGCATTAACTTGTGTTGATCATCTATAAAATTAAAACAAACTAATGAATAACAACTTGCTTATGTCCTTTGTAGGACACTAGTCTCACCTGTTAGACCCGAATTTAGATCATCTCGTAACAAAGTTCTAATAGGATCTACCATTATTGACTTATGGTTCACTAAATCAATCTGATGTCTTTTTCTCATACTATGATACTCTATATTCACTGTCAACATTAGCAGATCCTAATCTGTTACACCCAAATATAGATGGACATAAAATGATATGCATGCCTGAAACTCGAAACAAATGCATAAGAAACTTATCAATAAAATGTGATTAAAGCTTTGAGAATGATATCGCTTCATTCTAACCCATTAACAGCCAGTGAATTTTTAAATAAAGACAGAGCTTAGCCTTTCAGGCAGTTCTTAGCTGTCCAGACTCTATTGGCTAACAAGGCAGGGATATTGCTGCAGTTACAATATTCATGTATAACATATTACTGCTGCATAGGCATACTTATATTATATTATGGTTGATCTCTTGCCTAATTCTATGATGTTTGGAAATGGTGCAATATCAAGGTTTGCTTTTTGCAATGAAGTTGGGATTCATGGAGAAATTGGCAAAGAGTGACTAGTTACTTACTTGTTACCGAGACTGCGGAGAAAATGGAGAAGGCGAGAGAGCAATGGCGAACGTGAGAAACGGAGAAAGAAGGGCGAGACTGCGCCGCCGCCACAGCAACGAACGGAAGGAGGGAGACCGGTCGACTTCCGTCGGAGAAAGGGAGGGGTGATCGGAGGGGTGAACGGAAACAGAGGAGAGGATTTGGGATTGTGAGTTAGGGCAAATTATCAGGGGAGAAGGCGGGCTCGGGTATTATTAGAATTTAGCGACGGTATTAGACCGTCGCTATCAACGTCACTTGAATAAAAAGTTTACGACGGCAAAACACTTCCGTCACTAGGCTCTTCCTATTAGCGACGGATAAACAAATCCGTCACTACTCTTGAAATATTACCGACGACGTTTGGATACGGTCGCTAAATTCCCAAGTTTAAACTAAACTAACGAAGGGAAGGTCAAAGACAGTAGTGACGGCAAAATACCTCCGTCACTAATTTCCAGAACACTAGCGACGGCTAGAATCTCCGTCACTACCCAAAACAGTAGCGATGGTATTGACCGTCGCTGTCTTTAAGTGCAACAAAAACACTTGGAGGGAATCCCAAAAAATGAAATGTTAGCGACGTCATAAACACCCGTCGCTACTCTGTGCTCATAGCGACGTCGTTGAGGACGTCACTGAAGCATTAGAGGTTATAGCGACCGTACAGTTACCGTCGCTACCGTTTGGCGCCATAACTACATTGGCGGGAAACCAAATATTTGGAGGGAAATAACTATAGCGACCGGGTCAGCGACGACGTGTGATATTGTGACGGAGGTAGCGACGGCCCCTTACCTATTTTAGCGACGGTAAGATATCGGTCGCAGATGTGGTCACTATGTTTCGTATTCCAGGTCGCTTTCACTTTGTGGTCGCTAACACGGTCGCTAATTAGCGACGGCATGCGGTGGTCGCTAATTGGTTGTAGCTATTAGCCATTTTTCTAGTAGTGAATAAGTGCCAGAAGAGGGTTGCTGAAATTATGAGTAAAATGAATGGTAAGTTTTTATGTTACATTATCTGCATGTAAGTTGTCCTTATTTTTAGGATGAAATGTACGTGGATAAGAGTGTTGCAACTTGCAAACGCTATTGCCAGATTACTAGTTTTGATTTGCTATAGAGAAATCTTTTCTTAGTAGGTTATGTTGATACCCAATAAGAGGTAAGAGAAAGGAAAAGCGTTATTGTCCTTTATTGATTGATTATTGGCACTTTGGAATAGGGTACACCATGTGTTTTGGCTGGAAGTCTGGGAAACACTTAATTTAATTGTAACTACTGTTATTTATTTAATGAACTTTTTACCAAACTACCAACAGGTAAATCTTCTCCTATTTTTGTTACCAAAACAAAATCTCATCTTGTTCTTTTAAAAGAATTTGGGAAATGTTGTTTAGTTTGTCTTATTATAATTGTGTGTTCTAATATGAGAAACCAACTCAACATTACTTACTACAATAGCTTCTATGTTTTGAAAATGATTTATGTTCAAACATACACTATATCTTAACACTGATTACTAAAATAGCTTCTCATGTTAGCTCTGATACAACAGACTACAGAATAAGAAGGATTGTGATGAAAACTGAAATTCTCTTTTACACAGAATCTATGACTATTAACTATACAATTTCACAAATTTAATTGACCAGTGTTTCACCACAAAAGAACAAAAAGTCAAAACAGAGATTAACCAGCCAGTGTTTTCACCACAAAAGAACAACAAGTCAAAACAGAGATTAAACAGAATTATTAAAATCCAAATTAAATACTCAGCAATGCAGACTATGATCAGTAACAAGAGGAATCAGAAACTGAGCTCGTTACCTGAGATGTTGTGCTTTCTTCGTGTTCAGGATCAGACACAACACGACAATAGTATCGTCTTCTTCCTCCTCAACTTTCAGTTCTTCGTCTTCTCAGGTTTGCATATATGGGCCCAAGAAAAACAAAGGTACACCATTATTTTCCAATCATTCAAAATACAAAACTAAACCCTAGCAAAACCCTAAACCCAGAGAACTAACCTGTCCACGAAGAGCGTAGCCACCGGTGAGGGAATGGGTGCCGACGAACTCGCACGGAGCAAGAGACACAGGGAGGGAGGGAGGGAACGACGGAGGAGAGACAGAGGAACGGAGGGAATGAGCAAGGGAAGGGAGGGAGGGAGGGAGGGAGGGTTTCGGGAAGGAACGCCGACGAACGATGGAGGAGAGGGCGGGAACGACGGAGGAGAGGGAGGGAACGACGGAGGGTGACGGATTTGGGGAGGGAGAGTTAGGGCAACTGATTTGGGGAGAGGAGCAGGTCGAGTATTACTAACATTTAGCGACGGAAAAACGTTCCGTCCCTAAACCCCTCAATGTTAGCGACGGCACCAAATATCCGTCACAATTCCCGAGTACTAGCGACGGCACACATATCCGTCACTAATATTAAACCTATTAGCGACGGTATCATCCACTCCGTCACTACTTTCCTTTTTAAAAAACAAAAGTATGGAGGGAAGACCATAAACCATAGCGACGACCAGATATACCGTCACTAAAATACTGAACCTTAGCGACGGTTGGCTGACACCGTCGCTACCTTCCATTATTAAAAGAAAAAATTTAGAGGGAATTAAAAAATCATTGCGACGGTTCAGTAATTCCATCACTAGTACAAACCATAGCGACGCATTAGTGCCGTCGCTATAGTTAGGGGAGAGTTAGCGACGGTATTGACCGTCGCTACTATTTGGCGCCAACAGAAAACCCTGGCGGGAAAAGGAAAACAAGGTGGAGCTACAAATAGTGACGCTGCTAGCGACGGCGTTTATAATAGGTAGCGACCGAGTCCTCTATCGGTCGCTAAATGGGTCGCTAACATCTTTTTGGTCCCTTTTCGTACAGAGCGGTCGCTAAGGTGGTCGCTAATTAGCGACGGTATGCTGTGGTCGCTAATTTGAGGTAGCTGTTCAGGGTTTTTTTAGTTGTGAAATAAAAAGAGAAAGAGAAGAAACAGAGAAAGTAAACGAAAAAGAAAGAAATGGAACGGAGAAGGTAACGAAAGAGAAAGAAAAGAAAGAAATTAAAGTACAAATGAAAGAGGATTTGATCTAAAAGTGATGCTGTCCTTTGGCTTCAGACTTCCCCCCTATTTATAGAGATCTTGGGCTTTAATAATCATGGGAACGACGGCTAGTGGGTCTTTTTTTATTATTTTTTCTTGTCAGCCGCCCCATAAGATCAACTTAGAAACAGCCTGGATGGTGACAATTATAGGGAACGGTGGCTAGTAGAATTTTTTATTATTTTCCCTTTTGTTTTGTTGTCAGCCGCCCCCTTATAAGTCAAGGATCCACTTGGATAGTGGAAATCCAAGTCAGCATGGGCAATCGGTGGAAGTATGGATTTGAGGGGATGGTGTTAAGTTGCTGGAAGGAGCTGGACGGTGTTGGTTTGAGGGGAGCTGGTGTTGTGGCTGTCAGGAGCTAGTTGGTATTAAGTTGCTGGACGGTGTTGGTAGGAGGCGGTGTGAGTGGACGAGCCGGTGTGTAATTGGATGGAGTCGGTGTTGTGGCTGTGAAGAGAGCTGGACGAGTAAAGCAACTCTGATTGAAACATTAAATCGGAATTGATTGAAAAGTGATTTACTCGGAACTGATTGAAGAGTGACTCGGAACCGATTGAAAAGTGATTCACTCGGCACAGGTTCATGCCCTCCTTCTTTCACATATGACCCACTCAAGATTGGGAAGTTTTCATTCAAATGATTCATTCGGCATCCTCTAAATGTTTCACTCGGCTATGTCTCTGGAATTGAACCACTCGGACACATTCATTCGGACACATTTACTCAGAAGTCCGACTTGCTTCTCACTTGGAATTGCCTCAATCGTTAATCAGCCTATTTGGTTGTATTCACTCGGGAGTTGGCTTTGCCTTTCACTCAGAAATTTGGAACTTGAGAGACTTTGGAATCTGGCTGATAGAAGCTCTTCCCAGGTCCGAGCTTTGCTTTGCTCGGAAATACAACTCTCTGCCCCCAACTCACTCAGAAGTGCCCCTCACATGAAACTCACTCGGAAGTGCCTTCCTTGGAGACATCTCACTTGGGCTTAGTTTGAAACTTGAGAGTCTGCCCGAAAGAGACTCATTCCTAGTCAGGCTCTTTTCCTTGCTTGATAAGACACTTTCTCCGAAACAAACTACTCGGAAAGGACCTGTTCTTTGCTTAAGAATGCCATCTTCTCCGAATGACACCACTCGGAGACCTCCTTATTCAGCAGGTGTTCATTCAGTGGCTTCTTCTACTCGGACAATAGTCTTTGAGACGGTCCACTCAGAGACAATTTTGCCCAAAAGAAGCAGTTGTTCCCCAAATCAGACCTGCTTCAATCAGTAATTCTTTCACTCAGACAATAGCTTTGGGCAGTCCCTTTTTCACTCAGATTAGTTGCAGTTAGGAAGGTTCCACTCGGATTTACCTCCAACCGGGACATATTCCTTCAAGGTCAGCCATTTTTCACTCAGAATGTCTTTGATAGGGGGAATCTTCCACTCGGATTTACCTCCAACCGGGAAGTATTCCACTCGGCAACGCTCCATTCTGAGTCATCCTACTCGGATTTGATCATTTTTGAGTCATCCTACTCGAATTTGATCATTCTGAGTCGGTTTTCAGTATAAAAAGAGAGTTCTTTTCACTTGAGCTTGTTCTTCTTGTTTCTTTATCATTTGATGGTCGTTTTTCTCTTGTTATTGACCCTTTATTACCTTAATTTCTGCAAAATAACATACCCAAGTAGAACATAGTGGAAAGAAAGCAAAAATCACAATAAATAAAGGAAATACAGTGCATAATGATTAAAATCCTAAGCAAACTAGATCTAATTTATTGTGTTATAAAGCACTTATCAGCAAGACACAAACTAATTCCTAAAATAATATCTTATAATATACTTCTAAAAGTATAAAAAATGGGAAATATGTACTAAAGAAATGTAGCCCAAAGAAGAGGCCTAAAGGAGGCCCAAACCATAAAAACAAGCCCATTACCCTTCTATGGAGCAAGAGAAAAGGGTAAGGGTCTTCAGGAGCTCCTCCTTGGGCTTGGGCCCAATCATGGTATCCATGGAAGAAGCCAAATGGTTTTGGACTGCTTCTTTAGCTCTCTTGGCCCTTGACCTAGTCATAGGATCCCTAAAACTATCCAAGGCAACCTCTAAAGATTGGGCAGGGTCTGTGGCTTCCTCCTGGGTGATGGCCATGTCATGAGAGAAAAATACTAGAGAGAAGATAAATGTAACAAGTTAGATATAGGTTATTTCACCGTTAACTATTATTTGGAGGAAAAAGTAAAAAATTAAACAATATTAAAATTTGTGTCATAAATAACAAATAAAAACTATGTAGTTATCTTTGTAATGTGTCACATTTGTTTAATAATAAACTAAAACTAAAATAGATAAAAAGATATTATATAATATTATATAAATATCAATTTCATACATATAAAAAATGAACATGAAATACTCCATTATCATCATTTCTCTCACTAGTACATTTAATTATTTAAGTACTTGTTTTCACCTCACTTCTTTACTATATGTAATGTAGTCAATTTTGTATAAGAGTACGAGTATCTTAATTTTTAAACTCTTCCAAGTTACCTATTCTCATGATTAATTTACACCTCTCTTGGTTCTTATGTCTAGCAAAACTATTTAATTTCAGGGTTCAATATGGAAAAAGAAGAATATTGAAGATACAAGGTTTAATTTTAGGCTTAACAACATACTTCTGAAGGGAGGTTCATGCTTGCCTCAATTGGAACCTGTTTGTCGCTTGTGTCATAAACCTTATAGATCTGATGTAATGTATATTTGTTGTGAAACATGCAAAAGTAAGTTTTTTTGTCCAGTTAATAAATAATTAATAATCACATTTTCAAGTGCTTACCCTTTTATCGAATTTTTGCATATTGGTTTTACAGATTGGTATCATGCTGAAGTTGTTGATCTCGAAGAGTCCAAAATTTTTTATGTACTGGGTTTCAAATGTTGCGAGTGACGCAGAATAAAGTCTCTTGTGTGATCGTGCTCTGATTTGATGTGCAAGAATAATCAGGGCAAGCAGTCACACCCACACACAAGGGCTTTAAAGAAAGAGCACTTAGCTGCAGATTCTAATTCTAATGCACTCTTTGGAATGAGAGCAGGTGAGCCTATTACTCTTCTATTTTTTGCGGAGGATGTGTCTAGACAAGGTAATGATTCTCTTGTGTTCTCCCTTTCAAATGTTGAGTTGACTACAAAACCTAAGTTAAATATAGATTTTGGAGGCAATATTGTTTCTTTATCAGCGCTTCAGAAATTACCTCTAAGAAGGAATGTCAATGGTGAGGGGAAATAATGGTTTTCTTGGAGGTAAACTACATGCTGATCTTTTGACACTCAATGAAATGGGTAAATTGTTTAACTCTGTAAAGGAATTATCATTTGTTGAATCTTTCTCTGCTAACAGTGATCTACCAAACAATTTTGAAGCTGTAAATTAAGAATATTTCATGGTGGAAAATCACGAAGTTGTCAGGGTCCTACTTGTCTGATTTATCTCATTGATGTAGTTATTTTCTTTTAAGTTTCTTATTCATGCATGTACTTGTGATTTTCATATATATATATATATATATATGTGTGTGTGTGTGTGATGCAAGACACAACTTTTTAATATGATCAATGATTTGCCAACAATATTTGAAGTTGTTACTGTAACAAAGAAACAAGTTAAGGAGAAGTCTTCAGTTTCAAACCACAGTGGCAGCAAGTTTAAGTCAAACTCTAAGGCGATAATAATATCTTTCCACTGCTATGAATTCCATGTAAAACATTTTTTTTCATACTTTTAACATTGTAACAGTGAAAAAGTCATGTTGATTTTTACGTGTTGTCTGTTTCAAGATATACAAGTCCTTTTCAAAATTAAGCATCCAAGATCATCAAGTTAAATAACTTAGCAGAGTTCAATCTATGTTTTAAAATATTATAAAGATTGGGTAAATGTTGAGAAAATGGTGAAAAAATTAAGAATGTATAATACACCATATATGGCAAATCTACATATCCATCTTCAGAAGATAAATCTAGTGTCATACTGGATGGGTATTACCTAATTATGTATGACACAGGTGGATGTTTAATATCATGTAATGGTATCCCAAAATATGACCCTGAGTGTGAATTATCAATAGTTATGGACCTATGGCTAGTGGCTTCCTTTTATATGTTAAATATTCAAATAATATTGGAAAAACATATTGAGTAAATGATCTATTTGGAGTTGTAACTACCACCCTCACATAAAATTTATTGCTTTTTTAAATTTTGTTCTCTTGATTGATTTAACTTTGTCAATTTCATATGAGACGTATTTTATCTATTGATTTTAATTATAGCAAATTCTTTGATTGATAGAGTTAAATAATGATATGTTTATCTTTTTTGTTATTTTAGTCTACTGATGCGGTAAGTGAGCCCACCACTCCATTGGATGCAAGAGGATCACCTGGTGCTAACAATGTTTAGGGTCTTTCAATTCGCAACACTTATTGTTTAGACTTGACAATAATTTATTTTTATTAGCTAGTGAACCATTATTGTTAATTTGTAATCGTTTATATTTTAATTTATAGAAAAATACGACAATCAAAGATGTTTGAACCATTATCGTTAATTTATAACAGTTTATATTCTAGTTTATTAAATTACAATAATTTATCATAAAAAATGCTTAAATATAATTAGCTATAAAAATAAAACTGGAAAACTCCTATGTAAAAACCTATTATCGAAAGATAGAAGAGGTTCAAATCCTCCACCGATAGATGAGGGTTAAATCTCATATACAAACCTCTTCTGTAAAAAAAAGCTCCTTTATTCAAGGACATTAAACCTCCATAAAAAAACTCTCCTAGTAGAGAAGGTTTAAAACCTCCAATAGAAAATCTCCATAGATAGATGATGGTTAAACCCCCATAAAAAAAACTTCTTCTAGTGAAGGAGGTTCAAAAGGTTCAAAAGCTCTTGTAAAAAACCTCCACAAATAGTGGAGGTTCAGTCCATGGTAACAGAGGTCACACAAAACCGCTACAAATTACCTTGTAGCCATGCTAACTGTGGCAGTTTTTAGAAACACCGCAAATCAATTTGAGGAGGTCAAAATCGCCAGAAATTGCCAAAAAAACCTCCGCAAATTACCTGTTTTCTTGTAGAGAATGAAGTTGAAGAAAGATAGGGAGGTTGGGTCTTC
Organism: Clitoria ternatea; assembly: GCA_037962975.1. NCBI lineage: Eukaryota > Viridiplantae > Streptophyta > Magnoliopsida > Fabales > Fabaceae > Clitoria > Clitoria ternatea. Next base: position 148,481,478 of record CM075670.1, read on the forward strand.
CTCTTCCTCTCCAAAACCTCTAAAACAAAAAAATAAAAAACAACAAAACCATAAAGATAAGGTTAAAGGGATTCTCACTCTTGATGATTCCATGAGGCATTCTTCTCTTCTTGCCTCCAAACTTCATATGAAAAGAGCCTTGCTCCTTCACCTACCCCTTTATATGCTTCATGATATATACACTTCTAGCACACTTTTGTGCTTTATGAGCCCCTTTTATTCTTTGCCAATTGAAGTGTTTTATTCTTTAGAGGTTTGCTTTCCAACCTCTCATAGTTACTATGGGATGGATGGATCTTTATGTGTACATAGTTAGTTTACTTAGGATTAATTATAGCATGTATAGAGTCACTATAGGATCTTTTAGGATAAAGATGTATCTATACTCATTTGAGTTGACCTTCCCAAGAGTTTTGTCTTTTCTTATTTTCCTTGTATCTAGAACGTTTATAGGTTTACCATTTTATTCATTACCTAACATTTTGTGTCTTCATCCTCATTGTACATATGATCATGTTGTTACTATTCATCTTCATAGGGGATTATATGGGGAGTTATTAGTATCATCTTTCCCTGCCATGCATGATCTAGTCCCTAGTTTAAATGTCATTACACATTATGATCCTCTTAGGGCGGTTCATTCTACTCTTTTGCATCATATGCCCTTCATTTCTTCTATTGTGCATGATTATTTCTCTACACCTCCTTTCATCCTTATTGAACATCATGTCATTCATACCATTTATAAGATGCATGAGGGATTCCATTGGTTACCTTGTCCCCTCTTAAAGGATTTTCTCTTTATGTTCCTTTATGCTATTTTTTCTTTTGTTCTCACAAAGGCAAGGTTAGTATTTGACCCTGGTGGCAAATTTCATGTCTTTCCTTCTTTTTCCTTTGTTTTCTTTTCCTTGTTAGCAACTTACTTTGTTTTACCTTCATCTTATAGATCTGTCACTACTTTAAGCATTGCCTTAAGGATTTTCTGGATTTAAGGACAAATCCTCTTAAAGAGGGGGAGAATGACACAGACCTTACTTAGGCCTTCTTTGGGCCTCTTATTGGACTTGGTTATCATTTATATATATATACATATATATATATATATATAATATTTTCATATTATTAGTTTTAGAAATATTTTAGGATTAGAAATTAGGACTTAGTTATGGGCCTTGCATGGCCATATTTTTCATTTTGGGATACTTTTGAGCCTTGTATAGGTGTTAGCTTGTTTAGGGCTCCTTTTAGGCCATGTATCTTTAGTTTTGGGGCCTTGGGTGAAGCTTTTTCAAGCCCACCCAAGCGAATTCTGAAAATTTAGTTTTCAAGGAGGTACAAATACCTTATTTCCTTTGTAATGCTACATAATTCACGTTTTAGTGAGATTTTAGAGTGAGATACTCCTCCTTCTCTCTAAAAAGTAGAAGCCTTAGCTCATTTCTTAGTTCTTATCCTTTGGCTTCCTCTCAAAGGTGGTGAAGAATCTTATACCTTATCTCTTAAGCCTTGAGAGTGGTGGATTCAAACCTCCACACTTATCTCTCCATATCTTCTTCACTTATCCTTAACTTCAACCTTTAGATTTAGGTTTTTCTTCACTAAAACTCTTCATTACTTCACCATATACATCATGACCTACACCATATCCATATGAATTTAGAATTTGTTCATCAAATTGAAGTCTCCTTGCCTTGGATCTAAAGAATAGAGAAGAGGAAGATCCATCTTCCTTAAGGAATTGAAGGAATTCCTACAATAATCAGAGTTCAACATCAGAAATAGAGATTATAGATCTTTTCATATCAAAAAATTCAGGACCGGAATCCTTCGATTCTAAGCTCGTATATGAAAGTTGGGTCCCAAACGCTGAAGGTGTTCAGGCCGGATTTGGGGGTTCAATTCAAATTAACCTTTTCTTCAAGAAACGGGGTCAATAAGGCCTAAATTAGGATTCGACCTCTTTAGGAAAAGTTCCTAAATCATGGAAATGAGTCACCAGGGATTAACCATGCTATGGTGTGTAAATCTTGAGCCATTAACTTGATGCATAACTCTTGGAGGATTTATATTCTTTTGGCAAGCACACCAATCGTTAAATTTGTAATAGATTTGATCTTCCCATAGGGATTGAAGTAATTACCACAATCTTGGACTAGCACAAGCTGAACCAAAACACAAGAATATAGAATTCAATATGTCTTTCTTGTTTTATAATTTCTATGTTTTTGGATTTTCAGAAACAATAGAAGAGATAAAGTGTGGTTAATGGAACATAGGTTAGGATTACTTCAGCTTACGACTTCATCAAGAAACATGAAATTGAGGTTCAATCAAGCTCCAGATACAAAAGGAAAATTCACAGATGGTTAATCCTTAATTCCTTAGGTGATTACCACTAATTCGTAAGCATTAAACCCTAATCCCTTAGGTGCTCAATGACAGAGAAATCTAATGCGAAATTAGGGATCACGCTGCAAGCGCTACTTACTTTTCGCTCAAGCGCATAACACGCCCAGGCCACGCTTAGGTCATACTTAAACGTCACTTTGTTCTCGCTTAAGCGTGAAGCTCGCGCTCAAGCGTGAAGGGAGCCTGATTCTTATTCTAGCTACTGGACCCACGCGTAGGTACGCTGGGATTTGAGTATATGTACGCTCACTTTCTGGTCCAAAATTCTTATTCTTCTACTGATGCGCGTATGTACGCTGAAATACAACGTATGTACGCTTAAACATTATTCAAAATTTTTCAAGCTTTTTTAGTTTTTTTCTTCTTTCTCCCTTTTTAGTTTTCTTTTGTTTTTTTAGTATTTAAAAGGAAATTGAAAGCAACAAAGAACCAACCTGAAACACAAAATGAAAAATGGATGCTATACAATAGTATGACTACAAAACACAAAATTGAAATATTTTTTTTCAAATAAAGGAATTAAGATGCATGAATAGAAACTACCTGCATGGAAAGAAAGAGATGGTGTAAAGGTTCATATTTGGTGGTTCATTATTCAAGGAATGGAGATGAGCGTAAAAACACTTCTTGGGAGCATCCACTATGTAATCCTGAAAATTCTCTTCTATTTTTTTTTCTCTTCTTTTTCTTCTCTCTCTTTTTTTCTGAAAAGTTTTTCACTACTTTATTATTGTACAAGAAAAACAAACATAGGCTCATCCTCCAGGACCCCATTGCTTATGACCATACACTCTTGGTCTTTTAGATCCATTTTTCTCCTTGTTATGTTTGAGGCTAATGCTTAACACAACTTTCCTCCAATCTTTCTTTTTCCAAACTTTCTGTTTTTTTTTCTTTCTTTTCTTGCTTTTTCTTTTTCTGTTTTGTGTTAGTCTCCCTCTTTTTGTGCCACAAGCAATGTACTTCTTGACTTGATGATTCATGTTTCCTTGTGATTTCCATAGTTGCAGTAGTCACCAATAGCAAATGCCCCTCATGCCATGGCTGAATTTCTTCTTGTTTTAAATTCTTAATGTAACACCCTAATTTTTAATAAATAAATAAACCCCAAAAACAGGGAAAAAAATTTTCCAAATTTAAGTAAACCAAATAGACCGTAAGACAACCGGATAGCAATGGGACGGAAGGCAAGGAAGGACAAGCACCCAATCGGTAGTCAGCGGAGCACAACAGCTTAAACCAACCCAATCAGTACTCCCATCGCTCGGTTCCCAGAAACAAACCAAGAAGAACCGGGCACAAGGAAATAAGGGAAGGGAGGCAAGGGAAAATAAAAGAATACACTCATGTGTAGCTGCCAGTGGAAGGAATAAAACTTGAACTGACTCCGCCAGACCAGCGAAGCACATCAACGCCTGGGCGAGTCCAACCACGACGTCCATTCGCTCAGGCAGGGTCCAACACCGCCCAGCGAGACATGATAATGCAAGAATGGAAGAGGGAGATATTCGGGCGGAGTCCATATTAACATCTGCTCGCTTCAGCACGACCCCACACGCTTGGGCGAACCGTCCTAGTCGCTCGGGCGAGGTATGACTTCGCCTAAGCGATGCCGACACAAAGGTCTCTCCAAACACACACTCGTTGGAGCTAAGTCTAATTCGCTGGGCGAACACAGGTACAAGGTAATTTCTCAATCGGATATGGACAAAAGTTCACTCGGCAAATCCTCACGCTCGCACTTCACTCGGGAAATCAGGTAGTTAAGTCCCACTCGGACTTATTCAAAACCCAACCACTCGGGATACCAATCCTCACTCGGACTTTACCTTTTTCACTCGGATTACCAATACCTTACACTTAGGATCCAATCCTCTCTAAACCACTATTCGAACTCCTCTCTCAGAAGGGAATCACTCGAGGTTTTCACTCGGGAAATACAAACTCTTCCTCACTCGGGATTTACTTATGATTTTCGCTCGGAGTCACATAACATGTTCACTCGGAAAAGCCACCCAGAAATCTTCACTCAGAACCACTAACTTAACATAATTTCACTCCTCAATGGCCCTCGAGTCATTTAGCAACACTTCCCAGTTGGAAAACGCATAGAATCAGTACGAAGCATATACATATGAATACATGACCACATAAACATAAATCTGCTAACAAATCCAGTCTACCGACCCATAGACATGTAACCACACACTCGGAATACCCATTATCTTGATATTATACATTTACCAATACTTACGAATACCATACAAGTGACACAATGACTATTCAATCTTTATAAGTGAATATATTTAATCGTCATTTTACATAAGAGCCGGCCAAGGCTACACGGACAAAACATAATAATGCAATACAAGTGCTCAACAGTCAGAGTGCACCACACTCGGACTTGAAACCCTATCATCATTTCCGAGTACGACCTGCACACTGAAAAATAGTGTAGAGGTGAGCATCTTAGATATTAAATGATAGATACCGACTCAGGCTGTCCCACAATCATACAGCAAAATACATATCCATGCAATCAGACATATCAACGAGTAAGGTCAAGCATTATCAATCAACCAAGACACACATGGAACACTTACCGATCGGAATTCATCAGTCGCCACTCGGCCAGGTGCACATACACAGCCAATAACATTAGTATAACAGCAATCAACAACATGATATTACCAACGAATCAGAACGCATGTATTCAACACTTTCCGGTCGGAATCTAACAGTTCTCACTCGGCTATACACACATGACATTTCAATGACATTAACACATATTCATGGAGCAAACTTCAATTAGCATCAGTTGCGTATACATACAGAATACTCTCTCGGTTATATCCATTCATCATCTCCTTAACATCATCACACACATAGTCAATTTTCAGTCAGCATCAGCAATACATATATACAGAGTATTTCACTCAGATATACACATTCATCCTTTCATTAACACTATCACATGCATAATCAATTCCAAACAATATCAATCAGTCAATACACACAGAGTATTTCACTCGGTTATAAACATACATCATCTCACTAACACCTTCGTATGCACAACCAATTCCAAACATTGTCAACAGTTAATAAGCACATATTATTTCACTCGGTTCCGTATTCATGTGTATCGATTTAGACGTTGCAATGTAGGCTCTCAGCCTTTTTATACATAGCTCTCAGCTATCAAATCAGCTCCCAGCTGCTCGGCCGTTTTACAGGTACCCAACCGTTTGCCCACAGGTGACACCAGCGCTCTCAGCGGCAACGGAGGTGTTCACAGGCAGCCTGAGTCCCACTCAAGGGCTACCTTGAGTCCCACTCAAGGATTTTGCAGCGTCCCACGCTGAATAACTGATGGTAGTGTCCCACACTACGTGCTCTCAGCACAAACGCATCCCATGCGCCACACGCGGATTCATCACACAACATTGTATTTATACACACATCCTCTTATTCAATCACACGTATTTCACATGCAGTCGGTAATACACATTCTCAGAACTCAATAGCACATGCATCTCATGCAATTGGCATTAGGCATTATCAGCACTCAACAACACACATGTAATCGGCATTTAAGCAATGTCAGGACTCATACAACACATGCAATCGGTAAGGTACATTATCAGATTCACTAAGTTATATTTCACCACATGCAGTCAGCCTTTTGAACTCATAACAACTTGCAGGTCACGTAAAACACATGGTAATCACCAACAACACTTCAACACGTTCCTTTCACACAAGCATTTCAAATCAACATAGCATAATATGCAATCGGTTTATGACAGTGTCAGAACTTAATCAACGCATGCATCCCTATAAACACGAACAGATTCAATAAGCATTCCCATCAACACAACATGACATGCAATCGGGATCTATGGTAACGTATGCATCCTCAAGGACAATGATTACATGCAACACTCACTCTCACTTATCATGCACTCGGATATTCTACATGCAAGTATATCATGCAACAGAATACAGTTCCACAATTATCAATATCTTCCAAACCCGTTCGTAACCCATGCATTTGACATGTAAGGTACTCCCCCTGCCTGGACTGAAGCTTTCAGTCGGCCAACCTGACACCCAGTTCCAGAGGAACACTGAATCACTCTCAGCGCATCAACATGTAAGAGTAGGGGAGGCCCAAGACGCCCAGCTCTCGGCCCGCTCCCTGGAATGGCTCCATCACGATGCTGTGAATACCCAACCACCTTGAAGCTTCTCGCAGCGTAGATCTCCACTGAGACTTGGCAGCTTCGAGCAAGGAGGGGAAGAAGGAAGGAAGCCGACGAAGGGATGAAGGAACAAGGAAGGAGACGGGTTGCATGCAGAGGGAATGCACACCCTCACCCTCATTAGCTCATCGAGCAAGGGAGGAGGACTCCGATCCTCAGCCGCCATTGCTGCGAGCTCACGGAAACAGAGCGTAGAGGAGGAAGAAGAAGAAGAGGAGAATGAAGAAATAAGGAAGAGAAAACAGGGGGAAGAGAAGTCTGAAGGGGGATGAATGATAGTGTACCCATATATGCATGCTCGGAGAGAAGGGAAGAGTGGGGTGGGAAAGCGTGCACAGCACCAGCTCCCACACGCGTCACACCCACCCGGTCTCAACCAATCGGCTCTTGATAATTAATTACCTTCAATCAGCCTTTGTTTCCTTAACTTAAATTAATTAAGTCAATTAATGAATAATTTTTCTCCATTTTTGAATTTATTATTTTAATGATTTATTTTCATTCGGCAATTAATTATTTCCATGGCTTAATTTCACTCGGTACTTTAATTCTTAAATCGGGATGTTACACTTAACATCTAAACATGTTAACTCTTCTTGCGCAAGAACCTATACTTCTTTCTCTGCATTCACACTTGGCTCCAACAAAATTTTAGTATCATTACTGTGTTGCCAAGATGTGGTTTCCATATCAGCTGAGACCTCTACCTCTTCTATCACTTTTTGCTCAACATTAGTGTATAATTGAGTCTCAACTTCCTCAATCACTTTGGCTATCATTTCTTCATTTTGAACTACTTCAACACTTTCCTCATCAAAGTATTTACCCAATCACAGCTCTTGCTCTTGTTTTTCTTCAGACCAATCTTCTTTATTCCAATCATCGAAGAATGCTTCACTAGATATTGTTGTTCAAGTGGCCTCAATACTCAAGAGGGGGGGTGAATTGAGTTATAAAACTTTTGCTTGGAATCCCTTTGAAATTGATTTCTATATCCAAGTTTATGAGATTATGCAAGTGAAAGCAAGTAACAATGATATGCAATGCACTACAAGAGGTAAATGTTGTTGAAGCAATTTAGCAAACATTTGGTGTGCAATATCTAAAGTGTAGCAAATTAAGCAAGTTCAAGTATGTTCTTCTCAACCAAACAATACCAACCAACAAATATGCAATGTATAGAAGTAAAAGAGTAAGGAAGAGAAGCTTGCAAACCGATGTAACGAGTTCCACCCAATCCGGTGTACGTCTCGCCTCTAAGCAACCCACTTAGAGGATTTTCCACTATTGTAGACTAGAGATACAACTTTGAGCAATTGCGGCTTCCTAGTGTCCCACACTCAAGAACCCAATCCTCACAAGTATAAGGGCAACCCACCCAATCTCTCAATCTCACAATATCCCAAAGGTTGAGTCCACAACCTTTGTAACCACTCAATCCTAGAGTGAACAACCACTCAACCTAGAGTGAATAACTTTGTGTGTTTGGAGTTTGTGTTTACAATCAATATACTCTCTTGATAGAGCAGATATACAAGTGAAAAGCTCTCCAAATTCTAATCTCTCAAGATGAGAGGATATACAATTGAAGGTACAAAAATGCAAGAGATAGGCTTACAAAGCACAAAATAGAGCTATGAATTGTTGCTTCTTGGTTGTGTGTTGGTTGCTCTTTGTGCTTGTGTTCTTCCTCCATTTATAGAGTCATGATAGCAGTTTAGGTGTGCCCTAGTTCCTCATAGCCGTTGCACTTAGTGGAAATTTGAAGAATGGTGGAGACATGACCTGGTTTCCCACTTAAATCTGTTTTTCCACTAGCGTAATCGATTACATCCTCGCGTTGTAATCGATTAGCTTCAAGTCAGAGAGTCACTAATCGATTATATCATTACCTGTAATCGATTAGCATCTTGTACCTGATGCATTTAATTTGACTTCGCAGCATCCTAATCGATTAGCATGTCTTGCAATCGATTACCTTAAATTCCAGTGGCTTCCTAATCGATTATATGTCTCTCTTAATCGATTATCATGTGTACCTGATGCATTTAATTCCATTTTTGATTGCTGTAATCGATTAGTCTCAAGTGTGCAATCGATTATCTTAATTCCAGTGAGTATCTAATCGATTGTGTGGCTTCCTTAATCGATTATCTTCGACTCTGATGCAATTTCTTCCAAGACAGAAAGCTTCTAATCGATTAGCATCTATGGCCTAATCGATTATCTTCAACTCTGATGCAATTTCTTCCAAGACAGAATGCTTCTAATCGATTAGCATCTATGGCCTAATCGATTAGCTTCGCTGTTTCTTCAATTCTGATTTCATGTCTTTGTTTTTGCATTGTTTCTTCAAGAGTACTTGTCATTATCAAAATCCTTGCACATCTTTTGGACCTGTTAACATATTCAAACACATTCTCCCCCTTTTTGATGATGACAACTATGTTCATCTCTTGAGGGTTGTTAGTTTAAATAATATAGGCTTATCTTTTGCAAAAATAACTCTGCTACATTATCTCTTTTTCAAATAGCAGATGACAATTTTCAAAAACGATTCAGCAGCCAATGTCTTATCTCATTTTATCCATTGTTTATTATCTCTATCTATAATTCTCCCCCTATCAAAAGGAGTTTAACAAACAGATAAGATTATTCAAATTGCAAAGCATCTATTATCCATATTATCAGAGCATATTATCACAGCATATTCAGAATTATTCATATATTGTATCAGAGTATTATCCAACATATTATCCAACATATGAACATCTATTCTTCTCCCCCTTTGTAATCATCAAAAACAATTGGAGCAGTGAAGAGAAATTGTATAAACTCAAAATAAGATACTTTTATTAAATAACCAAGGGAAATACAAGAAGTAAATTAATCAAAATGCAGAAAAGCAACAATCAGAAATCAACATAACATCAAAAGAAAATCTAATTGTCTGGGTTGAAGAAGCGGATTTCTGAAATTTGGTGAGCCAGCTCCTCATAGCGCTGCTGCATCATCTCAAAATGTTGCTGCTCGGTCATGGAAAACTCTTGGAGGGAGTTCTCAAGACGATCGAAGCGGCGATCAAGATAAGCGTAGAGAGATGCAAAAGGGTCAACCTGTGGGGCAGATGAAGAGGCTGCAGCTTGTGGTTGAGGTGGAGAAGGAGGAGGAGCAGGTGCTTCTTCAGCAGGAGCTTGGAAGGGAATGTTGGCATAAGCGCCTTCCATGCGTGAGTACCATGCTCCATTGGTGAAGACAAGACCCATTTTGGTGAGGTGATGGGTGCCGATGCAAGCTCTAGGGGGCACTTTCTCAGAGAGTTCCCCTGCTAAGTCTACTCCACAGAATTTGAAAATTTTGGTGAGGAGGATACCATAGGGGAGCTTTTGTTGGTCCTTGGCATGGCGCATGTGGAACTTGATCAACTGAACCCAGTTGATCTCTTTGTGGTTCAGCATGGCCCACATTAAGAGGACATCATCCTCTTCAACCAGAGCATAGTTCCCACCACGGGGAACAATCATCTTGACCAAGAAGAAGTGGAGTAGGCGATTGTTCATGGTCAAGTGGCCAACTAGTTTGTGGTTGCTCCTTGGACGGTCAGCCTTCCATAATGATTGGCGAGCAGTAAGAGCGTTGAAGCCCCATTCATCCTCGGGTTCGCCTCCATCAAAATCAGCATTGTTGAGGGGCAGTTTGGAAATCTCTGCAAACTGGGCATTGGAGAGTTTGATGGTGGTGTTTTTCACTTTAGATTCAACCATCCCATTGATAAGGCGGAGGTTGCAGTAGAATACTCTCATGAGCTCAGGATAGTATTCTTCTTCTTTGAGGGATAGGAAGGGGAAGAGGTTGTAGTGGTTGAGGCTTTGGGTGAAGGTAAGGCTTGGGTTGTCAAAGGTCTCAGCTATGGTGTAGTGAGGGGTCATAATCTCCTTTTCAGAAAAATTTTTCATGAAATTCTGAAGGTCTCTAGGAGAAGAGAAAAACCTTGAGAAGTCAAGGGGATTATGAGCTTGAGCTTGAGCAGCAGAGGACCTAGCCCTTTTGACATTCCTTGAGGAAGACATGGTGAAAGAGGCTAAAAGAGGAGATGAAGAGAGATGAGAGTTTTGAGAGATTTGGGAGAAAGGAGGTAGTGTGAGATGAGAAGGTGAATGAGGGGTTATTTATAGTTGAGGATTAGGTTTAGGAAGGAGGAAAGAGAGTGAAGTGAGTTAAGAGAGGGAGAGTTTCGAGTGAGCCTAGGAAATTGGAGTTTTGACCCATCAGAACGCACGCTAATCGATTACATGGCAGGTGGTAATCGATTAGATCACTGTTACTGGGGAATATCAAACGTTTTGTGCAGAGGGTAATCGATTAGAGGCTTACGGTAATCGATTAGTTTAGAAACAGAATCGTCCTAATCGATTGGGGCAATGTGGTAATCGATTATGAAGAAGATGAAACGTTTTGAACTGGAAACAGAAGCGTCGTAATCGATTATGGATAATGTATAATCGATTATCTTAAAAACAGAATATTTGTAATCGATTATGGGTGAGTTCTAATCGATTACCTTCGAAACAGAAGCTTAGTAATCGATTGGGATTATCAAAGTAATCGATTATGGAGTCAAAAACTTCAAATATATCAAACAGCAAGGTTCCAAACATGAAATGTGATGTATATCATACATTATGCCATTCAACAAAATATTCAAACACAATTGGACATGTCCAGAATGCCTAATTCTCTTCTTATGTGAATGAATTGCTCTCTAGCCAAGGGTTTTGTGAAAATATCAGCTAGTTGCTGAGAAGTTTCTACATGTTCAAGTACACAATCCCCTTTTATCACATGATCTCTAATAAAGTGATGCCTAATCTCAATGTGTTTGGTTCTAGAGTGCATTACTGGATTCTTGGAGATGTTAATGGCACTTGTATTATCACATTTAATGGGGACTTTATTCAGGGCAATGCCAAAATCAAGAAGTTGTTGTCTTATCCAAAGAATTTGAGCACAACAACTACCAGCTGCTACATATTCTGCCTCAGCTGTTGACAATGCAACACTTGCTTGTTTCTTGCTATGCCAAGAAACGAGGGAACTACCAAGCAAATGGCATGTACCACTAGTGCTTTTTCTATCAAGCTTACACCCCGCAAAGTCGGAATCAGAATATCCTAAAAGATTACATTCAACGCCTTTGGGATACCATAAACCAACACTTTGAGTACCCACAAGATATTTCAAAATCCTTTTTACGGCAGTCAAATGTGATTCTTTAGGACATGCTTGATATCTAGCACACATACATACCGCAAACATAATATCAGGTCTACTCGCAGTTAAATATAGTAAGGATCCAATCATACCTCGATATTTGGTGATTTCAATGTCCTTACCCTTTTCGTCTTTGTCTAGATAGCAGGATGTGCTCATTGGTGTAGCTATCTCATTTGCCTTGTCCATTCCAAACCTTTTAAGTAGTTCCTTACAGTATTTGGTTTGGCTAATGAACGTTCCATCAATGGCTTGTTTTATTTGTAGTCCAAGGAAGAAGGTGAGTTCTCCCATCAAGGACATTTCAAACTCATTCTGCATTATCTTGGCAAATTCTTGACAAAGATTTTCATTAGTAGCACCAAATATTATGTCATCTACATAAATCTGTACTAAGAGGATGTCATTTTGTTTGCGTTTTATAAACAATGTAGTATCAACCTTTCCTCTTTCAAATTTGTGTTCTAAAAGAAATTTGCTTAATCTCTCATACCAAGCTCTTGGAGCTTGCTTCAAACCATATAAGGCTTTTCTCAATTTGAAAACATGATTTGGAAATTTATGATTTTCAAAACCTGGAGGTTGATCTACATAAACTTCTTCTTGAATGTAGCCGTTTAAGAACGCACTTTTGACATCCATTTGATACAACTTAAAATTCATACAACATGCAAAAGCCAGCAATAATCTAATGGCTTCTAACCTAGCTACAGGAGCATATGTTTCTTCATAGTCTATTCCTTCTTCTTGGTTGTATCCCTTTGCTACTAGTCTAGCTTTGTTTCTAGTTATTATACCGTTTTCATCTAGCTTATTTCTAAACACCCATTTGGTGCCTATTATTAGATGATCATTGGGTCTTGGCACAAGTTCCCAAACTTCATTTCTTTCAAATTGGTTTAACTCTTCTTGCATGGCCAACATCCAATGTTCATCAATAATGGCTTCGTCAATATTCTTGGGTTCTATTTGGGATACAAAAGCCAAGTGATTGCATGCATTTCTAATGGCGTTTCGAGTACTTACCCCTTTGGTTATTTCTCCAATGATCTTGTCCAAGGGATGATCCTTCAAAGTTATCCAATCTTGTTGTTTCTCAACTTGTGCTGCACCTCCATCATGGTTGACTTCTTCTTCTTTGTCTTGTAAGTTCATTTCTTGAAAGGTACCTACAAGATCATCAACATCTTCCTTTCTCGGAGGGTTATGGCTATTTTCATCAAATTTGACATGAATAGATTCCTCAATAGTATTTGTTTGTTTGTTGAAAATTCTATAACATTTACTTGATTGAGAATATCCTAGGAATATTGCCTCATCAGATTTTGCATCAAACTTTCCTAGATTATCCTTTCCATTGTTGAGCACAAAACATTTACATCCAAAGATATGAAAGTATGCAATGTTAGGTTTTCTACCTTTGTAAAGCTCATAGGGGGTTTTCTTTAAAATCGGCCTTATCAAACATCTATTCATAACATAACACGCGGTGTTTACCGCATCGGCCCAAAAGTGTTTTGCAACATTGTTTTCATTTAGCATGGTTCTAGCAAGCTCCACTAAAGATCTATTCTTTCTTTCAACTACTCCATTTTGTTGTGGAGTTCTAGGAGCTGAAAAGTTGTGATTTATACCATGTTTTTCGCAAAACTTTTCAAAAGATTGATTTTCAAATTCTCCCCCATGATCGGTTCTAATGGATGCAATTTTTGAGTTTTGCTCATTTTGGATAATCTTTGCATGTTTCTTGAATGCATGATAAGCTTCATTTTTATGAGCAAGAAACAATGTCCATGTATATCTTGAATAGTCATCTACTATTACTAGACCATAGTAATTACCTCCAAAGCTTTTGATTTTGGATGGTCCAAATAAATCCATGTGCAAAAGTTGTAAAGGCCTTTGAGTAGAAACAATATTTTTGGATTGAAAAGATGCCTTTACTTGTTTTCCCTTTTGACATGCATCACAAAATCTATTTTCAAATTTAAGCTTTGGTAGACCAATTACTAAATCTTTAGAAACAAGTTTGTTCAAGTGGTCTACATGTATATGAGCTATTCTTCTATGCCATAGCCATGTTTCATCCTCTTTTGAAATAAAGCATTGTTCATCATTTGTAGACAAACTATCCATATCAATCATGTAAATATTATCAATTCTTTGGCCTACAAACTTGATTTCCTTATTAGTCTTATGCTCAATTATGCAACAATTTGATTCAAATAAGACTCTATATCCTTTGTCACATAATTGACTTATACTAAGTAAATTATGTTTGAGGCCTTCAACATATAATACATCACTTATGGAGGTGGAAGAGTTCTTACCGATATTTCCAATGCCTAGGATTCTTCCCTTAGTGTTGTCTCCATAGGTGACACTTCCTTTTCGTTTGGGAGTGAATGATGTAAATTTGGTTATATCTCCCGTCATATGCTTCGAACACCCGCTATCCAAGTACCAATGGGTGTTGCTTGCCTTGAAGCATACCTGCAAAACAAAATCATTTTAGAGAACTAGGTACCCATTTTATGTTGGGTCCTTTAAGGTTAGCTTGTGGGAACGTTCCTTTGGGAACCCACACCTTTCTTAAGACCTTTGGTCCTAGTTTCCTAACACTACACTTATATGCACTATGTCCTTTGGTGCCACAATGATTGCATTTCATAAAAGGTGAGGAGGACTTGCTTGGTGGTGCAAAGAAGTTTTTGTAGTGCTTCTCCATTTTATGATTACTATGTTCTTGGTCATATCCTAGACCGGTTTTACTAAACATGCATTTTTGTTGCCCAAGTAGGATATTCAAATTATCTCTTCCATTAGTGAATTTCTCTAGTGTCCTATTTAGGTCTTCAACCTTGGTTTCTAACACTATGCACTTCTTTGCAAAATCACAAGGTTTATCCCTAGAGCATGTTTGAACTTTCTCTAGTTCTTCTTTTAAGCTCTCATTTTCTTTACATGCTTCCATGAGATGCAATTCAAGAGTATCACTAGTTTTCCTAGATGCTTTGAGTTTACTAGAGATTTTTGTAAGCTTATCATATAATTCCTCAAATGCATCTAACAGCTCATGTTTATCTAAGTCAAGAAGATTTACCTCATTTTCTTCTTCTTGATGATTTGCCATTAAGCAAAGATTGGCTTGCTCATCTTCCGAGTCGTCGGAGCTGCTCACATCGTTCTCATCCCAAGCAATATAGGCTCTTCTTCTTCTTTGTTTGTCCTTGCCCTTCTTTTTGAGGTTTGGACAATCGGCTTTGAAGTGCCCTTCCTTGCCACATTCAAAACAGCTTGGTGAAGATGAAGTTTCATTGGAGGTAGATTTCTTACCTTGGGGCTTAAAGTTCTTTTGGAACTTTTTGTTCTTCATGAATTTTCCAAATCTTTTTACGAACAGCCCAAACTCTTCTTCTTCATCTAAGTCACTGCATGATTCTTCCTCATGCATGGAGGTGGCTTTGAGGGCTAGCCCTTTCTTCTTGGTGGATTTCTCCTCTTCCTCGGCTAGCTTCAATGCTTTAAGTTCTTGCTCTTGTTCTTGCAATTTTCCAAAGAGTGTTGCAAGAGACATTTCATTGATGCTAGGAGATTGTTTTATTGCTGTGACAAGAGGTTGCCATTCCCTGCTGAGACTTTTCAAAATTTTGTGCACAAGCTCTTTGTTAGTGTACACTTTGCCAAGAGTAATAAGATGGTTAATAATAAGTGTAAACCTTTTCTGCATATCAACAATAGATTCTCCTGAATTTATCCTAAAGCATTCATATTGGCTAGTAAGGGTACTAATCTTTGAGTCCTTTACATCATTAGTACCTTCATGGGTTACTTGAAGAGTATCCCACATTTCTTTAGCGGTTTGGCATGTCATTATTCTAAAAAATTCGTCTTGTCCTAACGCCATGGTAATGAGATTTTTGGCCTTGTAGCCATATTGGACTTTCTTTTCTTCCTCGCTAGTCCATTCATCTATGGGTTTTTCAACATTCTTGCTATCTATGGTATGCATTGGTATATAGGGACCATTTTCAATGGCATTCCATATTCTCAAGTCAATTGATTGAATGAAGATTTTCATTCTCTCTTTCCAAAAGGCATACCCTTCCCCATTGAAAGCGGGAGGTCTATTTATCGCACCACCCTCGGGAAAAACATTTTGAGAACTTGAGGCCATTTAATCTCTTGAAGCTGTTAAGCTTGATCTACCAAGAGTCAAGCTCTGATACCACTTGTTGTTCAAGTGGCCTCAATACTCAAGAGGGGGGGTGAATTGAGTTATAAAACTTTTGCTTGGAATCCCTTTGAAATTGATTTCTATATCCAAGTTTATGAGATTATGCAAGTGAAAGCAAGTAACAATGATATGCAATGCACTACAAGAGGTAAATGTTGTTGAAGCAATTTAGCAAACATTTGGTGTGCAATATCTAAAGTGTAGCAAATTAAGCAAGTTCAAGTATGTTCTTCTCAACCAAACAATACCAACCAACAAATATGCAATGTATAGAAGTAAAAGAGTAAGGAAGAGAAGCTTGCAAACCGATGTAACGAGTTCCACCCAATCCGGTGTACGTCTCGCCTCTAAGCAACCCACTTAGAGGATTTTCCACTATTGTAGACTAGAGA
Source organism: Clitoria ternatea (assembly GCA_037962975.1). Lineage (NCBI taxonomy): Eukaryota > Viridiplantae > Streptophyta > Magnoliopsida > Fabales > Fabaceae > Clitoria > Clitoria ternatea. Next base: position 148,498,052 of record CM075670.1, read on the forward strand.
TACAACTTTGAGCAATTGCGGCTTCCTAGTGTCCCACACTCAAGAACCCAATCCTCACAAGTATAAGGGCAACCCACCCAATCTCTCAATCTCACAATATCCCAAAGGTTGAGTCCACAACCTTTGTAACCACTCAATCCTAGAGTGAACAACCACTCAACCTAGAGTGAATAACTTTGTGTGTTTGGAGTTTGTGTTTACAATCAATATACTCTCTTGATAGAGCAGATATACAAGTGAAAAGCTCTCCAAATTCTAATCTCTCAAGATGAGAGGATATACAATTGAAGGTACAAAAATGCAAGAGATAGGCTTACAAAGCACAAAATAGAGCTATGAATTGTTGCTTCTTGGTTGTGTGTTGGTTGCTCTTTGTGCTTGTGTTCTTCCTCCATTTATAGAGTCATGATAGCAGTTTAGGTGTGCCCTAGTTCCTCATAGCCGTTGCACTTAGTGGAAATTTGAAGAATGGTGGAGACATGACCTGGTTTCCCACTTAAATCTGTTTTTCCACTAGCGTAATCGATTACATCCTCGCGTTGTAATCGATTAGCTTCAAGTCAGAGAGTCACTAATCGATTATATCATTACCTGTAATCGATTAGCATCTTGTACCTGATGCATTTAATTTGACTTCGCAGCATCCTAATCGATTAGCATGTCTTGCAATCGATTACCTTAAATTCCAGTGGCTTCCTAATCGATTATATGTCTCTCTTAATCGATTATCATGTGTACCTGATGCATTTAATTCCATTTTTGATTGCTGTAATCGATTAGTCTCAAGTGTGCAATCGATTATCTTAATTCCAGTGAGTATCTAATCGATTGTGTGGCTTCCTTAATCGATTATCTTCGACTCTGATGCAATTTCTTCCAAGACAGAAAGCTTCTAATCGATTAGCATCTATGGCCTAATCGATTATCTTCAACTCTGATGCAATTTCTTCCAAGACAGAATGCTTCTAATCGATTAGCATCTATGGCCTAATCGATTAGCTTCGCTGTTTCTTCAATTCTGATTTCATGTCTTTGTTTTTGCATTGTTTCTTCAAGAGTACTTGTCATTATCAAAATCCTTGCACATCTTTTGGACCTGTTAACATATTCAAACACAGATATACTATCATCCAACTCTGAAGTATAATTCCTATCATTTCTTCACATTCTTCAATTAAATCTTCTTTTATTAAATAACCCTAAACTTTCTCCTTTTCTTTTTTTCTTTTGTTCCATACATCTCAACATCACCCTCAAGTTCAGGTTCAACTATTTCATTATGCCTTTCATCATAAATGCTTCTAAGCTGGTCTTCTTCTTCCCCAAACTTAATTTCTTCAGCTAGATCAACATCATCATCCCATGGCTCTTCATATTGGTCTTCTCTTTGTACAACCATTATGTTTCTTTGCTCTTCAACCAATTGCTTTGTAATAAAATCCACTTGCTTCTGAATATTCATGATTGAATTATCAAAAATTTTTAGGCCGGTTTGAGTGACTTCTATAAATTGAATTAAAATCCTTTCTAACTCCGATGGCACTTTTTTAATTGGTGGTAACTCATCCACATGATTCATGCATAGGCTTTGAGAATATTGAAGAAACTCTGCTAAGGCGTCATCAAGATCCTTCACCTATAACTTTTCATTTTCCAAAGGAACTAGAAAAAACATAAATGCAACAACTAACTACAAACAAGGCTACTGCAATGGTTAGTGCTACCACTAAAATAGCCAAAAACAACTAGTAGCAAACACTCAACACCATACCAATACTTAACAAAATCTACTCCTACAACAAAATTCACTAACAACTAACAAAAATTATAGAGACTAAAAAAAATGGTTCAGTCTAGTACCGATCCAAGGATTGTTGATATTACTCAACAATCCCCAGCAACGGCGCCATTAACTTGGTGTGTAAATCCTGATCCATTAACTTGATGCATAACTCTCGAAGGATTTATATTCTTTTGGCAAGTGCACCAATTGTTAAATTTGTAATATATTTGATTGTCCCACATGGATTGAGGTAATTACCATAATCTTGGACTAGCACAAGCTAAACCAAAACACAATAAGATAGAATTCATTCTGTTTTTGTTGTTTTATTCTTTTTATGTTTTTGGATTTTCAGAAACAATAGAAGAGATGAAGTGTGGTTAATAGAAGATAGGTTAGGATTACTTCAGCTTAAGACTTCATCAAGAAACATGCAATTGAGGTTCAATCAAGCTTCAGATACAAGAGGACAATTCACAGATGGTTAATCCCTAATTCCTTAGGTGATTAACACTAATTCCTAAGCATGAAACCCTAATCCCTTAGGTGCTCAATGATAGAGAAATCTAATGTGAAATTAGGGATTGAACCCTAACTATTCACCTAATTACTAGGCCTGAATTAGTTAGGAAGCTAGAAGTTACCTAAGCCTTAACCATGATTCCTCACTGGAGAGAGTCTTTAATTAAGTATGGATTTGTCAATCCAGCAATGTAGATCCACTTCTCAGCTTGTTCTCCTCATGATTCTGAAGATGAATTCCTCAATGCAGCTTCAAGATTCCATCAGAAAGTTTAGCAATCCTAACCCTAAGGGCTTAGAAACCCATGGGAATGGATTCAGTCAAAGGAATGTGAAGAGACATGGATGAGAGAGTTTAGAGAGAGATTATAAATGAGAAAATGAATCATGTTATTGCTTCCGTGTGTGTTCCCCCTCTTTACAGAGTGTTTACAAATATATATAGCTATGACAAAACTAACTAACTAACTCTAATTAATTACAGAGGAAACTAATTAATAATTAAAATAACTAAACTAATTACATACAATACTTAAGTTACTAAAATACAAAATAAACATCAACTGATATAAAATAATTAAGGGGAACTATTGCAGTTTGACGTTAAAGGAGAAGTAACAATCTGGGAAAAACAGACTCCACGCTTGAGCGTGGTCGATGCACGCTTGAGCGTGATCTATAGGTTAATGAATTCTATGACATCACGCTTGAGCATGATTCTTTATCGCGTGAGCGTGATCGCTTAAGCGTAACTTGGTAAGCTTGAGCGTGATGACTTTGTAACTTACTGGATCTGTGCGTATGTACGCTGGGAGGCCAGCGTATGTACGCTGGATGTCCTGCACCTGATCCTGCAAAATTCAACATATAAATGCCTAGTGTATGTACGCTGGCTTTCTAGCGTATGTACGCTAGGGTAATAAATTGCTTAATAAACATATTTCCCTATGTATTTATCTTTTTAATTAATTTCTTACATAATTTAAACACATTTGAATTAAATAACTAAAACAAGAAAGAATGATATTTTATTAAATAATAATGTCAAACTTAACAATATTTAATGGATTAAGTTAAATTAAAGATGAATTTATTAAGTCTTTTTAAGACTTATCATGCTACCATCGGGTATCCCAATATGTGTGTACCATCAAACGTAAGACTTGAGGTTTTGGCCGGGCTGGTCGGACTGAGCCTGTCATCCTCGATTTACCGCAAGAGGGTCTTAACGGGACTAGTTTCCCTATTGGATTACTAGTCTCAAGCTGCAATATTAGGATCAAATCGTTTAATGGGTCCCACAGGTCAAATTTAGGGACCGACATTATTTTATTATTAAATATGATAAAATAAATAAGCGATTTATCAAATAATTAGAAAATTGAAAATTAAACAATAAAAGATTAATTTATGAATATCCTTCAAATAATTATTGAAAAATTAATAATTTATTAGATATTTGATTAAATGATTACTAAATAACCAAATAATTTCAATTAATTCTAAAATCCTTATCTAATTAAATAATTGATTACCATTTGAATATATATATATATATAAACAAAATAATTAAATTGTATATATCTCAAATTAAATCATGCTTATATTAAATAAATATTAGCATTAGTTGTTAGATATTAAACAAATTATTAAACTGATTTATGTCTAGATTATCATAAATCACTATTACTCACAATTAATTACTGTCATCACCAAAAGAGAACTTTACTAACTATTATCATTGAATCAAACAAGATTAAATAACTCATTTACTATCGCCCTCTTATCTTAGTTCTCTCTAATTACTAATGCATTCTTTAATATTTCTCCTAGTCCTTTATACCTTTGTTAGTTAAAGTTTCTTGCTCATATTCACTTAATATCCCTATATTTACCTCTAAGGAACAGGCCAAAAGCCTCAAGCTTTCCATCGAAATCTTAACAGAGAATCCTCAGGAGTGTTAAGGTTCTGGAATCCTTCTCTAAAAAACCAAGGCTGTTATAGAATCAACTTGAGGTGTCTTCATAAAGTTTGTAGAAAATTTTATTTAGGAATTAATAAAAAAGAACGGATCAATTTCGTCCACGAATAAAGAAATTATGATCGAAACACTTATAGATGCATGTTTAAATCGAAGAAACAATAAGTCAGTGACTTGCCTTAAAAACTAGGGCAAATGGGCTTTGAACTAGGCTTTGGGCCCAACATGAACATCACAAAGGGTTTTAATATGAGAATTTAGGAAGAAGAATCAAAATTTTTTAGCATCGGGAAAGGTAGTTATTCCTGAAACACTGAGGGGTGCACAAGGGTAACGCGAGTAATCGGGTGTAAACTCTTAAAATAAATCTTTAGGGACCTAAATGTTTGAAATTAGACCTTGGGTCCTTCACAGAAAATGTTATATGCTTCGATATAGCCACTTTGGAATTAGAACGACTCCAATTGGGCACTTTTAGCACTTACTTGGCTAAAACTGGCAATGCAGACACAAACAGAAGGTAATTATTCCACTAATTAATAATTAATTATTCCTCATTATTTAAATCAATCACTAAATTAACACTAATCACTTCATGAGCATCTCATAATTCCCTATTATTATTCTTATTTTATTTAATAAATTATCCCAAATAATTACTAAATTAATCATTCTTTCTCACACATATTCCACTTAAGCATCTAATTTCTAATCATTTCCCACATACTCATCAACTCATCACATAATCGGGCCTCCCTGCCCTCACAATCATCATAAATAAATTGGTTGAAGCCCTCTAAATCATCAACTATCAAGCTCCATATCATTGGCCGAGGCCACAAACACAGACAATTTCCTTCATATAACCTTATTTTACAATGTTTTACCTTATAGGCCTTTCTTGAAAATCCAGGATGTTACAGCCTTCGGTCTTAAGGTTTGAAATTTGTAAAACAATTTAAGCATATAAATACTCCTTAAAATCAAAGGGCAATGTGTTGGTATTTTTGACAAGCGCACCAATTTATCATTGTAGTTTTTAAAAATTTAGATATCATTCCCTCAAGGATTAATTGGTTTTAGTGAGTGACTGGTTTTTATTTACTATGGTAAAAGTATCAAAACTTATTGACAAAAGAATGTTTTATATACAAATTTATACAATATTCACAGATTTAGAGATTGATTTATACATTGAACAAAGAATAGTGTAAAGTAAATTATAAATCTAGAAAATAACTATAAAATTACACTTTAGAATAATTCCAATACTTGAGATTTAAACACAGAATGACAAACTATGTTGGAATTAGGATCCCCGCACTAAAAATATAACATAGTAACTACAAACATGCATATTTAATCATCAAGTTTATGTCATTGCAGCTTAAAATCATTAAACCTGATCCCTCGGTGAATAAATTCTAAATAGTCACCGTTAATTCTGATCCCTCAGATGCTTTCTCAGTAAAAACTTGCTTTAACTACTGGCCTTAACACAACAATAGTTACCAACTCTATCCCTAGTAATTGGTACATTAAGGGTACTTCAACTTTTACTTCTGTTAAAGTAGTTTTAACATGCATGGAAATCATTCTCCTGTTTGAAGTTCATACTAATAAAAGATTGAAATACTAACATGAAACATGAAACATAAACATGTATAATTCATAATCACAACATTATATTGATAGATTGGTTCACCAATTCAACATAAACAGATTAGTTACACATGGTAAAAGTAAAAACACAACTAACAAGTGGAGACATGATGAACAATGAACTGAATTTGATAAAGGACTTCACAACACGAAAGGAAAATAGACCTAAAATAATAATCTCAAGTATATAGAAGGAGTCTGTGGTGTAGAGCTCGAATGAAAGATTATATGGGATGATAGAAGATGAATGGGATATTGAAACCCTTGGCAATGAGCCCTTTTTATAATGGGAGAGTTTGGACATGACGCTACGCGTGGCCGTTGCGCTGCATATCAGGTCTCTGACTCAGACTTCATTAATCTTTTCCTAATTTTAAGCCATGATCTTCAATAATGTTCCAATAATGCGCAGATAAGTGTTTATCCTTGTTTCCCACTACATTCATGCCTTATGTCTGTAGTGGATTAGCCATCATATGCAATAATTTGGCCCCTTTCCTAAGTGAAATCCCACCTATTAGTGGGATACACATAGCATCTAACACTACGCGTGGGCCTGATGCTACGCGACAAGGTCAAAATCCAGATGTTGAGTGTGGGGTTGATGCTACACGTCAGCCCCCTACCTTGCATAAATTTTCCACTTTTAACCTTAACTTTTCACTACAAGAAATGGATAAAATAGGTCATATCAAGTTAAATTCAATATATTCTATTTATTTGTAATTAAATTTAATTTTATATTTATTTAACTTAAATTTTATTTATTTTCTAACACTTTTTATAATAAAAACAACCATAAATTAAGGACTAACACAACGTTGCTCAAAAACTCTTTTTAAGTGACTTGTTGGTTTTGTTGAAACTTTGAGATTGTCACACATTTACCAAAAAATATTGATTGAGTCGATTTAAAAGCCTAAGTTGAGTAATTTTCAAAGATCTATCATTTTAATATAAAATAAATCAATGACTTTTACTCAAGGAAATAGTTTTTCTAGAAATCCTTTATCTTGTTTATTTTTACTATTTTTATCCCTTAGTTCTTTTTTACTAAAGATTAAGGAAAAAGTCTTTTCGATCCATTCTATTTGTTTCCAATTTCTCAATCCACAATTATATATTCATTCTAGTATGAAACATAAATTCACAGAAACTCACCAAAGTCCCAAACACGCTTCATCCTTGTAACTCTTGTCAAAAACTTGTTTTCTAGCGCTTTTCTAGCCTTGGACCCTATCGGGACTTCCATTCATTTTTCATATCCACTTAACCATACAACACTCAATTCATATGTAATTAAATCACAATGAATTCAAAATAGTACTTAGCCTCCATACATAGCACAAAACATCCACCAAATTATCATTTTATTTTACTAATTATATATACCAACTAGTACCCTTTCTTCTTAATGTTTTCATTACTATTTCAATTCAGTATTTCCATTAGTTAATCAACACCATTTTAAACCAAAAATTCTGAATCCACACATGTCAAATCTACCATCAAATAAAACCACCAAATTTCTCACATAAGGCAAATTGTAAAACTAATTTCCATAATGTTTTACATGCATCATTACAACCTACGCACACCAATTTTTTTATCAGTAAACCATAAATTGATTCACTCAATCCTAACAACTAGAGTGTAATAGCCTTGATTTTTAGGACAGGAACCCAGAACCTTAGGGACTCCTGAGGGTATCTTGTTAAGTTTTTTGTGAAAAGCATAAGGCTTTGGCCTACCCTATAAGCTCCCCTTAGTATAAGAAAATGATGAGGGATGGACCCAATTGAAAAATTAAGTATGGAATGTAGGGACTTTGAGAGAATATGAGTAATAAGAAATCTAGTTTAGGAAGAACAAAGGTTGTGAGGATGGATAAAGAAGTGTGATGATAGTGAAAAGAACTGAGACGGGAAAATATGAGTATAGATGAGTAACATAGTACGAGTAAATAATAATATTTGATAATGCTGTTTAATTAATGATAATATATTAGTTTAATATTAGTTAATATTTATTGATGATGATCTTGTTTAGTTAAGTATTAATTAGTTAATAATTTTTATAATATCTCCTTGCTAATGATATTTAATTATATAATGATAATTAATAATATTTAATATTTAATTTTAATATTTAATCAATATTGAGTAAAAATGGTATTTTATTTAAGTAAAAATTAATTATTTAATTATATGATAATTATATCTAATAATAAAATATTATCAGGTTCTCGAATTTAACTACGAGACCTAGTACATGCTTAGGTATCGATGAGCCGGCCTGAGACTAGTGATCCTATAGGGAAACTAGTCATGTTAGGACAATCTTGTAATAAATCGAGGAAAACAAGTTCGGTCTGGTAAGCCTTACCCGTACCTCAGGTGCCTCTCACATTTGGCTGTGCAAGCACTTTGGGATATCTGATTCTAGTGCAGTCAGTCTCTAATGAACTGTTTCGACAATCTAAACACTTATCCTGAAGGGACCTAATCCTAATTTGGGCCATATAAATCCTTTTTCTTGAGAAAACAATGAATTAAATCAGAAACCCCAGATTTAGCCCAAGCACCTTTAGTGTTTTGGGCGTAACTTTCACATACGAAGTCAAAATCAAGTGATTCTTATTTTGGTTTTTTCGTTATGAAAAACCTAACAATCTCTATTTCTAGCTCCGAGAACTAATTTTCAAGTTAATCACCTCTAATTTGAGAACCAATCATTTGTATTCTAAAACCCCATTAATTAATCCTTTTAATCTGCGCATGGTTCACTCGAAAATTCATATCTCTCTCATACAATGTTGAATTCACGTAATTCAAGTTTCATAATTTCAGTAACAAAATTCTCTACAATCTTCATGCAGACCATAAACGCCAATTTTCACCCCATGAGTATAGTTTTACTAATGTTTCCAAGTTTGATTTCAATCTGTAACAACTTCACCCTGTTTTAGTAAAATACACATATCTCCCTCATACGATGCTGAAACCACTTCATTTTTTCTATGGTTTCATATCGAAAAACCCTACAACTTTTATGATGGGCTCGAAACCCAATTCCCAAAGCCCCAATCCAAAAAAAATAATCTGATCAGCCCTAAAGAATTTGGGAGCTCCAGATGCACTTTTCCTTGGTTCGAGTATAACTCTCTCTACAGTTATTGGATTTTCACATGCCACATACTGCTTCAAAGAGGAAATAAAGATGTATAACTTTATGTTAGACATTTTTTCTAATTCTCATCCTAGAATTAATAAGGAATTTATTAGGAATTTATTTAAAATAGGTTTTGAAAAGATAACTAGTCGTTCTTTAGGTATTCAATTTTTGATACCCTAAATCATTTTTTTGGTCACCATTTTTCTTCACCACCGCGTACCATTCATCCAAACTTTGCCACCTAGCCTCCTCAACATGCAGAATGCTGCTTCCTCAACAAGTTTTAACAACCTGTTATCCAAGTTTTTCTACTTGCTTAACAAGTTACTTTATATATATATATATCATCTCATCACTGAGTTCCCATTATGCATGTTGTTTTTCTTTAATTACAAATTACAATTCTATATTTCCTTTTTCTTCAAATTGCAAATTACAAATTACCTTTTCCACCATGCACAATGCCTAACCAATTCCATTCATGCTTCCTCCCTTTCTAATTTCAATTCCTAATTCATAATCATGCAATTCACCTCCTGATCATCACCGAATAACACCCTTCCTTTTTATTAACCATCATAAACTTGACATACCATATATATATATATATATATATATATATATATATATATATATATATATATATATATCTTCTTGCATATTGCTTCTCTTCCAAATTCAATTTCTTAAAATTCTAACTCCTTCATTTCAATTTTTTTCACTGAGTAACACCCCTTCATTTTTATCAACCCATTTCACCAATTTAATTCTCCCTCTTCTCTCTCGATTTCTCTAAAAGGAACCACCACCATCATTTGAAAAATTCTTTTCTCCTCCACCCTCACCACCATGAGCCTCCTCTGTACGTCACCACCTCCTTGAACCTGTAGCCACCACCTTAACCACCAAAGTTTTTTTCTTAAGGCCAGGAGCGATTGAAAGTGATCGGGGCTAAGCGAATCAATGATCGGTAAGTTTCAAGACCTAGGAACTCCTTTTTCCTACCCAAAATAAAATTTGATATACTATTTCCCCTTTAATTCTTCTCAGTTGTGACTTCATATTGTAGGAAATGATGTATTTCCAAGGCTAGGAGATGGATCTTTTTTTTGTTGATTCTATTACATCCAAGCAATCTTGCTCCAAAAATTTAAATAGCGCACGGAACAGAGGAGAAGTAGTGGAGGTCGAGAGCTTCTAGCTAAGGAAATAAAGGTCTATGGTGAGGAAGAACCTAAAGTAAAATGCTAGAAATTAAGAGAGGAGATAAAAGAGAATGGAGAGGCTTGTGTGGATTTGGGAGAAAGGCCAAAGGATAAGACTAGAGAAAGAAGCCTAGAGCTTTTACTTTTTAGAGAGAATGGAGAGATTCTCACTCTAAAATTCACTAACATTCAAATTATGATAAAATACAAAGAGGAGAGGTATTTATACCTCATAAAAACTAAATTTTCGAAATTGACTTGGGTGGGCTTGAAAAAGCTTCACACACGACGTAAAAACTCAAAATACATGGCCCAAAAGGAGCCCAAAGCAACCGAACACCTATACAATGCCCAAAAGTGGCCCAAAATGAAAAATATAGTCATGCAAGGCCTAAAACTAAGTCTTAATTTCTAATCCTAAAATATTTCTAAAACTAATAACATGAAAATAAAATATATATACAAATGGAAAACAAGCCCAATAAAGAGGCCCAAGTGATGCCTGTGTCATTTTCCCCTTCTTCAAGAGGATTTTTCCTAAAATCCTAAAAATCCTTAAGAATGCTCAAAGTAGTGACAAACCTACAAGATGAAGAGAGAACAAAGTGAGTTGCTAAAAAGGAAAAGAAAACAAAAAGTGACAAAAAGCAAAGGAAAAAGAAAGAATGACATTAGATTTACCACTAGGGTCAAATACTAACCTTCTTACCTTTGTAAGAACCAAAAAAAAAAAATAACATAAAGGAACACAAAGAGAAAATCCCTTAAGAGGGCACACGGTAACCAACAGAATCCCTCATGCATCCTATAGATGGTATACATGACATGATGCTCAATGAGAATGAGATGAGGTATAGAAAAATGACATATACAATAGAAGAAATAAAGGGCATATGATACAAAAGAGTAGAATGAACTGCCCTAAAGAGATCATAATGTGTAATGGCATTTAAAATAGGGACTAGATCATGCATGACATGCAAAGATGACACTAACCCTTCATATAATCCCCTATGAAAATGAATAATAGAAACATGCTCATGTATATGATATGGGTATGAATAGAAAAAGTTAGAAAATGAAATAAATGGTAAACCTACAAAAATCCTAGATACAAGTAGAATCACATAAGACAAGACATGAGGAAAATTCAACTCAAAAGAATAAAGGCATATCTCTATCCTAAAAGAACCTATAATGACTATATAAATCCCACAAGTAATCCTCATCAAACTATGTGCACACAAAGATCCATCCATCCTATAGTAGCTATGAGAGTTTGGAAAGAAAACCTCTAAAGGATAAAACACTTCAATAGGAAAAGAAAGAGAAGGACCCATAAAGCACAAAGAGGTGCTAGAAGTGTTATAGATCATGAAGCATGTAGAGGGGTTAGTGAAGGAGTAAGGCTCTCTTCATATGAAGTTTAAAGGCAAGAAGAGAGAATGCCTCAAGGGATCATCAAGAGTGAGAATCCCTTTACCCTTATCTTTTTGGATTATTTGTTTTTTATTTTTTTGTTTTTGAGGTTTTGGAGTGGAAGTGGAAAACCCAACCTCCCTATCCCTTTTCAACTTCATTTGAAGTTGGTCTTTCAAAACTTGTTTAGGAGACAAGGGATGCAAGATAAATTTCTTATTGTTATGTATAAAGGTAGGGATGTTGGTGAAACCCTCATGGGTAACCTTTTTGTCATATTGACAAGGTCTACCCAACAAGACATGAGTGGCTTCCATAGGCACAACATCACACCATACTTGATCATGGTATGTGCCAATGGAGAGAGAAAAATAACTTTTTTGTTTGCTAACATCTCACCCTTTTCATTAAGTCATTGTAATCTATAAGGTCTAGGGTGATCAATTAAAGCACAACCAAGTTTATGAACTAGCCTTTGATTAGCCACATTTGCACAACTTCCACTATCCACAATGAGAGAACAAAGTTTTTCTTTAATGTAACATCTTGTATAAAAGATATTTTCTCTTTGTGTAGTGTCATCATTCCTTATATGGCTTCAAAGAAGCCTTCTAATCATAAATAGCTCACCCTTATCTCCAAGAACATGTTCACTATCACAAGGATTACTATTTTAGCTATCACTAGAGTGTGAAGAGGAAGCTTTCTCATGTTGGAAATATGCACTAAAAGCCTATATAGGACGCATTATTTTGAATAAGTCATTTTTGTTAAATAGTTTAACAACCTTTATTTATCCTTGGAGTAATAGGTCATATAAGAGTTATTCCTAAAATGTCCCTAGTCAAGAATTTACGTGGGGACATGTAAATACATTAAGACTAGTGTGTGAGTGTACTGATGATCTGATCTCATAGATCATGGATATAAATGATATCAAGTCTTCACACAAGTACATGTTAAGAGTAATAATGTACTGGACAGACCCACTATGAGAACGTTTCATGGATCGTTACATGAATGTCATAAACGATTCTCAATGTGATAATGGTATATGTAGTCCTTTGACCTGAAGTCACTACGATTCCTACATAAGGAGTTTATTATTTTAATACAATTAAACGTCTTCTGTAACAAGAGGACTATAAAGGTTGTGGTTAGACAATGAACAAATTATGCAGAGGGATGTGAGTGATGTAGATGGGATTTGTCTCTCCTATGTGACAGGAGTGATATCTATAGGCCATTTCATATAGTGAGACTAAGGAAATGCATAGCCACGCTAGAAAGAATAAATATTGGATATTTATTTGGATAAAGTCTAATTCGGTATCAAGTAAAACAAATTGGATCGTACAAGGATGGCGCGACTATGCCTTGGGCCCAATTAGGATATCGTGACAAAAGGAACAAACATATAAAATAATTATCACTTATAGGCTATGTTGATAATAAATAATATTTAGACATAATGATGCATTGCTAGATGTAGCTTTTATTTTATATTAATAATAAAATAGTTTATTATTAATATAACCGAGTATTTTACCTATAGGGTCACACACATAAAGTAAGTCCATCAGAAAATTGCTTTTTATAAAATAAAACTATTGGGCCTAACTCATTTAGAATGAGTAAGGAGCCCACTCTTTAGAGAGAAAATTAGGTCAAACCTAAGCCTATAAATAGAGCATAAGATGCTCATAGGCGGCTAACCCAAAAAGAGACATAAGTATGCAAAAGTTATAAAAGCTACACGCCGTCAAACTAACATTTGGAAGGTGTAGCATTTCTGGTGGGAGTACTCGTGTGGACTCCTAAAGGACGAGGGTACAATTGCTTCGATATTCTTCAAGAGGTAACCCTAAAATGCAATATTTTTTATGTTTGTCTTATGCTTTAAAACATGGCGCTTTGTAAATCCTATGGGAATTCTTGTATTTCCACTGCTCATACACTAGGGATTCCCTAACAGTGGTATCAGAGCTTGATTGCAAAACCGTGTTTTAGGCAAATGTTTGTTTAAAGAACATGTAAAAAAAATTCTTTTACAAAAAGAATTGTAAAGGTTGAATCCTTTTGCAAAGGTTGCATCTTTTATTAGATATGTTGCAAAGGTTACATTTTTAACGAGATATTATGTAAAGGTTGCATTTTTATGAGATATGTTGCAAAGGTTGCACCTTTTGAAAGCTAATATCAATTTATTTTTGTTTTGTGTATATTGATTGCTTTTCTCAATATTTTAATTAAAGAACATGTTTTTGGGATGTGCTTTATTATATGAACATGTTGTATATTGCAATGGTAATTGTTTTATATGTGTTCTAATTATAAGGCATATTTTATGTTCGTTTAATTAAATTGAAATCAAGGGTTGTATGCAATGCACGTCTATATGCTTTCTTTTTTCTAATATGAATTGTTCATGTGAGATTGTGTTTAGAAAGTTTAACAGTTAAACCCTAGCCATAATGAAAACTAAGATTTAAAAGTTAAAACCTAGCCGTAATGATATTTTATTTATTTGTAAATGTTACAAATAAAATATTTGATTTTAATATTATATATTGAATTCGATTTGTAAAAGTTGCAAATCAAATTTTAATTGTTTGTTAAATTTAAAGTTTGTAAGAGTTACAAATTTAAATAATTTATTCTTATTAATTTTAATAGGATTTGCATCGTTTATGATCTTTTTAAAATTAATGTGATTTGTAAGAGTTACAAATTTAAATAATTTATTCTTATTAATTTTAATAGAATTTGCATCGTATGTGATCTTTTTAAAATTAATGTGATTTGTAGGAGTTACAAATTGAATCATATTTATTAAATTTAATATGATTTGTAATTGTTACAAATAGAAGATAAGATCTTTATTAAATTTAATAATTTTAAAGTTAAATATTTAATCCTTAATAAATTTGATAGGATTTGCAAAAGTTACAAATTAAAGATAAGATCTTTATCAAATTTAATAAGATTTAAAATAAAATATCTTGAACTCTAGAGATAAGGTTTAAAATTTAAACCTTGATCGTTCCTAAAAATAAGATGATTGTTGATACTCTAGGGATAAGGTTTAAAAGTTAAACCTTGACTATTATTATTTTAGGATAGTTGTTGGGGTCAAAAGATAAGGTTTAAAAGTTAAACCTTAACCGTTCAAAAATTTATGATTCAAGAGTTGAAACTTAGAATTGGGATTTCAAATTGTTTGAAATCACATCCAAATATTTTGAGCTGTTAATGGTCAGTGGGACGTTTTGGCTAGGAAAGACTTGGTACTTAAGCAGTCACATCGGACCCACCTCTCTTTCTCGGGAACTAACCTGATTATAATACTAAATTTTTAGGATGGAACGCTACTCGACACCCTATAAAGGGTAGCCTCCCCTTGACCCTGTCTGTTGAACAGTCAACGAAGCCGCCAAACTTCTTTGCATTGTTTTCCTTTTATGACCCCGCGTGTTAAATTATGTGTTTTAAAATTTATTTTATTTTAAATACAATTGATTACTATTAATTGATTAATTAACACGTCCAACGGTGAATGATTATGGTCTTAGATTCTTTTATTAAATTTTAAATACAGCCTGCGTGTTGTGCCTTTCTCTATTCATAAATTTCTTCTCTCAACCCTTCACTCGTTTGTAAAACGAGTTTTCTTTATTACATTGTAATCTGGAAGAAGCCAACAAGGTGGAGACCTAGAAGAAACCTAGCATGGTGACTCTTGATGGGTATGACCTTGAAAGGAACAAAGGAGTAGTGACTCCAAGAGGATGGTAGTTTCAAGAAGTAGGACTTCATGAAGTCAAGACACTATAGTTCCTTTAGGTTTATTTTATTTTATTTTATTTTCTAGGAAGACCATAACCATCTCACAATTTTGATTGCATGTTTTGGGGTTTTATTTTACGTTAAAGCGTTTAATGAAAGTCGGTAATGAACAATAAGAAAATTGAAATCCCTTAAGTCCGACAATCATACCTTCCAATAAGTAATAACGTATAACTTGATATAAATAAAGTGCAGGTCACGTCATAGTTGGGTGCCTTTATTTATGGTTAGTAGGACATGATTGGATAATTGGATTATCCAAGTATAACTTATCAAGTTTTATTCAAATAGATATTTTTCAATTGGATTGGAAAAGCCTAAAGGTATGAACAGTCTAAAACGTGTTCTAATAAACAACAGTCATCAATGCAAGTTTCAATAAAGTATAGGTTCTGTCAAAGCAGGGTGCTTTTATTGATATTAGTAAAGGATGATGGATAATTGGATTATCCAACCATTTGTTATTGGACTTATCTAGGTAACTTTAATCAGATTGAAGAACCTAGAAGCGTTAATGTTAAGTTTAAATGCCTTCTAATAAGTAACACTCGTCGAGACTAATGTCAATAAATAGTGGGCCTGCCAAAACAGGGTGCTATCATTTATACTAGTAAGGCACGATGGGATAATTGTAATATCCAAATTGTTTTTATTAGGCCTAAACCTAACTAAGTTTTTCAATTGGATTGAAAATAACTTAGAGGCGTAAGGATTGAGCTTAAATTTATAAGATGAACAAGGGTAAAGAGTTACCCACTCAATCACCCAAGAGTTGCATGAGATGCAATTAGAAATGTGTTTCCTACCTAAATAACCCAGGGTTGGGCGATCAACCAAAGCTGACTCAACAGTAGGCCAAATATGGATCTTGGCCCACTAGAAAAATCTTCCAACAGGATTTTTTTCTGATTCAGTGAGGATATTTGTTTTTGAATCAAAATAGTGGGAGACAACATATTTATTTAATGACCAAAATTTAAATATGTTTCAAATAGAAGTGATAGATTTACATGTAAGTTGTTTTAGAATAACCATGATAAACCAAATATTGTTTTGTTGCAATCTGTCCTTTGGAAGGACACTTTATCTAGAAAAATGCCTAGATAGGTATTGAGACTTGAGAATTATCTTCATTAAAGATGAAGCGACAGTGTGTCATGTTTAGCTTATATATCATCTATGGTTGGGTCTTGAATACCCTATGGAGTCTGCATAAACTCTGAGCTGTAAAAGGCAATATGAATATATGGGAGATATACGATATGATCGTATACAGACTCTATTAAGGCCGAGTTGGTCTGGAAGTCAGGTGATCAAGAAAGGAAATTGTTTCCAGTTTTAGCCAAATAAGACATTGAAATAATTTGTCTAAAGAACTTGAAGGAGTTCAAAAGAAAGGGAAGTAAGACTTCCACTACAGGTCATGTTATAGAAGTCAAGTTATTTTACTTCACTAACATTAGTATCAGATACTAGTAGTAGATCTCAAATTTTGAAAGATCAAGGAAGTAGATCACTTGTTAAGGGTGGAGAAATATGTGTAAAATTGAGCAAAAGTTGCTACAATAAAGATAAGATCTTTACCTATTGGCTAGTTAGTGAACTAGACATTGTGCATATTGTTTCTTGTTGGACAAGAAATGTTTTTCTCATTATAAAATAACTTTATTTCTTCAAATAGATGTTGATGCACAATTGAGTAATGGATTCCACATCCTAAATCTCAAAACACCCATCTATAACAATTGTCAAAGTAGGTTAAAATAAGTGATTTTGAACCTTACTTACATGGTATTGTCTCCTAAGGCAAATGGATAAGAAACATATTTCTAAATATTATTAATGTGGTTATATGGACTCTTTTGATTTTGGAATCAATAGAGACATGTAAATCTTATTTATTGGAGAGATAATTGAGACTTCATTCATTGAAAAGATGAGTAATCTATTATCTAATACATGACGATGTATGTGGGCCTATTGTAACAATAACTACACATGTTTTTCAATACTTCAACATACTAATTGAAAATTCAATGAGTATGGATTTATGTAACATAAGTTAGAAAGTCTTTGAAAAGTTCAAAGAATTCATAATGAAGTGAAAAACCAAATTGGCAAGACAATTAAAGCTCTTGATTAGATCAAGGTAGCAAATAATTTGAGTTACAAGTTTGATAACTATCTAATAGAGTGAGAGATTACCTCTTAACTCATTCCTCATTGAATGCCTTAATAGCATCTCTACGGGGAAATGTCAAACCTTGTTGGACATAGTTTGATTATTGATTATTATCAAACATCTCTAACTCCTTCAATGTTCCTTTATTAACAAAATTTCCACACTTAACCATGTTCCATCTTAGACTTTCTTAAAGAAACCATATATGATATAGACTAGGAAGAAACCTAGTATGTCTTTACTAATAATTTAGAACTATGATGCTTCTATAAATCATCCAACTCTGACAAGGTCAGATCCAAATTAGATAAATGTCTTCTGTGAGATACCCAAAGAAAGATAAGGGTTATCAGTTCTACAACCCATCTGAGAATAACAGGCTTGTTGCTTAGAATGTTGTATTCTTGAATAAGAGTACATCCCTTAAAGAATCAGTGGGAGGATGGTAGAACTTGAAGAAATTCAAGTATCACAAAACATTTAAAAGTTAAGGATGGACTTAGAGCAGAAATCACAAAGTGTCATGACATCCTTAGCTCCGGTAGCACAAGACTTGCGTAAGATCAAATAGGATATGTCACCAAACCTAAAAGATATGGATATCTTATAAATCAGGAATGAGGGATGTTGCTAAATGACCAAGCTTCTTATGAATAGGCCAATGCAAGTTTAGATTCTAAGACATGGCATAAGACCATGGGATTTGAAATGGGTTCCATGTATATTAACAAGGTAAGAACCTTGGTTGACGCACCTAAAGGGTAAAACCTATAGGATGCAAGTGGGTTTTCAAAAGGAAAACTAAACATGGATGGTAATAAAAGTACCTTTAAAAGCAAGATTGACAAAATTCAATTAGCTTAAAAACCATTTAGATCCAGCTTGTTGTAGCAGCATACCACCATTATGAGATATGGTAGATAGATGTCAAGATGGAAATCATCTTGAGGATGTGTATGTGACACAACCTAAAGGCCTTTTATGCCTGAAACATCTAGGAAGGTATGTGAACTGCAAATGTTCTATTTATGGACTAAAGCAAGCTTTTAGAAGCTAGAATCTTCATTAAAGAATGAAGATAAATCTTATGACTATAAAAAGGTTAGTAATTGCACAATTATAGTTCTAGTATTACATATAGAAGACATGCTTCTTCTAGAACTAATAATATTCTCATTCTATAGTCAAGAATATCCTTAAACACTTAAGAAGGACTAAGGATTTGATCTTGATAAATGGAAGATGAGCTTGTTGTAAAGGTTACATCGATGCCAATCTTTTGATTAATTTGAAAGACTTAAGATTGTAATCAAAATATATGTGTTGTCAAGATGGTTGTGATGTATGCTTGAAAGGTTCAAAGCAAGAAACAATCGTTGGTTCGACTAACAAATCTAAGTATTTTGCTATGTTAAATTACAAAAGAAGTCAATTTACATTTAATCATTTCAAATGTTTTGTACCCTATGAGTTTCCACTGTGATGACAATGGAACCATAGAACAATATAAGGAAATGGATTAATCCAAGCATATACTTAAATAGTTTCATCTTTGGAAGATGTGAAAATATGCAATATGCATACCGACAAAATTGTTGGGAACCCACTAGTAAAACCGCTTACTTAGTAAAAGCATGAGGGCACTGTAGACGTCATTGGGCATTAACCTTATCGGCTCTAAGTGCAAGTGGGAGATTGTTGGAAATATGCACTAAAAGCCTATATAGGACACATCATTTTGAATAAGTCATTTTTTGTTAAATAGTTTAACAACCTTTATTTATCCTTGGAGTAATAGGTCATATGAGAGTTATTCCTAAAATGTCCCTAGTCAAGAATTTACGTGGGGACATATAAATACATTAAGACTAGTGTGTGAGTGTACTGATGATCTGATCTCATAGATCATGGATATAAATGATATCAAGTCTTCACACGAGTACACGTTAAGAGTAATAATGTACTGGACAGACCCACCATGAGAACGTTGCATGGATCGTTACATGAATGTCATAAACGATTCTCAATGTGATAATCGTATATGTAGTCCTTTGACCTAAAGTCACTACGATTCCTACATAAGGAGTTTGTTGTTTTAATACAATCAAATGTCTTCTGTAACAAGAGGACTATAAAGGTTGTGGTTAGAAAATGAACAAATTATGGAGAGGGATGTGAGTGATGTAGATGAGATTTGTCTCTCCTATGTGACAGGAGTGATATCTATAGGCCATTTGATAGAGTGAGACTAAGGAAATACATGGCCATGCTAAAAAGAATAAATATTGGATATTTATTTGAATAAAGTCTACTTCGGTATCAAGTAAAATAAATTGGATTATACAAGGATGACGCGACCATGTCTTGGGACCAATTAGGATATCGTGACAAAAGGAACAAACATATAAAATAATTATCACTTATAGGCTATGTTGATAATAAATAATATTCGGACATAATGATGCATTTCTAGATGCCGCTCTTATTTTATATTAATAGTAAAATAGTTTATTATTAATATAACTGAGTTTTTACCTATAGGGTCACACATAGAGTAAGCCCATCAGAAAATTGCTTTTTATAAAATAAAACTATTAGGCCTAACTCATTTAGAATGAGTAAGGAGCCCACTCTTTAGAGAGCAAATTAGGTCAAACTTAAGCTTATAAATAGAGCATAAGATGCTCATAGGCGGATAATCTAAAAAGAGACATAAAGTATGCAAAAGTTGCAAAAGTTACACGTCATCAAACTAGCATTTGGAAGGTGTAGCATTTCTGGTTGGAGTACTCGTGTGGACTCCTAAAGGACGAGGCTACAATTGCTTCGATATTCTTCAAGAGGTAATCCTAAAACTCAATATTTTTTCATGTTTGTCTTATGCTTTGAAACACGGCGCTTTGCAAATCCTATGGGAATCCTTGTATTTCCGCTGCTCACACACTAGGGATTCCCTAACATCTCATAGCTTGAATAGTGATCAATGCCCCTTAAAATCATTATTTTCTTTGTTGGACATTGAGAGACAATGTGACCCCTTTCTAAACACTTAAAACATTTTATGAAACTTGTTCTTAAAGAATTAGGTTGGGATGAAGTGTTGTCATTTCTAGAAAGGGTATGTTTTGAAGGTTGAGTAGGGGAATGATCCCTATGAACCTTACTTCTAATCCTAGGAGATGAAGTATTCCTTACCCTTTCACCTAAGCCTAAAGGATTTAAAATCCTTTTTATAATAGGAAGCCCCATCCATGAGTTGATCTTTTACTCGTGTGCATTGATGGAGAAGCTCCTCAATGTCCACATGAGGTAGAAGTTCCATTCTTTTTTTGATATTATGATTAAGGCCATGTAAAAGTCTATGCATGAGGATTTCTTCATCCTCGTCAACATTGGCCCTAATCGTAGCCATTTCCAAAGCCTTATAATAATCCTCCATATTTTTGGACCCTTGGGTGAGTCTATTGAGCTTTGCCAACAACTCATCCCTATAGTAGGAGGGAACATACCTTTTCCTAAGTAAGGCTTTAAGGTTATCCCATTCATCAATGGGTGGGAAATGGTCTTTCTTTCTATCTTTTAGGATTTTGGTCCACCAAACTAATGCATGGTTTTGGAAGCTAAGAGTGGCAATCCTAACCTTTTTTTTTCATTTTTAGTTTCATGGGAGGTGAAAAGTTGCTCAACTTTCATCTCCCAATCGAGATAGGCTTCTACATCACTTTTTCCATGGAAGGGTGAGACCTTTAGCTTGACCTCTCTTAAGCCACCCTCCTCATGAGACCTATGGTGTCTCCTATGATGCCTATTCTCAACCTTACTAGTTTCATCATGATATCTTTGTCTATGATGCCTATGATATCTAGTGTTTTTATCTTTACCCTCCCCATTTTCTAGGTTATCTAACCTAGTTGACATGTTATTAAGTTTTTCTAAGATTAATGTCATGTGTAGGGGGGTTGACTCTCTACCTCTCTCACTAGATGAAGACATGTTGTAATGCAAAATGATAGCGATGAGACACTAGTCGGGTCACTCAAGTATATTTTAACCTAGAAAAAGAAAATTACACACAAGGCAACAAGAAAAATATAAAAAGGAAAGCTAGTAGATAAAACTAATCGTGGTGCAAGAAATTAAACTAAGCCTAGCATGCAAAGGCGCACTTATACTAACTAGAAATTAAGTAAAGCAAACTATTTGATTGGTGCAAAAATGTAAACTAGACCTAGCATACAAAATCGCACTTACACTAGTCAGATGCAAGAAAAATAAACTAAGTCCTAGCGCAATTAAGCTTAATCAACTAATTAAAAATTAAAGTCCAATGTCCAATGTTTCTAAAGTCCAAATACAAGGACTTAAACAAAGTACTAAAAATAAATTCCTAAAATACAAGGGAAAAAGAAAATATAAATCACAAGAATTAATTCTTAATTATTACAAAAGATGCTCTTCAATACAAATCGCTTCCAAGTTTTTTCAAGTCCACTAAAAAGGCCCACCAAGCTACAAGAAAAATACTTGGAAACTCAAAGTAATGGTTAGCACAAACATAAGAGAAAGAAAATCAAGAGGTGTTTGCACTCCAAGCTCTCAAATATAAGCACTCAAATATACACTTCTCTCCATACTTGGAGAATGCCCTAGGTCAAATCTTATAGTCAAATCTCAATCCTACCAATATGCTACCCAAGTGATAATAAACTCACTAATCCTTAGTCTCAAGAATGCCAAAAAAAGAAATACTCAAATGACAAACTAGAGAAAAAAGACAAGCAAGAAAAGGAAAATTAGGAAGCTAAACCAAAAGAAAAGTTATGTGACAAATAAGAACTTGACAAGCAACAAATGGTAAATGAAAGAAGGCACATAAGAATGGAAAATAATGTGACAAACTCAGAATGCAAAGGAGACAAACTAAAAAGAAAATGTAAGAAGAAAGCAAGCACACAAAAAAAAGTAAACTAGAAACTCTAGAATACTTACAACTTTAAAACCTTTTGGTATAGTTTCCAAAAAAAATTTTCCTTAAAACAAGAGCACAACCATGCACTAAAAGAGAAAATAAGGTAATGTTTTGAAACAAATACAGTTGTTGGAATTTTTTTGAATTATAATGATTTTTCAAGCACTTTTCACACTTTTGCTCAAGATAAAGGCCCAAACAAATATAAGAACAAGGACCTATCAAACTCTTTTGCTTTTCACACTTTTTTACTTGTTTTTTTATGCTTTTTACTCTATTTTTTCACTAAAATTACTGTAGCAAAACAGAATTTGGAAATGCTCAAAACTAGTGCACAAAAGAGATACAAAATGGAAACTAACAAAGGCTAAAGGCAAGCATCAACTTCCAATACAAGTAGGCAATGGAAGGAAAGTTAAAATACAACAAATGACATCAAAATAAGCACAAATGCAGTATGAAATGAGTGAAGTACAGTTGCTAGAAAAATAGAAATTAAACTAGAAATACACCTAAAAGAACAACTAACAACCTACAAAAAGGCAAGGCACAAAATCACCTTAAAATGAGGTGATAACACCAACTTTAGGAGCTTGTTAGGCACTTCAAACAATGAATTTGAAATGCCTAAGAGTTCAGAAATAACATACCAAAGCAAAGCCAAAAAGACATTCCTAAGAAACAAGAGAAATAAGCTTCAAATAACTTTTAAGGAAACTAAAAGGCACTTAAATAATTAATCAAACACCTTAAGTGCACACTTAAACCACACAATTATGAATAGGTCCAGAACTGTATTTATACCACAAAATGATTAAATGACACAAAACAAGCACAAGATGCAAAGAAATGGCAAGAAAAACAAATATATAGAGGTTACTTGAAGTGTAAGGCACGTAAAGGTTAACAAGTTGACCTAAAAACATTTTTTCTTAATTTTGTATGAAATTTTAAGGTTATGCCATGGTAATTTGGAGTAACAGGTTTAATGAAGGCACTTTTCAAAATTCCAAGCCAAAGTATGTAGATCTAGAAATTCAATTAAGCATAACTTCTTCAATTTTTGGAGTTTGTTTTAGCATATGATATATGAAAATCTTTGTAGAGGAAGTGAGGAATTCAAATCTAGGACTCAAAATTCAAAAACAATACTGCACAAAAACATATCCAAGAAAAAAACAAGAGAAGGTGAGTCTCATGATACCAAATGTTGTAGGCAAAGGTGTCTTTCGAAGCTTAAGGAGGTGGATCTTCTTCTCTAGCTTTCTTAGATCCAAGAAATTCTTGTTCTGAGGAGTTGAAGAGCACATGGAATAGAGGATAATTAGTAGAGGCCAAGAGCTTCTAGCTAAGGAAATCAAGGTTTATGGTGAGGAAGAGCTAAGGTAAAAGGCTAAGAATTAAGAGAGAAGATGGAAGAGAATGGAGAGGCTTGTATGGATTATGGAAACGCCACTCTCTAGGTAAAGAGATAAGGAAATTTGAGGTCATAACCTTTGGGAGAAAGGCCAAAGGATAAGACTAGAGATAGGAGCCTAGAGCTTTTACTTTCTAGAAAGAAGGGAAAGTTTTTCACACTAAAATTCTTTACCATTCAACTTATGAGCTAATTATAAATGAGACAGGTTTAAATATCTCCTTGAAAATTTTGGTCACTTAAAGCTAATCATGGGCCTTGGATTATTTCCTAAGGCCCAATCCTAAAACCTATACAAAATCGGTCCAATATAAGCCCAAACACAAAAACTACTAACTACAAGGCCGGAGAGTAGCCTAAAATCAATGGCTATGCAAAGCCCAAACTAAAACCTAAAATAATATCCTAACACACTCCTAAAAATACTAAAATGGAAAATATGTGCAAAAATGGTCTTGCCCAATAAATAGGCCCAAAGGAGGCCCAAACCATAAAAGCAAGCCCATTACCCTTCTATAGAGCAAGAGAAAAAGGTAAGGGTCTTAAAGAGCTCCTCCTTGGGCTTGGGCCCAATCATGGTATCCATGAAAGAAGACAAATGGTTTTGGAGTGCCTTTCTAGCTTTCTTGGCCTTTGACCTAGTCATAGGGCCCCTAAAACTGTCCAAGGCAACCTCCAAAGTTTGTGAAGGGTCTGTGGCTTCCTCTTAGGTGATGGCCATGTCACTAGTGATGAAGCAAGAAAAGTCCAATACAATTACAAAGCTAAAAATCTCATCACTCTTGCCTCAGGCCCGAATGAGTTGTTTAGAGTTATAACTTGACCATCTGCAAAGATATGTGGCACACTTTGTAAACTACACAAAAAGGAACTAGTGATGTTAAAGACTCTAAAATAAGAACTCTAACTAGTCAATATGAAAGTTTTAGAATGAATTCCGGAGAAACTATTTGAGAGCTTTAAAAATGATTTACTTTGATTATTAATCACTTTATCACTCTTGGTAAATCTTACTCTAACAAAAAGCTTATTCACAAAGTGCTAAAAAGTCTTACTAGGGAATGGCAACCATTAATTATAGCTATCAAACAAATGCCAAATGTGAACGAAATGTATCAAGCAACTTTATTTGGAAAATTATAAGAATAAGAAGAAAAGTTGAAAGAGTTGAAGATATAATAATTTTAACTATGGGTTACAAAAATTTACGTGATTTGAGATCTAACCGTTGGATCACGACAAAACTTGAAACGATTGTTACTGGATACTAAAGCAATATTATAAAGTAATTTAAAAAATAATCAAACAAGGTGAAGCCCTTTTTACCTCATGGGGAAGGTTCAGTGGTGAAGAAGAAAAGGGTGAACTTGCTAAATTTTTGCCAAACGCTCTTAATCACCCGCCGATCGTCGCCAACGGTTCCCGATCCTTGGTAGCCTTGGATGGTCATGACTAGAAGGAGGTGATGAAGCTTGGGGGATAGAGCTTCAATGGTGAATTTGAGAGGTGATTAGAAGCAAGGATTATGGCTATTTTGGTAAGGGTGGCCATGGGTTTAAGAGGAGAAGGGAGGAGGAGAAGAGAAATTTTGGTGGTTGATGGTAGTGTGGTGTTGGGTGGCCGTGAGGGAGGGAGGGGGTGGTGGCTGGTTTTGTATGATCAAAGATGAGGGAATTAGAAAATGAAGAGAGGTGGTGAGTGGGAGTGGTTTCTGTGAATAATGAAGAGAATCGGATGAGTGATGATGAGTTAAGGTGATAGGATAGGCAGCTTGGTGCATGAATTGTGATTGGTGGAGGTGGGAGGTGGGAGGTTGAGTGGAGGGGAGGGACCAGGGGTTGACACCTTGCATGGTGGATGATGTGAGGTGGTGAGGTGGTTGGAAATGGGTAGCTGGGAAATTAATTTGTTACGCAAGAAATAAAGGCGTGCATGATTTTAAGGAATCGGAAACTAAGAAGGTTAAAAATAAATAGGGGTTAATTCGTGGGATAGGAATCTCAAAAAAGGATGTGAAATATCATTTCCGAAGATCCAAGGTTGGTAGCCTAAGATATGCCCGATTTAAGACAAGATGCTTCTAAAGTTCTCGAATCAGCTAGGGCTTTAGAAATAAATTCACTATTAATTATGCTTTAAGAATTTACTTTCGTGCCCATCATGACATTTGTACAGTTCTCTGATACGTATCCATAGAAAAAGAAGAAAGCAATTCTAGTATTAAACAAGGGAGATATACTAGAAGCTTCTAGCATGGTGACGAGACAGTCAGGGGTCTAGAAAGATTCATTAAACTGTATTAATCTAGAGGGATTTAGCTCTCGAGGTCCGTACAAAAGACTTATAAGATTTCTTTACAGAGATTTTGACACTGGTTTAGTGTAAATCAGGGGTCGTATGAAGAAGTTATGGATTTTTTAATGAGCCATCGCAGGATAGAATGCTCAAATGATGAAATTTTAAGGTGGACATGCTTAATCCTTATTTTGGGGATAACAGAGTGGGCATCAGAGTTTAGGGCTAGAAACAGATGTTAAAGATCTTTTTGAAATGAAGAGGTCAAGACCAAAATCATCTGATTCTAAGAACGTATGCGAAAGCCAAGCTTCAAGGTAATTTATGAGGAAACTGATTTTTGGAAAAACGGGATTGATAGAGTCTGAATTAAGCTTCGGCCCCTTCATGAAAAGTTCCTAAAATGTCAAAACGAGTCACTAGGGACAGATCATGTAGCCATCAGATATCCCAAAGTATATGCACGATTAAACGTATGAGAGGTTCTGATCGGACCGGTTAGGCCAAGTCAGTCATCCTTGATTCATCATGAAAGGATCCTAATAGGACTAGTCTCCCCACAAGATCTCTAGTCTTGGGTCAAACAGTTAGAGTCTGACCTCTGGCTGGGTCTCATAGGTTTAATCCAAGGAACTAGATGACATTTATTATTTAAATATTAATAATAACTAGATAAAATTTAAATAAACCTCATTATAATTAAGCTTTTATATTTTTAAATTTATCATTAACAATATTAGACATCAAAATGAATGATGTTTAATTATTTTGTTTTATATTAATTAATGGAATCATTAATAATAAAATTTATTAACCAATCGACACCGAATTAAAATAAGGTACTCATTACTAATCATATTCATTAAAGGGTTAATTATCATCTTATGAAATTTTAAGTTTTAATAAATATTTAGTATTAAAAATTAAACCTAATATTTAAATAATTAAATATTCTCACTAACTATTTCTATAATCAATGAATGGTTGACTAAAATTGTATATTAATTACTAAAATTAAACATCATCTATTAATCATCATTCAAACATTATTAACAAGGAGATATTTACCTGATCAATAGTTTCAACATTAAATTAGACATAATTATCATCTCATATTAATTATTACTAAATCAACAAACTATTTCTAACTAAACATCACTAAGCACTGCTATTATTACCCATTCATCTCATTGACCTGGATTGTTCACTACTCACATTCTCTCGAGGTCCCCTTCCCTCATATATAGAGCAATTTGGGGGGTCAGGCTGAAGCCTTAACTCTCCTTAAAAGACTTAATAAGGCACCCTCAGGGGTCCCAAGAGCCCGGGTTCCTACTCTAAAAAATCAGGGTTGTTACAACAAAGATGTAGAAACAATCAAACATAGATGCATGACCGAATCATCACTATATTTAACTGCTAGTTATCTTGATATCATGTTTTTCATGTGTATGTGTGCTAGATTTCAGGCTTGTGCTAAAAAACCACACTTAACTACCATTAAACGCTAATGAAATACTTAATAGGAACTCAAAACGTTGGGCTGTGGTATTCAAAAAGGGTTGATTGCACCCTTGTTGGTTATCTTGATTTTGATTTTGTAGGATGTAAGCTTGATAGGAAAAGCACTAATGGGACTTCCCACTTGCTTGGAAGTTCACTTGTCTCTTGGTATAGCAAAAAACAAGTAAGTGTGGCTTTATCAACAAGAGAGGCTGAATATGTTGCTGCTCATAGTTGTTATGCACAAATTTTATGGATGAAGCAACAATTTACAAACTTTGGTGTTAATTTAGATGATATTCCTTTTTAGATATGACAAACAAGTGTCATTAACATTTCTAAGAACCTATCATGCATTCTAGGACCAAGCATATTGAAATAAGGCATCATTTCATAAGAGATCATGTGTTAAAAGGAGATTGTGTGCTTGAACATGTAAAAATATCCAAATAATTAGTTAACATTTTTACTAAACCATTGTCCAAGGAATCCTTCATAAACATTAGAAGAGAACTAGGCATATTAGACATGTCATGTGTTTGGTAAAAATGTTGTATGCATGCTTAACTTAACTAAAAATGAGAAGAAATTATGAAATATTTAATGTTTTTGAGTTTCCAATCGATTATCTTTGGTTCTTAATCGATTAGGACCATTCTATGATGTTTTGTAATCAACTAGTATGTTTAGTAATTAATTGGGATGATTTTGTCTCACTTAGCAATTGATAAACATTCTTTATAATCGATTAGGATGATTCTATCTCACTTAACAATTTATTAGCATTCTTAGTAATCGATTAGGATGATTTTGCCTCATTTAGTAATCGATTACGCTTTATACATAATCAATTAATCCTTTTCTACTCGTCAATCCCTATGGAGAGCCAACCTTTCAGGTACCAACGTCAAAACTGTTAGTCAATTAACTCTAAATAATAGATTACTTCATTTTCTTTTAGTTAAAATTTTGCTACCTAGAGGAGGAAACTATGCTTTGGTCGAAGAAGATGATGTGTTAGTTTTATGGGCCATTAATAATGGCAAGGATATTAATTGGATTGATCTAGTCAAGCTTCACATGTTAAAAGCTAATGAACAACACAAATTGCTTTATGTTGTTTTATTGACTAAGTTGTTTAAGCATTTTTGAGTTGATTTTTCTGGTGAAGTAAAAGAGTGAGTCATGGCAAAGGCTACCATTGCTAGCCATCATCTGACCAAAATAGGCATGTACTATTTTAAGGATAAGTGGTATCTCAAAAGTGATGGCCTAACAAGCGATGATCCCTATATGGCTGAACCTGCACCTCCTAATAGATCTCCCACTACATTAGTTGTTCCATTTGCTAGTTTTTATACCTATCTTGATGATTATTTTGATCGCATCAATGGTCACTTTGATCATCTTGATGGTCGTTATGATCAACTTGAAGCCTCCATTCAGCATCTTCAACAAATTGAGCAGGAGCATTAAAAGAACCTCCAACAATAATGCTATAATTTAGCCAAGCAGATTTCTACCATATAATATGCTCTAAGAGTGTTCTTATACTACCTTATTAAGAAGGAGTAATCTTAAAGAAATTAATCATTGACTTGAACTTAATGTATCATTGTCAAACTAACACCTCCATAAGATGAATATAATAATTGTCATCATTAAAAAGCAGGGGGAATGTGTTTTCATGTTGTAACAAGTTTTGATAATGACATAGAATTCCTCTAAAATCAAAAGAATCAAGTTCAAGATCAAAAGAAAAAGCAATGGATTTTAGAACTCGTGCATTAAGTTCAAGATCAAATCAAGTTCTTACATTTTACATACTTATGCTTTCTTAGAAATACATGTATAGGATCAATGGACCAAAGGAATAACAATGTATGAATGTCTCTATCATGTAAAAGTACCAACAATCATGGTTGCACGAGTCCTAATCGATTAGAGATGAAGGCTTAATTGATTAGATCATGAAAAGATTCAAAAATAGGCATGACTCAACGGCCTAATCGATTAGTAAATAATAGTTAATTGATTAGTTCAGACCTAATCGATTAGCTAGAAAGCCAAATCAATTAGAGAACACAAAAATGATAGATATCAGTTTAAATACTACATAAATCAATCAAATCCTAAATTAGCTTGAAACCCTAATCTTCTCCAATGGCTATCCTAGCTCAAAGGCTCTATAAATAAGGTTCCAAACATAAGGATACAACATATAACACACAAGATTTGACTAGTATTCACTCACTTTTGAGTTTTAGCAATTCTAGGTTCTAAGTTTTCTATTTCTTTAAGAGTTACATCTCTTTGAGCATCAATTTGTGTCATCTACTCTATTGAGAGTCATTTTAGTTGATGTACACCATAAATTTATGATTAAATATGATTTTAAAGGTTAGAGTTTAACCTTTAGGTGTGAAATTGAGAGATTGGGTGGGGTTTCCAATGTTTTTTTTGAGAATTAAGTTCTTAGTATAGAACATTAAGAAACTGTAATTGTTCTAAAAGTGCTCTGATATCTTCAACAGTGGAAATTCTCTAAGTGGTTTGCTTAGGGACTAGACGTACACCACAAGTGGAAGTGGTGGAACTAGTATATTGGTTTGCAAACTCTTCTACCTTAAACTTTTTATAATTGCTATTACACTTTGAGTTTAAATTATTGTATTTATAATTGATTATTTCTTTTTTCTGGCTGAGCATTACATTTCATTTTCATTATTAATTTGGCTTGCAAATTTAAATACATAAGAATTATTTTTAAAGGCATTTCAAACATTTTTTGAACCCTGAATTCACTCTGCCCCTTCTTGAGTATTGAGGCCATTTTAGACACCTATAAGATTTTGTAAAGACTTAGGAAATTTCTCTTTTGTATTGAAGTTGGTTGAGCTTGAAGAGACTTGTTTAAGAAAGAATACTTGGGTAATTAGCTTAGAAAGGCTAGGTGTGTTAAACAATACTTGAGATCGTTGTAAGTGAGTGTGGGTTGCACTTAGCTTATTG
Source organism: Clitoria ternatea (assembly GCA_037962975.1). NCBI lineage: Eukaryota > Viridiplantae > Streptophyta > Magnoliopsida > Fabales > Fabaceae > Clitoria > Clitoria ternatea. The sequence continues at coordinate 148,529,023 of CM075670.1, forward strand.
ATCAGAAATACAAAAGCACGTTGTGTTCAAACAAAGACTAGATGTAGCCTTGGTTAACAGGTGAATCGGTATAAAAATTTGCTTGTGTGTTGTTCTCTTTTCTCTTTGATTTCTTTGTTTCAAATAATTTTTTATGAAAACTTAAATAAGTGCTTGAATATCTATTTCTTAAAAAGATTTTACCAGTCTTTTATACACATTATCCTACCCCTCTTCTAGTGTGTACTTGTGTTACCTTAAAAGTTGGTTATAAAGGCAAGTACCAAGGGATCACTATTCCAAAACATAATCCCTATTACTAAACCACCATTTTTCATTGTAGCCTCAAAGTTTAACTTATCAATGCCTTATTGAGGAAGTGTCCAACCTACACGACATTGAGTGTGGGACAAATCAATGGTAAAGACCTCACAAAACACTCTTACTCATCTCTTTTATATTCAATGTTGTATGACTTCTATGTGACATATACATTTTTGTAGTTATAACCTCTATAAAGTATTGTAACCTTATGACAACATTTTTGGCCATTCAAAACTGCCAAAAAATCAATAAGCCCAACGACGAAGACATACAATCTCAAAGCATTTTTGACAATTTTAACCAATCGAAAATAAATGTCAAAAAATTAAAACTTTTTAATTCATAAATTAAATATTGATTGTTTGGAGTCAGACTTAGAAGGAGGGGTTGAATAAGTCTCAGACTTTTTTTATGGAATTAATACGTAGGTAATCAGACTTTTAAACAAACTTAAAAGGAGCAAATAAAAGAGAAGAGAGAACACCAATAATTTATACTGGTTCACTTCCAACACAGAAGCTCGTCCAATTCCTTCTAACTTAAAGTATTTCCACTATTGTAAAATCTCCTTTACAATAACAGCACCACACTAGTGCCACAAGTATTCTTGACTCCAACCACTCCTGGCTTAAACCCAAGTATTCTTTCAACAAGCCACTCTTGGCTCAAAAACCCAAGTATTCTTTCAAAAGCCTCTTCAGGTCATAATTGTTTCCTAGTGAAACTAAAGCTGGTAATCACCAAACTTTTACACAATGACTGATTTGTAAGGTGTGTAAGATTTCTCACAGAACTTAGTGTATAAAGGCTATACAATAAAGAATGAATACACTAAGTTAAGAAAGACAAGAAACCAAGGTCTGCTAGAAGTAGAACAATAAATAAGGTTTTTGCCTTTGAAAAACTAAGAAGAGATTAGAGAAATTTGATGACAAAGACTGAGTGTTCTTGATAGGCTTCTTTGGTTCGAAAATGAATCTCTCTAAGTATATATATATATATATATATATATATATATATATATAAGTTACTTGAAATGACCATTGATGATCTAGAAAGGAGATATGAACGTTGAAAATCCTTTGAAGGAGTTTTACTTTGAGTGTAGGTACCAGACTTTTGATGATCTGAAGGGATGTCTAAGAGTCCAGTAACAAGGAACTTTAACACTTGCATGACTACGGTATTCCTTGATATCTTTAGTAAATAATGCTAATTGTTGGCTTTCTTTCTTCTAGCAGGCATGCAGAGACTAATGCTAAAATTCTTCTGATTTATTCTGACATACAGACTGACTTGTCTCAGCTTTTCTGGAGTGTGTAGAGTTGTTACGTTGAGTTCTTTGAAAAACTGCATTGGTTGGTCTACTGGTTTGTCTCTTATCCTCTTTGATGATAAGCACATTCTTCTTGATAAAGGCTTGACTTCCAATGCATCATCAAAAGGTTTTTAGAATATTGTGATTTGTACTTTGGAGTAACGTTCACGTCGTAAGCTTTTGATGCTTAAAAGTCTGAGGTCTAATTCTGTTGATTCATATGACTGAGAATTCTTAAATCAGACTTTTTGGGTAAAGTCTAAAATTGAACTTTTGATGGATTAGACCTTTGATTTTATGGACTCCCCTTTTACTTGTAACCTATGTACTTAGTATATAATTCCTGAAACACTTAGATAGATAGGTTAGATCACACACAAGCATACTTCATTTATTTTGAATAGATTTATGTGTGTTATTAACAAATCCTAGGGATCTAGATATAATGATGCAAAATAGGGTCTGGTCCAGTAATATTGTTAACTTTCTTTTCCAACCAGACTTGTTTTCAACAAATATATTATATATTATATATTAAATAAATTAAATATAATATATATCAAACATATCATATATAATATATTTCAAATATGTATTATATAAATTAAATATGTTATATAGATTATAGTTTATATATTAAAAATATTATGCTTATATATTTAATAAAAATTAAAATATACATAAATTAAATATATCTTTAATATGTATAATATATAATATATAATATATATTTAATACGTATAATACAAAATATTGTGCATTATATTTTATATGTTACAATATTAAATATATATTATTTTATATAAATATATAAATTTATAATATTTTTAATATACAAAGTATATAATATACAATTATATAATATATAATTGAAATATATTAAAAATAAATTTAGTATTATTCAATTTATTAATTCAATAAATTGATATGATATGTAAATAATATATAATATATTGAATTTTTAATTAAAATGTTTGAGTTTGTCACATTTATTTTCTGAAGGTTTTTTGCTATTAGGAATGTGTTTTACACATAAGTCATACATCATTAAATATAATTTTCAAAACTGCCAAAAAAACGTAAATAATTTTAAAAAGTGCATTTAAAAAAGAAGCCAAATCATTAATATATATAGGGTTTCTTATATATATATATAATACGCAAATTAATATTTTGGTCTTGTAATCTAGTGGCACTTCCCCCGGTCATCACCGCACCTTATCCACCCCCGTAAAGAGGGAGGGAAAATAACAATATATTATATATAAGCTCAAAAATATTCCGGTTAAGTAGTTAACACAGCAAATAACAACCATATTTAACTAACCAACCATATACACGGTTTCGCTTATAGGACTAAGTGAAGTCAAAGTCTTTCTTGTATATCTTGTCTTTGGGAAAAATGTGAAGTTTATACGAAGTAAGACACAAAAAGAAGGAAGAAGAAGAAGAGTAACAACTAACAACAACCATGGCAGAATCAAACGCAATAGCAAATGGTTTGGCTGGTGCTGGTGGAGGAATTATTGCTCAAATCATAACTTATCCTCTTCAAACGGTACCCACTCTTTCTATCTCCCTTTCGGTGCCCCTCTCTCTTTTGCTGTAATATAATCAATTCCATTGCAATTTTTCAGGTAAACACGCGCCAGCAAACTGAGAGAACACTCAAGAAGAATAGACAAAGTTTGCATCTTCATTCTTCCAACACAACCGCTGCTCCAGGCACTCTTCTTCAGATCTTTCAGGTTCAAGTTTTTCTATTTTGTTTTGGTTGGTTCTGTTTATAATTATATGTCTGTTTATAATTATTGGTTATGACCCTTTATCAGGTCATTGGAAGTGAGGGTTGGGGTGGACTCTACAGTGGCCTCAAGCCTTCTCTTCTTGGAACTGCTGCTTCTCAGGTTATCAATTTCAAGTTTTTAATCACACCCCATAATAGCTTTTGACAATGAGAAATGTTAACTAGTCAAGAATAAAAATGAATAATTTTCATTCAAAATCTTTGTTAATATGGTCTGATCCAACATAATTTTCTATAAAAATCCACTTTTGATTTCTCTTTTAAGTAGTACTCTTATGACATTCATGGAACCCTTCGATAATTATTCATTTGTTTGCAGAAATGTTATTTAATGTCTTAAGAAAACCAGTTAAAGAATAAAAAATAAATATTTTTTAATTAAAATTATTATAAATAGTAGCACCCTATGATTTCGAAAGGATCCTAACATATTTTTCAACAAAATGTTCGAATTTTTTAAATTTCTTATCCAATTAGCTAACAGACTCTTTGTTAATTGATATAATATTCAAAATTCAAGGGTTAGGATATGTTATGTGACTTGCTTTTGAATCGGGTTTGTGATCTGAATGCTTATTTTGAAATGCTGTCAGGGCATTTACTACTATTTCTATCAAGTTTTTAAGAACAAGGCTGTGGCAATTGCAGCTGCCCAGAAATTCAAAGGGCGAGGAGATGGAACTGTTGGAATGTTTGGTTGGCTCATTGTGGCTGCAATTGCTGGGTGATAACTTATAACTCCACCATGCCATTTTTATTTTCATGTTGCTTTTCAGAAGAATCCTCGTGTCATGTCTGTGTTGTATTTGTGATAATGAAGCTAGCTTATATTTATTAGATTTATTTTGTGATTGCAATTGTCTCATTCTGCAGGTCCTTGAATGTTTTGCTGACAAATCCAATATGGGTTCTAGTGACTCGGATGCAGGTGCTTTCAGATATTTCCATTTGCTTCTTGCACTATGTTATTTGAAGTTTCAAGCCTAATTCTGGTTGCTTTTCATTTGATTTTCCTTATTTGTGCATATTCTATGAGTGTGGTCTGGTCTGTACAAATAATTAAATAAAACACATTAACAAATGCAAATTCACATTAAGATTCCTATTATTTGGTGTGTTCATTATCACTGCCACACTTGGATGGCCAAGCATTCCATGTACAACATGGGTTAAAAGTTCAGTATTTTTCACATGGAAATGGCATAAAGCCAAAAGGGGGAACAATCCACTGACATTGAAAGCATAAAACTAGCCAATATCCAATTGCCTTGGTGTTACCCTGAAACTATGTATCCATGTTTTGGTTGCAGTATTGCCAATTATGTGTAACATTTTATATCTTAATTCTAGACACATACTCAAGCAGAAAGAAAGATCATGGAGGAAAAGAAAGAAGCTTTAAGGAAGGCTGCTTCTGAAAGCATCTTATCAGGCTCCACATTACAGGACAAATTGGCTGAATTGAATTCCACAAAAGCTCGACCATATGGAACTATACATGCAGTTAGTCTCTTGTCATTTCACTTTCCTACTTTGATTGATGTTGCTTGTCTTTTACATTGATCAAGGAATGAGTGTGGTTCTTTTCTTTCTTGTTTTGTTCCCTTTTCTTAATCACTAAATTCACACCTTGAAACACAAGTTTAAACTACAAGCAATTCTTCTGTCAAGTTTTATTTTCCAAATCTCATAAAATTTAAACTTCTTTAGATTGAGAAATGATTTATCATTTCACATTCTGCATGCTCCTTTATCCGTATCAAACAAATATGATTGAGTTACCTCTTATAATTAAATTCATAATCTTTTACATTGAACTTTAAATATTAGTTTTGTTTATGCTGATATTAAATTTTTGTTTTGGGTTAAAGGCTAGTGAAGTCTATAAGGAAGCGGGTATAGTTGGATTTTGGAAGGGTGTTATCCCTGCTCTTATTATGGTAAGCCTCATCATTTGTTTTCTCGATGTATTAAGTTCATGGGTAACACTTATATAATTAGTTTATTACTTGGAATTTTCATTACAGGTATGTAATCCATCAATTCAGTTTATGATATACGAGAGCTCATTAAAGTATCTAAGGACAAAGCGCTCTGCTAAGAAGCAAGGTGGTACAAGTGTGTCTGCTTTGGAGGTATGGAGTACTTTGTAATGAAATAAATTGAAAACATGTTGTAGGAGAACATTTTAATTTGTTTTTTTGTCACTTGGTTGTATATTCTTCCTTGTTGTTTGTTGAGAGAGTGAGAAAACGAGACAAGAGAAGGAGGAAGGGGGTATGGAGAGGAAGGAGACTCCACGAGAGGAGAAAAAATGACTGTAGGTGTAGTCACATGAAGACGAGGCTCTGGTGGAGGTACTCCAGACTCAAAGAAAGGAACATCTTCAAAGAAGGTAACATCGGCAAAGATAAAATACTTGCGAAGAGTAGGAGAGTGGCACTTGTATTCTTTCTGGGTGCGGGGATACCCGACAAAAATACATTTATAAGATCGAGTAGATAATTTATTGATCTTAGAACCAAGGACATGAGAGAAACAAGTAGAACCAAAGACTCGAGGGGGTAAAGAATGAAGTGGACGATGGAGATATAAAACTTGATGAGGAATTTTACCTTTAAGAACAAAGGAAGGCATATGGTTGATGAGATAACACCTAATAAGAATTGCATCACCTGGAAACTTAAGAGGGACATGAGAGTGGAGAAGAAGAGTTCAAGTTGTATCTAGAAGATGTCTATTTTTACACTCAACAACCCTATTCTGCTAGGTGGTATAAGGGTAAGAAGTCTAATGTAACACACCATGAGATGTTATAAAAGTCTGAAATTGGTTAGATAGATATTCACATGCATTATCACTCTGTAAAGTATGAATGAAAATCCCAAATTGAGTTTTTATTTCATGAAAAAAGACTGAAAAATAGAAAATAACTCAGAACGATCTTTCATCAAATATATCCCAATGCAACTAGAAAAATCATTTATAAAGGTAACAAAATACCTTGAACCTAAGGAAGACGAAATATGACTGAGACCCTAAACATCCGAATAAACTAAAGCAAAAAGGGGCAATGCCTAATTATTAATGCGATTAGGAAAAGGAGTACGAGTATGCTTACCCAACTAACATGACCCACATGACAAAGACTCTAATTTAGAAAAACTAGAAACTAATTTCCTTAGTGCATCCAAACTTGGATGTCCTAACTGAGCATGAATGGAAAGAGGGGATGCTGATGCAAAACCAACAAGAGATAACCTTTGAAGTTCATAGAGACTGTGAGATTCACATCTGAAGCTAATCATCTTCCCTATTTTTTACTCCTGTAGAGAAACTTAATCTTTAGTAAAAAAGATGACACAATCAAGAGTACGAGTAAGTTAACTAATGGATAACAAATTAAAGGGGGTACCAAGAACAAATAACACATTATCAACTGAAAGAGAAGATGATGGACAATATCAATTCCTCGAGATCGTGTTTGGGAACCATTGGCTATGGTAACAGAAGGTAACTAATCTGTTAACTAAGTGGCCTCAATTACTCAAGAGGGGAGTGAATTGAGTATTAAAAATTTTGCTTTGAAATGCTTTTGAATATAATTATTTTGCAATTAATAAAGTGATCAATGAAATAGATGATAATAACAAGTAATAATAATGTCAAATTAATCATAAATTTATCAAACACTTAGTAAGTAATAATAAAGTTCAACAAGAATAAAATCAAGAATTTAACTTAAACAATTTTAACAAACAAATTTAGTGCATAATAAATTAACAAGCAATTTATATTCATAATTATAAAGGAGTTTAGGGAAGAGAGAATTGCAAACCGATGTACGAGTTCCACCACCCTGGTATATGTCTCACCTTCAAGCAAACCACTTGAAGGATTCCACTATTGAAGATTTGAGATATAAAGCTTTGAGAAATTACAGCTTCTTAGTGTCCCACACTCAAGAACTTAATCCTCACAAGCAAAAGGGTAACCCACCTAATCTCACAATCTCTCAATAACTAAGGTTGAAACCTAACCTAAAAACTCTCAGAATTTGGTAAATGATTTCATAAGAGTAACTCTCCAATAGAGTGGATATACAAATTTTAGCATTCAAAATATTTTCTCTCTAATTAAGTCTCAGAAAATATATGCAAATAAAAGAATTTAAAGAGAGCTGCTTGCTTAAGAGAAAGAAAGAAGGATTTTTGTTGTTCTGCTTAATGTGTTTTGCTCCTTCAAATTCCTCTCTATTTATAGGCTTCAGGAAGTATGGTGTCATTGCTATTAATTCCTTAATTAATTCCAACTTGCATAGTGGAGCATGGCTGTTTCAATTAAAGAATATGTAGTGCGATGCAAGTTTGAGTAAGCTTCATCTAAAAAACCGTAGTGCTGTTTTCCACTTGAAAGATTCGATAAAGAGTTGATTCATTGTGTGTAATTTCAAATTGTCTAGGTCCATGAATGGATTCATAATCTTCATGAATTGATTCAAGAGCCTCTATTTGCTGTTCAACAACATGTATGAATTGATTCATTATGGACTTGAATAGATTCAGGACCTTCAGAATGCGTATGAACTTAATTAAACATATTTTGAATCAATTCAGGCTTGCAACAGACATGTGAATCGATTCACCCATCTTTGAATCGATTCATGCCTTAACTTTTCAAGTTCTTAGGCCATAAAAAACGTATGAATCGATTTAGGGCTTTCTTTGAATCGATTCAGAGGCCTGTTAGGTAGCTTTTCATGCTTTGTTGACACTTTTCTAAGATGTGATCACTTATATTTCGTTCCTCTTGATCTTTTGGTATTTTTCTAATCATTTTACTTTTGTTTTTGTCCTTTGTGATTGCTTTATTACACATCCTTGATGTTCATCAATTTATATAACATCAAAAACATTTATTCCTTGTTCTTGTATATATTTAACCTCTTTAGATTGTCATTATCAAAATCTGTTTCAATATACAAACATATAATCGTGGTAGAGATAGAAGAAAAAAGAGATTTATTACCAATAATATAGTCGGTGGCCCTTGAATCGAGGACCCAAGTATTCAAAGAACGAGAGATGCCAATGAAAGAATTACCAGTGTGTGCAATAGTAGTAATAGAACTACATCACTTCTGGAAGTCATTGTAGGAGGGCGATAGAGACAGATCCGACAGCAACAGCGGAGCAGAAGATAGTGCAGGAGCCATGGGTGTGTTGGAGGAGAGAGATAATCATGGGCAGCAATGAAAAACAAACCAAACAACAGGGGGAAAGTGAAGAAAACTAAAAAGGAACACCAAATAGAGGTAAAGGAGACTGAGGCGAGAAAAGCCCAAGTGGTCACGACCTTGTCAGAGATAAGACATGCCACCACACGTGGCGAAGATAGGTGACACGTGGGTTCACGCGTAGAGGGCACGTGGAAGCTTTGATGGAGGCGCCACTGGTGGGGATGGGCTGGTCTTAGAGAAAGAAAGCTGCCTGTGGGGTCGTTGGTTGGAAAAGTATGGCAGAAAAGATGGCGGCAACAGGCAGAGAAGAAAAAAGTGAGCTATCAGAGGGAAAAACTGGTTGGAGTGATGGAGTAGTGTTAGTTACAGTTTGTTAGCAAAGTTGTTAAAGATATTATCTTATCTCTTAGATTGATTCTATTTTAATTTTGTTTTAGGTTTGTTAGATTTTTTAAGTCTTATGCTCTTCAATCTTCAAACACAATAATAATTCAACAAATATATTTTCACTTTAAATCTTGCCTTCTTGTTGCCATAATTCTAATATGGTAATCAAAGCTTAATTGATTCCTTTTTTCTTCCAATGGCTTGACCAGAAACTCTTATTATCCCAACTAATGTGCCGTTTACCTTCTCTTGAATAATTATTGACAAGCTTGATGATAAAAACTATCCATTGTGAAAGCAACATGTAGAACTTGTCCTGAAGGGCCATCGTCTTCACCACTTTGTAGTCAACCCCATCATCTTTCCACGATATCTGAATGAAGCTGATACCAACTTCTCCTAGCCTGGCCCTAATCATCTCTCTCAAGTTCTTTCTTACCAAGAGTCATAGGCTGCACTAATTCTTAGTAACTATGGGAAAGAATTCATTCTCATTTTCATGCTTAGACCAAAGCCAAGGCAAGGCAACTTCGTCATGAACTCAGAAACACCGAGCAGGGATCACACACAATTTTAAAGTATTTGCTTCAGATTAAAGTCTTTGTTGATGCTCTAATCTCAATAGGTGACCCTGTTCCTTTGATAGATCATCTAGATGTTATTGTTGATGGATTACCAGAGGAGTATGATGCCCTTATCACAATCATTAATAGCAAAACAAAATATTATGATATTGTTGAAATTAAAGCTTTTCTTCTTGCGCAAGAAGCTAGATTAGAGAAACAACATGCAGTACTTTCAGCAATTCCCTCTCTAAACCTTGAATAACACCCGTCATCCTCAAATCTTACTCACAATCCCTCTTTGATGAATCCAACACAAAACCCTTCAAACCCAGCCTCACACTCTCCCAATTCCTTTGAACCTCCACCATCTTCAAATCTTACTCACAATCCCTCTTTGATGAACCCTACACAAAACCTATTAAATCTAGCCTCTCACACCCCCTATTCTTTTACACCTTCAAATCAAATTCCATCCTCTAGTCATGGCTCATCCCATTCTGGTTCTCATGGTTCCAGAGGTAGATCTTCCTTTCATGTGTGACATCCCGAAAATAGGGGTAAATTTTTCACGATTTTAATATCATTAATTTATGAAAAACATAAGTGGTAAAGCTGTCAGTCAATACCCTGGATCTATGAAGAACCTATCTTATATATAAAGATATGAGAAGGTAGGTTACGGAAAGCAATTAATGAAGAACTCTCAAATGAAAACAGCAGAAGGTTTATTTAAAATTTGCTGCTATATAATAGGGTGCAAGAGGTTAAACATCATAAAGATTAATGAATTTCAAATATGTCTAAATGGTTCATAAGTTAGTGTAGGATGAAGGTTTAATGCAAAGAAAATGAAAAATAATCAAAGCAATGCAGTTTGGAGAATCAGGGCATCTCTCGCTCAAGCGAGGACCACACTCGCTTGAGCAAGTCCCAATGGAACGCCTGGGTGTGTCAGAGAGCGGGCTGAGCGAAAAGAGGGAAAGAAGTTTCAGGGGTCGTCTCGCTCAAACGAGCCCCATCTCGCTTGAGCGAGATCTACAGGATTCGCTTGGGCGAGACAAGAGAGCGTAAGTGAAATTCTTCCAGAACCAAACCTACGCTCGCCCGCTTGAGCGAGTGCTACCTTCCAAAGGCCATTCGCTCGAGCGAAATTAGTCCAGTGGCAAAATCCCTGACTTTCGCTCGAGCGAGATCCTACTCGCCTGAGCGATTTTCATCCAGTGACTGATAACTGATACATGGACAATCTCGCTTGGGCAAAGACAAGCCCACTCGGGTGAAAATTGTCCAGTATGCATATACCTGATACTTAATCATCTCGCCTGGGGCGAGACGCCCAATTGTCTGAGCGAGACCCCTCTCGCCTGAGCGAGAACCATTCTCACCTGAGCGAAAATTTGCCAGTGGCCAAACACCAACACAGGGGATTCTCGCTTGAGCGAGAACCTATCTCACTTGAGCGAGATTATCAGCAAAACACTAAAAACATGGGAAATGAACAACCTAACATATAAAAATCTAACCAAAGTAAAACTGGACAGAACTATTGTACTACATACATCTTATTCAGCCTTAGTAACTTATTCTAAGAATTCTTACTTTTCAATTCTCATTCCAAATTAATACTCATATCACAATCATCCATATCAACTTGCATAATCTATAGAACACAAAATACAGATGGTTGTCCATTCATTTATCAATCTAATAACATAACACTTCAGCTTTCAATATCCAAATGTTGTCGAGGTCACCAACGAAAACGAGTCGTAATTATAAGAGTCTCATTTTCCTACATGACCTCCCAAAATCATCATCATAAACTCATCATCCACAATGATTCATTGCTACACAGAATGTTCATTATATCTACATACATTACAAAAGCCTACATAAAGGCCATAAAATCAAACATTTGCCGGCCAAGGCATTCTTTACCAAAAAAGACTTCCTTTATACCACTTCTTCACACAAGAGCTCCATAGGCAACCCCTACAACACGGGAGCTAAAAAGATATACCACATGGAGAGTGAGTATACTTTCTCAATGATGAAAATCTAACAAATGTGATAATATATATATAAATGCAATATTACATATATTTTCCTTAAAAATGAGCTCAATCAACATAAAATCAATCATTCATCAAATTCGTTGAACATATATATCCATTAAAATTCATAAGTCACACCAACCAATATCACAATTACAGTTAGTACTCAAAGGGAGTTCCACCCACTCCTCACATATTCTCCTCGACAGGATATCACACTATGTCATGCTTCTATGGCTAATGCATATGCTAGTGTTTAAGAATGCATATGCACGGATCCGATTTCATTATGGTTTCCACGTTCAACAATTCATAATGGTTTCCCGCCTCGCAAGGTTTACTCCCGCCTCGTGATCGTAACCACGGGCATTCATTCTCAATGGTCTCGCAGGGCCTTTCATTTCAAATACCAGGTGATCGCAACCACCGGTCTAATAATCACAGGAACTCGTAAGCCTTTTATATTGCAAACATCAAGTGATCGCAACCACTTATCAACATCATCATGATATGCATGCCATGCTATGTATGCAAAATTCTCATGCATGCCTCAACCTCATATGGATTATCTTACCCTTTCATCTAGGGTACACTCATACTCAATTACAATGTTAATTCCACATAATCAAATATATATATACGTTCCAATCTTAGTATTCAAGAATCATTATAGCCAAGGACTTCAAGTATTCATCAAACCACACATGGAATCCATAACATGTCATCACACATTATACCATTCATGACTTCATTAAGGTCTTATTCCACAATCAATCATTATAAGGACCTTACTCAATTTCACATCACATACACATGATACTACATCCACTCAAGAAAACATGCCACATTTCATCAATATATACATTATCATAATGCAAGTTCTCATGCATTTAGCAAATACACCCCTCTCCTACCTCAAGAGAAGTAGACTTCCAGGTTCGATGTTCCCACCTCACAATCGTTATCAAGTCCTACACCAATCAATTATAAGGCCGCATCAATCATCCATTCAAGCATCATTCTTAATAGATACATTACATGGACATGACTCTTCATCATGTGGTAATTTATTTACAAGCTTCATTCATTTGCCGAATTAGGCTTCGGGAATTCCTTCCCTTGAATCATCATTCATTATTACCAAGGCAATAACCTAATTTGTTAGGTTACCCTATTTACCAACCTCACATTTAACTCATTCTAAGTGGGTTTTCCTTTATGGTCTCAAACCACCATCACCAATCATCATTTATGGTTATACTTCAACATTAATAATATTCCCATCATTAATTAATGCCTTTCCCACTCACATTACCCATTTCTCCCAATTTCTTAAGTTAAGGTTTCATTAAGGCTCAACCACTTCATAAATGCACTTCAATATTCCTCATTCTTTAACCTATTTTTGTGCACCTCATTTATTGCTCATGAATGTTCATATTTATTTCACCCCATCTTAGGGTTTTACATTTAATGGTTCCTTTCACTACCCACATGCATTTAATACTCCCCCTAGCCTTAGAAATCCATATTCTAGGGTTTAACCACTATTAAAAGGAGGAAAAACTTACCTCAATCAAGACACAAAAATGGACACCAAGGGAGAGGATGGTGAACACGAAAGTGGAGGAGAGAAAAGGGGAGGCTTCAAGCACCCAATGTTCCTTCTTGCTTCCTTAAGAACGAAAATAGAAAAGAGGAATGGATATCACCTTTACTTAAGCTCTTGAAAGAGAAGGAGTGAAGAAGAGGGGGAGGGAAAAGAAAAGATAAGAAGAAGAATTGTTTTCTCCTTTGGAGATAGATGCCAACGTGAAATTAAGAGTGAAAGGGGTGAGGATTTTGTTTTAATTTTAATCTTTCATTAAACTCTTCCGTTTTTAAACGAACAGGCTCTCTATACGGGCTCAATACTCATTCTAAAAATTATTCCGAATATATATTCGGATTCCTAGTAATGTTATCTACAACCCTGACCAACGACATCTCAATTAGAGATACTTGGTCCGACACCCATATTTCATCCGGGTTAGTTTTCCGTTTATCTGGTCCCAATAAATCACTAACAGTAAAGTCTTAATTAAATTATTTCTGATATTTCGGGACATTAAATAGTTCATATTCAATTATTCAATATTTATCTCATTAAATTAATTCTCTATTTTGAAATTTGGGATGTTACAATCCACCCCACCTAAACGAAATTTTGTCCCCAAAATTTGACATACTGGATTCGAATGCGTAAGGGTACCGCTCACGGATATCATCCTCACGTTCCTAGGTAAGTGTCTCCATGTTTCCATGCTTCCACGCTATCTTCACCAGAGGTACCATTTTATTTTGCAACGTCTTCATGGAATACTCGACGATACGAACCGAAATGGGAGGAACGGATAAGTCATCCCGCACATCAACATCATCAATAGAGATCACGTGCAAAGGATCGTGAATATACTTCCTTAACTGCGATACTTGGAACACATTATGTAGGTTTACAAGATGTGGAGGGAGTGCAATCCGATAAGCGACATTTCCAATCCGCTCTAAGATCTCATAAGGTCTGATAAATTTAGGGCTTAATTTTCTGCTCTTCAAAGCCCTTCCAATACCCTTATCTCGCGAGACTCGTAAGAACACATGATCGCCGACCTGAAATTCGAGTGGCTTCCTCCTCTTGTCATAATAGCTCTTCTGCCGGTCTTGAGCGATTTTCATCTTCTCTTGGATCATCTTAATCTGTTCAGTGGTTTCTTCAACAATCTCAGGCCCTGAGGCCAAGTTTTGACCAACTTCAAGCCGGCATAAAGGGGTTTGACAATTCCTTCCATATAACGCCTCATATGGTGCCATGCCAATACTATAGTGAAAACTGTTATTGTAGGTGAATTCTATTAGAGGCAAATACTTCTCCCACGAACCGTCATGCTCCAAAACACAAGCACGCAGTAAGTCCTCAAGACTCTAAATAGTCATCTTATATTGTCCATCAGTCTAAGGATGGTACGCCGAGCTTAGCTTCAATTTCGAACCCATCGCTTCATGTAAACTCCCCCAAAACCGAGAAGTGAATCGGGGGTCACGATCAGAGACAATACTTGATGGCACACCATGTAACCTCACAATTTCTTGGATGTATAACTGTGCCAAGTCCTGCAAGGAACTCTTCATACTGATTAGTAAAAAATGTGCACTCTTTGTCAAAAGATCCATGATCACCCAGATTCCACCACATCTGGACCTCGTCCTTGGCAACCCGGACACAAAGTCCATAGCAATCGCATCCCACTTCCAAATGGGGATATCAAGTGGTCTCAGAGTACCCGAAGGTCTCTAATGCTCTACCTTTGCCTTCTGACAAATAAGGCATGAAGCTACAAAGTTAGTAATGTCACGTTTCTTTCCGGGCCACCAGAAATTCTTCTTTACATCTTGGTACATCTTGGTCGCACCGGGGTGAATGCTAAAAATGCTTTTGTACGCCTCCTCAAGCACCGTATGTCTCAAATCTCCGAATGAAGGTACATACACATGACCTTTCACTCGTCATAAGCCATCAACATCCTCAACAAGGAATAGATTTTTCCCATCACCTTGAGATCTCCTCATCTCCTGTAAATAATCATCATCTTCTTGTTTCTCCTTTACAAGCTCTAAGAACTCATTGCATATCTTTAAGGTAGCAAAACATAACTTATAGGAAGATTGAATTTCGGTCCCAACATTCAAATACTTTGACCATTATAGCTGACACATGTGAGGACTTCTGACTAAGAGCATCGGCAACAACATTAGCTTTCCCCGGATGGTACATCAATTTAAAATCATAGTCCTTCAGGAATTCCATCCATCTCCTCTGGCGCATATTCAATTCCTTTTGATCAAAAAGGTATTTCAAGCTTTTGTGATCACCAAAGACCACGAACCTCAAACCATAGAGATAATGACGCCAAATCTTCAAGGCGAACACAAGTGCCGCCAACTCCTAGTCGTGAGTCGGGTCATTAACTTCATGAGGTCTTAACTGGCGTGAAGCATAATCTATAACACGTTCTTTCTGCATCAAAACACATCCAAGTCCATACTTGAAAGCATCGTAGTACACCACAAAATCCTCCTGTAAATCAGGCAATGCCAAGATAGGCGCAGAAGTCAGCCTCATCTTTAACTCTTCAAAGCATCTCTCACATTCAACCGTCCATACAAAAGGTTGGTTCTTCCTTGTCAAGTTTGTCAAAGGTTTAGCAAGACGAGAAAAACCTTCGATAAAAATCCGATAATATCCGGCAAGTCCAAGAAAACTCTGAATTTCTGTAATCGATGTAGGTCTAGGCCATGCCATAACGGCTTCAACCTTGGAAAGATCCACCGAAACACCATCTTCGAATATCACATGACCAAGAAACTGGACGCTCGTCAACCAGAATTCGCATTTAGAGAGCTTAGCATACAACTGGTTCTCTCTAAGGATGTTCAACACAAGCTTCAAGTGTTCCTCGTGTTCCCCACGGCTCTTGGAATACACTAGGATATCATCGATGAATACCACAACAAAATGATCCAGGTATTCGTGAAAGATGCTGTTCATGTAACTCATGAACACCGCTGGAGCATTAGTCACTCCGAATGGCATTACAACATACTCATAATGGCCATATCGCGTCCTAAAGGCAGTCTTCAGAATGTCTTCGGTTCTCACCTGAATTTGATGGTAACTAGAGCGCAAATCAATCTTTGAAAACATCACCGTACCTCTTAATTGATCCAACAGATCATCAATACGAGGTAAATGATATCTATTCTTTATTGTCATCTTATTCAACTGACAGTAGTCAACACACAACCGCATGGTTCCATCCTTCTTCTTGACCAATAAAATAGGAGCCCCCCAGGGTGGCACACTGGGTCGAACAAATTCCTTCTCAAGTAGCTCCTCAACTTGCTTCTTAAGTTCAGCCAACTCCATAAGAGACATCCTATAAGGAGCAATAGACACCGGTTCTACACCAGGTACAAGATCGATAGTAAATTCAACCTCCCGGGGAGGTGGTAAACTAAGTATGTCCTCAGGAAACACATCCAAAAATTCTAACACCACAGGGATACTAAGGGGATTGGGATTATTTGTCCCATCGGTAAGAGATAATAATATGCAAAGTTGAGCTATACCTTGCACATCGAATTTTCCCACATCAGAAGAAGGGAAAATGATAGTCTGTTGTTGACAGTCAACCAAAACTTTATTAGAGGAGAGCCAGTCCATACCAAGTATGATCTCCAATCCCTTCATAGTCAAGCAAATGAACGACACAATAAACCTTCTCCCTTCTAGGGGCATGTTGACATTATCACATTAGTTAACCGATCTGAGACAAGTACAGGTTGGGGTGGTAACCACTAGGGCATTTTTCATTAAACATACTGGCAATCTCAATCGCCAAACACAATCCTCGGATATAAAAGAGTGGGTTGTACCCGAATCATAAATGACATGAACTAAATTTCTGAGTATTTCACACTTACTTTCAACTAAATTATCTGCTTGTGTTGCTTCCTCACCGGTCACAGCGAACACCCTTCCGGCATTTGGTTGAGGATTTCCACTATTCCTATTTCCATCACGAGCACCATTGCCGTTACCTCGACCGTTGCCATACCTTCCACCACTATGGCCACCACGGCCACTATTTCGGCTACCATTGTTTCCATTACCACGGCCCCAACCACCATTGTGGCCTCCACGGTTCACATGAGCGGGTGCATTAGCACGGTTGGGAGTGTTAGCTTGCATCGGAGTCGGTCTTGTAAGCATAGGGCATACAGGACGGATATGTTCCACTTGATCACAATTGAAACACACCACATCATCACGGTGCACACACTCACGAACATAATGAGGACCACCACATCTATAGCATTTCGGCCCATTGGCATTTGCATTGCCCCGACCAAGAGTGTTACCATGTCCACCGCCTCTAGCTTGGACATTGGAATGAGCACCCCTCTGAAAACATCCCCTTCTGAAATTTCCTTGCCTCTTGAAACTGGAAGATTGACCCTTCAACTTAGAGTCAAATTTAGAGTGATGAGATGGAGCATGTTCCTCATAAATGCGGCACTTATTCACAAGTACCGTGAAGCTTCGGATTTCTTGATGACAAATAGCCCTTTGAATATCTGGGCGTAGATCGTTCTCAAACTTTACACACATAGAGGCTTCAGTTCCCTCTTATTGATAAGGGGGTAGAATTCACAGAGTTCCTCAAATTTGGAAGCATACTCTTCCACCATCATGGTACCTTGCTTGAGTTCCATGAACTCAAGTTCCTTCTTACTTTTATAACTCTCAGGCACATACTTCCTCATGAGTTCAAGCTTAAAATTTTCCCAAGTCAAGGGAATAGCAGCAGCAATCATTCTACTCTTGGTGAGTCTCCACTAAGTTTCAGCATCATCTCTCATCATAAAAACAACATACTCCGCTTTTTGGAGCTCATTGCATTCGAAACTATCGAAGATCCGCTCAACATCCCGGATCCAAACATAGGCTTGCTCGGGCCTAAATCTACCATGAAACTCGGATGGTTTTCGCTTCAAAAACATTTCAAGGCCTTGAGTACCTTGAACAGCAGGGGCGGGTTGCCTTTCCGCTTCTTGTTCATCATGGTTTTACGACTCAAGAAGATCCGTAAAGCGATTCAGAGCTCTAGCTATAGCTTCATTGTGATCTTGACGATGACGGGCCATGACAATATCTATAACCATAACATTAAATTCAACCAACATCAGTAAACTAGCTTATAGGTCTTTCTATAGTCTCATGCTATAGTAATTCATCATATAATTAAGCCATGGCCCTCCATCATGGAGTCCAACATTGATCAATCCACATTAAAGCTTATAAAAAGCACATCATTATATCTTTGGGTCATATGCATTCGTATAATTATAAGAATTCATCATTAAGGGAGAACAATGTGAAGAAAGCTTGGCCGGACTTATAGCAATGACATTTAATCCACAGTTAATCCATACAAAGTCAAGCAGCAATGGTAATCATTCATTATATATATGTCATGATCTCATACTAATAATTTAATCACAGTAAGTAAGAGCAGATGATGCTCTGATACCAGGTTGTGACACCCCGAAAATGGGGGTAAATTTTTCACGATTTTAATATCATTAATGTATGAAAAACATAAGTGGTAAAGCTGTCAGTCAATACCCTGGATCTATGAAGAACCTATCTCATATATGAAGATATGAGAAGGTAGGTTACGAAAAGTAATTAATGGAGAACTCTCAAATGAAAACAACAGAGGGTTCATTTAAAATTTGCTGCTATATAATGGGGTGCAAGAGGTTAAACATCATAAAGATTAATGAATTTCAAATATGTCCAAATGGTTCATAAGTTAGTGTAGGATAAAGGTTTAATGCAAAGAAAATAAAAAATAATCAAACCAATGCAGTTTGGAGAATTAGGGCATCTATCGCTCAAGCGAGGACCACACTCGCTTGAGCAAGTCCCAATGGAACGCCTGGGCGAGTCACAGAGCGGGCTGAGCGAAAAGAGGGAAAGAAGTTTCAGGGGTCTTCTTGCTCGAGCGAGCCCCGTCTCGCTTGAGTGAGATCCATAGGATTTGCTAGGGCAAGACAAGCGAGCGTAAGTGAAATTCTTCCAGAACCAAACCTACGCTCGCCCGCTTGAGCGAGTGCCACCTTCCAAAGGCCATTGGCTCGAGTGAAATTAGTCCAGTGGCAAAATCCCTAACTCTCGCTCGGGTGAGATCCTACTCGCCTGAGCGATTTTCATCCAGTGACCGATAACTGATACATGGACAATCTCGCTTGGGCGAAGACAAGCCCGCTCGGGTGAAAATTGTCCAGTATGCATATACCTGATACTTAATCATCTCGCCTGGGGCGAGACCCCCAATTGTCTGAGCGAGACCCCTCTCGCCTGAGCGAGAACCATTCTCGCCTGAGCAAAAATTGGCCAGTGGCCAAACACCAACACAGGGGATTCTCGCTTGAGCGAGAACCCATCTCGCTTGAGCGAGATTATCAGCAAAACGCTGAAAACATGGGAAAGAAACAACCTAACATATAAAAATCTAACCAAAGCAAAACTGGACAGATCTATTGCACTACATACATCTTATTAAGCCTTAGTAACTTATTCCAAGAATTCTTACTCATCAATTCGTATTCCAAATTAATAATAATATCACAATCATCCATATCAACTTGCATAATATATAGAACACAAAATACAGATGGTTGTCCATTCTTTTATCAATCTAATAACATAACACTTCAGCTTTCAATATGCAAATATTGTCAAAGTCACCAACGAAAATGAGTTATAATTATAAGAGTCTCATTTTCCTACATGACCTCCCAAAATCATCATCATAAACTCATCATCCACAACGATTCATTGCTATACAGAATGTTCATTATATCTACATACATTACAAAAGCCAACATAAAAGCCATAAATCAAACATTTGCCGGCTAAGGCATTCTTTACCAAAAAGGACTTCCTTCACACCACCTCTCCACACAAGAGCTCCATAGGCAAGCCCTACAACACGGGGGCTAAAAGATATACCACATGGAGAGTGAGTATACTTTCTCAATGATGAAAATCTAACAAATGTGATAATATATACATAAATGCAATATTACATATCTTTTCCTTAAAAAAAAGCCCAATCAACACAAAATCAATCATTCATCAAATTCGTTGAACATATATATCCATTAAAATTCACAATTCACACCAACCAATATCACAATTACAGTTAGTACTCAAAGGGAGTTCCACCCACTCCTCACATATTCTACTCGACAGAATATCACACTATGCCATGCTTCTATGGCTAATGCACATGCTGGTGTTTAAGAATGCATATGCACGAATCCGATTTTATTCTATCAGGTGATCGCAACCACCAAAATGATTCATTCATTCTCATTGGTTTCCCGCCTCACAAGGGGTACTCCCTCTAGCAGCCTCACAAGGTGCTTTCTCATGATCGCAACCACGTTCAACAATTTATAATGGTTTCCCGCCTCGCAAGGGGTACTCCCGCCTCATGATCACAACCACGGGTATTCATTCTTAATGGTCCCGCAGGGCCTTTCATTTCAAATACCAGGTGATCGCAACCACCAGTCCAATAATCACAGGAACTCGCAAGCCCTTTATATTCCAAACATCAAGTGATCGCAACCACTTATCAATATCATCATGATATGCATGCCTTGCTATGTATGCAAAATGCTCATGCATGCCTCGACCTCATATGGATTATCTCACCCTCTCATCTAGGGTACACTCATACTCAATTACAATTTTAATTCCACATAATCAAACATATATAATAACATTCCTATCATTAATTAATGCCTTTCCCACTCACATTACCCATTTCTCCCAATTTCTTAAGTTAGGGTTTCATTAAGGCTCAACCACTTCATAAATGCACTTTAATATTCCTCATTCTTCAACCCATTTTCGTACACCTCATTTATTACTCATGAATGTTCATATTTATTTCACCCCACCTTAGGGTTTTGCATTTAATGGTTCCTTTCACTACCCACATGCATTTAATACTCCCCCTAGCCTTAGAAATCCATATTCTAGGGTTCAACCACCATTAAAAGGAGGAAAAACTTACCTCAATCAAGAAACAAAAATGGACACCAAGGGAGAGGATGGTGAACACGAAAATAAAGGAGAGAAAAGGGGAGGCCTTAAGCACCCAATGTTCCTCCTTGCTTCCTTAAGAATAAAAATGGAGAAGAGGAATGGATATCACCTTTACTTAAGCTCTTGAAAGAGAAGGAGTGAAGAAGAGGAGGAGGGAAAAGAAAAGAGAAGAAAAAGAATTGTTTTCTCCTTTGGAGATAAAAGCCAACGTGAAATTAAGAATGAAAGGGGTGAGGATTTTGTTTTAATTTTAATCTTTCATTAAACTCTTCCATTTTTAAACGAACAGGCTCTCTATACGGGCTCAATACTCATTCTAAAAATTATTCCGTATAGACATTCGGATTCCCAGTAATGTTATCTACAGCCATGACTAACGACATCTCAATCAGAGATACTTGGTCCGACACTCACATTTCATCCGGTTAGTTTTCCGTTTATCTAGTCCCAATAAATCACTAACAGTCTCCGAAAGTCTTAGTTAAATTATTTATGATATTTCGAGACATTAAATAGTTCACATTCAATTATTTAATATTTATCTCATTAAATTAATTTTCTATTTTAAAATTTGGGATGTTACATCGTGGAAAGGGATACTATGACTTGGTGGTAGACCCTCTTCGCAATGTCAAATTTGTCATAAACATGGTCATGAATGAAGCTTTTGCTTGTTTTCATAGATTTAATACAAACTTTACACTATATCCATCACTATATCCTAAACCTCAACCATACCCTCACCCTTCACCATATTCCACTAATCCTTACCCTTCATCCCTATAATATCCTACTCCACCTCTAGCTCCTCTTCCACAATGACCCTTAGCCTATATTGCAGATCCTCACACTGTTTCAAAATAGTCCACTCAGGCCTAGGTGGGTAATTTAGGAGCCACACATCATGTAGTTGCTGACTCTCAACATCTTTTCCATCAAACCCTATTTAATGGGCCTAATCAGCTTCATCTTAGCAATGGTTAAGGTTTTCCCATCCTTTCTATTGGTTCCTCAACTTTTCAATCACCTTTCTCACATAACTTGATAATTTACTGCATGTCCCGACCATTACCAAAAATCTTATAAGTGTTAGTAAGCTCGCTAGGGATAATAATGTGTTCTTTAAATTTCATCAATCTATTGTTTTAAATTTTAAGTTCCTAAGCAAATACTCCCTGAAGGTAAACTTAATGATGAAAGACTCTACATTTTTCTAAATCTTCTACCTACTACTCCTACTGCATGCATCAAAAACAGATTTTGCTACACCTCCTTTATCTTCATGTGTTTCACTTGTTTCCACTACATGTACTAGCCCCACACACTCACAATATTCCTTATGGCAGAATAGGCTTGACCACCCTTATATTACTATCCAGAATCACATCATGAATCTGTGTAATCTTCCCACATTTAATAAAGAAATTTCAGATTTTTGTATTGCATGCTGCAAAGGCAAAGCTCACAAAATTCATGCTTCTCCTTCTACTACTATGCATAATGAACCTTTACAATTGGTTTATTGTGATCTAGGGGGTCCTACCCCCTTCTTTTATCTAGTGGATACTCTTATTATCATTCAATTATAGATGCTTATACAAGATTTACCTGGATTTATTTATTGCATACAAAATCTGAAACCTTGAATGTTTTCAAGGAATTTCAGATTTTTGATAAAAAACAATTTGGTATCTACTTTGTTCGGGAAAAAGTAATCAACAAAGCTCTCCATATTAATCACGTTCCCTTGCATAAGCAGCTTGCTGATATCCTCACCAAGCCCCTCTCTAAGTAGCGTTTTCTACTTCTTCAACCCAAACTCGATGTAGCTACACCTCCCTAAGTTTGTAGGGGGAATGATAGAGTATATTGTTAGTTAGAGTTTGCTAACAAAGTTGTTAGAGACACTAGTGGAAAAAATGGATATAATCACGGTTAAAAAAGGCCTTTATTCACAGTTAAAGAATCGTGGTTGTTGCATCTGTGGTAGTAGATGATGGTCTTTAACCACGGTTAACAACCGTGGTAATAAATCACATCTAACCACGGTTAAGAACGACTGTGAATATAACTTACTATTTATATTCACGGTTATCGAGCACAACCGTGAATATAAGAACTGAAAGGTGTCAGTTACATCCACTTATATTCACGGTTATGATGGACAACCGTGGATATAGATATATTTTATCCACGGTTGTCCATCATAACCGTGAATATAAGTAGTTTGTAACTGAAACCTTTTAATACTTATATTCACGGTTATGATGGACAACCGTGGATAAAATATATCTATATCCACGGTTATAGTAGTAACCGTGGATAAATATAGTCTATATTCACGGTTGTTGCCATAACCGTGAATAAATACTGAGGTTTTTTTTTAAAAATAGATTCTGTTTTATCGTTTCCCAACCCTGCATTCAGACAACCAGTACAGTATACAGTATGCCACAGCAACACTATATCAAAAGAATGGTATGTATATATATAACAATTTATTTTCTATATCAATTCATAACAACCTAAAAAATGAAAGTATATACAATTAAGTTAAATGTAATCTAATAAAAGTAAACCCTAAATCCTACTAGATACATATATAAAAGAATAAAGATCCTATATCTAGCTTTGCCTAACTTCAATGAAGTGTGAGGCCCATTGCCTTCTAACATCATCTATAAGTTCCTTTGGGAAAAATGACCGGTCATTAAAGTACTGCAAACAATGCACAAAACAATTAGAACAAAAGCTTTATTTATTACATGAAATTGATGAAATTGGTAGAAAAGTAGTCCAAATGATGAGACTTACCTCTGTCCATCCATCTACTAAATGATGTTGGACAATGGTCAGCATAGTGTGCATGACGAAATAGCCACACTCGTAGGTACCCTTCTGCCTGTAAGACTACAATGGACATATAGTATAGAATAAGTGAATTCGCAACTTAAAAAATATGTACTGAAGATTTGAATGAATACGATTGACTTACTTTTGGGTACACCCATACAACTGTTTTTCCTTTGGGCTTGTTTCCAATCAGTAGATTGTATCCAACCACCGCCCTACGTCAAACAAAACATAAGATAACTTAGAATTGTATAGTTCTAAAAATGATGTAATCGAATTTGTGGTTATTTTTTAGGGATGAACTTACCGGTCTACTATATCTTTCAGGTCTTGTGGAGCTGTCCGATGCAAACTATCAAAGTACAGAGCAAGATAGTCCTTCGGACAGATCACCAGAAGCGTCCAGTGAGCCCTGTAGTTACCAGTGATAAGTGAGACTTCAAAATGCAAAAATTCATGACAATAATTATGGAATAGAATATTACCCTTTATGATAGGGGCCCATGTATATAGGCTTCCCAGACTCAAACATCCAATTCTGGATGTATGTCTGGGTGTTCTGCGAGGTGTTTCCTTGCCTCTGTATAAGAGAGGGCTCTAAGAAACCGTAAGTTCCTTGGAAACCCAAGTCCACACAGAGTTTTGCCAGAAACCTAAACAAGTTAAGACATGGTTAGCAACAAATAACTTGTATAATGAAAAAATTGGACAAAACAAGGATATACTTACAGCTCCCACAACTGAAAGATGGAGTCGTTCAGCATCGACGTCCCCGAAATAATGTCACAAATGTCAGAATTTGTAACGTAAACTGGAAAATCACTGGGACGGCCGAACACTAGTGGCTGCCATGGGACCTGAACAGTGTCGTCTGCTTGCTCATACCCGATGCGCCATAGCATCCGGATGGGATCCTTGGCCGGGTCTGGCTTCTTCAATGTCTGTTCCTGTTGAACAATTAACAACCATCACATTTTGTACCATAATTGACAAGGAAATAAAGCTAGTTAGTTTTTAGGGGTTTTACCTATCCAGGGGCAATCACCAGAAGTCTGTTGGGCCACATCAGAAAGTGGCCCACCGCCTGACCGACGGTCTTCACCTCCTGAGTTGCCACTGGCACAGCAGCATCCTCCTCGAGGACGAGCACAACCGAGACCCTGGACATACCATCAGGTAATGTCTGATGGTGAACCACAGGGCCTAAGTTGTACACCATACCAGTGGCAACTGGCTCCTCCGACCCGTCAATGAACAGGTCACATCTGGTGGCTCGACCCCGTCATCGTCAGGGTCAGCCGCAGCGCACGACCCCTTAGTGCTAACCTTCCGTACCTACATATTTACACATCAAGCAGAAGTTATTCAACAATGAAATAAAGTGATTACAAACAATAAAATTGAGGAAATTAAATAAAGAATCTAACCTGTGGGTCGCTGGCTGGTGCAGTAGTCTCCTGGTAATGGATGAGTGAGGCCTTCATCTCCTCCCTGAATCGGGCCATCTCCTGGTGGAGCCTAGATATCTCCTCCTGGTACTCAGCCTTCACAACAGCCACCTTTTGCTCCACCATTTGCTCAAGGGATGGGGCAGGGTCGGGAGCACCGTAATAGGCGCGGAGGCCTGTGAAATGTGAATGATTAGCCCATAATTGTTTAACAGATAACAAAATGAAGGCATAGAGTTAGTTAGCACTTACCTACACCTCGACCAATAGCACGCACTCTTCCTGGGTGCTCTGGCCTGCCGATGGCGGTAGTCAAAATATCCTCCCGTCCATGGGCTACGAAAGACCCTTGGGTTGATTGCTCAACCAAGGAATCCTGAAACCAAACAAGTTAGTATTCACTTCCTTCACGTAAACTGAAAAACAGACACTGATATAAAGGGGAATACTTACTATCCGTGAGGCAACCTCCTGAGCCTGTGAGGAAGTGTATTCCCCACTCTTCTTGATCCTAGCCCGCTTCCATTTGTCGTGGCGTGCAAGTGGGGAAGGGGGATCCACAATACCAGTGTCAGTCTGACACTGACTCAGCCTCTCCTGTGCCAGCCGCTCCTCCAACCTACGGTAACCCCCACGTGACAGTGTGTGTGGGCAGTCATTTAGCTTCCTAGTCTCCTTGGCTTTCTTTCTGGTCTCCTACAACAAGAAAAAAAATATTCACAGTTAGCCGTATAAATTATACATAATTTAATCATCTAAAAACCAATGTACCTGAAACTCGGCAGAATGTCTAGATGCAACAAAAGCATCCCAGGTCTCCTGATCGATGAATGGATATTTCTCTCCAGGGAACTTTCCTTGGTCGTCCCCGAATACATACCTACAATGAAAGGTACATTAAAACTAAGGATTGGTACAATTTGGTGAAGCGTTGATTAAGAATTTAAAGTTCAATATACCTCGTGGTGAGTATGGATTTGAACGACCTCCATCGCTCAGCCATGATACCGAGGACCTTCCTCCTCGCTATGTCGGAAGATGGTATGTCAAAAGAATCCTACATGAAAGGAGTTAGTCCATAAAGGAGTCCTTATTAAGAGTTACATGAAATAATACACTAAAATAAAACTTAAATAATATCTAAGTTACCAGAACATCACTCCATAGCTGGTTCTTCACCACCTCCTCGACACTATCCCAGTCGGGGATAATGATGGACACCTTCGACCGTACCACAACCCCCAGATAACTGCTCAACTTCGTGGCATGCGGTCCACTGAATCTACCGGTGTTGACATCCATCTCAACAAATATCCTCTCTCCCCGGTGACGCCTACGTGCGACGTCTGGCATTCGGGTAACACCTCTACTCTTCCGAGAAGAGGAACCACTGGCCTGTGAGTCGGACCTGGATCGTCCATCCTGGTCAGCCATGAGTATCTGTCCAAACAAGGAAAAAAACTGTCAAATATTTAATTTAACATTTAAAACAACGAATAACTAATATAACATGTAATTCAATGTCTCACCAATAAGATTAATACCCTATTAAGATGAAATATTTTCCCACAAGCCCTCATGGTGGTCATGACGACTGGCAACTACATCATCTATGTCATGTTCCACGATAGATGTTGGAATACGTGTTGTAGTTGATGGAATGTCCACAATATCAACATTGGGGTCTCCAATGTGTCTACCTTGGATAACAATTGACCACCATTTGTCAGCTGGGTCAGCCACATAAAAAACTTGCTTCACCTGCGTTGCCATTATGAATGGTTCGTCCTTATGCCCTATCTTGTTGAGGTCCACCAACGTAACTCCTAAATCATCAGTTGTGACACCGTTCTTATTGTCAACCCATTTGCATTTAAACACAGGAACGGTGAAGGGACCGTAATCAACTTCCCATATATCTTCAATCACACCAAAGTAGCATGACTCGGCCATCACAGGGTTGTTGTCCTTTGCAGTTGAGAAATGCATTGACTGAGCCACAACCATCACTCCACTGTTTTGATTTGTACTCTTTTCATCCTGTGTCCTTGTATAAAATGAATAGTTGTTTATGTCATACCCACAAAAGGTGAGGACATCAAAGTTCGGGCCCTGTGCTAGTCGATGTAATGTCGAGGATGCAGATGCATCTTTCAGGACGGTCTTTTGGAACCACTGCATGAAACTCTTGTTGTGTTCATTCAACAACCACTTTTCAGTCATTTTAGGGTTGGTTTTCTTGACTAGCTCCTTGTGTGTGGCTAGATACGGTTGCACATCGTCCGTGTTGTTTAAAATATACAAGTGTGCCTGAAGGACATCAGCACGTGGCATGCTCTTCACTTTTTTTCCAATCGTTCCTTTCCCATCCAATCTCCCTTCATGACGAGTCGTTGGAATACCAATGCTTGTAGCATGTGACATGTATTCAGTGCAAAACTCAATTGCTTCCTCTGCAATATATCTTTCCACAATTGAAGCTTCGGGACGACGTTGGTTCTTCATATACCCTTTCAATATCTTCATATATCGCTCAACGGGATAGATCCACCGTAAGAACACTAGACCACACCAACGGACCTCTCTCACCAAATGGATGATTAAGTGGACCATTATGTCAAAAAAAGAGGGCGGGAAATACATTTCAAGCTGACATAATATAAGTGATGCTTCCTGTTCCAACACATCCAATTCGCTGGGCACGATTACCTTGCAACATATGGAATTGAAAAACATACACAACCTTGTTATGACATTTCTCATATTTTTAGGAAGAATGTCACGAATGGCGATAGGCAGAAACTGCTGCATCAACATGTGACAATCGTGAGACTTCAACCCAACTAACTTCAAATCTTTCATGGAAACACAAGACTTGATGTTGGAGCCATAACCAGACGGAACTTTCACACTTCGTAACGATTCACACAGACTTTGCTTTTCTTTTCTGGATAACGTATGACATGCTGGAGGCAAATATGTTCTTTTGCCCTTTGATTGTGGATGCAAATCCTGACGTATACCCATCAACTCTAAGTCCATACGCGAGTTTAGGCCATCCTTAGTCTTCCCGGGTATGTTTAAGATTGTACCAACTAAACTGTCGCACACATTCTTCTCCACATGCATTACATCAATGCAGTGTCTTACATCAAGCTCCCTCCAATATGGCAGGTCAAAAAACACTGACCTTTTCTTCCAGTTGTTTTGTGTCGGGTGCTGTTTTTCACACTTACCAAATTGCACGTTGACGTCCTTCACCTTTTCATATGCCTGGCGACCAGATAGTGGTGGAGGAGCCATTTCAAAATCTTGGGCACCGTTAAACGACTTCTTCAACCTTCGAAACGGATGATTCGCTTTAAGAAACCTTCGATGTCGAAGATAAACATTTTTCCTGCCATGATGCAACCGCACAGAACTAGTCCCCTCCTCACACACTGGACAAGCTTTATGACCCTTCACACTGTACCCAGATAAGTTACCATACGCTGGAAAGTCATTGATTGTGCAAAATAGCATGGCACGCAATTTGAATGATCGCCCGGTAAACCCATCAAACACTTCAACCCCGTCTTCCCACAACCTTTTGAGGTCTTCAACCAATGGAGTTAAATATACATCAATGTCGTTCCCCGGTTGTCGTGGACCAGAAATCATCATTGATAACATCACATATTTTCGCTTCATGCACAACCATGGCGGCAAGTTGTAAACAAACAACAAAACAGGCCATGAACTATGGTTTGTGCTCAGGTTCCCAAACGGGTTCATGCCGTCTGTGGCTAGTGCAAGCCTAACATTTCTTGGTTCATTGGCAAATTCTGGAAAAATCCTATCCATTTTCTTCCATTGCGACCCATCGGCCGGATGCCTAAGTAGTCCATCAACAACCCTCTCATCAGCATGCCATCTCATAAGTTTTGCATCATCTGCATTGGCAAACAGACGCTTTAGTCTTGGAACTATAGGTAGATACCACAACACCTTTGCAGGAGACCCTTTAGTGCATACCTCATCAGAATCCGCCTCTTTCTTCTTATACCGTGACACCCCACATCTAGGACATCGATGCAGCATTTCTAACTCACCCCGGAATAATACACAATCATTTGGGCATGCATGTATTTTCTCATACTCCAAACCCATAGGACACAACACCTTTTTGGCCTCATAGTTACGATTCGGCAAGGTGTTTTCAGCTGGGAGCATTTCTTTCAACAACTTCAATAAGTCAATGAAACTTTTATCCGTCCACCCGTTTATGGCCTTCAAATTAAACAATCGCAAAACTGCTGATAACCTCGTGAAATTGAGGCAGTTTGGATACAACGGCTGCTCAGAGTCCTCACACAAAGTTGTATATACATGAGCTTTCTTAAAACCTTCTACCCCTACATCACGGATCATATCCTCGAGTCGGTCATCCCTGTCGACATCGTTGTCATGCATCGAGCTTCGATTTTTAGTCTGAGAGCTGTTACTTGGCACCACCACATCTTCACCATGCCATATCCAACGCGTATAACTACGTAGAAAACCGTCACACAGTAGATGTTCTCGCACCTCTTCCAAGTCTACCCGACGCAGGTTGAAGCATTTAACACAAGGGCAAAAATACTTTCCATTCACCCCCACTGCATTCCTCGCTATGAATTTTATAAATGATTCAACTCCCCCCTCGTACTCCAGACTTAGGCGTGATGCAGTTATCCAACTCCGATCCATACCAACTATTTACAAGGTGCTATGATCAACCTCACTTTTTATACAAAGGTGGTGGTCCTATACCCATTCAGCATGACAATTGTTTTTATACATCATTCATATATACAGGTTAGGACTTATTTTAAAATTTGATGAAATTTCGGCAGCATTTCGCATTGGTCTCTAAGTACACAAAATGAGAGTGGTCAAATCAAATTCAACCACAACCAAATATGCACCCAGAGAACAACACAAAATGCAAGTTACCGAAATTTTATCAAATTTTAAAATAACTCCTAACTTGTACATACTAACAATGACGTATAAAAAATAATTGTTCATCCCAAACTGTCCAAACAGACAATTCAAGATTCAACACAAACGATGACATTAATTGATTTAATGACCATTTGTGTCGAATCTCAAACGGGGAACTACGGTTCACTCATATGCACAACAACTTTCATACTAGTTAACAACCACATAACATATAAGAGCAACCAACAATAACAGAAATAAAATGGATAATAATTTTAGTTAACTTTTTTCTTAAATTAGTATGATGTTTTTAATTTGTGTTATTTTGAAGTAGAAGTATGGTGTTGGAGTATGGATTATGGATTATGGATTATGATGTTGGTTTATAATGCAGGTTCAAACTTTAGACTTTTATTTAGTAATTAATATGATATTTTTAAATTCTATTATTTTCAAGTAGAACTATGGTGTTAGATGATGGATTATGGATTATGAGAATTGAGATTTGTACTTTTATTTTATGGATTAAGGCTTATGGACATGGTGTTGAATTTGGTTAAATTCTACTTAAGAAGAACAATATAAGTTCTAGGAGAACAGTAATCTCAACCATTTAGAACTTTTCAATTTAGGGAGTACATTTTAACCAAAAGAGGTATCTTATAATATTTCTAAAGTTCATACACCCAATTTAAACTTACAACTACAAATCAATAGGTTGGTTCATCCAAAGATTGTTAATGTAACTAGTTATCCTATGAATATAAGGCTTCCATCTTAATTTTCTAGAATATATAGGTGATAAATTTTCACTGTTGCAAAATCGATTATCTGTGATATATAAACAGAGTTTAAACCTGGTAATTTTCTCTATAACTTAAGCTTTTGAACCAATAACTATCGTGTCACAGGAAACAAGGAATCAAATTATTATGTACCAACAGAGAAAGAATCAATAATTGAACAATGAAATTATTATGTACTTACGACCTAACAAAGCAGGACCATTCATAAACAACACAAAATAACAAACAGAGGAAGAAGAAGTGTTCGTCGCTGCTCCTACGCCGGGTGACCTCCGTGCAGGCCATCCAACAAATATAGATACAGAGGTAACATTAACAATGAAAAGACACACACAGAGGCAACATTGGTTCAGCTTCTACTACATACGCATTTTAATGGGGGGTTCAGGGAACAGAGGGTTCTCAGCAGCAAGTGACTGAATGACAAACACGCATGACAATGGGGGTTCAGGGAACCTACCTGAATGAAGAAAGGAAGAAGATGCTGAACAGAGAGAAGGGCACGAAGCTCAGGGGACGAAGCTCAGAGAGAATGGAGAAGACGACAACCAACGCGCAGAAGAAGAGAAAGTGAAAAAAGAGTGAAAGGCGCGGCTTTTAAAGTTTCAGAAAGGATGTATATTCACGGTTTCCCTTGAAACCGTGAATATATTACACATATATTCACGGTTTAACAAACAACCGTGGATAAATGTTAACTATATATCCACGGTTATGATCCCAACCGTGGATATATATTGAAATCTATAATCACAGTTATAGAAACAACCGTGGACATACAGTACCCAGTGATTAAACCCTAAAACCTGAACTATATATCCACGGTTGGAAATACAACCGTGATTATAGATTTCAATATATATCCACGGTTCACATCATAACCGTGATCGTACCCTAAAATATATATTCACGGTTGTGAATACAACCGTTGATATATATTTCAGGTACTATATATCCACGGTTGACTCCTCAACCGTGAATATGTATTGATGGGTACGTTCACGGTTATGATGTTAACCGTGGATATATAGTTTTCTCTGATTAAAACGTTCACCTTATAATTTCAAAAATGCCACCGTGCATGTTTTTATCACTGATTCTCTTCTACCCGTGAATATATCCCCGTTGTTATATCCAATTTTTGCACTAGTGAGATATTATCTGATCTCTTAGATTGATTCTGTTTCAATTCTATTTTAGGTTTGTTAGATTTTTTCTATATAAGTCTTGTGCACTTCAATCTTAAAACACTATAATAATTCAATAAATATATTTTCTCTTTAAATCTTTCTCTTCTTCTTTCCTTCTTGCTGCTATAATTCTAATATGGAGAGAGAAACATGACCAAAAAATATATGGTAGATCAAAAACCTGGAGGAGAAATACAAGTTTCAAAAAAAAAATTTACCGATTAACAATCTGCCCACTAGGTAAACACGAATTAGGGTTGCCTCTCATTAGGCTCTAGATACCATGTTAAGAGAGTGAGAAAACAAGAGAGCACATATGAATTCTGTGTCTTGGATCACAGGGGAGCCATTGTATTTATAGGAAATTATACATGATTACATATAAATATCTTACAAGATAAAAAAAACAAACTAATCTAATATAATTAATTAAAAATAACTCTATTTTTAATTTTAACATTTTTCATATCAGTAAATAAGCTTCTTCCTGTCCTTCAAAAAGGTCTTTTTTGTGGGAGCATTAGCGAAACTTGGAGCCACTGTCTCAACATACCCATTATTAGTTGTCAAGGTAAATTCACCAAAGTTCCTTCATTTCCTTTTACCTTTTTATTCATTATTAAGAATTGGTCACTTTTGTATTAAATAACTTCTCATATAAAATTCTAGAATGCTAAGGACCTATTTGGGATACTTTTTAGTTTTCGGTTTTTTATAAATCAAAAAGGATAATTCCAAAAGTTAAAAACTAAAAGCCACTTTTTCTGGTTTTGAAATGTAGTTTTCAATCTTTTTTGAAAATGTATTAAAAGATAATTGAAATTCTTCTTTTTTAAGTTTTATTTTCAAATACGATTTTGAAAACTAAAAAGTTGGAAACTTAAAGCCACACGAACAGTATGTGGAGCAACTATTCTGCACAGTTTCAAGTCTTAGAGAAGACATACATCATAACACTTCGTATGTGCCTAATGACTCGTACTACTACTTCATATTTCTTTGCAGTCGAGGCTTCAAGCAAAACAGGAGATTGGTGGAAGTAGCTCATTAAGATACTCAGGTTTGCTTTTTAGATTGAAGAGGAGTCATTTAACTTTTCCTTTTGGACATTTTCAATATATTTTTTCTTTTGTTTAATCCTAATTCTTATCAATATCTGGTTGTAAGTGGTCAATGATCATTACTCATTAAGTTTCTACTAGTCGTATAACGAAGCTTTGGAGTTGTGACTTGAACTTCATTAGATGCTGTTAGTAACCGGCCTGTATTCCAGTTGCATAAAAGTGGAATAAATGGGAGAGAAGCTGCAATTTGTTATTTTTCATTTGTTCTTAATTTTTTACCTTGCCTGAACTGAGCTATCTCATTAAAAGGGCTTTATTGTCCCATCTATTTTACTTAATTACTACTCGGATCAATTGATGAGGATGGTGCGTTCACTTTCAATCAAGAAAGTTTCCTTTATTTCCTTATGGCTAACATTCAATTATTTCCTTCCTAAGTTTATTTATTTATTTACATTTTGTTGCAAGGTCATATATGCCTAGATTTCAGTATTTCACTATGCAACTGCATTGTGAAAAACTATTGGCAATGCCTCGAGAACCTCTCGATCATTTTTTGTACTTTCTAATATTTCATTTTTCTTTTGGAAACTTCTATTCGGCTTAGTGTTGACTTCCTTCGCTTTTGATGTACCGGCATTTTTAGAAAATTGTGGTTGGGTTGGCTTTCTTACAACAAAATCTCTCCCTAGGTGAGGTAAGCTATCTGAATTGTCGTACAACATTATTGTTTCCTATCATTCATCAACTCCTCAGTGTCATTCACCAAAAGACCCCCTTTTAATATATGTGTGTGAATGGTAGAAAGAAAATGGATAGAAAGAAAATTTTAAAATTTGAATTAAAGAGAAAATAGTTGGAGAGAAAATTTTAAATTTTTTTTCTTACAAAAGTCCACTTTTCTTTTATTTTCTATCTATTTTGTTTCCATCTAAGTAAAAGAAAATGCATTGTATTCTGTGTTTTTCTTTCTTTTAAATTTTTTCATTTCATTTTTTTCTCCTCCAAACATACAGTGTCCCTTTTAGTCTACCCTAACTTTTCTCCACATGGCTCCAAATCATACGCTCAACCCTTATTACGGAAGTCTTCAAAGTTCTCATTTGCATGTGCCTAAACTACCTCAAACGATATTCTACCATTTTCACTTTAATGGGCTTAGATTCTTACTATATAAATAATCATTGATGTGATTGGTTAACACAAAATTAATCTCTACTGGACTAAGTTTAGGAACTTTGTAATTACTTTGTTGACCTGTTCCTTTGTTTCTATCTCCAACTTAACAAGGAAGAAAGCAACTATGTTTTGTTTCTTAAAGTATGTCTTCCGTTTTCTAATGATTATATAAATTCAGGTACTTTTGACGCGGTACTTAAAATGATCCGTTATGAAGGATTGCCTGGCTTTTATAAGGGGATGAGCACAAAGATAGTGCAGAGTGTTTTTGCAGCATCTGTTCTCTTTATGGTTAAAGAGGAGCTTGTTAAAGCTTTTATGGTTCTGGCAAACAAGCGCAAAAAAGTTGTATCAACTCAGAGAGGTTGACTTTCTTCTCTTAGCTAAAGAAACAAATAGCTAAAGAAACAAAAACAAGTAGCTGACTTCTTTACCATATGGAAGCGATATCTCTGTCTTGATTTAGCACTCCCTATTGGTTATTCAAATATTGTGGTAACAGAATGATCATGAAGTCTTCACCAAATAATGGATGAAATTAACTCCATTGGTCCAGATGAGATGAGCCAGCATCTCTGGGCACATGTTATATCTTTTGTGAAGAATTGCTGCAGATCGCTTTGGAAAATGTCACATAATTTATGCTCAAGATTTCAGGGAATAGTACGTCACATTCTAAAACTTGAAAATGGCTTCCTCCAACAGCAGTGTATTCTTGTTTTAGTAAAAGCAGCCCTTTAAGTTAACAACTTTCATTGTTGACTAAATTTGCTACATGCAGGGTATTTGTTTCGAAAGTTTTTCTTTTCCAGTAAACCACATACAGCAAATGCTTTATTTATAACCCTTTGGTGAAAGAGACAACCATTGTGCTGTGCCGTTGAATTGCATGTATATTGTTTTGACTATTGTAATTTAAAATTGCATACTGCGTAGTGTATCAATTGTGTATGTGCATTTGAACATTAAGTGATTTCTGAGTACATTCTCTTTTCATAGTTCTTTCATTTTATTTTAAATAGACAAAATTAATAGTTAATGGTTAGTTTTGTTAATAAGAAAGAATCGAATCCACAATCTCTTCCTTCTTCTTATAACTCTAAATCACTTTATCATTTATCATTCTTCATTGTTCTTTCGTGAGGGTAAGGAGTTTCTCTTCAACAATTTGTTATTAAAAACTTCAAGGTGGAATGCCAATTTTTCCACTTTGATTGAAGGAATCCGGCATATACGACAATTTTGTTTATTGTTAATGTAGTAATAATATTTTAATTCATTTATTAAAATATATGTTTCTTTGCATAAAAGTTTGTTTAAAAAATTAAACTATTCAAAATGTAATATATATTTCAAATTTATAACTATAGCAATTATGACTTTAAAAGTTTTGACAATTATGAAATGTCATAAATGATTTAGTTTAATTTTGAAAAGATCTCGATACATACAATTTTTAATTTTATATCCTAAGTTACTTGATTTGGTTTTCTTTTATTGATTTTTATTTTTATTTTCATAACGTGGGAGAATTTTAAAACAATTATATTTGATATATAGTTAAACTAAAGTAACTGTATATACGGGAGTAATTAATCTATTGATCTAAAAATATAAAAATACAAATTTTAAGAAAACATGGATTCTTTTTCTTTAAGATGAGAAGAGTTTGGTAAGAAAGTAAAAGGAAATTTTATGAAAGGAAAAGAAGTTACTCTAGTGACAATAGTTTCTTAGGTTAACATAAATTTAAAAATTCAACAAACCCTTTCTTTTCATGTTTTGGTTCCTCAGCATGAGATTCTTCCACAATTTCACCTTTTCTTTTGCTTAGCTTCTTTGTTCTTTCTCTTAATATAAGTTCCACTTACTTTTCCCAACTGTTACACACAAGCAGTGGCATCTCTCTGGTAATGAAATTCCCTAAACCTAACACACAAGCTATAATGTTGTACTCAAGCATTGAATGTGCTTTGACCAAGTTTTTGTATACACCAAAATGTCATCAAATAATACAAGGATACACTTCCTAAGATATTCTCTGAAAATGTCATTCATCAAGTTCTGGAATGTACCTGGTGCATTGCTCAACCCAAAAGGCAAAACCACCCATTCATAGTGACCATTATGTGTCTTGAAGGTCATTTTGTGAATGTCCTCCTCTACCATTCTAACTTGGTTATAACCACTCCTGAGATCCAACTTGGAAAAGTAACATGCACCATGTAGCTCATCCATCAAGTCTTCAATTAATGGTATAGGAAACTTGTTTTTGATTGTTAGAGCATTTAATTTTTGAAAATTCATGCAACACCTCCAAGAACCATCTTTCTTCTTAGCCTATACTAGTGGAGATGCATAATAACTACCATTTTCTCTGATAAAGCGAGTGTACAAGAATGCTTTCGTATGTCTCAATTTCTTCTTTTTATGCATAGGGTATCTATAAGGTTTTAAGCAAAACAATTTGTCACTGAGCAAGGAGATCCTATGATCATACCTTCTATTGGGAGGTAGAGTGGTAGGTTCCTTGAACAATTATTGATAAATTTCAAATAGAGTATAACATCCTAAATTTTAGAAAATAAATTATAATGTGATAATAATTAATTATTTGACGTCCAAAACATGTAGGGAAATTTATCAAGTCTTAATTGTGAATTACCAGTGAATTAAAATTTACTAGAACCGAATAATTTAACTGAAGGTGTGGGACCCATTAAATCTTTTTGGGCATTTAATGGACAAAAAATTATGAGGTGATTG
Source organism: Clitoria ternatea (assembly GCA_037962975.1). Lineage (NCBI taxonomy): Eukaryota > Viridiplantae > Streptophyta > Magnoliopsida > Fabales > Fabaceae > Clitoria > Clitoria ternatea. The sequence continues at coordinate 148,566,692 of CM075670.1, forward strand.
TTGTGGATGTAGAGGTATGTTCGAAATAATTTTAGAGTTGAAGAGATATTTTTACAGACACAACTTGTTAATAGACGACAAAAATACAAATGAAATAGAATAAAAGAAAATGCAAATTCCCCTCATTTCTATAGAAAGTGTCATGCATTTTTCCTCCACCCTTTCATTATTTTATCCAATGGTTAAAAGCAAGCTATCGACCAAAGGACAATTGGAAATGCATTGTGGACCCTTGGATGACATGGATGGGTGAGATTGAGAGAGAAGATCCAATCCTTCTTATTCTTCCCTCATTTTTCATTTCCACTCTTTCATCTCCTATCATTTCACATTTTGCTTCTTCTCCTTCCTCTTCTCTCAGCATAATGTTGATTAAGGGGGGCAAGAGCAGAAGCAAGAACAAGCTTTTCAGGAGCTCAAGAAGGTGCTGTCTAAACCTCTTATCCTGGTTAAGCCCAACCCCAATCAGCTGCTTATTCTATATTTGGTAGTTTCAGATGAGGCTTTAGGAGTGGCCTTGGTAAAGGAGACATCTGAGGGCTAGAGGCTAGTATATTTCACTGGAAAAACTTTGTAAAGAGCTGAGGGCCAGTATCAGAAGATAGAGAAAGCCGCCTTGGCCGTCATTTGGGCCTTTTGACGTCTTAGGCCATTTTTCCATGCATACCTGATAGTGGTGGGGACAGAGCTCCCGCTTCGCTCGGTGTTAAGCAAGCTAGACCTTGTAGGGAGAATGATAAAGTGGTCTACCGAGCTGTTTGAATTTGATGTGACTTATGAACCTCATGGTGCCATAAAGGGTTAAGTGTTGGCAGATTTTGTGATAGAAATGACTGGAGCAGATCCAACCATACCTCATTTTCGTTGGACGGTATATATTGATGGTTCCTCGAACAACAAAGGTAGAGGTGCAGGTGTGGTGGTTGAAAGTGACGATGAGGTGCATCTAGAGATTTCTTTGTGCTTTAACTTCAACACGTCTAAAAACCAAGCTGAGTCTGAAGCTTGTCTCGCTGGACTGAGGGCAGCATTGGACATTGGAGCTTCTGAGGTGACCCTTTGTAGTGTTTCACAGCTGGTGATTTCATAGATATGAGGAGAATATCAGGTTAGAGAGCCCCAGCTCCAATTGTATTTAAATTGTGTAAATGAGTCAAAGGAGCATTTTGCGTGTTGGAATTTAAACATGTACCGAGAAAAGAGAATACCAGAGATGATATCCTCTCAAGGATGGCTAGCATAAAGCAGACTGGAGGTACCACCACTGTAGTCTATAGCACTTTGACTACTCCTAGCATCCCTCTGACCTTGTTGCATATGGCCATTACCGCTCGTGCATTCAATGAGGACTCGTGGGTAGTCCCTTTTGTTCGGTATTTGGTCAATGGATAGTTGCCTACTGATGAAGCTGAGAAAAAAAGAGTTCAGAGAGAACTTCCTTATTTCACAATGGTGGATGGAATTCTGTTTAAGAGAGGATTTTTTATGCCCTACCTCTATTGCTTGAATGAAAATGAGGTTCAAGAGGTTATGAAGGAGGTCAACGAAGGGCAGTGTGGACACTATTTTGGAGGACAGAGTTTAATGAGGAAAATTCTGAGGGTTGGCCACTGGTGGCCTACGTTGAAGAACGACTCTGTAGAATTAATGAAGAAGTGCGACCCTTGTCAGAAGTTCTCCAACCTCCACTACACGCCGGCTGAAGAGTTATTCACTTCCGCTGTGTCATGGCCTTTTCATCAATGAAGGTTGGATATCTTGGGTCCGTTACCTATGGATCCAGGGACCATCAAGTACCTAATTGTTGGAGTATATTATTTCACAAAGTGGATCGAGGCAAAGCTGGTAGTGCACATTGCTTCAGCCCGGACCCAGCATTTCGTTTATGAAAATATAATAGCATGGTTTGGGGTACCAACACGAATTGTAATAGATAACGACACCCAATTTATTGATAAGAAGTTCACAGAGTTACTCAAAGAGGATAGTCCAAATTTTCTCATCCGTTAACAATCATAGACGAATGGCCAGGCCGAGGTAGTCAATAGAGAAGTGTTGAAAGGCCTCATGAAGCGCCTGAGAGAAGCTAAGGGCAACTAGATGAATCAGTTGTGCCATGTCCTATGGGCTTATCGCACTATGCCTCATTCTTCCACGAATGAATCTCCATACCGCCTTACATATGGGGTTGAAGCCATGATACCGGTAGAGCTTCAAAAGCCCTCAACAAGAATAGAGTATTTCTCCAAACCGAGCAATAACTCTTATCTGGCTTTAGAACTCGATGTGATCCAAGAGCTTAAAGAGGAAGCCTATATCTGGGATCGGGCTATAAAGGCGAAGGCTGCCTTTCGGTATAACAAACGTGTCCTGCATAGAACCTTTGGGGTTAGAGATCTGGTATTGAGAAAGGCTAGTGTGGGGAACAAGTTCACACATTAGGGCAAGCTAACACCCACTTGGGAGGGTCCTTCTCAGATTTTTGAGGTCACAGGAAAGGGGTCATATCGTTGGAAATCCTTAATGGCGCACCAATCCAGAACAAGTGGAATGCTCAAAATTTAAGAATTTATTACAACTAGTTGGTAAGTTTGCATGTACTCTTTTTCCTAACTTAAGCTTTTTCCCATTGGGTTTTTCTCAAGAAGGTTTTAATAAGGCATGTTCCAACTAAGCTTAATTTGTACAACTTTATTTAATGAGAAAGTTCATCAATTATCAATTGTTGTCTTCTTTTTATTTTTGATTATTTCATGTTTATAAAACTTTACGAATGATTTGGAACACTGCCTGCTAGACGGAGAGTTTCAATTACCTATTCTATAATTGACAACATAACTTCACGAGAGGCAACGATGTACAAGATAGCCCCAACGAGTGGCGAGGATTGGTTCTTTTTTAAGGCCATACCGGACCCCAACGAGTGGCACCCAAATTACTCATTCAATAATTGGCTACTTGGCCCCAACGAGTGACGAGGATTGGTCATTCTTTAAGGCCATACTGGACCCCCAACGAGTGGCGCCCCAGTTACCCATTCTGTAATTGGCCATAGAGAATAGCCCTCTGGATGGATAGTCTCAATTACCCATTTTGTAATTGACGACATAACTCCACAAGTGGCGCCATAATTAACTTCACCCCAACGAGTGGTGCAAGCATTACTTGTTTGATAACGGACAATATGATCTCTATAGACCGTTATAGACTCACCGTTTTCGTGAATAAAATGCCCTCGTATAGGTGAACAACTAAGCCTAAGTTAAATAAAAGCCCAAAGCAAGCATCATATAAAACTTAAATCTTTAAGAGGAAAATATTTTGTCGATGTTATAACAGAACCAGCATAGATATGTCAAGAGATTTTATAGCAGGAATACATATTCAAGATAGTAGTAAAATGAGTCAAAAATCAGAGCTGATCCCAGAACACAGCTAATACAATAAAAAATGAAAAATACAATTAGGAGGGGGGAGTTTCTTCAGTGTTCTCCTTCTAGGCATCTTCATCTCCTCTAGTGGTATCAGTCTTGGAAGGATCTGGGGTAGTACCGCCCTTACTATCTTTTTTTTCAGTTTCCTTCTCTTGCTCATTAGGTTCTGGAAAGACTTCATGAGGCATGAGGCTCTGCCCTTTGGGGAGTGGTGTCAGGTCATATGGAGCATCTTTGGGTTCCTCATACTAGTCATCAACCACAGAGAATAGCTTGCCATCATAGACCTCATACATAGGATGGATTTCATTGAGGTTAAGCTCTACTCTGGGGTTGCGATAGGAGATCTGACGCACGACTCCTGTCACACCCCGATTTCTTAGACTCGAATCCTGATGTAATCAAGATAAATATTTAATAAAAATGCTGGTAAATTTTTTGTGATTAAAAAAATTCCAAAACACCCCCAACAATCACATCAAGACCCAAACCATAGAAAACCCTCAAACAAGCTAGGGGAAAATGATCTAGTCTAGATACCGGCATATGGACAAAAGGGTAATTTCACCCATTCTTCATTAATCTATCGGGGTGCCGGGTAAACCTCCGGACTATAACCCGTATCAGATACCTTTCTATACTGGAGGTCCAGCTTAGCATCACGCACACCGAAAAGCATCTGTGTCACCTAACAAACAGTACAAGGTACAGCCGCAGGGGGCAACATTCGTAAGAGACGTAGAGGCGCCCGCGTCGTGTGTCAGATTCTTACAGAATCATACTAACAATGAACGAATTGTCCCCTAACCCTAAAGGACTCTTGCACTCTTCGTATGCATGCATATAAATACCATCCTTTCAACAACATTGGTACGTTAGACTCATTCTAAAACTTACGCTCGAGAACCTTGTATTCGATTTTTTGATTACTGACTTGAGCGTCGAAGAATCTTCACAGGTGACATCACCTTTTGCCCCCTTCAACGTGAAAGCTTGGTGAGAAGGATCTCCATGACTCCAAGTCCCCTATTTCCCCACTAAAATAGGGGCTATAATACTGGATCCCCACTAGACTGGTGTACTATACACTCGAACAGAGAACATTTATTGCTGATCCCACACCGGATTTCAAACCCCAGTTCAGACCAGTTTAGTATTTATTTAATTGTTTATTAATATTACATTTAAATAATAAAATATTATCGATTTTGTCAGTATTGAACTGTAGGACCCAGCCAGCGATTAAGTTACAATAATTCAACCTGAGGCAAGTAATCCTATAGGGAAACTAGTCCTATTAAAATTCTCTAGTAGTAAATCAAAGATGACAGACTCAGTCCAACTGGCCTGACCAAAACCTTAAGTACCTCTTACCTTTGATCGTGCATATACTTTGGGATATCCAATGGTAGCGTGGACAGTCTTTGGTTACTCATTTTAATGTTTTAGAAACTTTTCTTAAAGGGGAAGAATCCTAATTCGGGCCCTATTAACCTCGTTTTTCAATAAAGCGATTAATTCAAATTGAACCCCCGAACCTGGCCTGGACACCTTCAGTGTTTTGGGCCTAACTTTCTCAAATAACATTGGAATCGAGTAATTTTAGTCTTGGTTTCTTTCTTACAAAGAGATCTCCAATCTCCATTTCTTGTCCCAAACATTAATTCACACTTTATCATTCCTTAAATAGAGAACTAAGTAATTGTACCTCAAACTTCATTGTTTGAATCTTTTATTCTGTGCATGGTTCATTCAAAAACACATAACTTTTTCATAGACCTCTGATTCACGCAAACTCGATGTCAAAATCTCCATAACAAAATTCTTTACATTTTCTGTGAAGATTTCAGAGGCTGAATCTGTGACACCTTCGATTAACTAGGACAATTCCCCCCACTGGAATGTCCTACTTAATTAAGGAGTCACAAGTTATTTAGAAATCATGAGTTTTTTTTTTGTTCGGTGATAATTAACACATAGTTCAAAATAAACATTATAACATAGATCAATTCTTTATAATAGCAGCGTACTCAAAAGGTACGGGGCTCGTAGTTTCCTAATAAAATAACTACAAAATAATAACATAACATAAAAGCTAAACGTTAGAACCTAAAACAGTCTCGACACGAACAACAAGTACTAACAGCCTACGTCCACAGCTCGACATCCACTACTGCAGGTAGTCTAGATCCTGTTCGCGTTAGCCCTACCTTTCAGCTGATGATCATAATAAAAAAAGGTCACATAAACACAAGAGGGGTGAGTATAAGATCTCTACCCACGTTACTCACATCCATCAAACATAAACAGAGAATTCATACTATACTTGCTAACACAGCCATACAGTGATTTAAAAGAGTACACAGAGATAATACAGGCCAAGAGTTAGTCGCACAAATATGGTATGCTATGCATGTGTTAGATTCATTATGATTTATCTTGTGAAATACCAATGTGCAATGGGGCCTAACTCCCACTCATTAATCTCATACATATCAATAATCCTACCTTATCCTCCTGCCCAACTAAAGCGATCGGAGCTTGTAACATCCTGATTTTTAATTTAATTACCGATTGAGACTAGGCCATTAACTAAGGGTTAACTGCAGAATTGGGATTAATGAATAATTAAACTAATTGCTGATTGGTTAGAAAATAATTGAATAAATAATGATAATAATAATAATAATAATGCCAGGCAAAAGGACGCATGTGTCCCTAAGGGTATAAGACAACTTCAGCTCTCTCCTTCCTTCATGAATTTACGCTGGACAGCCCTTCTTGTGCGTGTGTCTGGTCTCTCCTTTCCCTGTTTTCTCTTCTTCACTCTCATTCGCGTCGAGCAGTGAGAGAGTCGAGAGCTTCCTGGGAGGAACATCAACGCGGCCCTGTTCCACTCCCTGTCCTCTTCTTCCTCTCCGTCGCCTTCTTCCCCCTCATTCTTCTCCCACTTGGTGTTGTTAGTGTCCCAGTTAGAAGGCTGTGCTGGGAAGTGCCTTGGAGCTGTGGGGGGAGACGAACCCGTTGGAGGAAAGAACAACTCTGGTCCGGGATCAACGCTGAGTTCGAAGGCTGGTGGAGGAGGAGTAACAGAAGGGCGATCGGTCAGCATTGCAACTCGAGGAGTTTTAGAACCCCGACAGCAGGTAGGGGGCGCTTTGCATGTCAAGTGTATGGTTTATGACCGGGTCCTGGGTGCTTGCTTTAATGTGATATGTTGTGTGAAAGGTGTAGATTGATGTGTTGTGATTGAGTGATTGTGCATGCAACTCCCGGATTGGTGGTATCTGTGAATAGTTGAGGGTTGTGTAACTCCGTCCTTGAGTGCTTGTTAATATTTCTATAATGCATGTTGTTGAAACATGAGACTGCTGAGTGAATACATGTATGCGTTACCATTATTCCCGAATGCATGAGATGTGAATTGATACGTGATTTCCATTTTGAATGTTGTGTTGAAATGCATGCTGACTCCGTTAAAAATGTTGAGTGGATGTGCTGTAATGTGGTTACCTTGGTTTGCTTGTTGTGAGTTACTATAATAGATGCATGTGATGTTGTAATGGAAATATGGGATTCCGAATGAATCTGAATGCCGTGTGGGGGATCGGTTGTGACCCATTGATGGCTGTGTGAGACGCGCCTGGTAAGCTTGAATGCTTGCTGTGGAATTACATGAGACTGCACATATGAGATGACTCCCAGATTCCTGACCAGTTCCATGAGGACCCGTGGTAGCCGATGGAGCTAGAGCTGGGTCTCGAGACGTCACGGGGTGACCAGAACCACACGGAAAGGGCTAGTGGATAGGGGGTCGGAAAGGCATCTGGAGTCGTATGAGATGATTTTCAGTCAGATTCCTGGTTAGTTCCATGAGGACCCATGGTAGCCGATGGAGCTAGAGCTGGGTCTTGAGACGTCACGGGGTGACTGGTGCCACATGGAAAGGGCTAGTGGACGAGGGGCCGGGAAGGAATCTGCACTGAAATCATTGTTTAAGTCAGATCCGCATGCATGAGTGTATGAGCATTGTTATTGAGATTATTATGATTTGCATGGATTGAATGATTTGAGTGAACTCTGACCGGATGATGTCGTATGAGTGAAGTCCAACTGACTGAATATGCATGTACTGATGTTGTTGCTGAGTGCAGTGTGTTGCTATGATTGAGAATGTATGTTATTGTGTGAATTTTGATTGGATAAGGTGGTCTGACTCTTATATTAATTGACAATATATATATATATCGTTATATATTGAACCCGGTAAATTATATAATTGAGGATCGAGGTAAAATCCGAGTCAATAGCTGTCATTTTATATGTAAAAGCTCACCCCTACACTATTTTCAGTGTGTGCAGGTTGGACTCTGAAGTGATGATAAGGCCTCAAGTCCGAGTGAGGTGCACTCCGGTTGTTGAGTGCTTATATTGCGTTGTCATGTTTAGTCAGTTGTAGCCTTGGCCGGCTCATAATAACAGTGTTGTATAACGAATATGAATATATATATATAAGTAATCTGAGCTATTGTGACCCGAGTGCATGTTTATATACGTATATAGTTTACATTGATAGCTTGTGCTTGCATCGGATAACAGGTGCTGATAATGAATGATGTTAAGGTAATGGGTATTCCGAGTGCATGATTATGTATGTACATATATTTCGTATACGGGTGATTGTGTCTGGGTAGACTGAGAGGTGTTGATGGATAGAATATTGCTCAGTTAATGATTTTTCGAGTAGACGTAATTGGGGCAGTCAACTCCGAGTGGGGCTGCAAATGGCTATGCCTTCTAGTTCGAGTGATGATACTTCAATGGATTCTGAGTAAAATATCTTGGATGAACCTATACTGTGTAAGATCTAATGGGAGAATCCCCGAGTGATATTGAGATCGGTCATTACCGAGTGAAAAATATAAGTAAAACCCGAGTGAGGAAGAGTTGTATTCCCGAGTGAAAACCTCGAGTGATCCTCTCCCGAGAGAAGAGTTAGTGTAGTGATTTAGAGTGGAATGAATTCTAAGTGTATGATATCTAAAACCCGAGTGAACCTGGCTGAGACATTCCGAGTGATAAATGATTGTGGGACCCCTTCTAAGCGAAGGAGGGTCTACGCGTCATCCGAGTGAGAAGTGTAAATATGCCGAGTGATGAGTGTGTAAGGGAATTTCGACTGTACCTAAGTTTGATGTATACCGAGTGGGATAACCCACGTTTCCCGAGTAGATTATTGCGTGGCCTTGTGTATAAAAACATAAGGGGCTAAGTTATGGGACATAAGTGTACTATGGTTATCTCCGAGCGATTAAGACCCCCCTGACTCTGAGTGAATGGATGCTTGATACCAAGCGATGGGAGTTACCGAGTGTGTTGCTCGCCTCAGCGACTAAGGTGTTCGCCCCAGCGAGGGTGTTGCTGGAAGACTCTCGTTTTGATTTCGCTTGAGCGTTGTTGCTCTTCCGCTCGGGTGTTTCTAATCAGTTTTCTTTCACTACTTTCCTTCCCTTCTCCTGGTCTCTCGGTTTAGTTTTTCCCTTCTTTGGTCGGCTTTTGCCTCTCTTCCCTTACGCTGTTTGCTAATTACTCTAACCATTATTTTGGGTCAGATTATGAATGTTTGGCCGGCTTTTATTTTATTTCCTTGCCTTCTTTTCCTTCTCTTCTTGGACCCGGTACCATTGGTTTATTTTTGGGAAAATTTTCCCTGTTTTGGGTCTTATCTATTTATTAAATTAGGGTGTTACAGAGCTCACCTCATTTTGTTTTCATAAAAGGGTAAGGACACTCAGTCCTATCAATAATGGATCTAAAATATATCTTGTCAGAACAGGCACTACATGGTCATAGCAACACTCGTCCTGAGTTGAAGTATACCTAAGTTGCCACGAGCTATCCGGTCTCAGGCATGAACCCGAGCCATTTGAGGTCCGCCCCTGGTATACTCCCAAGATCGCCCTCAGGGAATCGAGACGCCATTGTTCTTCAGTGTACCCATCACTGTATACTCTAGGGCGTCACTCTATCATTCCTCCTTATACTCCATATGCAGTATGCAATTTACTCGTCTTATTGTAAGAGTTCCCGAGTACTAGACGGAACCTCACTTACTCGATGTACTTGTTCTTTAAAGCGTGTAAAACTACTCATTATAAATCCTTTAATGAGGAGAATATTATAAGTCAAGACCTAGGTGTTACCTAATAATCTTTCTTAGAGGCATTGAGGTTTGTCCTTGAAGTGAACTTCAATATAAGGAAAATTTCTAAGGTCTTAGTGCTTAATTTATTTCTAAGCCCTTTTTTAAGGAAATATTGTAAAATATTCGTTTAATAAAATTATAAAATAAAATTGCTAACTTCTTTTGTTTTTACTTTTTAAAATGGGATTTTATGTTGAAAATATTAAATCTACTAAAAAGGTGAATATAAATTACCTTAGCATTTCTTACGATATCTCAGGCCTTTCATCGATATCGTCCCTTCCCATTGATTTACGACGAAACTTAATAGATTGACCTTAAATCTTAAAATTACTAGGACCATAAATGAAAGTACTTTATTATAACTTCTAAAAATCCTTTCTAGGTTTATACATAGAAATATAATTTTCTTCGAGCTAATGAGAGTTGTAAAATCGTTATTATTGTAGTTTTATCAAAAACTTTATTTTTGTCATATTTCTTTTAGAAAATTCCAAATTGAGTGATTCCAAAGTCAAAGTTGCATAAATTTTTAAATACTATCTAAATAAAATAAAATAAAATAAAATGTCAATTCTGTCCAAAAAACCATTCCATATGAAAATGCACCCAAAGGCCATAGTTTGTCGTTTTAGCTTTCATAAAAATGCATTTAAGGACAAATATCGTGTAAGAGCATCTCCAAATCAATTTTCTTCATTTGGGTAATTTTTTAGCACTTAAAATTCACACCATTTATCAAAAAATATAGGCCCCAAACAGTTTGGCCATTTTTCCTCGTTTGCTCACGCAAATACGTTTTTAACTCTTTCGAACTATCGTTCGTGCCTATACTCGAGACTCCTCTTATTTCTTTTCCAACACAACATCTTACCTTTTTATCATCATTTCCATAATTATAAACATTTCCAAACAGCAATAATATAATATCACTTAAAATTCATAATTTATTCATATATTTATAAGCCATTTTTATTAAATCAAGCATATAAAATAGTCACCAAAAAATATAAATATTAAATCACTGAAAAAATCTAGAATTTAAATTCATGTCTACATTTATTTTTCTTCACCAAAAATTAAATATTTAATTAGGCATATGACTTATAGTCACTAAGCTAGAAAAATCAATTTTTCATGTGATAATTTATAAGGTTAAGTCATTAAGTCTAAGGAAATTTTCTAACAGCAACACATCCTTTGAATTATAAATTTCAAAAAGTCATTTTTCAAGCATATTAGTCCATCTAAATTTTAAAGAAATTAAGGTAAAACAAGCAGCCACTAAATTAAAGGAAAAACTCATTTCTTCAACATTTTTAACAACATGCAAGTGATATTTTGTGATTTATTAATTCTGTCCAGTTTTAAGAAAATAATTATTATTCATCAAAATTCATATTTTCAAGGTTTAATTCTTGCATGCAATTAAAGGAGTGGGTCTCATTAATTTTGGCCATAACAAAAGTACGAATTTGTTAACAAATCATTAACACAATGGACATGCATGGATCTTCTATAGGTCACAGTTTTGCTGCAACCACGATTCATTAGTACACAACATTTTATAACATAAATTTAACAAGAATCAAGAGAAACATTAAAGCATAATGCAACCATGGTACCTCCCAAGCTAAACATTAATTTCAACAAGTTATTTTCATGATTAAGAGTTAAAAACTCAGATTTTCGGGAGAGGTACCAAGGTGTGAACCTTAGGGGGATTCACACTACACCATGAATGCAAGATCAAGGGTTAATAAAAGAGCATACTCCCCCTACCTTAGAGGTGGTCCCGGTCAAAGGAGGAAGAAACAAGGCCCCAAAATTTTTGCTTCAAGATCATTACCATGCAGCACTAAGAATCAAAGAGAGTGGAAGTTATTTTTGTGGGTTAGCAACATGATTTTTGAAGAGGAGGAGGTAAGTAAGACTTGTTGTTTTTGGAAGGTGTTTAGAAATGGTGAAGTATTTAGAAGTTTAGTTAATGCTAGTGCATGAGATCATAAGAAAATTTTTGGCATTTAGATGACCCAAGTTTGGTCATTGACGTGAGGAAGACAAGAGAAGGAAATATTGATTTTTGCTTTGTGATAACCTAGGGAGAATTAGAAGTGTCTTAGGAAAAATAAAGAATTGATGCATGCCTCACTTGGAGCCAATGGATGTCACGGCTGGAAGATGGAGAAAGGTGAGAGATCCAAGCTTGGCATGAGTTCTAAGTGTCTCACTCAGCCATGCAGATTGTAGGAGAAGGAGTTATCAAGGGCAAAACAAGTGTCCCATGGATGTTTCAATATAATTGGACCACATTCTTTGCATGGATAATATGTCATTCCTAAAGGCAGTAACTTGTCTTGATTTTTAGAGGGTATTACTGTATGATTTTGGAAAAATGCAAATCATGAAATTATAAATCTATGTCTTCCTTCTAAAATGAGGTATGGTATGATAAAATCCAATGTCGGACGAGGGAGATATGGCCCAAATACAAAAATTGTCCGAGGTTGTGATGGGAATTAAATTGGACACCAAAAATAATTTTTTGGGATAAATGGGTAGATAATTTGCTTTCATTCCCTTCATAAAAGTTGTAGAGAAATAAGTCTAAAAATTTTTAGTGAAAGAATCATTTGATTTCATTCTCATACGAGCAAGTAAAGTGGAAAATACTGAACATAGTGCAAGCTGTGACAATTAGCACGTAAGTCAGTGTAATATTTTAAATTTTGGGAACAAATGGGCAAGAATGGGCTTTCATGGTCAACATCAAAGATGTAGGCAATTTTGATACGGAAATTTTAGGATAAGAATGACTTAATTCTTAGAACGGTAAAAGAAATTATACCTAAAATATGAATAGGTGCGTAGAGTGACTCTTATGGTTAGCTTGATTTTTGTCGAAATAAATTTTCAAAAGGTTAAGCGGTGGGAAACGAGACTCGAGCCCTTCACAAAAATCATAGGGTATGATATTAGGAACATACTGGGATAAAAATTGGCTTGACTCAGACACTCGAGTATTCTTTTGGCCCGAGCTAGTAAAGTACATAAAAATTTGCTTAGTTAAAATGGTATAGTTCATATACTTAGTATTTAATGGCTAAGTTTTCTAACAATTTAATGAACCTTTCTACTTAATTAAGTTACAATAAATTATTTTAGCTCTTAAATTCTTTTAAAAAGATATATCACACGCATAATAATCAAGGACTAATGTATTGCACATAAAAATCAACATGGAAAACAAGCACTTGGTCCAGGGACCTATTACATAGAATTGAGGGATGTTACACTCCTCCCTCCTTTTAAAAATTTCGTCCCAAAATTTCACCTAGTGTTAGCAAACAATTGAGGATGAAGAGTCTGTATCTTTTCCTTGAGTTCCCAAGTGGCGTCTCCTTCATCAAACTAGCTCTAGATTACCTTTATCGAGGGTACCTCTTTCCTTCTAACACTAGTGTAGAAACAGGATTTAACATCAATTTTTTTGGATATTTCACATCAGTTTTTAAACCAATGTGCATCTGGCTGTTGTGAAATATGAGGACATCTCACATCAGTTTTAAATGTGAATGACACATCATTAGGACAAAACTTAAATGTTGCTAGTCCCTAACACCTTATCAGGACAAAACAAACCATCAATGACACATTAAAGGTGAATGCATGGTTTTTCTCTAGAAAGCAAGGATTGGAATATCAGGTATAATTCACAGAACAAAAGGCTCAGACTTAATATTTAAGGTTAATGGATAAATATACATAAGGTAGGCTTATTTGGCTCTAGCAAATAATTAAAAACAAGGCCTTTATCATTTCTATGTACCAATTACAAACATGCACAAGGAAGAAAAGAAGCAAGTTCTGCCACATTGTTATCTAAGCAAGCACACTCTAAAAAAAATTGGCATAATTCTCACAATATAGTAAGGTAAGCATCAAGCATCACATCCCCGAACTTAAGGCATTGTAATCGTATCAAATTATCATCCTAGGCTATCAGGTACACACTAACAATCAAAACATGACAAGCATGGCACAATGATTCTCAAAAACTCAACACATACAAAATATAACATATTTAAGCAATTGCCTAGGACAAGTGTCTTAGCTTTTTAGGATGTGAGGGCCTTATTTTTTTAATATTTTCCTTGTAGCAAATATTTATATTTATAGTTTTTAAGTTTTTTAAGGAGGAAGGGGTAAAGAAGCTTACCTTTTTACCTATGCAGTGATGATTGTGATTGAATGTCTGATTACAATGAAAAATCGATAATGCAACAACAAATAAAATGAAACACACAAAAGACAAACATGAACTAAGAAATAAAGGGTGCAAAATGATAATAAAAACATCTGAAAAGTACATCCCATAAAATGGAAAATCAACAGTCTAAAAAATGAGTAACAAAGATAAATAATGAAAACTCCTAAAACTACTTAGCGGCTTCCTCTCCCTTATCAGCAGCATCATCCATTACTTTATCAGCAGTGTCAACTGCATCCCTTGCTTCGTTCATAGGCTGATCTGTATGAGGTGGAAATTCAGTGCTCAAGGGTGTGTCAATGGGAGGAATAGTGAATCCTGTGGAGGCCAACTATTGGTCTTTATTAGTTGGGATCCTCATTTCTTCAGTTGGATCCAAATGCATGCTAGTAGCCATTTTTCTCAGCATCATATCATGGTTCTTCACCAAATTATAAGTCCTAAGCTGTATTTTCTTGATGGCTTGGAGTTCACTCAGGATAGTGGTCCAGAATTAGAGTAGAGGGATGGTCTTGTTGTGTAGCAGATGGTTTAGAAGGCTTGGGTTTGGGATGCCTTGGTTCCCTTGGAATGAAATGATCAATTCTGTCCCTCACCTAAACATGGTCCAGAGCCTTCTCAACTTTCACTTTGGTGCTATCCTCTACATGGAATATCACATAATTCTTCTTTGAAAGCAAAGAAACAATAAAGCAATATGGCAGTTGGGTATTCTTATCAGTAGCTTTCACCATCTCAAACAATATTAGATCACCCAAATCAACATAGAGATCTTTCATCAAGCAGTAAATTAAAACCAACCTTTTCACTACAATCTTAGTAGCATGTGCCACTGGTTGTAATGAGGAAATGAGGTATTGACACCAAATCATAGGAAGGTCAAGAAGAATATTTTTCCTTATAAATTTTAGTGCTCCACCAACAGTGGTCTCAAAAGTAGTCCCTTCCTGGCAGCACACTTCTAAAACTTGCTTCACCAAATTAGCATTGTCATCCCTTATGAAGCCATTCAGAATTCTATGGTAATGATACTCAGCATCCTCTACCACAAGCAACCTTAATACCTTGCCAATAATTTCTCCTAACAATGGAACAATGACACCCCTCAGATAAGAAGAGTATGGAGCATTATCATCAGCATTAGCCCTCAGATTGGCATAGAGCTCTCTGATTTCTTGATATCCTTGACACAAAAATTCTGCTAGCCTTTGGCAAGCATAGCAGCCCGAATAGTTGGGTCAGAACAGCTCTTCTCCTCCAGGATCATCACTTTATCCCTGATCACTCCTCTCTACTTAAACTGCTTCTCAAAGTCCTATGCAGCCTTGGAGTCCCTGAACCTTTTCTAATCAAAGTCCTCTTGGTGTTTGGAATGCTTCTCCCTTTATCTTTCTTGCTCTTTTTAGGGGGAATGGAAGAAGTTGGGGTGTTAGAAGTAGCCACACCCTTGCCTTTCTCCTTGTGTGATACTCTTGCTTGCTCTATTTCCAGCAATTAAGCAATTTTCTGAATGGAACGTGATGGTCTTGTAGCCATTGACAAATTAAATGGGTTGGGATTTATAGGAAATAAAAGGGTGTGAGAGTGGTCGCAAACGAAAGAGGAAGATTAAAGTGGTCAGAGGAAAACGAAAAATGGTTTTATGGAATTAATGGAGGAGTAATGCATAAAACGTTACCATTTGAAAGATTTGAAGATATATGGCTGCTGGAATCCAAGAGGGTGCAATGATACGCGTAACAACTTTTCATGTTAAAGTTTCTACGTTGGCATCTGATATTTATACACAAAAGGCCAGCGTAAGCATGCTTCTAATGGCGTAGGTACGCGTGAAACATGAATAAGGCAAACTCGACCACACGTAAGTACGCTGCCCAGGAGCATTAGAATGCTCAAGCACTGATACACTCTCTAATTTAGGACAGAGGACACACGTAAAAATGTTAGGTTGAGTGTAAGCACACTCACCCGCTGACACTTTGCTTAACATGACCCAAATCTCCACGTAGGAACGCAAAGAGGTGGTGTAAGCACGCCCACTTCCTGGAATTGTTGGTTGTAGAAACAAAAAGTCAGCATAAGAACGCTGATTACAAGCGTAAGGATGCTCAATTCCTGACACCTAACTGATGTGAAAAGAATCCTAGCATAGAAACGTTGGGGTGCAGTGTAGACACACGTAAGACTTGACACTTCAGCACCCTCAATAGAACAACATCGTACCAACGCTATATATGAGCATAGATACGCTCATCACCTGATGAATCTGCCAACTTAAGATAGTAGATCAGCGTAGACACGCTTATGGAGAGCATAGGCACGCTCAACACCTGGATTAATTTTAAAATCAAAACAAAAACAGTGTTAAAATACGGGATAGCAGTGTAAGTATATGTAAATCTTGATGACTTACTTTCTCTAACAGAAATGTAGCGTATAGACATTGTAGATGAGCATAGGTACGCGTGCAACATAATAAAATCTTTGATCCAAATAAGTAATCAGCGTAGGAATGCTGTTACTGAGTGTAGGTATGTGCACACCCTATTAAGCCATTACACCTAATTCCAGAACGTCTGCATGGCTACGCTAGTGGCTAGCGCCAATACACATAGCTTATGACACGACCAATTAAAGCAGCGTACACCTACGCTCAGGTAATATGGGTATAGTATCAGTAGGAACAGTGCTTTTTGGCCACTATCTCCACTGAGCGTAAGCATACTCTAGATAATGTTAGCACGCACAAGCATTTTTTCTTAGGAAAAGTTTAAGCGTAGGACAGCTTTTATTGGCGTGGTTATGCTCGACTCTTATTCAACTTTTTCAAATTGAAAATATAACACTATTCAAGTACTAAAGTTTTTCTAACAACTTTTCTTTTTTTATCTTTTTTTATTATTTACACTTATTTTTAACAAGTTTTACTTGTTTTTCCTTGTTCATTCTTGTTGTTTTCTTTTTTTTTTCTTAAATTGAAACATAAAAACTTTAGGAAAAGAATAGAAACTCAAGGGTGCCTCCTTGCAGTGCTTCTTTAACGTCACTATCTTGACGTATATAGAAAGTCAAAGGTGCCTCCTTGTAGTGCTTCTTTAATGTCACTATCTTAACGTATGACACTTAAGTAGGTGCATGTAAGTCAATGGAGGTCTTTTGCCTCTCAACCTTTCCTCCAAAATAGAGTTTGAGTCTTTGGCCATTAACCTTAAAAGTCCTGTCTAAATCTGGTTCCTTTACTTCAATGTCACCATAAGGATAAACCTCTTTGATAATGAAAGGACCAGACCATTTTGACTTTAATTTCCCAAGAAAGAGTTTCAACCCAAAGTTGAATAATAATACTTGATCCCTTTTCTAAAACTCTTTCTTGGCTAACTTTCTATCATACCATCTCTTTGTTTTCTTCTTGTACAGAGAAGCACTTCGATAACCCATCAACCTGAATTCATCAATTTCATGGAGTCTTAGAACTCTTTCCTCCCTAGATTGGGAAAAATCCATGTTCAACTATTTTATGGCCCACCATGCTCTATGTTCCAACTCCACAGGAAGATGGCAAGCCTTACCATACATAAGTTGATAAGGTGACATGCCGATTAGAGTTTTAAATGTTGTGCGGTAAGCCTACAAGGAATCATCTAATTTCCCAGACCAGTCCTTCCTAGATTTGCCTACTATCTTCTCAAGGATCCTCTTAATTTCCCTATTAGAAAGTTCCATCTATCCATAAGTTTGTGGATGATAGAGAGTGAAAACTTTATGGAGTACCTCATAATGTTTCAAGGCCTTTTCCATCAGTTTATTGCAAAAGTGAGACCCTTCATCACTGATAATCACTCTTGGTACTCCATACCTTGAGAAGATATTTTTCTTAATAAACCTCAGCACCACATATGCATCATTGGTTCTAGTGGGAATTACCTCAACCTACTTTGAAACATAATTTACTGCCGTTAAAATATACTCATTAGAGAAAGACTTTGGGAAAGGTCCCATGAAGTCTATTCCCCACACATCAAAAAGCTCTACTATCAGGATATTTGTCAGAGGCATGCTAGCTTTAGCAGAGAGTCCCCCACTCCTTTGGCATTTATCACACCTCTAGACATAATCTTTGGCATCTTGGAAGAGGGTTGGCCAGTAGAAGCCACATTTTAGCACCTTGGCAGTAGTTCTTGAAGAACCATGGTGCCCCCATATTGAGAATCATGGCAATGCCAAAGAATTCTCTCATGTTCAGTCTCAGACACATATCACCTAATTACACTATCTACACTAATTTTATACAAGAATAGATCATCCCACAAAAAGCTTTTACTGTAATAAAAGAATTTCTTCTTCATTTGGGTTGTCCATCCTTCCGACACCATAGCTGCATTCTTAAATTTTGCCACGTCAGCATACCATGGACTTTGTTCTATTCTCATCAAACTTTTATCTAGAAATTCTTCCTTAATCGGAACAATTTCAACATCACCTTCCAAACGAGATAGCTGATCAGCTATAGAGTTCTCTTTTCCTCTTTTATCTCTAATTTCTAAATCAAACTCTTTTAATAAGAGAACCTAAGAGAACCTATCTGATCAACCTAGGCTCTAATTCCTTTTTAGCAAGAAAATACTTAAGTGCTGAATGGTCTATATATAATTACTTTTGCACCAATCAGATATGATCTGAATTTGTCAAAAGCATACACCACAAGAAGCATTTCTTTCTTAATGGTGGTGTAATTAACATGTGCCTCGTTCAACACTTTACTTGCATAGTAAATAACACGGGTCAACTTTTCTTTCTTTTGACCCATCACACCCCTTATAGCAAAATCACTTGCATCACACATGAGTTCAAAAGGTAAAGACCAATCTAGTGCTACAAGGATAGGGGTTGAAATCAATTTTTCATTCAGACTTGTAAAAACTATGGAACAATGCTCGCTAAATACAAATGCAACATCTTTCACTAACAGATCAGTCATTGGCTTTGCAATCTTAGAAAAATCCTTAATGAACCTACAATAGAACCCTTCACAACCTAGAAAACTCCTTAACTCTTAATAGGAGGAGGAAGCTTTTCTATCATTTCAATCTTAGCATGGTTTACCGCTATGACTTCAATAGAGATTTTATGGCCAAGGACTATCTGTCCTCTCACCATAAAATGACATTTCTCCTAGTTGAGAACAAGGTTAGTCTCTTGGCATCTCATTAGAACTTTTGCCAAATTTCCTAGTATGTATCATAGTCAACTCCCAAAACAGAGAAGTCATCCATAAAAACCTCGATGAACTTCTTAACCATATCCCTAAATATTGCCAACATACACCTTTGAAAGGTAGCTGGTGCATTACATAACTCGAAAGGCTGCGCCTATAAGTAAAGATCCCATATGGGCAAGTAAAAGTTGTCTTTTCTTAATCTTTTGGGTCAACCACAATTTGGTTATACCTAGAATACCCATATAGGAAACAATAATATTCATGGCCACACAACCTTTCTAACATTTGATTCACAAATGGCAAAAGGAAGTAATCTTTCCTAGTAGCGTCATTCAACCGTCTATAATCTGTACACATTCTCTAACCTGTTGTAGGCCTAGTTGAAAAGACTTCTCCCTGTTCATTTTTTTATTGTCATACTTCCTTTCTTGGGTACTACCTGAACCGAGCTGATCCAAGCACTATCTGAGATAGGATATATGATCCCTGCATCTAAAAGCTTAACCATTTCCTTACACATAACTTTTTTCATCATAGGGTTCAGCCTCCATTATGGTTAGACAATTGGGGAATAATCCTCTTCCATCAAAATTTTGTGTATACAAAAAGATGGACTAATCCCCTTCAAATCTGAAATTTTCTAACCTATAGCAGATTTATGTTTTAACAAAACCCTCATTAATTTGTCAACATCCTCATTACTAAGTTCAACACTTATAATAACTGGATGTGACTCTTTTCCCCCTAAAAAAACATACTTTAAATAAGAAGGCAGAGACTTTAACTCATGTTTTTCCTCTACTACCTCCCTAGGCTTCTCATTTAATTTCTCTTTCACTTTATCCTTCTTTTACATTACTTTTTCTTTCTTAAGTAGATGAAATATTTTAATTTCATCTTTATTTAACTCCTCACTTTCATAGTCAAAATAATCTTCAAGGAAAGCTTTCAAAGCTTTCTCTTCAGCTTTTAATAACATGGGAGTTTTATAATTGGAGATTTCCTTAATCATAAAGCAATCCAATGTCTCAGCTGGATGCTTCATAGCATTAAACACACTGAAGACCACTTGTTCCTCTTAAACTTTTAACATTAACTCACCTTTTTCTACATCGATTAAAGCTCTACCTATTGCTAAGAATGGTCTTCCTAAAATTAATGGTATCTCCTTATCAGCTTCCATATCTAAAACAACAAAATCTATTGGTCACATAATGAACTTCTTACATGCACATCTTCAATTGCACAAGGTATAGTTAAAAAGCCTGGATCTTTAAGTTTTGAGGTAATTTTTTCTGAATAATTATACTACACTCTTAAGTAAGGGCAATTATTTCATCACCTTTCAATTTTCTTTTGTTAGATACAAGTTCTTTCATAAACTTTGCATAAGAAGGCATCTCTTGTAAAGCCTCAGCAAATGGGATGTTTATGTGGAGTTTCTTAAACACATCTAGGAACTTAGAAAACTTTTGCTCCTCTATTTGTTTTTTAAATCATTGAGGGAATGGAACATGTTTCAGTTTTTTAGGAGTTATCTTATTTTCTTCCTCTAATAATATCATTTTTTTCTTTTTCTTAATTTTTGTGTTTTTCTATTTCAGTTTCATTTTGTTTTTTTGTTACTTCTTTTTCTTGACTCTCTTCTTTTTCTTTCTCACACTTGCCTTGAGTTGGAGTAGGGTCAACTAGAGTTTTCCCACTCCTTTTCATGATAGCCTTACATTGTTCTTTTGGGTTAATTTTAGTGTTTGCCAGAAAGTTTCCAACTTGCCTCTCAGCCAATTGTTTTGATAATTGTCCAACCTGATTTTCTAAATTTCGGATGAATGCTTCTGGGTTCTTAAAGCTGGCCTGAGTAGCCTGAATGAACTGAGACAATACATTCTCAAGTTCAGATTTCTCTTTAGTATAGGTGAGGGTTGGGGTTGTGATCTATTTATTGGCTGTTGTGATGGTTGACCTTGGGCCATATTTTGATTCATGTTTTGGTTTAAATAAGGCCCTCTCTGCCAAGAAAAATTTGGGTGATTCCTATAATTAGGATTAAATGAATTAGTTGGATAATTCCTTTGTTGACCCATGTAATTCACTTATTCATCCTGATCATTGGAATCACATAATCCATTTTCATGGTCACCACCATAAAAGTCACAACTCAATGCACACGTGACCAACCATAACTCATCAGCTTACTTTGTGCTAAGTAAGCATCCTGCATATCTAACTCCATAATTCCTCTATTGGGCATATTATTCCTTTCACTAATTAAGTACTCATTAGAGGCCATCACATCTATCAGTTCAATAGCCTCATCTACTATTTTGGTAGTCAGAGAACCTCCAACTGAGGCGTCTATCAACATTCTAGTTGTGGCGCCCTTAATCTGGTAAATAATGTTAAAGATAATATTAATTAGATATTAAAAGTAAGGATAATTTTTTGTGATTTAAATAATTGTTGGAAGAAGAACACCACAATCAAAAACTTCAATAATTAACCCCAAACCAATTTAAAGACCTATCACATATATGACGATATGAATAGGTAGATGTTTTATACAAATATTAACTTAGAGTAAACAATTGCACAATCACTATGCAAGTGTTTAGCGGAAACATATATCAATTCGAAAGCAAGAATGGGTCTGAGAAGTAATCCAAGAAAACATGCATGGAAAGCAAGGAAACAACCATGACTCACACATCAAGTAAGCATCAAAACTTATGGAAAATTGGCAATTAACAAGCCATGAATCGATTCGAGTAAGCCATGAATCGATTCATACGAATTGGGAATCCAAAACAGAAAAATAGGAGTCTATGAATCGATTCAAGACCCGTGTGAATCAATTCATGCAAATTGGAAAGCAATCCCAACCAGGCAGTAAGCTATGAATTGATTTAAGAAATTACATGAATCGATTCAAGGTAATTCATGAATCGATTCATTCAAATCTGGTAGCTCATGAATCGATTCAAGTTAAATGATGAATCGATTCATGACAGTAAATTGAAGTAGATTGCAGAAAATGCACTAAAAAGTTACAAATTCTAACTTTCAACCACCCTAATTCTTCATATGAAATCCAATCACCATCAAATTTTAACACCACCTATTATACACCATTTATGACGTGTAGCCACTCGCCGTACTAAAAAATTCCCAAAAATGAGAGACTTATGCACAAAAACATGTTTGACCCCTTTTAAAGCATTTTTGTGTAACTCAAGGGTCAATTCTTAATGGAATTGGCCCATTCTAATTTCTACAAGTTCTAAATCATGCATAGGCACCATGGAAACTATTCTATAGCATCTAAACCTCCTAGAAATCCATATGGCCTTATCAGTTCCTTAATTATCAGAAACATTATGAACATAACCTTACACTTTAAATAATTTATCCATCCATGAATTTCCATCAACATAAGCATCAATGCCATCAATTGGCTATATAAAAAAGAATTTCATTATCAATATTCATTCATTAATGTAGAATGAAAATCATTGTATCACATTTAACATCAACTATTGTTAAGGTTGTAACACCCTCTGTTAACTAGGACAATCCCTTCCACTAGATTATCCTGGTCAACTGAGAGGTTACGAGTTTTAGAAAAATATGGAAGTGTTTTTTTTTGTACAAGGAAACTTGGTGGAACAGATACACCTTATATACAACATATATATAATACATGATCGTAACAGTAACTGTACATACTGAAAGTGAAGGGGCACGCAGGCTCCGACAAATGAAAATAGAATAGTATATCCTAATCTTCCCATCCTCGGTCTAAGAAGAGTTCGCGTGAACCTCGTTTTGAAGTCTATCTTCATCCCTATGACATTTGGAAAAATTAACGTAAGGGTGAGTCTTCACCTCCACAACAATCGGGAAGGTGTCTCATCAACACCTGTCCACATACAATACAAACAATCCAAGATTGAGTCCCATCCACTCTCTTTAGGATTCCTAAAATACATTGTAAGTTATCTCACCACTTTTCGCTTTAGCTGAACATTCCCATCTTCCCAGTCACCTCTCAAGGTTACTAATATCTATACGATCATATTTAAACAACAAGCAATCGTAATCCCAACACAGTAATGCAATGCATGAATTCATTTCGTTATTCAAATCTTTTATTAGTCATCATGATGCATGTGGGCCCATATTCTCCTCAACAATCTCAAATACAATATCCATATGCACAATAACGCCACCTTTATCTCCCCTCCCCAACTAGAGTGACCGGAGCTCTCCTCGTTCTGGTTTTCACAAATGGGTAAGGACTCTCAATCCTAACATCAAAATGGCCAATCACATATATCATACATCACCACAGAACGGGCACTCCACGGTCATAGAAAATCCCACCTCTTGTCAAAGTACACCAGAGTTCGCTACGGGTTGTCCGGCGACGGGCGCAAATCCGATGCCACTTGGAATTCCCGCCTCCAGTGATACTCCCTAGACTGTCCTCGGGTATCAAGGCGTGGCAGATTCTTTAGTGTACCCATCACTGTATGCTCTAGGGGATCATTCCAACATCCCTCCTCAACTCTAATTCATGATGCACAATTCAATAATTCATTTTTATTCAATGGTCCTCGGTAGGGTCCCCCAAATGACTCCCCTCCATTCCTAATGTCGAGTCCTTTTCTTTACTCAGTGTAACCAAGTCTTCTCATTTTCTTTATTATAGTAACGTGCTCGGTACTTAGGAATGAAGTGAGGTTTTACACTTTCTCAACAATTTTGGGTACATTGGCGCTTCAACGCCCCCATTTCATCTCAGATCTGAGTCTCACATACTTGCATATTTAACTATTCCGGGACCTCTACCGATACCATTTTCTAAATCCTTTATTTACAAATTCCTCATCTAGTTATCCATGCATCATTCGATGTTCATAACCATACCACATCAATAAGTGTACAATAGCATCATACCAGTGCCATTCATCACATCACATCGCATATACACATTGTCACAAACATCACACATTTCATCACATATGCACCTTGCACAACTAGCACACACATATATCCATTGTTCTTAAGAAACCATTACACAACCACTTAGTACACCACATATCAAACACGTACGTATTCATGGGGTCTCATTGTCTTGGTTCACTTAGTAGTACTGGATCAAATTCTCATCAACTCAGTAAGCTTTCAAGTGTAATTAAGAACCATTTATAATTCTCTATGATCTTATTAAGTAAAACTAGTCCATCAGAT
The DNA here is from genome assembly GCA_037962975.1 of Clitoria ternatea. NCBI lineage: Eukaryota > Viridiplantae > Streptophyta > Magnoliopsida > Fabales > Fabaceae > Clitoria > Clitoria ternatea. The sequence goes on from CM075670.1 coordinate 148,591,069, forward strand.
TTTTACTGTTTGATATTCCTTACTAAATTCTTAGTTAGTTTTTGATTATCTTTGGTAACTATTATTTTATCTTTATTTTTAAATAAATTTTAACTTCCATACTTCACTCCTTTTATTTCATTATATATCTCGTATTTACCTTATCTTAATTCCTTGCACATAATCATAATATTTTCTTTAACTTAGTTTTTCACTAGATTAAATAACTCTTCCTTAATAACTTAATTGGTCAACCCACTTTTTCTAACTATATTCAATCCTTTTTCTCTTGGGGTGATTTACTTTACCTACATGAACGTCGGACTCCTCTAATTCAGGGTATCCTAGTCATTTAAGGAAGTTAATATTTATCCTAAATACTTTCTCTTTTACCATACTCCAAAATTTTGTGTAGCTAACTTTCATGCCTTCGTCGTTAACCATTTTAATCTAGACTAACTTTCCCTTTGGTTTTTTTCTTTAATCATAATGGTTAAATTATTCGCTTATTAATTCATTACCCGAAGAAGTAAAAGAATGTTGGTCCCTACTCTTTTCTATTTAGAGGAAGAACTTATCAATCTATTTGAACTTTTCCTTAGGGTCTTGGCTAATATGTTAAGTTGTAACTCGTTTACCTTTACTTCTAAGTCTCATGGATATTATAAAATAATTACTTCCAGATTCATTCTTATTAATCCGGTTCTCTTTAAAGGCTTCTATCCCTTTTTCTCAATCTCTAAAGTTATCACTTACTTCTCCTAAATGAATGGTCATTAAAGTGGTGGCTAAAGTTAATTACCAATGTTTTCCTCTTTTACTACTAACATTTATTTCTTGTTTTCATTTCTAAGAAAAATCTTTACATGGCCTAAAAGAGAAATCTCTAATTTATTTAACTATATTGTCATAGCTATTTTTTTTTTTTGAGTTAAATCATTTAATTACAAAAGTATACTCATTTACTTGCCAAAAAATATCATCTTTAATAGTCGAGCTTTTCATTACCACCTTAATAAATATTCTCAAAATTAAATTTCTTCATTTCAATTTTTGACTCATATGATCATAAGAAACTTTTTTTAAAAATCTAATTTCTTTACTTTAACTCTAGAAAACTTTTTCGCGACTAACGATCGAAGGTTCTTTTATCGTACGAGATATTTTGTAAAGCGATTAGGTAACGATTAATGATGAATTAACTATCTAATGGCGGGGCTTACTGGATAGTGCTCCACAAATTACATAATAATTTCCAACAATTGAAATTTATTAGTTACAACCATATCGAATGAAACCAAGCCCGCTTAACGCTAAATTTTTCCTAAATTCCTTTTTGAACGTCCGATCGTGAGAGAATTCTTTCGGGTATACGAGCATCGTGTTGTACCAAATAATTTCAGAATATTGATTATTTCAAAAACGTAAGTTTTGGGTTATCGGTTACGAAAATTTCTACCGTTTGGAATCTGACCGTCGGATCGCGACGAAACTTGAAACGTGTGTTCCTAAATACGTAATCACCATCATAACACAACTAGGATTGCAAACAAATGAGATGGAGACCCCCTTTACCTCATTTTGTAGCTGCTTCCCGGGGAGAAAAATTCAAAGATTTCATCGAAACTTCTTTCGATTGATCCTAACGTACTCCGATCACCGATTTAGCTTTCGGTCTCTAAAGAAAATGCATGCATGGTTAGAAAAGAATAGGACAGCCACGGTTTCAAGCTTGGAGAGCAAGGGTCCATCACAAAAATTAGATCAAGATGTGAAGTTGATCTCAAAAATTTCAAGGACAACAACCAATGAAGAGATTTTTTTCCAAACTCACCCTTATAAGTCCTAAGAGGAGTCACGGCCTTGGAGTCTTACAATGGAGTGGATGATTGGAATTTATAGCCTTCAATCCAATCAAGAAAATGCCATTAATTTTATGGAATAAAAACAACACCTTGACTATAGCATTTAAGAGTAAAAGTGAGAAGGAAACTTAGCAACTTGCCTAGAATAGCCTCACGTTCTTTTGGAGCTCTAAGAAGGGGTGATTATCTCTTTAAATCCTTTGCATGCAAGTGATAGGAATGAGAATAGAACTTGGAGGGTTGGACAATGAAGGTTGTGGTTTAGAAGCAAGAAGAAGAGTAGAAGTGCAAGCTTTTGAAAGGTGGAGGTAAGTGGTGATGGTATCCAAATTTTGTGTGTGGCTAGAGGTGGAGGTTGTGGTTGACGTAAGGTTGAGAGGAGGAAGAGGTAAGTTAGAATCTGTTTAAGCTTCAAGATGAGGAGGAGAAATGCTGATTGTTGATCATGGCTAATTAGGTTCATGAGTGTGTTTTGCTTTATTGGAAATGAGGAGCACTAGGTAGCTGAATGTTTTAAATTCTGAGGTGTGCCTTGGGCTGCATGTAACGTGAATGGAGCAAGGCAGAGTAGAGCATGTCTGAAAGTATAGTATATGCCTATGGAATAGTGGAAGGTAATGTGAGTGGGATGATGGGCAGCTTGGCATGCATGTAATCTGATTGGCCAAAGTTGCATGGAGAAGCTGAGTTGTCCAGTTCAGGGGCATTATTTTGCTCGCCGTTTTAAGGGCCTCTTTGGGCCGAATTAGAGAATGTCACAAACATAAAAGTTGTATAACTTTTTGTCCTCTTTAAATCCATATATAGAACAGAACAATCCATCAAGAATTGAGTGAGATATGTCCCAAATACTAGAAGGGTACAGGGCTATGATGGGATTTTTGTCCCTTGCACAAAGAATTTTTCTGGGCCAAATGGGCTGTGAATTGGACTTTGGTTTCTTCATAAAAGTTGTGTAGAAATATGTTAGGAAAAGTTTGGTGAAGGTATCATTCAATTTCATGGCTATATGAGAGATTTAAGTGGAAAATACTGCACCTAGTGCAAGCTGTTACAGGAGAAATATGAATTAGTGTAGTGTTTTAAAATTCTGGGATTTATGGAGTGGGAATTTGATTTTGATCCCCACATTAAGTTTTTCGATCTTCCTTTCCTATTTAATTTGATAAATCATTTGTGGCGATCTGATACTTGTAGCCCGAGATATGATTAAAATACGATAGGATGCTCTAATCGCCTTCGAATCAGGTGGAGCTGTAGAAATAAATTTGTAATTAATTCTCCTTTGAGAATTGGTCTTCATGATCTGCATAAGAACTGTAGATGTTTTTCATACGGATCTATACCAAAAATAACCAAGTGGTTTGAGTCCCGGAAGAGGGTGATATAGCAATTTTTCTGGGGGCTGTCAGCATAGTGACATGAAATTAATGGATTCGTAAAGATTCTAAAAACTGTACCAATTTGTGAGGATCTAGCTTTCGAAGTCCTCATGAAAAATGTAGATAATTTTTTTATGGTGATTTTGACACCAAGTTTGCAAGAAAAAGAGGTTGTACGAGAGAGTTATAAATTTTTGAACGAACCATGCGCAAGATAAAACGTGAATAATCATGGTTCTATGATGATTTTAATAAATTCTTGAATTCGAGTATGACAGAGTAGGAATTTGAGATCATGACCAGAAATAGAGTTTGAAGATATCTTTGAAACAAAGTGAACAAAACTAGAATTACCTAAATCGAACATCGTTTGAGGAAACTACGTTAAAAACATCAGAAACACGCAGATTGAGTTTCCGAAGAAATGAAATGACTCGTGGATGAGGTTAGCAGAGACCAAATCAAACTTCGAGCTCTGCATGAAACATTCCTAAAATGTTGAGATGGCTTATTAGGGACTGACCGTGTCACCATTGGACACTCCAAGGTATATAAACAGTCAAACGTAAGAAACGTTGAGGATTTTGATTTGGCCGGTCAGGCTAAGTCAATTACCCTCGATTCTTCAGGAAGCGATCCTAAGAGGACTTGTTTCCTTAGTGGATCATTAGTCTTAATTCAATTGGTCAGAGCCTGACCTTAGGTGGGGCCCTACCGTTTAATTTTTAAGAAACCGAACGTCGTTTATTATTAAAATACAGTAATTAAATAATCTCTTTAACTAAAATATTATATATATATACATTTTTTGTATCTTAATCTTATCACAGATAATGTTAAACACTAAAATAAGGATTATCTATTTATTTCATTTTATATTAATTAACTAAACTCTTTAATAACAACGTCTGTTTATCTGCTGACATCCAAATAACGTATTATTCTACGATCATTTTATTAAGGAGGTTTAATTAAGTTTTATGAAACCTTGGGCTCTAATAATCATTTATCCTCTAAATCTAACTTGATACTTAAATGGATTTACTTATTCTTAATCTGTTCTCAATCAGGTAATTGACCATTCGCACTTATACTCTATTACAATTAAATATATATCATAATTCATCAATTCTAGCATCAATAACAGGATACATTCACGAATACAATACTTCATTAGTAATTTAATTACTGAATCAAACAAAATTATCTCTATATAAATCATCAGTAATTTAGTAAGTCTTTCTAGGGTTTACCATTGCACACAGTCTCCCTTACTCACTCATCTCCGTTTAACTAAACTATCTGTCGCTCACATCCTCTCAAATCTTATTTTCCTACATTCTCACAATTATCTAAGGATCAAGCCTAAGCCTCATTCTCTCAAAATACTTAGCGTGATACTCTCAGTGGCTCTGAGAGCTTGGTTTCCTATTCCGAAAAACCAGGGCTGTTACAAAGGTCACAACCAAAAATTAGCCTTCCAAAACACTAAGGTCTAATTTTCACACATGACCCTCAAAATCAATATCTATAACTATTCAAATATCATATACAAAACATAAACATTCTGCTTTTTATAGGCATGATTGCCGGTCAAGGCACAAAGGCTTCCTTTTCCATATTTACCTCCACCATTGCTTAACCTTCAAAAAGGGTTAGGATGTCCAACATACCTACATCAACCTTTAAAAATAACAACTAGGAGGTGAATAACATATACCAAATGAATTAAAATCATACATTATGATGATACATATATATATATATATATGCATATATGCAGAACATATATTCCTCAAAGAGAATCGTATAATCCTTTCACATATTATATTATTTCATTTCAACACAACATATGCTCCAATCAACACATTCACAACTGATGTATTAAATCATTAGCAATCTCATCAAATACCAACACACATTTAAGATTAGTTCTACCTTCTCTTTCTCGTTATTTATTAGTCATCCATTGCCACCACGAGCTACCAAACTTGGCATATCTCCGGCTATTTACAAATGCTCTAATGGCTAATGCATATGCACAAAGAAAATCATTATCAAATCGTGGATTCGACTGTGGGAAACAACATCATATAAAATATGGGTCAAGCATAGGTATGCTACTATGCCCCTACTACTGTAACAAATATGTACACTTATCTCATTAATTACATGCATAACATTACCCTTTTTACTGGTACCAAACTGCTATCGCCCATATGTAGCACTAGTCACCCTATGACTTTCAAATCAATAAAAGCCTCACTTGCCAAAAGTGCTATGGGCTCCTCCTAAACACACATCAAGAGAGTCGTGCCCCATAGGGACACCGAGGTTACTTACTCATCACAGAGCCACCCACCCACTAGCTCGCCACATAGGGTGTATCACCACCCAACTATGGACAGCTTCATGATTCCAAGAATCGCTAGCGAACAACAATAAGTTTACCCATGCACTAGGTCACCCTCCTACTGTGCCCGCCTATTGGAATCCCTAACACCCATATAGAGAGCGTATGATATGCCATGGGTGCAAATGCCAATAAATGCATTTCTCACACTGTACATCCTAAAATGCCACTCTGCAATCAATAACTCACCACTAACACTTAGTGGAATTCAATATCCTCATCATTCCTAACCACTACCAATTATCATTGGATTTGATTCATATCCATAGTTAGTGGCAATCATTATTCATCAAATTACATGTCATGGGATGTCCAACATAATTGCAATTAATTCAATCATGGTCTCAATGCCATTCACAAACAAGTCACATTACCATGAATCAAATTCATCATCATATTCATCATCCTAACAACATTTACCACATAATACAATTCATTCTAAATGAATTCCAATCACATAGACATCAAGATATTCATCCAAGCGAAACTAGGATAACACATTCATACATACACATCAATAATGGATGAAATCATGCATTTAGGAATGTTACCCCCTCCTACCTCAAGGGAAGTAGAAATCACCGTGGTCTGAAGGTCCTGCTTCATTGATGGGGTCATTTCCTACATCACACAATGTACCATACAATCATTTTCTATCCAAACCACCATGATTTAAATGCTTTTTTAACTACTTGGTGTTTATATAATTTTAAACCTCAAACCTCTTTTATTTCACTTAATCCACCACAACCACTATGGGTTAGGTGCTCAAAATCATTATTATGCATTTAAGGACCATACCCATCTATGGGCATCCATATTAATGGCTTCCAACCACCATTATTAATCATTTAACATTATTAATGGTCACCACTCATCATTAATAACCACCAACCATTATCAATGGTCATTCCTCTTTATTAATAATATTCCCTAACATCATTAAACACATATTCCACTCATATTTTACATTTCCCCTAATTCCAAGGGCTAGGGTTTTATCGAAAACCCAATAACTATCATTAATGTCCATCTTCTTCTACCATATTTATTTCCATTTTCATGTACCCATTTATACCTTCATAAAACTTAAATTAAATGCACCCTACCTTAGGGTTTTGCATCATTAATGTCTCTCAACATCAAATCCATACACATAACACTCTCATAAACCATAAATACCTATACCTTAGGGCTAGAGCTCAAGAAATGGTGAGGGAAACTTACCTCACGCAAAGAGAAAGTAAGCTCTAAGGAGTGAGAAGAAGAAAACAAAAATGAGAGCCTCCAATCACAAGTTTCTTCTTGCTTGTTGGGGAGAACAAAAATAAGAGGTGAAGAGGAAGTAAAGTGGTACACACACACAAGCTTTGGTGGATTTAAAGAGTGGAAAAAGAAAATGAGTGGGAGATGAAGAGGATGAAATAAGAAGAGAAAGTGTTTGCTTTTGGAGGGTGAAAACCTAATGTGAATAAGGAGAAAAAGGAGGAGACTTTTGTTTTAATTTTTACCTCTTCATTAAAATTTTACCATTTTATAACCATTAGGATCTCCATTCGGGCTCAATACTTTATTAAAAAATTATTCCAAATATATATTCGAATCCATAATAATATTCTTAATAGCCCTAGCCAACAATACCCCAATCAGAGATACTTAGTCCGACACTCATATTTTAATCAAGTATTCTTTTAGCTCTTTAAGCCATAACAAATTATGAATAGTCATAAAAATTCCCAATTTAATTATTTCTAAATTTTAGGACATTTGACAACTCATAAGTAATTATTTACTAATTATTCCTCTTAATTAATCATTTAAATAAATTTTGGGATGTTACACTAGTTATTGGTCTGACTTTATTGTAAAAAAATGTTAACCTGCTACAGTTTAGGTACTTGATGATGAGGACATTTCCTCAAGCTCTCATTATACCTATCCCATGCTTCTAATAAAGACTGATCTTCTCTTTCTTGGAAACATGTGATTTCATTACGCAGCCTAACATACTTGGAAGGAGAAAAATATTTTATCAAAAACTTTCTAGTCAAATCCTCCCAAGTAGAGATACTACCTCTTGGTTGGCTTTGCAACTATGCCTTAACCCTGTCCTAAAGAGAAAAAGGAAATAATCTTAGTCAGACTGCTTCGTCAAGAACACCATTCATCTTAATTGTGTCACAAATTTAGAGGAAACTAGCTAAATGTAAATTTGGATCCTCAACTTCACTTCCTCCAAACTGATCATTTCTTACCAATTGCAATAATGTTGGTTTTAATTGAAAATTATTGTTGCAATCGGTGGCCTAAGAATGCTAGATTGTATCCCCTCATCAGTTGGCCTAGAGTAGTCGCCTAATGTAATCTCTTATTTTCCATCCTAGCTTGTTCTCTTAATTTTTTTCTTTTTGTAACCTTCTTTCAAGCAAATTGATATCAGGATCAAAGAATGGTTCCTCTTTATCGCTATCCTACATATACTAAATTCACAGAAGAAAACTAGAAATACTCTACTATACGATGATGTTAAAACTACCTACTACTAAAACTAATTAACAAATAGAACTACAACTAAGCTAACAACAAAGAAATAAAATGGTTTAGTCTAGTACCGATCCAGGGATTGTTGATATTACTAAACAATCCCCAGCAACGGTGCCATTAACTTGATGCATTATCATTAGATAATGAAATTCTTGGCAAGCACACCGATCATTAAAAAGTAGAATATTTATACCATTCCCATAGGGATTGCAGTAATTACCACAACTAAAGGCTAAAATTATCTGAACCCAATAGAAAATGTGAACAATTCATAGTATTTTTATATATATTTCTGATTTAATCTTTTTATTCTTTTTGATATGCAATTTCAATGACTAACATGTAATAGAAGTAATAATATGAAAAACGAATTAAGAGTAGGTTAGAATTGTTATTCAAGTGGCCTCAATACTCAAGAGGAGGGTGAATTGAGTTTTTAAAACTTTTAGTTGGAATGACTTTGAACTTGATTCTTATGTTTAAATTTACAAGACTATGCAAGTGAAATCAAGATCAATGAAATGTACAAGGCAAAGCAAAGGTAAATATAGCTAAGACAATTTGACAAACACTTGGTGTGTAGTATTCAAAGTTTACCAAATTAAACAAGTTTAAGTAAGCAAGCCACAATCAATCAACACAAGCCAATTAAACATAGTATATAAAAGTAAAAGAGTAGGGAAGAGGAGCTTGCAAATCGATTTAACGAGTTCCACCAATCCGGTGTACGTCTCACCTCTAAGTAACCCACTTAGAGGATTTCCACTATTGTAGATTAGAGATACACCTTTGAGCAATTGCGGCTTCCTAGTGTCCCACACTCAAGAACCCAAACCTCACAAGTATAAGGGCAACCCACCCAATCTCTCAATCTCACAATATCCCAAAGGTTGAACCCCAACCTTTGTAACCACTCAACCTAGAGTGAACTTTGGGGTTTTGTGTAGTGTTTACAAACAAATGGCTCTCTCAAAAGAGTAGATGTACAAGTGAAAGTTCTCTCAAATCTATAACTCTCAAGAAGAGAGGATACACAAATGAAATTCAGAATATACAAGAGTAAGGGCTTACTAAGCACATGAGTAAGTAAAGATTGATAGCTTGTTGTTGTTGTGTTGTTGTGCTTGAGTTCCTCTTGCATTTATAGAGTCATTAGAGAGCTTGGTGACTGCCTTGGTCTTCCTAGCCGTTGCACATAGTGGGGGTCTGAAGGAGTGGTGGAGAAATGTGCTGGTTTCCCACTAATATGTGTTTTCCCACTATCGTAATCGATTATGCCTTAAGCTGTAATCGATTACACTTTGAATTTTTCATCTCTGTTCGATATGTAATCTATTAGTTTCCTTTGACTAATCGATTAGCTTCAAGTCAGAAGCTTGGTAATCGATTGAGCTTTGCCTTGTAGTCGATTAACAGTGATACCTGATGCTTTTAATTTGGCTTCGCAGCTTCGTAATTGATTATATAGACATAGTAATCGATTAGCTTAATTCCAGTAACCTTCTAATCGATTGTCTGAATTCTCTTAAACGATTAGCTGTTATACCTGATACTTTTAATGCCATTTTTGGTTTTGGTAATTGATTAAACCATTCATGTAATCGATTATCTTAATTCCAGTAGCTCTGTAATCGATTATTTGAAATGTTGTAGTCGATTAGCTTAATGTCCTGATGCAATTATTCCAAAACAGAAGCTGCCTAATCGATTAGATGAGGCTGCCTAATCGATTAGCTGCGTGTCTGATTCCATATCTTTGTTTTTGCAAGGAGTTCTTCAAGAGTGCTTTGTCATTATCAAAATCCTTGAACCTGTAATCATATTCAAAACACATTCTCCCCCTTTTTGATGATGACAACAATGCTCATCTCTTGAGGGTTGTTAGTTGAAACAACAATCTTTATCTCTAAGTTTGTTTATGCAACAACATTTGAATTCTGCATAAAATCCTTATCTCTTAATCAAATTTTCAGAGTCTGCCTTATCTTTTAAATGAAATATATTTAGATTACAAGTTATCTCTTAAAAGCATTATCTCTTTAAACAACTAAGGCTCCCCCTATCTTTAAGAATATATGCCTTTTGGAGATTATACCAGATAATTAAGCTTTTTTAGCAGTCAAAAACTCAGATGACAAAAACTCAGATGAACACAAACACACTTATTGCTTCTCCCCCTTTGTAATCATCAAAAACAAATAAAGCATTAATAGTCATATTAAGAAAGACAAATTTTATTCATGAAGTACTGAAGGGAAATTACATAAAGGAAATGATAAAAATACTGAAGTAGAAAAAAAAAATAGAAAGCACAATGATCAAAACATAAAAAATGGATCTAGTTATCCGGGTTAAAAAATCTAAGTTCAGAGATTTGATGCGACAGCTCCTCATAACATTGTTGCATCAGCTCATAATGTTGTTGCTCAGTCATGGAGAACTCTTGAAGAGAGTTTTCAAGATGCTCGAAGCAGCGATCAAGGTGAGCATAGAGAGACGTAAATGGGTCAGCAGGGGCAGAAGATGAAGCTTGAGTTGCAGGAGGAGGAGGGGCTGGTTCATCAGCAGGAGCTTCAAAGGGAATGTTGGCATTAATGCCTTCCATTCGTGAGTACCATGCTCCGTTTAGAAAAACAAGACCCATCTTGGTTAGGTGGTGAGTGCCAATGCAGGCTTTTGGAGGCACTTTTTCTGACAATTCTCCAGCCAAGTCTACTCTGCAATGTTTGAAGATTTTGGTGAGTAGAATGGCATATGGAAGCTTTTGTTGGTCTTTTACATGGCGCATGTGGAGCTTGACCAGTTGAACCCAGTTTATCTCTTTGTGGTTCAACATAACCCACATTAAGAGGACATCATCCTCTTCCACCAAAGCATAGTTCCCACCACGGGGCACCAACATCTTGACCAGAAAAAAGTGTAGGAGTCGGTTATTCATGGTCAGATGTCCCACCAGCTTGTGATTGCTCCTTGGGCGATCAGCCTTCCATAAGGATTGTCGAGCAGTTAGAGCATTGAAGCCCCATTCATCTTCAGGTTCTCCTCCGTCAAAATCTGCATTGTTAAGCGGCAGCATAGAGATTTCTGCAAACTGGGCGTTGGTGAGCTTGATGGTCACATTTTTGACCTTTGATTCTACCATCCCATTTACAAGTTTGAGATTACAGTAGAAAACTCGAATAAGTTCAGGATAATACTGCTCTTCCTTAAGGGTGAGGAAGGGAAAAAGGTTGTAGTGGTGGGGGCATTGGGAAAAGGTGAGGCTATGGTTATCGAATGTTTCAGCAATGGTGTAGTGGGGGGTCATGATATCTTTTTCAGAGAAATTATTAATGAAGTGTTGAAGGTCTCTAGGAGATGAGAAGAACCTAGAGAAGTCTAGGGGGTTGTTGGCTTGGGCCATGGAGGACCTAGCTCTCTTGACTGTGCGGGAGGAAGCCATTGACAAGGAATGTAGAGAAAAAGATGAAGAGAGGAAGAGAGTTCTTGAGAACTTTGAGAGATAGGAAGAGGAAGGAGGTAGTGTGAGATGAGAGGGTGAAGAGAGGGGTATTTATAGAGAAGGATTAGGTTTAGAAAGGAGGGAGATGAGTTAAAAGAGGGGGAAGTCGAGCAGTCCTTGGGAACCTGCGTTTGACTGTTGGAGTTCCGATGCTAATCGATTACGAGGATGAGGTAATCGATTAGCTAACTGTTTCTGGATAATTTGAATCGTTTCGCTCAGAGGGTAATCAATTATGGCAGTTGCGTAATCGATTAGTGAAGAAACAGAAGCGTCCTAATCGATTGAGATGGTCTGGTAATCGATTAGTGAAGAAACAGAAGCGTCCTAATCGATTGAGATAGTCTGGTAATCGATTATGCATACAACAGAATCTTTATAATCGATTAGATGTCAATGAGTAATCGATTATTAATGAAACAGAGGCTTATTAATCGATTAAGAGGTGTTATGTAATCGATTATATGGTCCAAAAATTTACAATTTATGCAACTTTCACGCTGGAAGGTTGCAGTTTCATACCACAGATAGTAAACAACTCATATAAACATGCTATACAATAATGTTTTTATCAAAATACTTCATCATTCAAACACAATTGATCATGTCAAGAATTCCCAATTCTCTTCTAATGTGGATGAATTGCTCTTTCGCTAATGGTTTGGTGAATATGTCTGCCAATTGTTTAGAGGTATCAACATGTTCAAGCACACAATCACCCTTTAAGACATGGTCTCTAATAAAATGATGCCTTACTTCAATATGTTTAGTCCTAGAATGCATGACAGGATTCTTTGAGATATTGATAGCACTAGTATTATCACACTTAAGAGGCACATGGTCTAATGCAACTCCAAAGTCTAGAAGTTGTTGTCTCATCCAAAGGATTTGAGCACAATAACTACCAGCTGCAACATATTCTGCCTCAGCTATGGAAAAAGCAACACTTACTTGCTTCTTGCTATGCCAAGAAACAAGGGAACTACCAAGTAAGTGACATGTGCCACTCGTACTCTTTTTATCGAGTTTACAACCAGCAAAGTCAGAATCAGAATATCCTATGAGAATACATTCAACGCCTTTGGGATACCATAAACCAACATTTTGAGTACCCACAAGATATTTCAAAATTCTTTTTACAGCAGTGAGATGTGATTCTTTAGGACATGCTTGATATCTAGCACACATGCACACAACAAACATAATATCAGGTCTACTAGCTGTTAAGTAAAGTAAGGAGCCAATCATACCTCGGTATTTAGTTATTTCAACATCCTTACCCTTCTTATCTTTGTCTAGGTAGCAAGATGTACTCATGGGTGTAGCCATTTCATTTGCTTTGTCCATTTCAAACCTTTTGAGCAGTTCTTTGCAATATTTTGTTTGACTAATGAACGTTCCCTCATTAGTATGTTTGATTTGTAATCCAAGGAAGAAGGTGAGTTCTCCCATCATGGATATTTCAAATTCATCTTGCATGATTTTGGCAAACTCTTGACAAAGAATTTCATTAGTAGCACCAAATATTATGTCATCAACATAAACTTGTACCAAAAGAATATCATTATTTTTGCGCTTTATAAAAAGTGTAGTATCAACCTTACCTCTTTCGAAATTATTTTCTAAAAGAAATTTGCTTAGTCTTTCATACCAAGCTCTTGGAGCTTGTTTCAAACCATATAAAGCTTTTCTCAATTTAAAGACATGGTTTGGAAATTTGTGATTTTCAAAACCGAGAGGTTGATCTACATAGACTTCTTCTTGAATATAACCATTTAGAAAAGCGCTTTTGACATCCATTTGATAAAGCTTAAAATCCATATAACAAGCAAAAGCTAATAGTAATCTTATGGCTTCTAATCTAGCTACGGGAGCATACGTTTCTTCATAGTCTATCCCTTCTTCTTGATTATATCCTTTAGCAACTAATCTAGCTTTGTTTCTCATTATTATGCCATTCTCATCTAGCTTATTTCTAAAAACCCATTTTGTTCCTATTATTTGGTGATCATTGGATCTTGGCACTAATTTCCAAACTTCATTTCTTTCAAATTGATTTAACTCTTCTTGCATTGCCAACATCCAATGTTCATCAATAATAGCTTCATCAATGTTTTTGGGTTCTATTTGGGATACAAACGCTAGGTGATTACAAGTATTTCTAATAGCATTTTGAGTACTTACACCTTGAGTCATTTCTCCTATGACTTTGTCTAATGGGTGATCCTTCAATGTGATCCATTGATGTGGTTCCTCATTCTGTGTTGTTTCTTCTTTCTTATTGATTTCCTCCTCTTCATTCAAGTGCATTTCTTGAAGTGCACCTGCAAGATCATCAACATCTTCCTTTCTCGGAGGGTTATGGCTATTTTCATCAAATTTAACATGAATGGATTCTTCAATGGTATTTGTGCGTTTGTTGAAGATTCGATAAGATTTACTAGATTGAGAGTATCCTAGGAAGATTGCTTCATCAGCTTTAGCATCAAACTTACCTAGATTATCTTTCCCATTATTGAGTACAAAACATTTACATCCAAATATATGAAAGTATGAAATGTTGGGTTTTCTGCCCTTGTAAAGTTCATAGGGGGTTTTCTTTAAGATAGGCCTTATTAAACATCTATTCATAACATGACAAGCGGTGTTTACCGCATCGGCCCAAAAATGTTTTGCAATATTGTTTTCATTTAACATGGTTCTAGCAAGCTCCACTAATGATCTATTTTTCCTTTCTACTACTCAATTTTGTTGTGGAGTTCTAGGAGCTGAAAAATTATGATTTATACCATGTTTTTCGTAAAACTTTTCAAAAGATTGATTTTTGAATTCTCCCACATGATCAGTTCTAATGGATGTAATTTTTGAATTTTGCTCATTTTGGATAATCTTAACAAGTTTCTTGAATGCATGATATGCTTCATTCTTATGAGCAAGAAACAAGGTCCATGTATATCTAGAGTAGTCATCTACAATTACTAGACCATAGTAATTACCACCAAAGCTTTTGATTTTGGAAGGTCCAAAGAGATCCATGTGCAAAAGTTGTAAAGGCTTTTGGGTGGAAACAATATTTTTTGATTGAAAGGATGCCTTTACTTGTTTTCCTTTTTGACATGCATCATAAAATTTGTTTTCAAATTTAAACTTTGGTAAACCAATTACTAATTCTTTGGAAACAAGTTTAGTCAAGTGGTCTACATGTATATGAGCTATTCTTCTATGCCATAGCCAAGTTTCATCCTCTCTAGTCATGAAGCATTGTACATCATTTGAAGACAAACTATCCATATCAATCATATAAATATTATCAATTCTTTGGCCTACAAACTTAACTTCCTTATTAGTCTTATGCTCAATTATGCAACAATTTGATTCAAACAAAACTCTATATCCTTTGTTACATAATTGACTAATGCTAAGTAAGTTGTGTTTAAGACCTTCAACATACAGCACATCACTAATAGAGGTAGAAGAATTCTTACCAATATTTCCAATGCCTAGAATCCTTCCTTTGGTGTTGTCTCCATAGGTGACACTTCCTTTTCTTTTGGGAGTGAATGATGTAAACTTGCTTATGTCTCCCGTCATATGCTTTGAACACCCACTATCCAAATACCAATGGGTGTTGCTTGCCTTGAAGCATACCTACAAAACAAAATCAGTTTAGAGAACTAGGTACCCATTTTATGTTGGGTCCTTTAAGGTTAGCTTGTGGTAATGTCCCTTTGGGAACCCACACCTTTCTTATAACTTTTGGCCCTAATTTTCTAACATTGCAGTTTGAGGAGTTATGACCTTTGAATCCACAATGGTTGCATTTCATAAAGGGCGAGGATGATCTCATAGGAGGTACAAAGAAGTTCTTGTAATGCTTTTCCTTTTTAACAGAATTGTACCCTAAACCAGTTTTGTCAAACATGCATCTTTGATTTCCAAGTAGTACATTCAGATTATCTCTACCATTTGTAAACCTCTCTAAGGTTTTGTTTAGATCTGGGACTTTATTTTCTAGATCAACACATTTCTTAGCAAAATCACACAGTTTATTCTTGGAGCATGTTTGAGCATTTTCCAATTCTTCTTTTAAGCATTCATTCTCTTTACAAACTTCCATAAGGTGCATCTCTAGAGTGTCACTAGTTTTTCTAGACATCTTAAGTCTATTGGATACTTTTACAAATTTATCATACAATTCCTCTAGAGCATCTAGTAATTCATCCTTATCTAAGTCATGGAAGTTTACCTCATCATTTTCTTCTTGGTGGTTGGCCATGAGGCAAAGGTTTGCTTCTTCATTTTCTGAGTCATCCGAGCTGCTTATCTCATTTTCATCCCAGGCTATATATGCTCTCCTTCTTCCTCTTTTCTCTTTGCCCTTTTTCTTGAGATTTGGGCAGTCCGCTTTGAAGTGCCCCTCCTTGCCATATTCAAAACAATTGGGTGAGGAAGAATTTTCTTTAGTGATAAGTTTCTTACTTGGGTTTTTGAAGCTTCTTTGGAAGCGTTTGCCTTTCATAAATTTCCCAAAGCGTTTCACAAATAGTCCAAACTCATCTTCTTCATCAAGTTCACTTCCGGATTCTTCTTCATTTGTGGACGTGGCCTTGAGAGCGAGTCCCTTTTTCTTGGAAGATTTTTCTTCTTCTTCTGCCATCTTTAATTCTTTCAGTTCTTGTTCCTGTTCCTGTAACTTACCAAATAATGTGGCAAGGGACATCTTGTTTATGTTGGGAGATTGTTTGATGGCGGTAACTAGCGGTTGCCATTCTCTGTTAAGACTTTTCAACACTTTATGAATGAGCTCTTTGTTAGTGTAAGTCTTTCCAAGTGTGATAAGTTGATTAATGATGAGAGTGAACCGTTTTTGCATATCAACAATTGATTCATGAGAGTTTAATCTAAAGCACTCATATTGACTAGTTAGTGTACTAATCTTAGAGTCTTTAACATCATTTGTACCTTCATAGGTTACTTGAAGAGTATCCCACATTTCCTTGGCGGATTTGCAATTCATTATTCTAAAAAATTCATCTGGACCTAATGCCATAGTGATGAGATTTTTAGCCTTATAGCCATATTGTACTTTCTTTTCTTCATCACTAGACCATTCCTCCATAGGTTTTTCAACACTTTTATCATTGACAATATGCATGGGTGTATAAGGACCATTTTCAATGGCATTCCAAACTTTAAGATCAATAGATTGAATAAATATTTTCATTCTTTCTTTCCAAAAGGTATAGCCTTCTCCATTGAAAGCGGGAGGTCTGTTTATAGCACCACCCTCGGGAAAGAGGTTTTGAGAACTTGAGGCCATTTGTTCTCTTGAAGCTATTAAGCTTATTTTACCAAGATTCAAGCTCTGATACCACTTGTTATTCAAGTGGCCTCAATACTCAAGAGGGGGGTGAATTGAGTTTTTAAAACTTTTAGTTGGAATGCCTTTGAACTTTATTCTTATGTTCAAATTTACAAGATTATGCAAGTGAAATCAAGATTAATGAAATGTGCAAGGCAAAGCAAAGGTAAATATAGCTAAGACAATTTGACAAACACTTGGTGTGCAGTATTCAAAGTTTACCAAATTAAACAAGTTTAAGTAAGCAAGCCACAATCAATCAACACAAGCCAATTAAACACAGTATATAAAAGTAAAAGAGTAGGGAAGAGGAGCTTGCAAACCGATTTAACGAGTTCCACCAATCCGGTGTACGTCTCGCCTCTATGCAACCCACTTAGAGGATTTCCACTATTGTAGATTAGAGATACACCTTTGAGCAATTGCGGCTTCCTAGTGTCCCACACTCAAGAACCCAAACCTCACAAGTATAAGGGCAACCCACCCAATCTCTCAATCTCACAATATCCCAAAGGTTGAACCCCAACCTTTGTAACCACTCAACCTAGAGTGAACTTTGGTGTTTTGTGTAGTGTTTACAAACAAGTGGCTCTCTCAAAAGAGTAGATGTACAAGTGAAAGTTCTCTCAAATCTATAACTCTCAAGAAGAGAGGATACACAAATGAAATTCAGAATATACAAGAGTAAGGGCTTACTAAGCACAAGAGTAAGTAAAGATTGATAGCTTATTGTTGTTGTGTTGTTGTGCTTGAGTTCCTCTTGCATTTATAGAGTCATTAGAGAGCTTGGTGAGTGCCTTGATCTTCCTAGCCGTTGCACATAGTGGGGGTCTGAAGGAGTGATGGAGAAATGTGCTGGTTTCCCACTAATATGTGTTTTCCCACTATCGTAATCGATTATGCCTTAAGCTGTAATCGATTACACTTTGAATTTTTCATCTCTGTTCGATATGTAATCGATTAGTTTCCTTTGACTAATCGATTAGCTTCAAGTCAGAAGCTTGGTAATCGATTGAGCTTTGCCTTGTAGTCGATTAGCAGTGATACCTGATGCTTTTAATTTGGCTTCGCAGCTTCGTAATCGATTATATAGACATAGTAATTGATTAGCTTAATTCCAGTAACCTTCTAATCGATTGTCTGAATTCTCTTAATCGATTAGCTGTTATACCTGATACTTTTAATGCCATTTTTGGTTTTGGTAATCGATTAAACCATTCATGTAATCGATTATCTTAATTCCAGTAGCTCTGTAATCGATTATTTGAAATGTTGTAGTCGATTTGCTTAATGTCCTGATGCAATTATTCCAAAACAGAAGCTGCCTAATCGATTAGATGAGGCTGCCTAATCGATTAGCTACGTGTCTGATTCCATATCTTTGTTTTTGCAAGGAGTTCTTCAAGAGTGCTTTGTCATTATCAAAATCCTTGAACCTGTAATCACATTCAAAACACAGGAATTAGCTACAGCTTGTAATTTCAATCAATCTTACATGAATAAGATGCACTCTTAGTTATTGCCATATGGAATTCTACAAATGACTAATCCCTAATTCCTTAGGTGATTAATACTAGTTTCACTGTATATAAACCCTAATCCCTTAGGTGATCATGCACACTAAAACCTAATGTAAATTTAGAGAAATGAACCCTAATTATTCACCTAAATTCTCAGGCCTAAAGTAATTAGGTTGTAGAGAGTATACCAGAGCTCTCAGCCATGAGTCCTCTCTTGAGAGAAGCTCAAAATTAGGTCAGAATCTTCTAATTCAGAATTGAAGCACCACTCCTTGCAATGTTCTGACATGCTCTAACATAGGAATACCCTCAACCATAGAGTTAGACTTCCAAGGAAGCTTCAGCAAACTCCAACCTTATGAATTTAGAGATCCATGGGAGGAGAAGAATTGAAAATAGAGGTTGAAGACATGATGATTAACAGAGAAAGTTTAGAGAGAGAAAGTTATAGAGAAAGGTTAAAATCTAAAGAATGAATCTATATTTGAAAACTTGTGTGTGTTAATTACATTACTAAAACTATACATATCAACTAAAAATAACTAACAACTACCAACTCAAACAATTCTGAAATTACCCCTAAAGGGATAACAAATAAAGAAACAAACTTAAATTAACTAAAATACAACAAAATTCCAAAAGCTATTATAATTCCCTCATAGGCGTGCATAGGTACACTCGTCACCAGTGTAACTTCTGCCTAACTTTTTCCTTCAAAGCCTTGTTTGCGTGTAAATACGCTCTGGGCAGCGTACTTACGCTAACCTTTTGCTTAAGTATTAGGTCCTTGTCATTTTTTGTGTGCGTAAAGATGCTCTGAATCAATGTAAGTACGCTGACTTTTTGGACTTATACCTGATACCATTAATTCTAGCATAAATATAGGCGTAAGTGTGGCGTAACACCCTAATTTTTAATTAATAAATAAAACCAACAGGGAAATTTTTCAAATTTAAAGTTAGTAAACCGTACATAATCTACTCACATTAACAAAACCGGGCACAACAAGGAGAAGGAGGGGAAGAAGACAAGGGGAATGGACATATGTACAGCGAAAGAGAAGACGCTTAAGTGAAACTACACTCGGCATCCTGTCACTCCACTCGGTATACCATTCCTCAATCACTCGGATTATATATAACATCTACTCAGAATTCGTCAAAGGGGTTTCTCTCAGAATCCTTTTAAGTATCCCCCACTCGGAAAAAGGCCCAACCATAAGTCACTAGCATACAACACAGGCATATACGTAATCATACACTCACTCGGGAAATCAGGTAGTTAAGTCCCACTCGGACTTATTCAAAACTCAACCACTCGGGATACAGATCTTCACTCGCTCGGATTTTACATCATTCACTCGGATTATAATATCTTACACTTAGAATTCATTCCATTCTAAACCACTACACTAACTCCTCTCTTAGAAGAGGATCGCTCAAGGTTTTCACTTGGGGATACAAACTCTTCCTCACTCGGGTCTACCTATATTTTTCACTCTGAATCACTCAGCGTATTCACTCGGAAAAGCCACCCAGGTAATAATTATCACCCATCCGGACTCCACTCAGCAGCACGCATAATATATAGCAAACAACACATCCTGAACGCATGCATGTGAATACGAAATAATTAACGGGACTCTACTAACACACACATATGATATCCAATGATCAACAGTCAAACACCTCACAGAGTCATCATAATCATAATCATACAAACACATAAGGTAATACGTTCGCTCGGACCATCCAGAAACCATGCATTTGACATGCAGAGCACCCCCTACCTGGAATGAAGATTACAAAGGTTCCAAAGGCTTGCAGCTCCAATCGGTTGCTCCGCTCAGCCCATTCACTCGTTCTTAATAGATCGACCCTGCATCAGTCATCCACCATTACACCTGGCTTTGGAGGAACTCCGAGCCACTCCCACTCTTAAACAGCTCTGCATGCAAGATTAGCGGGGAGGCCCAAGCCCCCCAGGGCACCACATTGACCTTCCACTCGGTCCAGTGGGGATTTCCAAGCTTCCGAGATGCCCAGTTCTCTATTCGCTCTCTTGAGCAGCTCCACCACAACGCTGGTGAACGCTCCAACCTCCCTGAAGCACCTCGTAGTGCAGATCTCCACTGAGACTCGGCAGCTTCGAGCAAGGAGAGGGAGAAAGAGGGAAGTCGATGAAGGAACCGTGAGGAAGAAGACTGGTTGCATGCAGAGGGAATGCACACCCTCACCCTCTCTAGCTCGTCGAGTAAGGAAGGAGGACTCCGATCCTCAGCCACCACGGTCGCGGGCTCACGGAAACAGAGAGCAGAGAAGAAAGAAGAAGAAGAAGAGAAGGAGAATGAAGAGCGAAGAAGAAGAAAAGAAGAGAGAACAGAAAGAAGAGAAGTCTAAAGGGAAAAAATGAATGATAGGGTGGCCCATTAGCTCATATATGCATGCACGGAGAGAAGGGAAGAGTGGGGTGGGAAAGCGTGCATAGCAGCAGCTCTCACACGCGTCACACGCAGACAGTCACAACTAATCAGCTATTGACAATTAATCACAATTAAGCAGCCTTTGTTTCCTTAAGTTAAATTAATTAAGTCGGTTATAATTAATAAATAATTTTCCCCACTTTGCAATTATTATTTTAATGATTTATTTTCATTCAACAATTAATTATTAAATCGGGATGTTACATGTGGCGTGGGTATGTTGGTCTTCTAGATTTTGTTTGATCAAACCGCTTAGGTACGCTAGTTAGTGACGTAGAGACGTTGCTCCTCTGATTTGACATTAAGTCTGAGCGTAAAATGCAGCATTGGCACGCTGGTCTTTTAATTAGCTCAATGTAAGTGCATTATTGGGCAACATAATTATGCTGAGCTTCTGGAATAGTTTTCCCTATTGAGAGTAACGCTAGCGTGCTGATGTTGGGCTTCTGGAACCTAAAAATTATCATGGATAAAAGCCTAGCGTAGGTAGACTGGAATTAAACGTTAGTACGCTTAAGTAACTTAAAATTCAAGAAACAACTTTTCTAAATTTATTATTTATTTAATCTTTTTACATAGATTTTCTTAATAAATATTAAACAAATGATTAAATATTGTAATTGCAAAAATAAATGCATACTTCCTAATTACTTCCAAACTTAACAGTTGAATATAATCTTTTAAATAAAATAGAGTCAAATACTACTAGATACTCAAGTCTTTTCAAGACTTATCATGTTCTTCCTTAAACAACCTAAGTTACTAGGCAAATATGCAAACTAACTAACTAGGCCTTTTAACAAACATATTCAAGGAAAAAATTAGTGGCCCAAAAGCTTATATATAATGTACTTACAATCATATGCATTACATTACATTAAGTTAAACAACTCTACATAATGCATAAAGCACTCTATTTTCATTACAAACATTACATTAAGCATTTACATGTGAAAAATTGAGAACTATATACACCATTTTCAACATAAACATACCTAATTTAATATTCAAGTTCTCTTAGGCATTTTAACAAACATGTTTAAGGTAAAAATTAGTGGTCCACCTCAACCATACACACATACACATGTCCAAGGAAAAAATCCATTTATAATACAAAAGGTAATTATTTTCAACACAACTAAAGTTCTCTTGTATATTTTAACAAACATGTTAAAGGCAAAAATTAATGGTCCACTTCAACCATACATACATACATACATACATATGAACATACATATATTCAAGGCAATAACTTATTTTCAACACAAAAAAGAAGTCATATCCAACACATGAAGAAGATGAGGAGTTGAAGAAGCTTACAATAATGGAGTACAAGATGTAGAGTTGAAGAAGATGAAGTTAGAGAAGGTTGCATGTAACACCCTCGAATAACTAGAATGACCTCTTCCACTAGGTCCTTCTACTTAACTAAGAGGTTCTGATTTTAGAAAAATGTGTAATTTTTTTTTTGTATAAAAGAATTTGGTGGAACAGACACATTATCTACAACTTAATCATATACAATACATGGTCATATTCAACATACCGTACATGCTAAAAATTAGGGGCACGTAGGCTTCTAAACAAAATATGAAAAGAAAATCATCTATCTTAATCATTTTCAGTCTAATGCGAGTCTGGATGATCCTCGATGTAAAGTCTATGCCGATCTTTAAGGTGTCAAGTGTATAGTCCAAATAGAGGTTTGTAAATAGTTGTAAGGGTGAGTGTATTCCTCCACAACAATCAGAGAGATTTCATTTCTGACGTCCCTCCTACACAATACAAGCCTCTAAATTTTCTGTTTCTAACATTCATAACAAGGATCCCTAATGAATCCATTCTAAGTATCTATCATCACTCAACCTCCCTGTCGTCCTAAATATACAACTTCCTGCTTTCCCCTTCACAACTAATTATTTCCTAAAGTTTTAACATCATTTCCTCAATAAAACATTATCAGTAATATAACAATTGATAATCACAATCAAACATAAACTCAATCGGAGAATGTAACGTAATCATAGGTTTTATTCCATTCAATTGATCTTGTCTTAGCCATCATGATGCATGTGGGCCCAAAACCATCTTATGCATCATCATTCTCATTATACTCATTTAAATTTGTCATGTTCAGGCTGCCCCTGAACAGGTTTCTATACTAGAGCGACCAGAGCCCACCAAGTCCTTCACATCACATCATTGGGTATTAAGGACTTACAGGTTCTATACAAGAATGGATCCATCTCATAACATCAATCATAATAGGACTTGGTTTTACATGATCATAATTATACTCCATCTTTAGTTGAAGTACATTAGGCTTGCCTTGGACCATCCGGCACTGAGCACGACTCCAAGCCATTAGATGCCCGACCCAATTGTACTCCCAAGATCTTGTTTGGGGATCGAACGCAAATGTTCTCCAGTGCACAGTAGTGTATGTTCTACTTTCTTAACTTGATCATATTCAAATAATGCATGTCTTATTTATATTCTTTTATTTTCCACCATGCTTGTCATCGATAGGGTCCCCTTAATAGCCACTTTTATTCTTAACATCGAGTTTTTTTATATATCATCCTTTAAATCTCTTCCAATTATCCTATATATAAAATGAGACTAGATAGGGATTTATCCTAAGTCAATTGTGGTATAATCTTATCAATATTGGGTAGGACTATTCTAAGGGTATAAGTTATTTTGGCTATGTAGGTGTATACTTAGTTCCTACTAATTGTTGGCTGATCGTCTAATTCATTTACCAATACTATCTTTAGTTATTGTCATTATTTCTCTTTAATGCTCACAATAATATATTCCCAGTGATAATTAAGAATAAAAAGGGAGTTGAGTATACATATTCATTATTTCTCGGGTATGAATTTGCATCTCAGTGCATCAACATCTCATTGGATTCATTTAAATTTCACTATCATTCCATTTTCATGTCATCTCAATGCAAGATTCATTCTTTTCATCATATGTTTTACCAAACTCATACCACTTATCACACCAACCAGAACATGTAATCCATATAATCATGCGCATCAATTGATGAAGCACATATCACGCATTCATCAAACATACATCTCATCATGCTCGTTTAATTTATTATACTTATAACTTCACACTGGCATGTATATTACAACCAACAGATAATTTGTATAAGCTAACAAATTGTACTTAATTCAATCAATATATAATATCAGTATGTAAATTCATATAATTCTGTCAAACATATAGTACTTTTATTCAAACAACATACTTAATTAGATATATACTCACATTTAAGCTTCATACCAGCCAGTCTAACATGCAGATCTATCTAGCTAGTACACTTTTATAAAATAGATGGAGTATATTTTATTTGGTATAAGTTGGTTAACCTAAAATATTCTTCTAGTTACTCTATTAACATATCTTCTTTTCCTTCTTAAATCTAGTTATTTATTCATGGTTCACTAATAGTTATCAATATATTCTTATATATATAATATTCATAAAATTCTTAAAATATAATTTGATTATACCAATTTCATGGGTTGGATTTATTTTAACTTAACTACTTATTATTATCGTTACTTTTATGTTTCCTGCCTCGTGATATTTGTTCTTAAGTTGTTAGATCTCACATGTTTTTCGGATGTTGTGGTTTATTTTGATTTTTATTTAGAAAACATATCAACTATATCTTGGCTAAAATAACATTTAGATTGAAGAGTAAATAATGTATTTCCACTTTATAATTAATAACTGGAATGATAGTAATTTAAATGGTGTCAATTTAACTTAAGAAGTAAAAGAGTACTTGGCCATTGCCCTTATCAATATTCTTCCTTTTGAATTGAACTCATGGGAGCATTTAAGGATAAAGTGGCATTTTGCACATATTTATAAAATATAGATTTTTCTTAAGACATCATTGACCATTACTCGTATTAGTATACATCATTAAGTCTGGGAGACTTACGGGGTATTTGGGAATAAGATAGTATTTAGTCATTTATATGTACTGAGTAAATCTAACCAATAATATAAATGATAAAAATTAAATAAATAAAGAAAATTACAAGAGCGGCGGCAGAGCTGGCCATTATGCTCAATAATATAAATGACATAAATTAAATAAATAAATAAAGAAAATACTGAGAGCAGCGACAGAGCCGACCATTATGCTTAATAATAGAAGTAACTAAAATTTAACAAGAATTAAACTACTAAGAGCGGCAGAGCCAATCGTTATGCTTGATAGTAATTATTTATAATAATAGTAAAAATAATAATAAAATAATAAAATATTATTAATAGTAGCAGTAATATAGTTGGTGATAATAATAATTCTTGGTTTTATTTTGTTAGGTATCGGGGTTAACGTGTTGATGACAAATATGATGATTTGGATAGTAGTTCACCCTTTAAAATAATCATTACAAACTTATGGACCCAACGTGAATTTACATAATAAAGGCCACGTGTCCGTCCATCCTTATATCCTCATTTATAACGTGTTTCAAAACTTATCCGCTGGAATCCACATAGACACTCACGGTCATTAATATTTTCACAGTTCAGTATTTGTCATGCTCACTTACTCATCACGGTTAGTAATAGCCAACACAACCAATTAATCACCTATAGAACAATAAAATATTAATAAAATTTTAAGTGGCCTATTTTTGACCGCAAGAAAGTTTCTTAATTTTAGTAACAGTTCCCGAACCTGCCCTTAGATAGTAAGGACAAAATGTACCTTAACCTTTTTAAACACATGGTTCACCCCAGGATACCCAAGAATATACCCCCTTACCTGAGGTGCCATATTTTCTGGATACTAGATGGAGGGTCGAAAAATCAACTTTCAAACCGTAGCTCCGATGGACGATCATTCTTTGTAGTTGGACTCTACATGATAATCGGGCCTGAATATGTCACCATGCAAAAGATCATTCAGAGTGAGAGAAGGGTGACATGACAGCTGCCCATGGTGGTGGAGGGTGGTTTATGGCGACTAGAATTGAAACTGATTAGTAGAAATCAAAGAAAACAAAGATCGGAGGTTGTATGAAGGAAGAACTATGAAAACAGAGGTTGTGGAGGTCATGGGTAGTGTTGGGGTTCAGGTTTTGGGGGTTGTCTAGTGGTAAGGGTGGTGGTTCGTGGTGGTTTTAGGTGGTAAAGGAGGTATAGGAAGAAGAAAGGTGGAGGTTCACGATGGTCGGAGATGGTTTTGGCAAAGAACGGAGGTGGTTTGAAGGTTGGTGGTGGTCGTCAATGGAGGAGAGGAAGAAAGAGAGAAAGATCACATGAGAGAAGAGGAGGGGATGATATAGATTTTTTAAGATGGGTGGTGTCCTATTTATAGGAAAATCCATCCGTCGAGTCTAGATTTAATCAGTACTAGATGGAACCCTAGTTACAGTTTTTAATACTTAACTTTGAGAGAAAAAATGACTTATTGCCACGGTCTGAATCTAAAAAATTGCCTAACATGAAATTTGTTGATCTCATTTTTCTCTTTAAAATGATACATGGTATGTGAAAATCTGACACTCAGAGTAAGAGTTATGCTCAAAACAAGGAAAGGTGCTTCTTGGGGCTTCAAAATTATTTTAACTTAAAAAGATGGATTCACCAAGAAAAATCCTTTGAGAACCAGCTCTTGGGATCTTCTTTAAAATTGTAGGTCTTTTTTACACAAATCCATGAAAAAAAGAACAAAGTGATTTAGACATTGTTTGGGGGAAACATCCGTGTTTTTCGCGGTTGGGCTGTTAAGTTATGAAAATGAATCTTCCCGAGAAGTTTGGCTTTTTAGGGACGATCAAGCAGGAAGTAGCTTTCAAGTTTTGCACGAGAATTGTAAAGGGGTTCAATACAAGGATAAAGAAATTACAACACACCGATTCTAAGCTCGTATGAGTGAGTTATGATTTTTCTTGTAAATTAATGAAATTTAATGAGATTAAATAACGGATTTTTAGAGTACAAATTCTTGGTTCTTCAAGTTGGTGAGGATATGTTATGAATTAGAGTTCCAAACTAGATATGGAAATTGCTAGGTTTTTCATAACAAAGAATCCAATATTAGAACTGCTTAATTTTGATACCTTATGAGAAAGTTAGGCTAAAAACACTAAAAGTGTTGGAGCTGAACTTAGGGGTCCCGATTTAACTGAGTAGTTTTTTAAAGAAACGAGATTGATGGGGTCCGAATTAGAGTTTAGGCTTTTCAAGAAATGTGTTTGAATTACTAAAACGATTCAGTAGGGACTACCCATGCTAGGATCATACATCCCGAAGTGTATAAACGAATGATCAAGGGCCCCTTTTCGGTATAAAACCAATGTGTGGAAACTGACTTGGGACCAGATAGTCAATTATTATTTATGGTCAATTATTATGTAGGTATTAGATTTGGGACCGGATAGTCAATTATTGACTGCCCACAGGATCCCTTATTTACTCTCTTGAATATTATATTATTATTTATGGTCAAGTATAACCTTGTATTCTTATACATGCTTACTATCTCTTTTTATCGGGTTTTCTCAACTCGGTTACGCTATTCTTCTTATGAAAAGGTCTCTACTTCTCTGTGAATCTCTGTACTAGGTTTCCTTACATTTCCTCAATAGTCTTGTATCTCTTATTTAATATTCCAATAACTTCCTTTCTCACTAATTTCCTCACACTTGGAATAAGTTAAAGATCAGACTGAAGCCTTAAACTCTCTTCAAAAGGGTTAACAAGACACTCTCAAGATTCCAGAGAGTCTAGAGTCCAGTCCTAAAAACTAGGGCTGTTACACTCTCCCCACCTTTAAGGAATTTCGTCACTGAAAATCACCGCACTCACTACAGTCATCAAGGAAACCTTGGTCATTGGCCCTCGGTATCCTTGTCTGATGCTTCAACTACTTAAGTTGAATCAAGTAGTTCCTATCACATAAGTCCTATTGACTATCAACAGACGACTTTCAGAGTACATTGAGGTATAATGGACCATACCCTAAGCCTGATAAATCGACCATGCTCTGATACCACCAATGTAACACCCTCAGTTAACTAGAGTGAGCTCTTCCACTAGGTCCTTTTACTTAACTGAGAGGTTACAATTTTAGAAAAATATGGAAGTTTTTTTATATGAGAGAATCTGATGGAACAGACACATTATATACAACTTAATGATATACAATACATGGTCATATTCAACATACCGTACATGCTAAAAATTAGGGGCACACATTCTCCCAGACAAAATATGAAAAGAAAATCATCTATCTTAATTATCATCGGTCCAAGGAGAGTCTGGATGATTCTTGATGCGAAGTCTACGCCGATCTCTAGGGTGTCAAGTGTATGGTCCAAATAGAGGTCTATAAAGAGTTGTAAGGGTGAGTATATTCGTCCACAACAAACAGAGAGATGCCATTTTTGACGTCCCTCCCATATAGTACAAGACTATAAAATTTTTGTTTCTAATATTCATAACAAGGGTCCCTAATGAATCCATTCTAAGTTTTCTATCATCACTCAATCTCCCTGTTGTCCTAAATATACAAGTTCCTGCTCTCCCCCTCACCATTAATTATTTCCTAAAGTTTTAACACCAGTTCCTCAACAAATCATTATCAGTAATATAATAATCGATAATCACAATCATACACAGACTCAATCAGAGAATATAATGCAATGCATGGGTTCCATTCCATTCAATTGATCTTGTCTTAGCCATCTTGATGCATGTGGCCCTAAAACCATCTCATCCATCATCATTCTCATCATACTCATTAGAATCCGTCCTATTCAGGTTACCCCTAAACAAATAATTTCTGAACTAGAGCGATCGAAGCCTACCAAGTCCTTCACATCATATCACTAGGGACTAAGGACTCATAGGTTCCATATAAGAATGGATTATTCTCATCATATCAATCATAATAGGACTTGGCTCTACATGATCACAGTTAAACTTTGTCTTTAGTCAATGTACATTAGGTTTGCCTCGGACCTTCTGGCATTGGGCGTGACTCTAAGCCATTGGATACCCAGCCCAATTGTACTCCCAAGATCCTACTTGGGGATCTAACGCGAATGTTCTCTAGTGTACCCTAGTGTATGCTCCAGTTTCTCAACTTGATCATATACAAATAATACATGTCTCCTTTATAATCTTTCATTTTTCATTATACTTGTCATCGGTAGGGTCCCCTCAACAGCCACTTTCATTCTTAACATCGGGTATATATCGTCCTTCAAATCTCTTCCAATCATCCTTTAGAGAAAATAAGACTAGCCAGGGATTTATCCTAAATCACTTATGGTATAATCTTATCAATGTTGGGTAGGACTATTCTAAGGGTATGGGTTGTTTTGGCTATGTAGGTATATACTTAGTTCCTACTAATTGTTGGCTGATCGTCTAATTCATTTACCAATATTATCTTTAGTTATTCTCATTATTTTTCTTTAATGCTCATCATAATATATTCCCTCTAATAATTAAGAATGAAAGGGATTTGAGTATACATATTCATTATTTCTTGGGTATGAATTTGTGTCTCAGCGCATTAACATCTCGTCGGATTCATTCATATTTCACTGTTATTCCATTTTCAGGTCCTATTAGGATCCCTATCAAGACATATTCTTGTTTTTATTCTTTACCCAACATTTTATTAATGCATCGTACAATATTCATTCCTTTCATCATATGTTTCACCAAACTCATACCACTTATCACACCAACCAAAACATGTAATCCACATAATCATGGACATTAATTGATTAAGCACACATCACTCATTCAATGAATATATTGATCAAACATGTATTTCATCATGCTCATTTAATTTATTATACTTATAACTTCATACTGGCATGTATCTCAATTAACAGATAATTCATATAAGCTAACAAAGTGTACTTATTTCAGTTAGTATATACATAACAGTATATAAATTCATATAATTTAGTCAAACACATAGTACTTTTATTTAAGCTTCATACCAGTCAATCTAACATGCAGATCTATCTAGCCAGTACACTTTTATGAAATAGATGGAGCATATTTTATTTGGTATAAGTTGGTTAACCTAAAATATTCTTCTAGTTACTTTATTAACATATCTTCCTTTGCTTTTTAAATCTGGTTATTTAATCATGATTCACTCATAGTTATCAGTATGTGCTTATATATATAATATTCATAAAATTCTTAAAATATAATTTGATTATAGCAATTTCATGCGTTGGATTAATTGTAACTTAACTACTTATTATTATCATTACTTTTTGGATCTTTGGGTATCTATGTGTTTTCTGCCTCATGATATTTGTCCTCAAGTTGTTAGATCTCGCCTATTTTTTGAACACTGTGGTTTATTTCCATTTTTATTTAGAAAACATATCAACTAAATCCTGGCTAAAATAACATTTAGATTGAAGAGTAAATAATGTATTTCTACTTTCTGATTAATAACTAGAATGAAAATAATTTAAATGATGTGAATTTCACTTAAGAAGTAAAATAGTACTTGGCCATTGCCCTTAGCAGTATGCTTCCTTTTGAATTGAACTCATGGGAGGATTTAGGGATAAAGTGGCATTTGGCACTTATTTATAAAATATAGATTTTTCTTAAAACATCATTGACCATTACTCTTATTAGTATACACTATTAAGTTTGGGAGACTTATGGAGTGTTTGGGAATAAGATAGTATCTGGTCATTTATAAGTACTGAGTAAATCTATCTAGACTTATCGCGTAACATACTTCATTCAGGTCCTTTTACTGATTTAATAAAATGGGACATAAGCATGATTGTCGACTCTAAGTCTCATTTCGTTCGGTTAGGAAAATAATAATGATAACAACAACAACAATAATAATAATACGGCGGCAGAGCCGACCATTATATTCAGTCAATAAATGACAGAATTTAAATAAATGAAGAAAATTACGCAGGATAAGGCGGCAGAGCCGACCATTATATCCAATAATATAAATGACAAAAATTAAATAAATAAAGAAAATTGCGAGAGCGGCGGCAGAGCCAACCATTATGCTCAATAATATAAATGACAAAAACTAAATAATTAAATAAAGAAAATACTAAAAGCGGCGGCAGAACCGACCATTATGCTCAATGAAAGAAGTACTAAAATTGAACAAGAATTAAACTACTAAGGGTAGCGGCAAAGTTGACCATTATACTCGATAGTAATTATTTATAATAATAGTAAAAATAATAATAATGATAATATTATTAATAATAGCAGTGATATAGTTGTTGATAATAATAATTCATGGTTTCATTTTGTTAGGTTTAAGGGTTAACATGTCGATGAAAAATATGATGATTTGGATAGTAGTTTACACTTCAAAATAATCATTTCAAACTTTTGGAACCAACATGAATTTACATAATAAAGGTCACGTGCCCGTCCATCCTTATATCCTCATTTATAACGTCTTTTGAAACTTATCCATTAGAATCCACATAGACACCCATAGTCCTTAATATTTTCACAGTTTAGTATCTATCATGCTCACTTACTCATCACGTTTAGTAATAGCCAACACAACCAATTAATCACTACACGATAATAAAATATTAATAAAAATTTAAGTAGCTTATTTTTAACGGCAAGAAAGTATCTTAATTTTAGTAACAATTCCCGAACTTGCCCTTGGATAGGTAAGGACAAAAAGTACCTTAACCTATCTGAACACGGGATTCACCCTAGGATACCCGAGAATTCACCCCCTTACTCATCTATACAGTTGGACTCTACACGACGATCAGAGCCTGAATATGTCCACATGAAAAACATCGTCTGGAAGGAGAGAAGGGTGACATGGTAGATGCCCATGGTGGTGGAAGGTGGTTTGTGGCGACTACAATTTAAACTAATCAGTAGAAATCAAAGGAAACAAAGATATGGTGTGTGAAAGTTTGACACCTGGAGTAAGAATTATGTCTGAAACAAGGAAATGTGCTTCCCGGGGCTCTAAAATTATTTTAACTTGGAAAGATGGGTTCACCAAGAAAAATCCTTTAAGAATCAGCTCTTGGGATTTTCATCAAAGTTGTAGGGTTTCTTGATACAAAACCATGAAAAAAAGAATAAAGTGATTTAGACATTGTATGGGGGAGATATCTGTGTTTTTCCACAGTTGGGCTGTTAAGTTACGAAAATTAATCTTCCCAGAAGTTTGGCTTTTTGGGGATAATCGAGCAGGAACTAGCTTTCGAGTTCTACATGAGAATTGTAGAGGGGTTCTGTAACGCCCCAAAAATTAGGGGTATTTTTTTTTTGCGTTTTATGAAGCATTATTAGACAAAGAAATGAAGTGGTAAGACTTAGATCATCACTCTGCATCTATAAAGGACCTATCTCATATGTGAAGATATGAAAAGGTATTAAATTAAATAAATAAATAGCGGAAGGCATAACTTATTTTAAGAGTATGGATTAATTGAGTGAAATTATCAAGGACACTTAGAAGAAACAACACCTGATACAGAGGTATGAATTGATTGTATGAAATCATCAAAACACTTAAAAGAATGCTAATTTTATATCAAAGAAATATTTAAAGCAAGTATGAATTGATACCAAGTCCATTTATTACCAAACAACATCCAAAAACATGTATTTTCTCATGAATCAGCACCATGAATCAATTCCCCAAGAGTGTGAATCGATTCATGTGAGTGAAAATGCAAAAATTGGTGAATCAGGTACTCATGAATTGATTCCCCATTCCTTGAATCGATTCACGCGAATGACCAAGCCATGAACAGTGAAAACAGGAAAGGATGAATCGATTCAATGCTCAGTGTGAATCGATTCACACGATTCTGCCAGATTGAATAGTAAATTCAGAACACTTTAAATTGATTCAAAGACATGTGTGAATCGATTCAAGTCTGGCTTATCAGTTCCCCGCTGCATTTTATGTAGAAAATCATATAATTTCCAACTTCTAATCACCCTATCTCATTCAAATCAAATCCAATGGCCACCAAAATTTGACACAAGCTAAAATATATTATTTGTAACGTGAGGCCACTGGCCGCACTAAAAAATTCCTAAAAACGAGGGAAATATGTGCATAAATGCGTTTAACTCATTTCAAGGTATTTTAAGGCGACTTAGGGGTCTATTCTCTATAAAATGGAACCATTCCTTTTTCCATAAGTCACAATTAACATGTTTAAGCTATTGGATTCATCTCATCACATCAAAACTTCATAAATCATAATTTGACCTTACTAGTTCCTTATGCATAAACAACCATAACAAATTTCAAATATACTCCATAAAGGATTATAATTCACAATTCTCATCATCCATTCATCGGTTTGGGCAAAAGTTCAAGTATCATAAATAACACTATGCATCATCAAGGTCATAATCGAAAATTAGCCATACACATAAGTTCCAATTTTCATTCATGACCTTCGAGATCAATATCCATCAATCCAAACTACAATGAGCATAAGCCCCTATCATAGACTATACAAAATAATGATTTGTCGGCCAAGGCACTTCCTATACATCTATATACCTCCTTCATTAAAATGTACTTCAAAAGATTCACCCCACCCATGAGTGCCCTGCATCACAAGTCTAAAAAGTGGACAACATGGGAGAGTGAGTCATATATTCCAAAAGAATGAATATGAATACCATGTGATCATGTGCATATGTATCACAACATGTATACTTTGCATTCACGCATATTTCATCATCAACTATCATCACATAATACAATATATTTGTAA
The DNA here is from genome assembly GCA_037962975.1 of Clitoria ternatea. Taxonomy (NCBI): domain Eukaryota; kingdom Viridiplantae; phylum Streptophyta; class Magnoliopsida; order Fabales; family Fabaceae; genus Clitoria; species Clitoria ternatea. The sequence continues at coordinate 148,624,915 of CM075670.1, forward strand.
ATCAAGCAATGTATAGAATCATACACACAATCTAGTTCTTCAACAAATTGGACTATTACACATCTCATCATTTTACCCAAATCATTATTTGGTATTCACATCTTTTATGTTGTCTTAATTCATTTTCTCATCCTCAACACAACCATCATCATAACTCATCACCTTTGGCATACTTCCTTGCTATATGCAAATGCTCTTAAGCTAATGCATATGCACAATGGATTATTTCAACAATTGTAGATCTAACTGTGGGAATATATACACTAATTGTGGGATTCAAGTATGATCATCTAACCATACCCTATTGCAGTAGTAAAATGTGTACACTTATCATTAAATTACATGCATTTCACCAATCTTTTACTGGTACCAAACCGCATCGCCTATCTTGCAACACCTGGTCATTTTCACCATGACCGCGGTAACAACATAATCAACATATGGTGTTACGGGCCGGCCACGACTCATTTCATGGTGGCTGTGATCCAATGGACCATCGGGGTCTCCTGCTCATCAAGTGCCATCCCCCACAAGGGTCGGCCATATGTAGCTCCCCGTAGCAATACATAGGCGACTTCGTGACTTACACACCGAGTCATAGGGGAACATAAAATTTTGCTTGTGCACCGAGCCACCCTCCCACTGGGTCAGCCGAGGGAACTCCCCTAATGTTCCAACATCGGTGGCTATGCAGTATGCCATGGATGCAAATGCCAATCATATGCATTCCTCACTCTATGCATCCTATTCATGCCACTCATCAATCATCATTATCATCATCACCAACACTACCACAAGGTTTTTAGTAGATTTATTATCGTTAGTTATTGCCATTGGTTTAAGTTTTCATGTGGCATTCTCAATAATTGTCATTAACATAATTCAATTCCATCATCAAACACGACGACATCAATCTTTCACTATCAAACAGGATATGTTATTTATTCACACCCATTCTCAATCAAATATCAACTATATTCATTTTATATTTATGGTGGATATAGGTATAACATTATACTCAACACACCACATTGTCAAACAATCCACACCACCATATAGCTCACCATAATTATTCCAAATGCATCAATGCATATTGCCAAAACACATCACCAACATCATACACAATATTACAAGCAAGGCAAACATGCATATTTTCACATATGATAATCTAATACCATTCAATTCATGCATTTTGAACATAAAGACTCTTCTCCTACCTCAAGAGAAGAATTCTGATTGATACGACGTACCCGCCTCATCATTCGGAATGGATCCTACATTAACATACATGTAAAATCTCAATCAAGCAATTATTCAGGACATGGTTTAAGACTCTAATTACTACTCACCATATATACTAATTTCATGACATGAATAAACCATACCATAGACACCTTTTTCATCATTTATTAGATTTCGGTAATTCCTTATTATTATACCATCTTCATTATATCAAAGGCTATAAGACCCCATAGCCTAACATTCATAAAAATACTCCATTTACCAACACTCATACCTTCAATATTATGTATTCCCTCTCAAATATATTATTCAACCAACATTTTTATTTTCCCCAAATCTTAAAAGTTAGGGCTTCACCTAAAACCCAATAACATTCATAAATAATCATTAATCTTTTATCTCCTTCCAACAACAAGTTCATCTTCCTCATTTATTACCATTAAAGTTTACATTTATGACAACCCACTATAAGGTTTATACATTTATGGCTTCCATTAAATACCCCATTCACCTACATTACTCCCCCAAGCTATAATAACTCATCACCAAGGCATTAAACCCAACAAAAATGGTGAGAAGAGCTTACCTCACCCAAAATGAAAATGGGTTCCAAAGAGGGGGAGAGAGCAATTAAAATGGAGAAGAGAGGAAGAGAATCTAAGCTTCAAGCTCCTCCTATGCCAATAGGGAAAACGAAAATGGAAGGGAGAGGAGGCACCACCAATTTGCTTAGGTTTTTGGAAGGAGGAGAAGAAAAGATAAAGAAGAAGAAGAAATGAAATGTGTTTACCAAAGGAGATAGAGAGCCAACGTGAAATGAAGAGAGTAAAAGAGAGTTTGTGTTTTAATGTTTGGCTTCTCATTAAAATTTCACCATTTTATGACAAACAGGATCTCTGTTCGAGGTCAATACTTTATCTAAAAATTATTCTGAATACATATTCAGACTCCCAATAATATTCTTAATAGCCCTGACCGCTATCATCCCCATTGAAGATACTTGGTCGGACACCCATATTCTAATCGGGCTTAATTTCAACCTATTCGGCTCCAATAAATTACTAACAGTCCCCAAGAATATTAATTTAATTATTTCCAATATTTTGGGACATTAAATAACCCACATACAACTATTTAATAATTATTTCTTTAATTAGTCCTTTATTTAAAATTTAGGGTGTTACAGGTTCGATACAAGGATAAAGAAATTGCAACACACCGATTCTAAGCTCGTATGAGTGAGTGATGATTTTTCTCGTAAATTAATGAGATTTAACGAGATTAAATAGCAAGTTTTCAGAGAGTAAAAATTTAGATTGTTAGGTTTTTCATAACAAAGAAACCAAGAAGAGAAATGCTTGATTCCGATGCCATATAAAAAAGTTAGGCATAAAACACAAAGTGTTAGAGGCGAACTCAGGGGTCCTGTTTTAACTGAGTAGTTTTTCCAAGAAATGAGGTTGATGGGGTCCGAATTAGAGTTTGGGCTCTTTAGGAGACGTGTTTGAATTACTGAAATGATTCATTAGGGACTGCTCGTGTTGGGATAGGACATCCCAAAGTGTATAAACGAATGACCAAGGGCCCTTTTTTTGTATAAAACAGGTGTGCGGGAACTGACTCGATTCTTTCTTGTTTTACGTGAATGATGGTACTATTTTAACTAGATTATTATCTAGGTACTAGATTTGGGACCAGATAGTCAATTCTTGACTACCTGCAAGGTCCCTTATTTACTATCCCAAATATTATATTATTATTAATGGTTAAGTATAACCTTGTATTATCATACACGCTTACTATCTCTTTTTATCTGGTTTTCTCATTTCAGTTACACTATTCTTCTTATGAAAAGGTCTCCGCCTTTGTGTTAATCTCTATACTAGGTTTCCTTACATTTCCTCACTAGTCTTGTATCTCTTATTTAATATTCTATTAACTTCCTTTCAAACTAATTTCCTCACACTTAGAACAAGTTAGACATCAGACCGAAGCCTTAAACTCTCTTCAGAAGGCCTAACAGGATACTCTCAAGATTCCGGAGAGTCTGGAGTTTGTCCTAAATGTGACGCCCTGATTTTAGGGGGAAAATTTTCGCGAATTAATTAAAGAATAACCTGGATCCATAATAAAAACACTCCCTTATATGAAGATAAGAGAGCTGGCCCCATGGCCAAGAAGAAAAGACAGGGAAGGCAAAGGAATTAAAACCATTCACACAGAAGCACCGACAGCGCCTGAGCGAACCACAATACAACATGCACTCGCTCAAGCGAGATCCAAATCCGCTTGAGCGAGGCCGACCAACTTGCTCGGGCGAATCCCCATTCGCTTAAGCGAATCCGACCCCAAGCCTTCCACCAACACACACTCGCTGAAGCGAAGCCTTCATTCGCTGAAGCGAGAAGCCACACTCGGCATTCCCATCACTCGGGAATCGAGACAATCATTCATTCGGTAAACAATCAGGTCCAGTCAGAATTCATGCCTAAGTCCTCTCGGAATTTAATATCTTAGTCCACTCAGCATTATGGGGTTCCGCCACTCGGGAACTACCCCAACAGTCACCTCACTCGGCAACCCATAACTTAGTCTCTCAATTTTATTCACAGAGTTAACATAAAGATCCACTCGGAAAATGAGGGTATTCCCACTCGGATTCCATAAGCCCTCACGCTCGGATATTATCCAATCAAACCACTCGGTATAATTCAACCTCGAGTCACTCGGTAAACATCAACCATTTAGCACTCGGCATAACAGAACTCCCTTACTCAGAGAGTACATAGACTTCCTCTCAGCCATAAATCACTCAGTTAACACTTATATTTCTCTTCACTCGGGGAAAATCACAACATCAAGTCACACCCGGACTCATTCTATAACTTAGTCACTCAAATTACATATTACCCTATTCACTCGGAATAGGTTCCCATATTCACTCGGGATACATTCATAATTCATACACTTAGAATATAATCAATCTGAGTCATTACAACAACACTCCTCTTGGAAGAGGATCACTCGGATTTCCACTTGGATTACTCGAATCATTCCCCACTTGGGGTTCACCATATATTCTTCACTCGGAATCCACACGAGCCATTATCACACAGTAAGAGGCTCACACATGAGTTACACTCGGATATGGAGTCCCATACATAAGACTCACTTGGAAAAGCAACTAAGCCACATATATTCCACTCAGGATTCATCAACTTAGAGATATTCATACATCATCATTTCCTAGTCGATAGGAAGCATCAAATCAACATAAATCACTTGTATAGATATATTCTCTAATTCCAAGTCCGACTACTACTACAGCAATACACTTCCACCGATTCATAACCATGTTATCAACATAACATATATATATATATACATACGCATACACTCGGATTCTTATCTTTATACTTCTCATTCACCAACACATTCAGTCGGTATGCATATAATACCATCACTCAAAGTATATATATATATATATTAACATGCACTCGGGTTTCCAATAACCCAACTTCAATACATATATAAAGTGTATTCATTATACAACGTTAATATGAGTCGGCCAAGGCTTAATACATCAAAGACACTCAGTACATTACATTATGTACACAACCACATCAATAAACACCCAACACTCGGGTTTAAGACCACCACATCATCCAAACCGACCTGCATACACTGAAAAATGTTGTAGGGGTGAGCATTACATATTAAATGACAGATATTGGCTCGGATTAATCATAGAATCCATAACATGCCATAACACACAACATCAATCAGCATATAAACAGTGCCATTCAACATGAACAATCACAAGCATCTTCCGATCGGGATTTCACCCATTTCACTCGGCTATAAAGCTCAATTTACTCAGTACAAGTATACTGACTCACTCAGATTTCTCTCAACCCCGAGACTATATCAACATTATTCATACTCCGAGCCATGCTCAAGGAGTCTGTCCGAGCCCAGCTCCAGGACTTAGCCATATTCACCATATGTGGTCATCTGATTGCCGATCGGTATAGGAGTCCAACGCATTCTAGTGCCGAATCGGATGCATACGGTTTCATTCACTCGGCGTTCAACGCCAATGCACTCAGCATTTCATCAAGGGTCTCATTTCACGCTTAGTGCCCCAGGCACTGCCCGAGTCCAACCCGGGTCTTTCATCATATTCAACATTAGGACCCCGTCCTCTTCACTCGGGATTATACCCTCGTGGCACCCCGCAAGGTGTTCATATTCAATAACTCAATAACACGTATGCATATAAATTCAACTCATATTCATTCGATTTCCCACTCGGAAATCTGCGTTCAACATCATGTGCACTCGGCAATTCAACAACAATCAGATGACTCGGCTTATACCACATCCACTCGGCAATCCTATGCCATCCACTTGGCAATCACTATGCCGTTCACTCGGCAATCACTATGCCATTCACTCGGATTATCATCTATTCACAAGACTCATAGGTTGTTTCATGGGATACACTCGAACTTAGCATTTCCTAAGCCTCACACACCATGGTATAGGAAATTCCACTAGGGAATCAACTCTAATAGTCATCCCATGCCAATATTTCTCTCGATATTAGTCATAACAGCCCCCAATCTTCCATTCATCATAAACATATGCATCAATACACATTACATTCATCTAAATGTATAATTTCACACAGGAATTAGTGGAGGGCCACACCATGCACTCAATATCAATATAACATGCATCTCAAGCATCATAACAAATTCATTATCATAAACATCAATATATACTGCATGGACGGACATCAATCACATCAAAATAAACATAAACATCATACATATCCGGGCCACTAATCACTCGGAAATCAACAAAAACAACACACATCAAATGTCACGCATCATAGTGAGGGAGTTTCACCCGGAAACCTGTCCAGAAATCCATGCATTTGAGATGCAAAGCCCCCTTACCTGGATGAAGCTTTTAGGAGTCACATGGGTCACTTGGCCCAGCCATAGCAGCTTCTGCTTGGCATTCCAACGTAGGAAGGCCACACAGCTTCCCTGCCAACCAGCATCAGTCTTCGGCCTTTCGCTCAAGCCACACATGCACTCGCTTGAGCGAAAATGGTCCAGTGACCATTCCTTCACTGGCTCGCTCAAGCGTAACCATTCTCGCTTGAGCGAGATACGTCCAGAAGCTCATCAACACTCCATGCTCTACTCTGCTCTGCCTCCCAGTCAGTGGAGAAGCTTCCAAGCTCCACCTAACCATAACTCCTTCCTCACAATGTCACAGCCTCAACACAATGGACCATCTTCCATAACAAGGCACCACACAGCTGTAGGCTCCAACCTAGCCCAAACAGCCTCATCAACTAGAGGAAGAAGAAGGAGGAAGAAGAAGCACAACCAGGAGGACAAAAGAGGGATCCTGAACCCAACCTCCACGCACAGCACCATGCTATTCCTCATCACCACGCAGCCGTAGGAAGGATTCTCAACCTTCAAGGCACCCAGTACCACATTGGACTCCACCACCATGCAGCTCCACTCGGTTCTAACACCATACGTGAGTGGAAGAAGAAGAAGATGAAGGAGAAGATGAAGATGAAGCAGCAGAGAAGGAGGAAGCAAGAACTTCATAGAGTTTTAGAGAGAAGGAGAAGCATTTCTCTCATCAGAACATACACCAACGAGGAAAATGAAGAAAGTGAGGAGGAAAACCAAAGCTGAAGCCTTATCAACACACCTCCATCATCTCACTTTCCCACTCAGCCCCATCATCACGCTGCTCTGCCACAGCTCCTCAAACAACCATCACTTCTTCATTTAATGCAAGTCCTTTAGCATTTAATGCTAATTCTCTCAGCACTCATTACACACATCCAACATGGACAAGAGAGAGAGAACCGGACCCATTAACCACCAAAGGCATATATTATTAATATTATTATAACACAATAAATTGCCTAATTGGTAATTAATCCTTAATTAACCATTAATCTCATTAATCCATAACCTTAATCTAAATTTATAATTATTTAAAAATCTGGGATGTTACACTAAAAACCAAGGCTGTTATATTGTACACGACTTGGAGAAGCTTTAACGCAATGAAGAAACTTTAATATGTGTTAGAAAGCTAAACATGACCTCTTATTGTGAGATGGCAAGCACAACACAAGTTGGAGAGCACAATGTGTAATGGAGAGATAATAAGATGAAGAGCTGCAATGTTATGACACTGTCATTGCACAATGATGGAGAGCACAACGCAAGTGGAAAGCACAGCGCGTAGTGGAGATATGGTGAGATGGAGAACTGCAAGACACAATGTCATTGTTATCGCGTAAAGGAACAATAACGAATGTTGTTATCCTGAATGAAAAAAATAAATTACATAACTTTCCATATCGATTTTTTTTAAAACCAATGTGGTATCCTCTCATTCTAGCGCATCAAGTGGGCGGGTTCCAAAATTTCGCAACTTTGGCATATATTATTTCAAATTTTTATTTTAATTAGACGTAAAATTTTGAAGATAGCACATCAGTTTTTAGAAAACCGATGTTAAAAGTATAAATTATTTGAAATTCTTTATCATTTAAAAAACTTAACGTGTTATGTGTGCGTCAGTGTTTAAAATTTTCTAATAGCATAAATTTTTTTCATTTTTGATGCACCTTTGACATCGGTTATTAGAAAAATCAATGCTAATATTTTGATATCATTTTTGATTTTTTAATTTTATGAACACTGTATGTTGTACATTTGGTATCCGTCCTTTGCAACGTAACACGTATAAATTATTTATAAGATATCACATCAGTTTTTATACAAAACCGATGTTAAAAATTAGATACAACATTGGTTTTTAGGAAAAACTTATGTGAATTCTCATAAGCAATTTAAATTTTTAATTTTATCAATTCCTACCATATATGCTATTATTACGTGGGGTGATTATTTTAATTTTTTAAGTATTTTCCACATCAGTTTGGTAAAAATTGTTGTATAATATTGTCAAACAAACTTTGCACATATTTTAAAAATTGCCACCGCATAAATATCTAAATCAGTTTGTAAAATACCAATGTGATAAATTATTTTCCATATCGATTTTTCTTAAAAACATATGTGAAATGTGTTCTAATGTTACATATATTTTCAAAAATGTTATCGCTCTAATATTTCGCATCTATTTTTGTTAAACTGTGATGAACTTTACAATGTGAAATACTACTTTTGCACTAGTGTAAGTTTCTTTATACGACTGTCTGCAATTCTCACTAGTATTGCTTTATAGGTAAGATTTTCTTTAAGAACAAATTGATCAGGATTTAGGTTGTGCTCAGAATGGGGTACATATTTTTGAAGTTGGGAGACATGGAAGACCTTATGAAGGTTAGATAACTCCGGAGGTAGGGCTATACGGTAAGCATTTGACCTAACTTTCTCAAGAATCTGGTATGTTCCAAAGTACTTAGGGTTTAGCTTTTTAGTCTTCAATGCTCTTGCCACTACTGTCACGGGAGTAACTCATAGAAAAACATGGTCACCCTCTTCAAACTTGAGCAGTTTCCGACACTTGTCGTAGTAGCTTTTCTGACAATCTTGAGAAGTCTTCATCGCTACTTGGATTTTTTTTATTTGCTCCGTGGTTTTCTGAATAACCTCTTGTCCAATCACAACTTTCTCTCCTGTCTCAAACCAACACAAGGACGTATGACACTTCCTTCCGTACAAAGCTTTGTGTGGTGTTATTCCGATGCTAGTGTGGCAACTGTTGTTATAGGTAAATTCTACAAGTGGTAACTGTTGTAATACCTAGACGATCTATTTTAGTATATCCTCTAACAATTTAATTCTTAAGTACTAATGTATAATTACTCTTATTTTAATTACCCACCAAGTTTATTGCGGTACCAATAACCCCTATCATTGATGTACCATTGATGCCACTAGGTAAGTTATCCTAATTTTATTTATAAGCTAACTAGGTTGGCATTAATTTTACTTGACTTTACTAGCTATTCCCAAAGTAAATACTTCTCCTTTTCTTTTAATTTCTAATTCTTAGCATTTGCTTTTTAACTTATTATACTTTATTTAAGCTTATATTAATTACTATGATATAATAACCCTAATTTTTTAGAATAGGAAACCGGATCCTCAGGATTCCTGAGGACACTCTATTCAGCTTTTGGTAAGAAGCTTGAGGCTTTAGCCTATTTCCTAAGCAGTTTAGTATGAGAAAATAGTGAAAAACAGAGCTTAATCTGAAATAAAAGAATACCGAGAGAACGTAATGAGTGAGAGAAGCAAAGATTAGAAAATAATAAATAACATCTGACAATACTATTTAATAATATAATGATGATTATTTTTGTTTAATTAAGTACTAATTAGTTTATAATTATATTAGTTGATAATTATTTCCTATTAATAATATTTTATAGATAATGCTTAATCTTGGTAATTAATATCTAATCTCAATCAATAATTATTTATTTAGAAATATATTATTATTTAATTTTAAATGATGAATATTTATTTATTCATTTGATTTAAAATTTTATAATATTATTTAATAATAATTTGATGATGATTATTTTAATTGAGTATTAATTAATTGATAATTACTCATTTGATAATTATTTAGTTAATAATTATTCCCTGCTAGTAACATTTAGTTTAACATAATGAATTAATGCTTAATAACTGATATTTAATTAAATATATTCAATTGGTTATTTTGAAAATATATAAATATTCATAATAATATTTTAAAATTATATTTTAAATTGTTCATTTATTTAATAATTATATTTAATAATAAAATATTATCGGGTTCTTCGGATTTGAACTGTGGGACCCAGCCTGGGGTTGGACTCTGACTATCTGACCTGAGACTAGTGATCCAGTAGGTAAACTAGTCCTGTTAGAATTATTTCGTAAAGGATCAAGGGTGTCTGATTTGGCTTAACCAGCCCAATCAAAACCTTTAACATCTCCTACGTTTGACCATTCATATACCTCGGGATATCCGATGGTGGCACGATCAGTCTCTAATTATTTGTTTCAACGTTTTAAGAACTTTTCCTGAAGAGGCCGAAACCCGGTTCAGACTCTATCACCATTGTTTTTCCATAAATCAGTTTCTTCATAAATCGTTTTCAAACTCGACTCGAATACTTTCGATGTTTTGGACCGAAATTTTGCATACCACTTTGGAATCAAACGATTTTGGTCTCAATCTCTTCATTTTGAGAAGATCTTCAACCTTCATTTCTAGCCCCAAACTCCGATTCCTACTTTGTCAACCCCGAAATCGAAGATTAAGTATGTTCACCTTAAAATTCCAACGTTTTGACGTTTTTCCTTATGCATGGTTCGCAAAAATATTCATAACTCTCTTATACAACCTTTGATTTACACAAAATTAGTGTCAAAATCTCCGTAACAAAATTATCTACATTTTTCTTGAGGCATGCAAGGCTAAAAATATTCGTTTCAATGCTGGCAGTCTTTGGTAAAATTCACATATCTCTTTTGTCCGATGCTTGAATCACTCTGTTATTTTTGCTATGGATCCATATTGTAAACCTCTACAATGTTCAGGAGAGGAACGAAACCCAATTATCAAGGGAGAATTAATGGTGAATTTATTTCCGAAGACGTAGCTAATCTAAGAAGCTTCTGGAGTACCCTGTCGTAAATCGAGTATATCTCAGGCTACCAATCTTGGATTATCGCAAATGATATATGAAATTAAAGAGAAAAGGAAGATCTACAATCTTCATGAAGGGCTTGAAAGCCAATTCATTCTCCATAAATCCCAAAATTTAAAATACCATACTGATTCATGTTTTCCTAGTGGCAGCTTGCACTATATTCAGTATTTTTCGTGTTTCGCCCTCGTATGACCGTGAAATCAAACGATTATTTCGCCAAAATTTTTTAACTTATATCCCTACAACTTTAATAAAGGGAATGAAGTCAAACGCCTAACCATTTTGCCTAAAAAATTAATCTTTGCAAGAAACATCAATCCCGTCATAACCTTACACTCTTTTAGTAAATGGGACATATCTCATTCATTTCCCAATCAACGTTTTTGTGACATATATAAATTTAAAGATAAGAAAAAGGCCTACAATTCTTAAGTTGGTCCCTTTTCCAAATTCAGCCTGCAACATCCCTTAAAAGCCAAAACAAATTGATGCCCAAAAGCTGGACACATCAACTCCTTCATGCAACAAGAGCCAATCACCATCTTCCATCCAAGGGATACATGTAGCTCCAAGAAAACTCCTTTCTCCATGCATCACCACCTTTTGCCATCTTACTTGAGAGGTGTTATCACCAAGCCACCTGCCCCACCACTTGTCACAACCAGCCACACTTCTTGCTCAACAAGTTTTGCCACTTGTCTAACAAGCTAAATTTTTGGCATACCACCCTCCCATCACACATTTCATTCACCCATTTTCCCCTTGCTTTTCACGGTAGCATCTCCCTTTTTCTTCCCTTCATTTTCTCCTTCCTAAATCATAAATTCAGCCACCACACCTCCTCCCTCAACCACTACATCTATGGCTACACAACACCACCACTAACCACCATGAATTCTTTTCTCCTCTATTCTTCTCATCAAACCCGTGACCTTCCTCCCACCAAATAGCAATCTTTTACTCAACTTTCTTCAAGTATAAAGCTCTTGAATTCCAGCTAGAAACCTTCTTGCCTTGGCCCCTTGGAGCTGTGATCATCCAAGGCCACGAACGTAAGGATTTTCGCATTTTGGTTCTTGATCTTGTCTCCTCTTTCTTTAATGCCCAAAACAGTTTATGTTTTTGATTTTATGGCATTTTCCTCTCTATTTTGGAAGCCGAAAATGGTGACTCCATTGTTCCCTTTTGGTTACATGTGTTATTTTCTTAGGATCGGGAACCGTAAGCAACAATCGGCGATGAACGGCGAAAGGTTCGAAGTAAACGACCAACCATCGGTAAAAGATCCTCTTAAACTAAATCAATTTCATGGTTGTTTGTGATTTTCCTTGGCGACCCGAAAGCGATCGGTAAACGTTTCGAAACGTTCCATGAATTTTTGGCGAGTTCGCTATTTCTCTTCCTCCGGGCAGCGACTATCTGGCAAGGTAAAGGGGGCCTTACATATCTAGATTTGATTTTAACCATTCCATAATATTGCTTGTACACTCATGAGCCTCTATTTTAAATTTCATCACGATCCAACGGTTAGATTTTAAACTGTGAAGATTTTCATAACCGATGGTTAAAAATTTTAATATTTTCAAGATAATGGGTATTTTATAAATTTAATTGGGGTAACTTGACATTCATATGATCGGAAAGTTTTATCGCGATTAGTGTTAAGATGAAAAACTTAGGAAAATTAACGTTAGGCGGGCATGGTTGATTCGATATGGTTGTATCATTATATTTTAAATTTATGGTGTTAATATGTAATTTGTTTTGGGTAAGCCCGCTATTAGAAATTAAATTTATCGCCAAGCATTGCCAAAACTATTTTGATGATATTGCGTGTTTCAAGAAAATTCACCCAGCTAATGGTTACGAGATTTTATTTTACCAAGTTTTAAAAGTAGCACAGTTTTAAGTTATTATAAAATTTTCTAAGTATTAACCAAATAAATAAATTGATGTTGGAAAAGTGACAATTAAGTAAAATAAGATTATTTGAGAAATTTTTATTAATAAGTAAAAAGAATTGGGTTCAAACGAGTTTTTAGCTAAGGAAAAGAAAAAGAGATAAAAAGGAATTTTTGAAGCATAATAAAATGAGCATTAGAATCTAAAAATTTTAGCAACCAATTTTAGTGACCAACTTAGTGACCAATTAAGGAAAAATATGAAAAGGACCTTAGGAACTTAATGAGGTAAAGCTAATTTGAAACAAGATTTTACTAGGGAATGAATTTTGAGTTTAAGCATTGTAATGGGCTAAGTATGCTAAATAGAAAAAGGAAAGAAATAAAAAGGAATTTTAGAATCTAATAAATTATAGAGAGAGGAATTTAATAAATTAAGATAAGCGAAAGGAGCATAAATGAAATGAATGAAATCATTAGGAGTCCAAGTTAAGAAATAGGTGTTATGAGTTAAAAATTCTAGTGATCAATAAAACAAATGACAAGAAACTTAGGAGATATTTATATGGTACATGACATATATAATTAACTAAGTAAGAATGATTTTAGGACATGATGTATATGAAATAAACGGTTAAGCTTTAGAACATTAGTTGCTAAAAAGGATAAAAGATATAGAATGGATTTTAGAATTTCAACTTTGAACTATTAATAAAAAAAGTAGAATGACTTATAGATTAACTAGTAATTTTAGTGGCTAAATAACATTTGACTAAGTTCATAGTATTGGTGTGGATTCTAGATTTCTAGGCAATAATTTAATGTCATAAAGAAAGTAAACTCTAGTTGACTAAAAGAATACAACTAAGGAAACCAATCTGTTAATATAATTAGAGCTAGTGGGAGCAAAGGAAAAGTACAAAAGCTAATAACTAGAAATTTAGAAAGAATAGTACTAATTACATATATAAAGGATTAGTAACCCATTTCGTGACCAAGGAAATAAGGAAGTAATCACACATGATTAAATAGATAAAGAGACGAATGACTTAACGATGTATAAAAGAATAAGTCAAGTACATATATTACAAATATTAGGAATTATTGAAGAATGGAAATTGATAATAGGGTAATAAAAATATACGCTAAAGAAGTTTAACAAATGTAAAAACACCAATGTCAACAGGACCTAAGCACCGACTTAAACGACATACGAGTAAATCAAGGATAAAACCAATAGTAGTAAGTAAGACATAATGAAGGGCAATTGGACATCTTAAATAAATTGAGACAAATAGTCTGATAAGATACGAGTAAGAAACCATAATTAAAACACTTATAAAGAGATATCCATGAGTATGCATGTACGTATGATCCTCTCATGATATGTATAATGATTGTCGTATAATACTTGTATGATAAATGTTATGTTTGGCGACTGCTATGTAATTGTATGCATGATGATATGTTAATTATACGTGATGAGTATGTGTGATATGTAGGATAAGTATGATATGATGACATATGTATGGATTGTGATGTTGTCATTTGTATGATGCATGGAATGAATATGTTGAAATAAATAAGAAAAGAATGAATAAAGAAATGTCTCAGTGGGGATCCTGAGATGAATAAATTATGAAAATGATGTGATGAGATTAGATCAGATTTAATGTGATGATGGGCGTTGTAACGCCAATGTACCTGTGATTTTTGAAAAATATGAGATCTCATTTCATTTCTAAGCGTTAAGTGAGACCATTATGAATTGAGGAATTTTAAGAAAACAAGGAAAAGAATTAATTGAAATTTCATGAAAAGAAGAAGTCCGATGTTAGGATCACCTTAGCATTCAATTTCATCCTAAATCATGCAATTGAGGTTCAATTCCAGTAGCAACAGATGTGATAAGTTTCACAGATGATCAACCCCTAATCCCTTAGGTGATTAACACTAATTCCTTGCATTTAAACCCTAATTCCTTAGGTATTCACCTACAGAGGAACTAATTGCCAAATTAAGAGTTGAACCCTAGTTATTCACCTAGAATGTAGGCCTGAATTAACTAAGTGGCAATGAGTTACCTGAGTCCTAAGCCATGATTCCTCTTTGGAGTAGAACTTGAGATTAATCTTTCAACTTCCTTGCTTGTTCTTCACATACATTCAACTAAAATCTAACTCAATATAGAGTTAGGAATTCATTGAAGCTTCAACAATCCAAACCATAGGGGTTTAACAACCCATGGGAAGTGAAGAAATATTTGTAGAAATGGTAGCCATAGAGAGGAGGTAGAGAATTTGGAAAATAGAAGTGTAGAGAGAGAGTGAAATTTGAGAATGAATCTGATCAATAAATCTCTATGTGTTAATTACAAAGTAGTAAACGTATATAGCCTTGGGTTTCAACTAACTAACTAACTAAAAATAATTATAAACTTGCCCTAAAGGGCTTACAAGAAAATATGACAACTTAAATTAACTAACATACAACAGATTTTCAAATGTTTCAATTCCTCCCTCGTAACCACGCGTAACCACGTTGGAACCTAGTGTCAGCACATTGGTTCTCTACCTAGGAAATATAGTTTGGCTTTCAACTGCGCGTGAATAATGATAAGTCTTGAAAAGACTTATGTATTTAGCAATATTTAACTTTGTTTTAAGAAGAAGTTTAGGATTAATTATTAAGTTAATGAGTATTTAAAAGATAATTAGCAATTGAGCAAAATAAAGAGTTGTTTATTATTTTAGTGATTTCATGCCTAATTAAGCATAAGTAAAATATCATATTAAGAAAAAATAGTTATTGACTTTTTGTTGACCTGGGCGTGCTAACGATTGCCCTGAGTATGCCTACGATGGGCTGTATTTTTGGTTTTACAGGATTCTAGAAAGTTAGCGTGCCTATGGTTACTCTGAAACGTGCCAACACTGAGAAAACTGAAAGAGTCCAAGACAAGACAAGAGGTCAGTGTGTCTACGTTAACAATGAGCGTACTCACATAAGTCATATAAAGAATTCAACGAAGTTCAAGGTGCCTACGCCCAGAGCCAACGCTGAGAGAAAAATAGAAGGATCCAAGGCAGAAGGTCAGCATGTCGACGCTGACCTCGAGCGCTCTTACGCACCGACAAATATTGAAAGACTTATTTAACATAGTAGCCAAGCGTGCCAACATTAGGATTTTAGTGTGATCACGCATAGGTCCACTAGTCAGTTGCATTCAACAGTAGCCAAGCGTGCCAACGCTGGCCCTGAAATGTGCCTACGTGCAAGTAATAAATTAAGCAATTTTCAAGACAGAAACCCAACGTGCTAACGCTGGTTGCCAATGTACCCATGCATAGTTGAAAGTCAAGTTATAATCTCTAGGCAGAGAGCCAGCATAGTGACGTTGGTTTCCACCGTAGCTACGCATGGTTACGAGGGAGAAACTAAAGCATTTGAATTTTTGTTGAGTGTTAGTTATATCAAGTTATCATAATTGCTTGTAAGCCCCTTTGGGGCAAGTTGATAATTATTTTAGGGTTTGTTAGTTAGTTAAAACAAAAGCTATATATATGTTTAGTGCTTTGTAACTTATACACAGATTATTAATCATATTTCATTTCATAGATTTCACTCTCTTTACACTTTTCTTCTCTCAAATTCTTTACCTTCTCTCTATAGCTACTATTTCTGAAAACACTTTTTCATCTTCCATGGGTTGCTAAACCCCTAAGGTTGGGGTTGCTGAAGCTTCAATGAATTCCTAACTCTACATTGAGTTAGATTTCAGTTGGATGCATGTGAAGAACAAGCAAGGAAGTTAAAATTCATTGCTGGGTTGAATAATCCAGAGTAATCTCAAGTTCTACTCCAAAGAGAAATCATGGCTTAGGACTCAAGTAACTTTTTGCTACTTAGTTAATGTAGGCATACATTCTAGGTGAATAACTTAGGTTTAACTCTTAATTTCGCATTTGGTTCCTCTGTAGTTGAACACCTAAGGAATTAGGGTTTAATTACAAGGAATTAGTGTTAATCACTTAAGGGATTAGGGGTTAATCATCTGTGAAACTTATCACATGTGTTGTCACTGGAATTGAACCTCAATTGCATGATTTAGGATGAAATTGAATGCTGAAGTGATCCTAACCTGACTTCACTCTTTGTGTTACAACTTCAACTCTGTGCATGTTATTGGAAAATACAAAAATATCCATTTATAAAAGCAAAAACATTATGAATTCTTTCTTAAACTGGTTTGGTTCAGCTAGAATGTAATAGCCTAATAAGGACACACTAAGGGAGGACCCTCACACCATCCTAGAGAAAGGACTTGAAGCATACAAAGGTCCTCTCACAAGGGCCATGACCAAAAAGGCCAAAGAGAGCATCCATCAGGCCTTATCTTTATTCCTAGCTTTGAGTGGGCCCAAGCCCAATGAAGAATCCTGGAGGATCTATCCATACTTTACTTGTAATTACTTCTTAGTTAGATTCTCTAGGCTTATAGGGTTTATTTGGGCCTTGCAAGGTCAATGGGGCCACTTTTGGGCTATGTACACTCACTTTGGACCATGTATAGGCCATACTCTTCTCTATTTGCACTATTGGGCCTAGGCATCATAGAGAGGCCCATGAGGGAGTCCCTTGGCCGAAATCCCTATGGCTCTATATAAAGAGCTCTTCCTTTATAAATTGACACACTTGAATGCCATTTGAGAATTTTCACACTTTCAAAGTGAGTTTTAGTGAGAGAAGCTCTCCCTTCTCTCTAGGTTAGAGTGAGCTATAGCAAGCTCTCATCCAAGGGGTTTTTCCTCCCTCTTGGTGGTGAGTTCTAGGGAGTTATCTCCCCTTGGAGTGGCCTCACATTCACCTCTTCCATTCCTCTCTCCAATCTTCTCCTTTCTCCCTTCCATTTTCACCTTTCCTTCTCCTTCCTTCCTTTCAAATCTGTGTAGTTAAGTGTCTATTTCCTCCTTTTCCATTTCGGTTTTTCCAAGAGCAAGAAGTTTCATCAAGGCTTGAAGAGGTTAGAAGAGGAAGAGATCTCTAGATCCACCCTTCTTTAAGAAGATAGAAGAAGATCCTACATCACAGCCCTTGTTTTATGTGTTGGGCCCTCGTGGCCAATTGTATTAATTTCATGAATTAGTAATATGTACTACTGTCTGGGCTACGGTCGATTGACGTGTGTGTGATAACTAAATTGTGTTTTAAAAGATTTTATGACTATGAGATGAATATCTCTATTTAAATTATATGAGAAAATAAAGACGATTTAAAATAATAACAATAACATATGATGCTCATAATAACAGAAATTTATCAATTGGAACATTAGTAATCTAATAGAAATATTTAAAATGTTTTGATTAAGCTATTTAAACTGTGTAACTCTCCCGATTTTAACTCAGAGATTATCTAAGGAACTTGAGTTAATTAACTTATCCCAAAAGGTCTCCCACATCATCCTTAACAATTTTTACGAAGAGCCCGAAGCCCGTTTTAATCACCCAAGCCCCAAAACTTTAATTTTAAGTTACTCGGGTAAGCCAAAATGCACATCTATACGTATTTTGGGCGTAATTTTCTCTCCCGATATTGGATTCAAGCTGTTCTTATCCCAAAATCTCCATATCAAATTTATCTATAACTTTTATGTTGACCACAAAGACCAATTCTCATCCCATAATATCCAGAAATTAAAATACTACATTATATCATGTTTCTCCAGCAACAGCTTGCATTAGGTGCAGTATTTTTCTTATATCTCTCTCATATGACCATGAAATTGAATTATTCTTTCACCAAAATATTCTTAACTCAATTCTATACAACTTTGATACAGAACCCGAAGCTCAAATCTCTACCAATCTGGCCCCGAAAAATAATCTTTGCAAAGAACAAAAATCCCGTCATAGCCCTACACCCCTTTTGTATTTGGGCCATAAATCTCTCATTTATTAATGGATATTTTTGTGTCATATATCAAATTAAAGATAACAAAAAGTTCTACAATATTTGTGTTTGTCTCATTTTCAAATTCTCATTTTCAAAGTCCGGGAGCAAGCTGTTGCCTCTACACTTGACACATCAGCCTTTGCATGGAAATTAACCAGTTAAATCACACCATCACCTCTACAACTTTGATGAAGAACACAAAGCCCAAATCCCTACCAATTTGGCACAGAAAACTAATCTTCGTAAGGAACAAAAATCCCGTCACATCTCTACACCCCTTTTGTATTTGGGCCATAACTTTCTCATTTCTTAATGGATTTTTTTTTGCCATATATCAAATTAAAGATAACAAAAAGTTCTACAATTTTTATGTTTGGCCCAATTTCAAATTCGGCATAGAAGGCCCCTTAAATCCATGAGCAAGCTGCTGCCTCTGCACTTGACATATCAGTTGGCATGCATCATTAACCAATTATGTTACACCACCACCTTGCCACTTGTCTTAGCCATACAAAACCCTTCACCACCTCACTATCAGTTGTACATGACACCTCTCAAGTGCATGAAACTCTCTTGACACTTGCCCCACTCACCTCTTAGTGGTGTGAACTCCTTGGGAGACAAGGCAAGGCATACAAAACTTGTAACTTTGGCAACCATGCTTTGTTCTCTTTGCTTTCCTTCTTTCTTCTAACATAGAAAAAATCCAACAACCCTTTTCTCTATTTTTCTCATGTCTTCTTTCATCTAAACAACATCATCCATTCATAATCGTCCATCCTAAATCACTACACCACCCTTCGTAACCTCCAACATACAAGTTTCCACCTCCTAAGATCAAATATTCTTCTTCATTCTCCACCAAACAGCAACATTTTTCTTCCTCTTCCTCCCATATATTCACGTTGAAACCACCATCCTCCAAACCTCCATTTTTTTCTCCTTGATGGAACAAATGGTGATGATCTAGAAGCAAATCTTGAAGTCCTTAGCTTTTTCTTGAAGGACAAAAATTTGGTGGCAAGGGGGGAGTACTTAGCCTATTTTAAATCCATAATATGACGCATTCATGGTGAAGTATAAGTGTTCCTTAGCACTTATACTTTGATATCTCCTTAAAGATCTTTGTTTATATGACTTAGATCTTGAAAAATCATGGTGAAAAATTTAGATCTTTAAGAGATGTCATAGCTGCACCATAGTTTTATTTAATTTTTTAAATTCTGAAATTTTGATGATAAAGTTACTAACTTTTAATTTTTGGTTGCTGTAAAAATTTTATCATAAAGGCATGCATGTGATATAATTGTTGAGTATTATCTGTTATAGGTTTAATTGGTGGCTTATGGTGTGGATAATATTTTTAAGAATCTTAAACACCTTAAAATGAGTTTGATATCTAATAATGAATCATTGTTGCTACTGGAAAATTTTTTTGTTAGTTGAATAAATTGACGTTAATAAATCCTAACGTATAATCTAGCGTAAAATGAACTTAGTGATTGTGATTTGATTTCATGGCTTGATTTTTTTATTCATGTGTTAAAAATGAATTTTGGAATATTTACTAAATTCTAGAATTTTTTATTCAAATGAGAATAAGTGATTTTTAGTTATAGTAATTAAATGATACATTTACGACATTAAGAAAATGATTTACAAGGATTTTGGAAAGTATTTCTTGGCAAAAATTTGTGATGATTGGTACTGCTGTATTTTAACCTACTTGAGTATTATTTATGATCATAGAAATATTATGGATGTGATAAGAAATGAAAGAACAAAAAAGGACACAAGTTTAGGCGCGAACAGAACGTTAGAAATGGTATAAAACATGTTTTTGTGGGTAAACAGAAGAAATTGGTAAAACTATCTTGGAGGAGTATTTTGTGGCATAAGAAATGAATTTTGGGCATAAGAAAAATACCCAAAGAAGAAAAATTGATTGGGAGAAATTTTGATGCGTAATTTGTCCTTAAAACGTATTTTTACGAACGTTGGAACAACAAACTTTGGCACTAAGCAACTTTTCATGTAGGGGCTGTTTCTGGATAGAATTCATTTTTAAATTTACTATATTTAATTATTATTTTCAAAGTTAAACACTTTTGGCTTTGGAATCACCCAAATCAGAATTTTCTAGATAAAATACGACGAAAACAATGTTTTGACAAAGATATGAAAATCTATTACTTTGTATCTTTACTTTAGAAAAAGAGGATTCTTCTATCTTCAACATATATTTAGGAGAATTACCTCATATCAAAAAAATATTTTATTTAAGAATTTATAAAAAATTTTAGAAAGTAAAATCAATTTAATTCGTTCATCATAAGAAAATACGACGAAAAAAAGCGACCTTAGTAAGTGATTAAATCTAGAACAATATATTTGTCCTTAATTTCCTCTTAACAGAAAAACTTAATTTTTCTTAAGTTCGTATGCTAAGAAACAAAATTAAGATATGTTGTTATTCTTACTTAGATATCTATTATAACTTACCAATAAATATTTTTATACTAGAAAAATTCCTCATAAAACCCGTTCAGGAAATAACCTTGATATTTCTAATGCAATGAATTTGATAGTATTGAAATCTTAAGCCATAGTAGCTCTTACACGAAAAGTTTTATAGCTTTGATGCTTTACACGCTTTAAGGACAAATACGCCAGACGAGTAAAGTTCCGTCTAGTACTCGGGCACCCTAGTGATAAGATGAGCATATGACATATTGCATTTGAAGTTGAGGAGGGATGTTAGGATATTCCTGTGAACACCTATATTGGTCCGGCCATATTCAATGCCAGATACCGTCTGCAATTAACACCGGCCTATAACAAAGTGATGCCATCCCATGTCAATTTCGGTGTCAAGATATAAAGTAACAATGTGGGACACCGTCCCACATCTAATTAGGTCGGTGCCATGAGAAGGGACCAAGGTTCGTTGTCAGGGCATTGACCGGTGTTGCATGTTGTTGTCCAAAGTAGAGGTCTCATTATTCGGTGTCAAGGTAATGACCCTTGGGACACCGTCTCTTAAGTCCAGTTGCCCGTGCCATGACCCAGAGACACACTACCTGATTCGATCCTGGAATCCAAGAAATTACAGACAGGGAATAAGGGATAAAAACTATAAAAAACTCTCCAACCGCCGCTGTTCCCCATAACTACTAGTGGCTAGGCTGTCCCTCCTGTAACATCCCTGTTTTTAGTAGCAGTCTTAATTGGTAAAAGTTGAAGTTTAGAAGGTCTGTAAGTAGTAATAAGTGAATATACACCCCGTTGATAGTCTGTGGTATCTCAGAAATGTCATTTTTGTACATAAAAATGGAATTTATATGGACCATTAGTGAAATTATGCAAATTCCGAGTGAAATAGGCTCTGATCCGAGTGACAGAGTGAAATTCCGAGTGAAGGATTAGAGATTCCGAGTGAAGGATGAAATTCCGAGTGAAGGATTAAGAGATTCCGAGTGAAGGATGAAATTCCGAGTGAAGGATTAAGAGATTCCGAGTGAAGGATGAAATTCCGAGTGTAAGGTTATGTTATCTGAGTAATATATGACCAAGAAGGTTACTACCGAGTGGATCCTTGATCACAGAGACAGCTGGAGTGAAGTGGGTTCAAGGGAACCACTTCTGGATGAATATTCCGAGTGAAAACACCCTTGAGAGACTCATTTCCCAGTCAGACCTTTCCAATTGTTTCTTTTCAAGAGACAATCATTATAATTACAGTATACCAAGTGAATAGACTTAATTAGAATTATAACCAAGTGCAATCCGAGTGAGTTGTCCAACTCAGATCTTCCTAGAGAAGAAGGGAATAGCATTCCGGGTAGAAAGATCTTCGAGTGTGGTGTTTTGGGTAGTAGAGTTCCGAGAAAAACCTGAAAAGATTCTGAATGAAATCCTTTAAGTAATGGAGAGTTTGAATGGTTCCGAGTAGACAAGAATTTAGTAGGTCTGAATGAGAAACCCGAGTGAATGCTGAGGAGTTCCGAATGAATGAATGCATATATAGAGTTGATGCCTTCTACCGATTGAAATGTGTTATTGAGAAATGTTGGTGGAAAAAAAAATAGTCATTAAGCTATGGATTCCGAGTGGTTATATATATATTGTATGGTTAAAGCATTACTTGGTTTGAATATGAGAGGTGATGAATGAATAATACTAATTGAGTAGATACCGAGCGGAAAATGGTATTTGAGAACCCATTCCGAGTGAATTGTAGTAGGTAGAGCCATTTCCGAGTAAGTCTATGAGTATGACTCCTCTTCCGAGTGAGATATACTCTATTGGACCAATTCCGAGTGAGACTTGTATGTGTAAGTCTTTTCCGAGAAGTGAGGGCCTTAATATGTTTTGATTGGAATTGTAGCTGAAGAATTTGGTTAAAACCGAGAGAGAAATATGAGTAAACCGAGTGAGTAAAGTTTGAGTATTTCTGAGTGATAAATCTGATTGATTCCTTTCTAAGATATGAATTGTTATTGGAATATATCCTAAGTGATTAGAGTTTGAATAAATTCCGAGTGATTGACTAATTAGGAGAGAGAGTCGGGTTCTAGAAGAAACACTTCCGAGTGAGAAATGTAAGTCTATGCCGAGTGATGAATGTGAAGTACGTTTCCGATTGTGTTGAAGTTAAATACATCGAGTGGTATGGAAAGTAGTATTCCGAGTAAGTGGATGACTTTTATCAAGTGGAACAGTGTATGTAGAGATTCGGATTTGGAATAAAAACTTCGAGTAGAAGAAAGATAGGAAAAGAATGCGAGGGAGTCGGTTTTTGAAGGACATTACCGAGTGATAAAGGACTAGGCTTGGAATGATTTAACCGAGTAAGAACCATTAGAAATGACCCGGATTTGGGATATAATACCGAGTGAAAGGCCAAGAAAATTAGGAGTCGGTGTGGGGGTGAATTACCGAGTGAATGATGGGAAAGATGAGTCGGTTTCATGGGAATGCCGAGTGAGGATTGGCTGATTCGCTCAAGCGAGCAAGCCACGCTCAAGCGAGCCTTGTAATTGTTGACTCGGAAGTGGGAATTCCAGTCGGAATTCACTGACAGAAGTGTTAACCGAGTGTAATTTCACTCGGTATTCACTGACAGAAGTGCGTTTTGACTTCAATTTTGTCTTTTAATGATATTTAAATCCAATCGTGCGCATTATGGATGGTGGACGACCAGAAATGGACACTGACTGAGCATATATATTTGTTTAATCCCTAGTGACCCTTCCATTAGCAATCCACTCACAGCCCACTCAGAAAAGCTATCCCCCACTTGTCTTCCCACTCACTTCCTCCCTATTTAAACGAGCTCAAGGTCCTCAGAACTCACACCACACACACAACCCAAACACTCTTCATCACTCTCTTTCCCAGCAAGTTTCTTTCTCTCTTTTCCCTTCCGTTTCACTCGGATTCGAAGCAGAACAGTGAAGGGAGCCTCTTTCTTCTCCTCCAGGAACTTCATTGAGGTAAGGGGGTATATTCTTGGGTGCCTTGTGGGAAAACCGAGTGGAGGACAGATTCAGTGTGTATGAATTAAATGCTTTAAATTGTATCTGTATATGCATGTATGTATCTGTTACCGAGTGTATATAATCATTGATGAATTGTGAAATATTGGACTGAAAATATTAAGAATCATGGGTACCGTGTGATTTCTAGTGAAACAAATATGATAACAGGTTAAGTTTTATGATAATCCGACCGGTTTTACACTTATTTTACTCGGTTTTGCTTATTTATACTCGGATAGTATCTTTCTAGTTGATTTCACTCGGCAAACATAGTAATTCACTCGAAAAACACTCTGTTTCTCTCGAACAGCATCTCCCAAGTCTTATTTTACTCGGAAATCTCTTTCTTATATTATTTCACTCGGAACTTGACTTAATTCCACTCAGAAAATATAATTACTTTTTACTCAGAACTCTTTTTCAGTAAATTCACTCGGAAACACACTATTTTACTCGGACAGTAGCTTCCCAGTCTTATTGCACTCGGAAAACATCATATTTTACTCGGACAGTAGCTTCCCAACCTTATTTCACTCGGAAAAACAATTTATTTCACTCAGCAAATAGTTATTTTCACTAAAAGAACTCCTTTGAACTTGATGTAACTCGATATATAAAGTCAACTCACTAGAAGACCTTTCCCAACCTGATTCCACTCGGAATCAGGATTATCTTACTCGGATTTTCTTTATTCAGATGTATCTTATTCAGACAGAACCCTTTTTAATTAATTTCACTCGGTAAACTCATGTTTCACTTGGAAACTTATCTTATTTTTATTCAGGAACATTTTCACTCGGATTCACAAACATTTTTACTCAGAAAACTCCTTTCAGACTAATTCCACTTGGAATCCTATTTTATTTCACTCAGAATTATATTAATTTCACCCAGAAAACTGTTTCTTCATTATGTTTCACTCGGAAGGCATTTTAACTTCACTAAGGAAACTCTTTCAGATTGATTTCACTCGGATTTAGAACTGTTTTACTTAGAAGACCCTCTCAGCTTGATTTTATTTGAAATCGTGATTATTACACTCGAAATCTTAATTATTTCACTCGGTATTACACCTATTTTACTCAGAAAGCTTGGATATCAACATTTTCACTCGGATATAACTTGTTTAATCGGAAGAATTATTTCCACTCGGAATCAGATCTGTTTCAGTCGGAAAACAGCCTTTCCAGTACAATTTCACTCGGATTTTTAACCAGAACGTTTGGAGAACCCTTCTCAGTATGATTCCACTCGGAATCATACATATTTCACTCGGATTTGACCTTGTTTCACTCGGAAAACTCTATTTTTAATGGTTTTCGCTTGGATTTTCATTCAGAAACTACTTCTTAATACTTTTTAAATTAATGAGAAGTTATAATTATTATTATTATCCTTATTCTATTACTATCCTAATTATTATTAATCTTATTATTATTATCAGTAGTTTTTCTTTTTATAAACCTTGTTAACATTTTAATTATGCATAATTATATAAAGAATAAATTATTTTACTCCTTATGGAAAATACTATATAATAGATATACTTACAATGTTTAAATAATTGATAGAATCCAAAGAACTTGGAAATGATATGATGAGACTGGAAATACATAAGATACCCAAAGGATTAATTGATAAGGTAAATGCATTTTGCATCATGAAAATATTTTGAAGAAGAAAAACCTCTAGAGCATACACTTGGTACAGTGAAGGACACTCACGTTCGATCTCAGTAGAAGAATCTTGGGAGTACAACTGGAACGGC
Source organism: Clitoria ternatea (assembly GCA_037962975.1). Taxonomy (NCBI): domain Eukaryota; kingdom Viridiplantae; phylum Streptophyta; class Magnoliopsida; order Fabales; family Fabaceae; genus Clitoria; species Clitoria ternatea. Next base: position 148,651,051 of record CM075670.1, read on the forward strand.
AACCCAATGGCATCAGAGTCGCGCCCTGATAGCCGGGTGAGATGAGTAATTCTGGTGTACTTTGACTAAATGACGGAGTGTGACCATGATCGTAGGGATCCAAGTCTCAAATATATATATAAATCAATGATGAGAACCAATGAGTTCATTTGTACCAGAGCTTGGGCGGACCCTGATCGCTCTAGAGAATTGGAATGGTGATATTCCAAGAGAAGAAGAAATAATTTCTTGGGCCCACATGCATCATGAGACTTAATCAAAGATAAATCATAATGGATCCGAACTCATGCATTCATTACATCATATTTGATTGTTATGATTGTGAATATGTTATATGTATGATTTATTTCATAGTAATATGCTTGATTGTTATAATTGTGAACATGCTAAATATACGATTATGGAATGACAACATGCTTGATTGTTATAAATATGCTAAATGTATGATCTATGTGACATTGTATGTTAACTGGATTATGTCCGCACTGGATGAACCAATCAGGGTCTTGGGTTATACTCACCCTTACTGTTGACCATTTTTCAGAGGAATTAGAAACTCAAGAACCCGAGTGTGAAGATCAGCAAATAAACTGAACCCATTTAGAACAATCATTAAGGATAGAATATTTATAATCAGACACCGGATGACTGTATAATATTTAAGGGTGTCTGCATGCCCCATTCTGTTAAGAGTACAATTACTTACAGTTTGTGAATGACTATGTGATATATACATTATTGCTTCCACTGATCTGCCATGTACTTATTTATTTTAAAAAAAAAATATTCACTTTTTCTGAAAACTGTTAACACACTCAGTTAAATAGGATGAACCTACAAAAGGATTTGTCTTATCTAACCGAGGGTGTTACACCTCCACTACGAGCATGGGTTGAGTGGAAGCCTGAGCTATCTAAGCACTCAGCACGTGGGAGAGACTCCAGGGAGCCTCTATAAATACCTCAATTAAAGAGGTTCAAGGGTCCGCTTCTTGAATCTAGAATCCCTGAGAAACACTGGTCCAAACTCTGAAATCTAGGAGCCCCCTAAAAGGATTGATCCAATCCCTGAAATCTTTGATCCCATTGAAACGGAGAATTGGCCCAAACTTTTGAATCCGATCCTTGAAAAGAGTTGGTCCTAATCCCATTCTTTGAATTTCCTAGGGAAAATCTTCTCCTGTTACATTGACTCCATCCAGAACTCCCCAAAGTTCCTATGCATCCCACTTTCTTGAAAGGATCTTATATTCATCAATTCCACCGGATCCTCACAGAACTCCACATTGGCTCCATACTGAATCCCCACCTCGGATTGGCACTGAATTCTACACCGGTTCCCCATTGAATTTCACACCGGTTCCCTACTACATCGGTTCTCGCATCTGTTTAGTCCACTTTTGCCATCACTCCGTGCACTGCTGTTCTAGCCAACACTTGCTCGTACCTGCAGTCTGGTTCTTTCTAGTGCCCACTCCACACCAATTACGATCTATTCTCCACTCATTTACCTTTTTTACATTGTTTGTTCTTTTGCCAAATCTGTCATTTTTGTTAAGTCTGTTTTCTTGTTTGAATTAGTTGTGCTGTTAAATTTTCTTTTATCCTGATTCATAATAAATAATAACCAAAAACAAGTATTTTTTGCGTTCATTTTGATCAATGTAGAAGTTGTTTTCAAGTAGTGTCATGCGGAAGTACTTTTGCCTACACCTCCTTTTGAGCCCATACACGTGCGACGAATGTTTGCTTTGTATGTTTCTCTTCCACCGATTCCCCTCATCGCCCAATTTACAACTTCATTTTTTTTTTAAAAAGAATACCTCTTCAAGAACTACGTAACCCTGATTTCTCGAAAACTCGAGAATACATAGGAGCAGGACTTAGCTCCTATCGGGCCTACTTCCTTTCCTTTCTCGTTCCTCTTTGAAAATTAATTCCATTACTGTCACTTTCTTCGAAGTCAATTTAGATGCGACATCTTATTGACTTTCGTCCAATTTTTGCTTTGCCACTATCATTTTTCCCAAAGATTGGTATAATTGGGACGAGATGTCCTGTTTATCCCCTTCGACCTCCAACCCGACACTTGGATGAGAGAATGATTAATTTGGACAGGACGTCCTGTTAGTGTTCTTTCTCCTACATATCTCCACACTAAGAGGCCAGGGTTAATTTGGACGTGACGTCCTGTTAACCCCTCCTTTTTCATTACTGATCTAGTATTTTGACAGAAGGATGACTAATTTAGACGAAACGTCTGATTAGTTTCCTTTCCTCTTTTTCCTATTTTTTCCCCATTAAAGCCAGGATTAATTTGGACAAGACATCCTGTTAGTCTTACCCCAAGCTTTTTTTGTCTGTCTCCTTCGGTTTCAAGAAAAAGAAATAGAAACAGTTTTAAGGCTATTCATGATGTGCATTTTCAATTTTGGTACTGTTTTTTTTAACAGGTGATATGGGGTGCTAATACCTTCCCCACTTGTAACCGACTCTCGAACTTGGATCGCATTTTTTCACCAGTGCTTTGTTAAAGTTTTTTCCAATGTTTTTTCCTATGGATAAAAACGTTAGTGGCGACTCCCTGTTCTGAGTTATTTCTATTTTCATCGCGCTGCCGCGATCCCGGTCATGACAGATGGCGACTCCACTGGGGACATACTTGAGAGTCAGGCCATTTAGGTTGAAAGCGCATGTTTTTCTTATATAGCCTTTTGTTTGTTTTAATTTCTTCTTTTGTTTTATCTTTATTGATAACTGTATGTGCTTACTTTTAATTCTAGTTATGTTTTGTCGTTTATATACTGTTAATATTTGTGCATGATTATTAAACCCTAAGGTAGATGACTCTATGTTAGTTTTCTGTATAATTGTTGAACCCTAGGGCAGATGACTTTATTGTTGTTGTCTCGTGTTTGTTCACTGTGCAGGATGAGGTAAAGTACAGGTATTGAATGCCCTGTCACACACTACACTCATATTTTTTGCACACACTTATGAGTGGCGCCCTATACCCGGGCCCCAAATGAAACTTAAGTTAGAAGGGGTTGGTAGTGGTGTCGTTTGGGATGTACTTCCCATCCGACAATCATAAGAACCCTAATTAGAGTTTGACCTTTCATGATGTATGCACCTAGTAGATTCCCTACTATTGTGACCACATCATGATTAGGATCTTGGCTCTAGTAACCTTTTAGAAGTCTAGTGCAGGCCACCCAATGTGAGTAGTCACTCTTAGACGAGCCCTAGGGCCCAAAAAAGACTTTCAAAAAAACCTGGTTTAGGCCATGAAAGGGCAGACTTTACTTTACCTTACACCATTCTTGCTTTCCCTTTTTATCTAAATGGATGAGCCACCTACCCGTCAAAAGGTTACTTGATTTCAAAAAAAAATAACTCGTTTTTTTGAAAAAGACTGGAAATCTTTTAATGAGTAGGTAGTTCCCTCTTGTTCGTGTACTTTTGAGGCTTGGGTCGTAGATTTTCCCAGTCGTCGAGACAAAAATGAAAAGAAAAGAATAATTTCATTTCCCTTCAAATGGGGCATTTACGATGATTGGAAAATCTAGGACCTACATGACTTTAGTGTGGCACGAGTTTTACAGATCACTACTTCCTGAAGTGAAAATGTTTTTCAGTAAATTAGTAAGGAAGTAGCAGTTTGCCAACAAATGGCTATAATTGATTTCTTCTTCTTTGTTTTCACAGGGAGCTATTCAAGATTTGGCGCACACCTCTGAGCAAGTATGGAAATTAACATGGGACAGGAAAATTATGGTACAGATGTGACAGAATTAAGGAAAATACTTCATGTTAAGGCCAAGAAGGTTGATACGGATAGTCTACAGGCAATAGCGAAGAAATTAAACCTGACTCAAAAGATGGCCTTTACAAGAAAGTACAGAAAAATTTTAAAGCTCTTAGAGGTTGAAGTACAAACTGAGGCTATCACAGCCTTGGCGCTGTTCTACGACCCACCTCTTAGATGTTTTATATTCAGAGACTTTAAGTTGGCCCCGTTCATAGAGGAGTTTGAACAAATATTGGGGATGCCTTTGGAAGGACAAATTCCTTATCGCTATCTCGACAATCATGCAACCATCACTTCAGTCACTCGTATTTTGAGAATCCGTCCTGAGATATTGAAAAATGTACAGATGAATATAAATCAAATTCCTGGGTTCACTCGAGAATTTCTCGAGAAACACATGCAGATCTTGGCAGATAAAGAAGAGTGGGAGGCTTTCATAGACATTTTAGCCCTTACTATCTACAGGGTTGTCTTGTTCCCTAATCTAGACAACTACGTGGATTATGATGCTATCGTTGTCTTCCTGGCTCGCAAACACAGGCTGGAGAATCTCGTCACAGCCGTATTGGCCAATGTGTACTACACTATGGATTTCTGCCATATGCAAGGTGGGAAAATAATTGTCTGTTGTCTACCTGTCCGGTATGTATGGTTCGTGTCTCATGCTTTCCATCAAATTTGTAAGGCCGAATATCCTATTTCTGATTTAAAACTGTGTCAATTGGCAATAAAAAATGGACATGAATAGGCCAATCATCTTATAGGGTTCACAGCCGAGAGAGTCAGATGGTATCCCCAATGGTTAGAAGTTGAGTCGATCATCTATCGTTGTTGAAGTTATCCAAATGTTCCTCTCATTGGCACACAAGGGTGTATCAACTACAATCCTGTTATAGCCAAACGTCAGTTGGCTTATCCTTTGCTTGGGCCACCAGACGAAGAGATGATCATTCCTCTTATTTTATACTATACAAAAAGGAACTATATATCTAATGTTCGGGATATAGCAAACACATGGAAAAGAGTTTCCAATATGTGTAAAGAATCAGGGGCACGAAGCCATGCTGTGGGAGAAAAATATCAAGAATAGGTCTTGAATAGGGTCTCCATTATTAAATTACCCTTCAGGAGTCCCTCGTATCAATCTACAAGCACTCCCATTCCACCATTTATCATGGAAGACAAAGCAACCCAGGCTTCGAAGGCCAAGATAGAAGAGTTGACAGCTAAGAATCAAAGGCTGGAAGAAGACCTACTAAAATATCAACAAGAATGCACACTCCAAAAGAGGGAAAATTTGGAGAATAAGCAGGCCATGGATGAGATTCAGAAAAATAGAAGATTGAAGAAGACTATAGGGTGAAGCAAGATCAGTGTCTCCAGGTGGCCAATTCTCAACTAAAAATAAAAAGCAAGCAAAACGACACCATCCTAGCTGAGAAGTATTTCTTAAAAGATCTGCTGACGCAATCAAAGGAAAATAAAAGGGAGGCTTTGGTGCAGAAGGAGTTGCTGCAATCCCAAGTCCATAGATTGAAGCAACAGCTTGGCGACGTAATGACAGCCTGCGAGCAGGAAATAAATGATAAATGAAGAAGTACCATAAATACAGAGCAGCATTATCAAGAGGCCACACGCCTTTTAAAAGCTGAATTGGCTTGACAAGATGGGATCATTCGTTCATGGATGGATCGCTTCACTAATCTAGCCTACTTGGCCAATGGAGTTCTGGAGGATCTTCCACTATTGTTGAAACAAGCCGAAGGAATGGCTAACCCTCTCACTACTCTGAAGGAGATTTCAACATTTCTGAATTATTGTCATGAAAGAATTTGTAAAATGAGGGCTATGATCGCCTAAGCTAGAAATGGCTAAAATGTTGTAATCAAACCTCTACAGTAAAATTATATCTGTGACATCCCGTGTAATTTTATGAATAAATTTTTCGTGTTTTTAAAAGATAATTTTAAAATTCATAAATTAAATTCAGAGTTCACGTAGTAGTTGGTAATTGCGGAATATTATAATACATACTAGTCGTGAATAATTAAATTCGATAAAACATTTAAGTAGCGGAAACGATTTAGAAAAATAACGGTACATGATACGTTATACTTATTACAACCCATAAAATCAAAGTCCAAGTAATAGTTCATATAGGCATCAATCATGGCATCACTCTTCATTCTGCGTGGCATTCACTGTAAAAATTAATGTAAGAGTGAGAAAGAATATAGAATAAATATAAAATAAATAAAATTGCACAAACACAATCAACAAACCATAATGATATGATGAATATGCCAAACAAGTTCATTTATATTTAATAAGTCTTTAATTTAGTCCAATGATGTCATGCTGGATCCATTTGGTTTGGTGGGAATACTGCAGTAAAAAGTCTCATAGAGACTCCAGTAGGAATTAGCATAACCATGAATCCCTACACTTTCATGGGTCCTGCAGAAATAAGTATACCAGTAGGAATTTACACAACCATGGATCCCTACACTTCCATGGTTCTTGTGAAAATAGGGCTTAAACTCATCATAGAGTAACCCCCCACCAGGGTAGGCAATCATGGAACCCCTAAATTCCATGGTGCGTCCAAATGCTTATGATGCATGAATGCCTTTAATTCTTTTTACCATTTAACATACCATGATATCAACATTTCCAAAACCTCTTGGAAAAACCACAAGTCCTCAAAGGGACACATCATATATAATAATTTTCAAAATCATGGATTTACTGTTTTAACCACGTGTATCAATAACCGCAAGGCATTCATGTATATATATTAATTTAGTCATTCATAATTATTCACCATCAAAATACACAAACTGTATAATACTCGTTAGACACTCATATATATCCATAATAATTCATAATCTCTCAAGAATTCAATAATAAATTGTTACCCATAGAGAAAATATCATTTTCATCCATAATAACCATTGTAAGTAAATTTCAGCATTTCCAACAGCAACATACGTTAGTAAAATAGCCATAACATGAGCAAATCAAATCCTTTTTATGTGATTCCACTTTCTGTAGCTCAATAATAGAATTATCTACAACTTTCATGAAGACCATAAATTCAAATTCCAAACAGAAACACCTCTTATTCACAAAATACAAAACTGCCTCAAAGAGAATTTTTAAAACGTGCACAGGTTAGTATTTTCAACGTTTATGGAGCTACAAAAATAATTTTGGCATGGGACCAGTTCTGAATTACTCCTAATACAAATATCTACAACTTTCATGAAGACACCAATCACTAATTCTCAACACAAAATTCCCAGTTTTAAAAATAAAATTCGTATTTCAGATTAACAGAATTACAGCTTGTACATACTTCAGTATTTTAGGCATAACTTGAGCTACAAAAATCATTTTGACTTGAAAACACTTTTTACAGATCCATAACACAAATATCTACAACTTTCATGAAGACATCAAAGTCTACAAACGTATGTGTAATTTCCAGAATATTCATATATGCACAAAACACAAGATAAGTATTTCAATCGGACATGCTGTAGTATTTTGATCATAACTCATGTTATAGATATCCAATTCAGTCGGTTCAGGTCTCAAAATTCACATAACAAGAAGATATACAACTTTGATTAAGACACCGATCACTAATTCTCAACACAAAATTCCCAGTTTTAAAAATAAAATACGTATCTCAAGTTAACAGATTTACAGCTTGAACATACTTCAGTATTTTAAGCATAACTCGAGCTACAAAAATCATTTTGACTTGAAACCACTTTCTAAAGATCCATAACACAAATATCTACAACTTTTGTGAAGACATCAAAGGCTGATTAGGCTTGTAAAATTCACAGAATATCAATATATTCACACAACATAGAACAAATATTCCACTCGGACATGCTGTAGTATTTTGGCTATAACTTTTGCTATACATATTCAAATTAATTGATTCAGGTCTCAAAATTTAGATAACCAAAAGATATACAACTTTCATGAAGAAGTTAGAATCAAATTCATACGTTTTCAATTTTAAAACTGAGCAACAATATACAAAATTAAAACTGGAATCCTAGAACAGCATACAGTTCTACCCATTTCATAGTTGTTCACAACCCTGTCCCCTCTTACCTTAATGGAGGTTCCTAAAGTGATTGAAAGTGTTGTATTATTGTCCTAGCTTCAGATCAAGAGTGAACTTGATGGAGAAAGTGAAAGAAAATAAGAGAGAGACTTCACTAACTTTAGCTTGTTCTGAGAATTCAGACTTGGGAACAAGATGTAGTGTTGATTTAATGATGCAAATGACAAGTGGGGGACAAGATTTTCATAATGGGATTGTAGTGGGATGTTAGGTGCATGAATTATGGTGATAATGGAGGTTTTAGGTGAGAAAAATGAGCTGGATTGTTGACCATTTCTGCAGCCTACATAATGTAGTTTGTTTGATTGAAGTAAATATCAATTCTGACACTCTTTTGGTATTTTAGGAATATCTCTCTCATATCTTAATGGATTTTAACAAATTTGGTCTTGTTGGAAAGCTAAGACAATGAGGAACAACTTTCTAGTTTACCACTTTTTCAAATTCGGAATCTAACAAGGTATTAAAATATGTACAAGATGATATGATTGAAGTAAAATATCAATTCTGACACAGTTTCGATATTTTGGGAATATCTCTCTCATATCTTAATGGAATTTAACACATTTGGTCTTGTTAGAAAGATAAGCAAAAGAGGAACAACTTTGTAGTTAACCACATTTCTAAATTCGGACTCTAACTAACAATTAAAATGTGTACAAGATGACGCATTTTGAGTGGAGTATGTGGCAATTTGATGAGAGTAATTGGAAAAGCCAAGGAAATTAATAACTAAGGAAATAGGTAATAAATTATTTGATTAACTTTTACCAAAGGTATAAAGTTAAAATTATTTACCATGACTATTCAATCTTTATAAATGAACATATTTAATCGTCATTTTACATGAGAGCCGGCCAAGGCTACACTGACTGACATAATAAACGCAATACAAGTACTCAACAGTCGGAGTGCACCACACTCGGACTTGAGGCCCTATCATCATTTCTGAATCCGACCTACACACACTGAAAAAATGGTGTAGGGGTGAGCATCTCAGATATTAAATGATAGATACTGACTCAAGTTGTCCCACAATTATACAGCAGTATTTATATACACTCAATCATACATGGCAACGATTAAAGTCAAAGCAATACCAATCAACCAGGACACACATCAGACTCTTACCGATCGGAATTCATCAGTTACCACTCGGCCAAGTGCACATATACAGCCAATAACATTAATATAACAACAATTAGCAACATGGTAATACCAACGAATCAGAACGCACATATTCAACATTTTCCGATCAGAATCTAACAGTCCTCACTCGGCTATATACGCATAACATTTCAATAACATTAACACACGTTCACAGAGCAGATTTCGATCAGTATCAACAGCACATACACACGAATAATTCACTTGGTTATATACATTCATCATCTCCTTAACATCATCACTCGCATAATCAAATTCCAGTCAGCATCAGCAATACATATACACGGAGTATTCACTCGGTTATACACATTTATCCTTTCATTAACATCATCACATGCATAATCAATTCCAATCAATATCAACAGTTAATAGGCACATAGTATTTCACTCGGTTCCGCATTCGTGTGTATCGGTTTAGACGTTGCAACGTAGGATCTCAGCCTTTTTATAAATAGCTCTCAGCTATCAAATCAGCTCCCAGCTGCTTGGTCGTTTTACAGGTACCCAACCGTTTGCCCACAGGTGACACCAACGCTCTCAGCGCCAACAGAGGTGTTCACAGGCAGCCCGAGTCCCACTCAAGGGCTACCTTGAGTCCCACTCAAGGATTTCATAGCATCCCACGCTTTAATAACCGATGGTAGTGTCCCACACTACGTGCTCTCAACACAACGCATCCCATGCGCCACACGCGGATTCATCACACAACACAGAGTTCGTATACACAGCCATACATGCATCTCATACACTCGGCATCATACATCATCAGCATTCAAACAGCACATGCATCTCATGCAATCAATGCTGGACATTAACAGAACTCAACAACACATGCATCACATGCAGTCAGTATTACATATTCTCAGGATTCCACATATTAATTTAACACACACATACTTCCATGCAATCATCATCATAGCTCCATTAGCAACATATGAGTCCAATACAATCGGTGTCAATCAATATCAAGCTTCTATCAACATTCTCATCAACTCAAGCATAACATGCACTCGGTATACAACAGTATCAGAACTTAACCAACATATGCATCCATATGAAGATCAACAGGTTCAAACAAGCATTCCAATCAACACAACATAATATGCAATCGGTATACAACAGTGTCAGGACTTAATCAACGCATGCATCCATATGAATATAAACAGATTCAACAAGCATTCTAATCAACACAACACAATATGCAATCGGGTTCTGTGGTATCGGAACTCAACCAACGTATGTATCTTCAAGGACGATAATAACATGCAACACTTACTCTCACTCATCTTACACTCGGGTACTCCGCATGCAAGCACATCATACCAACAAGATACAGAACCACAATAATCAACACCCAAACCCGTTCATAACCCATGCATTTAAGATAGAAGATACCCCCTTAACTGGAACGAAGCTTCCAATCGGTCAACGCGATACTCTATTCTAGAAGAACACTGAGTCACTCCTAGTACATCTGTATGCAAGGACAGGGGAGGCCCAAGACGCCCAGCTCTCGGCTCGCTCCCTGGAATGGCTCCATTACAACGCTGTGAACACTCCAACCACCTTGAAGCTCCTCGCAGCGCAGATCTCCACTGAGACTTGGCAGCTTCGAGCAAGGAGAGGAAGAAGGAGGGAAGCCGATGAAGGAATGAAGGAACAAGGAACGAGACAGGTTGCATGCAGAGGGAATGCACACCCTCACCCTCAATGGCTCGTCGAGTAAGGGAGGAGGACTCCGATCCTCAGTCACCATTGTTGCGAGCTCACGGGAACAGAGCGCAGAGGAGGAAGAAGAAGATCAAAGAGTGAAGAAGAAGAAGAAGAAGAAGAAAAAGAAGAGAGAACGGAAGAAGAGGAGTCTGAAGGGAAGAATGAATGATAGTGTACCCATATATGCATGTACGAAGAGAAGGAAGAGTGGGGTGGGAAAGTGTGCACAGCAACACCCCCCCATACGCGTCATACGCACATAGTCACATCTAATCAGTCATTGACAACTAATCACCATCAATCAGCCTTTGTTTTCTTAACTTAAATTAATTAAACCAATTGTAATTAATAAATAATTTTCCCCACTTAGCAATTATTATTTTAATGATTTATTTTCATTCGGCAATTAATTATTAAATCGGGATGTTACAGTTCTCCCCCTCTCAAAATAATTTCGTCCTCGAAATTCAATCCGTAATTTACCTTACATACATAACTCAGAAGATTGCTGTCTCAATCACTCACACGACTATGCTTCCTCAAGCATTCACCGATCGGATCACAATTTCACTCGGCAGAGATTCACCACTCAAGCGGTTTACTGACCGCACCATAATTCCAGTCGGCAAGACACAAAAGTCAGGCCCCACCTGATTATAACCTCATCGCAGAATTTAATATATATATTTGGGGATTCAATTTCTAAAACGTACCATGTCCCTCATTTAACTTAGCCAATTTCGTCATAAGCAGTGGCACTTCCTAATTTCTTGGCCGCTCGGCCATATACTCTCAACACCATTCGACAAATTCACACCATCGGTTTCCTGACTCGAACGAGTTACTCGACACAATAATGAAATCACATAAAGCATAGGCTCGACATTGTGTCGTGGGGAACACATCCTTAGAGGTTATTCAACCAGTTGGGAAAAATTCAGTCGATAAACAATACCACCGACTCCCAAAATACTCACTCCCGACCAATTTCTCTCAGACCAAACCCTCGGGTTTTCAAAACTTAACCACAAAATCTCTCTCTTACACCAAAGGGAACACTCAAGGAATTTCCATGGGTTTCAATTAACACAATTTACCCGGATTTGCTTCGCATATGCACTACACTAAATTCTGAAATCTTAGATTCCCACCCATGCTTCCAGCTAATTCCATGCTTTCATCCTGAGAGTTTCACTCGGTCCTCTTACACAAACGTCACTCGGGGTTCGAGGGTAATTCTCACCCGGAAATCCTTCCACTTACCAGAAATTCACTCGTAACTCGAGCCTACCTCGAAACCAAACCTGAGTTCAAGCTCAACAGTCCCAATCACTGACATGAGTACGACTTCAATTAAATCCTTTACTCGGATATCTACTTCCTCTCGGAGCCCCCTTCACTCGGAAACTTGCGCACTCTAAGTTCCATTTTCTGACCAGAAGGACTTTTCTCCTGGAAGATCACTCGGTTGGACATCACAAGGGTATTAGGAATTCTACACTCGCTATCTTACTATTCAGAATTGTTCCACACGGTACCATTCCACTCGGAAGTGATACACTCCGAGTCACATTACTCGAATTCTTGCTCTACTCAGAAGGTTACGCTCGGACACTATTCCCTTAACTTAATAATGATCCTCCCTAAGAGGTTCTACTCGGAACACCATAATTTTCACTCAGTAGCTCTTTCCCACGAAGACTTCACTCGGAATTGTCTCCACCTTTACACACTCAGAATATACAAATCCCTTCCCAAGCAAATCCTCACCTTGCAATTTAGTTTGGCTCCAATCCTGGTTTCCTCATTAGGCTTACAGTATCACTCGGTTAACCTTTCAAAACTCCAATTTCAGTGACAGATTGATCACCCTTCTTATCCCAATACCAATCATCCTTTTAGTAGCCAATCCGTATCCAGCAACCTCTAATCCTCTCGGAAGCAGACACGTCAAGGTCAACAAACCCTCTACCTTCATTTTGGTAAACAATCGCATAATACTCATTTAATATAACTCTCATTATCACTCGGAATCGTCTGAAAGACTCACCATCACCATAAGCAGTTACAGCTTCACCTGCCCGACTCATGAATTGTTGCATCCAACTTATAGGATGACTCTCATTCCTATATGGTTACAACAAGTACATAGTCACTGCAACGTGTACACTACCACATTACCTATGGCAGGAAGAGTCATCTCAGAGCAGCATGCCTCACACGGACCAGACTCACCCAACTAATACTAATTCACACGGTAGTTAATGGCAGTTCACACACATAAGTAATACACCTACATCAACATCATGCATCACATAGGGTACATCACGTATCAATAATCATGAAAATTATTTATCACTTCTGTAAAATAGTATGATGGCAATACAACAATCGGCTTCTAGCCAACACCGAGTAAATATTTCCTCTAAACCTTCTTCCTCATAAAACCATGGCTCGGACTGAATTCTTAATTCTCAGCTATATAATAACATCACTCCCTCGGGTTCACGTAATTCACTCAGGATTAAGCAATTCACAATCACATATGCTATTATAACACACCACGAACTCAGCAACGACACTAATGTACATACAGACACTCAGTCAGATTTCATACTAATTATTCATGGCTATATTATTGTTCACTACATCATGCACCATAACCACAACATCATATTGCACTTGGTAATAGCATCGACATATACATATACCCATCCAATCGGATTTACCCAAATCAATTCCAAACTACATTAAGGGTTTCATTCACAATATCATATCCACATATTCATATAATTCACACTGAGCTCATTTATCATCATAAGTGTACACACAGTCATTCAATCAGAAATTTTACCATAACATACATTCTCAATTATAACATCGCATCACACTTGGCAACAGCATCAATACATGTACATTCACTCAGTCAGACCTCATTCATACAACATTATCAAGTCGGAAACTACTCAAATCATTCAAATCCATGCAGATCATGTCAGCCTCAATAGTAATGCTCTTATACACATGTATTCATGCAGTCGGCAAATCAGACGCATACGATTTATTCACCAGGAGTCCAACTCCAATACACTCGGCATTTGCCTTGAGTCTAACCCAAGGACCTTCATTAAGCATCCAATGCTCATGCTCCAAGCATGGCCTCGAGTCCAACTCGGAGGTCTTTTAGGATTAATCTCAGAATCCTCAATACCCCACGCATTCATCTGATTGCCCACTCTGAAAAACGTTCAATGCTGATGCATTTCATTATAAATCACACACAGCTCTTATTTACTGACTCACAGCATAAGCCACTCGACATTCTCATTAGCATATATATATATATACACATCTTTTAGACGGGGTATCATCACAACGATTCACAATTAATATCCATCACAATATCCGGGTGTTGCATGCATCAATAATTAATCACACACAGATCACGTATTTCAATCATCCAACAACTGTCATGTTTCAATTATAGAGCAATACATAAAAGCAGTTCACCCGGAACCCATCCAAATTACATCGTTTCAACTCATATAGATCAGCATATAAATATATCCATCAATCATTCAATCAGTTGTCACAAACCAGGAACCAAGACTCTATCATAATCTAATTATTCAATCAGGGTTCACCCTCAATCACCTATATCATATATATATATTACGCAGGGGTCATGTGCTAGGTTACAAAACATCCGTCACAAATAGCACTCGGCAATAATGGTAACACTCTTATTTACAAGTATTCAGTCAGTATTTGCAGAATTATTAACATGCATTCGCGGACAGAGTCACACCATCACTAAACAGTTCACAAATACCACAATCTAGGAATTGCATGCACAACTACTCAATCTTAGTACAACTACCAACACATCTCACACATAACACATCACATGATAATCATTCAAGCCTCAATGAGTTACTACGTAATTGTTCTACTCGGCTCAACAACTCACAAGGTTAATAAATTATTAGACTTAGAATCCCTAAGGGGTCACTATTTATCCAGTATCCCACGATGGGTACCTCACAATATTCAAATTCCTCAACAAGGCACAGGCATACAACCACACCATTCATAGTCAACATTCACCAAATCCAATAGAAGATCATAAGCACATATCATCACACGAGTCATGATTGAACAGGTATCAACATACAATAGAATATCATAAGCAATTGCGACAATCTGGCTTAATGCACTCAACCGCCCACTAACAGTAGGCAAACCTTGGCCATGGACCTTTTAATCTGCTCTGATACCAAAATGTAACACCCTAAATTTTAATAAATAGTAAACCCAAAAACAGGAAAAAAAACTTTTTCACAAAATCAGCCACTGGACAATCGGCATAGAAAAGAAGAGGAAGGCAAGGGAAATAAAAGAATCTTTATACGTATAGCAATCAGCGGAAGGGACAAGGCTTGAACCGACTCATTCGGTTCAGCGAGGCACATCAGTGCTTGGGCAAATTCCATGACAACGCTGACTCGCTCGGGCGAGATCCAGGACGCTTGAGCGAGACAACTCACTCGCTCGGGCGAAGTACCATTCGCTTGGGTGAAACCACAACAAAAGCCTTCCAGCAGCACACATTCGCTGGAGCGGATCCTTCATTCGCTGAAGCGAGAAGCCTTACACGGCAAATTCATCACTCGGCATTGGGACATCCATACACTCGGTAACCGACTAAGTCCACTCGGAAGTTCATTCCTAAGTCCATTCGGTATTCCATAACTTAGCCTCTCAATTTTATCCATACGGCCACACCTATACTCTACTCGGAAACTGAGGGTTATCCCACTCGGATTCCAGAACTCCTTCTCACTCGGATTTTACATCTTTCACTCGGATTATCAATGTTTTACACTTAGAATCCATTCCATTCTAAACCACTACACTAACTCTTCTCTTAAGAGGAGAATTACTCAAGGTTTTCCACTCGGGAATGAGAACTCTTTCTCATTCAGGTTTACCTATAATTTTCACTCGGAGTCATTCAACATGTTCACTCAGAAAAGCCACCCAGAAATCTTCACTCGAAACCACCAACTTAACATAATTTCACTCATCAACAGCCTTCGAGTCATTTAGCAACACATCCCAGTCGGAAAACTCATCGAATCAGTACGAAGCACATACATATGAATACATGTACTCAGAAACATAAATCTGCCCAAAAATCCAATCTACCGACCTATAAACATGTAACCATATACTCGAAATACCATTATCTTGATATTATGCATTTACCAATACTTACGATACCATACAAGTGACACCATGACTATTCAATCTTTATAAATGAACACATTTAATCGTCATTTTACATGAGAGCCGGCCAAGGCTACACTGACTGACATAATAAACGCAATACAAGCACTCAATAGTCGGAGTGCACCACACTCGGACTTAAGGCCCTATCATCATTTCTGAATCCGACCTGCACACACTGAAAAAATGGTGTAGGGGTGAGCATCTCAGATATTAAATGATAGATACTGACTTAAGTTGTCCCATAATTATACAGCAGTATTTATATACACTCAATCATACATGGCAACGATTAAAGTCAAAGCAATACCAATCACTAGGACACACATCAGACTCTTACCGATCGGAATTCATCAGTTACCACTCGGCCAAGTGCACATATACAGCCAATAACATTAATATAACAACAATCAGCAACATGGTAATGCCAACGAATCAGAACGCACATATTCAACATTTTCTGATCAGAATCTAACAGTCCTCACTCGGCTATATACGCATAACATTTCAATAACATTAACACACGTTCACAGAGTAGATTTCGATCAGTATCAACAGCACATACACATAGAATAATTCACTTGGTTATATACATTCATCATCTCCTTAACATCATCACTCGCATAATCAAATTCCAGTCAGCATTAGCAATACATATACACGGAGTATTCACTCGGTTATACACATTTATCCTTTCATTAACATCATCACATGCATAATCAATTCCAATCAATATCAACAGTTAATAGGCATATAGTATTTCACTCGGTTCCACATTCGTGTGTATCGGTTTAGACGTTGCAACGTAGGCTCTCAGCCTTTTTATACATAGCTCTCAGCTATCAAATCAGCTCCCAGCTGCTTGGCCGTTTTACATGTACCCAACCGTTTGCCCACAGGTGACACCAACGCTCTCAGCGCCAACGGAGGTGTTCACAGGCATCCCGAGTCCCACTCAAGGGCTACCTTGAGTCCCACTCAAGGATTTCATAGCGTCCCATGCTTTAATAACCGATGGTAGTGTCCCACACTACATGCTCTCAGCACAACGCATCCCATGCGCCACACACGGATTCATCACACAACATAGAGTTCGTATACACAGCCATACATGCATCTCATGCAATCAATGCTGGACATTAACAGAACTCAACAACACATGCATCACATGCAGTCGGTATTATATATTCTCAGGATTCCACATATTAATTTAACACACACATACTTCCATGCAATCATCATCATAGCTCCATTAGAAACATATGAGTCCAATGCAATCGGTGTCAATCAATATCAAGCTTCTATCAGCATTCTCATCAACTCAAGCATAACATGCACTCGGTATACAGCAGTATCAGAACTTAACCAACATATGCATCCATATGAAGATCAACAAGTTCAAACAAGCATTCCAATCAACACAACATAATATGCAATCGGTATACAACAGTGTCAGGACTTAATCAACGCATGCATCCATATGAATATGAACAGATTCAACAAGCATTCCAATCAACACAACACAACATGCAATCGGGTTCTGTGGTATCGGAACTCAACCAACGCATGCATCTTCAAGGACGATAATAACATGCAACACTTACTCTCACTCATCTTACACTCGGGTACTCCGCATGCAAGCACATCATACCAACAAGATACAGAACCACAATAATCAACACCCAAACCTGTTCATAACCCATGCATTTAAGATAAAAGATACCCCCCTACCTGGAACGAAGCTTCCAATCGGTCAACACGATACTCTGTTCTAGAAGAACACTAAGTCACTCCTAGTACATTTGTATGCAAGGACAGGGAAGGCCCAAGACGCCCAGCTCTCGGCTCGCTCCCTGGAATGGCTCCATTACAACGCTGTGAACACTCCAACCACCTTGAAGCTCCTCGCAGCGCAGATCTCCACTGAGACTTGGCAGCTTCGAGCAAGGAGAGGAAGAAGGAGGGAAGCCGACGAAGGAATGAAGGAACAAGGAAGGAGACGGGTTGCATGCAGAGGGAATGCACACCCTCACCCTCAATGGCTCGTCGAGTAAGGGAGGAGGACTCTGATCCTCAGTCACCATTGTTGCGAGCTCACGGGAACAGAGCGCAGAAGAGGAAGAAGAAGATCGAAGAGTGAAGAAGAAGAAGAAGAAGAAGAAGAAGAAGAAGAAGAAAGAACGGAAGAAGAGGAGTCTGAAGGGAAGAATGAATGATAGTGTACCCATATATGCATGTACGAAGAGAAAGAAGAGTGGGGTGGGAAAGTGTGCACAGCAGCAGCCCCCCCATACGCGTCATACGCACATAGTCATATCTAATCAGTCATTGATAACTAATCACCATCAATCAGCCTTTGTTTCTTAACTTAAATTAATTAAACCAATTGTAATTAATAAATAATTTTCCCCACTTAGCAATTATTATTTTAATGATTTATTTTCATTCGGCAATTAATTATTAAATCGGGATGTTACAATAACCATGAATCCCTACACTTTCATGGCTCCTGCGAAATTGAGTGCACAAGTAGGAATTAGCATAACCATGAATCCCTACACTTTCATGGCTCCTGCACAAATAAATATACCAGTAGGAATTTGCACAACCATGGATCCCTACACTTCCATGGTTCTTGTGAAAATAGGGTTTAAACTTATCGTAGAGTAACCCCCCACCAGGGTAGGCAATCATGGAACCCCTAAATTCCATGGTGCGTCCAATGCTTATGATGCATGAATGCCTTTAATTTTCTTTATCATTTAACATACCATGATATATCAATTTCCAAAACCACTTGGAAAAACCACAAGTCCTCAAAGGACACATCACATATAATAATTTTTAGAATCATGGATTTACTGTTTCAATCATATGTATCAATAACCACAAGGCATTCATGTATATATATATATATATTAATTATGTCATTCATAATTATTCACCACCAAAATATACAACTATATGATACTCATTAAAACATAACAACATCAATAATAAATCATAATCACTCAAGAGTTTAATAATAAATTGTTACTCATAGAGAAAATATCATTTTCATTCATAATAACCATTATAATTAACTTTCAGCATTTCCAACAGCAACATACTCTAGTACAACAATCATAACCTGAGCAAATCATAACCTTTTCATGTGATTCCACTTTCTATAGCTTAATAATACAATTATCTACAACTTTCATGAAGAACACAATTTCAAATTCCAAACAGAATTACCACTTATTTACGAAATACCACACTGCCTCAAGGTGAGTTTTCCAAAACGTACATATATTAGTAATTTGAACGTTTCTGGAGCTAAAAAAATGATTTTGGCATGAAACCAGTTCTAAATTATCCTTAACACAAATATCTACAACTTTCATGAAGGCACCAACCATTAATTCTCACTACACAATTCCCAGTTTTAGAAATAAGATTCGGATTTCAAATTAACAGAATTACAGCTTGTACATACTTTAGTATTTTAGGCATAACTCAAGCTACAAAAATCATTTTGACTTGAAACCACTTTCTATAGATCCATAACATAAATATCTACAACTTTCATGAAGACATCAAAGGCTGATTATGTACGTACAAGTCCCAGCATATTAAAATATACACAAAACATGGGATAAATATTCCACTCGGACATGCTGTAGTATTTTGGCTATAACTTTTGCTACACATACTCAAATCAGTCGGTTCAGGTCTCAAAATTCATATAATAAAAAGATCTACAACTTTTATGAAGAAGTCAGAGTCAAATTCATAAGTTTTCAATTTCAAAAATGAGCAACAAGTTACGAAGTTAATTCTGGAATCCTAGAACAGCATACAATTCTACCCATTTCATAGTTATTCACAACCCTGTCCCCTCTTACTTGGATTGATGATCTTTGGCTGACTGAAAAGAAGTCCCCTGGCTGTCCTGGTTTAGATCGAAGGTGTATTGATGGAGAAGAGGAATTGAGAGTTTTAGAATCAGTGTGTGTGTTTAATAATGCAAAGGCAGTGGGGGACAAGCTTTTTGTGAGTGGGTTTGCTAGTGCTGTTAGTGGAGATAATGGAGGATTAAAAAAATAAGAAGGTGGCTATCTTAGTGCCCATTTCTGGCAGTCCTACATACTAGGGGTGAATAATGGGTTCAGATGCATTAAAATGTGCATAAGAGATAAGAAAGGAGTCAAAAAGTTACTTCTGCTCTGAAAACCGACTGGAATTTCACTCAGTTAATTCTAAACCGACTGGAATTCCACTTCTAAGTCCGGCTGAGGAGACCAGCAATCTCCTCTTTCCTTCCTTTGGGTGGGCTTAATCCGGTCTTGCATATCGGCCCAAAGTCATCCGGTGTGGACATCGGTTCTAAGGATAGGCTGAGCATAGAAGCCAACCGGTGTTCTTAAATGATAACCCGATCTGTACTAAGTTTATCTGGTCTCTCCTGAATTGAAGTCAGCCGTCTTATAGCTCATTCGGTAGAGCATTAATCCGATGTGTAACACACAAGGCAGTCCTCCCTACACCGGTCATCCGATGTGATGAAGACATTAGTTGACATCCGTTCTTCCACTTTTTAATTCTTGAGGTCGTCCCTGACATCAGATGTTAGACTCCTGTTCAGAACGGATCAGAAGTGTCTCTTCCGATGTCACTCAACCGACTCCTCTTCCTTCAGCCTTTCACTCGGTTAAGTCGTCTCAGACCGACTCAAGGCTCCCAGGTTCCCACTTAGTAGAAACTCTTGCAACTGAGTCAGCTCTTAATTAGTCTTTCACTCGGCAATGTCAAGCTAAATCATTCCTAAGCCGACTCACACTTACATAATCTATCACTCGGCACAATTGATCCCAACCTATTCATTCTTCACCCAGTCTTTCATTCAGAAAAACCGAGTCCCCCTTCACAGTCTTCAACACTCGGTTCCTCATTCCAAATCTGAGTCTCCATACACACACGGTTCCACTCGGTAAGACTTTTCAAAAACCGATTCTCCCCTCATAGTTGTCCACTCACTCGGAATCTCATTCCAGGATTGACATATCTGGCCATCATACACCGTGTGTCCCCAGTCGGAACTCTGCCACTCGAAAATACATTTTCCTTTGTACTTCACTTGAAAATGAAAGCACTCAGTGAGTCTTTCATTCAGAATTGTAATGTCTGATTAAGTTCGACTTGGAAACGAGTCTTTGGAAGATACTTGACTCGGGAATGAGTCATTTGATGGCATTTGACTCAGAAACGAGTCTTTCTAAGTAATTTAACTCGGCAGTGAGTCACCCCAAGGTGAGTCACTCGGATTCTCTCACCCAGAAGTGGTTCTGTCAGTCCACTTCACACAAAAGTGTATCTGACAGGGATTCCACTCGGAAGAAACCCTCTCGGCCATGTTCCACTCGGAAAACACAATCTTCACTCGGAATTTTAACCTTTCACTCGGAATTTCAATCTTTCACTTAGAATTTCATCCTTCACTCGGAATTTCTCTTGGTCACTCAGAACAGAGCCCCTTTTTCACTCAGAAAGTTCTTTCTAAGGCATATTTTACTCGGAAAATGGATCTTATCATTACAGGTCTATGAAGTTTCTATAATTATACCCAAAAATGGAATTTTTGAAGTAATATAAGTCATCCATTGGATGTTTTATTCATTGATTAACACTAACAGATCTTCTATACTTCAAAATTTACATAATAGAGCTATTATTAAAAGCAGGATGTTACATGCCTATTATCATTAAGGTTGTGTGATGCACTTGTGGGGCATAATTGCTCATTGGCAAACTCAATGATTCATGAGATTGAATACATGTAGATGAATTCCTCAATGTAATTGACGTGTTTGATTGTGTAAGTCCGGCCAAGTTCCTTATACTATTTCCTTCTAGTGACGAATACATTGATATTATGCATTTGATATTGATACATTGAGTATGAAATAATATAATGATAAAATTTATACCATATGTGATCATGGATATGATATATTGAGTATGAATAGATATGGTGATAGACCATAGATATTGAGACCTTGTTGTATATTGAAATTGAATTATTTGGTTAGGTCTCTCTTGTACGAATCATGTTTGTGGCTCATAGCCAAAGTATGCTTATTGAATGTGAATGGTTCATGTGCTAGAATTAATTGAATGAATGATAGTGAAAGAACTCCCTAATATGGGTATTTATGGAATGAAATGATTGATTATGTTATTGTTGAAAGATGAATTGAAATGATTAATTGTGCTAATTTGAAAGATGGATTTTATATCCTTTGGCACAAAAACCTTGTATTATATGATGCAAGTGATTCATTATGTCTCCCTAGATTGGGGACACAAATAAGTGAATGAAATAATGAAATTTGAAATTGTGTGTTCACTAGATTAGGGTTATGTCTCGGTTTTTGTATGTGAGGACCGAGTGAATGATTGATTTAATTTTGACCCACTAGATGTGGTAACCCCTATTGACTTGATGTGATCTTGTATGATCGAACCTTGTGGAAATCGGACCCTATTGTGGTCTTGGCTCTATGCTATTTTATGAGCCATGTCTAATGATGTTTGTGTGTTGTGGGAGTATTCTACAATGGGAACTAGGTAACCCTTAGACTTTCTAAGTCTAGTGATTGATCGAAACTTATGAATAGTTAAGCCATAGCGAAATTAATTGTGAAATAAGTGTTTAAGGCTAGAGCCGGTATGTGATGGAATGCGAATAATGAATGTAAACCCCTAAGTAGTTGGTGAATAATGATGTTGAATTTGGGGTATACTTTGGTATTGACTATGATATATGATTTTGTGGTATGACTTTGGGCTAAATTGTGTGCCCTTGACATTGTGATCATGAGAATAGCTATGGACTATGATATGATGTAGAGATGACATGTGTGATTATGGGTTGGTAAATGGGATTTGATCATGTCATTACCTCTCTTTTATTTTGAAAGGTGCTATATTTATGATAGAAACCATGTAGTGATATGATACAATATGAGTTATACGTCCAGCTTATGGACTTTGGTTGTGATTTGTGAGGAGATTCACCAATGTGGAAGCTTATTATACGATTGAGAATCCTATTATAACCTTGAGGTTACATACTTAATATGAGTTTGGTGACTCATTTAGGCTTGAATTGAATTATTGTCGACAATGTGTGAATGAGATAAATGATTGTTAGACTATTTAATCATTGCTTCTAGATGGAAGAAGCCCGATGATAGGGTATTTACCCTGCGATGATTGGGAGTCTATTGTGAATATACCAATATATGGTTATGGTGATTGATATTTGATGATTTATATGGCGTGATTGATGTCAGATTATGTATAACGATGATGTGATATGAGTAAGTTGGTTATGGACTTGAGTGAAATGTCACTACGTCTCATGTGAATTGGTATTATTTGAATAGGTGTGATTAATGTGAGCGATAAGAATTAAATGTACTTATCCTGATATGACTTTATATGCCACTGGTATTGTCGCAACGTGCACTTATGCGCCGACCTCATGTGTTTGTTGTAACCACTATGGGATTGGGACGCCTTCCTATATGCCAGATGCGATAACCTATAGGTCGGGCAAATGAGGTTGTAACTGCTTATGGTGAATGTTTAAGTCTATCTGGTGGTACTGGATAAGAATGTGTGAGTTAAGTTAGATGAATTGAGAATTGATAAGTTGTGACTCGCTATGGATATATGAGATTTTATGTTTGAAACAAAGGAATAATGATGATCATATCCTGTTGGACTTTGGGAAGTCCGATCTTATTTTATGGTGTCATTGAACCCTATTGGTGTACGACCAGAAGTATGGCCTTGTGATATATGTATATCGATGTCAAATTTTGAGGATGAAATTTCTTTTTAGGTGGGATGGATTGTAACATCCCAAATTTTTGAAGAAAATAAATTTATTGAATAATGATGATTAATTATTTATGGTCGAATACATGTGGGAGAATTAATTAGACGCTAGAGGTGAATTATCTGTAAATTAAGATTTACTGGAACTGGATGATTTAACAGATGGTGTAGGACCCATTTGATCAAATTGGATATTTAATGGGTTTAGAATACTTAGAAATATATTGTGGTTATGGTGATATAGTTAAAACAATTTTTGGTGTTGAGGAAATATATATGAGGACACAACGTATGATATCAAACGGTAAAAATATGACTCAAATGGAATTAAAAAATTCTAAATCCACTTTTCCTCTATCTCCATACCTACTTTTGCCTATTGGATAACGGCAATTATTACCCATTGGAAAAAGTAAAAGTGATACACCCTTTGGACCATTGGGTATAACCAATTTTACATTTTTCTCCCCCTTTAATTTTTGGCAGCATCTCTCAACTCTTCCTCCACATTTCATCATCATCATCATCATCATCATCATCATCATCATCATCATCATCTTCTTCTTCTTCTTCTTCTTCTTCATCATCATCATCATCTTCTTCTTCTTCTTCTTCTTCTTCTTCTTCTTCTTCTTCTTCTTCTTCTTCTTCTTCTTCTTCTTCTTCTTCTTCTTCTTCTTCTTCTTCTTCTTCTTCTTCTTCTCTCCCTTTTCCCTTTAATTTTTGGCAGCATCTCTCAACTCTTCCTCCACATTTCATCATCATCATCATCATCATCATCATCATCATCATCTTCTTCTTCTTCTTCTTCTTCTTCTTCTTCTTCTTCTTCTTCTTCTTCTTCTTCTTCTTCTTCTTCTTCTTCTTCTTCTTCTTCTTCTTCTTCTTCTTCTTCTTCTTCTTCTTCTTCTTCTTCTTCTTCTTCTTCTTCTTCTTCTTCTTCTTCTTCTTCTTCTTCTTCTTCTTCTTCTCTTCTTGCCCAAAACCGTGTGCACCCCCATTCTTTCATTTTCTTGCCAAAATCAAATCTAAGCTTAGATTCATGAAGGATTAAAGGGACGTTGAAGGAAAGCTTGGACCATCTCCTTCTTCATTCCTCTTAATTTTTTTTTATAGAGCATGGATGTAAGGTAAGGGTCCCTTGCCTCGTTATTGTTCCATTAATGGCATTAATGATGCCTAAGCTTGAAATATTGATATTCAATTTTATGGGTATTGATGGAAATGGTAAAACTCTAGGCTTGAATGGCTTGGGAAATTATTTTTGATTATGGTTTTGTGATATAAATGGATGAGGGATTATTGTGTTTATGTTGACCCATTGAAATGGTGGAAGATTGATAAAGATTGATATTGGGTGATTTTTAGGGATTTTGGCCAAATTAATGGTTTTGGTGATTTTGTACCTTTAGAATGATTTGGTATGAGGAAAATGAGTTTTTAGAAGATTGAGATTGAATATTGATGTTGATGAAATTTTAAACTAAGTTCAATGTATTATGAAGGATGATATATGAATGTGAAACCCAAACCCTAGGTTAGATGACCATTGGGATCATTGTGTACTGTTTACAATTGATTGACACATTGATAATGATATTAAGCTTGTGATGATGTATAAAAATTGTTGAAATTGATGCTTGCCAATTTGTATGTGCACCCTTGAGAATTGATAATTTGGGACTTTTGGCATAGATGGTAAAATTAATGATTTGGTTGTCATGAGAATGATTTTGGTGTGTAGAAGAGATGATTGGAATGATTGGTAATGATGATTGAGGTTATTAGATTTTTGATGAGGTTCGAATCTTAAGATGTAGAGGAATTGAGTTTGAGGATGGTTATATGATGTTTGTACTTGGATGTTGTTAGTGATGATGATACAGGATAATGATAATGGTGGATAACCATTGATGATGGATTAATGAAATAAGATTTTTGATTCAATAAGGTTTTAGGCCATGATATGTGCCATATGAATTTGTTGATTGATGATGGTTTAAAGGAAGCCAAGATGGCTTATATTGAACTTGGATGATTTATATGATGGTTTGATGCATTATGGATAAAGGAGGTGATGTTGTTGTTGGTATGGTAGACCCCTTAAGATCTAAAGAATCTTGGTTTTGGGAAAGGAATTCCCAAAACCTAACACAATGGTGTGAATTGGTGTTTTAGCAAGTTTAAGACTTGATACTAAGCCCTACATGATGTTAATAAATAATTAGAATTGTGATGATGCCTTAATATGACTCATTAATTGAATGCATGTGTATGTGTGTTGTGTAGATTGTATTCCGAGCAATGCGGTGAAACAATCAGAGCATTTAAATCGTTGTGATTCTTCTCTCGAGGTAGGATAGAAGTTTACATTTCAATTACATGAGTTGAATAATTGATGGTTAATGTATATGAATGTACTCATGCTTACCTTGCTATGATTATTTTGAATAATGACATGATTGGTAATGTGAGGCTTGGAAGTTTATTGAATGTTTAGGAATTGCATATATATGAAATGATGATAAATGTTTTATGGTCCCTTTGATGGGATTGAATGTATCTATCAATGAATAATTCATGTTAGAATGGAACAATTACTTGTATTGTTGAGTTAAGGTTCCATGAGGTTGCATGATTTAGCATTGTTTGATGTTGGGTTGATGAATTTGATGTTTGGGGTGTTTTCCAGCGTGGGAATCAATTCCTGGGGTTGGAAATCGATTCAAGACTTTTTGGAATTGTGGGAATCGATTCCAGGGGTGGGGGAATCGACTCAAGGCTTTCTGGATTCATGGGAATCGACTTCCAGGTGGTGGGAATCGATTCATGGCCCTGTTTTTGGCCACTGTTAGGATTTTTCCAACTGCTACTATTCCCTTACTATTTTTGGCTCGTTTGGGTATCTTAATGGCGTTTTTGGAATCCGACTTCTGCATGAAAGTTGTAGATAATTATGTTACAGAGGTGTGAAAATTGATCTTACCTTAATTGGAGTTTTGTAACTTTCATTAGGCGTAAAACACCGGACCCACTGCATTGTAAAACTTAAATTTAAGAGGGTTTTAAACCCAACTTTTTATGATTGTCAAATTGGGACTATTAGGCGATATTTGTGACATGTTCCATTATTTTTAAGACTAGAAAATGAACTTTTCTCATATGTATTAATGTTGAAATTTGTCATGAGCTTGTTATTACCCGAAACCCCTTTTATTATGTAAAAACAATAGATTGTATTAGGGGTATATGATGATGGTGTGTCTTAGTGGTGTTCGATATTGATTGAGACATTGGAAAATATGTATGTATCTAGGATATGTTATGAAAACATGAATGTACACCAATAATAGTATGATTTTTTGATGAATAATAATGAAAGTTAAATGATGGGGTTGTTAGATACATCCTTGTATAATGATGAAACTAATGAGGAGATGGTTGCAAGACAATGTGTTTGTTATAAATCGATGAATCCGATGATGATGTCAATAATGAGTAATGATGGATGATTGTTATTATCGATTATTTGTTGAATACCATTGTGTTTGATACAAGTGTGACCTTGTATGTGTGGTTTGAATTGTATTCATGAGATGTTGTGAATGCCACACTAGAATGAAAAATAATGGTAATGATTAGTGAGATGAAAAATCCACTAAGAAATTATATGGTAATGTTGATGAAAGATTGATGAATGTTATTGATGTTTGTGATGCCATTGTGAATGTTGCAAGTATTGACTTGCTTGTATGATATAAGTATGTTGAAATGAAATGCCGCACTTAAAACTTGAAAACAATGGCTAAAACCAACAATGATAAAATCCACTTAGAATTGTATGGTGGTGTTGGTGATGATGATGATGATGATTGATGAATGGCATGATAGGATGCATAGTGTGAGAATGCATTGATTGACATTTGCATCCATGGCATATCATATGTTGTTGGTAAGGAATATTAGGGGATTCCCTCGGTTGGCCCAATAAAAGGGCGGCTCTGTGCACGAGCATTCTTGTTGTTCCCCTGTGACTCGGTGTGTAAGTCATGAAGCTGCCTATGCTAAGCTACGGGGAGCTGCATGTGGTTGACCCTTGTGGGGGTGGCTCTTGAGGAGCAGGTGTCCCCTATGGTCCTTTGGATCACAGCTGCCATGATATGAGTCATGGTTGGCCCGCAACACCTTATATTGTTGACTATGTTGTTTACCACGGTCATGGTGAAAATGACCGGTGTTACAAAATGGGTGATGCAGTTTGGTACCAGTAAAATTGGTGATTATGCATGCATTGAGATATGTGTACACATTATACAACTACAGTAGAGGCATGGTATGTGATCATGCTTGACCCACATTTGGTGTTTATTTCCATAGTCAGATCCGCATTTGTTGTTGATAATTCCATTATGCATATGCATTAGCCTAAGAGCATTTGCATATAGCATGGAGATATGCCAAAGGTGTTATGATATGATGATGGTTGAGATTGAGATGTGATGATGATGAGATGGGTAAATGAAAACCTAAAAGACAACGTATAAAATATGAATACAACTAAAAGATATCGAATATGATGATGTTGTAAGCGATGGCCCAATGTGATGAAGGGCTTGTTTGTCTATGGTTGATGACAATGATGTTGGCCCATTGTGGCATTAAGAAAAGATGTGTATATATGCTTGCTTTGCTATTAATTGATGGATGAATACATTATATGTATATTGTTGAAATGAGAAATTATGATGATTATTGATGAATTTAGCAAAGCATACATGATACTAATATGCATATGCATATAATCTCAATTGTATTCATATTCGTCATTTGAAATGTATAACGCACTCTCCCATGTTGTCCATTTTTAGCATTGATGCAAGAATATCATGGGATGAGGATATTTTAAAGTAAAGACTTTGGAGAAGATAAATAGTGGTAATGGAATGCCTTTGCCGGCAGTGGTTATAATTATTGTATTGTGAATAAAATGTGCATGATATGTTAATAATCATTGATATTGGTAGATGTATTGTAAGTGATAATATAAATGGATTATGTATTGATATTTGGGGTATTGGAATTTATACCTATTTGATGAATGAAATGTGTTGGTTATGTAATCCTTTTGGGCGTGTAAAAGTGTTAATGATACATGACTTAGAGGTTGAATTGTATGTGGTCAATTATGGAATATGGATATTAGAGATGTATGTTGCATGACCATACAATGCATGTTGATGACTTATGTGTAAGGTTGAATTGTATGTGGTCAATTATATATACATATTCTAGGTAATGCATGTTGATGACTTAGGTGTAAGGTTGGTTATGGCCTAAATGGCTTATGTTGTGTATTTGCATGCTTTGCCGAGCCTTTTCTCATATCTTCATATATGGGATTAGGCGTATGCCCTATATACATATTCTTCTTCCGCTGTAAACTATATTATTTTTGTATACAATTATGGGCGATTTATCTTGCGATCTAGTTATAAATTCTCGTATCTCACTCTTCGATTTTATGGTTCTGGTCTTGATGTAATCATTGAGGTGTTTTGAAATATTTTTAACGTGAAAAATTTACTCACAATTTTAATAATCATTTATCTTGATTACATTAGGATTCGAGTCCAGAAAATCGGGGTGTGGCACCTATTCAAAAGACTAACTTAAAAATTAAGGTCAAAATATGATAAATGATTGGAAAGATAATTAAAGAGTACTCAATACTAGGGGTGTTCATGGATTGGATTAGATCAGTTTTGAGGCCAAAAGTGATCCGATCCAATCAAGAAGTCATTGTGCGGTTTGGATTAGATCGACTAGGATAATGAAATCTAATTCAATATATATCGTTTGGATTAGATTGGATTTCGATTTTTAGAAAATACCTTAAAAATAAATCACTTACTATAGATATCACATATTAACAGTAGTAACAGACAAGTAACATGATAATTCCAACTGAAAATCCAAATATGATAAATCCAACATGTTGCATGGAAATTAACCAATCATGTTGCACCACCACCTTGCCACTTGCCAAAGCCATGCAAGGTCTTTCTCCACCACACCACCAGCTGCATATGACACCTATCAAGTGCATGAATCCATCTTGACACCTATCACACTCTCCCTTGGCCATGGGAACTCCTTGTCCAACAAGGAGTTCTATGCAAAACTTGTCACTTTGGCAAAACCATGCTTTGTTCTCTTTGTTCTTCATCCTTCCAACTTAGAAAATATTATTCTAGCAACATGCTTCTTCTTTTTCATATCTCCTTCATCATCATCATCATTTAATCATCACCACTCAACCCAAACCACTCCTCCATTCTTTCTTAGTTTCCATATACCAAAACACCACTTCCAAACACCTCTTTGAGTTTTCCTTAACAGCAACATTTTTCTTCCTCTTCCACCATCATATTGATGTTGGTTCATCACCCTCCAAGCCTCCATTTTCCTTTTCCTTGATGAAGCAAGCCATGAAGTTCTAGGAGCAAGCACCTGAAGCCCTTGTCACCTTTCTTGGAGGATGAAAATTTTGTGGTAAGGGGGAGTAACTAGCTTGTTTAAATTCATAAAATGACACATGCACGGTGAGGTATAATACCTCCTTAAAGATCCTTGTTTTCATGGTTTAAATCATGAAAACTTCCTTAGAAAATGTAAGATCTGTAACACCCCGAAAATTAAGGGTAAATTTTTCACGATTTTAACATCATTAGTTAATGAAGACATAAAGTGGTGAAGCTTTAATTCAACACCCTGAATCTATGAAAGACCTATCTCATATATGGAGATATGAGAACGTAAGTTATAAATGATTAATGAGGAATCCTTAATTAAAACAGCAGAAAGAATTATTTAATTTGATGTTATATGATTAGGTTCAAGAAATTAGGCATTACAAGGTTTAATGATTTTATAATATGCCAAAGGTGTTATTAAGACGTTGTAAGAAAAAGGTTTATGCAAAGAAGAGCCAAAATAATGAGAACAATGCATTTTGGAGGATCACAGCACCGCTCGCTCAAGCGAGTGCCACTCTCGCTTAAGCGAGCCCGCGTGGTACGCTTGAGCGAGCCAGGAGACACGCTTGAGCGAAAAAGAGAAAAGTATTAGGTACCCATCTCGCTTGAGTTAGCCCTGCTCGCTTGAGCGAGATTGCTCCAGTAGCCAATCCCATTCCCCCTCGCTTGAGTGAGCCTCCAAAAACACTGGCCATTCGCTCAAGCGAAATTAGTCTAGTAGCTATCCACCTTGCTCTCGCTCGGGCGAGACCTTACTCGCCTGAGCAAATTTCTCCAGTAGCTAATACCTAATGCATATTCAATCTCGTTTGGGTGAGATACTAGCTCACACAACACTCACTTGAGCGGAGACGAGCCCGAGTGAAAAATGTCCAGTATGCACACACCTGATGCAAGGTCATCTCGTCTGAGCGAGGAGCACTCTCGCTTAAGCGAGAATTGGCCAGAGGCCATATAACTGATGCAGGGGATTCTCGCTTGAGCGAGATTATCTGCATATACGCAAAAAATAAGTAAAATTTCATAACTCAACATACCAAAACTCCTACCAAGCAAATTTGACCCAAATTAACATATCACACATATCATATTGAGCATTTAGAACTTGCTCTAAATAATTATACTCAATAATTTCCATTCCAATTCATTAGTCATGTCAAAACCAAGCCTATCACTTCGTATACTACATGAAAACACAATTTCTTATATAAGTCTTCATTCATTCATTAAAATCTACATCAAATCCACCTTATAGTTATCATTCATACATTACCAAGGTCATTCATGAAAATTAGCCATACTCATAAAGTCTAATTTTCCTACATGACCTCAAAAATCAACTATCATCAAATTAATTACAAAATAAGCATATACACACTATATACTATACAAAATGAATTTATATATGCCAGCCAAGGCTCTTTACCACAAAATAACTTCCTTCACACAATTCCTCCACACATGAGCTCTATTGACAAGCCCTACAACACAAGAACTAAAAAGATAGACCATATGGAGAGTGAGTATACTTTCTCAATGATGAAAAATCCAACAATTTTATGATAATATACATATGAATGCAAGTTAACACCCTTTCCAAAGAGGAGTTCAAATGTCACCAAGAACAATTTAATCATACCATTCATTCATGGTTCTATCACACTCATTGTCATTTCATAAAGTTTCATAAATGCCAAACCAAACTAATAACAAAATATATTTAGTGTCACAAGAGGGTTCCACATACACCTCACATAACCTCCTCAATAGGGTATCTTTCAATGCCATGCTTCTATGGCTAATGAACATGCTGGTGTTTAAGAATGCGTATGCATGGATCCGATTTCATTTTATCAGGTGATTGCAACCACCATAATCCTTTATTCTCATTGGCTTCCCGCCTCGCAAGGGGTACTCCTCTAGTAGCCTCGTAAGGTGCTTTCTCAGGATCACAACCACGTTCAATAATTCAGAATAGTTTCCCACCTCGCAAGGGGTACTCCCGCCTCGTGATCGGAACCACGGGCATTTATTCTCAATGATCCCGCATGACCTTTCATTTCAAACACTAGGTGATCGCAACCACCGGCTCAATATCACAGTAACTCGCAAGCCTTTTATATTCCAAATATCAAGTGATCGCAACCACTTTTTAATATCATCATGATATGCATGCCATGCTATGTATGCAACAATGCTTATGCATGCCTTAACCTCGTAAGGATTATCTCACCCTCTCATCTAGGGTACAACTCATACTCAATCACAATGTTAATCCCACATAATCAAATATATATACCATTCATAATATTCAAGAATCATCCTAGCCAAGGATTTCAAATATTCATCTAGCCACACATGGAAACAATAACATGTCATCACACATTATACAACTCATAACCTTTTCAAGGTACCATTTTATAATCAAGCATCACAAGATTCAATCTCTATTTCATATCACACACATTAAGCACTACATCCATTCAAGGAAAAACATGCAACATGCCATCAATACATACATTATCAACATACAAGGCATCATACATTTAGAAAATACACCCCTCTCCTACCTCAAGAGAAGTAGACTTCTGGGGTTTAATGTCCCTGCCTCACAAGTGTTACCAATTCCTACATTAATCAATTGTAGGACCACATCAATCATTCATTCAAGCATCATTCTTAATGCATATACATATACACACATGATTCTCATCATATAGCATTTATTTACAAGTTTTATTTATTTGCCTAATTAGGCTTTGGGAATTCCTTCCCTTAAATGAAAGCTCTTTATAATTAAAACAACAATCCCAATAACTAGATTACCCACACATATTAATTTCCCACCAACACCTTGGGTGAGTTTTTCATTTATGGCTTCCAACCAACATCATAAATCATCATTAAATGACCATACCTCATTATTAATAACACATCTTCATCAATAAATGCCAACACCTTCTACATTACATAGTTCCCCCAATATCATAGGTTAGGGTTTTATTAAAAACCCAACAAACATCATAAATGCATATGGTTCATCATCTTCCCATCCATATTTTAGTGTACCCACCTCAAGGCTCATAAAAAGTCATATTCCTCTCACCCCACCTTAGGCTTTTCATATTTAAAGCTCCTCCCAACAACCCCTATACACTCCATACTCTCCCAAGCCTTAATAATCCATATTCTAGGATTCAAACACCATTAAAATGAGGAAGAGCTTACCTCAATCAAGAAACGAAAATAGGTTGCTAGACAGAGGAAGGTAAGCTCGAAAATGGAGAAGAAGAAAGGAAAAACTTCAAGCACTCATTGTCTTCTCCTTGCCCCAATGGTGAACGAAAATGAGAGAGAAAGGGGCACCTCATGGTCTAGGTTTTTTAGAGAAGAAGATGAAGATGAATGAGGTAGTTTAGAAGAGGAAGAAGAGTAAAGTATATCTTGCCAAGGGAGAGAATCCAGCGTGAAAAGAAAGTGAAGGCTGGGAGTTTTGTTTTAATTTTAACTTCATTCATTTAAATTTTACCGTTTTACCACAAACAGGATCTCTGCTTGGGTTCAATAATTATTCCGAATACGTATTCGGATCTCTCATAATATTATCTATAGCCCTGACCAACGGTGTCTCAATCAGAGATACTTGGCCTGACACCCATATTTTAACCGGGTATAAATTTTAGTTCATGAAGCATAGTAATTTGTGAAAAACCATAATAAACTCAAATTAATTTATTTCTATATTTTTGGGGCATTAATCTTTCCATATGTAAATAATTGTCATTTATTTCTCTTATTTAGGCATTTATATAAAAATTGGGATGTTACAATCCACCCCACCTAAAAAAATTTTGTCCACGAAATTTGACATACCAAATTCGAATACGTGAGGGTATCGTTCCCGAATATCATCTTCGCCTTCACATGTGAGTGTCTCTATGTTTCCATGCTT
Source organism: Clitoria ternatea (assembly GCA_037962975.1). NCBI lineage: Eukaryota > Viridiplantae > Streptophyta > Magnoliopsida > Fabales > Fabaceae > Clitoria > Clitoria ternatea. The sequence continues at coordinate 148,685,552 of CM075670.1, forward strand.
CCATGCTACCTTCACCAAGGTACCATTTTATTCTGCAACCTCTTCATGGAATACTCGACAATACGAACAGCAACAGGAGGAACACACAAGTCATCCCGCACATCATTATCATTAATAGGGATCACGTGTAAGGGATCGTGAATATACTTCCTTAACTATGACACATGGAACACATTATGCAAGTCTGCAAGATGTGGAGGGAGCGCAATCCGATAAGCAATATCGCCTATTCGCTCCAAGATCACATAAGGTTCAATGAACTTAGGGCTTAATTTTCTGCTCTTCGAAGCTCTTCCAATACCCTTGTCACGCGAAACTCATAAGAACACATGATCGCCAACTTGAAATTCAAGTGGCTTCCTCCTCTTGTCATAATAGCTCTTCTGTCAGTCCTGAGTGTAACATCCTAATTTTTATATAAATGCCCAAATAAGAGAAATAAATGACAATTATTTACATATGGGAAGATTAACACCCTAAAAATATAGAAATAAATTAATTTGAGTCTATTATGATTTTTCATAAATTACTGGGCTTCATGAGCTAAAATTTATACCTGGTTAAAATATAGGTGTCGGATCAAGTATCTCCGATTGGGATGATATTGGTAAGGGCTATAGATAATATTAATGAGAATCCAAATATGTATTTGGAATAATTTTTAGAATGAGTATTGAGCCTGAATAGAGATCCTATTTGTTAAAAAATGGTAAAATTTAAATGAATGAAGTTAAAATTAAAACAAAACCTCACCATTTCACTCTTATTTTCTCGTGACCTTCTCTCCTTTGGCAAAGTCACACTTCACTCTTCTTCCTCTTCTAAACTACCTCATTATCTTCATCCTCTTCCTCTCCAAAAACCTAGACTAAGTGGTGCCCTTCCTTTCTCATTTTCGTTCACCATTGGAGCAAGGAGAAGACAATGGAAGTTTGAAGTTCTTACTTTCTCCTCCTCCATTTTCAAGCTCACCTTTCTCTCTCTAGAAACCCATTTTCATTTCTTGATTGAGGTAATCTCTTCCTCATTTTAATGGTGTTTGAACCCTAGAATATGGATTATTAAGGTTTGGGAGAGTATGGTGTGTATAGGGGTTGTTAGGAAGAGCTTTAAATGTGAAAATCTAAGGTGAGGTGAAATAAATGTGGACTTTTATGAACCTTGAAGTGGGTACACGAAAATGGTGTTGGAGGATGATGAATATTGATGTGTATTTATGATATGGAAGGGTTTAAATAAAACCTTAACTTATAATTTTGGGAGAAATATGTAATGTGGATGGGGTTTACATTTATTGATGGAGATGTGCTATTAATAATGAGATATGGCCATTTAGTGATGATTTATGAGGTTGGTTAGAAGCCATAAATGAAAAACTCACCCAAGGTGTTGGTGGAAAATCATGTGTGTGAATAACCTAGTTATTGGGATTGTTATTTTAGTTATAATGAGTTTTCATTTAAGGGAAGGAATTCCCGAAGCCTAATTGGGCAAATGAATAAAACTATAGATAGTTTCTACATGATGAGAATCGTGTGTATATGTATATATATTGATAAGGATGCTTGAATGAATGATTGATATGATCCTACAATTGATTGATGTAGGATTTGATAACACTTGTGAGGCTGGAACATCAAACTCGGAAGTCTACTTCTCTTGAGGTAGGAGAGGGGTGTATTTTCTAAATGTATGATACCTTGTATGTTGATAATATATATGTTGATGTAATGTGGCATGTTTTTCCTTGAATGGATGTAGTGCTTTATGTATGAGATATGAAATTAAGGTTGAATCTTGTGATGGTTGATTGTAAAATGATACCTTGAAAAGGTTATGAGATATATAATGTGTGATGATATGCTATTGTTGCCATGTGTAGCTTGATGAATATTAAAATCCTTGGTTAGGATAACTCTTAAATATGATGAATGGTACATATAATGATTACGTGGGATTAACATTGTGATTGAGTATGAGTTGTACCCTAGATGAGAGGGTGAGATAATCCTTATGAGGTTAAAGCATGCATGAGCATTACTGCATACATAGCATGGCATGCATATCATGATGATATACATAAGTGGTTACGATCACTTGATATTTGGAATATAAAGGGCTTATGAGTTCCTGTGATATTGAACCGGTGGTTACGATCACCTGGTGTTTGAAATGAAAGGCCCTACGGGACAAATGAGAATGAATACCCATGGTTGCGATCACGAGGTGGGAGTACCCCTTGCAAGGTGGGAAACCATTATGAAATATTGAACGTGGTTGCGATCACGAGAAAGCACCTTGCGAGGCTGCTAGAGAGAGTACCCTTTGCGAGGCGGGAAACCCATGAGAATCAATGATTATGGTGGTTGCGATCACCGGATGAAATGAAATTGGATCCGTGCATATGCATTCTTAAACACTAGCACGTGCATTAGCCATAAAAGCATGGCATTGAGTGATATCCCATGAGAAATTTAAATGAGTAGTATGTGGAATCCTCTTTGATCACTAACTATATTTGTGTTATTGGTTTGGTGTGATTTTATAAAATTTTAGGAAATGATAATGAGTGTGATGGATTCATATATGAATGATATGACTGAATTGATATGACCTTGATGGAGAAATTATGATTCATGAATAAGTGGATGAACATGTTTGTTCAATGAATTGGGTGAATTGATTTATCTTAATGTAATTTGAACTCCTTTAAGAGAAGATGTTTAACTTGCATTCATATATATATTATCATTAATTGTTGGATTTTCATCATTGGGAAAATATACTCACTCTCCATGTGGTCCATCTTTTTAGCTCTTGTTATGTAGGGGTTGACCATGGAGCTCATATGAGGAGGAGTTGTGTGAAGGAAGTCCCTTTTGGGTAAAGAATGCCTTGGGCGGTAATTATTTTGATTTTATGGCTTTTACGTATACTTGTAATGTATATACATGATGAATGTTTTGTATGGCCAGGAATTAATATGGATAACTTATATGAATGATAATTTGATGATAAACGATTTTGGAGGTCATGTAGGAAAATGAGGCCCTTGTGTTTTATGGCTCATTTTCATTAGTGGCCTTAACAATGTCCAGATGATAAAAGTGATATTTTATGTTGTTAGAATTGAAGATTGAATGGATATCGTCTAGATGTTGTGTCTTGTAAGACTTAAAATATGATAAGCTTGATCTTGAGATGATTATTAATTTGGAATGGGAATTGTTGAATGTGGATAGTTGAAACAAGTTATAAGTGCTTAATATGATGTATATGTTAGATTAAACTTGTACTGTCGCGACCGGGATCGCGACGGCACGGCCGACCCTCAAAACGATTTTTAAAAATGATGAACAGGGAGTAGCCACCAATATTTTTAGGATAAAATACCGGGAAAACCTTTAATTCAAGCATTGGTCAAAATAAATGAGATTCCAGATCCGGGAGTCTAATTACAGGTGAGGAAGGTATTAGCACCTCACAGCTGTCCGTTATAAAAACGGTTACCTCAATTTAATAGCACGTATTATAATTAACCCAAAAAAAATTATTTTAACTTTTCCATGAAAAGAAAATATGCGAGACGACAAAATATATAAAAATAAACAGAAATAAACACGGAATATTTACATGAGATTAACAGGACGTCTCGTCCAAATTAAACTCGCTCCACCCTTTTTTAAAATAAAAAGAATAAAGAATAAAAGAAATAAAAATTGCAATAATAATGATAATAACAATAGTCACACCTTTTATGCTAATTTAAATAGAATGTGTGAAGCACTCATTTTATTAATATTTATCAATCAATAAAGATTAATTGATAATTGAAAAGGAAGACAAAATCACCGAATAATAATTAATTTAGCAAAAAATAAAAATAAATACAAGCAATAAAAAAAAGATAAGAGTAGGACCGGTGTAGTGAAAGTGGAGTTGGATGGTGTTATGGGCTTGAGGTCCTGGACAGAGAGGAAAAGAGGGATTTTTTAAGAAATGATGTGGTTTTTTAGTGGAGGGGGACGGTGTTTGGAGAAGGAAACAAGGGCAGTGAGATGTTGAGTGAGGAGAGAAGGGGACGGTGTGGGGGAGAGTAGAGGGCTGTATGGTTTTGGGTGAAGAGAGAGAGAGCCGTGTGGTATATATATGGGTTGGAAGGAGAGGGGAAGCAGTATGGTGAGGGCTGCGTAGAGAAAGATGGGCTATTGGTGTACGGTGTTGTGGAGAGAGGGAGCTGGATAGTGAGGGGAGGAAGGGGACAGAATGAGGTGAGGTGATGGAGAGTACGGTTTGGGGCGGTGTGGAGTAGGACAGCGTAGGCGGTGTTGAGGACGGTATTTGGAGGGTGTTGAGGAAGGTGTTGGGCGGTGTGTGGGGCGGACAGTGAGAGGGCGGTGTGGAGAACGGACTGGGAAGGAGGCTTGGGCGGTGTGTGGGGCGAGTGGAGGACGGACTGGGAAGGAGGTCTTAAGGACGGTGTGGGGGTGAGTGGAGGACGGACTGGGAAGGAGGTCTTAAGGACGGTGTGGGGGTGAGTGGAGGACGGACTGGGAAGGAGGCTTGGGCGGTGTGTGGGGCAAGTGGAGGACGGTGTGGAGAACGGACTGGGAAGGAGGCTTGGGCGGTGTGTGGGGCGAGTGGAGGACGGACTGGGAAGGAGGCTTGGGCGGTGTGTGGGGCGAGTGGAGGACGGACTGGGAAGGAGGTCTTAAGGACGGTGTGGGGGTGAGTGGAGGACGGACTGGGAAGGAGGTCTTAAGGACGGTGTGTGGGACGAGTGGAGGAGTTTGTGAGGTCGATTGTGAGACAGGGAGGGGCGGTGTTGAGTGAGCTGTGAGGACGGTTGTGAGGATGAGGGAGAAAGCTTTTTTCTTTCTCTTTCAATGAATCTTCCAGGGATCCTTCTTCTTCCTTCGCTTGCTGTATTTATAGAACATTTGAGGAGCATGATGATTGCTTGAACAGACCCGTGACCATCCTGGCTGCCAATTGGTGAGGATTTTTTTAATATTTCCATATTGTCTTGTTGCCAGCCGCCCCACGAGATTGTCAAACAACTTGCATGGTGGTGTTGGAAACAGCCTGGATCTTTGACAATTAAGGAAAATGAAGGCTAGTGGCAATTCTTTATCATTTTCCACCTTGTCTTATTGCCAACTACCCTCCGTAATTCAAGGATCCACTTGGATAGTGGACATCCAACTCAACAAGATGACAATCCGAGAGAAAGTGATGAAAATCCGAGTAAGGAAGGCATAATTCCGAGTGAAATGACTCGAATCAGCTTCTCAATCGGTATTTATCCATATTGGGAGTGAGTTCCGAGTGGAATGAAGCATTTCCAATGGTAAACCGAGCGAAAACACACCTTTCCGAGTGAGAATTGCTCGGTATGAGGTTGCTGTGAGACACTCAGTCGGAGCCGACTGAAATGGTTGCAATGGGCTCGGTAATTGGCTTGAGGAGGGCTAACTAGCTGAATTGCCAGTCGGTTCCGAGTGAGCATTGGTTCGGACTTGAGTGAGAGTGGTCATTTGGGAGTCGGATATGATTAGAGATTGACCCAGAACCGACTGGAAAATGTCACTCAAAAACCGATCAAATATTGCCTCAGAATTGATTAAAAATGACTCAGAATGATGACTCGGAACTTGGTAATAATTGACTCGGAATCCGGGTGAGAATGGTGAGCCAGCTTTGGGTGAAAATTGGTGGTTCGGGTTTGGTGAAAACGAGCTCAGTGATATTTAAATATGGCTCAGAAATAAGTGGAATGGAGGGTGATGGCTCGGGGCTGACTGAAAAGGGAAGGGACTCGGTGCAGACTGGAAATACCTCACTCGGTTCTGAGTGGATAACCTTTACTTGGTACCGATTGAAGAACATCACTCGGAATGCTCCTTCTTCCCTCAGTTTCGAGTGGATTTTTACTCGGAATTTCTTTCAGTCGTCCCTTATTTCATCCACTTGAAAATCTGACCTTTTTACTTATTTTCCAATCGGTAATTGGCTTTCATTCGTCACTCAGGAATGGTTTTCACTCAGCAATCAGGTATTCGATGCATTTTCTTAGAAGCTTTTCACAAGTCCGAATCTTGATTTGCTCGGAAACACATCCAAGTCACTCGGAGTCGGCCTCATGCTTCAATCAGAATCAAAAACTTAGTCTTCATCAATCGGCATCGTCTTTCTTTACACTCGGAAATTAGAAGTTCGGCCATTTGCACTCGGAAATTGCCTTCTTATTACTCAGAATTTGGAAGCTTGGCATTTTCACTCGGAATCTGCCTGTTTTTTCGATCAGAACATGGAAATTGGACGTTTGTCACTCGGAAACTGTCTCCTTTCCACTCAGAGGTTGGAATTTCACTGTTTTTTCACTCGGATTCTGGTCTTCTTTCCACTCAGAGGTTGGAATTTGGCTTCTGCACTCGGGTCCAGCCCTCTTTGTGTCCTTTCTTGACACTTGAGGTCCGCTTGGAGGCTCCTTCACTCGGAAATGATCATTCCGAATCCTTTCACTCGGAAATGATCATTTCCGAGTCAGAGTTTTTTTTTTTGTTTTTTTTTGTTTTTTTTATTTTTTTTATTTTTTTATTTTTATTTTTATTTTTTTTTTGTGAATTCCCCATTTCTTGGTGAAAATTGTCTGGAACGAAATAGGTGTTCACATGTACAATTTTGCATGGTATAGCTTTCCATATGCTATGTTGTGAATTTCACATGTTTCCTGCGTTGTACTGATAATCTCACTCAAGCGAGATAGATTCTCGCTCAAGCAAGAATCCCTTGTATCAGTTATATGGCCCCTGGCCCAATCTTATTAAGCGAGAGTGGTTCTCGCTCAGGCGAGATGAGTTTCACTCAGGCAATTGGGTATCTCGCCCCAGGTGAGATGATTGAGTATCAGGTATATGCATACTGAACAATTCTCGCCCGAGCGAGAGCTAGGTTGAATCATCCCTTGACGTGGTTCGCTCAGGCGAACAAGCACCTCGCCCAAGTGAAATTACTCCTCCATTAGATGTTGGACACTGGAGGAAATTCGCTCAGGCGAGTAAGGTCTCGCCCGAGCGAGAGCGAGGTAATTTGCCACTGGACCAATTTTGCTTGAGCGAAAGGCCTTTGTGGTGGCACTCGCTCAAGCGAATGAGCGTATATTTGGTTTAGGGGCTTTCTCGCCTACGCTTGTTTGCTTCGCCCAAACGAATCCTGAGGATCTTGCTCAAGCAAGATGGGGCTCGCTCAAGCGAGTAGAGCCCTGAACCTCCAAAACGTATTTTCCTCATTAATTTGTCTTTTCCTTGCATTGAATCTCCTTCTTATATCATTTTTAAAATATTTTAGACATATTATGAAGTCAATAAACCTCATGACACTTAGTCTCTTTTAATCTCTTTAAATCCAATCCTATAGCATCAATTTAAATAATTCTTTCCGCTGTTTTGAGTTGAGGATTTCTCATTACTCATTTTTAACTTACCTTCTTATATATTCATATATGAGATAGGTCCCTCATAGATCCAGGGTGTCGAATTAAAATTTCACCACTTTACGTCTTCATTACTTAATGGTGTTAAAATCGTGAAAAATTTACCCCTAACTTTCGGGGCCTCACAACTTGGTATCAGAGCTTTGTTTGTTCCTTATTGCTATGATTAATTACTATTATCAGAACATAACATGCATTTGGTGGATGATTGTTATTGTTGTTTGACTCGTATGGATTGATTGTAGATAGAATTTGATTTTATAAGTCCGGCCAAGCCTTCTTCACACTATTCTCCCTCAATGATGAATTCTTATGATTATGTAAATGTATGTGATATCATGATACAATGATATGCTTTTATGAGCTTTAATGTGGATCGGTTGATGTTGGACTCCATGATGGAGGGCCATGAATTAATTATATGATGAATAGTTATAGCATGAAGCTATAGAGAGGTCTATGAGTTAGTTTACTGATGTTAGTTGAATTTAATGTTATGATTATAGATATTGTGATAGCTCATCGTCGTCAAGATAACGATGACGCTATAGCTAGAGCTTTGAATCGCTTTACGGATCTTCTTGAGTCGTAAAACCATGATAGACAATAAGCGGAAAGGCAAACTACTCTTGCTAATCAAGGTACTCAAGGCCTTGACATGTTCTTGAAGCAAAAACCCTCTGAATTTCATGGTGGATTTAGACCCGAGCGAGCTTATGTTTGGATCCAAGATGTTGAGCGGATCTTTGATAGTTTTGAATACATTGACCTCCACAAAGTGGAGTATGCTATTTTTATACTGAGAGATGAAGCAGAGACTTGGTGGAGACTCACCAAGAGTAGGATGATTGTTGTTGCTATTCCCTTGACTTGGGAAAATTTTAAGTTTGAACTCATGAGAAAATATATGCCTAAAAGTTATAAAAGTAAGAATGAGCTTGAGTTCATAGAGCTTAAACAAGGCATAATGATGGTGGAAGAGTACGCTTCCAAATTTGAAGAATTATGTGAATTCTACCCTCCTTATCAGCAAGAGGGGACTAAAGCCTCTAAGTGTGTGAAGTTCGAGAACGGTCTACGCCCTGACATTCAGAGGCCATGCGCCATCAAGAGATCCGAAGATTCACGGTACTTGTGAATAAGTGTCACATCTATGAAGAATATGCTCCACTTCATCATTCCAAATTTGACTCTAAGTTGAAGGGTCAATCGTCTAGTTTCAGAAAGCAAGGGAATTTCTGAAGGGGACGTTTTCAGAGGGGTGCTCATTCTAATGTTCAAGCTAGGGGCGGTGGTCATGGTAACACCTTTGGCCAGGGCAATGCAAATGCCAATGGGCCGAAATGCTATAGGTGTGGCGGTCCTCACTATGTTCGTGAGTGTGTACACCGTGAGGATGTAGTGTGTTTTATTTGTGCTAATGCATCCGCTCATGTGAACCGCGAATGCCACAATGGTGGTCGGGGCTGTGGTAATAGAAACAATGGCGGTCGAAATGGTGGCCGAGTTGGCTATAATGATGGAAGGCATGGTAATGGTCATGGTAACAGCAATGGCACTCGTGAGGGAAATGGAAATGGTGGGAATCCCCAACCAAATGCTGGAAGAGTGTTTGCTGTGACCGATGAGGAAGCAGCTCAGGCCGATAACCTAGTTGAAAGTAAGTGTGAAATACTCAGAAATTCCGTGCATGTTATTTATGATTCGGGTACGACTCATTCTTTTATATTTGAGGATTGTGTACGGCAATTGAGATTGTTGGTGTGTTTAATGAAAAATGCTCTTGTGATTACAACCCCAACGGTACTTATCTCAGATTGGTTAACCAGTGTGATAACGTTGACGTGCTCCTAGAAGGGAGAAGGTTCATTATGTTTTTCATTTGTCTGCCTATGGAGGGATTGGAGATCATTCTTGGTATGGTTTGGCTCTCCGCCAATAAAGTTTTGGTTGACTATCAACAGCGGACTGTCGTTTTCCCTTCTTCTGATGTGGGGAAATTCGATGTGCAAGGTATAGCTCAACTTTTCATATTGTTATCTCTTGCTGATGGGAAAAATGGTCTTGATCCCCTTAATATCCCTGTGGTGTCGGAATTCTTGGATGTGTTTCCCGAGGAGTTACCCGGTTTACCGCCTCCACGTGACATTGAATTTGTTATTGACCTTATACCTGGCGTGGAACCGATGTCTATCGCTCCTTATAGGATGTCTCCTATGGAGTTAGCTGAACTTAAAAAACAAGTTGAGGAGTTACTTGAGAAGGAATTTGTTCGACCCAGTGTGTCACCCTGGGGATTGTAACATCCCAAATTTTAAAATAGAGAATAAAATAAGAAAATAAATATTGAATAATTGAATGTGAACAAGTTAACGTCCTGAAATATTAGAAATAATTTAATTGAGATTTTCGGAGACTATTAGTGAATTATTGAGACCGGATAAGCAGAAAACTAACCCGGATAAAATATTGCTGTCGGACCAAGTATCTCCGATTGAGATGTCGTTGGTCAGGGCAGTAAATAATATTATTGGGAATCCGAATATGTATTCGGAATAATTTTTAGAATAAGTATGGAGCCCAAACAGAGAGCCTGTTTATTTAAAAATGGAAGAGTTTAATGAAAGGTTAAATATTTAAAAATAAAAACCTTACTCTTTTATCTCTCATTCTCGTAACCCTCTCTTTTTCTCTTATGCAAACATACTTCTTCTCTTCTATCATCCTCTTTATCTTTTTTCCCTCTCTAACCCTAAGCCAAGGTGCTACCCTCCTTTCTCCCTCTCATTTTCGTTTCATGAAGGCTTAGAGAAGGCTTGGAGCTTGAAGTTCTTCTCTCTTCTTCTCCTTAATTTCGTGTGGTCCTCTTCTCTTTTGAGAATTCATCCATTACTTCACTTGAGGTAAGATTTTAGCCATTTTTCAAGAATAGGAACCTTTAGTTATGTGTCCTTAAGGTTAAGAGGGCATTAAATGTATATGGGTTGTTAGGAGAAGCTTTAAATGTGGAAACCCTAAGGTGGGTGTCATAAATACAAGCTTAAAATGGTATTAATGGGGTAGATACATTTATTGTTAGAAGGAGATGAGAATGTATGATTATTTTTGAGTGTTGATGGGTTTGGTGAAACCCTAACCTTATAAATTAGGGGAAATATGATGTGTGGGTAGATGGGCATTAATTAATGGTGAGAATGTCATTAATGTTAGAGTATAATCATAAATGATGATTGGAGATGGTGGTTGGAAACCATAAATGAAAACCCCCCTTAGAATGAATTAAATGTAAAGTTGGTGAATGGGGTACCCTAATTAATTAAGTTGTTATTTTGACGAAAATGAATGGTGATTTAAGGGAAGGAATTCCCGAAGCCTAATAAGGTAAATGAATAAAAACAGAGTTTGAATGAATAATTGATGTGGTCCTATAATTGATTGGTGTAGGGCTTGATAATACTTATGAGGCGGGAACATCAAACCTGGAAGTTTACTTCTCTTGAGGTAGGAGAAGGGTGTATTTTCTAAATGTATGAGAACTTGTATGATGATAATGTATGTATTGATGTAATGTGGCATGTTTCCTTGAATAGATGTACTATCATATGTATATGATGAGAAATTGAGTTAGATTCTTATAATGAATGATTGTGGATAAGACCATATTAAGGTTAAGATTGGTATAATGTGTGATGACATGATATGGATTCCATGTATGGCTTGATGAATATTTGAAATCCTTGACTTAATGATTCTTGAATATTATGATCGAAATATATACATATGTTTGAATATGTGGAATTAACATGGTAATTGAGTAGGAGTATACCTTAGATGAGAGGGTGAGATAACCTATATGAGGTTGAGGCATGCATGAGCATTGTTGCATACATAGCATGGCATGCATATCATGATGATGTTGAAAAGTGGTTGCGATCACTTGATGTTGGAATATAAAGGGCTTGCGAGTTCCTGATTATTGGACCGCTGGTTGCGATCACCTGGTATTTAAAATGAAAGGCCCTACGGGACCATTGAGATTGTATGCCCGTGGTTACGAGCATGAGCCGGGAGTACCCCTTGCGAGGTGGGAAACCATTATGAATTATTGAACGTGGTTGCAATCTCGAGAAAGCACCTCGCGAGGCTGCTAGAGGGAGTACCCCTTGCGAGGCGGGAAACCAATTTAAATGAATGAATGATTATGGTGGTTGCGATCACCTAAGGAAATATAAACGGATCCGTGCATATGAATCTTAAACACCAGCATGTGCATTAGCCATTGAAGCATGGCATGGAATGGTATCCTATTGAGGAGATTGTGTGAGGAGTAGGTGGAACTCCCTTTTTAATTACTAACTGTAATTACGTCAATGATTGGTGTGACCTTGTGAATTTTGATGGATATATGTGTTTAATGAATTTGATGAATGATTGGTTTTGTGCTAATTGAACTTATCTTGGGAAGAAGATGTTTAATATTGCATTCATGTATATATTATCACAATTGTTAGATTTTCATCATTGAGAAAGTATACTCACTCTCCATGTGGTATATCGTTTTAGCTCCTGTGTTGTAGGGCTTGCCTATGGAGCTATTGCGTGGAGAAGGGGTGTGAAGGAAGCCTATTTTGGGTAAAGAATGCCTTGGCCGGCAATTCTTTTGAGTTTGTGGGTTTTACTTGAATTTTTGTAATGTATATAGTCATAATGAATGTTTTGTATATCCAAGGATTCGTATAGACATTAGTATGGATGATGAATAGACAATGTTGATTATAGAAGGTCATGTAGGAAAATGAGAGCCCTGAGTTTATGGCTCATTTTCATTAATGACCTTGGCTTTATTCGGATAATGAAAATGAAGCTTGATGTAGTTAAAAGTTATGGAGGAACGATAGTTTACATGAAATATTGCATTTTAAAGATCATGTTGTCATGAATTGGAAGGTAAATTTATGAGTAAGATAGATTGGAACAAGTTTTAAATGCTGAATATGATGAATGAGATGTGATGAATTTAAGTGGAATGGATTAAATTGAGTTTTGGTATGAGGTGTTGTTTGATTCCTTTATTTACTGCGTTTTTACTAATAATCTCGCTCAAGCGAGATTGGTTCTCGCTCAAGCGAGAATCCCCCATGCATGACATTTGGCTACTGGCCAAATCTCGCTTTGGCGAGAGTGTGTCTCGCTCAAGCGAGACTGCTCTAGCATCAGTGGTTGGCTACTGGAGGAAAATCGCCCAGGCGAGTTGGATCTCGCCCGAGCGAGAGAGAGGGGATTCGCCACTGGTCAAATTTCGCTTGAGCGAAAGGCTTTTGAAGGTGGCATTCGCTCGAGCGAGTGAGCGTTGGTTAGATTCTAGACGATTTTCGCCTGTGCTCGCTTGCTTCGCCCAAGCAACTTCTGAGGATCTCGCTCAAGCGAGATAGGGCTCACTCAAGCGAGTCGGCCCCTGATCCTTCTCTTATTTCTTTCGCTCAGCTCGCCCTATGTCTCGCCCGAGCGCTCCCTTGTGACTCGCTCAAGCGAGTGTAGTTCTCGCTTGAGCGAGGGATGTCTTGGTCCTCCAAATTGTATTGCCTTGATCACTTTTCATTTTCTTTATATATGATCTTCATCTTAAACCACTTATGGACCCTTTGGATATATTTTAAGGTCATTAATCCTTATGATGTTTAACCTCTTCGAACCCAACTATATAGCAACAATTTAAATAAATTTTCTGTTGTTTTCAATTAAGAATTCCTTAATAGTTGTTTCCCTTAACTTACCTTCTCATATCATCATATATGAGTTAGGTCTTTTTAGATCCAGGGTATTGAATGACAGTTTCATCACCTATGTTTTTCATAGATTAATAATACTAGAATCGTGAAAAATTTACCCCTATTTTTAGGGCGTCACAACCTGGTATCAGAGCATTATTTGCTCTTTACTGCTGCGATTAATTATTATTATTATTAGAGCATGACGTGCATTTAATGAATGATTGCCATTGTTGCTTGACTATGTATGAATTGACTATGGATTAAATGTGATTGCTATGAGTCCGTCCAAGCTTTCTTCGCACTATTCTCCCTCAATGATGAATCTTTAGGTTTTGTGTATGCATGCGACACCATGATATAATGATATGCTTTTATGAGCTTTAATATGAATTGGTTGATATTGGACTCCATGATGGAGGGCCATAACTTAATTTTTATGATGAAGTACTATAGTATGAAACTATAGAGGGGTTTATGAACGAGTTTACTAATGATAGTTGAATCTCATGTTATGATTATAGATATTGAGATGGCCCGTCATCATCAAGATAATTATGACGCTATAGCTATAGCTTTGAATTGTTTTGTGGACCTTCTTGAGTCGCAAAACCGTGATAGACAAGAAGCAGAAAGGCAACCTGCTCCTGCTGTTCAAGGTACTCAAGGCCTTGACATGTTCTTGAAGTGGAAACCATCTGAGTTTCATGGTGGATTTAGACCCGAACAAGCCTATGTTTGGATCTGAGATATTGAGCAGATCTTCGATAGTTTCGAATACAATGAGCTCTAAAAAGTGGAATACGCTGTTTTTATGCTGAGGGATGAAGCGGAGACTTGGTGGAGACTCACCAAGAGTAGAATGATTGCTGCTACTATTCCCTTGACTTGGGAAAATTTTAAGCTTGAACTCATGAGAAAGTATGTGCCCGAAAGCTATAAGATTAAGAAGGAGCTTGAATTCATGGAACTCAAGCAAGGCACAATGACGGTGGAAGAGTATGCTTCCAAATTTGAGGAACTTTGTGAATTCTACCCTCCTTATGAACAAGAGGGAACTGAAGCCTCCAAGTGTGTAAAGTTTGAGAATGGCCTACGCCCTGACATTCAAAGGGCCATTTGTCAACAAGAAATCCGAAGCTTCGCGGTACTTTTGAATAAGTGCCGCGTTTATAAAGAACATGCTCCACCTCATCATTCCAAATTTGACTCTAAGTTGAAGGGTCAATCTTTCAATTTCAAGAGGCAAGAAAATTTCAGAAGGGGACGTTTTCAGAGGGGTGCTCATTCTAGTGTCCAAGCTAGAGGTGGTGGACATGGTAACACTTTTGGTCGGGGCAATGCAAATGCCAATGGGCTGAAATGCTATAGGTGTGGTGGTCCACACTATGTTCGTGAATGTGTGCATCGTGAGGATGTGGTATGCTTTAATTATGATCAGGTGAGACATATCTGTCCTGCATGCCCTATGCTTACAAAACCAACTCCGATGCAAGCTAACACTCCCAACCGTGCTAATGCACCCGCTCATGTGGACCACGGAGGCCACAATGGTGGTCGGGGCCGTGGTAATAAAAACAATGGTGGCCGAAATGGTGGCCGTGGTGGCTATAATGTTGGGAGGCATGATAACGGTCGAGGTAACGGCGATGGTAATCGCGACGGAAATAGGAACGGTGGAAATCTCCAGCCAAATACCAGAAGGGGGTTCGCTGTGACCGGAGAGGAAGCAGCACAAACAGATAATTTAGTTAGAAGTAAGTGTGAAATACTCAGAAATTTAGTTCATGTCATTTATGATTCGGGTGCAACCCACTCTTTTATATCTGAGGATTGTGTTCGGCGATTGAGATTGCCGGTATGTTTAATGAAAAACGCCCTAGTGGTTACCACCCTAACCGATACTTGTCTCAGATCGGTTAACCGGTGTGATAATGTTGATATGCTCCTAGAAGGGAGAAGATTCATTGTGTCTTTCATTTGCCTGCCTCTGAAGGGATTGGAGATCATTCTTGGTATGGATTGGCTCTCCGCCAATAAAGTTTTGGTTGACTGTCAGCAGCGGACTATCATTTTCCCTTCTTCTGGTGTGGGGAAATTTGATGTGCAAGGTATAGCTCAACTTTGCATATTACTATCTCTTACCGGTGGGACAAATAATCCCGATCCCCTTAATATCCCAATGGTGTCAGAGTTTTTGGATGTGTTTCCCGAGGAGGTACCTAGTTTACCGCCTCCACGGGAGGTTGAATTTACTATCGATCTTGTACCTGGCGCGAAACCGATGTTTATCGCTCCTTATAGGATGTCTCCTATGGAGTTGGCTGAACTTAAGAAGCAAGTTGATGAGCTACTTGAGAAAGAGTTTGTTCGACCCAGTGTGTCACCCTGGGGGCTCCTGTTTTACTGGTCAAGAAGAAGGATGGAACCATACGGTTGTGTGTTGACTACCACCAATTAAACAAGCTGACAATAAAGAATAGATATCCCTTACCTCGTATTGATGATCTATTGGATTAATTAAGAGGTGTAGTGGTGTTTTCAAAGATTGACTTGCATTCTGGTTACCATCAAATTCGGGTGAGAACCGAAGACATTCCAAAGACTGCCTTTAGGACGCGATATGGCCATTATGAATATGTTGTAATGCCATTCGGAGTGACTAATGCTCCAGCGGTGTTCATGAGCTACATGAACCATATCTTTCACAAATACTTGGATCGCTTTGTTGTGGTATTCATCGATGATATCCTAGTGTATTCCAAGAGTCGCGAGGAACACGATGAACATCTGAAGGTTGTGTTGAATATTCTTAGAGAGAACCAGTTGTATGCTAAGCTCTCTAAATGCGAATTCTGGTTGTCGAGCATCCAGTTTCTTGGTCATGTGATATCCAAAGGAGGTGTTTCGGTGGATCCTTTCAAGGTTGAAGCCGTTAGGGCAATGGCCTAGACCTACATGGGTTACGAAAATCCAGAGTTTCCTTGGACTTGCCGGATATTATCGGAGGTTTATCGAAGGTTTTTCTCGTCTTGCTACACCTTTGACAAACTTGACAAGGAAGAACCAACCTTTTGTATGGACGGTTGAGTGTGAGAGGTGCTTTAACGAGTTAAAGATGAGGCTGACTTCTACGCTTATTTTGGCATTGCCTGACTTGCAAGAAGACTTTTTGGTATACTGCGATGCTTCTAAGCATGGACTTGGATGTGTTTTGATCCAGAAGGAATGTGCTATAGCTTATGCTTCACACCAGTTGCGACCTCATGAAGTTAATTACCCGACTCATGACTTGGAGTTGGCGGCGGTTGTGTTTGCCTTGAAGATTTGGCATCATTATCTCTATGGTTCGAGGTTCATGGTCTTTAGTGATCACAAAAGCTTGAGATACCTCTTTGATCAAAAAGAATTGAATATGCGCCAAAGAAGATGGATGGAATTCCTGAAGGACTATGATTTTAAATTGATGTACCATCTGGGGAAAGCTAATGTTATTGCTGATGCTCTTAGTCGGAAGTCCTTACATATGTCGGCCATGATGGTCAAGGAATTTGAGTTGATTGAGGGATTCCGGAATTTAAATGTTGGAACCGAAGTATAATCTTCCAAGAAGCTATGTTTTGCTACCTTAAAGATATGCAATGAGTTTTTAGAACTTGTAAAGGAGAAACAAAGAGATAATGAATATTTACAGGAGATGAGGAGATCTCAAAGCGAAGGGAAAATCTATTTCTTGTAGAAGGTGATGATGGCTTATGGTGAGTAAAAGGTCATGTATATGTGCCTACATTTGGAGATTTAAGACACACGGTGCTTGAGGAAGCACACAAAAGTATTTTTAGCATTCACCCTGGTGCGACCAAGATGTACCAAGATGTAAAGAAGAATTTTTGGTGGCCCGGAATGAAACACGATATTGCCAACTTTGTAGCTTCGTGCCTTACTTGTCAGAAGGCAAAGGTAGAGCATCAGAGACCTTCAGGTACTTTGAGACCACTTGATATCCCTGTTAGGAAGTGGGATACAATTGCTATGGACTTTGTGTTCAGTTTGCCAAGAACGAGGTCCAGATATGATGGAATCTGGGTGATTATGGATTATTTAACAAAGAGTGCATATTTTCTACTAATCAGTATGAAGAGTCCCTTGCAGGATTTGGCATAATTATACATTAAAGAAATTGTGAGGTTACTTGGTGCGCCATCAAGTATTGTTTCTGATCGAGACCCCTGATTCACTTCCCGATTTTGGGGAAGCTTACATGAAGCAATGGGTTCAAAATTAAAGCTAAGCTCGGCGTATCATCCTCAGACTGATGGACAATCTGAGAGGACTATTCAGAGTCTTGAGGACTTATTGCGTGCTTATGTTTTGGAGCATGGTGGTTCGTGGGAAAGATATTTACCTCTGATTGAATTTACTTACAATAACAGCTTCTATTCTAGTATTGGTATGGCACCATATGAGGCATTATATGGAAGGAGGTGTCGAACTCCTTTATGTTGGCTTGAAGTCGGAGAGAACTTGGCCTTAGGGCCTGAGATTGTTGAGGAAACCACTAAACAAATTAAGATGATCCGAGAGAAGATAAAAATCGCTCAAGACCGGCAGAAGAGCTATTATGACAAGAGGAGGAAGCCACTTGAATTTCAAGTTGGCGATCATGTGTTCTTACGAGTCTCGTGTGATAAGGGTATTGGTAGAGCTTTGAAGAGCAGAAAATTAAGCCCTAAATTTATCGGACCTTATGAGATCTTGGAGCGGATTGGAGATGTTGCCTATCGGATTGCGCTCCCTCCACATCTTGCAAACCTGCATAACGTGTTCCACGTATCGCAGTTAAGGAAGTATGTTCACGATCCTTTGCATGTGATCTCTATTGATGATGTTGATGTGCGGGATGACTTATCCGTTCCTCCCGTTTCGA
Source organism: Clitoria ternatea (assembly GCA_037962975.1). Taxonomy (NCBI): domain Eukaryota; kingdom Viridiplantae; phylum Streptophyta; class Magnoliopsida; order Fabales; family Fabaceae; genus Clitoria; species Clitoria ternatea. The sequence goes on from CM075670.1 coordinate 148,703,742, forward strand.
TTCGTATCATCGAATATTCCATGAAGAGGTTACAGAAGAAAATGGTACCCTTGGGGAAAGTGGCATGGAAACATGGGAACGTAGAGACACTCACCTGGGAACACGAGGATGATATCCGTGAGCGGTACCCTCATGTATTCGAATCCGGTATGTCAAATTTCGAGGACGAAATTTCTTTTAGGTGGGGAGGATTGTAACATCCCAAATTTTAAAATAGAGAATAAAATAAGCAAATAAATATTGAATAATTGAATGTGAACAAATTAACGTCCCGAAATGTTATAAATAATTTAATTGAGATTTTCGGAGACTGTTAGTGAATTATTGAGACCAGATAAGCAGAAAACTAACCCGGATAAAATATGGGTGTCGAACCAAGTATCTCCAATTGAGATGCCATTAGTTAGGGTTGTAAATAATATTATTAGGAATCCGAATACGTATTCGGAATAATTTTTGCCATTGGTCAGAGCCTGTTTATTTAAAAACGAAAGAGTTTAATGAAAGGTTAAATATTTAAAAATAAAAACCTCACTTTTTTCACTCTCATTCTCGTAACCCTCTCTTTTTCTCTTATGCAAACACACTTCTTCTCTTCTATCATTCTCTTCATCTTTTTTCCCTCTCTAACCCTAAGCCAAGGTGCTACCCTCCTTTCTCCCTCTCATTTTCGTTTCATGAAGGCTTAGAGAAGGCTTGGAGCTTGAAGTTCTTCTCTATTCTTCTCCTTAATTTCGTGTGGTTCTCTTCTCTTTTGACAATTTCTCTATTACTTCACTTGAGGTAAGATTTTAGCCATTTTTCAAGAATAGGAACCTTTAGTTATGTGTCCTTAATGTTAAGAGGGCATTAAATGTATGTGGGTTGTTAGGAGAAGCTTTAAATGTGGAAACCCTAAGGTGGGTGTCATAAATACAAGCTTAAAATGGTATTAATGGGGTAGATGCATTTATTATTGGAAGGAGATGAGAATGTATGATTATTTTTTAGTGTTGATGGGTTTGGTGAAACCCTAACCTTATAAATTAGGGGAAATATGATGTGTGGGTAGATTGGTATTAAATTAATGGTGAGAATGTCATTAATGTTAGAGTATAATCATAAATGATGATTGAAGATGGTGGTTGGAAACCATAAATGAAACCCCACTTAGAATGAGTTAAATGTAAAGTTGGTGAATGGGGTACCCTAATTAATTAAGTTTTTATTTTGATGAAAATGAATGGTGATTTAAGGGAAGGAATTGCCAAAGCCTAATAAGGTAAATGGATAAAACCTATAAATAGATTCTACATGATGAGAATCATGTGTACATATGTATATGTATATTAAAATAGAGTTTGAATGAATAATTGATATCGTCCTATAATTGATTGGTGTAGGGCTTGATAATACTTGTGAGGCGGGAACATCAAACCCGGAAGTTTACTTCTCTTGAGGTAGGAGAGGGGTGTATTTTCTAAATGTATGAGAACTTGTATGATGATAATGTATGTATTGATGTAATGTGGCATGTTTCCTTAAATAGATGTACTATCATATGTATGTGATGAGAAATTGAGTTAGATTCTTATAATGAATGATTGTGGATAAGACCTTATTGAGGTGAAGATTGGTATAATGTGTGATGACATGATATGGATTCCATGTGTGGCTTGATGAATATTTGAAATCCTTGACTTAATGATTCTTGAATATTATGATCGGAATATATACATATGTTTGAATATGTGGAATTAACATGGTAATTGAGTAGGAGTATACCCTAGATGAGAGAGTGAGATAACCTATATGAGGTTGAGGCATGCATGAGCATTGTTGCATACATAGCATGGCATGCATATCATGATGATATTGAAAAGTGGTTACGATCACTTGATGTTGGAATATAAAGGGCTTGTGAGTTCCTGTGATTATTGGACTGGTGGTTGCGATCACCTGGTATTTAAAATGAAAGGCCCTGCGGGACCATTGAGATTGTATGCCCGTGGTTGCGATCATGAGGCGGGAGTACCCTTTGCGAGGCGGGAAACCATTATGAATTATTGAACATGGTTGCGATCACGAGAAAGCACCTTGCGAGGCTGCTAGAGGGAGTACCCCTTGCGAGGCGAGAAACCAATTTAAATGAATGAATGATTATGGTGGTTGCGATCACCTGAGGAAATGTAAACGGATCCGGGCATATGCATCTTAAACACCAGCATGTGCATTAGCCATAGAATCATGGCATGGAGTGGTATCTTGTTGAGGTGATTATGTGAGGAGTAGGTGGAACTCCCTTTTCAATTACTAACTGTAATTGCGTTAATGATTGGTGTGACCTTGTGAATTTTGATGGATATATGTGTTTAATAAATTTTATGAATGATTGGTTTTGTGCTAATTGAACTTATCTTGGGAAGAAGATGTTTAATATTGCATTCATGTATATATTATCACAATTGTTAGATGTTCATCATTGAGAAAGTATACTCACTCTCCATGTGGTATATCTTTTTAGCTCCTGTGTTGTAGGGCTTGCCTATGGAGCTATTGTGTGGAGAAGGGGTGTGAAGGAAGCCTATTTTGGGTAAAGAATGCCTTGGCTGGCAATTGTTTTGAGTTTGTGGGCTTTACTTGAATTTTTGTAATGTATATAGTCATAATGACTGTTTTGTATAGCCAAGGATTCGTATAGACATTAGTATGGATGATGAATAGACAATGTTGATTATAGAAGGTCATGTAGGAAAATGAGAGCCCAGAGTTTATGGCTCATTTTCATTAATGACCTTGGCCTTATTCGGATAATGAAAATGAAGCTTGATGTAGTTAAAACTTATGGAGGAACGATAGTTTACATGAAATATTGCATTTTATAGATCTTGCTGAGTAGTAAGTTAGATTGAAATGTAATTCATGAATTGGAAGGTAAATTTATGAGTAAGATAGATTGGAACAAGTTTTAAATGCTGAATATGATGAATGAGATGTGATGAATTTAAGTGGAATAGATTAAATTGAGTTTTGGTATGAGGTGTTGTTTGATTCCTTCATTTACTGCGTTTTTACTGATAATCTCACTAAAGCGAGATGGGTTCTCGCTCAAGCGAGAATCCCCCTGCATGACATTTGGCTCCTGGCTTAGGCGAGAGTGTGTCTCGCTCAAGCAAGACTGCCCTAGCATTAGTGGTTGGCTACTGGAGGAAAATCGCCCAGGCGAGTTAGATCTTGCCCGAGTGAGAGGGAGGGGATTCGCCACTGGTCAAATTTCGCTTAAGCAAAAGGCTTTTGAAGGTGGAATTTGCTCGAGCGAATGAGTGTTGGGTAGACTCTGGACGATTTTCGCCTGTGCTCGATTGCTTCGCCCAAGCGACTTCTGAGGATCTCGCTCAAGCGAGATAGGGCTCGCTCAAGCGAGTCGGCCCCTGATCCTTCTCTTATTTCTTTCGCTCAGCTCGCCCTATGTCTTGCCCGAGCGCTCCATTGGGACTCGCTCAAGCGAGTGTGGTTCTCGCTTAAGCGAGGGATGTCTTGGTCCTCCAAATTGTATTACCTTGATCACTTTTCATTTTCTTTATATATGATCTTCATCTTAAACCACTTATGGACCCTTTGGATATATTTTGAGGTCATTAATCCTTATGATGTTTAACCTCTTCGAACCCAACTATATAGCAATAATTTAAATAAATTTTCTACTGTTTTCAATTGAGAATTCCTCAATAGTTGTTTCCCTTAACTTACCTTCTCATATCTTCATATATGAGTTAGGTCTTTTTAGATCTAGGGTATTGAATGACAGTTTCACCACCTATGTTTTTCATAGATTAATAATACTAGAATCGCGAAAAATTTACCCCTATTTTTAGGGCGTCACAGGGGGCTCCTGTGTTATTGGTTAAAAAGAAGGATGGAACCATGCGGTTGTGTGTGGATTATCGCCAATTGAACAAGATGACAATAAAGAATAGATATCCCTTGCCTCGTATCGATGATCTGTTGGACCAATTAAGAGGTGTTGTGGTGTTTTCAAAGATTAATTTACGCTCTAGTTATCATCAGATGCGGGTGAGAACCGAAAACATTCCGAAAACTGCTTTTAGGACGCGATATGGCCATTATGAGTATGTTGTGATGCCATTCGGAGTGACCAATGCTCCAGCGGGTTTCATGAGTTACATGAACCGCATCTTCCATGATTACCTAGATCGTTTTGTTGTAGTATTCATTGACGACATCTTGGTGTATTCCAAGAGCCGGGAGGAACATGAGGAACATCTGAGACTTGTGTTGAATACTCTTAGAGAGAATCAGTTGTATGCTAATCTCCCTAAATGCGAATTCTGGTAGACGAGCGTCCAGTTTCTTGGACATGTGATATCCGAAGAAGGTGTTTCGGTGGATCCTTCTAAGGTTGAAGCCGTTATGGCATGGCCTAGACCTACATCGGTTATTGAAATCTGAAGTTTCCTTGGACTTACCGGTTATTATCAGAGGTTCATCAAAGGTTTTTCTCGTCTTGCTAAACCTTTGACAAATTTGATAAGAAAGAACCAACCGTATGTGTGGACGGTCGAGTGTGAGAGATGTTTCGAAGAGTTAAAAATAAGACTCACTTCTGTGCCTATTTTGGCATTACCTGATTTACAAGAAGACTTTGTAGTATACTGTGATTCTTCCAAGCATGGTCTTGGATGCGTTTTGATGCAAAAGGAACGTGTTATAGCATATGCTTTACGCCAATTAAGACCTCATGAAGTTAACTGCCTGACTCATGACTTGGAGTTGGCGGCGGTTGTGTTCGCCTTGAAGATTTGGCGTCATTATCTCTATGGTTCGGGGTTCGTGGTCTTTAGCGATCACAAAAGCTTGAAATATCTCTTTGATCAGAAGGAATTGAATATGCACCAAAGGAGATGGATGGAATTCTTGAAGGACTATGATTTTGAACTAAGTATCATCCGGGGAAGGCTAATGTAGTTACATATGCTCTTAGTCGGAAATCCTTGCATATGTCGGCCATGATGGTCAAGGAATCCGAGTTGATTGAGGAATTTCGAAACTTGAATGTTGGGACCGAAATTCAATCTTCCAAGAAGTTGTGTTTTGCTACACTGAAGATATGTAATGAGTTTTTAGAGCTTGTGAAAAAGAAACAAGAAGATGATGATTACTTATAAGAGATGAGAAGATCTTAATGTGATGGGAAAAATCTATTCCTTGTTAAGGGTGTTGATGGTTTATGGCGTGTAAAAGGTCATGTGTATGTGCCTTCATTTGGAGATTTGAGATATACGACGCTGGAGGAGGCACACAAAAGCATTTTTAGTATTACCCTGGTGCGACCAAGATGTACCAAGATGTAATGAGAATTTTTGGTGGCCCGGAATGAAACGTGATATTGCTAGCTTTGTAGCTTCGTGCCTTATTTGTCAGAAGGCAAAGGTAGAGCATCAGAGACCTTCGGGTACTTTGAGACCACTTGATATCCCCGTTTAGAAGTGGGATGCTATTGCTATGGACTTCGTGTTCGATTTACCTAGGACGAGGTCTAGATGTGATGGAATCTGGGTGATTGTGAATCGCTTGACAAAGAGCGCACATTTTCTACCGATCAGTATGAAGAGTTCCTTGCAAGATTTGGCATAGTTATACATCAAAGAAATTATGAGGTTGCATGGTGTGCCATCAAGTATTATTTCTGATAGGGATCCCCGATTTACTTCTCGATTTTGGGGAAGCTTACATGAAGCGATGGGCTCAAAATTGAAGCTAAGCTCGGCGTATCATCCTCAGACTGACGGACAATCTGAGAGGACTATTTAGAGTCTTGAGGACTTATTGTGTGCTTGTGTTTTGGAGAACGGTGGTTCATGGGAAAGATATTTGCCCCTGATTGAGTTCACCTATAACAACACCTTTCACTCTAGTATTGGTATGGCCCCTTATGAGGCGTTATATGCAAGGAGGTGTCGAACTCATTTATGTTGGCTCAAGGTTGGAGAGAACTTGGCCTTAGGGCCTGAGATTGTTGAAGAGACCACTGAGTAAATCAAGATGATCCGAGAGAAAATAAAAATTGCTCACGACAGACAGAAAAGCTATTATGACAAAAGGAGGAGGCCACTTGAATTTCAAGTCAGCGATCATGTGTTTTTACGAGTTTCACGTGATAAGGGTGTTAGAAGAGCTTTGAAGAGCAGAAAATTAAGCCCTAAGTTCATTAGACCTTATGAAGTCTTGGAGCGAATCGGTGATGTTGCATATCGGATTGCGCTCCCTCCACATCTTGCAAACTTGCATAATGTGTTCCATGTGTCGTAGTTAAGGAAGTATATTCACGATCCCTTTCATGTGATCCCTGTTGATGATGTTGATGTGCGAGATGACTTGTCCGTTCCTCCTATCTCTGTTCGTATCGTCGAGTATTACTTGAAGAGGTTGCGGAATAAAATGGTACCTTTGGTGAAGGTAGCATGGAAGCACGGAAACATGGAGACACTCACGTGGGAGCGTGAGGAAGATATTCATGAACGGTATCCTCACGTATTCGAATCTGGTATGTCAGATTTCGAGGATGAAATTTCTTTAAGGTGTGGTCGATTGTAACATCCCAATTTTTATATAAATGCCCAAATAAGAGAAATAAATGACAATTATTTACATATGGGAAGGTTAACACCCCAAAAATATAGAAATAAATTAATTTGAGTCTATTATGATTTTTCATAAATTACTAGGCTTCATGAGCTAAAATTTATACCCGGTTAAAATATAGGTGTCAGACCAAGTATCTCCGATTGGGATGATATTGGTCAGGGCTGTAGATAATATTAATGAGAATCCAAATATGTATTTGGAATAATTTTTAGAATGAGTATTGAGCCTGAACAGAGATCCTGTTTGTTAAAAAATAGTAAAATTTAAATGAATGAAGTTAAATTTAAAACAAAACCTCACCATTTCACTCTTGTTTTCTCGTGACCTTCTCTCCCTTGGCAAAGTCACACTTCACTCTTATTCCTCTTCTAAACTACCTCATTATCTTTATCTTCTTCCTCTCCAAAAATCTAGACTAAGTGGTGCCCTTCCTCTTTCATTTTTGTTCACCATTGGAGCAAGGAGAAGACAATGGAAGCTTGAAGTTCTTCCTTTCTCCTCCTCCATCTTCGAGCTCACCTTTCTCTCTTTGGCAACCCATTTTTGTTTCTTGATTAAGGTAAGCTCTTCCTCATTTTAATGGTGTTTGAACCCTAGAATATGGATTATTAAGGTTTGGGAGAGTATGGTGTGTATAGGGGTTGTTGGGAGGAGCTTTAAATGTGAAAATCTAAGGTAGGGTGAAATAAACATGGACTTTTATGAACCTTGAAGTGGGTACATGAAAATGGTGTTAGAGGAGGATAAATATTGATGTGTATTTATGATATGGAAGGGTTTTAATAAAACCCTAACTTATAATTTTGGGGGAAATGTGTAATGTGGATGGGGTTTGCATTTATTGATGGAGATGTGCTATTAATAATGAGATATGGCCATTTAATGATGATTTATGAGGTTGGTTGGAAGCCATAAATGAAAAACTCACCCAAGGTGTTGGTGGAAATTAATGTGTGTGAATAACCTAGTTATTGGGATTGTTGTTTTAGTTATAATGAGTTTTCATTTAAGGGAAGGAATTCCTGAAGCCTAATTTGGCAAATCAATAAAACTATAAATAGTTTCTACATGATGAGAATCATGTGTATATGTATATATATTGATAAGGATGCTTGAATGAATGATTGATGTGGTCCTACAATTGATTGATGTAGGATTGGATAACACTTGTGAGGCGGGAACATCAAACTCGGAAGTCTACTTCTCTTGAGGTAGGAGAGGGGTGTATTTTCTAAATGTATGATACCTTGTATGTTGATAATATATGTGTTGATGTAATGTGGCATATTTTTCCTTGAATGGATGTAGTGCTTTATGTATGAGATATGAAATTGAGGTTGAATCTTGTGATGGTTGATTGTAAAATGATACCTTGAAAAGGTTATGAGTTATATAATGTGTGATGATATGCTATTGTTGCCATGTGTAGCTTGATGAATATTAAAATCCTTGGCTAGGATAACTCTTAAATATGATGAATGGTACATATAATGATTACGTGGGATTAACATTGTGATTGAGTATGAGTTGTACCCTAGATGAGAGGGTGAGATAATCCTTATGAGGTTAAAGCATGCATGAGCATTACTGCATACATAGCATGGCATGCATATCATGATGATATACATAAGTGGTTACGATCACTTGATATTTGGAATATAAAGGGCTTATGAGTTCCTGTGATATTGATGTGATTTTATAAAATTTTATAAAATGACAATGAGTGTGATGGATTCATATATGAATGATATGACTGAATTGATATGACCTTGATGGAGAAATTATGATTCATGAATAAGTGGATGAACATATGTGTTCAATGAACTGGGTGAATTGATTTATCTTAATGTAATTTGAACTCTTTTTAAGAGAAGATGTTTAACTTGCATTCATATGTATATTATCATTAATTGTTGGATTTTCATCATTGGGAAAATCTACTCACTCTCCATGTGGTCCATATTTTTAGCTCTTGTGATGTAGGGCTTGACCATGCAGCTCATATGAGGAGGAGTTATGTGAAGGAAGTCCCTTTTGGGTAAAGAATGCCTTGGGCGGCAATTGTTTTGATTTTATGGCTTTTATGTATACTTGTAATGTATATACATGATGAATGTTTTTTATAGACAGGAATTAATGTGGATAACTTGTATGAATGATAATTTGATGATAGATGATTTTGGAGGTCATGTAGGAAAATAAGGCCCTTGTGTTTTATGGCTCATTTTCATTAGTGGCCTTAACAATGTCCAGATGATGAATTTATGTTGTTAGAATTGAAGATTGAATAGATTTCATCTAGATGTTGTGTCTTGTAAGACTTATAATATGATAAGCTTGATCCTGAGATGATTATTAATTTGGAATGGGAATTGTTGAATATGATACTTGAAACAAGTTATAAGTGCTTAATATGATGTATGTGTTAGATTAAACTTGTACAATTTTGCATGGTATAGCTTTTCATATGCTAAGTTGTGAATTTCACATGTTTGTTGCGTTGTACTGATAATCTCGCTCAAGCGAGATGGATTCTCTCTCAAGCGAGAATCCCTTAAATCAGTTATAGGGCCCCTGGCCCAATCTCGCTTAAGCGAGAGTGGTTCTCACTCAGGCGAGATGAGTTTCGCTCAGGCAATTGGGTATCTCGCCCCAGGCGAGATGATTGAGTATCAGGTATATGAATACTGGAGGTATATGAATACTGGACAATTCTTGCCCGAGCGGGCTCGCCTTCGCTCGAGCGAGAGCTAGGTTGAATCATCCCTGGACGTGGTTCGCTCAGGCGAACAAGTACCTTGCCCAAGCGAGATTGCTCCTGCATTAGATGTTGGACACTGGAGGAAATTTGCTCAGGCGAGTAAGGTCTCGCCCGAGCGAGAGCGAGGTAATTTGCCACTGAACCAATTTCGCTTGAGCGAAAGACCTTTGGGGTGGCACTCGCTCAAGCGAATGAGCGTATGTTTGGTTTTGGGGCTTTTTCGCCCACGCTTGTTTGCTTCGCCCAAGCGAATCCTGAGGATCTCGCTCAAGCAAGATGGGGCTTGCTCAAGCGAGTGGAGCCCTGAACCTCCAAAACGCATTTTCCTCATTGATTTGGATTTTTCTTGCATTGAATCTCCTTCTTATATCATTTTAAAAATATTTTAGACATATTATGAAGTCAATAAACCTCATGACACTTAGTCTCTTTTAATCTATTTAAATCCAATCCTATAGCATCAATTTAAATAATTCTTTCTGCTATTTTGAGTTGAGGATTTCTCATTACTCATTTTTAACTTACCTTCTCATATCTTCATATATGAGATAGGTCCCTCATATATCCACGGTGTCAAATTAAAATTTCACCACTTTACGTCTTCATTACTTAATGGTGTTAAAATCATGAAAAATTTACCCCTAATTTTCGGGGCCCCATACTGAGCGATTTTCATCTTCTCTCGGATCATCTTAATTTGTTCAGTGGTCTCTTCAACAATCTCAGGCCCTAAGGCCAAGTTCTCACCAACTTCAAGCCAACGTAAAGGAGTTCGGCACCTCCTTCCATACAACGCTTTTATGGGGCCATACCAATACTAGAATGAAAACTGTTATTATAGGTAAATTCGATCAGAGGCAAATATTTCTCCCATGAACCATCGTGCTCCAAAACACAAGCACGCAATAAGTCCTTAAGACTCTGAATAGTCCTCTTAGATTACCCATCAGTCTGAAGATGATACGCCGAGCTTAGCTTCAATGTAGAACCCATCGCTTCATGTAAGCTCCCTAAAAATCGGGAAGTAAATCGGGGGTCACGATCAGAAATAATACTTGATGGCACACCAGGCAACCTCACAATTTCTTTGATGTATAACTGTGCCAAATCCTGTAAGGAACTCTTCATACTGATCGGTAGAAAATACGCGCTCTTTGTTAAGCGATCCACAGTCACCCAGAATCTGTCACAATTGGACCTCGTCCTAGGTAAATCGAACACAAAGTCCATAGCAATGGCATCCCACTTCCAAACAAGAACATCAAGTGGTCTCAATGCCCCAGAAGATCTCTGATGCTCTACCTTTGCCTTTTGACAAATAAGGCATGAAGCTACAAAGCTGGCAATATCACGTTTCATTCCAGGCCACCATAAATTCTTCTTCACGTCTTGGTACATCTTGGTCGCACCAGGGTGAATACTAAAAATGCTTTTATCTGCCTCCTCCAGCACCGTATATCTTAAATTTCCAAATGAAGGCAGATACACACGACCTTTTACATGCCATAAACCATCAACACCGTTAATAAGGAATAGATTTTTCCCATCACTTTGAGATCTTCTCATCTCCTATAAGTAATCATCATCTTCTTGTTTGTTCTTCACAAGGTCTAAAAACTAATTGCATATCTTTAGTGTAGCAAAACACAACTTCTTGGAAGACTGAATTTTGGTCCCAACATTTAAGTTCTGAAATTCCTTAATCAATTCGAATTCCTTGACCATCATGGCCGACATATGCAAGGACTTCTGACTAAGAGCATCTACAACTACATTAGCTTTTCCCAGATGGTACTTTAATTCAAAATCATAGTCCTTTAGGAATTCCATCCCTCTCCTTTGGCACATATTCAATTCCTTCTGATCAAAGAGATATTTTAAGCTTTTGTGATCACTAAAGACCACAAACCTCGAACCATAGAGATAATGACGCCAATTCTTCAAGGCGAACACAACCGCCGCCAACTCTAAGTCATGAGTTGGGTAGTTAACTTCATGAGGTCTCAACTGGCGTGAAGCATAAGCTATAACACGTTCCTTCTGCATCAAAACGCATCCAATACCATGCTTGGAAGCATCATAGTATACCACAAAGTCTTCTTGTAAATCAAGCAATGCCAAAATAGGCGCAGAAGTGAGTCTCATTTTCAATTCTTCAAAACATCTCTCACACTCGACCATCCACACAAAAGGTTAGTTCTTTCTTGTCAAGCTTGTCAAAGGTTTAGCAAGACGAGAAAAACCTTCGATGAACCTCCGATAATAACCGGCAAGTCCAAGGAAACTTCGGATTTCAGTAACCGATGTAGGTCTAGGCCATGCCATAACGGCCTCAACCTTAGAAGGATCCATTGAAACATCTTCTTTGGATATCACATGTCCATGAAACTAGACGCTCGCCAACCACAATTCACATTTAGAGAGCTTAGCGTACAACTAATTCTCTCTAAGAATGTCCAACACAAGTTTTAAATGTTCCTCACGGCTCTTGGAATACACCAAGATATCGTCGATGAATACCACAACAAAGCGATCCAGGTAATCATGAAAGATATGGTTCATGTAACCCATGAACACCGCTAGAGCATTAGTCACTTCGAATGGCATCACAACGTACTCATAATGGCCATATCGCGTCCTAAAACCAGTCTTTGGAATGTCCTCGGTTTTCACCCGAAATTGATGGTAACCAGAGCGCAAATCAATCTTCAAAAACACCACAGCACCCCTTAATTGATCCATATGATCATCGATACGAGGTAAGGGATATCTATTCTTTATTGTCATCTTATTCAATTGGTGGTAATCAACAGACAACCACATGGTTCCATCCTTCTTTTTAACCAATAAGACAGGAGCCCCCAGAGTGACACACTGGGTTAAACAAATTCCTTCTCAAGTAGTTCGTTAACTTGCTTCTTAAGTTCAGTTTACTCCATAGGAGATATCCTATAAGGAGCGATAGACACCGGTTCTGTGCCAGGTACAAGGTCGATAGCAAATTCAACCTCCCATGGAGGCGGCAAACCGGGTACCTCCTTGGGAAACACATCCAAAAACTCTAACACCACAGGAATATTAATGGGATTGGGACCATTGTCCCATCAGCAAGGGATAATAGTATGCAAAGTTGAGCTATACCTTGCACATCGAATTTCCCCACATCTAAAGAAGGAAAAATGGCAGTCCGTTGTTGACAGTCAACCAAGACTTTATTGGCGGAGAGCCAATCCATACCAAGAATAATCTCCAATCTTTTCATAGGTAGGCAAATGAAAGAAGCAACAAATTTCCTTCCTTCTAGAAGCATGTCAACGTTATCACAACGGCTAATCAATTTGAGACAAGCACTGGTTAGGGTGGTAACCACAAGAGCATTTTTCAATAGGCACACCGGCAATCTCAATCGCCGAACACAATCCTCGGATATAAAAGAATGGGTCGCACCCCGAATCATAAATAACATGCATAGAATTTTTGAGTATTTCACACTTACTTTCAACTAGGTTATCGACTTGAGCTGCTTCCTCACTGGTCACAGCGAATACTCTTCCAGCAGTTGGTTGAGGATTCCCACCATTTCCATTTCCCTCACGAGCACCATTGTCGTTACCACGACCATTATCATGCCTTCCACCATCATAGCCACCACGGCCACCATTTCGACCACCATTGTTTCCATTACCACAGCCCAGACCACCATTGTGGCCTCCGTAGTTCACATGAGCGGGAGTAATAGCACGGTTGGGAGTATTAGCTTGCATAGGAGCCTGCCTTGTGAGCAAAGGACATGCAGGACGGATATGACCCACTTGATCATAATTAAAACACACCACATCATCACGGTGCACACACTCGCGAACATAGTGAGGACCACCACACCTATAGCATTTCGGCCTATTGGCATTTGCATTGCCCCGGCCAAAGATATTACCATGACCACTGCCTCTAGCTTGAACATTAGAATGAGCACCCCTCTAAAAACGTCCCCTTCTGAAATTCCCTTGCTTCTTGAAACCGAAAGATTGACCCTTCAACTTAGAGTCAAATTTGGAATGATGAGGTGGAGCATGTTCTTCATAGATGCGGCACTTATTCACAAGTACCATGAAACTTCAAATTTCTTAATGGCACATGGCCCTTTGAATGTTAGGGCGTAAACCTCAAATTTCACACACTTAGAGGCTTCGGTTCCTTCTTGCTGATAAAGAGGGTAAAATTCACAAAGTTCTTCAAATTTGGAAGCATACTCTTCCACCGTCATTATGCCTTGATTAAGTTCCATGAACTCAAGCTTTTTCTTACTTTTATAGTTTTCGGGCACATATTTTCTCATGAGTTCGAGCTTAAAATTTTCCCAAGTCAAGGGAACAGCTGCAGCAATCATCCTACTCTTGGTGAGTCACCACCAAGTCTCGGCTTCATCTCTCAACATAAAAACAGTATACTCCACTTTCTGGAGCTCAGTACATTCAAAACTGTCGAAGATCCACTCAATATCTTGGATCCAAGTATAAGCTTGCTCGGGTCTAAATCCACCATGAAATTCGGAGGGTTTCCGCTTCAAGAACTTGTCAAGGCCTTGAGTACCTTGAGCAGCAGGAGTAGTTTGCCTTTCCGCCTCTTGTTTACCATAGTTTTACGACTCAAGAAGGTCCGTAAAGCGATTCAAAGCTCTAGCTATAGTGTCATCGTTATCTTGACGACGACGAGCCATCACAATATCTATAACCATAACATTAAATTCAACTAACATTAGTAAACTAACTCATAGACTTTTCTATAGTCTCATGCTATAGCAATTCATCCTAAAATTAAGCTATGGCCCTCCATCATGGAGTCCAACATCGACCAACCCATATTAAAGCTCATAAAAAGCATATCATCATATCAAGATGTCACATGCATTCACATAATCATAAGATTTCATCATTGAAGGGGAATAGTGTGAAGAAAGCTTGGCCGGGCTTATAAAAATCAAATTTCATCCACAATCAATCCATACAAGTCAATCAACAATGACAATCATTTACTAAATGCATGTCATGCTCTGGTAATAATCAATCACAACAACAAAGAACAAGCAAAGCTCTGATACCAAGTTGTAACACCCCGAAAATTGGGGGTAAATTTTTCACGATTTTAACATCATTAGTTAATGAAGACATAAAGTGATGAAGCTTTAATTCAACACCCTGGATCTATGAAAGACTTATCTCATATATGGAGATATGAGAAGATAAGTTATAAATGATTAGTGAGGAATCCTTAATTAAAACAGCGGAAAGAATTATTTAATTTGATGTTATATGATTAGGTTCAAGAAATTAGGCATTACAAGGTTTAATGATTTTATAATATGCCAAAGGTGTTATTAAGACGTTGTAAGAAGAATGTTTGATGCAAAGAAGAGCCAAAATAATGAGAACAATGCATTTTGGAGGATCAAGGCACTGCTCGCTCAAGCGAGTGCCATTCTCGCTTAAGCAAGCCCGCGTGGTACGCTTGAGCGAGCCAGAAGACACGCTTGAGCGAAGAAGAGAAAAGCATCAGGTGCCCATCTCGCTTAAGCGAGCCCTGCTCGCTTAAGCGAGATTGCTCCAGTAGCCAATCCCATTCCCCCTCGCTTGAGTGAGCCTCCAAAAACACTGGCTATTCGCTCAAGCAAAATTAGTCTAGTAGCTATCCACTTCGCTCTTACTCGGGCGAGACCTTACTCGCCTGAGCGAATTTCCTCTAGTAGCTAATACCTGATGCATAGGCAATCTCGCTTGGGTGAGATACCAGCTCGCCTAAGCGAATCTCGTCCAGACCAACCCCACATAACACTAGCTTGAGCGGAGAAGAGCCCGCCCGAGCAAAAAATATCCAGTATGCACATGCCTGATGCAGGGTCATCATCAGCATATACGCAGAAAACAAGTAAAATTTTATAACTCAACATACCAAAACTCCTACCAAGCAAATTTGACCCAAATTAACATATCACACATATCATATTGAGCATTTAGAACTTGCTCTAAACAATCATACTCAATAATTTCCATTCTAATTCATTAGTCATGTCAAAACTAAGCCTATCACTTCATATACTACATGAAAACACAATTTCTTATATAAGTCTTCATTTATTCATTAAAATCTACATCAAATCCACCTTATAGTTATCATTCATACATTACCAAGGTCATTAATGAAAATTAGCCATACACATAAAGTCTAATTTTCCTACATGACCTCAAAAATATACTATCATCAAATTAATTATAAAATAAGCATATACACACTATATGCTATACAAAATGAATCTATATATACCGGCCAAGGCTCTTTACCACAAAATGACTTCCTTCACACAATTCCTCCACACATGAGCTCCATTGACAAGCCCTACAACACAAGAGCTAAAAAGATAGACCACATAAAGAGTGGGTATACTTTCTCAATGATGAAAAATCCAACAATTTTGTGATAATATACATATGAATGCTAGTTAACACCCTCTCCCAAGAGGAGTTCAAATGACACCAAGATCAATTTAATCATATCATTCGTTCATGGTTCTATCACCCTCATTGTCATTTCATAAAGTTTCATAAAAGTCAAACCAAACCAATAACAAAATATAGTTAGTGTCCCAAGAGGGTTCCACATACACCTCACATAACCTCCTCAATAGGGTATCTCTCAATGCCATGCTTCTATGGCTAATGCACATGCTGGTGTTTAAGAATGCATATGCACGGATTCAATTTCATTTTATCAGGTGATCGCAACCACCATAATCATTCATTCTTATTGGTTTGCTGCCTCACAAGGGGTACTCCCTCTAGCAGCCTCGCAAGGTGCTTTCTGGTGATCGCAACCACGTTCAACAATTCATAATGGTTTCCCGCCTTGCAAGGGGTACTCTCGTCTCGTGATCGCAACCACGGGCATTCATTCTCAATGGTCCCGTAGGGCCTTTCATTTCAAACACTAGGTGATTGCAACCACCGGCTCAATATCACAGGAACTCGCAAGCCCTTTATATTCCAAATATCAAGTGATCACAACCACTTTTCAATATCATCATGATATGCATGCCATGCTATGTATGCAACAATGCTCATGTATGCCTTAACCTCATAAGGATTATCTCACCCTCTCATCTAGGGTACAACTCATACTCAATCACAATGTTAATCCCACATAATCAAATATATATACCATTCATAATATTCAAGAATCATCCTAGCCAAGGATTTCAAATATTCATCCAGCCACACATGGAAACTGTGACACCCAAAACCCAAATTATAAATTCAAATTAATTAACCCAAATTTTTGTAATAAATTAAACCCTAAACCCATACTCCATATTTTTGAATTTTGTGCAAGGTAAAGATCGGAAGATGCGTTCCATTTCCTTAATCCATAGGTATGCTACCTCTGGATTATAGCCTCCTTTAAACTGTGATGGCTTCCTTTTCAATAAGTGATCTAATCCGTGAAGTCCTTCAGTATTTCTTGGTTGATTTTGCCTCTCCAAGACCTCAGCCAAGCGGTTGAAAGAGGCTGCCATAATGTCATTATTGTTTCTTGTCATCCTACATTCGTAGTTTGGTTTATACTAATTCTAAGGGAAAGTATATTGTATACAATTACAAGATTATAACACAACTATAAGCACTCTACAATTTATCAGTTAGGCAATAAGTCATATAATACATACTTAACATATTATCAAGCAAGTAACCAAACAATTCATGTAGTATATCAAGGAAATAATACATGTCATAGCAATTGGCCCTAAATTTTTTTGAAAATGCTCTGATACCACTTCAATTGTGACACCCAAAACTCAAATTAAAAATTCAAATTAATTAACCCAAATTTTTATAATAAATTTTTCGCGTTTAAAGAATCATTTTGAAATTTGAAATTTAAATTCTGAGGTCACGTCAAAATTAAAAAAAATATGGAATATTATCATGCATACTAGTCGTGAATGAATAAAACATAATACATTTATATAGCGGAAACGATAGATAAGATTGCAGTACGAGGTACATAATAATATTATTACATCACATTAAAAGTCAAATAAGGTCAAAGTCTAAGCAATAAAACATAAAAGCTTCATCAATTTCACCACTCGTCATTCTATGAAGCATGCACTGTAAAAATAATGTAAGAGTGAGATAGAATTTAGAATAAATATAAAATAAGTAAAATTTCACAAAAACATCACATAATCATAAAATAGTCAATGGGTTAACAATTATCATTATCACCAATTCCTGAAAAATTTTCTGTTTTGACAATCTTTGGTAATTTGCTATAACTCTTGATATAAAAATAATTTTTGAATGAGGCCAAGTTCTGTGTTTCAATAATTTCATTATCTATAATTTTCATGCAGACCAAAAATTCCAAATCCAAACAGAAATATCATAAATTCACAGTATACTAAACTATCTCAGAGAAAGTAACAGAACGTACATATGTTAGTAAAATAAACGTTTCTGGAGCTACAAAAATCATTTTGGCATGGGACCAGTTCTAAATTACTCATAACACAATTATATAAAACTTTTATGAAGACGCCAAACACTGATTCTCACCACAAAATTCCCAATTTTAAAAATACAAATAGTGATTCACGTCAACAGGATTTCAGCATGAACATACTTATGTATTTAAGGTATACTAGAGCTACAAATATCTTTTTAACTTGAAACCACTTTCTATAGATCCATAACATAAATATCTACAACTTTTATGAAGATATCAAAGTCTAAATATGTATTTAAAATTCCCAAAATTTCAATATTTATACAAAATAGAAGGTACATATTCCAGAACAGACATACTTTAGAATTTTTACAATAACTCGAGCTACAGGCATCCAAATCATGTCATTCAAAGCTCAAACGTTATATAACACATAGATCTACAACTTTTATGAAGAAGTAAAAGTCAAATTCATATATTTTCAGCTTCGAAATTAAGTAATAAGTTATGAAAATAAATCTAGAATTCCTAGAACAGCGTATAATTCTACCCATTCAATATTTATTCACAACCCTATCCCCTCTTACCTTGATGGAGGATCCTAGAGTGGTTAAAATTGTTCTCTTATTGTCTAGCTTCAGATCAAGAGGGACTTTGATAGAGAAAATGAAAGAAAATAAGAGACAGACTTCACTAACTTTAACTTATTCTAAGAATTCAGACTTGGAAACAAGATGTAGTGTTGGTTTAATCATGCAAATGACAAGTGGGGGATAAGCTTGTCATAATGGGATTGTATTGGGATGTTAGGTATGTTAATTGTGATGATAATGGAGGTTTTAGGTGAGAAAAATGGGCTAGATTGTTGACCATTTCCGCAGCCTACATAATGTAGCTTGTATGATTGAAGTAATTATCAAATTTGACACTGTTTTAGTATTTTGGGCATATCTCTCTCATATCTTAATGGATTTTAATAAATTGGGTCTTGTTGGAAAGCTAAGAAAACGAGGAACAACTTTGTAGTTTATCACTTTTTCAAATTCGGGCTCTAACTAGGCATTAAAATATGTACAAGATGATATGATTGAAGTAAAATATCAATTCTGAAACAGTTTTGGTATTTTAGGCATATCTCTCTCAAATCTTAATGGAGTTTAACAAATTCAGTCTTGTTAAAAAGCGAAGAAAAAGAGTAACAACTTTGTAGTTGACCATATTTCTAAATTTGGACTCTAAGTAGCAATTAAAATATGTACAAGATGACGTATTTTGAGTGGAGTATCTGGTAATTTGATGAGAGTAATTGGAAAAGCCAAAGAAATTAAAAACTAAGGAAATAAGTAATAAGTTATTTTATTAACTTTTACCTAAGGTATAAAGTTAAAATTATTTACCATGGTAAGAGATTAAATTGAAGATGTTGTCCTAACCAACATTTATATAGAAAGTTGAGATAAAATGGATAATATCATTGATGGTCTAAATCAAAATGATTATACATGAGAATGAAATTTTTTAGGATGCTACAGAAACAATAACATGTCATCACACATTATACAACTCATAACCTTTTCAAGGTACCATTTTACAATCAACCATCACAAGATTCAATCTCTATTTCATATCACACACATTAAGCACTACATCCATTCAAGGAAAAACATGCAACATGGCATCAATACATACATTATCAACATACAAGGAATCATACATTTAGAAAATACACCCCTTTCCTACCTCAAGAGAAGTAGACTTCCGGGTTTGATGTCCCCGCCTCACATGTGTTATCAATTCCTACATTAATCAATTGTAGGACCGCATCAATCATTCATTCAAGCATCATTCTTAATGCATATACATATACACACATGATTCTCATCATATAGCATTTATTTACAAGTTTTATTTATTTGCCTAATTAGGCTTTGGGAATTCCTTCCCTTAAATGAAAGCTCTTTATAATTAAAACAACAATCCCAATAACTAGATTACCCACACACATTAATTTCCCACCAACACCTTGGGTGAGTTTTTCATTTATGGCTTCCAACCAACATCATAAATCATCATTAAATGACCATACCTCATTATTAATAACACATCTTCATCAATAAATGCCAACACCTTCTACATTACATATGTCCCCCAATTTCATAGGTTAGGGTTTTATTAAAAACCCAACAAACATCATAAATGCATATGGTTCATCATCTTCCCATCCATATTTTTGTGTACCCACTTCAAGGCTCATAAAAAGTCATATTCCTCTCACCCTACCTTAGGATTTTCATATTTAAAGCTCCTCCCAACAACCCCTATATACTCCATACTCTCCCAAGCCTTAATAATCCACATTCTAGGGTTCAAACACCATTAAAATGAGGAAGAGCTTACCTCAATCAAGAAACGAAAACGGGTTGCTAGAGAGAGGAAGGTGAGCTCGAAAATGGAGGAGAAGAAAGGAAAAACTTCAAGCACCCATTGTCTTCTCCTTGCCCCAATGGTGAACGAAAATGAGAGAGAAAGGGGCACCTCTTGGTCTAGGTTTTTTGGAGAAGAAGGAGATGAAGATGAATGAGGTAGTTTAGAAGAGAAAGAAGAGTAAATTGTGTCTTGCCAAGGGAGAGAATCCAACATGAAAAGAAAGTGAAGGGTGGGAATTTTGTTTTAATTTTAACTTCATTTAAATTTTATCGTTTTACCACAAACAGGATCTCTGCTTGGGTTCAATACTCACTCTAAAAATTATTCCGAATACATATTCGGATCTCCCATAATATTATCTACAGCCCTGACCAACGGCGTCTCAATCAGAGATACTTGGTCTGACACCCATATTTTAACCGGGTATAAATTTTAGCTCATGAAGCTTAGTAATTTGTGAAAAACCATAATAAACACAAATAAATTTATTTCTATATTTTTGGGGCATTAATCTTTCCATATGTAAATAATTGTCATCTATTTCTCTTATTTGGGCATTTATATAAAAATTGGGATGTTACAAGATCTTTGGGTGGTATCATAGCTACACCATGAATTTATTAAATCCTTTGAATTGCAAAATTTTAATAATGAAGTTACTAACTTGTCAATTTTTGTTGCTGCAGAAATTAATTTAAAGTGCATGAATGTGATATTAATTGTCAATATTGTGTTTTCTTGGTTTAAATGATGGTTTGTGATGTTGGCATTATTTTTGGAGATCTAAAGTATTTTAAAAAAATAAGTTTCTGTGACTAAAAATAAATAATTGTTGCTACTGGAAATTGTTTATAGCTAGTTAAAAAGTTAAACGTCAATTAATTCCAATGTAGGAACTAACTTAAAATGAATTAACGTTTGAGCTATGTTTGCATGGTTTGATCCTTAAATTACTTGTGTTAAAAATGAGTTTTTAAACATATATTAAATTCAGGAATTTTAATAAAAAGAAGGAAATGATTGGTTTATATTTATGGTAACTACAAGATATGTTTTAAACTTGGAAAAAGGATATTTTAGGAATGTTTAAAGTTTATTCTTGACAAATTTTTAGACATGGGAGCTGTTGTGTTGTAATTGTTTGGTGTTATTTTTTGATGATAAAATTTTTGTTAAATTTAATGATTAATAAAAGAATTAAAAAGGGACCCGAGTTTAGACGTTAACGATGAGTTAGAAACGTGAAAAACGTGTTTTCATGGGTAAATGGAGGAATTTGGAAAAATGTAACATCCCGATTAATTAATTTAAAATTCTCTGATTGACAGAAAAATATTAATAATTGTCATCAAATTAATTTTGATTTTTAGAAATCATTATTAATTAATTAAATATAATTTAAAATAATTGAATGTTATAAAATTAAATAAAATTATTTGATTGGTTGATATAAAATTATAAATAAGAATTTATTATTAAGCAATGGTGAGTTTAAAAGTTACTAGAGGGTTAAAAGTAAAAGTAAAAGTTTAATCTGAGTTTTTAAAAGAAAAAGAAAAGAAAAGAGTAAATGACCGTTGTGCCCCTATAACATTAAAACATCAAATTTCCTCATCTCCTTCGACAATTCACGCTACTTCTTTTCTTTTCCTTTCTCCATAGCTGCACGTTCAAAGCTCTAATTGGAGAGTGATTTCACGTCAAAATCTCAAATTGATAGCGGTTTTAGGATCGTGGCTTCAAGGTGAGTCTTATGGTGCCACTAATTTCAAGCTTTCTCTCTCTTCCTCTCACTTTCTATCTCTAGCCGAAATTGGCCATGCATGTGGGAGGTTCCATTTTTCATTTTTCTTACACATTGAAGCTTAAAAATGGTATCTATAGCAATGGGTATAGCAAAATATTGATGGGTTTGAGTTTCAACCCTCGTAGATGACGGAATGGACGCCAAAAGGTCGTTGTGTGAAATAGGTGACGCAATCGGAAACGGATGGGTGAACAATTTAATCGTGGAACGTGATCGACGTGAAGAGCAACTAATGGAAGCTTGGAATCGAGGTAAAAGGGTATTTGGTGTTGTAATTAATTAGAATTGGGTGTCGACCCTGGTTAAGATTTAAAAGAAATTAGTGTATTTAAAGAGGATTAGAAATTTTATTATGATTAAATGATACAATGAATTATGAGAGCTGATAAATGAATAGCATGATTATGCTCATTGCGATGTGTGATATAAAGGTGATGATAAGTGTGTGCAAGGAGGGAGGAACATAGTTTACAAGAATGAGAAATCTATGTGAGAAAATGATGGTATCATGAGAATTATAATTAGAGAAATGGTGGTTTTTGAAATAAATGAATTATGTTAATTGATTTATAGTATATGATAAATTGAGTTGTATAATTTGTGACTTGGATGATGTGTCATGACTGAGATGAAGTTGTGTGGTAATTTAAAAAGTGGATAGTCAATAGTTAATGAAATGTGGTAGTTAGTAACTGGGTGTGTTATATATTGTAATTGAAAGTATGAGTAATGCATTAATTAATGATGATCTTTGTTAAGATGTATTGTTGAGTTAAAAATGATTATGGTTTTGTGTTGTTGGTCAATGATGAATTAATGATGTAATGCATTGAAAAGGGTGGACGTGTGTATGTATGAGGTGATGAGGAGATTATGATTTCGAATACGAAAAAGATATATTATGTGACTGTGTAACGAATGCTATTGATTATATGGTTGCATATGATAACGGAGATTTATGAGCATTATTGATCATTGGCGTGATATTCTATTTGGGGCCTGGTCTGTGTGGCCGGCCTAGTGGAGATTCATAGGTCGGGTCAGTGTGACCGCCTTGAATAATTAAAAGGTAAGGCTTTTATGCCATTTGAGTAGAAAGTAAAGAATGTAATTGAATTTATGTGGATTGTGTTGTTGAGGACGACTGACGGTATATGTTACCCTTGTTTTTGGCTTCCGTGGTCAAGTCGGACCCAGTTGAGCTACCCTGTGGTCAAGTAGGACCTAGTGGTTGAGGGGGAGCCAAGTAGGGTTCACGGGGTGTCAAGTAGGACCCCTAGCTGAAGGTCGATCCTTTTAGTATCCGGATACTAGGGCATCATGCTATCTGTTTGATAGTCAGTTGTGTTTTACATGCCTTGACTTGAGATGATGACTATATTGACATTTATGTGATGATAAATGATGTTTGTATTGACACTATGTGATGGTAAATGATGTTTATTCTGAAGTTGTGTGATGATTAGAAGTATTGAAATGACTTGAAACCCATATTGATGTGTAATATAACTGATTTTATGGTTAGTGAGACATTTATATAGATATTGTTATGCATGATGAGGTAGATCAATTATAATGGTGTGCATGGGATTGTCTTAGAGCTCGGTAAATTGGTTTGGCATTGGAAAATGCGTAAATTGGTAACTATTAGTTCACATTACCGTTCTATATTGATTACGATTTCCAAACACTCACCCTTGCTTTTCTTTTTAGTAACCAATGACAGGGAAGTGGCAGATACACCGGAGGGAGATGCCAAGTGAACCGGGAAATGCCAAGGAATGCGATTGCGAGTTGTGGAGTGATAAGTTATAGTTGAGTTAGTAATTATGGTTATTTTAATTATATTTGAGATTATTATGCTTAATTGTTATGTGAAGGATTACTGTATCACTGATTAATTGTGAAGTAGTTGATAAATATGCGTCGCCACTTATATGGTATGTGTGGTATGTTTGCACCAAGTGGCATGGAGCCATTTGGATAATTACTTGATTAGGAAATATATTGATGTTATATGTGTGTTGTGATGAAGTAGTATATGTCACTAAGTTGTTAGTTGAGCATAATGTGGAAAATGTCCAGGTTTTGTGATTATGAGAATGATAGGTGGCGTTGAGCTATTTTGATGAAAAAGGGCAGGAAATGTATAATTGTTTTATTGATGTAAGTTGTATGTTATTTGGTACTTGATAATGATGTATGTTGTTAATGGATTTTGATGGTGATATGATTTGAAGTGATTAACGAGTGGAAGTGAGATTGTAAATGTGATTGATAAGAAACTAGTATTTATAAATATTAAGAAATCAAGTTTTGAGGACTTATGACATTAGACAGTAAATTGGAAGTATCTTTATGGTTGTAAGGTGAGTTGGAAGAGTAGGATCATATGAGATGAGGTTGCATAATATGTAGAAATGGTTAAGTTGGTTCAATTAGGTGGAAAATTAAGATTTGGTATGTTGGTTAGTTAAAGTTAATGAAATTTAAGTAGAATTCAAGGAACTGGACTAGTGATTTCTCTATCCGATGGGTTTTAGGACTTCTGAAGGTGACCAATAGCTCCCTCACATCATCTAGGACTTGTGCATATAGGTCTTAGAGAGTTTGAAGCCAATTTGATAGGTTTGGCGTAGGTTATTGCTTCACTTTTGACTTCAATGCAATTTTATGCATATCTTTATCATATGTTAGAATCTTGGTGAACAGACAGTGCCAACAGCTTTGGATGGGGAAAACATAGTGCCCATGAAGTTTCATTGTAATCGGAGTTGAAACAGGCAAAATAGGTAGGTTGGAAGTCAATTTATGGGTTAGGAGCTGTCAATCTCGCTCAAGGGAGCCAAATCTCACTTGAGCGAGCCTTTATATGAATTTAGGTATGTATTCTAGGCAAATCTCGCTCAGGAGAGCATAATTTCACTCAAGTGAGAGTCATTTTCGCTTAAGCTAATGTCATTTTTGCTCAAGCGACTCATCAGGGTCTGATACTGCTGAATTTTTGCTCAAGCAAGAGCTTGATCAAAAATCTCTCTTAAGCGCCCAAAATCTCGCTCAAGAAAGCTGATTTAGCCTTTTCTATCTTCATAAATATTGTAGAGAATTTTGTCGCCGTCGTTTTGATACCCAATTTGCATCGATCAGAGTTCGATAGCCCGAGTTATGCCCAAAATACTAAAGGGTGTTCAGGCTGAAAATTTCAACAGGGCTGATTTCATAAATTGGCAAATTAGGAAATCTCCGGGGCATAATTGGCCCTCAACTTCTTCATGAAAGTTTTAGGCATTTGAGTTACGGAGGTGTACCAACTAAGCTCATCTCAATTAGAGTTGTGTAACTCCTATTTGACTCAAGTTACCGAGCGGTGCACAAGGAGTTAACATGCTAAAAGATTTTCTTTGAGCAGTTTTGGGTTCCCCAAGCCTAAGATACATTATTAGGGACTCGTAGAGCCATATGGGGACATTCTGGGATAGATGTAAATAATTTTTGAAAAATTTCCCCTGTGTTTTTATTAATTAGAATAGCATTTTATGTTTAATTAACTTTAATTGCATGTTTAAGGTCTAATAATTAGGCGGGATGTTATACAAAACCTTTTTGGAAGTTTATTTTGTGGTATGAGAGATGAATTTTGAGTATAAAGAAAATACCCAAATGAGTAAAATTGATCGGGAGAATTTACAACGCGTGATTTGTCCTTAAACACATTTTTACGAACGTTAGAACGACGAATTTTGGCACTTGCAAACTTTTCGTGTAGGGGCTATTTCTGGATAGAATTAGTATTTAAATCTACTATATTTAATTAGTATTTTGAAAGTTAAACACATTTGGCTTTGGAACCACTCAAATCGAAATTTTTTAGACAAAAACGACAAAAACTAAGTTTTGATAAAGCATCGAAAGTTATGCAATTTAGATCCTTAATCTAGAAAAGAAGATTTTCTTTTTACATAGGACTAGGAAAGATATTTTATAATAATAAAGTATTTTACCTTAAGTGTTATAAAAATGTTTATAGAGTTGAAAACAATTTAATTCATTCGTCGTAAGTCAATACGACAAAACTACCTTGGTAAAGAATAAAAATTACAAGGAATAAATTTTGTTCTTATTTTTCTCTTAGTAGGGATATCTAGCTTTAAAATCATACCTTTAAAATACATGAACAAAATAAGTTAGAGAATCTTACTCTCTAAAATTTTTAATAAATGTATTTTACATAAAATGTCTTAGATTTGAAAAATAAATTGGATATTTTTAATCCTAGAAGATTTTAGACTTGTTTTATAAATGATCTCAGTATATTGAAACAAAATCATTTGGGTAATAGTTAGATCTTGGTTTATGGACCTACTACACGAAAAGATTTTACCATGTATACTTTCCACACTTTAAGGACAAATAAGCCGAGCGGGTAAGGTTCTTTCTAGTACTCGGGTATCCTAGTGATAAGATAAGCATATGGCATACTACATTTGGAGTAAGGAGGGATAGAGAGTGATCCCCTAGAGCATTCAGCGATGGGTACACTGGGGAATAGCTAGCGTTCCGACCCTGCGGGGGGTCGTGGGAGTATACTGGAGCGGATGTCTAATGGTTCAAATTCACGCCCGAGACCGGATAGTCCATGGCAAATCTAGTATACTTCCACTCAGAGTGAGTGTTACCAGGACCGTGGAGTGCCCGTTCTGCAGAATGTGATCGGCCATTGTGATGATAGGACTACGAGTCCTTACCCATTTGCGAAAACCAGAATGAGGAGAGCTCCAGTCGCTCTAGTTGGGTAAGGAGGATAAGGCGGGATTGTTGTACACATGGATATTGATGTATGAGATTGATTCGTGGAAGTTGAGCCCCATTGCATATTGGTATTAAATTAAGACAAATTATAAATGAATCTAACACATGCATAACATATCATAACTGCCTCACTAACCCTGTTGGCTTTCCGTGTTCCTTGTGTATTTTGAAGTGTTGTATGATTATTCTAAGGTATGTTGTGTACATTCTTCTTCCTTGCTTAGTATCTGTATGTTTGTTAAACATTTAAAGTTGCCCTTGCATGTAAATATTATGGGTTGAGAGCTTTTTACTCACCCTTTCGTATTGTATGTTGTTTTCCTTTCCTGTGATCATCAGCGGAAGGTCAAGGCGAGCGCAAGCAGGACTTGGACTATCTGCAGTAGAGGACGTCAGATTAAAAGTGTCAACTGTTTATATTTCTGCTTGTGTTGAGATCATTATAGACCCCGATGCTTTTATGTTATTTTCTTGTAATAGTTATTATTAGGAGCCTGTGAGCCCTAAAAAAAAAACTTTCATCTTTTTACAAATAATAGTGACTCCTTAATTAAGTAGGACATTTCAGTATGAGAATTTGTCCTAGTTAATCAAGGGTGTCACAATTTTTATAACCAATACAAAAAATATTTTTTACACCAATTAGTTAAAAAGCCTAAAACTTGCACTAGAGAAACCAAACCCATACAAAAAAGGTTCAAAAGTATGGAAAGAGATACCAAAAAATTTTGGGACTGTTTGATTTTTATTTTTGATTTTAATTATAAAACAATCATTATAATTCTTATTTTTGTTTTATAAGTTTTAGGGCCTTATTTGTTTTTTGTTTTCATGTCTTATTTTTAATTTGATTACAAAACTATCATTTTATTTCTTTTTATCTTATTTCTTATTTTCAAATATTTATATAGAAAAAAAAACAAGAAAAAATATTTTATATATTTCCTATATAAAATTTTTAAAACAAAATAACTGTTTTATAATTAAAACTAAAAAAATAAAAACAAAAACCAAACAACCCCTTATATTTCCTATTTTCATTTTTTCCAATACAAAACTTTTTAAGACAAAAAACAAAATGATTTTATAATATAAACTAAAAACAGAAAATAAAGACAAAAACCAAATGTTAGATATAACAATTTAGAGGCAACAAAGAAACCTTCCGATCAGTTGGATCCATTGAAGCAAGCAAATATATGAAAATACAGAAAGGGGACAAATGTCCACTTACACAATATAATCCAGCCTTCAAAAGGCATACTACTAGGGATCTACAAAAAATTTACATCCCATCCTATATACATCATAAAAGCTCGGTTTGATTCTCAACAAAACACAATCATGTCAACGGTAAGTTGATCTAGTACCTAATATGCTATTCTTAATGAAGTTTACGCTTACACCTACGGATAGCAGCTGCTCTTCTGGAAGCATTTCCCTCATCACATTCAGGAGATTCCTCTACAACCCCCTCCTGGACAACCAGCCCTCGGTTCCGTGATAGCTTCCTGATAGGTGTCACAGCCAGAGGAGGCGGGGAATTGTCACCACCCATCTCCTGTTGGGAGGCAACAGTCACACCTAGAGCAGGAAGGGAATTGTCACCACCCAACTCTTGTTGGGATGAGGCAACCACGGTGCAACACTGAATCCTATGTGGCATTAGCTCCTTGCCTTCAGGCACCACATCCTTCATCAACTGTAAACAATGTTGGCGATTACATAGATGGTACTTTTATGCCCAAGACTTCAAGTGAAAAAATGTATTATGAACCACAGTATTATTTGTCTACATAGCATAATTCAACACTTCGCAAAACCAATTGAAAAAGTTGGTTAATTAATTTAAATTGCGGCAAAAACCAATTCGTTAGTAATAACTTTTAACTTTTCATCTTTTTCTAACACTATTTGATGAACAAAGTATTATACCAGAAGCCCCCAAAATGTGGGTAAAGATAACACAGTTATCAGATTCCCCTTTTAAAACAGAAACACCCCCATAACCTCAATCAATTATTGGATGAAATTCAAAATAGACTATTTGAATTCCTGCTTTCATGAGCACTATCTGGAGCTGTTCATACCTTCCAATCTTCGTAATCATATCTGAATACAAAATGAGTGTACGAGCGTTCATTGGCAGCTGGAGCATTTCTAGGTGCTGAAAAAGAAGACAGCATAAGTACACTTGGTATGGAAACAGAGCACAAAGCAAATATTCAGTTGTGGAAACACATCTTACAAACATAGTGCGAACGATTTTCATCCAGCCTGATATCAACACGGCCATCTTTCACTAGGAAAGATAGAGCAAACAAGTTTTCCACAGTCTGTGCAAAAGACATTCGGTTGAAAATTAAGTTTTCAAGTCGAACACGTTTCGTTCTCTTTAAAATCTCAAACATGGTCAACATGTTTTTGTCAGTATCAGTTTTCG
The DNA here is from genome assembly GCA_037962975.1 of Clitoria ternatea. Taxonomy (NCBI): domain Eukaryota; kingdom Viridiplantae; phylum Streptophyta; class Magnoliopsida; order Fabales; family Fabaceae; genus Clitoria; species Clitoria ternatea. Next base: position 148,733,130 of record CM075670.1, read on the forward strand.
CCTCGGCCACAGTTTCATCAAGCTGTTTCAAACAAACAAGGAGTAAACACCAAAACACTTACAAGAGTTAATGTGCCACTAACTAAAGAGTTTTCTCCTCCTCAAAAGATCAAAATGTCCACCAACTAGAACCTCAAAAGATCAAAATTTCCACCCAACTAGAACCTCAAAAGAACAAAATTTCCACCAAATTAAACCCTCAAAATTTTGATATCAAATAGATTCTGAAATGATCAAAATGCTCACAACATTAGTCATTTAATTGACTAGTTAACATGTCAAATCAGTCTCTATTAACAATCTCTCAAACACTACCTCTCTCTGATTATAAAAACCTTTTGAGAAATTTCTTTAGTCCTCAATATAAAAACCTCATCAAAAAGTCAATACCATTAATTATTTTTATACCAAAATATCTTTATTAATCATTAATGAAATAAGCATTAATTAAATAGAAAGAGGATAAGATTTGTGAGTACCAGTAAAAGTAAAAGGGCACTTTTGAAAAACTAGTATAATTTGTACACAAATTAAATGACTTTAACTACATTAACCAACTTTTCTTAAAAAAATGAATTGGTTAAGAGGTTCTTATAATAAGAGACCATAGTAGTCAATAGCGCCTGGAGCGGCCGCTATCGCAGCGGAGCGGGGCCGAGGCGCGACGCGGTGGCCCATCGCGGGAAGCCTTCGATCGCGGCAATCGCGGGAGGAATCGCGACGTCGCGGGTGCGCCAAATCGCGGAGCGAATCGCCCGCACCTGCTTCCTCCCTGTTTTGCCCCTGTGTGAAACGGATTTTTTAAGGGTATTTTAGCCCTTTTGCTTTCTTTTCCCTCCCATTTCTGAACCCTAACACCTTCAGCAGCAACTTTCACATTTCTTCAAAACACGAAAGGTCCATTTTCGCGACACCCACCCCATTTCCGCGACACCCACTCATTCTCCGGCGTTCCTTACAGGTTTTCCGGCGTTTCCCTCCCATTTCCGGCAAGTCCCTATCTTCTCCGGCGAGCCCCTGTCTTCTCCGGCGAGCCCCTGTCTTCTCCGGCGAGTTTCTGGTTCTGTTCTTCTTCACCTCTTCTTCTCTACTTCAGTTCTTCTTCTCTTCTTCTCCGATAGGTTGTTGAAATACTGTTGGAGGCTGTTGAAGGTTGTTGAAGGCTGTTGGAGAGGCTGTATGAAGTCTTGGAAGGGCTGTTGGAGGCTGTTTTAAAGAGGCTGTTGGAGGCTGTTTGGAAGGGCTGTTGGGAGGCTGTTTCTACAATGGCTGAAGAAAATACAGCAAGAGCTGTTGAAGGGAATGCTGCCAGGTTTAGGCCCTCACCACTTCCTGGACATGTGAAGCCTAATGCACCAAACCAAGACATTGCTTGGGATTGGAACAGCTTGAAAGACATCAATAATCGGAAGCAAGTCACTTGTGATTTCTGTGGCAAGATCACAACTGGTGGAATTATCCGGGCTAAAAGACATCAAATGGGTGTGAGGGGTACTGCGGTAGTTGTCATAAGTGCCTAGAAGATGTTAAAGAAACTCTTAAGACAACATTTATAAACAAGAAAAATGAAAGAGATGCATATTTGAAAGAGATTGATGAACTTGATGAGGCTCATGAACTAGTAGAGTAGATTTCAGTCATTCGACATGGAAAAAGAGCTGCAAGTATGGCAACGTCGATTGCATCATCACAAACAGCTTCCACTGCCAAGAAACCTAAAGGTCCATTGGACTTGTTTTTTAAAAATCCTGAATCAACCATTCGTTTGGAAGGGAAGGCTTCAGGGCAAACAAGCATAAACGATGCTTGTGACAAGGAAGCAAGGGCTAGAACAATACAATATATAGAACGGTTCCTTTGTAGGAGCTCAATTCCTTTTAATGTGTTGCGCACAAAAAGCTTCAAGTTAATGGTGGAAGCTATTGGAAATTATGGGAAGCATCTTAAACCTCCAAGCTATCATGAAGCTAGAGTTCCTCTTTTGAAAAAAGAATTGGAGTACACTAAGGCATTGTTGCAGGATCATGTGAGAGAGAGAGGGAGTGTTATGGTTGTAGTATAATGTCGGATGGATGGACAGATAGGAAGAATAGAACCTTGATAAATTTTTTGGTCCATTGTCCAAGGGGTTCTATGTTTATTAGGAGTGTTGATGCTTCATCATATGTGAAGACCGGGGAAAAACTCTACAAGTTGCTGGATGATTTTGTTGAAGAGATAGGAGAGGGTAATGTGGTGCAAGTGATCACCGACAATGGGAGTAATTATGTGAAACCTGGTAAGAGTTAGTTTATTAATTTTAAGAGTAATTATGATTTTTTTATAATTTATAAACTTTGTATTGTATCACTACTAATAGTTTGATTTTACTATCAGGCAAGTTGTTGATGGCAACAAGAACACATTTATTTTGGACTCCTTGTGCTGCACACTGCCTAGACTTGATGCTAGAGGATATTGGGAAGCTTCCAAGAGTGAAGAGGACCATAAAAAGAGGAATATCTCTTGTGGGTTACATCTATAACCACACATTAACCTTGAACATTATGAGACAATTCACTCATAAGGAGTTGGTTAGGCACAGAGTCACAAGATTCGCCACAACATTTCTTACATTGCAAAGGTTGTATAATTTGAAGAATGATCTTAGGAAGATGTTTACTTCAGATGAGTGGTTGAAGTCCAACAATGCCAAGGAGACCAAGGGGAAAAGAGTAGCGGACATTGTCCTTATGCCTACTTTTTGAGGTGATGTTATTTACAGCCTAAAGGCAATGGCACCCATTGTGAAGGTGCTTAGGCAAGTTGACAATGAGAAGAGGCCGACAATGGGCTACATATATGAAGCTATGGATAGAGCCAAGGAAAGTATCCGGAATTCTTTCAAGGGAGATGAAGCCAAGTTCAAGGAGATTTTTTCTATCATTGATAGACGATGGGAATGTCAACTTCACCATCCATTGCACGTAGCGGGTCATTACTTGAATCCCCAATTCTTCTATGGCAACCCACAAGTAGAAAATGATCCAGAGGTGATGGATGGATTGTACAAATGTATTGAAAGGTTGTCCACTAGCTCAGATGATGAAGACAAAGTTCTAGATGAGATATCACTGTATAGAAGAGCTGCAGGCCTCTTTGGAATCAAGGCACTATAAGGAAAAGATCTTCAATGGCTCCTGGTAAGAGTGGTTTTTAGGATTGGAGTTGAATAAGGTGCTGAGTTATTTGCTATTTTGGTTCTGAGTATTTGTTGTATATATATTTTTCAATTACAGCTGAATGGTGGGTAAGTTTTGGATCACATACTCCAAAGCTACAAACTATTGCCATTAAGGTGCTGAGTTTAACTTGTAGCTCATTTGGGTGTAAGCGGAATTGGAGTATGTTTGAGCAGGTAAGTAGAGTTGAGTTCTCAAGTCAATACATTCAATTTGATAACATTTAGTCTAGTAGTTTCTAACATTTCCATTAATTTTTTTATTTAGGTTCATGCTAAAAAGAGAAATAGGCTAGAACATCAAAGATTACAAGATTTGGTTTATATTAAATATAAACAAACTCTTAGGGAGCGTTTTGATTGTCAAGATGTGATTGATCCTATTGTGCTAGATGATGTTGAAGATGATACCAATGAGTGGATACAAGGAAGGATGGAGGATGAAGATGAGGAAGGGCATGTGATTTGGTCTTTGATGATGATGTCTTAACATGGAGAGATGTTGCTGAAGCTACTGGGGCTACTGAGCCATTGACATACACTAGGAGGAGCAAAAAGGGAGGGAATACAGCTACTGCCCCTACTACTTCTAGGAAGGGAAAAGAGGTAATTCAAGCAGAAGAGGAGGAAGAAAAGTTTGACAGTGAAGACATTGAATCAGAGGGGGAAGAGATCTACCTAAGTGGTGATGAAGATGATGCAGGAGATGAAGAGCCAAACCTTGAAGATGAAGATGATGATGCATATTAGGAATTTAGGATTGTTATAAATTTTATGCCATGGTTATGTTATATGATTGTGATGTTTCATTTCATGTTTGTCAAGAATATTGTTATGATTTGAATACTTTTATGGTCTTTAAATTTAATTTTTGTGAGATTTTTTTTACATATATATGTGTAGAAAATATAGGTAATATTTATATAATTTTAATCAAAATAGCGGTCATCCCGCTTTCTGCTATCCCGCTATCCCAGTTTTAAGGGCGGCCGCTCCACGCCGCTATTTGGGATTGACTACTATGTAAGAGACGGAAGTAGTAAAAGTCATCAGAAGGACTAACATGGTCCACATTTTGATCATTCAAGAACCTATGTAATGGACATTAATCTTTTGACTACCAAATTAATGGGCATCACATTGTTGGAAGACCAAATCAACAATTTTGTCAAAGAAAAGGGAAGTTAAGTTAAAGAAACCTGTTTAGGCCTAGTTGTTACTGTTGGGCGAGGAGCTCGTTTCCTGGGCCCTCCAGTTTTGCGTTGCTTGAACTGATTCTCCATGGGACCAAGCCTTAAAACAAAAAACAGGTTGAGTAATACGTAATGTGGAAAAGAAGAGGAAAATGTGGAGGCAGAAAACTGAATCTTACATGGTGGAAGAGCCATTAACAGTGAGGAAAATGGGCGACACAGCAAGGCCAAGTTTCTGCCAATTGATTGAATCTTGGCCTTGAGCATAGTTTTTAAGCAAAGAGGAAACGAACTGAGAAGGGGTAACGCCGTCATTGGCCAGAGACCTAACAGAACCCGCAAGAGTGCGTGTGAGATCCAGCAGCGCCTCCGCATCAGCAACCTGTTCCCGAGGCTTCTCAACTGAAACATATAACCAAGGAAACAAACATTATACGTTGAAGGCATGTAATTGTTATTACGAAGAAGAAGAGGAAGGGTACCTTGGTCGTGTAACTTGTCGAACTCGTTCAAGATGGTAGCGAACTTGTCGGAATCAGCGCTCATCAAATCATCCTTTTCCTCTGTGAGATTATAGGGTTTGTTAGGAAAGAGGAAATTGAAATTTGAGTTTTCTGAAAGAGTGTTGAAAGGAGAATTACCGTTGATGAGGGTTTTGAGTTCTCGGAACTGTGAGCGAATGATCCGGCGAGTGGCGGGGTTCTGCTGGTCGGCGTTGTCGTGGACGCGTTCCATCTTAGCGGCTCGGAGCTCTTCCTCGCCATGGCCATTGCCTCTGCGCGAAGCTCTCATGGTTTTCAAAACCTCCAACCCTAACTTTTGAAAGGAAAGGGATTTTGAAGTTTAAAAGAGCTCTTTGCTTTTCATTTTTTGAATTTTTTTTTTATCAAAGTCTGGAAAATTCAATGCGGGGGTTACTTTTCCCGCTTAGGTCAAATCAACTAACCTCCTTTCTTGCTCTCCAATCTTCCTTTCAGTTTCATCTCCAATTCCATTATAAGCCCCTCTTTCGGCACACAACTTTAGAAGAAACTATAATTTTATCTTTTTATATTTATTCTCTTTTAAAAGTAAAAATTTTATTTCAAATATAAGAATATTAAATACTTAAAGTTATAATAAAAAATGTAATAATATTTTTAGAGACTTATAAAATGATTTCATTATCTTATTAATTATACAAATATAAAAATATTAAATACTTAAAGTTACAATAGGAATAAATGTAATATATTTTTTTATAGAGGTTTATAAAATTAAAAATTTTTGCATTTTACGGTTTTATAATATAAAAATGGTTGGAATACTCTTTTGGGCCACTATATTAAGTTTCATTTTGATATGGTAAATTTAAAAATTTTCACATGTTTTTAAAAATATTTCAATTTGGTCAGATAAATTTAAAATGTTTTGCATTTTAAACTTGTCATTCTTATTGACATTTTGTTTTTTTTTATAAAATTAACACATTTTTATTGAAACCATAGCTTTAAATCAAAACATTTTAAAAACAAACATAGAGTTAAGTGAAACATGCTAAACTTATCTAACTAAATTGAAATATTTTAAAAAAGTAGCAGATTTCAATAAAAATTTTAAAACGTACTTTAAACATTTTACCATATTTAAGTAAAATTTTTAAACTTAATTGATCAAAATGAATTTTAATTCAAACATAATGGGCTGGAAGAATAATTTACTTTTTATTATAATATTTTTATTCATTTTTTTTGGGACAAAATATTTTTATTCACTAAAAAGGTCTTTCTTTTTTGGGCTTGTAATGAATTATGGGCTTCGTTATTCGGCTTTCAGCCCACCTTATGTGCTTCAATATTGAATGAACACCCCATCAGTATACCAAAAAAAGCCAGCCCATCAATTAACCCATCAGTTATTGACCAAAAACAATCTGGGTTCTTTCACAAGATTAACCAATTTGACCCAAAAAAATAGGATGATGTTATCCAAAAAAAAAAAGGATGATTAATCAATCTTATTATATATTTTTAAGTTACGACTTTTGAAATTGAAACGTAAGATTATTTCTCCTTTTCTTAAATGAACTCGCATATTTTTTTTCATTTTTCATTTTTATAATTTTCTTAATTATTTAATAGTTTAGTTAATATATTTATGTGTGAATAATTTTATTTTAGTTATGTTAAATTTTCAATTTTATTTTTGAAATATCTTTTAATTTATATTTTTGTGACATAAAATAAATCACCACGAATTTAAAACGTTATCTTTTAATTGATGATAAAAATAAATTTACTATTATAATTAAAATCATATTTTGTTAGGGAAAAAATCATTTTAATTATCTCTATACTTCAAAGAAATTAGTTTTAAAAAATAAAAACGTGAATTAGTCGGTTTACGGTGATTTCAGTCTCAAACCTGTTGACTGTGAAAAATAAAATAACTAATGCAATTAGTAGACTATGCAAATTGGTAGATTATATCATACTATAACTTATATGTTAACCAATGCATAAAAATGATAAGATAATTGTAGGTCAACCTAAGTTTGGCAAATCTGATAATGTAGTTGGTGGAAAAAAAATATATAATTGTTATAAAATAACTCTAAAATTTTAATGGGAAAAGGAAATTAAAGAAAAGAAAGAGGAATAGCAGGGAAAAAGAAGTAGTAATGTATGTACGCAGCTAATTCTTTTCACTCACAAATATATGAAGGGCATGAGCCCTTTTATAGCCTAAGGTGGACATCCACCTTTATTATAATATTCATAATACTCTCCCTTGAATGTCCATATTTTAGAATGTGTCTCGTTAAAACCTTACTAAGAAAAATCCAGTGGGATAAAAACCTAGTGAAGGAAAAAGAGTACAACATTCTTTACAAAGTAAATTCATGGATAAATAAATAATTAAATTACAAGTCTTTAATTCTTTCCCTCGATAGAACATCCATGTCTAAGGCGTCGAAGACCGATCTTTTGTACTAACTGCTCGAAGACTTTAGTTGGTAATAATTTTATAAAGATATCTGCTAGATTCTCATATAATTGGACTCTTTGGACATTTATTTCACCATTCTTTATAAGATCATGAGTCAAAAAAAATTTTGGTGAAATATGCTTTGTTCTATCTCCTTTAATATAATCTTATTTTAACTGAGAAATACAAGTTGCATTATCTTCACATAAGATTGTTGGTAGTAATTTTTCAGCATGCAAGCCACAAGTTTCTTGAATATGTTGAATCATAGACCTCAACCAAACACATTCTCGACTTGCTTCATGTAATGCTAGAATTTCAGCATGATTAGATGATGTTGTTGTTGTAACACCCCGAATTCTTAAAATAGGAAGTTAAATTAGGAAAATAAATGTTGAATAATTAAATGCAGGCTAATTAATATCCCAAAATTCTTGAAATGATTTAAACAAGACTTTTCGAAATTGCTGGTGAATTATGGTGATCGATTGAGTTAAAAACTGACCCGGATAAAATATAGGTGTTGGACCAAGTATCTCCGATTGAGATGCTGTTGGTCAGGGCCGTAGATAATGTTAGTGGGATTCCGAATTTATATTCGGAATCATTTTTAGAATATGTATTGAGCCCGAACGGCGAACCTGTTTGTTTAAAAATGAAAGAATTAATGAAGGTTTAATAATTTAAATGTTAAATTCCTATTTTCTCATTCAAAAGTCGGTTGCACTCTTTTGTCTCTCACGTAGACACTTTTCTTCTTCTTATCTTCATATACATATCTTCTTCTTCTTCATAATTCCTCTTCCTCTTTCTTTTGAACTCAAAATTTAAAAGGAGATATATCTTCCTTCTCCATTAATAACCTTCAAGGACTTCAAGAAAGCTTGGAAACTAAAATATTTTCTCCTCTTGAGGTAAGATTATGATCATTTTCCATGTATATAAGTATACAGTTGAAGTTTAGTTAAAGTTTTGGTGTTAGAACACAATAAATGTGTGAGAAATGTTGAGGAAAATTCAAAAGTGGGAATCCAAAGATGGATTGACATAAATACAAGCTTATGAGTAATTAATGAGGTAGTTGTAATTATGGTGGGAAAAGAAGGAGGTATATAAGCATTTATGAAGGTTGGTGGGTTTGGTGAAAACCCTAAACTTGAATTTTAGGAGGAAAGGTAGAATATTGAAGAATATAGCATTTATTAAAGAAGTTAGCAATTGTTGATGGAAAGAGTGTTATAAATGATGTGGTAGACATTAAATAATGATGATGTTGACTTGAAGTCATAATAAGTGGGAACCTCACCAAGGTGTTGGTGGAGATTTAATAGATGGAATAACCTAACAATTAGGTTGTAACTCTTGATAATAATGGATTGTGATTTAAGGGGAGGAATTCCCGAAGCCTAATTAGGCAAATGAATGAAATTGATAAATAGTTTCCACATGATAAGAATCATGTGTATACCTATATATATGTATGTTGAATTGGTGTTTGAATGAATGATTGATGAGGCCCTATGATTGATTGGTGTAGGGCTTGGCAATACTGGTGAGGCGGGAACATCAACCCCAGAGGTCTACTTCTCTTGAGGAAGGAGAGGGGTGTATTTTCTAAATGCATGAGAATTGTGATGATAATGTATGTATTAATGTAGTATGACATGCTTTCTTGGATGAATGTGATATTCTGTGTATGTGATGCGAATTGTGAATGGTGTGGTGAATTTAGTGTCTATACAATAAAGCCTAAGTGAGGCTATGAATGACTTATTACGTGTTGATACATGATTGATTACATACGAGACATGATAAGTGCCAAAAACCTTTGGTTGGAATGTTTCTTGAATATGAGGATTGATACTTGCGTGTGAATTGGTGGAAAATTGTGTGGTTGAAAATGAATGTACCCTAGTTGAGAGGGTAAGATAATCTAAATGAGCTTGAGGTATGTATGAGCATTATTGTATACATAGCATGACATGCATATCATGATGATGTCGATAAGTGGTTGCGATCACTTGATGATGGAAATGAAAAAAAGGCTTGCGAGTTCCTATGATTGTTAGACCGGTGGTTGCGATCACCTGGTATTGAAATGAAAGGCCCGGCGGGACCATTGAGACTGAGTGCCCATGATTGCGATCATGAGGCGGGAGTACCCCTTGCGAGGCGGGAAACCTTATGAAATGTTGAACGTGGTTACGATCACGAGAAGCACCTTGCGAGGCTGCTAGAGGGAGTACCCCTTGCGAGGCGGGAAACCATTGAGAATGAGTATATGAATATGGTGGTTGCGATCACCCAAGGAAATGAAATCGGATCCGTGCATATACATTTTAATGACATTAGCATGTGCATCAGTCTTGGAGCATGATATAGTGTGATACTTGGATGATGCAATAAGAATGGATGTTTTTTTTTATTACTAAAGTGTGATGGCGAATTTGATTGATATGATTCTAAGGGAATTAAGGAATGATTGTGTTGAATAAAAATTGTTGATTGAATGTTTGATATTAAATAAACTCCTCTTAAGGAGGAGATAGTTGTATTACATTTATGCATATATTGCTTTATTTATTAGATTTTTGTCATTGAGAAAGTATACTCACTCTCCCTGTGGTATTTCTTTTTAGCTCCTGTGTTGTAGGTATTACTCCGGAGCTGTTGATGGAGGAGAAGTGTGAAGAAAGTTCCATTTTGGTAAAAGAATGCCTTGGCCGGCAATGTTTTGATATTGTGATTAGGTAGAATGGATATAAGGTGTATAACACCATCTATGTTTTGCATAATCTGGATCTAGAATGAATAATGGTATGATTGATGAATATATATGTATGTATATACAATAGTGATTTTAAGAGGTGATGGAGGAAAATGAGATCTTTTGTTTATGACTCATTTTCAATTATGATCCTATGAATGAATGACTGATGAAACCCTCCAAATCTTGATAAATGAATGAAGTTTACATTTGGAATATTAGATTTGTGAAGTATAAGGATGATTGAGTTGATCTTTAGGTCATAAATGAGTTGTAATGGAAATTTATAGGTATGATTGATTTGAACAAGTTCTAAACATGTAATATAATATGTATGAAGTGTTGAATTTGAGTAAAATTGATTAGAATGAATTTTAGTGTAGTGAGTTGGGAGATTTCTGCATTTCCTTGTTTTTCTGTCAAACTCGCTCAGGCGAGAGGACTTCTCGCTCAAGCAAGAATGCCCCTGTTTCGATTTTTGGCCTCTGGGTGATTCTCGCTTAGGCGAGAATGGGACTCGCCCAAGCGAGATTGTCTCAGCATCAGTGTTTGGCCACTGGGCCATTTCCGCTCAAGCGAGGGTCTATTTCGCCCAAGCGAGAGGGTTTGGTCTCAGGTTTTGCTCTCGGGTTTATTAAGAAATTGCTCTCGGGACAATTTTCGCTTAAGCAAAAAAGGTCTCGCCCGAGCAAATGGGGAACTTGGCCGAGATTCGCTTGAGCGAAAGGCCTTGGGATAGTGCTCGCCCAAGCGAGTGAGCGTGGATGAGTTCTGGGCGTTTTCGCCTCACGCTCGCTGGCTTCGCCCAAGCGAGAATTCCACTACTCGCTCAAGCGAGTTGGGGTTCGCTTAAGCGAAGTGACCCCTGAACCTTCATTTCCTCCTTTCGCTCAGCATTTTCTGTTTCGCCCAAGCGTGCTATGCGAAGCTCGCTCAAGCGAATTGGTATTTCGCTTGAGCGAGGGGGACCTGATTCTCCTAAAACGCTTTAATCATGTTATTTTCCAATTTTTTCCATGTTAATCCATGATTCCACCCTACATTATGAACACTTGGTATAACTTTGGCTTCTTAACCCCAAATTAATAATCTCTTAAGAATCTAGTTCCATAATATTATTTTACTCAAAATACTTCCGCTGTCTTAATTATAGATTTCTTAAGAATTAATTTAATGAACTTACCTTCTCATATCTTCACATATGAGATGGGTCTCTGATAGATCCAGGTGATTAAAATTTGGCTTCCCCACTTGTATTTTTCACACATCAATAATATTAAAATCGCGAAAAATTTACCCCTATTTTTAGGGTGTCACAGCTTGGTATCAGAGCATTAATCGCTCTGTATTACTGTGTTTAGCCATTGTTATTACTGGAAAATAATATGTGAATGATGAATCATTATTATTGTTGATTGATTGTGTATGAATTGATGATGGATTGAATGTGATTGTTATCAGTCCGGCCAAGCTTCTTCACACTATCCTCCCTCAATGATGAATCTTATATATTGCGAATGCATACTATGTTATGATATGGTGATGCTGCTATAAGGGATTTAATATGGATTGGTTGATATTGGGCTCCATGGGAAAGGGCCATAATGTAATTTTTATGATAAAGTACTATAGTGTGAGATCATAGGTGAATTTTAGGAATGCGTTTACTGATATTTGTTGAATTTTATGTTGTGGTTTTAGATATTGTGATGGCCCATCGTCGTTGAGATAATGATAACGCTATAGCTAGAGCCTTGAATCATTTTGCGGATCTCCTTGAATCGCAAAACCGTGAAAGACAAGAGGCGGAGAGACCACCTGCTCCTGTTATTGTTCAAGGTACTCAGGGCCTTGATATGTTTCTAAAGCGAAAACCTACTGAATTTCATGGTGGATTTAGGCCTGAGCAAGCCTATGGTTGGATCCGAAATATTGAGCAGATCTTTGATAGTTTTGAATGCAATGAGCTCCAGAAAGTGGAGTATGCTGTTTTTATGCTGAGGGATGAAGCAGAGACTTGGTGGAGACTCGCCAAGAATAGAATGAATGCTGCTGCAATTCCCTTAACTTGGGAGAACTTTAAGCGTGAACTTATGAGGAAATATGTGCCCGAGAGTTACAAGAGCAAGAAAGAACTCGAGTTTATGGAACTCAAGCAAGGCATGATGATGGTGGAAGAGTATGCTTCTAAGTTTGAAGAACTTTATGAATTCTACCCTCCTTTTCAACAAGAAGGAACTGAAGTCTCTAAATGTGTAAAGTTTGAGAACGGGTTACGTTCCGATATTCAAAGGGCCATATGTCACCAAGAGATCTAAAGCTACACAGTGCTTGTGAATAAGTGCCGCATCTACGTAGAACATGCATCTTTTCAACACTCTGAATTTGACTCTAAGCTGAAGGGTCAAGCTTCTAGTTTCAAGAGGCAAGGAAATTTTAGAAAAGGACGTTTTCTGAGGGGTGCCCATTCTAATGTCCAAGCTAGAGGCGGTGGACGTGGTAATACTTTTGGCCGGGGTAATATAAATGCCAATGGGATGAAATGCTATAGATGTGGAGGACCTCATTATGTTCAGGAATGTGTGTATCGTGAAGATGTTGTATGCTTTAATTGTGATCAGGTGGGACACATCCATCCTGCATGTCCCATGCTTGCAAGACCGGCTCCGGTACAAGCTAATATTCCCAATCGTGCTAATACACCTGTTCATGTGAACCGTGGAGGCCATAATGGTGGTCGGGGTCGTGGTGATGGAAATAATGGTGGTCGACGTGGTGGTCGAGGTGGCTATAATGGTGGAAGGCATGGTAACGATCGAGGAAAGGGTAATGGTGCTCGAGGTGGAAATAGGGATGGTGAAAATCTTCAACCCAATGCCGGGAGAGTTTTTGCTGTAACCGGTGAGGAAGCAGCACAAGCCGAAAATCTGGTTGAAAGTAAGTGTGAAATTCTTGGACACTCAGTTCGTGTTATTTATGATTCGGGTGCGACCCACTCCTTTATATCTGAGGATTGTGTTTGGCGATTAAGATTGTCGGTGTGTTTAATGAAAAATGCTCTTATGGTTACCACCCCAACCGGTACTTGTCTTAGATCGATTAACCAGTGTGATAATGTTGATATGCTCCTAGATGGGAGAAGGTTTGTTGCGTCTTTTATTTGTTTGCCTATGAAGGGACTGGAGATCATACTTGGTATGGATTGGCTTTCTGCCAACAGAGTCATGGTTGATTGTCAACAACGGACCATTATTTTCTCTTCTCTCGATAGGGGACAGTTTGATGTACAAGGTATAATTCAACTTTGCGTACTGCTATCTCTTGCCGATGGGACGAGTGGTCCCGGTCCCATGGATATCCCCGTGGTGTCTGAATTTCTGGACGTGTTTCCTAATGAGATACCCGGCTTACCACCTCCAAGGGAGGTTGAGTTTGCTATTGACCTTGTACCTGGTGCCGAACCAGTGTCTATTGCTCCATATAGGATGTCTCCTATGGAGCTAGTTGAATTAAAGAAGTAAGTTGAGGAGCTGCTTGAGAAGGAGTTTGTTCGACCCAGTGTGTCACCCTGGGGAGCTCCTGTATTATTAGTCAAGAAAAAGGATGGAACCATGCGGCTGTGTGTAGATTACCGCCAATTGAATAAGTTGACGATAAAGAATAGATATCCTTTACCTCGCATTGATGATCTGTTGGATCAATTGAGAGGTGCGGTGGTATTTTCGAAGATTGATTTGCGTTCCGGTTATCATCAAATTCGGGTGAGGGCCGAAGATATTCCTAAGACTGCATTTAGGACGCGATATGGCCACTACGAGTATGTCGTAATGCCATTTGGAGTTACTAATGCTCCAGTGGTATTCATGAGTTACATGAATCACATCTTTCATGAATACCTGGATCGTTTTGTTGTGGTGTTTATCGATGATATCCTGGTATATTCCAAGAGTCGTGAGGAACATGAAGAACATCTGAGAGTGGTACTGAACATTCTTAGGGAGAACCAGTTATATGCCAAGCTCTCTAAGTATGAATTCTGGATGACGAGCGTCCAGTTCCTTGGACATATAATATCCGAGGATGGTATTTTGGTGGATCCTTCTAAGGTCGAAGCCGTTATAGCATGGTCTAGACCTATGACAGTTACTAAAATCCGAAGTTTTCTTGGACTTGCGGGTTATTATCGAAGGTTTATTGAAGGTTTCTTTCGTCTTGCAAGACCTTTGACGAGTTTGACAAGGAAGAATCAACCTTTTGTGTGGACGGTTGAATGTGAGAGATGCTTTGAAGAGTTAAAGATGAGATTGACTTCTGCTCCTATCTTGGCATTGCCTGATTTACAAGAAGAGTTTGTGGTGTATTGTGATGCTTCTAAGCACGGACTTGGATGTGTGCTAATGCAGAAGGAACGTGTAATAGCTTATGCTTCACGCCAGTTACCACCACATGAAGTTAACTACCCGACTCACGATTTGGAATTGGCTGCGGTCGTGTTTGCTTTGAAGATTTGGCGTCATTACTTGTACGGTTCGAGGTTTGTGGTTTTCAGTGATCACCAAAGTTTGAAATATCTTTTTGACCAAAAGGAATTGAATATGCGACAAAGAAGATGGATGGAATTCTTGAAGGATTATGACTTTAAATTGATGTACCACCCGGGAAAAGCCAATGTCGTTGCTGATGCTCTTAGTCGGAAATCCTTACATATATCAGCCCTGATGGTCAAAGAGTTCGAGTTAATGGAAGAATTTCAGAATTTGAATGTTAGAACCGAGGTTCAATCCTCCAAGAGACTATGTTTTACTACCTTGAAGATATGCAATGAGTTTTTGGAGCTTGTGAAAGAGAAACAAAAAGACGATAATTATTTACAAGAGATGCGAAGATCACAGGATAAGGGGAAAAATTTATTTCTTGTGGAAGGCATTGATGGTATATGGCGAGTAAAAGGTCGTGTGTATGTACCTTTATTCAGTGATTTGAGACGCACAGTGCTGGAGGAAGCACATAAAAGCATGTTTAACATCCACCCTGGTGCAACTAAGATGTATCGAGATATAAAGAGGAACTTTTGGTGGCCCGGAATGAAACGTGATGTTGCTAACCTTGTAGCTTCTTGCCTTACTTGTCAGAAGGCGAAGGTGGAATACCAAAGACCTTCGGGTACTTTGAGGCCACTTGATATCCCTGTTTAGAAGTGGGACGCAATTGCCATGGATTTTGTGTCCGGATTACCAAGAACGAGGTCCAGATGTGACAGAATATGGGTGATTGTGGATCGTTTGACAAAGAGTGCATATTTTCTACCAATCAGTATGGAGAGCTCCTTGCAAGATTTAGCACAGTTGTACATTCGGGAGATTGTGAGATTGCATGGTGTGCCGTCAAGCATTGTGTCTGATCGTGACCCCCGATTTACTTCCCGATTCTGGGGAAGATTACATGAGGTAATGGGTTCAAAACTGAAGCTAAGCTCGGCGTATCATCCTCAGACCGATGGACAGTCTGAGAGGACTATTCAGAGTCTTGAGGACTTATTACGCGCTTGTGTTTTGGAGCATGGCGGTTCGTGGGAGAAATATTTGCCCCTGATCGAATTTACCTACAACAATAGTTTTCATTCTAGTATTGGTATGGCACCATACGAGGCCTTATATGGAAGAAGGTGTCGAACTCCTTTATGTTGGTTTGAAATTGGTGAGAATCTAGCCTTAGGGCCTGAGATTATTGAGGAAACTACCGAGCAGATCAAGATGATCCGGGAAAAGATAAAAATTGCTCAGGACCGGCAGAAGAGCTATTATGATAAAAGAAGAAAGCCACTTGAGTTTCAAGTCAGCGATCATGTGTTATTGCGAGTTTCGCGTGATAAGGGTATAGGAAGAGCCTTGAAGAGCAGAAAACTAAGCCCTAAATTCATTGGACCCTATGAGATTTTAGAGCGGATCGGAGATGTTGCATATCGGATTGCACTTCCTCCACAGCTTGCGAACTTACATAATGTATTCCACGTGTCACAGTTAAGGAAGTATATACATGATCCTCAGCACGTGATCTCTATTGACGATGTTGAGGTGCGGGATGACTTATCCGTCCTTCCTGTTTCTGTCCGTGTTGTTGAATATTCCGTAAAAAGACTGCGGAATAAGATGGTACCATTAGTAAAAGTGGCATGGAAGCATGGAGACGTGGAAACACTTACTTGGGAACGCGAGGACGATATTCGTAAGCGGTACCCTCATGCTTTCGAATCCAGTAAGTTGAATTTCGGGGACGAAATTTCTTTTAGGAGGGGTGGATTATAACACCCCGAATTCTTAAAATAGGAAGTTAAATTAGGAAAATAAATGTTGAATAATTAAATGCGGGCTAATTAATATCCCAAAATTCTTGAAATGATTTAAACAAGACTTTTCAAAATTGCTGGTGAATTATGGTGATCGATTGAGTTGAAAACTGACCCGGATAAAATATAGGTGTTGGACCAAGTATCTCCGATTGAGATGCTGTTGGTCAGGGCCGTAGATAATGTTAGTGGGATTCCGAATTTATATTCGGAATCATTTTTAGAATATGTATTGAGCCCGAACGGCGAACCTGTTTGTTTAAAAATGAAAGAATTAATGAAGGTTTAATAATTTAAATGTTAAATTCCTATTTTCTCATTCAAAAGTCGGTTGCACTCTTTTGTCTCTCACGTAGACACTTTTCTTCTTCTTATCTTCATATGCATATCTTCTTCTTCTTCATAATTCCTCTTCCTCTTTCTTTTGAACTCAAAATTTAAAAGGAGATATCTCTTCCTTCTCCATTAATAACCTTCAAGGACTTCAAGAAAGCTTGGAAACTAAAATATTTTCTCCTCTTGAGGTAAGATTATGATCATTTTCCATGTATATAAGTATACAGTTGAAGTTTAGTTAAAGTTTTGGTGTTAGAACACAATAAATGTGTGAGAAATGTTGAGGAAAATTCAAAAGTGGGAATCCAAAGATGGATTGACATAAATACAAGCTTATGAGTAATTAATGAGGTAGTTGTAATTATGGTAGGAAAAGAAGGAGGTATATAAGCATTTATGAAGGTTGGTGGGTTTGGCGAAAACCCTAAACTTGAATTTTAGGAGGAAAGGTAGAATATTGAAGAATATAGCATTTATTAAAGAAGTTAGCAATTGTTGATGGAAAGAGTGTTATAAATGATGTGGTAGACATTAAATAATGATGATGTTGACTTGAAGTCATAATAAGTGGGAACCTCACCAAGGTGTTGGTGGAGATTTAATAGATGGAATAACCTAACAATTAGGTTGTAACTCTTGATAATAATGGATTGTGATTTAAGGGGAGGAATTCCCGAAGCCTAATTAGGCAAATGAATGAAATTGATAAATAGTTTCCACATGATAAGAATCATGTGTATACCTATATATATATGTATGTTGAATTGGTGTTTGAATGAATGATTGATGAGGCCCTATGATTGATTGGTGTAGGGCTTGGCAATACTGGTGAGGCGGGAACATCAACCCCAGAGGTCTACTTCTCTTGAGGAAGGAGAGGGGTGTATTTTCTAAATGCATGAGAATTGTGATGATAATGTATGTATTAATGTAGTATGACATGCTTTCTTGGATGAATGTGATATTCTGTGTATGTGATGCGAATTGTGAATGGTGTGGTGAATTTAGTGTCTATACAATAAAGCCTAAGTGAGGCTATGAATGACTTATTACGTGTTGATACATGATTGATTACATACGAGACATGATAAGTGCCAAAAACCTTTGGTTGGAATGTTTCTTGAATATGAGGATTGATACTTGCGTGTGAATTGGTGGAAAATTGTGTGGTTGAAAATGAATGTACCCTAGTTGAGAGGGTAAGATAATCTAAATGAGCTTGAGGTATGTATGAGCATTATTGTATACATAGCATGACATGCATATCATGATGATGTCGATAAGTGGTTGCGATCACTTGATGATGGAAATGAAAAAAAGGCTTGCGAGTTCCTATGATTGTTAGACCGGTGGTTGCGATCACCTGGTATTGAAATGAAAGGCCCGGCGGGACCATTGAGACTGAGTGCCCATGATTGCGATCATGAGGCGGGAGTACCCCTTGCGAGGCGGGAAACCTTATGAAATGTTGAACGTGGTTACGATCACGAGAAGCACCTTGCGAGGCTGCTAGAGGGAGTACCCCTTGCGAGGCGGGAAACCATTGAGAATGAGTATATGAATATGGTGGTTGTGATCACCCGAGGAAATGAAATCAGATCCGTGCATATGCATTTTAATGACATTAGCATGTGCATCAGTCTTGGAGCATGATATAGTGTGATACTTGGATGATGCAATAAGAATAAATTTTTTTTTTATTACTAAAGTGTGATGGCGAATTTGATTGATATGATTCTAAGGGAATTAAGGAATGATTGTGTTGAATAAAAATTGTTGATTGAATGTTTGATATTAAATAAACTCCTCTTAAGGAGGAGATAGTTGTATTGCATTTATGCATATATTGCTTTATTTATTAGATTTTCGTCATTGAGAAAGTATACTCACTCTCCCTGTGGTATTTCTTTTTAGCTCCTGTGTTGTAGGTATTACTCTGGAGCTATTAATGGAGGAGAAGTGTGAAGAAAGTTCCATTTTGGTAAAAGAATGCCTTGGCCGGCAATGTTTTGATATTGTGATTCGGTAGAATGGACGTAAGGTGTATAACACCATTTATGTTTTGCATAATCTGGATCTAGAATGAATAATGGTATGATTGATGAATATATATGTATGTATATACAATAGTGATTTTGAGAGGTGATGGAGGAAAATGAGATCTTTTGTTTATGACTCATTTTCAATTATGATCCTATGAATGAATGACTGATGAAACCCTCCAAATCTTGATAAATGAATGAAGTTTACATTTGGAATATTAGATTTGTGAAGTATAAGGATGATTGAGTTGATCTTTAGGTCATAAATGAGTTGTAATGGAAATTTATAGGTATGATTGATTTGAACAAGTTCTAAACATGTAATATAATATGTATGAAGTGTTGAATTTGAGTAAAATTGATTAGAATGAATTTTAGTGTAGTGAGTTGGGAGATTTCTGCATTTCCCTGTTTTTTTGTCAAACTCGCTCAGGCGAGAGGACTTCTCGCTCAAGCGAGAATGCCCCTGTTTCGATTTTTGGCCTCTGGGTGATTCTCGCTTAGGCGAGAATGGGACTCGCCCAAGCGAGATTGTCTCAGCATCAGTGTTTGGCCACTGGGCCATTTCCGCTCAAACGAGGGTCTATTTCGCCCAAACGAGAGGGTTTGGTCTCAGGTTTTGCTCTCGGGTTTATCAGGAAATTGCTCTCGGGACGATTTTCGCTTAAGCGAAAAAGGTCTCGCCCGAGTGAGTGGGGAACTTGGCCGAGATTCGCTTGAGCGAAAGGCCTTGGGATAGTGCTCGCCCAAGCGAGTGAGCATGGATGAGTTCTGGGCGTTTTCGCCTCACGCTCGCTGGCTTCGCCCAAGCGAGAATTCCACTACTCGCTCAAGCGAGTTGGGGTTCGCTTAAGCGAAGTGACCCCTGAACCTTCATTTCCTCCTTTCGCTCAGCATTTTCTGTTTCGCCCAAGCGTGCTATGCGAAGCTCGCTCAAGCGAATTGGTATTTCGCTTGAGCGAGGGGGACCTGATTCTCCTAAAACGCTTTAATCATGTTATTTTCCAATTTTTTCCATGTTAATCCATGATTCCACCCTACATTATGAATACTTGGTATAACTTTGGCTTCTTAACCCTAAATTAATAATCTCTTAAGAATCTAGTTCCATAATATTATTTTACTCAAAATACTTCCGCTGTCTTAATTATAGATTTCTTAAGAATTAATTTAATGAACTTACCTTCTCATATCTTCACATATGAGATGGGTCTCTGATAGATCCAGGTGATTAACTATTTGGCTTCCCCACTTGTATTTTTCACACATCAATAATATTAAAATCGTGAAAAATTTACCCCTATTTTTAGGGTGTCATAGCTGTGATCGTGTGTTTTATAGATCTCCATGAAATCGTTGTACCACCACATGTGAATAAATATCTTGTTTGTGATCGACCATTATGAGGATCAGACAAATACCCCACATATGCATAACCAATTAGGTTTGCCTTAGATACATATGGAAAAAATAAACTCATGTCCATTGTACCTTTAAGGTAGCGAAATATGTGTTTAATCCCATTCCAACGCCTTTTGTGGGTAAAGAACTATGTCGCTAACAAATTGACAGCAAATGATATATTAGGTCGTGTATGACTAGCAAGATACATTAGTGCACTAAGTGCACTAAGATATAGTACTTCAGGACCAAGTAGTTCTTCATTTTTCTCTCGAGGTCGAAAAGGATCTTTGCTCACTTCAAGTGACCTTACAACCATTGGACTGCTCAATGAGTGTGATTTGTCCATATAGAATCATTTTAGCACCTTCTATGTATAAGTCTTTTGGTGTATTAAAATTCCTTCCTTTAAATATTCTAGTTATAATCCAAGACAAAACTTTGTTTTTTCCTAAGTCTTTCATCTTAAATTCCTTTTGTAAGCAATTTACAGCCTTTGAAAGCTCTTCAAGAGTTCTGATGATGTTTAAATCATCTATATAGATAACAATTATAATAAACTCTTTCCTAAATCTTTTCATAAAAACGCATGGACAAATTGGGTCATTTTTATACCCTTCTTTCAACAAATATTCACTGAGACAATTGTACCATATACGTCCAGATTGTTTTAGTCCTAAAGAGATTTATTCAATTTAATTAATTAACTTTCTCAAGAATTTTTCTTATATGCTTCAGGGAAACTAAATCCTTCAGGGAGTTTCATATAGATGTCATTTTCAAGTGAGCCATATAAATATGCTACAATAACATCCATAAGGCATAAATCAAGTTTTTCACAAATTGTCAAACTAATCAAGTATCGAAAAGTACTTGCATCCATCACTGGTGAATATGTTTCCTCAAAATCAATACCAGGTCTTTGTGAGAAACCTTATGCAACAAGTCTTGCTTTAAATCACACAATTTCACCATTTTCATTTTTTTTCTCGTAAATACCCAT
Source organism: Clitoria ternatea (assembly GCA_037962975.1). Taxonomy (NCBI): domain Eukaryota; kingdom Viridiplantae; phylum Streptophyta; class Magnoliopsida; order Fabales; family Fabaceae; genus Clitoria; species Clitoria ternatea. The sequence goes on from CM075670.1 coordinate 148,754,405, forward strand.
TTGTACCCAACTGTTTGGACTACAGGCCCAAAAACTTTTCGTTTTACAAGTGAGTTTAATTGTTCTTGTATTGCATCTTTCCACTTTGGCCAATCATTTCTTTGTGCACATTCCTTAATAGATTTTGACTCATCATTCTTATCATCATTTATAATATCAAGAGCTACTTTGAATGCAAAAATTTCATCAACATCGACTTTATGTCGATTACATTGTATTCCATCTATGACATAATTTATAGAGATCTCTTTATTCTTATCAATTTCAGATACCTTGGTATCTTCTGGATTTGAAACCTTGATTATGTCAGGAGACTCTTCTGGAGTCTTTATATCCTCGATTCGACCATCCTTTTTATTTACTTTTTTTTTAAGAATTTTTATCTTTAGAACCAACAGGTCTGTCATGTTTTATTTTGGCTTCAGACTTATTTGCAAACTTAGATTGTGCTGAAGGGATATCAATCTTTATTAGGGTATTAACAGCTGGTATGTGTGACTTAGTCACTCTTTTTGGATCAGCAAATGCATTTGGCAATTGGTTTGCTAAATTTTACAAACTAATTATTTTCTGAACTTCTAGTTCAGATTGCTTTGTTCGAGGATTAAGATGAGATAGAGATATCTCATTCCAACTATTCCTTGTATCCAACTATTAATTTTCTCCCCCTAATTGTGGGAAACAGATTTATCAAAATGACAATCAGAAAAATGAGCTGTAAATAAATCACCTGTTAAGGGTTCAAGATATTTTATTATGGATGGACTTTCATATCCAACATATATTCCCAACCTTCTTTAAGGTCCCATCTTAGTGCGTTGTGGAGGGGAGATAGGAACATATACCGCACTTCTAAAGATTCTTAGAGGGGAAATATTTGGTTCTTTACCATGAACTAATTGTAAAGGGGAATACTCATAATAATTTGTAGGCCTGATGCGAATAAGTACTGCTGCATGCAAGATTACATGTCCTCAAGTTGAAATTGGGAGTTTTGATCTCATTAACAATGGTCTTGCTATCAATTTCAAACGTTTAATTAATGATTCAGCAAGTCCATTTTGTATATGAATATATGCTATAGGATGTTTAACATCTATTTCGATGGACATACAATAATCATTAAAAGATTGAGATGTGAATTCACCAGCGTTATCAAAGCGTATTTTCTTAATTGGATAATCAAGTAAATAAGCTCTTAAATGAATTAATTGAGCTAGTAATCTAGCAAGTAATCTCGCAAACGCTTGGTTGCGAGTTGATAATAAGCAAACATATGACCATCTAGTTGATGCATCAATCAAAACCATAAATATCTAAATGGTCCACATGAGGGGTGTATTGGTCCACAAATATCACCTTCTATACGCTCTAAAAATGTAAGTGATTCACTCTCAATTTTCATTGGTGATGGCCGCATAATTAATTTTCCTTGAGAACAAGCAGCACCTGAGAAATTTTTAGTTTGGAGAATTTGTTTGCTGGACAAGCAATGACCATTTGAATTCTCATCTATTTTTGCATCATTATTGTTCCAGGATGACTTAACCGTTCATGCCAAATAATAAAGTTATTCTTATTTGTAAACTTCTAGTTTATTATCGCATTTGTTTTAATTGTACTAATATATGTGTAGCACAAACCGGAGGAAAATTAAGGTAATTTTTCCAAGATACATTTCTTATTGGAAATTTACTTTGTAATATAAAGATATTCATCATTTCCTTCATTTGTGGTCCAAATATGGTATCCGTTTCTACAGATATCCTTAAAACTCAATAAATTTCTTTGAGACTTGGTAGAATATAATGTACTATCAATGTGCAATTTTGTTCCTCCAAGTAACAAAATACTGGCTCTGCTAGAGCCTTCAATTATATTTATACTACTAGATATAATATTAACATTGACTTCTTGTTTTATTATATGGTAGAAATGTTTCTCATTCTTGAGAATAGTATGAGTTGTTGCATTGTCTGCGAGACATATATCTTCATCATTCACATGAGCATTCATTCTTCATTAAATAATAATAAATAAATCATAAGTGAAAATATAATTAACAACAATAAATATTTAACATAAATTCATAACAAAACAAATTACATGAAATATAAAATAATTTATTTAGGGGCACTCCTCTCTCCAGCCGAGTGGTCAATGTCTTCTTCAGGAAGAGTAAGGAAATCATCAACATCAAAGTGAGTAAAAGCATTATCCATACCAGTAAAATTTGTTTCTATTGTTTTCCCTTTGTTTTTAAGGGATTTTTTGGTATAGATCAATCAGATGTTTTGGTGTGCTACAAACCCGAGACTAGTGACCTTGATTACCACAACAATAATAAATATTTTTAGTTTATTCGCTTCTTTGAGCATCTTTTTCCTTTTTCCATACGTTCTTTATTTTTCCATGTAAATGATGATTTATTATCATTTCGACCACGATCATGACCATAAGATCATATGTTGCTACATTCACTTCTAGGAATGGAGTAGTTTCATTTGAACGGGACTCATGATTTTGTATAAGTAATTTATTATTTTATTTAGTCACAAGGAGACAAGTATAAATAAAATTCCACATAAGTAACCCAATAGTAAAAAATTTTAAGTTGTCATAAAATATCATTCAAGTAGTAGAGGTCTAGTGGTAGAGTAATAACTTACCACGGTATAAATCTGGGTTTGATTTCTTTATATAATTTAGTCTATTATATTAATTATAAAAGTAACATGCCATAAAAGAATCCAACAGCAATGGCTCATGAGTGAGCATGATTAAGAGGCAACCGTAACATGCCATATAAAATCAATTATGCAAGATATAGTGCAAACAAAAGCATAATTATGTCAATAAGATTCTACATAATGGGTCACTAATGAAATTATTTATTATTATGTCAATAATATTTCTTATTAATGAGTCTAGAAATTAATCATTTAGTAATAATGAGTTGCTTGGTAGAAGTTACAGTAATCATCACGCATATATTATAAATAATCATCACGCTGAATTGTAATGGAAATCAAACAAATAAACAAAAAACCTAGCATCCTATGATTGCACAATCAGCTAGCAAAAAAATAAAAATAAAAGTAAAAGCAAATCTGCTTAGCAAAAATAGTGCATAAGCAAAAGCAAATTAGCTGACAAAATAATGCATCCCGTGAAGCAATAACCAAACGCACATATTGTAGCAATAATCAATCACGCAGCAGGTAGTATTAGGTAACGCAAAATTAATGTATATGGAACGCATAAAGTAGCAGGTATAAGAGCAGTATTGGCAATCTGTGAGTATAAAATAATATTAACAATAGCAATCAATAGATTAATAATGGATTAATTTAATAATATAAAATAGTAATGCATTAATCAACGTAGGAGGCAGCAGGAGGTAACGGAAAACTTTAATAATATAAAGCAATAGAATAAAATAATAATATATAAAGCAATTGCCCATGGAAATCAACAGCATAAAGTTATAAACATATATAAAGCAATTGCCCGTGAAGTTACAGGAGGCAATAATAATCAGCCCAGCAAATAGCAATCAGCTAGTAAGTAAAGATTAACTTAATAAATGTATGATTTGTTTATTTATTTATTTATTTATTTATCTTAAATTGTTATAGTTCTTCAGGAACTATCAATAAATATTTTTAAGAATTCTTCGAGAAATCTAAGTTATTTGACTATTAATTTTATACATCCTGCACGAATATTTATAAATAAGTTCTTTAGGACTTTTTTTATGATATAGATATAATCTTATACATCCTCCTGGGATGTTTAAAATATAAGTTCTTTGGAAACTTTTATAATATATACATAAATAATATAAAGTATAAAAATTAAGATTATCAAGAATGATAATAATAATAATAATAATAATAATAATAATAATAATAATAATAATCATGTATTACCTCTCGTAGTCTTGACTAGATCTCAGTTGGTCAAAACCTCGTGCTGATAACGTGTTATAAAATAACTCTAAAATTTTAATGGGAAAAGGAAATTAAAGAAAAGAAAGAGGAATAACAGAGAAGACGAAGTAGTAATGTATGTACGTAGCCAGTTCTTTTCACTCATAAATATATGAAGGGCGTGAGCCCTTTTATAGCCTAAGGTGGACATCCACCTTTATTATAATATTCATAATAATAATTACTTATTTTTGTTTTGAATTCACGTGGCAAGGAAATATTCCCATGTTAATATATGTTCATCAATTAGATGCTTTTATAGTTGAATTGTGCCATAATTATTTTACAATAGGAAATAAAGAAAACACTAAACAAAAAATAATTTGATCAAATAAATAATAAACTATTACTTCCAAATATAAATAAAAGTACTTAATCTTACACATATTAAAAATAGTGGTTAGGACTAGTTATTTATATTAGTTTTCTAAAATACCCTAAGTATCATGTCATTCCTGTCTAAATTCCTAGAATTTGCCCCGGGTCTAATAAAATTAAAGAGAATTCTTCGCATCTAGCATGCCCCTGACGAATAAACCCTAAGAACCTAAACAATACGAGACTTAAAATAACTCAAGAACCTCATCTTACTCCCCGGTAATCAATTACCTACAAGCAATATGTGTAGGAATTCACATTTGCTATCTGGTAATCGATTACCAGCAGACAACTGTAGAATTATGGAGATTTTAGCCTTCGACCCAACTTTCTCGTACCCTAACTTGCCTGTTTGATGTCCGAATGCTACGAAACTTTATGGACACTATATATGACATAATTTGAACCTATTGTCGTAGTCTGTGCTTAAAATTCCTCTAGATCGCGGAGTTATGCAACAAAATATATTAGGGTCAATTTCATACTACTCCCATATTAAAACCCTATTAAACCTCATCCAATTGACAACTTCAATGCATACATAACTTTCAAATATATTAGGGATCTATTGGCACCTTCCAGGGACTTTGAATCCTACTAGAACTCAAAATCACATGTTCAATTGGTTTAATTAGTCATTTTCTCTTTTAAATAAAATCTCTATCAATCACAACTTGTATACTTATACTACCACAATCATCAAATACAAATCATTATGACTCAATACCCACATACGTAGACAACAATCACCTGCCTATGGTCATAAAGTTCAGCACTACATTGGCTGAATGCCATTTCACACTACATTCACAACACCTAGGCATAACATATATAGTTCAACATCATTATCTACTTGACTCAATGGCATCCCTAATAAAACATACACACACATAAGGCAATACTTGCTTATATTACACATCATCTACCAACTACCAACTAAAACATACTAAGTACTAAAGCATGGCCACCAAAACCTACATGCTCACAATTTAACATCATTAAAATAATACAAATCCATCCACTATTTCTTGGCAATCCTGGCTCATTTGGTGCTCACCTTCGTAGTGTCTGTGATATCCCTATCATTGGTTACTAAAAAGAAATAACAATAGAAAGGGTGAGTGTTGAACCTACTAATTAATATAGAAACTTAAGATTAAAAAAGGCATACATTAGCCTTAAAATGCATGCTTATGTATATTTATATTCACTCCATATTTCATCATCCCCATCTAAGTTCTCATAATTCACTTATTATACATGTACTCAATCATCACTACATTTTCCACTTAAGATATCCAACATTATCCACTGGTCCAAATCATTAATCATATCAATTACATTTTCAACATTTCAAGCCACTCAAGTTATCAATAGCAACGTATATATATATGTATATCAATTCATCCTCAGTCACTTTAAACATTCACAAACATCATATACCACTCAAGCTGCACATAGCAACACATATATATCATTATTCATATTATCAACACACAATGTACCACTGACTCCCATTCAGGGTTTAATTAGACTTGATAATATCCATATACTAAAAATGGATTGGCCGCCAGCTGGGATCTTACATGACACCCGTTGAAACCTACATGGTTCACTAAGCCCTGCTTAGCTTTCCACCTTAACCACTGGGCCATGCTTGACTACTGGGTAGCTCAACAAGATCATACTTGACCACTAAAGCCAAAACTGAGGGGTGAAATATACTACATAGTCATCCAAACCACACAAAATCACATATATTCAATTTTAATCTTTTTCATTAGATTAATTAATCAATTCTCTTATATTTGGTGCCACTGGCTATTGTTAGAATCTAGTCTAAATTCAAGATTAAGAAGTCTGAACCCTGTGTGATTTGTTAATAATACACATTAAGACTCTTAGCTAAAATGGAGTCTGTACATGTAGTTTATCTAACTAATCTGTTCAAGTATGACACGAAGTCCGTAGAAATCTATTTGCAAAAAATAAGGGGAGTCCGTAAAACTTAATTCGCTATTAAAAAGAGAGTTTATACTTACTGAAGGCTTCTTTGATTCAAGTTCTTCTGAAGCTATAAATCTTGAGATGTTTTTTTCCTCTTCTAAAAGCGTCTAAAAGGGATCTTTCCTCTCTAAATAAGAGCTGCATGGATTTTATCACATCAACTCTATGTCTACCCTTAAAGAAGTAATGAACAAAAAAGTTGAAGGCCTGCTTGCAAGAACCAAGAAAATTACCTCACATATCTCAAGATTTCAAGAAAAGCTGATCCTGTCCAAGTTAGATAGCTTAAGGTCAATGGCTACGAAGTTGTACCAGTTTACTTAAAATGGATAAGCAAAAAGGGATCTTATTAAGAAGACTATCAAGGTAACCCATTTAAGGGATTATCTTTGAAGCATGTCTCTACACTCGCTGACTGTACGATTCTTGAGAAGATCAACAAACTTGAAGTTGAACTAACGACTATCTCCAATAAGCCTATAAATACAAGAAGCTTTCAAACTCAGAGAGACTTTTGCCCACATCATTTGAACACTCTCTGATCTCTCTCTGGAATCAAAAGTTTGAAAGAATTTTTCTGAAAAGTTTCTAAGTTCTTGTATTTTACTACATAAGTCTTCTTTGTAGTTCTGCTTCTACCAGACCTTGACTTATAGTAGTCTGTAGCTCAGTGTACCAGTCTTAACATTTCTTATATTTGTACGTTGAGTTATTTGTTGTAACATCAAACTCTCTATCATTCCTCTTTGTAAAATCTGGTGTGTTGCCATAGTCTGTTAGTGTGGAAAACATTTGTGGCCTGAAAGAGGCTTTTAAAAGAATACTTGGGTATTTGTTGTGAAGAATTGCTCTTTGAAACAATACTTAGGTCATAAGCCAGAAATAGTTAGAGTCAAGAATACTTGAGGCACAGATGTAGTGCTGTTATTGTAAAAGTACCTTTTACAATCGTGAAAATCCTTTGAGTTTGAAGGGACTGGACGTAGCTTCTACTTTAAAAGTGAACCAGTATAAACCCGTTGCGTGATTCTCTATTCCCTTCTCTGGTTTGTTAATTCATTTAACTTGTTTAGGAGTCCGTAAAATTTTTTGAAAAAGAATTTAAGACTTATTCAACCCCCTTCTAAGTCTAACTCTAAACCATCAATTGGTATCAAAGCTTGTCTTTTTGGGTTGATTACTCCCTCAAGTAAAACGTATCAAGATCCATGGCTTCTTCTCAAGATCAGCTTATTGCTGAAGGCTCCTCCATGAATAGACCTTCAACCTTCCTTAGTGAATACTATACTTACTGGATAGACAGGATGGAAATGTTCATCAAGTCTATTCAGTATGCTCTATAGGGAATAATCGTAAGAGATGGTGAACCAGCCCCTTTGGACAGTGAAGGAAAGCCAGTTCCTAAAGATAAGTGGTCCACATCTGACTTCAAAAAGATGGATCTAAATGCTAAAGCAAAATTTCTCTTAATTTGTGCCTTGGGCAAGTCTGAATACAACAAGGTTTACAGCTATAAATCTGTGAAAGAAATCTGGGATACTCTTTAGCACAACTACAAAGGCACCTCTAATGTTAAGCGTTCCAAGAAAATCTTGGTAACCGAGAAGTATGACAACTTTAGAATGGAGGAACACAAGTCTGTTGACCAGATATTTGGAAGATTTCAGTCTCTGCTCAATAAGCTCAAAGCCCTGGTATCTACGCCTTCCACTAAGGACATCAACGTGAAACTTTTGGGATGTTTACTAGAAAAATTTGATGCCAAGTGTGCTACTCTAGAGAAAGCCAAGGACCTCAGCACTTTAACTCTAGATGAACTTCTTAGAGTTCTAAGAGTTCATGAGCTGAAGTTCAACCAGAAGGAAGTGTCAAAGCCTTTATCTTCCAAGAATATTGCCTTGAAGTCTGAAGAGACTTCTAGAAGATGCAAGGAACCTAAAGTTGAGGAGTCAACTAGCTTAGACTTTGCATATGATGAAGGAGATTAGGACATTGATGAAGAGTTGACCCTTGTCACCAAAAGATTCGACAGACTTCTAAAAAAGAAGAAAGGTGGAGCTGGAAGGTTCAACAAAAAAGAACGTAGAGGTAAGAGTCAATTTAAGTTTAAGACTAATAAATTTATTTTAGAATGTTTTAACCGTAAAAAACCAAGACATGTAAAAGTAGAATGTCCTGTTCTAAACAAAGATGGAAAAGACAGAAGAGAGAAAAAGAAATTCTTTAAGAAGTAAAAGGGACTCATCACCTGGGATGGTGAAGACTCATTAAGTACAAGTGAGTCTGAAGAGGAGACAAAGTCTGCTAAAGTTTGTCTTATGGCCAAATTAGACTCAGCATCTAAAGAAAGTTCAAATTAGTCTGAATTAGAGAAGGTAAATCAGACTGAACTCAAAAAATTATGAAGCTCTTTTTAAAGATTTTTCAATCCTTTTGAAAAATTATAAACTATTGAAAAAGAAACAGTCTGAAACTATTTCTTTATATGAAGATATAATATCTGAGCTGAAGAAAAAGGATTCAGATCAAGAACTTCTTAAGGAGCTTAATGGGAAAGAAATTATGCATCTTAAAGAGATACATAAGCTCAAGAAAGAAACTGAGTTTCTGAAAACTAAACTAAATAGTTTACATGCTCGTTGTATCTTAAGATAAAAAGATCAAGTAGTAAACACGCTTACTACAGACCTGGCCCAATATGTAAATGGAACTGAACATTTATACAAAGTTATGGGTAAATCTCAAGGAAGTTCCAAAAGATCTGGTTTAGGGTATGTTGAAGAAACTGATTTCAAAGAAAAAAGTTTTCCTTCTTCATTTTCTCAATCCAAGCATAAATATGCTAAATACAACTATTGCAAGAAGCATGGTCATGTGATTCAAGATTGCTTAAAGAGAAAAAGGAAAAATGAAAAAACACTAACCCTATAGGACCCAAGAGTTCTGGGTACCAAAGGCAATGATTATTCTTATTTCAGATGTGCTTAAGGATAAAAACAAAGCAACACTATTGGTATCTGGGTAGTGAGTGCTCACATCACATGATAGGCAAAAGGTCTATGTTTCTAAAGCTGGAACAATTTGAGGTGGAAAATTTACCTTTGGAGGAAACTAGTCTAGTCGAATAATTGGGATTGGTAAAGTTGGTAATATCCTTTCTCCCGTGATTGAAAATGTTTACTTCGTTGAGGGTATAAAGCATAACCTGCTGAGCATAAGTCAATTTTGCAACACTGGTTATAAAGTCTCTTTTGATAAAGAAAAATGTACAGGCATCAATCATGATAGAACTACTATTTTCTCAATGAACAGACATAACAACCTCTACAAGGTTGATTTGGGTGAACTGAACAGCCAAAATGTAACTTCTCTTTTCTCATCATTTGAAGAGAAGTGGATCTGGCACAAAAAGCTTGGACATGTTAGTATGCAACATATTTCAAAGCTTAACAAAAAAGGGTTATTTAAAGGAATTCCTAGAATTTCATTCAATGGATCCCAACCCTGCGAAGCATGTCAAAAGGGAAAATAACATAAAACTTCTTTTAAAAACAAGGATGTTGTTTCCACCAACAGACCACTTGAGCTGTTACATTTAGATTTGTTCGGACCATCCCAAATTCAAAGTCCAGCTGGAAAATAATATGGTTTTGTCATTGTTGATGATTACACCAGAATGACATGGGTTTATTTCTTAGCCTACAAAGATGAGTCTACATAAGTATTCAAGATTTTCTGTAAGAAAATCTAGTTTGAAAAAGGAGTCTGTATTGGTACAATAAGAAGTGATCATGACAGAGAATTTAAGAATGAAATTTTCAAAAATTTTGTAACAAAGCTGACATCTCTCATACATTTTCTTCTCTAGGAACACCTTAACAGAATGGTATTGTGGAAAGGAAAAACAGAAGTCTGTTGGAGATGGCTAGAACCATGCTTTGTGAAAATGACTTACCAAAATATTTTTGGGCTGAAGTTGTAAGCACTTTTTGTTATATTTAAAATAGAATCTTTATCAGACCAATACTGAATCAGACTCCCTATGAATTGTGGAAGGGAAGAAAACCCAACATATCATATCTTCGCCTATTTGGATGCACATGCTATATTCTAAACACAAGAGATTAACTTGGAAAGTTTGATTCAAAGTGTTATAAAGGTATTTTCATGAGTTATTCAAATACATCAAAATCTTACCAAGTCTTCAACACAAGGACTCAAACTATTAAGGAATCAATGCACGTAAGATTTGATGATCTAACAAAGACTGATAAGAAATTGACAGATTTAGAGTGTGATGATGCAGGGATTTTACAACCTAAAGAAGAACCAGAACCCTCTGACTCCTTAACTCATCAACAACAAGAATCAGATCAACAGATAACAGATTAACCTGAAAAGCCTAGAGAATGAAAGTTCAAGACCTACCATTCTTCAGACCTTATCATTAGAGATCAAGCTGAAAAAGTCCAAACCAGATCAAGACTTCACAACCAATCATCAATGGCACTTGTCTCAGAACTTGAGCCCAAGACCATTGAAAAAGCTCTGGAGGATCTTGACTAGATAATAGCCATGCAAGAAGAACTTAATCAGTTTAAGAGAAACAAGGTATGTACCTTGGTTCTAAGACCAAAGAACAAAAGCATCATTGGAACAAGATGGGTCTTCAGAAATGAACTAAATGAAGATGGAAAAGTTGTAAGGAACAAAGCAAGGCTCGTAGCATAAGGTTACAATCAACAAGAAGGTATAGACTTCACTGAAACCTTTGCTCCTGTAGCCAGACTTGAGGTTATAAGGATTTTACTTGCATTTGTTATTTTTAAAGAAATAAAATTATATCAAATGGATGTTAAGAAGACTTTTCTAAATGGCTTTATTGAAGAAGAAGTTTTTGTAAAGCAACCTCCTAGGTTTGAAGACAAATCTTTTAAAACTCATGTCTTTAAATTAAGTAAAACACTGTATGGTCTAAAATAAGCACTAAGAGCTTGGTATGATTGACTTAGTTCTTTTCTAAAATCAAAAGGCTTTACTCGAGGAAATGTTGATACAACTCTATTTAGAAAAGACTTAGATAAACACTTTCATATAGTGCAAATCTATATGGATGACATTGTCTTTGGTGCTACTAAAGAGAATCTATGCAAAGATTTTGTGAAAACTATACAGGATGAATTTGAGATAAGCATAATGGGTGAACTCAAATTCTTCCTTAGTTTGTAGATCAAATAGACTACTAATGAAATTTTTATTCATCAATAGAAGTACACCAAAGAGTTCCTCATAAAATTCAAAATGGCTGATGCCAAATCCATGAGTACACCAATGCACCCAAATTACATCATAAGCAAGGATGAATCTAGTACATTAGTAGATCAGACTCTATATAGAGGAATGATTGGGTCACCATTATACTTGACATCCAGCAGACCATATATAATGTTTAGTGTATATGCCTGGGCAAGATATCAAGCAGACCTCAAGGAATTATATCTGTCTGTAATGAAGAGAATTTTGAGGTATCTTACTGATACCACTAACCTTGGGTTGTTCAATAAGAGAACAAACTCTTTTTCCCTTCGTAGATTCTGTGATGTAGATTTTATAGGTGATAGATCAGATAGGAAAAGTACAAGTGGTGGTTGTCACTTTCTAGGAACCAACTTGATTTCTTAAAGTAGCAAGAAATAAAACTCAATAGCCCTATCCACAGCTAAAGTAGAATACCTATCTGTATCCAGTTGTTGTTCATAACTTCTGTGGATGAAATATCAATTAAAGGACTATTCAATTCAGGAAGAAGAGATTCCTGTGTTTTGTGATAACACCAGTGCTATCAATCTATCAAAGAATCCTATTCAACACTCAAAGGCAAATCACATTGAGGTCAAGTATCACTATTCATGACTATGTTCAGAAAGGCACCCTGGATTTGAAGTATGTGGATACAGACCACCAATGGGCTGATATCTTCACTAAACCTTTAGCAGAGCCAAGTTTGCTTTCATCAAATATAATCTAAACTTGCACAATATTATGTGATTGAAGTGTCTATATGATTGTGGTCTGTATGCTTCCTAACGTAGAATAATTTTCACTTTTATCACTTCTATGCTAAGAGATGCAGTCTTTTGCCTTATTTTAATTCTTTTATTTATTCATTTAATTCTTTTTTAATAACACATGGCATTCAGTTATTGCTTGAAATGCAACCGTTTCTGAAACTGTTTCCCCCCATTAAGCCATGTTGCCTATAAATAACCCCCTCTTAGTTGTCACTTCACTCTCTGCAAGCCTTTCACTTCCTCTGTAACCTCTTTGTAACTTTTCTTTCTCTCTATTTGTTCAATCTTTCTCTTGCCCTAAAACTCTTGTTCTTCCAAAAACTCTTCATTTTTTCTCTACAATGGCTGGAATCTCACTTTTGGTTAAGGATATTAATGAGTCTCTCTACTTTGATGTTGCTCAACATAAAATTGAAGGAAGAGATGTCTCTATTGAGGTTGAAGGTGTTGGCTGGACCAGCTTCTGTTTAGACCATAAACCATTTTCTCCATTTGTTGCTCTTGAGTTCTGGAAAACCTATCAATGGACAAGACGAAAGGCATTTTGGTTGGAACTCTGCATGGAAAATAGATTGAAATATCCGAGGACTTATTGATGAATGTACTGCAATGCAATCTTGGAGGCACTATCTTCACTAAAGACTTTGAGTTTACTAAGGTCTCCAGTTTCACTACCAATGAAGCGTTGTGTGGAAAAGCTAGTCCAGATAAAACATCTTCTTGAAATCTGTTGCCCAAAGCCAATATGTTACATGTGTTGATACGTCAGGTGTTCTCTCCAAGAAAGTATGTTAAGGATACTGTATCCAAGTTGGACAGATTTTGTATGTATTATATGCTATCTTGCCAACATTTTGTTGACCTACATGACAACTTTTGTTGTGAAGAAGCAGAAGAAGGTGCCCTACCCTACTATTCTCATGAAGATCTTTAAGCTTGAGAATGTGCCTTTGGAGTTTATAACAGATTGGAAGACCAGCAGTCCGTTGATCACCAAACTACCATCCTTCACTCCTTTGTTGGATCAGCCTACTACAACTGCTACTGAAGTACAGACATCTCCTCTGAAGAGGAAAATCAAGTCTAAACCTATTGTGGATCAACCTAAGGTCATAACTGTTGAGAAGCCTACTCAACCCATCCACATATCTTCTGCAACGGATGATGAAATGCCCATTGGGCAAGTATTAAGGAAAAAGAAGTCAGCACAATCTGCCTCTATAATCCAGACTGCTGCTGCAGAACCCAAGCCTGCTTCATCAACCCTTTCGTCTAGAAGTTCATATGACCCACACTCCACCTCTCTCAAGGACTATGTCAAGATCCCATCCAAGAAGCAATATGTTAATTTCATTCGCTACTACTATAAGAAGTTTCTTGATGCAGATGTTACAAAATAGACCAAGTATGACTAGGTGGATTTGTACCATCTCAATTATGATATGTACAAGTCTGATAGAGCTCAGTGGGAAGCTTTAAAAGCTGAAGTCAAGAAGAAAGTTAAGGTCGAAGAAGCTGCTTCTGCAAAAAGAAAGTCTGATGAATAAACTAAGGTTCAGAAGCCTTTTTTAAAGAAGAATAAGAAGACGTTTGTTTCTTCTATCAAGACTTCCTCTCAACCATCTGCTCAGACTCTATCCTCTACACTTGTCACCTCTCTCCCATTTGTACCTCAACCATAGGTATCTCAACCTAAACCTTCCACTCTCCCCACCTAAGTCTGTACCTACATCCTTAGTCACCAAACCTTCTAAACCTTCTAATCCTAAACAAAAACCAGCTGCACCCAAACCCAAACCTAAAAAGTCTACCCCCTCATCTAAACCTTTTTTAAGCCTTTCCTACCCATACCATCTGTACCCAGACCCCTTGTGCCTGAAACCATTTTTTCCCTACACATAGAATTTTACCAACCTGTAGCTGTACCCCTTGCTGAACGCAAAACCTGCACCCTTATTCTTTAACTCTCTGGCCGTCCTTTCCCTTATCATGCCCCTAGAAAACTCCGTATTTATAAACAGACCTTTTTCCCTAGACGTGGTGTTGGTATCTTCCCTTGGTTTAGATTCCACCTTACCATCCCCCCTGAAGACCAAGCTTCAGGCTCGACTTCTGGTCTATCTAGATCACCTCATGACCAAGAACTAGAGGATCATCACCAACAAATTAAAGGAGAAAGTCTGGATCTTTGGTCCCTCTACACCTAACTGGTACATGCAGACTACAAAGAGACTCCCTGATGATATTCTAGAAATTCTTCATTCTGATCGCTCTCCAAATAGACAAACCTGAGGGCTATTGTGGGCACATTACCTCTGGGAAAGAGATCAAGTATGTAGTACTTCTATTATTGTGATTGATATTTGCAACTTTTGGGGCTATGTTGGAAAAATAGCTCAAACTCATCCTACCTTTTGGGATACTTTCAAAGTTATTATTTCTCCCTCTATCAGTTTCCCTTTATTATTCTCACTGACCACCCTTATTTCTTTTATCGACAAATTGGTCGTTTACTTTTGGTGTTTGCTTCTACTTCCCAGCTCTTTTATGCTTCTGTCTCACATTGTCTTCCTGCCCCTCTTAAGGCTGCTAGGTCTCTGTGATGTCCATCCTCTTGTTGATACCAAAAGGGGAAAAAGTATGAAATGTGAGATAAATCTAAGTAAATAGGAATACCTTGTAGTTTGTATTCCTTTACGTTTTTAAAGTTATATGTAATACATTTTGTTTACATAAATAATAATCTGCTTAGTTTGCATATCTGTTTCTTCAAGCATTTATTATTTATAACAGAAGTCTGTTATATGCGAATAACTTGATTGACTTGAAACTGGAAAATATAACAACTCATTTATTCTGAATCAAGTATTTCATTGCTTCAACTTTCTCTGCAATACAGACCTTATTTCATCTAAAAGACTTGATGTTTGTTATCAACAAATATTGGGAGATTGTCATAATCTAGTCTGAATTCAAGATTAAGAAGTCTTAAACCCCGTGTGATTTGTTAAGAATATACATCAAGACTCTTAGCTAAAATAAAGTTTATACGTGTAGTTTATCTAACAATTTTGTTTAAGTGTGACAGGAAGTCCATAGAAATCTATTTGCAAAGAATAGGGGGAGTTTGTAAAACTCAATTCGTTATTGAAAAAGAGAGTCTATACTCACTGAAGACTTCTTTTAGTCAAGTTTTTTTGAAGCTATAGACCTTGAGATGTTTTCTCTTTCCTCCTCTAAAAGTGTTTGAAAAGGATCTTTCCTCTTTAAATAGGAGCTGTATGGACTTTATCACATCAACTCTGTATCCACCCTTAAAGAAGTAATGAACGGAAAAGTTGAAGGCCTGCTTATAAGAACCAAGAAAACTGCCTCAAGTATCTCAAGATGTTAGGAAAAGTTGATCCTGTCCAAGTCAGACAGCCTAAGGTCAACAGCTACGAAGCTATACCAGTTTGCTTAAAATGGATAAGAAAAAAAGGATCTTTTCAAGAAAACTATCAAGGCAACCCATTTAAGGGATTATCTCTAAAGCACGTCTCTGCACTCGCTGACTATATGATTCTTGAGAAGATCAATAAACTTGAAGCTGAACCAACAACTATCTCTAAGAAGCCTATAAATACAAGAAACTTTCAAACTTAAAGAGACTTTTGCCAACATCATTTGAACACTCTTTGATATCTCTCTAGAACCAAAAGTTTGAAAGACTTTTTCTGAAAAGTTTCTAAGTTCTTGTATTTTACTACATCACTCTTCTTGTAGTTCTGCTTCTAGTAGAACTTGACTTATAGTAATCTATAGCTCAGTGTACCTGTCTTAATATTTCATATATTTGTATGTTGAGTTATTTATTGTAATATCAAACTCTCTATCATTCCTCTTTGTAAAATCTGGTGTGTTGCTAGAGTCTATTAGTGTAGGAAACATTTGTGTCCTGAAGAGGCTTTTGAAAGAATACTTGGGTGTTTGTAGCCAGGAGTGGCTCTTTGAAATAATACTTAGGTTATAAGCCATAAGTGGTTGGAGTCAAGAATACTTGAGACACATGTGTTGTGCTGTTATTGTAAAGGTGCCTTTTACAATAGTGAAAATCCTTCAAGTCTGAAGGGACTAGACGTAGCTTCTACTTTAGAAGTGAACCAATATAAATCTGTTGTGTGATTATTTATTCCCTTCTCTGGTCTGTTAATTCATTTAGCTTGTTTAGGAGTTTGTAAAAGTTTTCAAAAAGAATTTCAGACTTATTCAACCCCCTCTTCTAAGTCTAACTCTGAACCATCAACTATAAATGTCAATCAAGCCATCAAGGCATTCACTTTCTTAATTTAGCCACTCAGGCATTCAATATCAAATACAATGGCGGCCACTCAGGCACACATCTCTTCTTAATTCTCTGTTCATCACAAATTATGTTTTCATATCAACATAGGTCACTCAGGCATCATTAATATTAAATCCAGGTCATAACAACCACTTAGATACAATAGATGCAATTTCAATCATAATTTTGATCAATCAATTAGATACAAGTTCATATTCATACACAGATGCAATTTCATCTATAATTTCTCATATAACATGAAGTTCATCATTCTATTTTTTGAAACTTATTCCAACATATATACATATATGTCATCTACTTAAGTTCATTAAGAACTACTTATCAATTTCATCATTCACCATTATACAAGATTTATGCATAACAATTCATAGTTTTCATTGTCAGCCTTACTAATTTCATGTCTAGTCATAACTTTTATTGGATAATTCATATCGATCTTACACTATAATTAAGTTAAGCATTTAATGCTAATTATACCCCATTTTCAAACATCAATCGACATTTCTAATGAATTAAGACTTTGAACACCTCCTTACCTCAATTCCAAGCTTTCGGCATATACTCTCGATACCAGATACGCCTAATATCTAAAATTTAAAGGATTTACGAATTGGGTTAACATTTCGACCTCCAAATCAAAAATCACTTTACCGAAACAACTCTAAATACATTTTTAAGGCTTCCAAAACTTACACCGATTAATTTCGCTCTATTCCAAGTCTCTCTTTGGCTAACACCTCGTTGATATTTGGTTCGTAACCTCCAGGCATCGAAATGAAACTCGTTAACACCTAACGCCACTTTTGAACCTTAGAAGCTTGGTTCCTTCCAATTTTTGCTTAAAAAATCAAACAACAGAAACCCAAGAAACCTCACACTAGGCAAATTTTGGTTTTAAGAGAAAGCACCTCAGAATATGAAATTGAAGCTATCAAGGTGCTTACCTCTCTCCCACGATTCTAATTTTGCGATCAATTTTAAGTTTCACTAAGAATTCAAGCTCTCATTCACGCTTAGAAGCTCACGACCATGAAAGGAGAAAGAAAAGCTTGGTTTCTCATTTCCTTCAACATACACATGGAGAAGAAAGGAAGAAAGGAAAATGATTTTAATACCAAGGGCATTTGGGTCTTTTCTTATTTTCCTTTTTTTCTAATTTCTTTTCTCTTTTTTATTTATTTTAAGTAAGTAAAATTTACTTTCACCTCATGGTAACTTATATTTTACCACTACAATTTAATCCAACTTCAAATTTTACAAATTAATCACCCAAAATTAATTATTCTAATTTTACCACTTTAATAAAAATTCCCAATTAATTTAATTTAATGCTCAATGATGCTTAATTAATTTTATGTGGCAAAAATAAATTTTAATTTAATATCAGAGATGTTACAATTTATTACATAAAATTTAGTAGCTATAAAAATATATATAATGAGGATATATTTGGTAAACAATCATTTAATGATATTGGAAAAGTATAATTTTACTTATATTAAAAAACCAAAAAATTTCACTAAAATTTATTTGTATTGAAATCAAAGATAGTATTACCTCCGGTTTCAAATATAAGAAATTTTTAGTGGAATTTTTGGTCCCTTAATGTAAGTAAAATTATATTTTCTCAATGTCATTAAATGTTTGTTTACCAAATATGTTCTCCTTGTATATATTTTTAAGGCCACTAATTCTTTAGGTAATAAATAATATTAAAGGTATTTTAATAAACTAAATCAAATATATAAGAATATTAATATAAATAACTACTTCTAATTACTATTTTTAATATATGTAAAATTAAATACTTTTACTTATATTTGGAATTCTATTGCGACTATCCATTATGAAAATAAAATTTCTCTTTAGAAATATAAGAAAACAACTGTATGACTAAATGATGATCTTCTTAGTCCTCATAGTAGAATGTTATGTAAAGGGGTACAACTAAGAAATTGCTAACACATCTCTCAACTTTCTTCTAATAATTCTCCAAAATTCTAGTTGATCTGATGGGGACAGGTTTCATATACAGGCAAAAGTAAATCCACAAATTTGAATAGACTATATTCAGTTGATACATACACCAAATAACCTCAAACCTTTTTGTGCATTCAATTCCTTTCCATCCTTGGTCTCTTCATCTTCATGTTTTACTACATCGTAAGTTCCCAAAACTTGTTTTCCACTCTGCCTTATCTCATCTGCTTTATTATAGTAAATTACATCAATCAATGAAAACACTTGTCCCTTGTCTCTTCCTTTCCTCAAATCCATAGGCTCACACACATAAAACACAATGATATCTTTAGCCTTCAATTTCTTATCCTTCACAAACCGGTTCCACCCCCTTGTGAACACATAACTCTGGCTACTCTTCCAATAGCAGTATCGAAATTTCCACAATAGCATGAGTTTGTCATAAAACACAACCTCCACATCAACACTCCCATTTTCCATTTCTTCATTATTTGTTTCTATACAAGGAAAATATGTAACGGCATGTTTTTTTGGGATCACAAGCCTGTTGAGCTTACCCACATCACTTGGTGTTAATTCTTTTTGGAAAAGTTGTGTGCAACAGAATTGTTCCTCACCATTCACACCTATTTGTTTGCGATTATATTCAACCCATTGGGTTTGACGTGTCCTAAGAAATGTGGCAAATTTAGAAGGGTAAGTGCCATCTCTTATCATGGCAAGCATTGTTTCTGGGTTGTAATGGCTTTGAAACTGTGGCTCTTGAACTGTTTGATCGTTCCATGGAAAGTTTCTGTGGTTTTCTCCACTTCTAAGTTTGATGCTGGCACTGTCATAAGCCATAGCAGCCTCTATTTCTGATTTGAATGTGCCTAACCAGATTCTTTGGTGGTTTGCATATATTTGTGCACCCCAATTCCCGTTTTGTTGAGGCACAACACCTTTGAACTTGTAGAGCGAGATGTCCTCTTCATCTTGCCTAGCACGTTTTAATGTGTCATGTGCAGAATTTGAAGCTACTTCCTTGTTTGCACTTGTTTTACACTTTGAAATCAGAATCATTTCCCTAATAATTATCAATCTTCTCCAGAAAAATAAATAACTAAATTATATATCTTTTGTTGTTGTTTTTCTTATATTTAAAATTGAAAATATATGCAACGACAAATGAAAGTTAACAGAGGATTTATGGATGGATGGAATCTGGCAATTAATGGTGGTGTGTTGTTGGAAAATGATATCCATCGTGGTTACTAAATTTGGAAATGGAGACAACTCAGTTGAGAAACGGAAGTGGCTAGTTGAAACAAAATTCAAGTTAGGGTGGTGGAGCAAATCCCAAGTGGCCTTGGCTTAATTTAGGAAAACTAATGATTTTTTATAGCTAAGCATCTAGTTTTGCATGCTATGGTTGAAAAAATGTCATTTTACTTTGTTGAGATTCGTTTTCTTTCCTAGTACATGATCGATTCTCGTGAGGTTAATGTTTTTTCTTGAATCCTTAACAGAAAACACCACCTGAATGACAAGACAAACCGTTATCCAAATACTCATACTACAACACAACTGTTTTATAATGAGTTGTTATATATATGAATGGAAAAAAAATCTGCCACACCATACAACACAACACAACCTAAGATTGGATGTTCTATACAAATGACGTGTTGTATGAATAACATATCTCCTCCTGTTAGATTCCATCTATGTTTAGAAATTAGAAGAGTTAAATTATTTCGGAGGTAAGATTATTTAAAATTCTCTCGCATTTATTTATTTTCTTTTTATCCCTTGTTTGTTAAAAATTATAGGTTAAAATACACATTCAATTTTCTTAAAATTTAGGATTTAGGAATAGTTTAGCCTTGAAAATTTTAGGATTGACTAAAATTGACA
Source organism: Clitoria ternatea (assembly GCA_037962975.1). Lineage (NCBI taxonomy): Eukaryota > Viridiplantae > Streptophyta > Magnoliopsida > Fabales > Fabaceae > Clitoria > Clitoria ternatea. The sequence continues at coordinate 148,775,074 of CM075670.1, forward strand.
TTCCATTAGTATTTCTGTCAGCAGCTGAGGTAACTAACACTTGTGTCATGTAACATCTCATTTTCTACCCAAATAGCATATAGGTTCTTATGCTTATTTGATACGAGTTGCGTACCTATCAAGAGATAGATAAAGTATGACAAAGTCGTCAATACTCTGAAACATAGTTAATTCTATAAGACATATGAATTAGTCTGTGTTTCATATTTATCTTTAATTCAAATATTTTTTGTTTGTTATTAATTGGTCAATCATTTTAATTATGAGATTTTGATCCTTACATATATTTCGTCCAATACTAATGAAATATTATTCTTATTATAATTATATTATTTATTTACTTACCACAATTTCATTTCATACTCATATATTATTGAAATACTATTATTTCATCCAATATTAGCTCAATATATCTATTTTTAATTCTTAAGAAAACAAACTAATATATTTTAAAAATATCTGTTAATAATATTTTTGAAAAATTTAATTAGAAAGAGGATCTTAAAATGATTAAATCAATATTTACAGTTTACAAAATTATTTCGAAAAGATTTTAAAGGTTACCATGTCTCTTCTTCACTGTTTTCATTTTACGTTTTATTTTTTTAATATTTTTATTTTTACATATTTATGTTTAAGTTCTTGTCAAAAAGTTTAAATTAGAAATTTGAAGGAATTATATTATGATCCTTTAGAACTTTTTGATTGTCTTATTATTTTTTTGTTTCTGGATTTTTTTTTGTAAAATTTTAAAAATATTTTCAAAATAATATATTTTGAATAACCTTATATATTCATATAACATTACTTAAAATAAAATACTTTTACAAGAGTGTGAAGTTAATTTATAGAATTTTTTAAAGAAATCATTTCAAGTGGCTTTACCTAAAAATATTCAGTTTGAGTAAAATCATGAATTTTGCCGATTGTGAGGGAACCAAGAAGATACTGGAGAATTTTATTAACAAAAAATTTGGGATTTTCGAAATTTAAATTTTACGATACTCTTTCTGAAATTAGTCCGGTTTACTATGATATCGCTATATTTTGAAAATAATTGATTTTGGATTTTCAAGATTGATGCCTAATACTAGCCCAAAGAGTGCGCTTCGAAGTATCATTGTTTTGGTCACACCGAGCCTTTCCAGCATCGGACCACCCTTATCAATCTCACCGGAGTGAGACTTCGTAAAATGCCTACATTGGTCTCATTCCCTTGCATACACTTTATGCCCTATATCCCTGACCGGAGTCAACATGGTAATTTGCGTATCTCTATCGGTGTAGCCCATGACTGGAGTCAGAGGATTACCATGAGTAAGTACAAGGCATATTGCCTTTAATCCTATAAAGGGTGTCAGGAACACTTGCAAGCATGATAGCTTTATCCCAGATTTATAGAGTCTGTACTGACATATGCCATGTAGGACGTCCTCATCGCCACTCCCTATAAATATATCTCATTCATACCTTAAAGGTAAGATGACACGTTCACCAAACCCACGCTTTTATGCTTCAATATTTAGTATTCAAACTAAATTGAGCCTTGGAGTGTCTTTATGGGTGGCACCACATCTCGCTCATTAGCGCGTTATGTTGGTGTGATGACCAGAGAAGGCACCAGGACATTGGTCCCTTGGGTCCGTCTATGTGACATCGACCCAGACAGGATCAAACAATATCACAATGAAGAGATAAACCGGTACCCCAGTTGGAGTCCTATCCCCATATCAGATAGAAAACTGGCATGCCTAGTGGGACTCGTTAAAGGTATTCACACATTCATAAACAATCACAATCTTGGATGCGTTACCAACATAGGTTCCCAACCTCTGATCACCATATTTGACATGTACCTACTGGAGATTTACACACCCTATGTGTGAACTTCAAGCGGTAAACAACGCCTGTAGTAAACAACTACGTGGTCACTCTAAAGGACCACGTCGTCTCAAATAGGGAAGATCTCTCAAGAAATTTCTAAGTATTGTCATGTATTCTAAATAGTTGTGGCTAACATGTAATTAATTATAATAACCAACATAATGTATATAGCGTGTAGCTTTCATCCATTTATAAATTTTTAGGGTGGTGTCATATAGACTCCTCTGACATTAACGGTCTCATATAAGGCCCCATACCAGACCCCAATGAGTGACACCCTAATTATTAGAAACAATGATTAACCACTTGGCCTCAATGAGTGGCAAGGATTGGTAACCAACTAGGTGTAATATCGGACCTGATAAACAGTGCAAGTGGAACATAGCCCCACGAGTGACCTAGCTAGCTAGCCGCCATGAGCCTAGTTAATAAAACTCCAAGAGTGACACCCTAGTCATCGAAAATGATGATCGACCACTTGGCCCCAATGACTCATGAGGATTGGTTACCTTAGCTGCAACCATACCAGACCCCATGAGCGACGCAAGTAGGGCCTCTAAGAAAATGGAGTCGACATTACCCACGAACAGTAAAATGAGCTACAAGGTCTTAAATTATTACTCAAGAACTATACCAGGTCTAGCCATATGTACAGCCAACAAAACGGCCTATGAGGTGTTGGAAATATGCACTAAAAGCCTATAAAGAACGCATCATTTTGAATAAATCATTTTTTGTTAAATAATTTAACAACCTTTATTTATCCTTGGAGTAATAGGTCATATGAGAGTTATTCCTAAAATGTCCCTAGTCAAGTATTTACGTGGGGACATGTAAATACATTAAGACTAGTGTGTGAGTGTACTGATGATCTGATCTCACAGATCATGGATATAAATGATATCAAGTCTTCACATGGGTACATATTAAGAGTAATGATGTACTGGACAAACCCACCATGAGAATGTTGCATGGATCGTTACATGAATGTCATAAACGATTCTCAATGTGATAATGTTATATGTAGTCCTTTGACCTGAAGTCACTATGATTCCTACATAAGGAGTTTGTTGTTTTAATACAATCAAACGTCTTCTGTAACAAGAGGACTATAAAGGTTGTGGTTAAGCAATGAACAAATTATACAGAGGGATGTGAGTGATGTAGATGTGATTTGTCTCTCCTATGTGACAGGAGTGATATCTATAGGCCATTTGATGGAGTGAGACTAAGGAAATGCATGGCCATGCTAGAAAGAATAAATATTGGATATTTATTTGGATAAAGTCTACTCCGGTATCAAGTAAAATAAATTGGACCGTACAAGGATGACGCGACCATGCCTTAGGCCCAATTAGGATATCATGACAAAAGGAACAAACATATAAAATAATTATCACTTATAGGTTATGTTGATAATAAATAATATTTGGACATAATGATGCATTGCTAGATGTCGCTCTTATTTTATATTAATAATAAAATAGTTTATTATTAATATAACCGAGTATTTTACCTATAGGGTCACACACATAGAGTAAGCCTATCAGAAAATTTCTTTTTATTTTAGTTGGACTAAAATAAAACTATTGGGTCTAACTCAATTAGAATGAGTAAGGAGCCCACTCTTTAGAGAGCAAATTAGGTCAAACCTAAGCCTATAAATAGAGAATAAGATGCTCATAGGCGGATAACCAAAAAAAAGACACAAAATACGCAAAAGTTGCAAAAGCTACACACCGTCAAACTAGCATTTAGAAGGTGTGACATTTCTGGTGGGAGTACTCATGTGGACTCTTAAAGGACGAGGCTATGACTGCTTCAATTCGACTTTCTTCAAGAGGTAATCCTAAAACGCAATATTTTTTTAGTGTTTGTCTTATGCTTTGAAACATAGCGCTTTGCAAATCCTATAGGAATCCTTGTATTTCCACTGCTCATGCACTAAGGATTCCCTAACAGTGGTATCAGAGCTTGGTTGTAAACCCGTGTTTTGGGCAAATGTTTGCTTAAAGAACATGTAAAAATAAAATAAAATTTATTTTACAAAAAGAATTGTAAAGGTTGAATCCTTTTGCAAAGGTTGCATCTTTTATTATATATGTTGTAAAGGTTGCATTTTTAATGAGATATTATGTAAAGGTTGCATTTTTATGAGATATGTTGCAAAAGTTACACCTTTTGAAAGCTAATATCAATTTATTTTTGTTTTATGTATATTGATTGCTTTTCTCAATATTTTAATTACAGAACATGTTTTTGGGATGTGCTTTATTATATGAACATGTTGTATGTTACAATGGTGATTATTTTATATGTGTTCTAATTATAGGGCATGTTTTATGTTTATTTAATTAAATTGAAATCAAGGGTTGTATGCAATGCACGTCTATATTCTTTCTCTTTTCTAATATGAATTGTTCATGTGAGATGGTGTTTGAAAAGTTTAAGAGTTAAACCCTAGCTGTAATGGAAACTAAGATTCAAAAGTTGAAACCTAGTCATAATGGTATTTTATTTATTTGCAAATGTTACAAATAAAATATTTGATTTTAATATTATATTTTAAATTCAATTTGTAAAAGTTGCAAATTAAATTTTAATTGTTTGTTAAATTTAAAGTTTGTACGAGTTACAAATTTAAATAATTTATTCTTATTAATTTTAATAGGATTTGCATCGTTTGTGATCCTTTTAAAATTAATGTGATTTGTAAGAGTTACAAATTTAAATAATTTATTCTTATTAATTTTAATACGATTTGCATCATATATGATCTTTTTAAAATTAATGTGATTTGTAGAAGTTACAAATTGATTCATATTTATTAAATTTAATATGATTTGTGAACTGGTCTGGACCGGGGTCTAGGATCCGGTATGGGACCAGCCACAAGGATACAGATGTTTTTAGGGTTTGCACACCGGAACTGTGTACATCCGACGTACTAATCCGGTCTCTCAGTGGGAGAGGCCGGTCTTGTTGTCCTGGAGATCCTTCACACCAACGATTCGCGTTGTAGGAGGGCGAAAGGTGGTGCCACCTGCGAAGATTCTCCGACGCTCAAGTTAGAAGAGTGTATGAACTGAATGAATACTCAAGCGTGATAACAGTAAAATGTGAGATAGAATAACGATACCATGCATGTGTGTTGATATGGCCTCTTATAGTTGAACGTAAGAGAGAAAAAAAAATGAGACGTTGGATGCAGGTGGGTCCCTTATCTCTGATTGCGTGTATATTGTGTCAATCAAAGTGGCTCGACTTTCAGAATGTGTCAGGAGGGTAGGTCAATTATCAGAGTACAATCCTCCAGAGAGAGGAGAGGATAATCACCTTTTCCGCATAATCTGCTGACACGCCCACTTACTTTCTGAAGCCATTGATGTGACGTATTTTGCTACAAACAGTGTCTTCGTTGATAAGTTATCAAAAGGCTCTTCTCTTGCTATCGGGGAAAAGCTAACAATTATATAAATATCCCGTATCAATGAACATAGAACCGTTACAGCGAAAATGAATGATGCTGTCATGGAGTGAGGGCGGATGACCAGACAACGGATATCCGGTGTGGTAACGTTGAACCTGGACACCGGTTTTCCTTATATGAGGTCAGTCTGACGTCACAAGTATGGGGGCCGGTATCTAGACCGGATCATCTGTCCCCTAGCTTGTATGAGGGACTGTTAAGTTGCTCATATGAGCTACACAATTCTCGAGAGAAGTCTAGATGCCGGTAGTACATTCTTGTAAGTCTCTAGGAACTCGGTGGCGTCCGCTCTACTAAACAAGTGACCGCCCTCTTCGCGTTGTGTACAACGGATTCAGACAGCATAAAAATAAGCAGCGGAAATCCCAAGAGTTTTTGAAAATCGAAACTCTCGGTATTCGAAAAGTGGTTGGTAGGCATTAAATGCGCACAACATGATTAGACAATAAATGCGTTTTTTATGCAAGAGCCATCATTGCCCAAGAGTGTAACCGTCGATTGAGCTTATTGGGCCTGGATTCAAACTGAGTGGGGGCCCATTAAGCGAAAACGTTTGCTGAAACGTTACTGTTTTCGCGCCCGTTTGTGGTGAAGCGACGGAGTCGTTTCAATTTGAAAGGGTTGCGTTTTGAGGCAAACCTTGTGACCTTCGATGAAACACTGTGTTTCTTCGTTACCTATAAAAGGAACTCTTAGCAGATTTAGGAATCCACCCTTACTCTCAAACTTAGTGAAACTCTGCTCAAATTTCCTTGGAATTTCCTTGTCGTCTTCAACTTCTCAAAGATCCTCCTTCTTTAGGTAACCTTCCTTCCCTTCAACTCCTTGCAATTTTAATCATTCTATTTCCATCATGCGCCCTAGAGCTGGACACGCTGGTCCTTCAAATAGAGGGAGGTTTGGCTCTCGTGCCCCCCTTAGCCACCGTGGTGGGAGGATTCCAGCGAATCCTCCTGTGGCTGGGCGCCATCGCTCAGAGAGAGCCGAAGCTTCTTCCTCACGAGCGTCTTCTTCATCCCGTCGCTCTGAGGTTCCCCTTGGTTCGAGGGCTACCAGCCGCTCTGATGAGGGGTCAAGTGCTGAGGGTTATCTCTCTGACGATGTTGCTTTTTATCACAGCACCTACGCATTCCACCGCGCCTGCACAACCATGGATCTTCCAGGACGTGGAAAAACGCCGTTTCTCCGCTCTGCTGAAGGGTGTGTCAACGTTGTGGCACACCGGCTTGATTGGGAGAAACTCAACAGGGAAAAACCTTATTGCTGGGTGGAAGAGGAGTTCTTAGAGATCCCTTCGCACCATGCAAGTGAGGAGGAGCGCACAGTTTCTTTCCGCTGTAAGATATACTCGGATAAGAAGTACAAAGCACGATACGCTGTGATGGCTCCGCATCCTTCTGAAAGAATATGCCACAACGTCCCTGACGCGAGGTCGGTCTACATGTACGACTTCGTTTTCTTAAAGCTGGGGGTGCGCTTTCCACTGACGGATTTCCAGATGGCCGTCCTGCGTTTCTTAGACTGTGCCCCCTCACAATTACATCCCAACGGTTGGAGTCTTGTCCGAGCTCTGGAAGTCTTGGGGGAGCATTTTGGCTTCTCCGCCACTGTGGCCAAGCTGTTTTACTATTGCCAAGTGGTCCGCCGAGCTAATAAGAAGGGCGGCCTTGGGTTCATTACACTCCGTAGTGACTCAAGGGTTGTAAATTTCAAGTCTTATACGGAATCCGCAAAGGCAGATGGGCGCTCCTTCAAGCACTACTACACGCGGGTCCGGATTCAACCAAATAAGCCGGTCTTCTGGCGAAATAAAGAGGGGTTTACCAAGTTTCCCCTTAGCTGGACGCACGAGCATTTTCTCCTTATGAGCCGTGCTTATTATACAGATGAGAGTGAACTTTCCCCTCATTCTGTTGAGGTCTTGAGCGCCCTGCAGACGGCCTCAAAGACCCTCAAAGGGTTTTCCAGCCGTCTTCTCCTGGCCGAGGAAGACATCAAAAACACCTACCTCCGTAATATTCGCTCTTATTCTCCTTGTGTTGTATGGTTATACCGTTCTAGTTATTTTCCTTCTTGTATGCTTATTCAACTTTTTTTGTTTTGCAGAACAAATTGAAAAGGCCTGCCCAGAAATGTTGTCGCTAAGGTCCATGATGGCTGACGACGACTCCTCTTCTGAAGAAAATGAAATCCAGGCGAAGAGGAACGCCACCAAAACTCCCCTTATTCCTCTGACTTCTGCAGTAGGAGATGAGGTTCCTCTCTTCGACGAGGAGGAAGCCGAAGAAGCAACTGAGGCCGCTGGAGCGGGTGGCGAGGAGGCCGTCCCAGAGAAAAAGAAAAAGAAGAGGCATCTTGTAAAGAAGGCCGATCAAGAGAAGCCCTCCTCTGATGACCCTGTGAAGAAGCGTCAGAGGACGGCCGAAGAATCCGAATTAAAGAAGAACAAGGGAAAGGAACCCGCTCCTGAGTTCTCTGCACCTTCTTCTCAAAATGCTTCAGAGCCGGATTCTGGGAACGGTCCTCCTCCGGCGTTCGATCCTCCGCGTGACTCCTTCCTTTCTCATTATTTGTGGTTTCAAGGATCTATGCCTCCTACTCTCCCAAAGGCACGGTTTGCCTCCGCCCTTCCCTCGACGCTGCTGGGGTCCGAGGTGCTTGCAAGGCTGGGCGTTGGCAACTTGATGAACTGTCTGGCCTGCTTGAGTCCCTGAGCGAGAAAGCTGATTATATGGATCAGGTTGAAAAACTTGAGACCGAACTCGCAGTGAAGGAGAAATGGGCAGCCAAACAAGCTGAAGCTCGCAGGGGTGTGGAATCGGAATTGGAAAAAACTAAAGAAACACTCCAGAGGAAAACGGAAGAGGCAAGCAAAGTTCATTTTGTGAATAAGGCCCTAGAACGGGAAGTTGCCGACCTCCAAAATAAGAACAAATCCATACCCCTCCTTGAAGAAGAATTACAACTGGAGAAGAAGAGATCGGCTAAGCTTGCTGACGATCTCAAAGTTATGGAGGATGGTCGCAACAAGGACCTTGGGGAGTGGGAGTCTATTCGGAAGGAGATGCAAGCCCAAATTGATGAACTCAAAAAGGGTGGTGCGAGTGCTGGGCCTTCAGAAGAGGATTACGCCAAGGTTCAAAGAAGGCTAGCTGCTGCAAAGGCCAAGGCTGCCAAAGCCTTGGATATATGCAAAAATGTGGCGTATGAATCTTTCGGCCTGGCCCTTCGTCAAGTCTACTATCGTAACCCTGGAATAAAGCTGAATTTGTACGGATTAGATCCGTTCTTTGAGTTCCATGGGGGAAGACTTGTAGAAGTTCACAAGGACGGATCGCACCACGAGCCCCATGCATCTCTGTACGAACTGCCTCCTCTCCCAGAAGGCCAAAGTATGGAGCCTACCACGTCCACTGCTGCCTCTGGAGCTGAAGCACAAGAAGGTGCCCAAACTGGAATGGAGGACAGAGCGGAGAAGGGAGGAGTGCTCACTGTGGAGGATTAAGCACCGGCCCCTTAATTTATGCTTTATTCATAGCTGTGTACTGGGATCAGCTCCAGTTTTAACTACCTTGTAACCTGAATAATTTCTTTATTCTTGGAAATAAAATTCACTGTTGCTTTTCTTCAACTGCTTGCGTCGAATGTATGATTGTTGGATAACTTAGTGTTGTACCAAACACTATTGTTTTTAATGCTTTACGAATCCGTTCTGTGTGGTTACCAAGCTGCTTAACGCGTACTTATCACACCGGATTAAGACAACAAATAGTAATGAATAAATAACAATTAAGTTAAAGCACGCCCTGTCCCCAGGTGTAAGTTCATTGGGAAGGGAGAGTTTATCTCAAAATTACCTTTTAAATTCTCAAAAGATAGAAATGCTTATCTGTCCTCGAAGATGTGGAGCAGGTACATTAGCTTTCAACCGCTCTGGGATGGGTATTCCACAATTGAGGACGGATATTGCCTTAGAATCTTGTATAGCTTTGGCAAGGGTAAGCTTTATGCCTTTCTCTTGAGGTTCGGTTTGGTCCTACACCTCAAGTCTTCACACGGTGTTCGGTTCGATCCTACTAACCGTACTTGGAGTTCGGTGCAATCCTACAATCCAAGCCTTCAACACGGGGTTCGGATCAGGGCTAATCCTGAACCTACTGCGCCCGTTACTCAGGGTTCAGCGCGGTTTTCTCTGTGAACCGGCCTACTGCGCCCAAGCCTTCGCATGGGGTTCGGTTTGTGGCCTTGAAAAAGGACCAGCCCTACAACCCATGTTGTTTTCGAATGGGGTTCGGTTTGTGGCCTTGAGAAAGGACCAGCCCTACAACCCATGTTGTCTTCAAATGGGGTTCGGTTTGTGGCCTTGAGAAATGACCAGCCCTACAACCCATGTTGTCTTCGAATGGGGTTCGGTTTGTGGCCTTGAGAAAGGACCAGCCCTACAACCCATGTTGTCTTCGAATGGGGTTCGGTTTGTGGCCTTGAGAAAGGACCAGCCCTACAACCCATGTTGTCTTCAAATGGGGTTCGGTTTGTGGCCTTGAGAAAGGACCAGCCCTACAACCCATGTTGTCTTCAAATGGGGTTCGGTTTGTGGCCTTGAGAAAGGACCAGCCCTACAACCCATGTTGTCTTCGAATGGGGTTCGGTTTGTGGCCTTGAGAAAGGACCAGCCCTACAACCCATGTTGTCTTCGAATGGGGTTCGGTTTGTGGCCTTGAGAAAGGACCAGCCCTACAACCCATGTTGTCTTCAAATGGGGTTCGGTTTGTGGCCTTGAGAAAGGACCAGCCCTACAACCCATGTTGTCTTCGAATGGGGTTCGGTTTGTGGCCTTGAGAAAGGACCAGCCCTACAACCCATGTTGTCTTCGAATGGGGTTCGGTTTGTGGCCTTGAGAAAGGACCAGCCCTACAACCCATTCCACCTCGAGGAATTACATCGTCTGACTTGGGGGGGTCTCCCTCCGTTCTTCGAGGAATTATCACATCAACTAGAAAATAGGTAGTTACGTTCATCCGTCCTGAGGTGTATGCGTATTAAACCACGGCTTTAAATCATAACACATAAGAAAAGTGAGAATGATAGGGCGGTGAAAGTGTATTCTTATTAAAACTGAATATAGATTACACAAAGAGCATCGTTGGGGCTATGCCTCGTTAAAACCTTCTTGAGAAAACCCAGTGGGAAAAAACTCAAGTAAGGAAAAAGAGTACATGCCGTCTTACCAACTAGCTGTAATACATTCGTAAATTCTGAGTGTTCCATTTGTTGCGGATTGGGGTTCCGTCAAGTTCTTCCAATCGGTATGATCCCTTTCCAGTCACCTCCGAAACTCTATAAGGTCCTTCCCACGTTGGTGCTAGCTTTCCTTGGTGAGCGAACTTATTCCCCACACTGGCCTTTCTCAGAACAAGGTCTCCGGTGTTAAAAGCTCTGTACTGGACACGTTTATTGTACCGGAGTGCAGCCTTTGCTTTTATTGCCTGATCTCTGACGAAAGCCTTTTCCCTCAACTCTTGGAGGACGTCCAGCTCTGATGCTAAGTTGGCGTTGTTATCTTCTGCTGAAAAATACTCGACACGAGCCGATCTTTTTTGTAACTCAACTGGGATCATCGCCTCAACCCCGTACACCAACCGGTATGGGGATTCGTTAGTTGAAGAATGAGGCGTAGTGCGGTATGCCCATAGAACATGACATAACTGGTCCGTCCATCCTCCCTTCGCTTCTCCCAGACGCTTCTTTAACCCCTTTAGCACCTCTCGATTAGCTACCTCTGCTTGCCCATTGGTCTGGGGGTGTTCAACAGATGAAAATATCTGGACTATCCCCAGTCCTTCAAGTAAGTCCGTGAACTTTTTGTCTGTAAACTGGGTGCCGTTGTCAGTCACAATCCGCCCTGGCACCCCGAACCGAGCAATGATATTTTCGTACATGAAACGTCTTGTACGTGCAGAAGTGATATGCACTACTGGTTCTGCCTCGATCCATTTGGTGAAGTAGTCTACCCCCACAATCAAGTATTTGATACCTCCTGGCGCAGTGGGAAACGGTCCCAGAATATCAAGGCCCCATTGGTAGAACGGCCAAGGCACAGCAGATGAAGATAACTCTTGGGCCGGTGTATGGTGGAGATTGGAGAATTTTTGGCAAGCGTCGCATTTCCTCACGAAGTCTGCGGAATCCTGCTTCACAGTGGGCCACCAGTATCCAGCCCTGAGGACTTTTCTCATTAGGCTTCGGCCTCCAGCGTGGTGCCCACATTGCCCCTCGTGTACCTCAGTTAAGATCGCTTGAACTTCGTCCTCTCTTAAACATGAAAGATACGGGACAGAGAATCCCTTTCTGTAGAGAGCACCATCGACCATAGTAAAATATGGCAACTCCTTCTTTACTCGTCTCCTTTCCTTCTCGTCAGTGGGAAGTTGACCATCAGCCAGATAACGAATATAGGGGATGACCCAAGAATCCTCATATGGATAGCTCACCATGACAGCATTCAGAGAAGGATACAGAGGTATACTGGGTGATGTCAAAGTGCTCTGAACCACCGTTGTTGTGCTACCAGGCTGCTTTGTACTTGCCAATCTTGACAAGATATCTGCTCTGGTATTTTCTTCCCTGGGCACATGCTTGAACTCTAAAACTTCAAATCTTCCCTTCAGCTCATTAACACAATTCAAGTACAATTGAAGTTGTGGTTCCTTCGCCTGGTACTCTCCCTGGACTTGCGAAATCACCAGCTGAGAATCGCTGCAGAGGGTCACTGCTGATGCTCCGATATCAATTGCCGCACGGAGACCGGCCAAGCATGCTTCGTATTCAGCTTGATTGTTAGAGGTCTTGAAATTGAATCGGAGGGAAATTTCTAAGTGTACGCCGTCATCACTTTCTACCACCACACCTGCTCCACATCCTTTGCTGTTTGACGAACCGTCAACGTAGATGGTCCAATGCGTTCGAGGGGTCGCCGGGTCTGCCCCAGTCATTTCCACTACAAAATCGGCCAACACTTGTGCCTTGATGGCTCCTCGAGGCTCATATAAAATCTCAAATTCAGATAGCTCAATAGACCATTTTATCATCCTTCCAGCGAGGTCTGGCTTGCTGAGTACTGAACGGAGCGGCAAATCCGTTCTTACCAATACTGGGTGCGCATGGAAATAAGGCCTCAACCGTCGTGATGCCCAAACGACTGCCAAGGCGGCTTTCTCAATTTTCTGATACCTTCCTTCCGCCCCCTGAAACGTTTTACTAGTAAAGTACACCGGTCTTTGCCCTTCAGGGGTTTCTTTTACCAGGGCTACACCTAGAGCTTCGTCGGATATTGCCAAGTATAAGATTAACGTTTCGCCTGGATCAGGCTTAACAAGAATTGGTGGGCTCGAGAGAACGGCTTTGAGCTGCTGGAAGGCTTGCTCTTGTTCCTCTCCCCATTTAAAACTCTTGTGTTTCTTCAACGCCTTATACAAGGGGAGGGACCTGTGCGCCATCTTAGGCATGAAACGAGCTAAAGCGGCCACTTTCCCATTCAATGACTGGACCTCCCTCAAACATTTAGGACTCTGCATGTCCAGGATTGCTTGACATTTCCCGGGGTTAGCTTCAATGCCTCGTTGAGTCAACATAAATCCCAAGAATTTTCCTGCTGGAACGGCGAAAGTGCACTTTAAAGGATTTAACCTCATGTTGTACTGCCGAAGCCTAGTGAAAACTTGGCGTAGATCTTCAATGTGGTCTCCTCCAGCGGGCGTTTTGGCTATGATATCATCGATATAAACTTCGACCAGCTTGGTATGCATCCCTTCAAAGACTTTGTTAATCATGCGCTGATAGGTAGCGCCTGCGTTCTTCAGTCCAAAAGGCATGACGGTGTAGCAGAAAACACCGCGGTCGTTGATAAATGCAGTCTTCTCCTGGTCTCCCTCCCACATCGGAATCTGGTTGTACCCCGAATAAGCATCCATGAAACTGAGATATTGGTAACCAGATGAATCATCCACCATGCGATCGATGTTGGGCAGGGGATATGGATCTTTAGGGCAGCAACGGTTAAGATCCACATAATCAGTACACATCCTCCATTTGCCGTTAGCCTTCTGCACCATGACCACATTAGAAAGCCAAGATGAATAGCGTATCTCCCTTATAAAACCTGCCTTCAACAACTCCTCTGTTTGCTCACAAGCCGCCCTCTGCTTCTCCGGTCCCAACCTCCTCTTCTTCTGAGCCACCGGTCTGGTTTCAGGATACACTGCAAGTTTGTGACAACAGAAATCAGGATCCATCCCCGGCATGTCTGCTGCTGTCCATGCGAAAAGGTCTTTGAATTCCTGCAAAAGGGCTAATAAGCGTTGCTCCATAGCAGACTCCAGCTTATCATTGATGTGCGTGACCTTCTCTGGGGAATCTCCCAATATGACATCCCTGGAGCCACCATCTGGTGTGGGCTTAGATGGATTGAGTGGATCAATCTTCAATTCCGCTCTGGGGTCTAGGTCAATAAGACTGACAGATCCTGCCGCTGTTCCTCCGTCGTTCAACTTCCTCTTCTTGTTAAATGCATCCAACTTAACCATGTTGAGGCTCAGATTATAACAATATCGAGCCATCTCCTGATCTCCGCGGAGTGAGGACACACCATTGTCCTTGTCGATAAATTTGATCAGGAGATGAGGGGTGGATACAATTGCTTCCATAGCGTTCAATGTTGGACGGCCTATGATACCGTTGTACGGGGATTCCACATCAATCACCAGAATTCTTGACTTGACTGTTCTTGCACCGGGCTCCCCTTCAAAAGAAATCAAAGTGTCGAGGTATCCCTTAGTAGGTTGCTTGGCTCCGTTAAACGCTGTGAGTTCTTGTGTGTATGGTTGTAAATCTGCATCACTGAAACCCATTCGTTTGAAACAATTATAAAAGATAACATCACAAGAACTTCCCTGATCGACGAGGATCCTCTTGACGTCCTTATTGGCTATGACGGCCACAATCACTACTGCATCATCACCTCCTGGAATTGTTGGGCCAAAGTCATCATCTGTAAACGACACCGTCGGGGCTGTCACTCCGTCTCTGAAAGGGCGGTTATTCCTCGGTTTACCCTGGACTGACAGAATCATCCTATGGTGGTTCTTTCGTGCTGTGATTGATGTTCCTCCTCCCGCGAATCCTCCAGCTATCATCTCAATCACTTCTCATCTGCCCTGTCTCTGCTGCTGGGGCATATTACTTTGTTGGGCACCTTCAGCAATCACTACCCCTTTCTGCTTCTCAGCCGCAGTGAACTTCCTTGCTGGGTTGCGCGTATTATCATCTTCATCATCAGGATCTCTATTCCTTTTCTCCATCCTATGAGGCTCATCCATAGATTTCTCCTTAAACAAATACTGCTTCAACTTTCCTTCCCGAATGAGAGTTTCCACCGTATTCTTTAACGCCTTACACTCATCAGTGTTGTGCCCTGTCTGCTCATGGAAAATGCAGTATTTACGTGGGTTACCACCCCTCTTGGCTGGGGCTGGCTTCCTTATACCAAAGACGTTCAGAGTTGGCCAACCAACTTCCCTCATGATTTGTGAGTGCCTGGTGTTCAACGGAGCATAGTGATCGAACGATGATACGCGCCTATCTCGTGGATGCTGACGAGCATTCACAAAGTCTTCTCTAAAGGCATGCTTCTCGGGCCTAGCTCTCTCCTTTTCTCTCTGTGGCTGCTGAGCGGGTACAGAAGGCTTTACTCTTGCTGCAGTTGCCTCTAGATGCATCTCTATGCCCACATATTTGGAAGCTTTCCTTCAAAACTCCTCGAAGGTTGTAGGTGGGCTCTTTGCCAAAGATAGGGCAAAGGCTGAACCTGGCTGAAGAGCTTCCACTACAATATGGAGTTGTATGGCCTCCGTGAGGTTAGGGACCAACGCAGCCTCCTTGTAAAACCTTTTCAGGAACTCCTTAAGAGTCTCAGTTTCTCCCTGTCTTATCTGGGCCAGGGTGTGAGAAGTTCTTGGGATATCCCTGGAGATAACGAAATGGCTTTCGAATGCAGCAGCCATTTCCTCCCAAGAGTCTATAGATCCTGAAGGCAAACTTTTAAACCAGCTGAGAGCTTCCTCCGTCAACGTCCTTGGGAACATTCTGCACATGACATCTTCGTCTGCTCCCAGATACATAGCTTCATAAACATAAGCATCCAAATGCTTAGTGGGGTCGGACTCTCCATTATACTTCCCAATCGACAATGGCTGAGTTGTTTGCAAATGTTTTGGAATGACAATATTCATCAACCTCCTTGAGAAAGGGACATTGAGCTTGTATGTCCCTGAAGTTACCACCGCCTGCTCCCTTCTCCTGATACTGACTCTATCACCAGAGTCCTGCGTTTGCTCCCTCTCTTCATATGTGGGGATCTTCGAATACTGGAGGGTGGTGGATCTATCTCTCGCTGATGCATGGTGAGCATCCTCTGCATGGGATACTACTCTGTCCCCAGCTCCTCCTCTCTCTCGCCTCAGCTCCATCAGTTCCTCCTTCAGTTGCCTGATAACCTCATCGCGAGGGTCAGGTGTCTGCACTTACACCATCCTCCGGGTTTGAGTTGCAGGAGATTCGAAGACGAGTCTCCTCCCAGCCTGTTGATGGGTCACATCCTCCACGTGACCTTCCACGAAATCTCTCCCGTCACCTTCCATTGTGCCAACCTAACTTCTGCGAAAATGGGAATAACTCTATCGAGTCCCACCGGGCGTGCCAATGAACTGGTCTGGACCGGGGTCTAGGATCCGGTATGGGACCAGCCACAAGGATACAGATGTTTTTAGGGTTTGCACACCGGAACTGTGTACATCCGACGTACTAATCCGGTCTCTCAGTGGGAGAGGCCGGTCTTGTTGTCCTGGAGATCCTTCACACCAACGATTCGCGTTGTAGGAGGGCGAAAGGTGGTGCCACCTGCGAAGATTCTCCGACGCTCAAGTTAGAAGAGTGTATGAACTGAATGAATACTCAAGCGTGATAACAGTAAAATGTGAGATAGAATAACGATACCATGCATGTGTGTTGATATGGCCTCTTATAGTTGAACGTAAGAGAGAAAAAAAAATGAGACGTTGGATGCAGGTGGGTCCCTTATCTCTGATTGCGTGTATATTGTGTCAATCAAAGTGGCTCGACTTTCAGAATGTGTCAGGAGGGTAGGTCAATTATCAGAGTACAATCCTCCAGAGAGAGGAGAGGATAATCACCTTTTCCGCATAATCTGCTGACACGCCCACTTACTTTCTGAAGCCATTGATGTGACGTATTTTGCTACAAACAGTGTCTTCGTTGATAAGTTATCAAAAGGCTCTTCTCTTGCTATCGGGGAAAAGCTAACAATTATATAAATATCCCGTATCAATGAACATAGAACCGTTACAGCGAAAATGAATGATGCTGTCATGGAGTGAGGGCGGATGACCAGACAACGGATATCCGGTGTGGTAACGTTGAACCTGGACACCGGTTTTCCTTATATGAGGTCAGTCTGACGTCACAAGTATGGGGGCCGGTATCTAGACCGGATCAATTTGTAATTGTTACAAATAGAAGATAAGATCTTTATTAAATTTAATAATTTTAAAATCAAATATTTAATCCTTAATAAATTTGATAGGATTTGTAAAACTTACAAATTAAAGATAAGATCTTTATCAAATTTAATAGGATTCAGAATAAAATATCTTGAACTCTAGAGATAAGGTCTAAAATTTAAACCTTGATCGTTCCTAAAAAATAGCATGATTGTTGAGACTCTAGAGATAAGGTTTAAAAGTTAAATCTTGACTATTCCTATTTTAGGATAATTGTAAGGGTCAAAAGATAAGGTTTAAAAGTTAAACCTTGGCCGTTTCAAAATTTAAGATTTCAAATTGTTTGAAATCATAACCGAATATTTTGAGTTGTTAATGGTCAGTGGGACATTCTGGCTAGGAAAAACTTGGTACTTAAGCGGTCACTCCGGACCCACCTCTTTTTCCTGGGAACTAACCTAATTACAGTACTAAATTTTTTGGTTGGAACACCCCTTGACCCTGTCTGTTGAACGGTCAATAGAGCCGCTAAACTTCTTTGCGTAGTTTTCTTTTTATGACCCCGCGTGTTTAATTATGTGTTTTAAAATTTATTTTATTTTAGATACAATTGATTACTCTATTAATTGATTAATTAACACGTCCAGCGGTGAATGGTTATGGTATTAGATTTTTTTTATTTAATTTTAAATACAGCCTACGTGCTGTACCTTTCTCTATTCTTAAATTTCTTCTCTTAACCCTTCACTCGTATGTAAAACGAGTTTTCTTTATTACATTGTAATCTTGGAAAAGCCAACAAGGTGGAGACCTAGAAGAAACCTAGAATTGTGTCTCTTGGTGGATATGACCTTGAAAGGAACAAAGGAGTGGTGACTACAAGAGGATGGTGGTTTCAAGAAGTAGGACTTCACGAAGTGAAGACACCATAGTTCCTTTAGGTTTATTTTATTTTATTTTATTTTCTAGGAAGACCATAACTATCTCACAATTTTGATTGCATGTTTTGGGATTTTATTTTGCGTTAAAACGTTTAATGAAAGTCGGTACTGAACAATAAAAAAATTGAAATCCCTCAAGCCCGACAATCATACCTTCCAATAAGTAATAACGTCTAACTTGATATAAATAAAGTGCAGGTCATGTCATAGTTGGGTGCCTTTATTTATGTTTAGTAGGACATGATTGGATAATTGGATTATCCAAGTATAACTTATTAAGTTTTATTCAAATAGATATTTTTTAATTGGATTGGAAAAGCCTAAAGGTATGAACAGTCTAAAACGCGTTCTAATAAACAACAGTCATCAATACTAGTTTTAATAAAGTGTAGGTTCTGCCAAAGCAGGGTGCTTTTATTGATATTAGTAAAGGATGATGGATAATTAGATTATCCAACCATTTGTTATTGGACTTATCTAGGTAACTTTAATTAAATTGAAGAACCTAGAAGCGTTAATATTAAGTTTAAACGCCTTCTAATAAGTAACACTCATCGAGACTAATGTCAATAAATAGTGGGCTTGCCAAAGCAGGGTGCTATCATTTATATTAGTAAGGCGCGATGGGATAATTGTAATATCCAAATTGTTTTTATTAGGCCTAAACTTAACTAAGTTTTTCAATTGGATTGAAAATAACTTAGAGGCATACAGATTAAGCTTAAATTCATAAGATGAATAAAGGTAAAGAGTTACCCACTCAATCATCCAAGAGTTGCATGAGATGCAATTGGAAATATGTTTCCTACCTAAATAACCAAGGGTTGGGCAATCAGCCAAAGCTGACTCAACATTAGGCCAAATATGGATCTTGGCCCACTAGAAAAATCTTCCAATAGGATTTTTTATGATTCAGTGAGGGTATTTGTTTTTGAATCAAAATAGTGGGAGACAACATATTTATTTAATGACCAAAATTTAAATATGTTTTAAATAGAAGTGATAGATTTTCATGTAATTTGTTTTAGAATAACCATGACAAACCAAATATTGTTTTGTTGCAATCTGTTCTTTGGAAGGACACTTTATCTAAAAAATGCCTAGATAGGTATTGAGACTTGAGAATTATCTTCATTAAAGATGAAGCGACAGCGTGTCATGTATGGCTTCTATATCATCTATGGTTGGGTCTTGAATACCCTATGGAGTCTGCATAAACTCTGAGCTGTAAAATGCAATATGGGAGATATACGATATGATCGTATACAGACTTTATTAAGGCCAAGTTGGTCTAGAAGTCTAAAAGGTGATCAAGAAAGGAAATTGTTTCCAGTTTTAGCCAAATAAGACATTAAAATAATTTGTCTAAAGAACTTGAAGGAGTTCAAAAGAAAGGGAAGTAAGACTTCCACTACAGGTCATGTTATAGAAGTCAAGTTATTTTACTTCACTAACATTAGTATCAGATACTAGTAGTAGATCTCAAATTTTGAAAGATCAAGGAAGTAGATCACTTGTTAAGGGTGGAGAAATCTGTGTAAAATTGAGTAAAAGTTGCTACATTGGGCTAGTTAGTGAACTAGACATTGTGCATATTGTTTCTTATTGGACAAGAAATGTTTTTCTTATTATAAAATAACTTTATTTCTTCAAATGGATATTGATGCACAATTGAGTAATGGATTCCACATCCTAAATCTCAAAACACCCATCTATAACAACTATCAAAGTAGGTTAAAATAAGTGATTTTGAACCTTACATGGTATTGTCTCCTAAGGCAAATGGATAAGAAACACATTTCTAAATACCATTAATGTGGTTATATAGACTCTTTTGATTTTGGAATCAATGGAGACATGTAAATCTTATTTATTGGAGAGATAATTGAGACCTCATTCATTGAAAAGATGAGTAATCTATTGTCTAATACATGATGATGTATGTGGGCCTATTAGAACAATAACTAGATATGTTTTTAAATACTTCAACATACTAATTGAAAAGTCAATGAGTATGGATTTATGTAACATAAGTTAGAAAGTCTTTGAAAAGTTCAAAGAATTCATAATGAAGTGAAAAACCAAATTGGCAAGACAATTAAAGCTCTTGATTAGATCAAGATAGCAAATAATTTGAGCTACAAGTTTGATAACTATCTAATAGAGTGAGAGATTACCTCTTAACTCATTCCTTATTGAATGCCTCAATAGCATCTCTACAGGGAAAAGTCAAACCTTGTTGGACATAGTTTGATTATTGATTATTATCAAACATCTCTAACTCCTTCAACGTTCCTTTATTAACAAAATTTCCACACTTAACCATGTTCCATCTTAGACTTTCTTAAAGAAACCATATATGATATGGACTAGGAAGAAATCTAGTATGTCTTTACTAATAATTTGGAACTATGATGCTTCTATAGAGCATCCAACTCTGACAAGGTCAGATCCAAATTAGATAAATGTCTTTTATGAGATACCCAAAGAAAGCTAAGGGTTATCAGTTCTACAATCCATCTGAAAATAAAAGGCTTGTTGCTTAGAATGTTGTATTCTTTAATAAGAGTACATCCTTTAAAGAATCAGTGGGAGGATGGTAGAACTTGAAGAAATTCAAGTATCACAAAGCATTTAAAAGTCAAGGATGGACTTGGAGCAGAAATCACAAAGTGTTATGACATCCTTAGCTCCGGTAGCACAAGACTTGCGTAAGATCAAATAGGATATGTCACCAAATTTGAAAGATATGGATATCTTATAAATCAGGAAGGAGGCATATTGCTAAATGACCAAGCTTCTTATGAAAAGGCCAATGCAAGTTTAGATTCTAAGACATGGCATAAGACCATGGGATTTAAAATGGGTTCCATGTATATTAACAAGGTATGAACCCTGGTTGACACACCTAAAGGGTAAAACCTATAGGATGCAAGTGGGTTTTCAAAAGGAAAACTAAACATGGATGGTAATAAGAGTACCTTTAAAAGCAAGATTGACAAAATCCAATTAGCTTAAAAACCATTTAGATCCTGCTTGTTGTAGTAGTATACCACTATTATGAGATATGATAGATAGATGTCAAGATGGAAATCATCTTGAGGATGTGTATATGACATAACCTAAAGGCCTTTTACGCCTGAAACATCTAGGAAGATATGTGAACTGCAAATGTTCTGTTTATGGACTAAAGCAAGCTTTTAGAAGCTAGAATCTTCATTAAAGAATGAAGATAAATCTTGTGACTATAAAAGGGTTAGTAACTCCATAATTATAGTTCTAATATTACATGTAGAAGACATGCTTCTTCTAGTAATAATATTCTTATTCTATAGTCAAGAGTATCCTTAAACACTTAAGAAGGACTAAGGATTTGATCTTGATAAATGGAAAATGAGCTCGTTGTAAAGGTTACATTGATGCCAATCTTTTGATTAATTTGAAAGACTTAAGATTGTAATCAAAATATATGTGTTATCAAGATGGTTGCGATGTATGCTTGAAAGGTTCAAAGCAAGAAACATTCGTTGGTTCTACTAACAAATCTAAGTATTTTGCTATGTTAAATTACAAAAGAAGTCAATTTACATTTAATCATTCCAAATGTTTTGTACCTTATGAGTTTCCACTGTGATGACAATGGAACCATAGGACAATATAAGGAAGTGGATTAATCCAAGCATATACTTAAATAGTTCCATCTTTAGAAGATGTGAAAATATGCAATATGCATACCAACAAAATTGTTAGGAACCCATTAGTAAAACCGCTTACGTAGTAAAAGAATAAGGGCACTGTAGACGTCATTAGGCATTAACCTTATCGGTTCTAAGTGCAAGTGAGAGATTATTGGAAATATGCACTAAAAGCCTATATAGGACGCATCATTTTGAATAAGTCATTTTTTGTTAAATAGTTTAACAACCTTTATTTATCCTTGGAGTAATAGTTCATATGAGAGTTATTCCTAAAATATCCCTAGTCAAGTATTTACGTGGGGACATGTAAATACATTAAGACTAGTGTGTGAGTATACTGATTATATGATCTCACAAATCATGGATATAAATGATATCAAGTCTTCACATGGGTACACATTAAGAGTGATGATGTACTGGACAGACCCATCATGAGAATGTTGCATGGATCGTTACATGAATGTCATAAACAATTCTCAATATGATAATGGTATATGTGGTCCTTTGACCTGAAGTCACTACAATTCCTACATAAGGAGTT
Source organism: Clitoria ternatea (assembly GCA_037962975.1). Taxonomy (NCBI): domain Eukaryota; kingdom Viridiplantae; phylum Streptophyta; class Magnoliopsida; order Fabales; family Fabaceae; genus Clitoria; species Clitoria ternatea. The sequence continues at coordinate 148,797,201 of CM075670.1, forward strand.
TGTTGTTTTAATATAATCAAACATCTTCTATAACAAGAGGACTATAAAGGTTGTGGTTAGGCAATAAACAAATTATACAGAGGGATGTGAGTGATGTAGATGGGATTTGTCTCTCCTATGTGACAGGAGTGATATCTATAGGCCACTTGATGGAGTGAGACTAAGGAAATGTATAGCCATGCTAGAAAGAATAAATATTGAATATTTATTCAGATAAAGTCTACTCCGGTATCAAGTAAAATAAATTGGACTGTACAAGGATGATGTGACCATGCCTTGGGCCCAATTAGGATATCATGACAAAAGGAACAAACATATAAAATAATTATCACTTATAGGTTATGTTGATAATAAATAATATTTGGACATAATGACGCATTGCTAGATGTCACTCTTATTTTATATTATTAATAAAATAGTTTATTATTAATATAACCGAGTATTTTACCTATAGGGTCACACACATAGAGTAAGCCCATCAGAAAATAGCTTTTATTTTAGTTGGACTAAAATAAAACTATTGGGTCTAACTCATTTAGAATGAGTAAGGAGCCCACTCTTTAGAGAGTAAATTAGGTCAAACCTAAGCCTATAAATAGAGCATAAGATGCTCATAGGCGGCTAACCAAAAAAGAGACACAAAATATGCAAAAGTTGTAAAAGCTACACGCCGTCAAACTAGTATTTGGAAGGTGTAGCATTTCTGGTGGGAGTACTCGTGTGAACTCCCAAAGGACGAGGCTATGACTACTTCGATTGGATTTTCTTCAAGAGGTAATCCTAAAGCGCAATATTTTTGTGTGTGTTTGTCTTATGTTTTGAAACACGATGCTTTGTAAATCCTATGAGAATCCTTGTATTTCCGCTGCTTAAGCATTAGGGATTCCCTAACAGCCCCAACAACACCGTCAAGCCTTTGGCCGGTATGAGACGCTTCCACAAGAAAGCTGCCAGCTCCAGTTGATGACTATTAGAAGAAAGAAATTCCCAATAAACATTACCGATTTCAATTAAATTATATAGGAAATTAAGGTAACTTCCTACCCACTCAATGTTTTACTTAAGCTCTCACTGAATGAATTTTTTATCTAAAATAAAAAGATTAGTAATCTACACTAGAGAAAGAAACACTACTGTTATCTCTTATACTATATTTTAAAAGGTGCAATAATATTTCAAAATTTGACATATTTGAATGAAAATATTGTCATTAAAACATGGGATAAACCCCTAAATATAAAGATTACAAAAAAAAGAGGCACATCGGCCTATGAGATGTCAAATTAACAAAGTTACAAAAAAACCTAAGACAAAAAGCTAAACTAAAGCCCATCCCAACTATAAAGGCATTTTTTTGTAGGCACAAATTAAGTAGGAGGAGTGATAAAAGTCTCGTGCTAGAGGACAACACCAACATCAGGAGTTCCTCCTTCCTCTTCTTCATCTAAGCTTTCATCCTCCAAGGACACCAACTTTAGTTCCATCAATTGTTTATGATAAAGAGGGAACAACCAGTATAACTCATCTGCTAGCTCCATGGATTGGCCTTGTACCATGTTGTATAGATGCCCACCATGAAACTTATAATAGACACTTATCCCATGAGTATTTAGCTCGAGTTTGGGATTCTGATGCATAATTTACCGTACCATACTGCTAAAGGCTTCATTAGCAATGATTTCAAACAAAATCATTTCCTCTTGCCATCCCTTCTTCTTGTCAACATACTTTTCCTCGAGAGTTTCCATATCGGCTTCTAAGTCCTTTGCCTTGTTACTAGCATCAGTCTTTTCAGATAGAAGCCAATCATATTTCTCTTGAAGACTTACTAGAGTATCCTCAATAGTTTTTTGCTTCATCTTAGCATCATTGGCTCTCTTGGAGGATAATACGAAGTCATCTTCCAACTCCTTTTTTTCTCTTTCTCCTTTTCCAAGGTTTCCTCTACCTCGACTTTCTCTGCCCGAGCCTTTTTTATCTCCTCGAAGCACTGTTTGGCTTATGAGGTAGAGACGTAGGACTGACCCAAGGATTTCAATACTCCAACCACTTCGGCCAGGTTCTAAAGGGCACCATCAGTGAAGTCTCGGATTTGGTCCAAAGGTATGTCTCTCTGGAGCCTGTAGGGCTTTTAAAATCAAATCAGCAGCGTTATAACTGAATCCAAGAACTCCAAAATGAGAGTTTAGTATTCTCTCCTCCTCTGGTTGATCTGTGATGTGTTCCTCAAGCCCAAAGTAACACCCTTTAGGTGGTTGGGCCAACGCCAACATTGATGAAGGTTAATTGTTGGGTCTTGGTCTTCTTCTTCTGAGACTGTGTTGGCTCTTTCCCCTTATACTTTTTCTTTGGAATTAGAGTTAGCTTCCCGACCTGGTTAGCCGAAATGCTAATTTTTTTTGCCTTGAACCTTGTTCCCCTGTGCTTTTGAAGGATGTAGTTCTCATGATTTTGCTGACTCTGTGAATGCCTTAAAGTTTATAAGGTTGGTGTTACACAGAAGGTTGATGAATCCAAGACTGCCACCCTTGTTACTTGGTGCATCACTTCGTAGTAGCAGAAGAACACCGGTACAATAAGGAAGAAACGAAAGTACTCCCCCAACACTTCCAGGGGCTTGATCAAGTCCTAGCTGTTAGGATAAAGCTAGCTGGGGGCACAGTCCAAGAATTAGAGTACGCCTATCTCAAACTTCGTCAGAGGAAAATAGATATTGATCTTAGTAAAGATCATCTCATACATGAATAGATATCATGAACCTGATTGGTAGCATATGTGCTCTGTTATCATGGGTAAAATAATGACAAATTAATCCTTGTACTCATTACCAGAATGGACCTTTAGATTGGGGACTTCAACTTTGTCCTTGTCCTTGATGTACTTTGAAACAATGGCGAGAGGCTCTACATGAACCTAGAAGTAGGGATCTCAAACCTTTTCCATGATCCAATCAATTAGGTGTGTAAGAACGTTGGTTCAGATAACATCGATTCCCTGAGAGAGTTGGTGCTGGAATGACCATCAGAGACTATCTTCAATATTATGTGTTGAAGAAACAACACACACTTGTAAAAAGTTACATTGTCAGTCATATATAATTCGACACTTGTGCCAGACTTAATAGTAGAACCCCTAAGGTTAAAAGACGATGTAGGAGAGTGCTGGTAGTTTGGGTATGATATATTCATAAAACACCCAGTTGACAATTTTAAATTGACTTGTGGCAAGTGCACCACTTGTCGGTTGTAGTATATGTTCCGAAGAACAAATGTCGTTCCCACTACGGATCGGATTAAATCGATTTCAAACTATTACGGCAGAAGTAACTTGTAGTTTTCATGATAATGAATTAAATAACTTTTCATAAATCTAAAAGTCAACGAAAACAATATAAGAAATATGAGTAAAATGACAGAGTATAGAGTTTGGGAATTGGATTCACCTTTCTCACCTTCCGATACACCGTTAATATTCATGTAATCAATGTTTGCAATATGATTCTTTACGTCACAATCACAGTCATTCATATCAATTCCTTGACTATGAAATTCATAAGAATAGGTTTACTAACGTCAATCTCTTGATCGTTTTAAATCTATTCTAGCATTAAGAATGATTTTTTAGACGTCCATTGCGTTAGATACCATCCCTAGTTATCTACTCACAATAGGTGTTCCATTTAGATCCATTTTCGAAAGTCATTTTCCAATAACAACCATAAACTTGAATCAAGAAACTAGTGATCAAGTAGATTCAGGCAATAAACATAAAATGGAATACAAAGAATCATAAAACAACATACGAATCACATAAACATTATCCAAATGTACATCAAGTTTGATTGGTTACCTCCAATCCCAAATGAAAGGAGTAGCCACTCATGGTGGTCATGATCTTACAAATCAAATGGAAGATGAAGAAGAAAAAGCTAAAGATACAATGTTTGTAAGAAGAAAATGGCTTATACGTCTTCTCTCTATCTCTCTACTTATATAAAGAAATACTCGCTCAAGTGAGTTTAAGTTTCGCTCAAGCGAATAGACTACTTTAACGTGAAGAAAGCTTTGAAACCTGCTTCATCTGCATGCTTATTCGCTCAAGCGATTTCAGTTCGCTTGAGCGAATCTTCATATACTGATCCCTTATTCCTTTTCGCTTAAGCCATTCCTTTATCCACTGTAGTGAATCCTTTGAATTTAGGCTCTGGACGAATTTTGCTTGAGCAAAAAGTTCTTCGCTCAAGCGATTGCTTGTTCTTTGCTCTCTGGAACATTTTAGCTTAAGCGAATAAGGTTCGCTTAAGCTTAGTGCTTCAGTTTCCTTTCTGGCTCTATTCTGCTTGAGCGAATTAATGGTTCGCTCAAGCGAGTCTTCAACCTGATGCCTTAATTCTTCTTTCTTCATCTCGCACAGGCGAATCTCTTCTATGGCTTCAGTGAACTTATTCGCTCAAGCGAATTATCATTTCGCTTGAGCGAGATTCTCAAAAAATGTTAGAAATAAGACTTTTCTTAATAAAGCTTCTTTATTTTTGACTTCTTTTCTTTTCCTTCTTCATTTGTGCCTGAAATCATACCAAGATCTGGGCTTAAGTAGTTCTTGTTAACCATTCGATAATGTACAATGCTTGATTCTAAATTTGTTCATTTTAGCTTACAAAAAATAACAAATATGGTACTCTTATGTCTATTATATGCACAAAGTACATTACAAAATCTATATATTTTGGATACTTATCAACTCCCCCTGACTTAAAACTTTGCTTGTCCTCAAGCAAATGGTCAGAAAAAGTTAAAGTAAACTAAAGATCTTAATTAATCACAACTGCACAAAAGAAGAAAAATAACTCAAACCTTTCACAAACAACAGCTTCTGAATCCTGCCTCAATTCATCAGACTAAATCCAAAATTGAAATTTACTACACAATTAAAATGAATCACTTTACTATGAAAACAAGAAATCCTCTCTATTCATATCTCACGGGTGAGTGTTTACTCATTCCTTCACTGACCAAGTGTTATTCAATCATTGCACTTCATTTCATTGCATTAGACAACTACTTATACAAGCATGGATCAAGAGGTCTTCATAGGTTGTAACTTGGCCTGGCTATCAAAGAACTTATGGTTTTTCTTGGAATTCAAAGGGCATACTAAGGATAACTAATTCTGTCAGTCATACTTTTCTTAGCTGCCTTTATTACATAGTTCTTTTCTCTTCTTTGAGAATTTTGAATTGTTGGTCTTCAGAAAATTTTTCTCTGTTACATATTTTTCCTTCTGAAGACTTATTTTTCTTACACAGTTGCTCTTTTTTTTCTTGTAGAACCAATTTCTACCCAACATAACCTACTAACAATTTTCTTTAATCCTTAGCATGCATTAAGGTAGACCTTTACTATCAGCATGTTACAGGGTTACAGAAGAAATTTTTAGCTCAAAGAGGTTATGAAAAAATGGGTTAAATTTCATCCTGGGATGACTTTCTTTGGCTCTAGTTTGTCTATTCTACACAAAATTTTTGCCTCTATCCTGTCCATGTTTGGCTAAGCAATAATCCTTGCCAGAAATTCATGCAATGAAAGATTACACAAGAATCAATGAACTCTCAGTGTTTAAGGATACACTCACTCACTTGGTTAATTGTCATGATTTCTTGAATTTCATATTAGAAGGTTCAAACAAGGTAAGCTAATTCTTGAATTCAGATTTAAAAAGATTACATTTAGCATTCACCAGAACTATCATATTTCAAAAACAATTATTTTTCACTTCTTGCAATTTTAGATTAATGCACATCTTTCTTCACTTTCAAAAATAATGCATACATTAACAAACTTCGCACCTATTCATATTACTAACGTATGCAAAACAAGACTAAGTTATCCAAAATATAATTCAACTGTAAATAAGGTAAACTGCAAAGTAATAATGTAAACCAACGAGATTTTAAAATAGTAAAAAAAATAAAATGAACCACAGGAGCATGCTCAGTCATACGACATTAAAATGTCAATGACCACTTGATCCAGTTGCTCCTCAAACTCCTGGTCCTTAGCATCCTACTGCTCCTGAGTCTGTGTATCAGCTGCCTGTGACTCTAGTGCTGAAGAAGATGTTGTGACAGGTACATCGGCTGGTCCTGATGATGTGGGTGGTGGTACTGGTGCCACTGGCTCAACTTCAGCTGCTGGCCTCTCCTCCTCTGGCAAAATGGGACTGTCCCCAGGCCAAGCAACACGTTCCATAAAATGATCTGGATGCATAAAAGGGCTTGCAAGATGACTCCAATAACTGGCTCTATAATGGTACAACATACCTCTGTGAAGAGCAGCCTGCTGTCGCTGAATGTGAATAAGATGAGCCAGGAGGATAGGATCAGATGTAGGTGGTGGTGGTGATGGAACTAGCGGTGATGAGATGACAGGTGGTGGTAAAGATGTTTGTAGTTGTGGTGATGGTGTAGGTATCCTACAATTCAAATCTATAAATTTCTGATCAATGGATGGTCGAATCAGGGTGATGGGGCGAACGTCGATCCCATGTACTACATAAAGTCCTGTGATGAGTGCGGGGAAACCAAGGCTGCCTTTCGGTTTTGCATCAGCTAATGTGGTCTTCGGGTTTTGCTGTGCAAACTTAAAGATTTCATTTGAAATAATTTGAGCTAGGTCTACAGTCATGTCTGGAGAGAGGATGCAGAAGAGAAGCTCATATCTTGGAAGTGGCAGATCAGATACATGGGCATTTGGGATAACATTTGCCAAGAGAAATGCTGTCCACACCCTGGTTAGCATTGTCATATCCTTCCTCAGAAGTCTGGAAGGATGCTGGCTAGCTCCTCTGTACATGTGATGCCCTGGTAAACAGAGTTTGTCTTCAAGCTCCTGTGTCGGGTAGATATGTCGGTCCTTCTTTAAGGACCCATAGGTACACAAATCCCCTTCAGGTAACTGAAGCATATCTCCTAAATGTTCGTTGATGGTGTCCCTATCATACGAAATCCAGGTACCCCGAACCCAAGTCTTCCTTTCTAGAGTGCCCTCTTTATTCCATGCATTAGCATAGAATTCTTTAACAACCTCTGGGTCGAACTTGTGTCTTGGATTCACAACTCTTAACCATTTCCTGCTTCTCAGTAGTTCCAAAAACTCATCACACTCTCCTTCTCTTAAATCAACCTTCCTTTCAGGAATGAAAGTCCAATGGTCGATGTTTTCATAGCGTTGCCTATGCTCTTTACTCCTGAATTTTGGTTGTTGTTGTGAAGAGCTTCCTTCACCCCTTTTTCTTTTACCTTTTTCTCTCTCACTATGCCTTGGGGCATCAGCACTTATGACTTTAGTTCTAGCCATCCTGAAAAACAAAAGTTGCCAATAGAGTTCATAAGGTAGAAAACTAAAATTGCTCACACCATAATGCATTTTCACAAACCATTATATAATACGAAACACCATAATCGAGTTCACAATATTTTCACTGAAAAACAGAGCATGATTCACCTCTTTATTATTGCACATTCTACAAAACCTAAACACAATACTTCAAAATTAAAATATAACATATTATCAAAACATAACAGCACCTATAAGAAAAATTCTTCAAAATAGAGTATGTCATTCATCAATATGGGTTCAGACATCATCTATACAACACTAACCTTTCTTCTCAAACTAAAACCCAAAAACAGAGTATGGACTTGACAAGAGTACCAAACTTCCCCAAACATTGTACCAAATATAGTGTACTTGGTCCGTCAGACCTAGTTTACTTGTATTCCAACAGAAGGGGCAACTTCAAATTAGGAAATGATTATCATTCATAATGCTATTTAACAAAAAAGAGCATGGATGCCATGGATTTAAAAACAATGATATTTAAGAACATGCATTCACTTAACCTTAAACATCAAATTAGAGAAAGTAAAAGCATTAACTTATGCAATAAAACCCTAAACAACCATTAACCCAATTTCTAGGAAAAGTATCAACCTCCAAGTACCAGAAAGAAGGAGATGATGAATGAAATGAGGGTTTCATTAACTTACCAAGAAAGAGGAAAACTTGAAACTTGAAAATGAAAGACGAGAGAAGAGAGAAAACAGTGCTAAAACCGTCGAACCCGAGAATGAGAGTGGAGATGATTGACGTGGGTGAAGGGGTTTTAAGAGAGAATAATTTTGTAACTAAAAATAAGACTTAAAAAAACTTTTAAAAAACTTCACTGCTTAAATTCGCTCAAGCGAGCGTAGTCGCTCCAGCGAAGTTAATCTTTGAAAATGAAGTTTCCTATGTCGCTTAAGCGACCTACCTTCGCTTCAGCGAAATCGAGTGGGAAACGCACCTGATGCTTTGAAATTTGTTTCGCTCAAATATTTAAATTTCGCTTAGGCAAAAAATGGGAATTTAGATACTGGAGACAATTCGCTGGGGCGAAATAAATGGCGCTTGAGCGAGTCCTTAAAGTTTCTTTTCTGGACAAAACTCGCTTGAGCGCGTGGAAATCGCTTGGGCGATTTTGTTCTAGTGTTTAAATGAAGGGAGCTCGCTTAAGCGGTGTTTAATTCGCTGAAGCGAATGTTGCAGAAAGTTAGAATTTTTCAAAGTTGTGGACACTCTGCATAATACGCTTGAGCGTATTTCACTTCGCTTAAGCAAATTTTGTCTAGTATCAAAATTGTAATTGTTTGCTTAAGCGATTTGCAATGGCCTTAAGCGAAAGCACGTGTAGTTATATTTCGCTTGAGCAAAGTCGTACTCGCTTGAGCGAAGTTTCCCATACCTTGAAACTTTAGTCTTCCACTTACATTTTCTTTCACAAATTCATCTCATTATTCCATTCTTCAGTTTCTTTGATCTTAACACTTACTTATAAAACATATCATACATAAGAGAATTCAAACAATTAAAACTTGCAAAAGATCAAACACACTGGGTTGCCTCCCAGTCAGTGCTTGTTTAACGTCGTTAGCTCGATGCCTGATTGATTATTCAGTCTGGATCATGTAAGTGGTGGATAAGAGTGTTAAGCTTTTCCACCTCCTTTCCCAGATATAGCTTTGATCTTCTTTCATTCAAATTTGAAATCCTTTCAAGGATGTTTAAGCTTTGATCCTTCTTGGATTTTTGCTGGGTGACTTTGTCTTCCTCATTTTTTTTGAAACAAACATCAATATTGACTTCTTCTTCTTGCACTCAGACTTTTACTTTTCTGTCACCCACATCTATGATGACTCTGGCTGCTTTCAAGAATGGTCTCCCTAATATTATAGGTACTTGTGAATCTTCCTCTATGTCTATGATAGCAAAATTCACCTAAAATTCGAATTTATCAATTTTTACCACAACATTTTCAACAACACCATAGGGAATTCTTGTTGATTGATCTGCCAATTGTAAAATCATTTTTGTTGGCTTTATTTCAAAGTCCCCTATCTTTTTAAGTATAGATAATGGCATCAAATTGACACTAGCACCCAGGTCTAATAAAGCTTTTCTTTCTAAAATATTTCCAATGGTTATGGGAATAGAAAAACTCCCTGGATCTATGGTGTCATGATGTACTGCTTTTTGGATGATATCACTATACCCTTCCTCTATCTCAGTTGTCTCCTCATTTAGTGCTGTCACAGCTTTGCAATGCTCCTTTGGATTTGGCTCGGTGTTAGCTCCATACTGAGGTCGTTGATTTTCAGTAATTTGTCGAGCCAATTGTCCTACTTGAGTCTCCAAATTCTTTATAGATGCCTCAGTATTCTTCTGGTGTGTTAGAGAAGCCTGCATAAATTTCTCCAATGTGTCCTCCAATCTGGATGTTTTCTCCATCAGAGAAGGTCCTTGTTGGTAAGCTTGTGGTCTATTGGATGTGCTGACCTCTTGCTTCCAACCTTGGCCTTGATTTGGATTGTTTCTTTATCCCTGAAATGGTTGATTAGAGAAATTGGAATTGAAATTATTTGGTCTACTTGGATTGTTCATGTAGTGCACCGCTTCTTCTTGTGGAGCTCTTTCTTCATACCATCCATTTGGATGTTCACCTCCACAAAAGTCACATCTTGGAGTCATTTGCTACATTGGTTGTGTTGACTGCACCAAATGTAATTGTTGTGGAAGTTTGGCCATTTGTTGAGTTAAAACTTCAATCTGTTGAGTCAATATTTTATTTTGGGCCAAAATAGCATCTGATGTATTCAGATCTAGGACTCCCCTCCTCTATGGTTGCTGACGATCATGTTGGGCTTGATAATCTGTTGAAGATAAAGCCTCTATAATCCTTGTGGCTTGTTCAGCATCCACTGTCATCATTGTGCCACCAGCTGCGGCATCTAGAATCATTTTGGTGTCAGGACGGAGTCCATTATAAAAGATATTCAACTGAGCTATATCTTCAAAGCCATAATTAGGACATTTTCTAAGTAATGATTTGAAACGGTCCCATGCTTCACAAAATGGCTCCTCTGGTCCTTGACGAAACGTTGAGATATCTAATTTAGCTTTGATAAATCTTGATGAAGGATAAAAACGGTGCAGAAATTTTTCTTCTACATCAGACCAACTAGTTAAGCTTTGATTAGGATATGATTGCAACCACTCCTTAGCTCTTCCAGCCAATGAAAATGGGAATAAACGGAGATATGCAGTCTCCATATTCTCTTGACCAAAACCCATTGTACCAACCAATTCATAGAAAGTTGCCAAATGAGTGTAAGGATCCTCATTGGACATTCCAGTAAATTGATGAGCACTAATCAGACTGAGAAAGGTTGGTTTCATCTCCAAGGCTCTTGTTTGTGGCATTACAATACTTGAAAAGTATCATGGTCCTTGTTGATTTGCATAATCTCCCAAAGTACGCCTTGGTTGTTGGTGTTGTCTTTCCATGTTTTCAAGTTTTGGAGTTGATAATGGTGGTGAAGTTGGAGAAGAAGATTGTCCGTCCTCTTGTTGTGCTTTAGCTTTGGCTTTGATTTTCTTCAAAGTCTTCTCAATTTCAGGATCTATTTCAACCTATTCTTTGAATCCCTGACTTCTTAATATCATAAGCAAAACTTCCAATAAAGAGGTTATCCAAGAAAAAGATATACAAGCACAAAGTTTCTATACAACTATATTCACAAACTGAACTAATTGAAATTGATTTAAACTTAATCCACGGCGAACGGTGCCAAAAAATTACTGGTAGTTTGGGTATGATATATTCACAAAACACCCAGTTGTCAGTTTTAAATTGACTTGTGGCAAGTGCACCACTTGTCGGTTGTAGTATATGTTCCGAAGAACAAATGTCGTTCCCACTACGGATCTGATTAAATCGATTTCAAACTATAACGGTAGAAGTAACTTGTAGTTTTCATGATAATGAATTAAACAACTTTTCATAAATCTAAAAGTCTATGAAAACAATATAAGAAATACGAGTGAAATGACAGAGTATAGAGTTTGGGAATTGGATTCACCTTTCACACCTTCCGATACACCGTTAATATTCATGTAATCAATGTTTGCAATATGATTCTTTACGTCACAATCAAAGTCATTCATATCAATTCCTTGACTATGAAATTCATAAGAATAGGTTTACTAACGTCAATCCCTTGATCGTTTTAAATCTATTCCAGCATTAAGAACAATTGTTTAGACGTCCATTACGTTAGATACCATCCCTGGTTATCTACTCACAATAGGTGTTCCATTTAGATCCATTTTTGAAAGTCATTTTCCAATAACAACCGTAAACTTGAATCAAGAAACTAGTGATCAAGTAGATTCAGGCAATGAACATAAAATGGAATACAAAGAATCATAAAACAACATATGAATCACATGAACATTATCCAAATGTACATCAAGTTTGATTGGTTACCTCCAATCCCAAATGAAAGGATTAGCCACTCATGGTGGTCATGATCTTACAAATTAAATGGAAGATGAAGAAGAAAAAGCTAAAGATACAATGTTTGTAAGAAGAAAATGGCTTGTACATCCTCTCTCTATCTCTCTGCTTATATAAAGAAATACTCGCTCAAGCGAGTTTAAGTGAATAGACTACTTCAACGTGAAGAAAGCTTTGAGTCCTGCTTCATCTGCATGCTTATTCGCTCAAGCGATTTCAGTTCGCTTGAGTGAATCTTCATATACTGATCCCTTATTCCTTTTTGCTTAAGCCATTCCTTCATCCACTGCAGCGAATCCTTTGAATTTAGGCTCTGGATGAATTTCGCTTGAGCGAAAAGTTCTTCGCTCAAGCGATTGCTTGTTCTTTGCTCTCTGGAACATTTTAGCTTAAGCGAATAAGGTTCGCTTAAGCTTAGTGCTTCAGTTTCCTTTCTGGCTCTATTCCGCTTGAGCGAAGTAATGGTTTGCTCAAGCGAGTCTTCAACCTGATGCCTTAATTCTTCTTTCTTCATCTCACTCAGGTGAATCTCTTCTATGGCTTCAGTGAACTTATTCGCTCAAGCGAATTATCATTTCGCTTGAGCGAGATTCTCAAAAAATGTTAGAAATAAGACTTTTCTTAATAAAGCTTCTTTATTTTTGACTTCTTTTCTTTTCCTTCTTCATTTGTGCCTGAAATCATACCAAGATCTGGGCTTAAGTAGTTCTTGTTAACCATTCGATAATGTACAATGCTTGATTCTAAATTTGTTCATTTTAGCTTACAAAAAATAACAAATATGGTACTCTTATGTCTATTATATGCACAAAGTACATTATAAAATCTATATATTTTGGATACTTATCAGAGAGCCTAAGGACAAAGCGAAAGATAAGTCTATCTCTCCCATCTCCTCATGAGTCAAAACCCTTGTTGGATGCCTGATCCTTAAGTTTCTTCGCTAATATGGTGCCGCCCCGAAGGTAGTTTAGCTACCGGCTTTGTTAACATGTGAAAGTCTCCCCTGCCTCACCCATGACTCACGTCAGGATGACATTAATGGTGGTTCAGATAGAACTATGATGGACTTCTTAGTTGACATTCTGTCCACTATGCTTGATTTATGCTATTTGGCTAAATTTTAAAATATGGATGGTATAAAAGGTACCTTTAAAGGTACCTTTAATGAGATACTAATAAGTCAAAAACCAAAGCCAAATAATGTAAATGATTGGGCCAATCTCTACTATAAATAAGAATGTCATCAAAAATACAATGACAAACTTGCATAAATAATCAATAAAAAATGAAAGGTACCTTTAAAGGAGATGATGTGAATTGTCTTCTTCATACGAGCCAACGAATGCTTCTGATAACACTAGAGGTTGTCAACATCAAAGAGACAACATTTTAGTATGTTCCACATAGTGAGAAAACACTAAGTCCCTCTTTCTTTTTATAGGTAAGGTTGGGGGCAATTGGGTCAGAATATGGACAGATGCGTCGTTTGACATTCCGTCTGACAAGCTTGTTTGAATAAAACATCACAACTAACCATTACATGCCATGTATCTATGACTCTCTGTGAACAATTGTAATGTTTCAACACTGACTGATAGTCCAAGCCATGCCTATATCAAAGGGTACCACATCGGATAAAATATATCATATCAAACCACCAATAGAAATGATCGAATTCTTCACCTTCGACATTAGGATATGACTTAGCTCATTGAAGCAACTCCTAAGTCACTTTAATAGGCTAAGGGGCAAATGATCTAGGTCTGATACAGGCCAAAGAGTGCACTTCAAAGTATCACTATTTTGACCATACCGGACCTTTATCAGTCTCACTAGAGTAAGACTTCGTAAAATTCCTACACCGGTTTTGTCACCTCGTATACGCTCTATGCCGTATATCCCTGATCGTAGTTAGTATGGCAATCCACGTATCTCTACCGGTATAGCCCATGATTGGAGTCAAAGGATTACCATGAGTAAGTACAAGGCATATCAGCTTGAATCCTGTATAGGGTGTCAGGAATGCCTGCAAGTATGACAACTTTATCCATGATTTGTGAAGTCTGTATTGACATATGTCATGTAGGACATCCTCACCACCACTCCCTATAAATACATCTCATTCACACCTCAAAGGTAAAATGACACATTCACTGAACTCACACTCTTATGTTTCGATATTAAGTATCTGAACTGACTTGAGCGTCGAAGTGTCTTTGCAAGTGACACCACATATCTCATCCATCAGCGTGCTATGTCGGTGTGATAACCGAAGAAGGCAACAGGATATTGGTGTCTTAGATCCGTTTATGCGACATCGGCCCAAACAAGATTAAATGATATCACAGCGAAGAGATGAACTGACATCCCACTCAAAGTCCTCACCCCTATACCGGATAGAACAAAAATATACTGAACATAAAACTCATATTCCTCTATATAATTTAGCTGACATTTTACTATTTACTATGCAAATTCATCATGCATGTATGAAATTTCAAATGGTGCACAATAATAACCAAATTTTTTTGTTATAGATATTAAAATAATTGAATACATAATGAATTTTTCTCTATAAATAGACATCGAAAGAATGAAGAATTTCACACCTTCATATATAAATTTTAGAGAAATAAGAGTGTTAGAGAGAGAATAGAGAGTGTAGAAAAAAATATTTTTTGTACTTTAATAGTTAATGTTAAGTTCAGTTTGATAATATTTTACTTGCTCTGTGGTATTTTAGGTGATTATTGGTGCATGAGAACGCTTTATGGCACAACTTGGGGCCTCAAATTATGAGTTTTTTTTTTCTTTCTCAGTACCATTTATTTATGATGGATGGCTACCTTGAAATATCAATTGAGAATTTTATTTATGTGAAATACATATAATTAAGAAGAAAAGTAAGGCCTGGATGAAAATTTTAAAATACAAGTCAAAGTTTGGTCCATGACCTTTCCAATTGTCAACCTTTATATACCCCGTAAAATTTTTGGGCAACTGGAACTCGTTCTATTTTATGTTTTGTACTTTGAAATTATTTTAATTTACTCTCTTAAGATAATTCCTGGCTCTATCCTTCAGGATATCGTAATTTCTTTTTAATTTTTTATTTCTTGACATTGAGTCATTTAATGTTATTAAAGCTGAATTTGTGGTTGAGCTGAGTGGTGATATCTTCCTTGCATCAGTTGCATGGATTTTATTGTCGATTGAAGTAATGTTGTTTTTTGGATTTTCAACGTTTCCTACCGAATTGATTTGGTCAAGTTCTGATTAACAAGACTGGTATTTGCTTTCTTTTCTCCTTTGATTTCTCTGTATGGATAAGAGCTTATTTTTAAATTGTTCTATTAGCCGTTCATGAAACATTTTTGTTTATTAAAATTCTTTTCTGCTAGTTTCTTTCACTTTAGACAAGAAAAATATTGTCTTACATAATTATGAGATGGAATTCATTCTTGTGGAGTTGCTTTATTAAATTGTGGTTTATTGACATAATTTATTTGAGTGGAATGTTTTCCTTCCTTTTTATGTTTAATATTTTTAGTCCTTTCCTTCCACCTTTTTTTTTCAAGAATCTAATTGAGATGGATAGGTAGGTACTATTGTTTCTTATTTAGGGCATCATCTGTTGCAAGGTCAGTAACATTTTCTCTCCACCACATTTTTTTTCTACTCCTCTGTGTAGGGGGAGATTGAGGTATAGTATTCCTTTTAGGGTTTCATCATAGTGCCACAATCTTATTTTCCTTGTCAGAAAATTGCAGATTGGATGGGATTTATGAGTGCACATTTGCATGGTACTTCTATTAGCAATTCGAATGATCAGAAGCATTAATTCTTTTTCTATTATCTACATTAAAATAGATTACACATGTTGCTGAATGAAGATAAGCTCTTGCTTTCAAGTGATTATTCCACTCATACATGTCAAAACTTACTGCATACATGATTCTTTGAGCTTATAAATTATACATATATCTAGATTAAAGAGTTATGGCATATAAGTATGTGTCACCTTGCATGCGAGGGCGGGTCCGTTTTCACTCCCCCCTAAGTTAGTAATGTTTATTTAGCTGATGCATGCTACTAGCAATATTCTCTAGTTGAAAAAAGCTATTTAATTAGTTGTTTGTAGATATTGATGATCACGTGGGAACTAGGCAAGCAACGTACATAAATTAAACATGAAGCATTTGCTAATAAAGATGGCTAATTGAGACTGAGTTTACTCACTTCTTGTGCACAAGTCTTAATGTAATGTATACATTATTTGCTTTGAATTATAAGTGATGTACTGTGTGTGTATAAGCTAGATATGGTTGGTTAGCCAGAAACTATTTGAATTTACTTTATGGGAAACTCACCCAAGAGTTAAATTTTTGGATTGTGTCTCTTGTGTTTTATTCTTTTTATGTTTGGTATCTTTAACTAAAGAAATGTAGTATTGGCTATATATGGTTGATTCAACTCTTTTCTATTTGTCTTCTCATTTGTTTCTGAATTGGTAGTTTGTGTTTTAAGTTTTCATTTACCTTAGTAGTTTAATCACTCAAGATCAAGATAACTAAGTGTTCAACTATATCATTGCTTATCTAAAGCATCTTCGTAGGGATTGGGAATCTACATAATTCATTTAATATAAAGATTAGATTAAGACTTTTCAAAAAATTTATTTAATTAAATAAGCTAGATTCGAACTTTTGAAAAAGTCTTTTTAACTTGTCGGGTTAGTTTTTTAGGCTCTTACGTATAATTTTATAAAGAAATATAATTTATAATATATTATAATTTATAAATACGTATGATGTTTTATACGAATTACAACTTATAAATTAAAATTTGTTAAAACACATTTAATATATAAAATTGCTAATTAAATGTATATCAATTAAATGTATATTGTATTAAGTTGTTAATCTTTTAAAAACATATTGATTTGTTTCAGATGGACTCATTGATTTATTTAATATATACTTGTTTGTTATTTAACAATATTTAAATCAAACTTTTATACAAATTATCGAACCAAATTAAATTTTTAAATAGATCACGTCAAACCTAAAAAGATGACTTATATCAGGTCAGATGATAAGTTGAGGTCTCAAATTTTAATATCAAGGCAGACACTCATCTTATAAAACATAGCTTAACTCAACCTATTCACATCCTAACATCTCAACATCATCCTTCTGGCTGGAACGGTACCAATCTTTCCCATGTGAGATGATTTTCATATATTCTGGCTACTAAAATTAATTCTGCCTTAGTTTCTTTGGCATTTGTGTTATTAGTGATGACCGTTTTTTTTTTCTATTTACAGGAAAACTTGACACTATAATATCTCACATGTGCGTGACTTCGTTATAATATTGCCACAAAGTCTTGATCTTGTTATATTTAATTGAGCAAATCCTTTAGTGACTTGGTAGTTTTGATAATGTTTTGTATGGCTCATGTTGGGTTATACATGTGGAAATTTGTACAATTTCTTTAAGGAAAGTGTACGTGGTGAGCCTAATTAGTGGTTAATATATATGAATATTTTTTGGTATTAATTGCTTTTCATAATTTATAAATGTTTATGTTTTGTTCGTGAATCAAAATGGCTTAGTTTCCAAGATTTTTATAATTACTGATATTTTTTAAAATTTCTGGAAGTTACAGGATGCCAACAATAGCATGTGAAAATTAAACTAAAATACTTGTGGCCGTGTAAACGCCAAAAAGAGTCATTTTAACTCCCAGAAATGAGATTAACCACAGGAACGTTTACTTCCGTTGCTATTTCCCAGTTATAATGGACGGTCGAAGTTAAAGTTACATTTACCTACAGTTTTTAAACATCTACTGACAGATATTGTGTTACATTGTTTGTATAGTGACGAATATCTTCTTGATCAAGCCCAAAATCGACTTCGCTTACGGAAAGTGCAAACACTATCAATGACAGGAGACTCACCCCTCGCAATCCCCCCATTTTACTTGTTGGTGTGTGTGATTAGATTCATAAACAATATAGGTCCTTCATTCAGCGCAGCACAACATAAAAAAAATGCATTCACCTACTGGGATGGTAGAAAGTGTGTAAATGATAAAGGATGATGTGCCAAGCAAACCAACCATCACTCGAAGAGGTTATGATAGATCGATTCCGACGCGACAGAGATAGACACTTTTTAAAATATAAGACACCAAAATACTATATATAATGCGTATAAATAAAAAAAACTCGTGTAAATTAAAATATGAATAATATGATAAAAAAATCTAAATTGATAATCAACATTTACATAAGATAAGATATGTATATTAAATTTCTCAAATCAAACTTTTAAAATTATATACTTTTACTGTAATAACAAATCCTAAAATATGAGTGAGAAACATTAAACTCTATAAAAGTGTCGACTTCGATGTCCATTTATTGAGAAGTGTTCAACAAATGTTAGAGACATGTCGTGGAGATATCGGTGTCAAAAATATGTCCAACATCATGACACTTAAAAAAAAGGTGTTTATCCTTAGTAGCGAAGAAGTAGTTAACAAAATCTTGTCCTTTAATGTTTCAAGGATAAGTATAAAAAATGAAGTTTTCTGGAAATCAACCTAAATGGCATGTTCATAATCTCCTCTGCTTATGATATTGCATGTAATAGGGAGGATATATTACGAATGAGTCCAAACTATTTAAAGACATATTGGCATATCCCAAAGAGTAAGACATTTCTTTAGTCATTGTCATAGGATTCTCTTACAAATGTAAATCCACAGGCATTTTATTGTTGATGCATCATGCACTCTTTACATTGACAACAATGAAACAACTTTCCATGTGGTCAAAGATTATGCTAACTCCTAAGGTAAGAGATACCTGGAAACAATTTGTTCCTAATCATTTATGTTTTTAAAATATAGCAGAGATAAAAGAGGAAAGATTGAGAAATATTTTCTATATTGAACCAAAAAGAATTACAAAACTTTATATACAGCAAAAGATAAGATCAAAATAGTACAGAAAAATAACAAACTATACACCTTAGCATGTTTCTAGAACCTAACAATTATTTACAACTTGATGACGAAGTATCTTTTCTGTTGCTGCATAATTTGATGAATGAGCCAAGTTGGGCTTATTGTGTGATAGCCCCCCACAAGTTGAAGGTAGGAAAATGTCAGTTAGCTCCAGCTTGGAAAGATTGGAAAAAAATAGGCGAGGGGGAAGAGCTTTTGTGAAGATGTCAGCTAGTTGATTAGCAGAAGAAACAGGGAGTAATCTCATTAAACCAGCTTGTGATTTTTCTCGAACAAGGTGACAATTAATTTTAAGGTGCTTGGTTCGCTCATGAAAAATAGGATTTGCAGCGATATAGAAGGCACTTTGATTATCACAGTATAAAACAGACTGCTTGAAACAAGAAATCCTAAGATCATTGAGTGAGTAAGTAAACCATTGTAACTCAAGAATGGCCAAACCAAGAGCTCGATATTCAGCCTCGGATGTAATCGAGACACAGTTTCTTGTTTCTTGGTTTTCCAGGACACCAAAGAACTACCAATAAAAAAATAGTATCCTGTTATTGACCTTTGAGTATCTACGCAAGTTGCCCAGTCAGCATCACTAAAGCCAAGAAGTTGAATATCAGAATCTCTTCGAAATAATAATCTTTTTCCAGGACAACTCTTAAGGTATTAAAGAACTTTGGTTGCTGCCCGAAAATGAGCTTGAGTTGGATTTGACATAAACTGACTTAATTGTTGTATGGCAAACATAATGTCAGGACGAGTACTTGTGAGATACAATAAGCGAACGACCAGTCTCCGATAGGATAAGGCATCAGTGAGGGGTTCACTAGCATCTTGGTGCATCCGAAGAGAGCTGTCCATAGGTGTTGAGGACGGCTGTGATCCCAACATCCCAGAGTCCTTAAGAAGATCAAGACAATATTTACGTTGACATAAAGAAATCCCTACATCTGAATGAGCAACTTCCAATCCCAAAAAATACTTCAAGACACCAAGATCCTTTATGTGAAAATTAGAATGAAGAATTGTCTTGATATTTGAGATTTCTTGAATAGAGTTACCAGCTAATACAATATCATCAATATATATAATTAAAGCAGTGAAACTAGACTTATCAGACTTAATAAACAAGCTATGATCAGCATGGGCTTGCTGATACCCACAAGATTAAAGCAAGACAGATAATTTTTCATACCATTTACGGCTGGCCTGCTTCAAGCCATACAAGGATTTCTGTAACTTTTAGCATTGAGATGAAAGATCACCATTGACACCTGGTGGTATGACCATGTAAACATCCTCTGAAAGGTCCCCGTGTAGAAAAGCATTGCTCACATCTAATTGATGAAGGTGCCAACAATTAATAGAGGCCAACGCAAGTACCACCCTAATAGTGGTTATCTTCACAACTAGAGAGAAAGTCTCAAAGTAGTCAATGCCTTTAATTTCGGCAAAACCCTTTGCAACAAGCCATGATTTATAGTGTTCCACACTGCCATCGGCTAGTCTCTTGATCTTGTATACCCATTTGCAACCAATGGGCTTGACTTAGGAAGGCATATCCACAATTTTCCAGGTCTTATTTAACACCAACACCTCTATCTCAGCAGCTATAGCTTCACGCCAACAATGGTGTTTGACAGCTTCTTGATAGCTAGTTGGTTTAGGCTTTGAAGACAAAGACATGAGTTAGTGATGATAAGAAGGAGAAAGAAGAGAATAGATTAAGACACTTTGAAGATGATTAGTTTGGACAAACATTGCAAGCATAATCTTTAAGGTAGCTTGGGCGACTGGTTGGACGGGTTGAGCGACGCAAAAGAGGGTGATTGATGGTAGCTATAGGTTGCTGTGTAGGCTAAACTTTAGGTGAGGTTGGGGAAATTGGGCTTTCATTATCATCATTCAAGACAGGGGAAGAGCCATTAGGTTATGATGGAGAAGAATTGCTATCTGTGTGAGGCTAAGAGAATTGAGATGAATGGGTGTTTTCTGTGGTCTGTGTAATTAGAATTGGGCTTGGGCTTTCCATGTGGAATGGGATGGTTTGACTTGGCCAATTGACTTAGTTATTAGGCTGATGCAAAAGCTTGTTATTATTATAAAAAAGGAATAATGTTTTCATGAAAAACAACATTTCGAGAGACAAAAATTTCTTTAGTATCCAAATCTAAAATGACATATCCTTTTGTTCCATTTTGAAACCCAAAAAATACTCCACGCCTAGCACGGGTATCAAATTTTTGACAAGGAAGATTTCTAGAAGCATAACACAAACACCCAAAAATTTTAAGCATTGTGAAATCAGGAACATGATTGTATAAAAGTTCATAAGGGGTTTTATTGTGTTGAGGACAGAAGGAACATGGTTGATTAAATGCACAACATGTTTTATGGCATAAGACCAAAAATGACTAGGAATGTGAGACTGAAACATGAGAGCTCTTGCCACATTTAGAATATGTTGGTGCTTTCTTTCAACATGACCATTTTGTTAAGGAGTAGAGACACAACTCCTTTGATGTATGATCCCTTTTGAAGAATAAAATTTATTTAAGAGAAATTCGGGACCATTATCAGATCAAAGACACTTGACTTTTGTTTCAAATTGATTTTCAACTAAATTAATGAAATTTTTTACATTTAATTGGACCTCTGTTTTTGTTTTCAACAAGACAACCCAAGTATAATGACTATAATCATCAAGAATGGTTAAAAAATATTTATGACCATGAACAGAAGTTTTAGAGAAAGGACCCTAAATATCCATGTGTATTAATTCAAAAATCTTAGAAGCTCTGTTAGTGCTAAGAGAGTAAGGCAATTTTCGTTGTTTGGATAAATGACATATATCACATGTTTCATTGATATGTTTGGAAATAAAAGGAAACTGTCAGTGTAAAATATTGAGACGATTTCTAGATAAATTTCCTAGTCTAAAATGCTAAAGGTTGGAATTTGTAATGGGTGTGGTGAAATGGGTATTGACAGAGGAGGTGTTGGATGATGAAAAGTTGGCTTCTCTTTTGATGATGAGATGATATAGCCCTTGTCTTAATTTAGCCAAACCAATCATCTTCAAGGAATTCGCTTCCTATATTTGACAAAAGACACCAGAAAAATTAAAGGTATATTGGAGACATGATATTAATTTAGGAATTGACAAAAGATTGAAATGAAAATTAGGAACATAAAACACATCATGAATGACAAAATTAGGAGAAAAATAGACACCAGAATAATGAGAAGTGACATGTGAACCATTAGGTAAATTAATTTGAATGGGTTTAATTTTGTGATAAATTTGAAAACAATTTAAAGATGAAGCAATATGGTCAGTAGCTCCTGGATCAATTATCCAAGTCTTGATGCTTGAAATTTCATGAGTCAGTGTATGCACGCTACTGGAATATGGAACAAAATTACAAAAAATAAAATGACTACTAGGCTTGGAGTTAGAAAAGGAGATTTGGTCATTTTGGGATATCTGGGACAGATTTATGTGACTAGCTTGTGTAGCATTTTTAGAGCCCAAACTAGTAGAAATAAGAGGTGTGTTAAGAAGCTCCAGCAGCCTCTGATATTGGGCTGGTGTAAAATCAAGACCTGGTCCAGAGGGGAAAATTCCTTGTTTGCCTTCTTCGGACGCCGCACTCTGAGTAGTGATGTTGTTGACGATTGATAGAGTTGCTCGGGAGGTGCGATCATGGAAGCGTGGTCGTCCTAGATAGCGAGGATGACTAGGAGGATACCCATGCTTACTGTAGCAAGTGTCTATGGTGTGTCCAATTAAACCACAGTAGGCACACTTCTTGAAGGACCCTCTACCCGCACCAGAACCACCAATGGGACGACCATTATCATGCCCTTTGTTGAAAGAAACAGCATTAGCGAATAGATTAGAGTCGATGGGACTAAAAATAGTCATGGGTTGCTGCCTTTCATGCTGAATCACTAAGGAGAAAACCCGATTGACAGAAGGCAAGGGTCCATGAGTAATACTTGAGAACGAACAACAGCAAATCATTCATCGAGACCTTTGAGGAATCTAATAATGAAGTCTTGCTGGTGGTATGTTTTGGCAAGACAAGTGTAGGTGACAAAAGGGCGAAAGTTATCAAGTTCCTCCCAAATGGTTTTGAGACTGGTTAAGTAATCAGTGACGGTGACTGTGTCTTGTTTGAAGCTGTAGATATCTTCCTGGAGCTCTACAATCCGCAAAAGATCACCTTGGGAAAAGCGTTCCTTCAGGTCAGTCCAAATATCAATTGCTCTATCAAAATAAATCTCACTTTAAGCTATTGAGGGGGATAAAGAGTTGAGGAGCCAAGACATAATGAAAGTGTTGCAATGCTCCCAAGAAGAAAAAAAGGGATCATCAACAGCAGGTATAGGAATAGATCCTATGAGAAAACCCATTTTGTTTTTTGAGATGAGAGCCATCCAAAAGAACGGGACCAAGAGTGGTAGTTGTTACCAGCTAGAGAAGGGTAAATGACAACAGAGGAAGGACTCTCACTTGGGTGAATGTGGTAAGGACTAGAGGGATCTTGAGAGACAGAGACAGTGACAATAGGATGTGTATTATCATGTCCTGAGGAATTGTTAGAAGCAGTGTCAAACATGGTTAAAAGGAAGGTATCAGCAGAGCTCCAGGATAAAGCTTTGATACCATAAAATAGAGCAGAGATAAAAGAGGAAAGATTGAGAAATATTTTCTAAATTAAACCAAGAAGAATTACAAAACTTTATATACAGCAAAAGATAAGATCAAAATAGTACAGAAAAATAACAAACTATACACCTCAGCATATTTCTAGAACCTAACAGCTATTTACAACTTGATGACCAAGTATCTTTTTTATTGCTACATAATTTGATGAATGAGCCAAATGGGCTTATTGTGTGATAGTGTTGTTTTCTTTACAACAAATTTGAAGTACTTGCAAGACTAGTCTTGGTTACAACGTAATATTTCTAAATCACTTCCTGGAAAGAATGGGAATGTTTTCTCTTCTGGAGTAATTTCTCAAACATTATAGGAGAGGACCCAAATAAGAGAATCTTTGAGAACAAGGTACTTAACATAGAAGAAATATTTCATGTAAATTAAAGAAAGATAAAAAGTTTAGGTAGGTTTTTGCTATTTTAGCCAAAGTGTGGAGCTCCTATTAAATTCATGAAACTACCCAAAGAAGCTCCCCTCCTCTAGATGGTTGGCAGGTAAATATTGATGGAGCATTCTCATTTCATGATGCAGCGAAGTGTGGTGAATCATCATGATCTCTGATGCATTAAAATAGACACGTACCCAAAGCGGGTACTCGTTTGGTACATGTGTGCGTATGTATCATACTTGAAATTTTTTTCAAACAAAAAAATTTAGGTACTTCATGGATACTTTTTTGATACTAGTACTCACAAAATTATTGTTTTAATCTCCTTTGAAAAAAATATTTTAAAAAAGAAATAGAAATAAATCAATTCTAATGAACGGTATCTTTTTTGGTGGAACATACCTAAAAACTTATGAAACTATCAAACATTGAAGTCCTTTATTAAGAATCCCAACCCTAACAAATGGTTTTTTTTTCCTCATTCTCTATTGCATGTTACCACTCGATGCAACCTTATAGCTTCACACTAGGCTCGACTTTATTTTTTTATCTTCCTATTAATTTCATGGCGTTCATACACATTTTTATTTTATTTTATTCTTTATATATATATATAGGTGTCCATACCCATGGTTTTGAAAAAAATATCATATCTCATACCTAGCGGTGTCAAATAGATGATTTGGATAAGATTTGAGTTAAATTTTATTGGATGAACAAAATTCATCCATTAATCCATTTATGATTTATTTAAAAACTCTCACTAGTGGAGAAAAAAGGCTTTTTACACCGGTCCTTTTTAGCTTTTTACACCGGTTGTCGGACCGGTGTGGATGGAGCCTGTGAGAAAAATGTGGACCTTTTTATACCGGTTTTGGGACCGGTGAGAAAAATAGTTTTTACACCGGTCCTGTTTAAAACGCCCGGTATAAAATATAATACTTACACCGATCCTTTTCCTTACAACCGGTGTAAATATTAAATTTCTCACCGGTCCTGTTTGAAATGCCCGGTGCAAAAAATAGACTTTTAAGACCGGTTGGTTAATACAATCGGTGTAAAAAGTTCTTTTTTTTCATTTTTAATTCAGTACATTTCAATCCTGGGCAATGCCAATTCAGTACACTTTTGTTACATTTTTAGTAAGCATCATCAGCTTCAATTTTCAAAATCAAATTCATGAGTGGAAAACTCAGCTAAAGCTTGGTATTTTGCTAAATATACACAAAGTTTACATCAAAATAGAAAAATGTTGAACACATATTTACATTCCTTTCCCTTAAACTTGTTCATTACAACTAGAAAAATGTTATGCATATACAATCAAGCATAGAAAGTAGAACATACAAAGCAAAAAACAGAACATGAGCTGGCAATGTTTCTACAATGAGAGCTTTAGGTTTGCATCAGGGACGATCTCAGCAAGGTAGTTGTCCACTAGTTCTTGGGAAACCATAACTGATCCATTGAATAGCAGCATGTTTTCCTCCCTTCTTTAGTTTGGTCAAAATTAATTGTGGATTTGCTTTACCTTTAATATAAACGAATCCAAGGGATGGATTAATCTTGTAAATCAGATCTAGCAAAGAAATAAAGAAACAACATTATGAGAAAGTAAAAAATTGATAGTCTCATTGTATTGGTAGTGAGATCTACATCTCTGGTTTAATAACAAAATTCAATTTATCTCATTATGCACATTTTCTAATGCAAATCCTATTATCAAAATTAATCTGGCACATTTCTCCATCATGTGTAGTATCAATATTTACAAAATCAATTTTACAGCTTCATGCTAAACTAGACTCACACTCCACTCCAGCTTCTTATTAATAATAATTAACTAAGTCAAACTCAATAATGATGATATCAAACATATGAATGATATGTCACAAAAATTATGCAGATTTTAAAACTTTTAATAAGGTACAGGATAGAACATGACAAAGACAATTGATATAGCTAGCTAGTACCAAGAAAAACAGTTAATGCTAAATATACACAAAGTTTACATCAAAATACCTTTAAAGTTAGCCAAAATTCTAGTCACGGACATTTCCCATTTGTATGAAGTATCGATTCTCATTAAACATTCCTTCAAGAAATAAAAAAGAGAGAAAATAGAATTCAAATAATGAAATAATAACTTTGCTAATCATATAATAAGATTGATAGAGTTCTAATAGTGAAAAACCATGTAGCTGGTGCTATTATCTCACCAACCAGAGGATATGGTATTGAGATTAATTCTAAATATTAATACCAAATTAAGAATTTTAAATAAAATAAATAAACAATGTACCATTCATTAAATTTCATTAAATTCAGAATTAATATCATTCCCTTTTTACTCTTCATTATAGTAGTAATGGAATTTACAACACACTCCAAAATCACTCTTTCAACTTGCTCTATTTTGAAACTTTTAAGAGCAAACACCAAACTTTTCATTATTTTCTTTTGAATAGATATCTAAAATAACAAAGAAGAGCATAACACATTGAATTCCTTATTTCATTCTTTAGCTTTTCTTTTGTTGTCTCTAACTTTGAAAAAAGGAAACGTACAAATGAACCAAGATTTCAATGAGTAGTTTTTATAGAAAGCATGCAATGAAGTTTAATCAAAAGACACAGGTGATTGAGTTGAGTTGCAACAATCATACTAAAAACCCTGTCCCTGTAAGCAGTATCCATCTTAGAAGAACTCCAAATCTGCAATAAACTTCTGTAGTAGTACCTTAATTTGTTTGCAGCTTGATGGTCATAAGAACATGATCAGCTAAAAAGTATGAAATAGAAACACCAAATTTTACCATCAATGGGAACCACATAAACTTTCTTCAAATACGACAATATCAAGACTTTAGGCACATTAAGAGGACATTAGCGTAAAGGTGAAAGAAACAATTGAATCATGATAAAGTGAAAAAGTAAAAAGTAAGTAGAAAATAATCCAATAATTATAATCATAATTTCTAACCATCTGCTTATAAATTACAATCTGACTTTTTTAAGATTATGAACCGATGTTATGAAAAATTTTTGAACAAGCCAAATTTAGATACCAAACATGCACTATCAAATGTATTTTCAATTGCAAATGCATTCCCACTAGAGTGGTAGTTACACGAAGAAACGTAATCCCCATTAAAGCTGATATTGCCTTACACAAAGTCATATCATACTAATATAAAAACAAAATAATTGAGCTGTGGTGGGGACAAACACAGATTTTATATTTAATCTTCTTAAAACATATTTATAAATTAGAGATCCTTAACTATAATTAAATTCTAACAAAATTATTTTTAAAGAAGATTAACATAGTTAGTATAGAGAAAAGTCACAAACACTTGAGCCATTTCCATTCATAAAACCATCCCCTAGTTTTTCTACTCTTTAATTCCCAGTTGATACAAGTGAAATAACAATGATGGGCCATTAATTCTCACACGGTTTACCCATAACCCCAGTGTTGATCCAAGTGTTGTAATTAATTCTTATTAGATTCATTTCAACTCATCAATTGTTTGGAATTGTTTCTTCAAAGACACTAAGCAAGCACAAAATTTCAATTATGTGAAAATTTGTTATGTGCAATACATACTATGCTTAAATTATAACATGATGATGAACTAGATTCACGATAAATTTTGAAAGCCAAAACTGATAAACTATATTCACGACAACGATAATTGAATCAACCTAAAGACGAAGCCGAGAACCATTTATACAGCATATGAAATCACGAATTGAGCATAATTAAAACTAGAAAGAGCATTACAGTTATACAACCAACACAGATTCATGATTTTCAAGATTTGGAAAATTGAATAACTGGAAAGGTTTTTTAATTTCTTTGTTAATGCAGCACCATCAATGGCACCAATGAACAAGTAGAGTGATATACAAGGCTAGGGTTTCAAGGGAGAGGAGAAAAATAGAAGAAGGGAATCGTTGAACCTGAGAAGAGCAGCGTTGGGAATGGCCACACTTGTGGTTGGTTCGAGTGGCGTCGTTGTTACCCTAGAAAGAAGACGATGAGAGTAAAACCTCTTCGGAGTGACCTCTACCTATCGGGCCCAGCTTAGCCCAGTACTCTTATGCAAAAAGTGATGATGAAAGCACGGCCAGGTTCTTCAAAGGAGAAGAAAGAGATAGGGGCTTTGAAGGAGAAGAAGAAAACGATGACTTTGAGGGAGAGGGAGACGGTGGCTTCAAGGGAGAAGAGAGAGACGAGAGACAGGGGCTTTAAGGGAGAAGACAAAGACGATGGCTTTGAGGGAGAGGGAGACAATGGTAGAGAAGAGGGAGACGAGTGATGAGTTGAAAGGGTTCGAAGAGGGGGCTTCGAGTAGGGCTCGAAAATGATCTAAGATAGATGGGTATGCAAAAAGTTTTCTTACCGGTCCAAAAATAAGACCGATACAAGTTTTGCCATTTCTCACCGGTTAAAAATTAAGACCGATATAAACTAATTATTTCTCACCGGTCCTGAATGTAGACCGGTGTAAAGTTTCAAAATATTTACAAAACTGCCACTGCTTTATTTTTTACACCGGTCATATTACAACCGGTGTAAAAACCCCGGTGTAAAAACCCCGGTGTAAAAAGTCTTTTTTCCACTAGTGTCTTGAAATATTCATCCAATCCATAATTTTAATTAACTAAATTCAAAGAATTGGTCTATAACATCTAGGTAATTAATTTAATTTTAATTCTGATCTCCTAAAATATATATAAATTAGTTATCGATTAAGTAAGGGGATGAGAGTTAAACAAATTAATTTGGATTTTCCTAAAATTTATCAATTGATTAATTAACAATTATTTAGAGTTTAACCATTTTATTAAATTAGTTTTGAATAATAAGTATGTAAGTTTAAAATTTAATTAATTGATGGTAGTAAATCATAGTTTACTTAATAGTAAAAGGTAAGTTTTATTTAAGAAATGAAGGCAAAATAGAAAAGAAAAAGATAAAGGACCAAAATGCCTTAAGGATATAAAACAAAAATGCTTTCTCCTTTTCCTAGCATGAGCTCGCGAGAGTGAGACAGGGTCAGCACCTTGCCATTTTGCTTCCTTCATAACCGTGAGTGTGGAGTGTTGATCAAAGGTTATTTTTTGGAAAAATTTGAAAGTAGTTGTATTTTTGAGACCGTGGTAATGAGGGGAGTCTTTAGCCGTGAGTGGTCCATGCAGGGGGTAGTTTTATTTTCAAATGTTTATGGCAAATGAATGCTTAAAAAGGGTTATAATGTTGTGGATGTTGAGTTTTAGCTAATGAGCCATTGTGACGACATTGTTAGGTGATAGAGTAAAGGTCGAAATTGTTGTTTCGACATCTTTAGGATTTGATTCAAGCTTCAAAAGATTGTAGTTGGAATGGGTCGCAAAACAAAGGTTTTGAGGGCGTGGAATCGAGGTAAGGGGGTGTGTCAGGTTATAGTTAATATAGAAATTTAATGGCACTGGTTGACATGTAGGAAAAAGGTAGATTTTAGTCATCATTGGATAATTTAATTAACTATAACGATGACATGCTGAACAATAAGAAACTAAGAGAAATCAAATTAGTTATGAAATGAGGGAAGTTCTGAGTATGATTAATTATGATAAATATGATTATAGTGGGATATACGAATATGCTTAGGTTCGTGAAAGGGAATGAACTAAAAGCTAAGTAATGACTAATATGGTTTTAAATATAAAAGAGAAATGTTAAGTAATAATATGATGATATAAGCATGAGAAGTTGTATTAAAAATATTATGACAATAAATTAGTAATGATATGAATAGTTGACGATAATTAAATTAGAATGGTAATAAGGTCATATGAATCGATGAGATGGTGATGATTTGAGATGTTTTAATATGAACTGAAATAGGATAATTGATGAAAGTTTGTCTAAATGGCTTGGAATACCATGAGCAAATAATATATCATAT
Source organism: Clitoria ternatea (assembly GCA_037962975.1). Taxonomy (NCBI): domain Eukaryota; kingdom Viridiplantae; phylum Streptophyta; class Magnoliopsida; order Fabales; family Fabaceae; genus Clitoria; species Clitoria ternatea. Next base: position 148,827,198 of record CM075670.1, read on the forward strand.
ATATACATATATGATGATATGTATTTGAAATATGAAGAGTGAAGCTGTGTGATTGGATGATGGTACTTTAATATACATTGATGAAGATGAGTTTATATATATGATTGATAATTTATGAATATGTAATGATGAATGAATTAAGGATGAGAAATAAGGAATTGATGAAATAATGATAAGTTGTAAAAGTAGTATTTGATATGATGTTGATTGGTATTCCTGTTATGTATCGCGATGATGATTTGAATATATATGTATATTTATGTCTATGTGTAGATGATGAATGCTCAAAGGAATTCTTGCTATTTAAGATATTGAGAAACAATGTGATATTGACTTGAGTAATGTAATATAGTGATGGATGATATTATTACCTGAGTGGCTTATTTTTATATCCAAGGTGATGGCTTTTATGTTAGGGATGGTTTGGTGATGATTTTTGGTGAATATATGCTACTTATGCCTGTGGTGTGGTGGGGACAGTCATTCGATATATTTTACCCCTTGTTTTTGGCTCTCGTGGTCGTTAGTGGCCCAATTGAGCTACCTAGTGATCAAGTAAGACCTAATGGTTGAGGTAGGGAGCCAGGTGGGCTCGGTGGACCAGGTGGGTTCACAGGATGTCAGATGGATTCCCAGCTAATGGTTGATCCTTTTAGTATCCGGATACTAGAGTCATATTATTATGATTGTTTAAGAGTCAGTGGTGATAATAGTTGAGATGATGTGAATCCCATTGATAATGAAATGATGTTAAATATATTATGAGATGGTGTTAATTATATTAATGATGATATTAATATTAAATGAATTAATAATAAGTTTGACATTATTAGAATCGATGATGAAATTAGTATATTGAAATTGATGAAGAATATATCGAGAAGGAAGTGAAAAAATGTAAAAATGAGAGATGGATGTGTAATATTAAAGAATTAGAACGTGAATGTTTTATGTATGTATAATAAATAAAGAGTAAGTTGAAATAGATATTCATGAATGATACTTATATGGACAAGACAAAATTTAACTAGGAAGGTAGTTAGATGATGTTTTTCCTAATGTCAATTTCTATATTAATTTTTAATTTGAGTCACTCACCCCCTGTTGTGGTTTTTAGTAATTGGTAACAGGTTGCAGATGGATACTGCGGAAGCAAGCGCTAGATAAGGACTAGGTGGAATCAATGCCAAGGAAGACAATTGAAATTTGTATAATTATGTAATGATAAACCTTGATAGAGGTGATGAATTCTAGGCGTACTGTATGAACCTTGATTTCTTTAGTGTGTACTGATGATCTTGATCATGTTGATGTTCTTAGCAATGCATAGACTATGCTTAAATTTAAAAGCCTTGATGATGATAAATGTTGAAGAATATGTTGATGAATGAATTAGGTAATTTGAGTGTGTTAAGTTAATATAATTATGAATGTGCTTATGATGGTATGTTGATTGGCATGGAGCCAATCTTAGTGGGTATTCAATGTGATATGGGCAGGTTCGGTTAATTATGTGTGGCACTGAGCTACTTGATATGTGTGTGTTTATATTGCCAGGTTATTGCGCTTGATATATATATATATATATATATATATATATGTGTGTGTGTGTGTGTGTGTGTGTGTGTGTGTGTGTGTGTGTGTGTGTGTCTATGTGTGATGGGGGGTTGTGTGAGTGTGGAGGCAATCAATTGGAGGATATGCATGTTGATAGGGAAAGGATGAATTAAAAATGTGAGTACATGTGATAATTTAGAGTATTGAAGGAACGGAATAGGTTGTTTTAAGGTTTAGTGGGAATTAGACTCCCCGAACTATTTCAATAGGTCCTCATATGCATATTGAGTGGGTATGCATGATTGAAATAGGATTTGAATAGCATTCATGCCTTTGGTACCATGAGTTATTTAAGAATGGTTAGTTTGCATTTTAGCATATAACTTCCTCAATACGGTTGAATTTTGGTAAATGGGTTGTGCCAGCAGGTACGGAATGAGGAAAACATAGTGCCCATAAAGTTTGGTACCAATCGGAGCTCAAACGTGTGGTTAAATACTTTGAAGTTTCAAAAATTAGGCAAGTTTGTATTTCTCGCTTGAGCGAGGGCAGTTTCGCTTAAGCGAGCCACCCCCTGACCTGAACTGTTGTTACTATAGGAATTTTGCTTGAGCGAAATAGGAGTCGCTTGAGAAAAATGGTACATTTTGGTTTTGTTTGTATCTCGCCCAAGCGAGTGGGATCTCGCTTGAGCGAAACTGCGTAGCTGCTTCTGTCCCTTTTCCACCTAAGCGAGTGGCATCCCGCTTGGGCGAGGAGTCATGTCTGATCCTTTTTATGTTCTCGCTTGAGCAAGTAATATCTCACTTGAGTGAGAGTGTCATGTGTGATTTATGTTTGTTTTTTGCTCAAGCAAAATGGTCCCGCTTGAGCGAAATCACGTTCTCTAGTGTATACTCTCACTCGCTCAAGTGAGTGGAACCTCGCTTGAGCAAGATTGGTCTGCCTTGCCCTTTCCTTGTTTTCTCAATACAAGGAACGTTAATTCGTGGGGATTTTTGCATGTTTTTTCTTGTTTCCTCTATGATGCATAATTAGCGCCTCTTGTACATGAATTCTGCGCTATTATATTTGGCATCGCCTTAGATTCTCATGATTTGCTATTGGGGCCCAAACGTGAAAAATTTTATCCCTGTTTCCCTTTAACCCAAGGTAAATCATGGAAGCTACCAAGGGAATGCCACCGAGTTATTTCAGATTATTTATGTTCACAATTTTACTTAAACGCAATATTAAAATTAATCTAACATAAACACTTTATTTAAATTTTAATTATTAGGAGGGGTGCTACACCATCCATTAACATCTTTTTTGTGGATGGATATCCAACCATTCATTTAAAAAATAGTGTTATTTTTTTTAATTTCTTTTTTATTTTCTTACTTTATATTTTATATTCTTACACTTTAATTTTTTCTCTCTCTAAACTTTTTCTTTTAATTTCTTTGCATATTTTTTCATTTAATTTTTTTTACCCTCCAAATTTTTTCTTTTAATTCTTTTTTAATTTTCCCCTTTATATTCTTACATTTTAATTTCTCTTTTTTTACTCTCCAATTTTTTTTTATTTTTTTTATTTTCTCACTTTATATTCTTATACTTTAATTTCTCTTTTTTTTACCTTCCAAATTTTTTCTTTTAATTTTTTTATTTTCTTCCTTCATATTCTTACATTTTAATTTTTTTTTACTCTCTAATTTTTTCTTTTAATTTTTTTATTTTCTTACTTTATATTCTTATACTTTATCATAAAACCTATGATGAATAAAACGGACTTTGGTTGAAATGATTACATACCAAAACTCTTAAAATTTTACTTTAAGAAGTCTTTGGAAGTTATTTGAACAGTCCTATTAATGATGTTCTCAAATAATTATCTATCAATGATGAATAAAAATCCATTTTACCTGAGATATTTTATTTTTATATTTTTGAAAGCTTATTTAATACTCTCACAAAGTATAGTTTTGATACACACAACAACGTACCATTTTTATATCGTATATTTTAACTATTTTTATATAAGATCAAGATAGTATTTTTTGTGAAATGATCTTTTTCAGAAGTTAAATTAATTATTTTTATAGGTTTTTAAATTCAACTTTAAAGATTAATTTAAGTCACTAATATTAAAAAATATAATAAATCTTTTTAAGAAAAAATTATCACATGTAGTAACGTTATAGATTGATTGTAAGAAAATAAAAACTCCTATTTGAGGTTATTATAGTTGATTTACTATCTTATCTGATTTCCTCTTTAGAATATTTCAAATGATAGAGTTGTTACTTGAATTTGAAAATACTATTAAATTAGATTCTGATGGATCCTATATATAAATCAATTTTTTTTGTTCACCTTTTCAACTTAAGAAATTCTAAACACTCATGTTATGAGTCGAACCAAAACTTTTACATGAATATTACATGTGTCCCACGTAATCTTACAATTAGTTATATCATATTTATCACTCTTAAATTTATTTTGAAAATATTTAATAAATTAGTTTTCCTATTCTAAAAACTCTTTAATGTAAGATGCTCTTTAAACCTGAATTGTGAATTTGTGATTATTTTATGGTGAACATTGACCACAGTAGGTTCAGTGTAAGATTGAAATGGATTTTTTTAAATTTAAAAAATCTAATGGATTTTAATAAAAAAGTAAAAGTAAAATTCAATAGATTAAAATTATGATGAATCCATTCATATCCATCCAATAAATAAATGAGATTCAATCTATTAAATCCATCATATTTATTTTATAAATAGGTAGATTGGATGGATTATGTATGGATGGATTGAATACTTAACGGATAATTAGATGAAATTGACACTCCTACTCATACCCATATTCGTTCCCGATCAATATAGGTACCATACCTGTACCTATGCAACACAAATCATGATAAAATTCTCCTTATGTGATTAAGTGAACGTACTTTTGAGATTGCATGAGTGATGAATTTGATAAACGTGAATTGTTTGAATTGTATTGAAGTGATCTGAGTCCAAAGCAAAGATTGTTGTGGCGAGATTAAAAGGTAAGAAATTAAAGATTAATTGGGTTGAAAAGAAGAAATGTTTACCTCATTATCTTGTGGCATCCAAACCGTGGATTAATCAAAGGAAATACTGCATCACATTTGAAAACACAACACAATTTTTGAATTCATTTGTGATACAAACATAAGCAAAAATGCAAGAGAGAGAAAAAGATAAAATCTCATATTAAAGTCAATATAAAATGCGTAAAAGAAAGTGGGTGAAATTTCTCTAATTCCAAGTATTTATATGGAAGCTAGGAGGCTAACTCTAATTTTTAACATAACTAATAAGTTCTAAAAGTTCAATTGGCTGTTGATCGATGCCATAACTGTTCAAATAAAAGAGTAAATAAAATTAAGTGTAGTATACTAGGAACAAATTTAAGTCACTCTTTTAAGGACCTTGGTTGCAACACTAAAATATATATAGGGTTTAGGGTTTAAGATTTAGTGTTTAGGTTTTTTTGGATTAAGCAAACATGTAACAATAATTAAACGAATGAAATTCAATTAATTAAAAATGACCAACCCATGATGTCTACTCTGCAAAATAATTTCAGAAAATGAATTTAATCTCAATCCAATTCATGAATTTAGATTAAAGAATGAGTGTCTTTATTCTAAATTCCCTGAATGACTATTAAACAAACATCTCCGATCGATTTGATAAGTTTCTCCTCAATCAGATCCCGAAAGTTCAAACTAAGCAAACATACTTTTGAGGTCGCACGAGTAATGAATTCGACAAGCATAAATTATCCAAAATCTTATCAAAGCACTTTGAGTTTGAATTAAAAATGGTAACGAGATTAAGAAGTTAAGCAACTAAATATTGAATTGGATTGAAACAAAGAAACATTTACCTTATTTCTTTACGGGATCGAAACCATGGATCAATCAAGGGATTTATGCTTCTATCATGCTTAAAAACACAACACAGATTTTGAATTCAATCATGATGGAGAATCAAAGCACAAAGGAGGAGCTAGAAGAGATGAAAATGAAAATCAAATGAAATTGTAACTTATCATGTAATGTAAAGTATACAAAATTCCTTCAATGCCAAGTATTTATACGAAGGAAATAAGGCTAAACCTAATTCTTAACCTAAATAATAAGTTTTGAAATTTTAATGGGCTACAAAACACAATTAAGCCCAAATCCTAATTGAAAACTACTAATAGACACTTGGATTCTTGAAGTTCACATAACAACATCAAGTGACTAACTTTAAATATTTGCAACTTACTGTTCAGCACTCCAAATTCAACAAATAAGGTGTCCACTTAAAGCTCTTTGAGTTAACTTTCTAACTCCATAAGAATCACAAAATAAATCCATTTTCATCCACATTTATGACCAAATTAATGAATGGAGGTCAAAAGCTCAAATGTAGTAATTAACTAGAATTATTAATTAATGCCTAAATAGGTCCAAACCAATAAAACTAGCCTAAATTAATGAAGTAATTCTATAATAAGTGCTAAAATATCATGCTAAAGTTACTAAAGTATCAACATAATATAATTCACCATTAGTCCACCCTTCCCTAAAACCCTTTGTGTTTTTTGGCTGCATAAAACATTTGGATGTCTAGGTTTTAGTGGATTCGGATTCCTTTCATAATATTATGCATGTGACGTCTGACGTGGATATTGTTGAGGACCGGCAAGGGCTAATTTCTTAATGATGAATGGCTGCCACAAAAAGGGAAGAATACACACACAGACATACACCATACAAGGAAAAATGGGAAATCTAGAGTGGAGATTGAATTTAGAAAGTTATGATTTGCTGTAAGGATCAAAAATTCAATTTTAACTTATCCTTGATTGTTGGGATTTAGATTCCATGAGAGATTTAAGGATCAAACTAGTCTTATTCTCACGTGATTTCAGTTGCACACTACAATGGAAAATTGACGCAATAACAAGACAACTAACGTAACTTGGCAATTGAACTAGGATTTATTGATTTTCTTGTTAATTCTTTAGAGTTTAGAATTTTAGATGCAATTTGAAAAGCAAAGGTAAAAACGCATGAATTAATAAAAAAATGACAAAAGATGGATATCATCACACCTCCATAATTGACTAGCATTCACACACAAGCATCACACTAATGCATGGCTAATCAACCTTGCTTCACACAAGGATCAAGAGCATCACACTCACCACTAAGTTTACAAAACTTAGAAAATTCCATTAATCAACTTCTGTCTCTCTTTCCTCATGTCAATTCAGTTTTGTATAACTTGGTTAAACAAAAAAAAAAATACTCCACTACCTAGAAACAAGGGTAACCGCCCACCACTAAGTCTTAGTGGGACAATGCTGAAAATTTTAGTGGCATGACCAACAATTACAAAAGAAATAAAGAAAATGGGTCTAGGTAGGATTTGAACACAGGTCATTCAAGTCCTACACTACCCTATTCTTAAAGCTAGGCCATTTATGCTAGGCCCTCTGCTGTTCATCCTTCCACATGATCAAATCAGTAAGCTTGGGTGTCCTTTGTGGCTCCTTGGTTATGTCTTCCAGGAGGGCGAGAATTAGCCTTTGTAAGGTGGCTTTGGTCTTCTTAGCCTTGGATCTTGTCATCGGCCCTCCTATTCCTTGTAGTGCCCCTGACTGGTGGGAGGTGTCCTCATCATTCCCTCCCTCTTGAACAGGATTTGTCCTCAAATCTGTGTCTTGTTCACCTGTATCAAACAAAGACAAATCAGCCACATTAAAAGTAGAAGACATATTATACTCACCTGGCATTTGGATCTTGTAGGCATTGTCATTGATCCTCTCCAATACTTGGAATGGACCATCTCCTCTTGGAAGCAACTTGGATTTCCTTTGTCCAGGAAACCTCTCATTTCTCATGTGTACCCACACCCAATCTCCAGGTTGGAAGATCACCTTCCTCCTACCTTTGTTGGCTTGCTTAGCATAGCTCTCATTCTTCTTGATGATTTGGGCTTTAACCTACTCATGCAGCTTCCTCACAAAATCTGCTTTAGCCTGTCCTTCATAATGCTTAAACACAGAAATGTTAGGTACAGGTAATAAATCAAGTGGAGATAAAGGATTAAACCCATACACAACCTCAAATGGAGAGCAATTAGTGGTGGAATGGACAGCACAGTTATAAGAAAACTTAATATGGGGTAGGCAAGCTTCCCAACATTTCAAATTTTGCTTCAATACCGCTCTAAGCATAGCACCTAGTGTCCTATTGACCACCTCAGTTTGGCCATCAGTTTGGGAGTGACAAGTAGTAGAAAACAATAACTTAGTCCCTAATCTACCCCGCAAACTCCTCCAAAAGTGACTCAGAAACTTAGAGTCCCTATCACTCACAATACTCCTAGGCATGCCATGGATCCTAATGATTTCTCTAAAGACTAATTCAGCTACATGGCTAGCATCACTGACTTTTTTGCATGGAATAAAGTGAGCCATTTTAGAAAACCTATCCACCACTACCAATACAGCATCTCAGCCAGCACTGGACTTAGGTAACCCAAGCACAAAATCCATGGACAAATCTACCCAAGGGTGTTCAGGAACAGGGAGGGGAGTGTACAAACCTTGTGGGAGCACTTTAGACTTAGCTTGTTTACACTCAATGCATGCCTCACAATGTTTGGCTACATCCTTTTTTATGTTAACCCAATAAAAATGCTCATGCAAGATCTCATAAGTCTTATGCACCCCAAAATGACCCATCAAACCCCCTCTATGTGCTTCCCTCACTAAAAGCTCTCTAATGGAAGATTGGGGAGCACATAACCTATTCTCTCTGAACAAGAACCCCTCAAACCTATAATACTCATCCTTAGGCACCATTTCACACTCCCTATACTTCTGGCCGAACTCATTATCACCATCATACAGCCCCTTTAAAATTTCCAAACCAAGCAGTTTGGTCTCAACCATAGAAATCAATGCATATCTCCTAGACAATGCATCAGCAACTACATTTCCCTTCCCTTTCTTATACTTAATGACATATGGGAATTGTTCTAAGAACTCAACCCATTTGGTATGTCTCTTATTAAGCTTACCTTGACCTCTAAGATACTTAAGAGACTCTTGGTCACTATGGATAACAAACTCCTTAGGGAAAAGATAGTGCTGCCATGCTTTGAGGGTTCTCACTAAAGCATAGAGTTCTTTGTCATAGGTGGAGTAATTCAAGGTGGCCCCACTTAGTTTTTCACTAAAATAAGCTATAGGGTGGCCCTCTTGAAGCAAAACAGCCCCTATACCTATGCCAGAAGCATCACATTCTATTTCAAAAGACTTGGAAAAATTAGGCAATGCTAGAATGGGTGCACTAACTAGTCTTTGCTTAAGAGTTTGGAAAGCTCTCTCTTGCTTTTCCACCCACTTAAAGCTCACATTCTTCTTCACCAACTCATTTAATGGGGCTGCCAATGTGCTAAAATCTCTCACAAAGCGCCTATAAAAGCTATGAAAGCTCCTAATTTCACTCACAGTTTTTGGTGTTGGCCATTCTTGGATGGCCTTCACTTTTTCTTGGTCTACCTCTACCCCTTTAGAACTCACCACAAAGCCTAGAAACACCACATTATCTTGACAAAATGTGCATTTTTCAATATTAGCATATAATTGCTCACGCCTCAAAGTAGCCAACACAGAATGCAAATGATGAACATACAAATCTAAATCAGCACTATACACCAGTATGTCATCAAAATACACTACCACAAAGTGTCCTATAAATTCTCTAAGAACATGATTCATCAACCTCATGAATGTACTTGGTGCATTACTTAACCCAAAAGGCATAACCAGCCACTCATACAAGCCAAATTTGGTTTTAAAAGCAGTTTTCCACTCATCACCTTCTCTAATCCTAATTTGGTTGTATCCACTTTTTAAATCAATTTTGGAAAAGAATTTTGCACCATGCAATTCATTAAGTAGATCATCAAGCCTAGGAATGGGATACCTATACTTAATGGTAATGCTATTCACACTCCTACAGTCACTACACATGCGCCAAGTTCCATTTTTCTTAGGTACTAGAATCACAGGAACAGCATAAGGAGAGATAGAGTCTCTTACCCAACCTTTATCTAGGAGAGCTTCCACTTGCCTTTATATTTCCTTGGTCTCCTCAGGGTTGCTCCTATAGGATGGCCGGTTTGGAATGGTGGCTCCAGGTATCAGATCCACCTGATGTTCTATCCCTCTCAATGGTGGCAACCCATTGGGTAGATCTGAAGGGAAAACATCCTTGAATTCCTGCAAAAGAGAAGAAATAAAAGGAGGCAAAGAAGAAAAAAAAATGGGATTAGTATTCAGAATAGGCTTGCAAACCAGCATGTAGAGTGGCTGCCTTGCAAGCAACACTTTCCTCACTTTTCTTTCTTTTCCTATCTCTCTCTCATTCTTTTTCCTCTCTTTTTCGCTCTTCTTTCTTCCTTTTATTTTTTCCCTCTTTTCTTCACTCTCTTTTCTCTCTTTCTCCTCTCTCAAGCTCTTGGTTACACTCAATCCCTCACTCTCATGATCTTTTTTTCTCTCATAATTTTCGCTCTCAATCTCAACTGATCATGACACACCTCCTGTGGGCTTAAAGGTTTAAGCACCACCTTCTTTCCTTGATGGGTGAATGATATTTTGTTGGAGAAACCATCATGGATGGTCTTGTGGTCATGCTGCCATGGCCTTCCCAACAACAAATGACATGCCTCCATAGGCACCACATCACACAAGATCATATCTGAATAAGTTCTAATGACTATAGGCACCTCCACCTGTTGCCTCACCCTTATTTCTCCATCATCACTTAGCCATTGTAACCTATAAGGTCTAGGGTGGGGTTTGGTAGGGAGATTCAACTTGGATACCATCCTAGTACTAGCCACATTGGCACAACTCCCACTATCCACAATCACCATGCAAAGCTGTCCCTGTACAGCACACCTAGTGTGGAAAATATTGTCCCTTTGGCTTTGGTCTAAGGGTTCTATATAGGATCCTAACAACCTCCTAAACATTAACAATCCCCCCTCATTCACTTCTAGTTCTACACCCTCTCCCTCCTCATTCTTATACTCATCAGGTGTATCAAACTCACTAGACAATTCACCATCCTCCCTTATCACTACTGTCCTCTTTGTGGGGCATTCATAGGCATAATGCCCCTTACCTTGGCACTTGAAGAATGTAATGTCCCTAGTCCTCTTAGGGATTGGTTCCTTACCCTTAGAAGCATTAGAATCAGCCTCCTTGGTGGTCTTAACATCCATGGCCGAGCTACTTGCTGCCTTGGTCGAGTAGGGTGCTACCCCAAAGCCCTCCCTCTTGGCTTTGTCCTTCCACCCAGATGTGGGAATAGGGGAAATTCTCCTTATAGCTCCCTTCCTTTTGAGTTGTCTTTCTACTTGAATAGCCTTATGCACAAGGTCATCCATCTTAATGAATTCCTGTAACTCCACAACGTCACGAATATCAGTAGACAAACCAGCTAAAAATCTAGCCATAGTTACCTCAGGATCCTCTTCTAGATTAGCTTGGAGCATTAGCATCTCCATCTCCTTGTGGTACTCCTCCACACTCCGACTCCCTTGAGTGAGTCTTTGAAGTTTAAACTTCAAATCTCTCTCATAGGAGGCAGGCACATACCTCTTCCGTATCAATCTCCTCAAGTCTGCCCAAGTACTCACCGGTGGCTCTCCATCTCTTTGCCTCTCCTTCTAAAGCGTATGCCACCATACCAAGGCATAGTGTGAGAACTCAGCGGCTGCCAATCTCACCTTTTGCTCCTCCTCAAACTCTCCACAAGCATATATGTTTTCTAACTTAAGCTCCCAATTCAAGTAGGCCTCCAGATCATTTTTGCCTGCAAAAGAAGGAATGTTTAGTTTTATCCCTTGAAGGGGATTGCTCCACTGCTCCCTAGTTCTCCTATCTTCTTCATGTCTTGGCATCCTTCCTCCATGCCTCCTTGGACTTCTCCTTGCTTCCCTATCATTCTCTAACTGGTCAATTCTCTCATGTATTTCGTCAGTGGCTTGTCGAAATAGCCTCTCAAGATGTTGAGTTAGAGCTGGCATTTGAAACGGATTAAGGCCTCCTTGTTCACCCTGTTCTGCCATCACTAAAACACTTATACAAGGTGAAAAAAAATTATAGACAGCTGTTGTTTGGACCTCACAAATAATTTCTCTCAAGTGTTTCACTCAAATTTTGGCTTTTTTCTAGTAACGTAATTTTAACTCTAGCCTTTTACCACTCTTGATGCTATTCAATCCTTGAGAGTCACAAGTATAGTTCAGCCACACACAAATGCTCTACCTAATGCAATATGCTAATGATGGCAAATAGAGATATGATCCTATCACTAGAGGCCAACAAAAATAAGACACCAAAAAGGACACACAAACAATACTAGAATTGGACTACAAACAAAGACAAAGACATATAAAAGACACACAAACAATACTAGAATTGGACTACAAACAAAGACAAAGACATACAAGACTCAAACATTTAGGGTACAGTTTTTTTTGATAATTTTCCTTTCTTTTCACAACCCTAATTATCAATTTTAGGCATTTAGAATCAGAATTGATCAATGGAAGATGATGGAATTCGAAATACCTTTTTGGCTGCTGTCCAAGAAATTTCAAGCCCTTGACTCCAAGAGCTTTGATACCAAATGATGTGGATCTTGTTGAGGACCGGCAAGGGCTAATTTCTTAATGATGAATGGCTGCCACAAAAAGGGAAGAATACACACACAGACATACACCATACAAGGAAAAATGGGAAATCTAGAGTGGAGATTGAATTTAGAAAGTTATGGTTTGCTGTAAGGATAAAAAATTCAATTTTAACTTATCCTTGATTGTTGGGATTTAGATTCCATGAGAGATTTAAGGATCAAACTAGTCTTATTCTCACGTGATTTCAGTTGCACACTACAATGGAAAATTGACGCAATAACAAGACAACTAACGCAACTTGGCAATTGAACTAGGATTTGTTGATTTTCTTGTTAATTCTTTAGAGTTTAGAATTTTAGATGCAATTTGAAAAACAAAGGTAAAAACGCATGAGTTAATAAAAAAAAATGAAAAAAGATGGATAGCATCACACCTCCATAATTGACTAGCATTCACACACAAGCATCACACTAATGCATGACTAATCAACCTTGCTTCACACAAGGATTAAGAGCATCACACTCACCACTAAGTTTATAAAACTTAGAAAATTTCATTAATCAACTTTTGTCCCTCTTTCCTCACGTCAATTCAGTTTTGTATAACTTGGCTAAACAAAAAAAAAACAAACTACTTCACTACCTAGAAACAAGGGTAACCGCCCACCACTAAGTCTTAGTGGGACAATGCTGAAAATTTTAGTGGCATGACCAACAATTACAAAAGAAATAAAGAAAATAGGTCTAGGTAGGATTTGAACACAGGTCATTCAAGTCCTACACTACCCTATTCTTGAAGCTAGGCCATTTATGCTAGGCCCTCTGCTGTTCATCCTTCCACATGATCAAATGAGTAAGCTGGGGTGTCCTTTGTGGCTCCTTGGTTATGTCTTCCAGGAAGGTGAGAATTAGCCTTTGTAAGGTGGCTTTGGTCTTCTTGGCCTTGGATCTTGTCATCGGCCCTCCTATTCCTTGTAGTGCCCCTGACTGGTGGGAGGTGTCCTCATTATCGTCCTAGGTCAATTTACAATTATTTTTATTTATTTAATTAAAATTTACAATAAATTTTTCATAATTTAATTGGTAAATGATTCCATAATGATCAAAATAATTTTTTTCTATAAATAAGGTTAGAATATAAATTACATTACAATTTAGAGACTTCCCTAGTAGCCATTTAAGAAAGGAAACACAAAACTGAAACAGGGGGCCTGACACTGCGCCTCAGCCCCACGCTATGCGTGACACCCAACATAGCCCTAACGCTCAACGTCAGCATGACAGTAATAACACCTGATGTTGTTATACATTTTAGGTCAATAGACCAACTTCTAACCTACCTAAATGGCCTATTTCAGATCCAATTGCCATGAAACTTCATGGGCGACATGTTTTCCCCATTCCAGAATCGTTGGCACTGACCGTTTGCCAAAATTACATCATATGTGCATGTTATGTGCAAAATGAAGTTTAACTCACTTAGGTGCAAAACCCTTGCACCAAACTACTCAAATGGACTCCAAATGGCCCAAGGCCAATACACACAGTTTCTAAATGTTTTAAGGAAGGGGTTTTCAAAACCCACCGAATCTCAAAACCACCCATTCAGTTCCTTAAAATCATGAATACCCACTATATACATGATTCCTAAAACAATCAAATTATCTATACATTACTCAATCGCATCACACGCATCATATACCCATCATGCATCTATATAGTACCTGCCCATCACACTCAATCATACTACACCGGCTCTGTGCCAGGATTCATCCATCCAACACATTAAAATAGTTATTAATGTCTAATTATTTCATCCTAATTCAACCCTCATTATCAATAATTCAACATGCAATCACACTTCACATATCATTCAAGCATGCAAATATTTCAAGACCTGCCCATATCATGCAATTATAGAGCGGCTCTATGCCACACAACACACAAACATAATGAAATGCTACACTACTACATCAATACACATTTACGCCAACAAAGTAACATAATTCCACATGTTTATAATTCAACAACAAACATACAGTTACATATATCTATCTTTTCTTCCAGCTTCCATGTCACCCTGGCCTCATTTAGCTCTCGCCTTTGTGGTGTGCATCCTTACCTGCCAATAGTCACTAAAACCACAATACCAGGTGAGTGACTAGAGTTAAGAATTAATACAGAAATAAATATCAAAGCTAGAAAAGGTATAACATAGCTACGCTCCTAGGCATAATTATCCAGTACTAGTAATTACTTTTCATGTCCTTTCTTTTCTTACCATTCCCATTGATATACTTGCACAATTATGTTGGTTATCTTAAACTAATAGCATCATTATCATATCATGATCAATTAAGTCCAAGCATACGTGCCTAGCCACTTATCCTCTAATTCCTCACTTATTTCCATCACTATCATGTCTACTCAACAATATACATCACATCATATAAGCATCATCAATAACATACGCATCAATCGAGGAGTATAAAACACAACTGGCTCTCAAGCAAAGAACATGACATCCTCAAACATTAAATTCATTATAGGCATCATCACCTCAAAATCATATTACATATGCACAACTGACTCTCATGTATATCAGACTCCTAGTATCCAGATACTAAAAGAATCGACCTTCAGCTGGGGGTTAGACTTGACACCCCGTGAACCCGACTTAGTTCACTGAGCCCGACTTGGCTCCCCCTCAACCATTGGGTCATAGACCTCTAGGTAGCTCAACTTGGTCCGACTTGACCATGAAAGCCAAAAACGAGGGTAACTCATACCATCGGTCGTCCTCCACCACATAATCACATAATCAGTCATATAACATAAGCATAGCTATACAATCCGTCTACTAGAAGCCTGCTAGGAGCCGCTCTTTGACCGTGCCAACGCACCAACGACCACTCCCCGCCCTCAACAGTGTCCAGGGTGTCTCATCATTAACATACATTTTAATATTCAATTATCTCAATATGGTTAAACATCATCGCTTTCAGGTATAATATCAAAAACTGATATATACTCACCTCGTAGGGCGGCCACACAATGTAGCCCTCATAAGCCATGTTCTAGCATTTCCATCATCATTACTTATTCATATAGTTCCACAAGTAATATCATGCATACACATAGTACCTCATCCATACCTTATATCATTTAGCTATCATTCTTTATTATACATCAATAATATAATACTAATCAATCAAACTCTAGTATGCGCACAATACAATCTCCTCATTACCCCATTCATTTACGTAATCGATTATCTCATTTCATCTTATCAAGTTATATCCATACAATCATTATACAGTATCACAAACTAGAAATCTAAAATCATGTCATTATATCACACATGTGCGTATCGACCTCATCAATAGCATTATATCATCGCCTCTGTCATAAACCATCAACATAAATCATCTGCAATCAAGACAATATTCATGATATCTAAATACATATGAATATACACATGACCATCGTTATTAGTAACATGCCATTTACTTTATGTTTGCCCGTTAATTTGAAACTCAATCATTATTTCATTCTACTTTATCTACATTATTTTCTTATCAAGTTCACTATAGTTTGTAACTTCTCCTCTACTCACATAGTCTTATGATCTCACTAATATCATTTATGCATTATCAAATACAAATTATCATATTTCTCATTATTTGGTTCTCACTCACCCACCTCGTATATATATATATATATATATATATATATATATAAATATTGATAAATATGCACAACCCACTTAAACTCACCTTCTATTTCATCAACTACTATATATATACTTCACAACTTCACTTATTTCATATAGGCTATTCTAAAATTTTCTGATCATCACATATTAATATATTCAATTTCATATTCATCCATTCGTTTATTCCTTACTTATCATTTCCAAGGTTTGTAGCTCACCCTTACTTTCCCGTTCTCTAATCTTCATCATTAAATTCCTAATTTAATTAAATTATCTTAATTAATTTAGAATAATTACAGACAGCTATAATATACCCATTTTCTATACGCTAACTGCATAAATTTCATTTCTCTATTAATCTTAACCTAGCACACCCCCTTACCTCGATTCCAAGCTTTCCAAATCTTCCAATCGATTGCCAGGTCCTTTCCGAAATCCTTAAAACTTTAAAATAAAATTTAACGAAGCTTCAATAAATATTATAACTACCAAAACTATAACCCATAATCCTGAAATAACTCTGAACCTTAATCTTGAGTTATCGAAGCTTACCATTTTCATTTTCGATCCCCGTTTCCTAGACCCATGATGTCGAACGGGCTCCGATCCTTGCTTCAAAATACACTTCAAATACCTATTGCCTCAAGGTCCTTATTTAAGCCTCAAACATCTGTTCAATTCAAGAATTAAGCTCCCATTATGCATGCTAACTTCGGGTAGAGAGAGAAAGCAAGAATGAGGAGAAAGAAACTATGAAATTGAGGGTCTTCAAGAGCTTACCTCATTTCCCCAATGCCATAAACGTGATTTCCTTCAAGAATCCACCATCAATCCTCTTTTATTTAGGACTCCATAACTTAAGAGAAAAAGGGAAGGAAGAAGGAAATATATTTTGCATGCCTTGGGTCTGTCTCAGTTTCAGCTTTTAATTCTGATTCATGATGTTGACGCTACGTGTCAACTCATTAATTCGCACCTAACGCTACGCGCCACAGCCACGCTACGCGTTAGTGGCCTTGATGCCACTTCCTTTAAAAATTCATTTTAAATCTTATTTTCCTTCCAAAACCCTTATTTATTATTATTTTAAGCCCCATTCACATTTTTATTTTGTTTCCAAATTATCAAACATTAAGGATGTTACAATGCAACCATAGGTTGCCTCATTTTTGGGCCTTCTTATATTATCCTTACCTATATTTTTCATGTTTTTGGGATATGAGACAATTATTCTTTGCTCGAGTTAATACAAGGATGTCCTAGTAACTTTAGCTAGTGAAGTTTTCCATATCTCTTTTTATACTTTATCAATTCATAAGGCTAATTTGGTATTTGGCATCCAATGGTTGCAGTCCTTGGGCTCATTTTATTTCATATTACAATCTTCCCGGTATCTAGTTCACTCAATGACTAAACTTAACTTTTACTAGCTCTTCTAACACCACACCTTCATTAGCTATATTTGAAACACCCTTAATTTTAACAAATAAATAAACCCAAAACAGGGGAAATTTTTCCAAATTTTAGAGTTTGCAACACATATATAATCTGCCCAAAATAATGCTTAGAGTAAGATAGAAACAATGAAAGGGCAGAGAGGGCAAAAATCGACCAGAAGAAGACCCACCAATGGAACCGGATCCAAAAGAGAAGGAAAGGAAGGCAAAGAAATATAAAAGCCGACCAAGGAAAGTCATACAACGAAAGAATAAATAGCGCCTGAGCGAACCCACAATACAACGCAAACTCGCTCAAGCGAGATTCGACTCTGCTTGGGCGAGATGGCCCAACTCGCTCAGGCGAACACCCCTTCGCTTAGGCGAAGCCGATCCAAAAGCCTTCCAACCAAACACACTCGCTGGAGCGAATCCATCATTCACTGAAGCGAGAAGCCACTTGTATTTTTATGTTGATGTAGGTTTTGATAATGACACAACAAATGAAGGATCAAGATCAAACATATATGATTAAGGATAAATTAATTATGTTTGATGATGAAAAATTGATGAATTACAATGAAATAATTCAAGGCATTTAAAGAAGCTTAAATTATGTGAAAATGATCAACAAATGTGCCTAAGGATCAAAAGAACAAAGCCATATGCAAGTACATGTCAAAAGGATGAAAAATGCACAAGAAAATGGAGAATCAGGTAATTGAATCGATTCACACAGCCATGCATAGCCACTTGAATCGATTCATGCGAAGGGAATATGGTTAGGATGCATTTTAAGTTGATTGAATCGATTCACCACACATTGAATCGATTCATGCGTTTTAGTTTGGTCCAGAATATGCCTTTACATTGGTTGAATCGATTCATCCTAGTCCAGAATCGATTCACACGTCTGATTTGCCCAGTAACTCTAAATTCAATGAGATGAATCGATTCACATCTTGAAAGAATCGATTCTCACGCTGTCTGGGGCCAAAATGCACGCTGGAAACATTGAAAATTGAAAGGGAAACATTGTGCTCTTCGGTTGAAACAAAATGGAAGACCCAAGGCAAGGTTTATTACTTTGTCCCTCTCCACATGCATGTGTTACATTGGTAATGCAATTTAATTTGAATTAAATCAAACATGCACATGCCATGTTCTTCTTGGAGACATTAAAAGCTTCATTGGAATTGCAATGCCATTTTGAATTGAGACAAGCATGTTCCAAGTTCAAGCTCCAAGGAATTAAATAATGCAAGGCCATGTGATGGAGGAATTCAAATTTGAATTTGTCATGCGATTGGAGCCTATAAATAGAGAAGGAGGTGAAGGCAAAATTTGTCCCAAGCAATTGAAGCATTTCCATTTGCTTACTTCTTCCTCCTTGCTTCATTCTCTTCTACTCATTCTCTCTTGTTCTATATTGGCATATTCTCTTAGTGAGTTATTTAAGAGTTAGAGAGAAAATATTTTGTGAGCTAAATTTGTATATCCTCTCTTTGAGAGTTATGTTTGTATGAGCTTTAAATTGTGTATCCACTCTAGTGAGAGAGTTATCATTGTAACCATTAAAACACCAAAATCCCTTAGAGGTTTGGGTTGAGGGTTCAACCTTGTAATTGTGAGATTGAGAGATTGGGTGGGGTGCCCTTGTACTTGTGAGGATTGGGTTCTTGAGTGTGGGACACTAGGAAGCCGCGATTGCTCAAAGTTGTATCTCTAATCTCCAATAGTGGAAATCCTTCAAGTGGGTTGCTTGAAGGCGAGACGTACACCGGGGTGGTGGAACTCGTTATATCGGTTTGCAAATTCTCTCTTCCCTAAACTCATTTAATTTGTGCACTTAAATTGTTCACTTGATTCATTATATCATTCGTAATTAAATTGGACTAAGTGCATGCTATAAGTTGCAAACTATATTGGTTAACATTGTTGAAGTTAGATTAAATTAAATCCATGAATCAAATGTCTTAAACATTGTTGGATTTAATTATTGAGGAAGTAAAATATTGGTGTTAACAACTTGGTAAATTATCATGCTTAATTAATTTGTTAGAAGTTGTTTAAGTTACACTTATATTGGAATTAATCATTGCATGACAAGTGTTTCAAGAATTGCCTAAACAAATAACTTGCTTATCAAAATCAATTCTTGAACATAGTACTTTAGTATGACATGTGCTTCATAATTGTTACATCCTTTATATTGCATCATTTGTGTATTACTAACCGATTTGAAAGGGATTCCGCGCGAAAATTTGAAATACTCAATTCACCCCCCCCTCTTGAGTATCGAGGCCTTGGCTAACACCACTCACCCGACATTTCTTCACTCGGGATTCAGAGTTCCATTCACTCGGGATTGACCCCAACGTATTATACTTAGCCATTTATTTTTATCCACAAGGGTCACATATATAATCCAATCGGGAAATGATGACTATTCCATTCGGAGTCCGTAAAGCTTCCCCACTCGGAATATCTCCCAATCGAACACCACTCGGTATATCTCAACCTTAGTCACTCAGAATATTATTACATCTCTCACTCGGAGAAACCATTAAGTTAAGTCCCACTCGGACTTGCTCAAACCTTACTCACTCGGGTATAAAACCTCATTCACTCGGATTATACTTGTATCACATACTTAGAATATATTCCAATCTAACCCATTACAACAAATCTTCCCTCAGAAGAGATTCACTCGGGTTTCCACTCGGGCATATTCAAACTCCTTTCCCACTCGGGGTTTACTTATATTTTTCACTCGGAATCATTCAAGCTTATTCACTCGGAAAAGGCCACATCTTTAGCCTCACTCGGCTCGGCTCCCACAATAATGTTTCACTCGGAATTCTTTACCTTGACATTATTTTATCCAACATCATTTATATTCCAGTCGGTAAGAAGCATCAAATCAACATAAATCGCTTATATATATATACTCTGATTCACAAATCCGACTACCGACCCATATATATAACCATACACTTGGAATGCTTACTATCTTTATATTTCCCATTCACCAACACTTATGATTTATTACAAGTTGTCAATGTAAACCATATTTATAAATATATTCATGCACTCAGATTCCATACATATATATTTTGCATTCATTATACAACATGTTATATGAGCCGCCCAAGGCTTAACACAGCCTATACACAACATATACATATTCAATATAAGCACTCAAGAGTCGGAGTGCACATCACTCGGACTTGAGTCCTTCACATCATTTCCGACCGACCTGTACATACTGAAAAATAGTGTAGGGGTGAGCATTATATATTAAATGACAGTTACTGACTCAGATTAATCTCTGAATCCACAACATACAAATATATATCGTCAATCAATCAAATATACACACTGCCATTTAAATATGAACAAACACAAACATCTCCAATCGGGTTTCTTACCCATTTCACTCGGCTATAAAGCCTAACATCCTTAACAAACATCTACTCATCCAATCGGATTTCAACTCATATTTATCCCAGCTCTATATCAAATAATATTCACACACTAAGCCACGCTCACGGAGTCTGCCTGAGCCCAGCTCCAGGACTTAATCATATTCCATTTAACGTCCTCTGATTGCTGATTGGTAATAGACGTCCAACGCATTCCAGTGGCGAATCGGATGCATACGGTCTCATTCACCCGGCGTCCAACGCCAATGCACTCGGCATTTCATCAAGCGTCTCATTTCACGCTTAGTGCCCCAGGCACTGCCCCGAGTCCAACCCGAGGTCTTTCATCATATTCAACAATAGGACCACGTCCTCTTCACTCCGGGTTATACCCTTTGTGGCACCCCGCAAGGTGATATACTCAACACGTATGCATTTATATTCAACTCATATTCATTCGATTGCCCACTCGGCAATAGCATTCAACATCATATGCACTCGGTAATTCCACAGCAAATCAGATGACTCGGCTCACATCACATCCACTCGGCAATCACTATGCCATCCACTTGGATTATCATTATCCACGAGCCTCACATGCTATTTCATGGGATCCACCCGGCCTTAGCATTTCTAAGCCTCACACCATTTTATATATAATTCCAGTCAGAATCTATCATTAGTAAACATCCCATGCTCTTACACATAATATTCTACTCAGGAATCATAAAACCCCACACGATAGCACTTGTCAACATAATAATAACACCATGCATCCAATGCATTTAACATATCAATAAGAATCACATGCATCTCAAGCATTTATTCATCATCAACAAGTATCATACTTATCATGGACGGATAATCATACACCACACACATAATAGATATCATGCATCCGGGCTACACTTCAACAACATGCAATACAACAACACAACACATTACAGTGTATATTTTCACCCGGAAACCCGTCCATAAACCATACATTTGAGATGCAAAGCCCCCTTACCTGGAATGGAGATCCAGAGGCCATTGGCCACTCGGCCCAGCCACAGCAACACTCTACTCGGCATTCAAACCATAGGAAAAGCCAACACGGCTTCCCTCGAAGCAGATCAGCTACCAAGCACACCATGCCAAGCCTCCAAGGCACCACAAACCTCACTCGGCCCAGTAGAGGTCCTAAACTCCGCTCCACTCAAGCCTTCCAGCCATCAACACTCCAAGCTCCACTCTGCTCTCAATCATGGAGAACCAGCTCTGTCTCCACACAAGCAACATAACCACCAAGGCTCAACCCAAAGTTGTCCCACACTCGAGCAGCACCGAGAGCTAGTCCTCACTAACAGTGGAGGATAACTAAACCTCCTATGTACCATCCATGCATGCCTTCTTCCTCACAACAGCACTGCCTCACACAGTGGACCACTTCCACAACGAGGCAACCATCAGCGTAAAAGCTGAACAGAGGAAAAGAAGAAGAAGGGGAAGATGAAGAAGAAGAGAGACAGACCACACAGCCAGCGTCTGCTCCCATCACCATACTATTCTGCCACCACGCTGTTCTCACTCAGTTCTTACACAACCACGCTGTTGTCCTTCCACTCAAGGCTCTGCGCAGTGTTTGGGTGGAAGAGGAAATGAGGAAGACGGAGAACAACAGAAGAAGAACAGACGTGAGAGAGAAGAGGAGAATGGTTCTCCATGCACCAAAGAGAAATGAAGAAGTGATAGGGGAAAACGTGAAAGTGAAGCTTATCTTCACACAGCCCCATCAGCTCACTCTCTCCATCAGCCATCACCTTCACATTTAATGCAAGTCCCATCAGCATTTAATGTTATTCCATCAACCATCATTGCACTCACGTGGACAAAGAGAGAGGGAGGGAACCGGGCCCATTAAACCACCAAGGCACACAAGTCACCTCTTGGCCTCATTATTATTATTATTATTATTATTCAATAATTTATCTAATTAACCATTAAATTCCAATCAACCATTAACTTAATTAATCCATAACTTTAATCCTGAAATTTACCACACCCGGTAATTAATTAAAAATCGGGATGTTACATTTCTCCCCACCTTTAAGGAATTTCGTCCCTAAAATTTAACATGAACCGGTCACAAAAAGCACTCGGCATATCACTACATACCACACAGCAACTACATGTCAATGCTTCCCAAGCATTCACCGACTGGTCAATTCCAATCGGCACAATTTCACCTCTCAAGCGGTTTACCGATCGCACCACAAGAAATTCTGAGACATCACACACAACACCTTCCACTCAGAAATGTCACAACCGACTCGGAAATCATCCATTCAGGTATTTACTGCTCGGAAACATTCCAACATGAGTAGTACACCAAATTCAAGGCTTCCATCCGTTCCTGAAAAACTTCACTTAGCAATTCTTTTCCCCCAAAAAGATTCCACTCGGAATTACATTCCTTTCATTCACCCATCCACATTTTAACACATCAACACTTACTTATCCACTCAGTACAACCTCATCCTTGCTCGGAGCAGCCTGATAGACTCAAGCCATCCCCATAAGTAGCTACAGTCTCACTTGCCCGACCTATGAACTGCTGCATCCAACTTATAGGATGATTGCCTCATTCCTATAGGGTCACAACAATTACATAGAGTCACTATAAAATGCACACTGCCACAATACCTATGGCATGCAGAGTCACACCGGAACAGCATCCTCGTACCCTTTTTCACTCACATCGACTGCATTCACTCAGATAATGTCAATCTACATGAAAATTAATGGCAATTCTTACCATTATATAAGCAATACATCCGAATCAACATCACCATTAGGCACCAACAGTGATACATCTCATGCCAACAGTCAGCAAACATCAATCATTCTCACAGTAAAATACATATTATCAATGGATTTCTGACTCATTCAAGGCATATATCCTGATCATACACCTATTCTATGTAAATCTCATGGTAATAATCATCAAATGCCAACCACACTCACCATAAAATGGCATAAAAACAGTCGGTTTCCAGTCCAAACCGAGTAATTATCTCTTATTTAATCTTATTTATCATAAACCATTGGCCAATCAGCCTAATAATCCATAATGACATCATCCATTTACCGACCATAACTTAGTCTTAAGCCAATAATGCATTACACTCACTCGAATATACAACACCTGGTAACAACTCAATCAACAATTCACTCGGTTTTAAACCACAAAACCGAGACAGTACCCAAATCAAACAGGTACCCAACCATATCTATTCTCACCCAATTTTCCAATCTCTCAGGTATCCATCTCACTAATATCCGATCCTACTTGATCATGCCTAGTGGCCTAACATCCATCAACCATTCACTCGGTTTTCACACATCAGGAACTGAGACACAATCCCACTTTAACATATACCTAATTTCACATTTATTCATTACAAGACCATGGTTCAACAACTCACAAGATTAACAAATTATCAAACTTAAAATTCATAAGGGGTCACCATTTATCTATCATGGGTCAAACTCACAGCATCTAATCCATCAGTCACTCGGTTTCTTCAACCAACCACCTAATCAACAGGGTCACATACCTAGGGAAGAAAATATCCTTCTCAAATGGCACAAGCAATTACACAATTTTAAATCCTCCCACTATGGGATTCCTCAATATTATTCACTTCATCAACTCAAACATGAGTTCTATTCCATCCAATATACATTCCTTGGCCATGAGCCACTAGCTCGGCTTACACGAAAGACCCAATAACCAACCTGTACAAGAGTCATAACATTCATTATCCTATTCCCACACAGCTGACTCAAGCTTAGAATTACCCTAAGCATTTCATAGGCAACCGGGTCAGGGTAGCAATAACTCTTCCACCCTCACATCCACATCACAACAGTAGTACCTTTCACTATTGTCCTCAATCCAGAACTCATAGCTATATAATCACACTAATCATAATTAAGCATGCATAAAATCCAATAGGAATTCACAAGCAATGATGACACTCGGTCATATTACATACAACCGCCCACACAGTAGGCAAACCTTGGCCATGGACTTTTTGGTCTACTCTGATACCAAAATGAAACACCCTTAATTTTAACAAATAAATAAACCCGATACAGGGGAAATTTTCCCAAATTTTAGAGTTTGCAACACATACATAATCTGCCCAAAATAATGCTTAGAGTAAGATAGAAACAATGAAAGGGCAGAGAGGGCAAAAACCGACCAGAAGAAGACCCACCAATGGAACCGGATCCAAAAGAGAAGGAAAGGAAGGCAAAGAAATATAAAAGCTGACCAAGGAAAGTCATACAACGGAAGAATAAATAGCGCCTGAGCGAACCCATAATACAACGCAAACTCGCTCAAGCGAGATTCAACTCCGCTTGGGCGAGACGGCCCAACTCGCTCAGGCGAACACCCCTTCGCTTAGGCGAAGCCGATCCAAAAGCCTTCCAACCAAACACACTCGCTGGAGCGAATCCATCATTCGCTGAAGCGAGAAGCCACTCACCCGACATTTCTTCACTCGGGATTCAGAGTTCCATTCACTCGGGATTGACCCCAACGTATTATAGTTAGCCATTTATTTTTATCCACAAGGGTCACATATATAATCCAATTGGGAAATGATGACTATTCCATTCGGAGTCCGTAAAGCTTCCCCACTCGGAATATCTCCCAATCAAACACCACTCGGTATATCTCAACCTTAGTCACTCAGAATATTATTACATCTCTCACTCGGAGAAACCATTAAGTTAAGTCCCACTCGGACTTGCTCAGACCTTACTTACTCAGGTATAAAACCTCATTCACTCGGATTATACTTGTATCACATACTTACAATATATTCCAATCTAACCCATTACAACAAATCTTCCCTCGGAAGAGATTCACTCGGGTTTCCACTCGGGCATATTCAAACTCCTTTCCCACTCGGGGTTTACTTATATTTTTCACTCGGAATCATTCAAGCTTATTCACTCGGAAAAGGCCACATCTTTAGCCTCACTCGGCTCGGCTCCCACAATAATGTTTCACTCGGAATTCTTTACCTTGACATTATTCTATCCAACATCATTTATATTCCAGTCGGTAAGAAGCATCAAATCAACATAAATCGCTTATATATATATATATATATACTCTGATTCACAAATCCAACTACCGACCCATATATATAACCATACACTCGGAATGATTACTATCTTTATATTTCCCATTCACCAACACTTATGATTTATTATAAGTTGTCAATGTAAACCATATTTATAAATATATTCATGCACTCGGATTCCATACATATATATTTTGCATTCATTATACAACATGTTATATGAGCCGGCCAAGGCTTAACACAGCCTATACATAAGATATACATATTCAATATAAGCACTCAACAGTTAGAGTGCACATCACTCAGACTTGAGTCCTTCACATCATTTCCGACCGACCTGCACATACTGAAAAATGGTGTAGGGCTGAGCATTATATATTAAATGACAGTTACTGACTCGGATTAATCTCTGAATCCACAACATACAAATATATATCGTCAATCAATCAAATATACACACTGCCATTTAAATATGAACAAACACAAACATCTCCAATCGGGTTTCTTACCCATTTCACTCGGCTATAAAGCGTAACATCCTTAACAAACATCTACTCATCCAATCGGATTTTAACTCATATTTATCCCAGCTCTATATCAAATAATATTCACACTCTGAGCCACGCTCACGGAGTCTGCCTGAGCCCAGCTCCAGGACTTAATCATATTCCATTTAACGTCCTCTGATTGCCGATCGGTAATAGACGTCCAACGCATTCCAGTGGTGAATCGGATGCATACGGTCTCATTCACTCGACGTCCAACGCCAATGCACTTGGCATTTCATCAAGCGTCTCATTTCACGCTTAGTGCCCCAGGCACTGCCCTGAGTCCAACCTGAGGTCTTTTATCATATTCAACAATAGGACCACGTCCTCTTCACTCCGGGTCATACCCTTTGTGGCACCCCGTAAGGTGATATACTCAACACGTATGCATTTACATTCAACTCATATTCATTCGATTACCCACTCGGCAATAGCGTTCAACATCATATGCACTCGGCAATTCCACAGCAAATCAGATGACTCGGCTCACATTACATCCACTCGACAATCACTATGCCATCCACTCGGATTATCATTATCCATGAGCCTCACATGCTATTTCATGGGATCCACCCGGCCTTAGCATTTCTAAGCCTCACACCATTTTATATATAATTCTACTCGGAATCTATCATCAGTAAACATCCCATGCTCTTACACATAATATTCTACTCGGGAATCACAAAACCCCACACAATAGCACTTGACCACATAATAATAACACCATGCATCCAATGCATTTAACATATCAATAAGAATCGCATGCATCTCAAGCATTTATTCATCATCAACAAGTATCATACTTATCATGGACGGATAATCATACACCACACACATAATAGATATCATGCATCCGGGCTAAACTTCATCAACATGTAATACAACAACACAACACATTACAATGTATATTTTCACCCGAAAACCCGTCCATAAACCATACATTTGAGATGCAAAGCCCCCTTACCTGGAATGGAGATCCAGAGGCCATTGGCCACTCGGCCCAGCCACAGCAACACTCTGCTCGGCATTCAAACCATAAGAAAAGCCAACACGGCTTCCCTCGAAGCAGATCAGCTACCAAGCACACCATACCAAGCCTCCAAGCCACCACAGACCTCACTCGGCCCAGTAGAGGACCTCAACTTCGCTCCACTCAAGCCTTCCAGCCATCAACACTCCAAGCTCCACTCTGCTCTCAATCATGGAGAACCAGCTCTGTCTCCACACGAGCAACATAGCCACCAAGGCTCAACCGAAAGTTGTCCCACACTCGAGCAGCACCGAGAGCTAGTCCTCACTAACAGTGGAGGACAACCAAACCTCCTATGTACCATCCATGCATGCCTTCTTCCTCACAACAGCACTGCCTCACACAGTGGACCACTTCCACAACGAGGCAACCATCAGCGTAAAAGCTGAACAGAGGAAAAGAAGAAGAAGGGGAAGATGATGAAGAAGAGAGACAGACCACATAGCCAGCGTCTGCTCCCATCACTACACTATTCTGCCACCACACTGTTCCCACTCAGTTCTCACAGAGCCACGCTGTTCTCCTTTCACTTAAGGCTTTACGTAGTGTTTGGGTGGAAGAGGAAATGAGGAAGACGGAGAACAGCAGAAGAAGAACAGACGTGAGAGAGAAGCGGAGAATGGTTCTCCATGCACCAAAGAGAAATGAAGAAGTGAGAGGGGAAAACGTGAAAGTGAAGCTTATCTTCACACAGCACCATCAGCTCACTCTCTCCATCAGCCATCACCTTCACATTTAATGCAAGTCCCATCAGCATTTAATGTTATTCCATCAACCATCATTGCACTCACGTGGACGAAAAGAGAGGGAGGGAACCGGGCCCATTAAACCACCAAGGCACACAAGTAACCTCTTGGCCTCATTATTATTATTATTATTATTACTCAATAATTTATCTAATTAACCATTAAATTCCAATCAACCATTAACTTAATTAATCCATAACCTTAATCCTGAAATTTACCACACCCGGTAATTAATTAAAAATCGGGATGTTACATTTCTCCCCACCTTTAAGGAATTTTGTCCCCAAAATTCAACATGAACCGGTCACAAAAAGCACTCGGTATATCACTACATGCCACACAGCAACTACATATCAATGCTTCCCAAGCATTCACCGACTGGTCAATTCCAATCGGCAGAATTTCACCTCTCAAGCGGTTTACCGATCGCACCACAAGAAATTCCGAGACATTACACACAACACCTTCCACTTAGAAATGTCACAACCGACTCAGAAATCATCCATTCGGGTATTTACTGCTCGGAAACATTCCAACATGAGTAGTACACCAAATTCAAGGCTTCCATCCGTTCCTGAAAAACTTCACTCAGCAATTCTTTTCCCCCAGAAAGATTCCACTCGGAATTACATTCCTTTCATTCACCCATCCATATTTTAACACATCAACACTTACTTATCCACTCAGTACAACCTCATCCTTGCTCGGAGAAGCCCGATAGACTCAAGCCATCCCCATAAGTAGCTACAGTCTCACTTGCCCGACCTATGAACTGCTGCATCCAACTTATAGGATGATTGCCTTATTCCTATAGGGTCACAACAATTACATAGAGTCACTGCAAAATGCACACTGCCACAATACTTATGGCATGCAGAGTCACACTGGAACAGCATCCTCGCACCCTTTTTCACTCACACCGACTGCATTCACTCAGATAATGTCAATCTACATGAAAATTAATGGCAATTCTTACCATTTTATAAGCAATACATCCGAATCAACATCACCATTAGGCACCAACAGTGATGTATCTCATGCCAACAGTCAGCAAACATCAATCATTCTCACAGTAAAATGCATATTATTAATGGATTTCTGACTCATTCAAGGCATATATCCTGGTCATACACCTATTCTAGTGTAAATCTCATCTTAATAATCATCAAATGCCAACCACACTCACCATAAAATGGCATAAAAGCAGTCAGTTTCCAGTCCAAACCGAGTAATTATCTCTTATCTAATCTTATTTATCATAAACCATTGGCCAATCAGCCTAATAATCCACAATGCCATCATCCATTTACCGGCCATAACTTAGTCTTAAGCTAATAATGCATTACACTCACTCGAATATACAACACTGGGTAACAACTTAATCAACAATTCACTCGGTTTTCAACCACAAAACCGAGACAGTACCCAAATCAAACAGGTACCCAACCATATCTATTCTCACCCAGTTTTCCAATCTCTCAGGTATCCATCTCACTAATATCCGATCCTACTTGATCATGCCTAGTGGCCTAACATCCATCAACCATTCACTCGGTTTTCACACATCAGGAACCGAGACACAATCCCATTTTAACATATACCTAATTTCATTTTTATTCATTACAAGACCATGGCTCAACAACTCACAAGATTAACAAATTATCAAACTTAAAATTCATAAGGGGTCACCATTTATCTATCATGGGTCAAACTCACAACATCTAATCCATCAGTCACTCGGTTTCTTCAACCAATCACGTAATCAACAGGGTCACATACCTAGGGAAGAAAACATCCTTCTCAAATGGCACAAGCAATTACACAATTTCAAATCCTCCCACTATGGGATTCCTCAATATTATTCACTTCATCAACTCAAACATGAGTTCTATTCCATCCAACATACATTCCTTGGCCATGAGCCACTAGCTCAGCTTACACAAAAGACCCAATAACCAACCTGTACAAGAGTCACAACATTCATTATCCTATTCCCTCACAGCTGACTCAAGCTTAAAATTACCCTAAGCATTTCATAGGCAACCGGGTCAGGGTAGCAATAACTCTTCCACCCTCATATCAACATCACAACAGTAGTACCTTTCACTACTGTCCTCAATCCAGAACTCATAGCTATATAATCACACTAATCATAATTAAGCATGCATAAAATCCAATAGGAATTCACAAGCAATGATGTTACAATATTTTCCTAGTTCTATCATTTTATGTCCATTGATATTATGCATTCTATTCACACATTTTCCTTCATTGAACTAAAAGACCCAAAACCCCTGAGCCCTCCTAAACATTACCTATTCCTACCTTTATATTCACACCCCCTTACCAAAAATGCCAATGTCTTTACTATTCCCAATGGCTTACCACCTTATTATTCTTAAAACTACCATATCCATCTATTACCTAACACTGAACCAATAAATGTTTATCCATATTGTTACCTTCATGCCCTTAAAACTACTATGATGATTACCATGATTCAAATAAATCTTGAAGGAAGGAACCATAAGGCCATTTACCAACCTTTTTTCATCCCCAGTGCTATTAGTTAAAAAATGTGATGGATCTTTATGTTTTTACATTAATTGTTAGGCTATTAAACCATTAACCATAAAAGACCACTTTCTTATTCCTATTGTTGATGAACTACTCGATGAATTACATGGTGCTTCAATTTTTTCAAAAAATGATATGCGCTTTGGATATCATCAAATCTATATGGAATCATAGGATATTTTTAAAACTATCTTTCGCACGATGGATGAGCATTTCAAGTTTATAGTAGGGCCTTTTGAGTTTCCAATGCCCTTTTTACTTTCAAGACACTATGAACTTATTATTTATTGATTATTTATGCAAGTTTGTCATAGTATTTTTTGAAGACATTCGTGTTTACAGTAGAGATTGGCCAATCATTTACATTATTTGGCTTTGGTTTTAGACTTATTAGTATCTCATTAATTTTTTGCTAAGATGTATAAATGTTTGTTTGAGTAGATCATGTGAACTACTTAAACCATTTTATTTATGGGAAGATACTTGATGTGTATCCTTAAAAAATTCAAGCTATTATTAAATGGCCTATGTCTAATTCTATATTGGCCCTACATGGTTTCTTGGGTTTAATAGGTTACTATGAAAATTTTGTGAGATATTGTGCAACTATAGCCACTTCACTTATAGAATTATCGAGAAATAAAAAATTTACATACCTTATAGAGTTTTTCAAGCCTTAAAGGAAGCCATGTCCATTGTTTCAGTGCTAACATTGCCTGGTTTGGCCATTCCTTTTGAGGTCATAGTGATGCCTCTAGACTGTAGTTAGGGTTGTACTTTCTCAGATTCAACTCCCTATTTCCTTTGTTGGTAAGAAAATGTGCATAAGGATGCAAGCTCTTAACTTATGATTGTTAGATACGGGAAATTACAGAGGCTATAAAAAATAGAGGCATTATTCAATTGGTAGGCACTTCAAGGTGTATACAAATTAGAAAAGTTTACAGAGCTTATTGTCTTAAACAATTTAAACACCAACTTGACAGAGGTGGCTTACCAAGTTAATAGGATTCAATTTTGAAATCTTGTATGCCCTTAGCTGAATCAATGGTTTTGTCGATGCATTGTCCCATTTTGCTGTGACAAAGGGTGTTCATTTTGCAGCATACTTAGCCACCACACCTTCGTTGCTCGACCAGTTACATCAATTCTATTTTAGTTATCCAATGGGGAAAGCTTTGATTGCAAAATTTACCTCATACACTTCTACTCATTTCAAGGTGATAACAAGCTTACTTTGGTGTTGAGGCTGAATCTTTATTCTGGAAGATAGCCAACTTTGGTCTATATTACTCTTGGAGTTTCATTCATTGTTAGTGGAGATCTATTCAAAGGTTGAAGGCACTCTTAAATGTTTAATTGCTTTATTCTCTTAGCCCAAAATGGTTTGTTATATTCACTCCTTTATTTAAACATGTGTACCTTGTCAAAACAACAAATACTTTACTCAATCCCCTCTTGAGTTGCTTTAACCACTTTCAATTCCAACTTAAGTTTGGGAAGATGTCCTTATGGACTTTGTCACTACTCTATGATCGACTTAAGGAAAGACCACTATTTAAGTCGTAGTGAACCGTCTCATGAAATCAAGTCATTTCTTGGCCTTAGGGCCTAAGTTTACCGCTTCTTTGTTAGCCTCTATCTTTCTCATCGAAATATATCACCTATATGTAATGCCTAAAAGCATCATTAGTGATAGAGATAAAGTGTTTGTAATCCGTTTTAGTGTGAACTATTTTGACTTAGTGGAACAACACTTGTTTTCTCAAGCGGGGAATCTGATGGGCAGACATAGGTCACTAATTACATACTAGAAACATACATGAGATGTTATGTCAGTGATGAACCAAGCTCTAGGTCCAATTTATGCATTTTGCTGAATATTGGTATAATATATCATTTTAATCAACCATCAAAATGTCCCTTTTGAGGCTTTTTATGGGTGTTCACCGCTATCCATTCATGATTTTATTAATATTTTTCCTTTATGTCTTCCTTGGAAGAAACCTTAGCAGCTAGGAGACGTATGTTATAGGTCTTTCGGTAAAACTTAACTTACACTCAAGTTCAAATGAAGTCCTAAACAGATAAACATTGCTAGGATTGTTCTTTTTCTCTTAACGAGTGGGTTTTACTGCACCTCTAGTCATATTGCCATATTTTGCTTCACCATTAACATTCACAAAAAGTTGGCAAGGTAATTTTGGGCCATACTAGATTCTCCATGCCATTAGCAAGTCTGCCTACGAGCTCAAGCTTCCATCGAGTGCACCTCGTGTTTCATATCACCAAGTTAAACATGTTTTTTTGGTGATTACCCTTCGAGAGTCTCTCATTTACCAGATTTCATCTCCAACATTTGTCCTCTAATGTAGCCCATTGTGTAACATCCCAGATAATTAATTTAAAAATCGGTGATTGGTTAAAATTATAAATAATTATTTTCAAATAAATTTCAAATTTTTGGAAAAATCGTTATTAATTACTGTGAATTAAATCTTAAATAATTAATATTGTGAAATGAAATAAAAATTACTTGATTAGTTGGTTATTAAGTTTAAAATTTAATTAAATAGGTGATGGTAAATTTTATTTACCAAAATGTTAAAAGGTAAGTTTTAATTAAAGGTATAAAAGAAAATGGGAAAAGAAATTTGAAAATGACTAAAATGCCCTTAATGAAATAAAAATCAAGTTTCATCTTCTTCCTCTCGAGCCTTCACACGTTCTTCCTCTTCTTTTCCTCTCATTGTTGCTGCGAGCTTCAAGCTTCAATTGGAGGAAGATTTCGCGTCGTAACTTTAAATTGATTGCGTTTTTGAGTCCGTCACAGAGAGGTATATCCATGGGTACCCTTAATTTTACCTTTTCTCTTCTCTTTTCTCTTTGGCAAATTCAGATTTCATAGGGGAATGAAGTAGGGGATGTGTATTTTCCATTATTATGGCATTTGAAGCATGAAAATGAAATTTGGTAACATGGGTGATCTGTTTATACATTCTTCCTTTTTCTCCCTCTCTTGGCTGAACCATGTACATGTGCATGGAGGTTTTATTTTCATTTTCATGGTTATTTCAAAGCTTGGGGATAGCTTTTAGAGTAATGGGTTTTTTAATTCACGCATTCCCTTTCTTTCCTCTATTGGTCGTGATTGGTGTTGTACGGAGGAGGTGCCATTTTACACTTTGTTAGCAATTCAGAGCTTAATTGAGAATCTTGGAACAATCAGTATAGCAAATTGTTAATAAATTTTGTGTTTCAGTACTCGTAGGTATCAGAACGGGCCTTAGAAAGGTTGTTAAGTGAAGCGGGTGTCAAAACCGGAGGCAGAGCGATGAACACTCAAGTTGTTAGGACGCGATCAACATTATCAACAATTAACGGAAGCTTGGAAATGAGGTAAATAGGTGTTTAGGTTATAATTAATTAGAATCGGTTGAGGTTTATGTGTTTGAATAAGAAATAGCTTGGTTATGGAATATGAAGGAATTGAGGTATGATTAGGCAAATTATATATAAATATGATGTTAGTTGATAAATAGGAAAGATTTATGATTTTAGAACCTTATAAAGAATCTAACTAGTTAGTCGTGTATGATATTTTAAATCGGTATACATTATGTGTGATTTATTTTGGTGGAGTGAATTAAATGGTGTAGTGATTAATATGGTGAATTGCCATTTATTAAATGATAATGAGATATTAATTAATGACATAGAGAAACGGTGGTTTTAAAAGATATACAACTTATGTTAATTAATGTATATATATATATAGCGTATGATGAATTGAGTTACAAGTGTCATTTGTGACTTGTTTGGTGTATTTACTAATAAAAGGGGTAGGATGTAAATTGTAAATAGAGAAATGTTAGGTTTTAGAAGTAAATAAACTATGTTAATAGTCTATAATTGAATAATATTATTGAATGAGAGCTTGATTGATAGTGTGGATAGGTTGATATTGGGATGCATTTGGTGGATTCATGTGAATAATAATAGGAAATACTAAATACGTACGAATGTTGAGAATTGATAAAATGAAGAATAATTATATTACGATGATTAAGTGATGATAGTTATGAGTATGGGTAGAACTTGTGAAATTTTATTATTCTATTAAGTAATATATTGCTAGTAAATGAGGAAACGAAATAATATTGAATTGTTAAAGGATGTAATGAAGAAAATAATAGTTAATGATTGTGAAAAGCCTATGATCCATGATAATTATTAGGCGATTCACATGCAATGGATTGGTGTAGTGGTTTGTGATAATTATGGTTGACATGTCCTGACGGATAGGTAAAAATGAATTGAGAATATATGTTGTAGGTTGCCTTTCTATTGTGATAAATGATGTTTAATGGTGATTAAGTGATAATTTAATTTGTATGAAGTTATATATATATGATTTATTGTGCTGCGGGTAAATTGAAAGGCGTGGTGATGTAAAATGTAAATTGCCACTAATAAATGAAATGTGGTAGTTAGTATCTTGGTGTGTTGTATTATACAATTGAAAGCATGAGAAATATGTTGATTTGCGATGTGGTTTGGTATGATATATTTAAATATGTCTGGCGTTATATTATATTTGGGGCCTAGTCTATATGGCCGCTCTGGTGGAGATTCATGGGTTGGGTCTGTGTAACCGCCCTAGATAATTTAAAAGGCGAGACTTTTATGCCATTTGAATCAAAAACTAAAGAAAGTAATTAATTATGTGATTTTTGTGGTTGAGGATAACCAACGGTATATGTTACCCTCGCTTTTGGCTCCCGTGGTCAAGTAGGACCTAGTTGAGCTACCTAGTGGTCAAGTAAGACCCAGTGATTGAGGTAGGTATCCAAGTCGAGCTTAGTGGACCAAGTCGGGTTCACGGGGTGTCAAGTAGGACCCCCAGTTGAAGGTCGATCCTTTTAGTATCCGGATACTAGGTGTCATTATAAGTATTTGGTAGTTAGCTATGTTTTACATGATTTGACCCTTGGTGACATTTATGTTGGTGTTTTATTGCTTATTAAATTGCTGAAACAAAGGAAGATTTACATTGATATTTACAAATACCTTAATTTTTGATGAATGATGTATTGATGATGATATGTGATAAACAAGAATGGATCTTCATTGATGTTTTATGGCTCATGATAATTGTTGCTATTGTGAGGCGTTTTATATGACAGCGAATGAATATATATATATAAGCGAATTATGAGCAGTTGATTAGATATACATATGTAAGGTTATACTAAATAAGATAAATACTTGGTAATGATGTGTATTGGGTGGTGGTAGACTCGGTGAACTAGTATTGCGTTAGCGAAAGAAGTAGCTGATAACCATTAGTGTATATTACCATTCTATATTAATTATGATTTCCAAACACTCACCCTTGCTTTTCTTTTTAGTAACCAATAACAGAGAAGAGACAAATACACTAAAAGGAAGTGATAAGTGATACGTGGATGCCAAAGAAGAATTGGAACTATTGCCAGTGAAATGATAACTTTAAAATTTGTTAGTTGTATAATATGGTTTGATAATGACGTTCATGGTATTATGAGTTAGGCATGAAATTTGATCCATGATGCTATACCTAGTAATTAATGATTGTGTGGTGATTTAATGTTATGGAGTATGTGATTATATATATGTGCGTATATGAGATTTGAAAGTAAAAATGGCATTGAGCCTTATGGCAACTAAATGTGTTGGTGTGTTGAAATTAAACTTTGTGTTATTGAATAGTAGCAAATGATTATAGGCAAGTATTGCATAAACATATACTAGAAGTGTTGTTGAGTAATTATGAAATATATGTGAGAATTAGGAATGAAATTGATGAGTTGTGATTAATGAGACCTTATAAATAGGCTAAATTAGGAACTAAGTAGGTGAATTTACAATCTGGTGGGATTTAGGACCCCCGAAGGGGACTAATAGCCCCCATATCATTTAGGACTTGTGCATATAAGCATTACCAAATTTGAAGTCCATTTGATAGGTTTGTCGTATTGATTTATGTTACTTTTGGTTTAAATGCATTTTTCTACATATCTTGAGCATATGATAGAATTTTGGCGAACGGTCTATGCCAACAGTTCTCAAATGGCGAAAACATGTAGCCCATAAAGTTTCGTGGCAATCAAAGTTAAAACGGGCCATTTGGGTAGGCCGGGAGTTGACAAAATGGCATAAAAACCATGACAGCAACATTGTTGCTACTGTCATGGCTAACACGTAGTGCTAGCCTGATGTTATGCGTCAGGTGTGAAAAACTGGCCTCACACGTAGCGTGGGCCTGACGCGTAGCATTAGGCCTTATTTTTGCCAAGCTTATTTTTGTTGACTGTAACTAAAACTTAGGTATTGGAAGTGTCGCATTGATGATATTTTTCGGTCATATGAGTTTTTAAGAGGATTGATTAATTGTTAATTATTTATTTTATGAAAAAATTTACTGGGATTTTACACATTGGGTGTTTAGGGTCCATGGCTATTCCAATGCCTTCAAGCACTACAACAAAATTGCCAAAAGGATATGTTAGTTTCATCTGCGCTTCCATGAAATTGCATAAATTGATGAGAAACTGACGCTAATGTCTATAGTTCTTAACCAGAACTGCTAACAATACTTTATGATTACTTTCGTTTGTGGATTCAAACAATAACCACTGACATTGTTTTACTAATGACACCTTTTGTCAGGGGTTCCGAATAATAACTGTTGACATTGGTGTGTCAAGTTCAAATTTTCAACCTTCTGCGCATATGTACCTTTAAGTGATGCTAATATTAAACTTACCCTCATCCGTCACTTCAAGCTCAGACTATTCTTTCTCCCTTCAAACCTTCTCACTCTCATGCTTGATTGTTTTATTTCTAGCCATTGTGCTCATTCCCACAATTTGTTCATGCCCACTAGCTACACAATGTGATAGACCCACTCTACTCAAACAAGAAAAGTATGCATATATATTCGTCTTCCCCTTTTCTTCTTCCCATATCCTTCTTCCAAGTTCCATCTTCTTGCAGTATGTTTCTTTGTGTATGAAGGTATTGGTTCGACCTTCCTTATATCGTTCATTCTGACCTCCATCCACTGCTGGTAGCAAGAAAGGTAAGTCCTTTTTTTGTTCTTTGCCTCTCCCCCTTGTCTATTGAACTCAAATAATTTAATATTTGAAATATGTTGTGTTGTTGTGCTAGAATCTATATCTATTGGACATTAATATTGCATGAACATAGATCCCCAATTTATGGTTGAAAATTTAGCTTCACAAATTAAGGAAATGATATTAAATTTGGAGATAAAACATATTGTGTATGTTGATAACTATTGTCTACGGTTTCGCCCATAACCACTGATAATACATAGGAATATTGATAACTATTGTCTGTGGTTCCACCTATAACCGCTGATAATATATAGGAAATGTTAGCAGTGTGAGCGCTGACATTGTTATCAGGGTCATTGTCAACGCCTTCATTTTCAATGCCTGAACTGCTGATTATAGTTGTAATGAAACCGTTGACAAAGGCCTTTTTTTATAGTAGTGAAGGAATAAGATACAAGTCTTTATCAGGCGGGAAGGACAACCTACGACAAAGGCAACTTGGGAGACTTTTGATGACATTAAAGCTTACTACCATAATTTCAATCTTAAGGATAAAATTGTCTTTCATGAGTAGGATAATGATATGAAACTAAATTAACAAGGAACTCCAAAATGGATGGTTAGACTTTTGATGCCTTTATTTGTTATTGTCATTTAATTCATTTGTATGGTGTGTATTTTCAATTGCAATTGGAATTGTATCCTTAGTAAAGTGATTAGTGAATTTGTTGAGGTGGGAATTTCTTCAATTCTATTTTGCTTAACAAACTTTTTCCCTCTTCCTCTCAATTTTTGGAGTATACCCCACTCGAAAATGCTGACGATCTTGCTAAGGCTAATTATTGGAGCAGCAGCATCTTAATTGGATGATTTAACTCATCTCAAGTCTCAATCACGATTAGTATTAGTGTTGTATATGTTTTTAAATTTAGTTAATATTTTAATTTTTTGACTTGTGTCAACCATAATATCTCTCTGATATTTTCTCTCAGACTAAAAAACCCATTTTTTCTAGGCAATCTCATGAACAATTTAGTATGTCCGGTAGATTTATCCATATATATATATAGTCGAATGTGACTTGAATTTTTTCTTTTTTTTATGGGTTTTATTTGGGTACCCTCTCTAAATTGAGGGTTTCAATACCCCTAGCCACATGTCATGCCATGTGTGACAATTGTGTGTAATTTAAGTAACTAGAATTGATGCTCTTAGCCACGTGTCATGTCACATGTCGAAATAAATGGTACTTATTAAAATATTTAATCGAAATAAATGGTACGTATTAAAATATTTAAAATGCCAAAGTTTGATAGTGTCAAGACTTGATCCCGCAACACATGGGACAGAAACAAAAAGTCTTACCACTAAGCTACTTAGCACATTTGTAGAATGTATATCTGTTAATAAAATTTATTAACAAAATAAACATTTTTGTCTTTTTTTCATTTAGTATAACAATTAAAATTAAAATTAATAAACAAAAAAATGTAGGAATATTTATTTTGCAAATAAATTTTACTAACGAATATACATTTTACGAATATAATATAACAATCTATGGTTATATTACATATCTTAAATGTAACTTAGTGGCGAGCCTACTCTTCCATCTCCTGCTCAAATCGAACGCTACAAATACTATTTTAGAATCAAAACAAAAATGATGACTTGGAAAAATATGTGACATAGATTGAGTTGACACATGGCTAGAGACTAATACATGTGACATAAATTCAATTGACACATGACTAGGGGGCTAGGAGCATTAGAGCCTTCAATTAATGCGCTTAGCAACAAGTCAAACTAGTCACTCGTAAATAGTCAACATTTTAAAATATTTATATTTCAAAATTTAAGTGAAACAAGGGTTGATCCCCTAACGTATATACAAGAGATGGAAGATGAGCCTTAGCAAATTAAAGACATATATCATTAGGTTTTTTAGGAATAGCTGCCTACAGTCACGTGTGTGAAGCAACTGGAATGGATGTCTCTAGCCACTTGTCAACTAAATTTATACCATATGTATTAGTCTCTAGCCACATGTCAACTCTGTCTATGCCACATATTTTTCAAAATCATCATTTTTGTTTAGATTCTAAAATAACATTTGAAGTGTTTGATTTGAATAGGAGATAGAATAAAAGCCTCACCACTAGGTTACATTTAAGAGATGTAATATAACCATATATTGTTATATTATATTTTTAGAATGTATATATATTAATAATATTTATTTGAAAAATAAATATTCCTGCCCTTTTTTTGTTCATTAATTTTACTTTTTATACAAAATGAAAAAAGAAAAAAATGTTTATTTCATAGATAGATTTTATTAACGGATATACATTCTACAGATATAATATAACTATATATAGTTGTATCATATTTTTTAAATATGTTAGATAGTTTAGTGGTAAGGTTCTTATTTTCTCTCCAATGTGTTGCGGGATCAAGCTTTGTTATATTCAAATTTTAGCATATAAAATGTTTTAATGCGTTGACTATTTATGAGTGATGGATTACTAGACACAATCATGTCCATCCATCCTAGTTGCTTAAATCACACATGATTTTGACATGTGGCATGACACATGGATAAGGACATTAATTCTAATTATTTAAATCACACATAATTTTCACATATGACATGACACATGGCTAAGGGTATTGAAACCCTCAATTGAGAGAGGGTATCCAAGAATTTTTCTTTTATTAAAGCTGGCTGAACTGTCAATTACATATGCGCCCCATATAAATTTATTGCACAACATGTATAATAGCAAAATTTAATGATAACTATGAAGGAAAAACAGTAGGGAGGAGTAGTCTTGATCGTGGGAAAGTAAAAGTATTTCAAATAAACCGTAAAATTGATTTAAATAAATTGATATTTTGAAATTATAAAAGTCAATTTTTTATTAGATTGAATCAAATTAGATTTCAAATCCATATTTTAAAACTGAATTAATTCAATCCATTTTAAATTATTTATTTATATATATAATTTTATTTATAAAAGAAACTTGTCATTGTTATATTTAGGTAATTATATATTCATAAAATTACATCACTCAATTATTTTATAAATTTGTTTTCAAAATTATATTATTTTATTATTTTCTATAAGATATATATTTTAATATTTGAATGTATTTACAAGTTTATTATTTTTAATATCAATTAAAATTTAAATTTAAATTTATGTTTTATGTCTTTACTATTTAAGTTTTACATTTTACATTAACACTAGTGTTTACTAATAAAATAAAATTTATTTGTTACCTTCTAATCAAATAAAATGTAAAAACTGAATTATTAAATCTCATTCAAATCATATTTAATCGGATAATATCCGATTGAATTAATTTCAAAAATTATTCCAACAGATCCAATTTAAATCATGGTGTAATTTTATTATCAGATTAGATAAATTTTACTCAAGAACTGATCCAATTCAATCCGCGAATACATTTATGTTTTAATATTTTAATGTATTTACAAGTTTATTATGTTTAACATCAATTTAAAAATTTGCCTCATAATTTTCATTACTATTTAAGTTTTACATTTTATATTAACACTAATTAATGTTTATTAATTAAATAAAATACATAAATATAAAATTCCAACTATCCATTCTCTCTCTAAAATCTTTCTCTCTCTATCAGTGAGAACTTTGTATTTCAGTAACTTGAATATCATTATACACAAATTCATTCTCTCTCTAAAACCTTTCTCTCTGAAATTCATTATGGGATGATATGAATTCATGTACCTGTTACTTATGTTAACCGGAAAACGAGAGATTAGCATGATATGGAACGGGTAGATTGCAATTCGTGGGTAAGTCAAATATTGAGTATTAGTTACATGATTCAAGCTAATTAATTAATTTGCATGTGGAATTGTGGATAGGTATATTGAAAGTAGTAGGAGTATAAGCTTTTAATCAACTGTCAACAAACGTTCAACAGAATCCCCATGATATGCAACTATATAACAGATTCGCTTGCAATTTGCAAAGCTAGAAAGATATTCACTTGAAGGTTATAATTGATGAATTCGGAAATAATATT
Source organism: Clitoria ternatea (assembly GCA_037962975.1). Lineage (NCBI taxonomy): Eukaryota > Viridiplantae > Streptophyta > Magnoliopsida > Fabales > Fabaceae > Clitoria > Clitoria ternatea. The sequence goes on from CM075670.1 coordinate 148,869,317, forward strand.
TACCATATAAATAATTTAAAAGTGAGGCTATCAAATGTTTAAAGAACATAAAAACTTGAAAAGGACCCCAACAAGTCAGATTCATTGTTATATGTGGCAAAAGAAATGCCAAGTCCCCACTTGCCCTGTTCTAGTTTGTGTCTATTTAAAGAGTTTGAGATTTCTTTCCATCCCCTTTTCAGTATTCACCACTATTCTCATCCAAATTGTCACTTTCCATCGTCTTGTCAATCCTAATCATTTAATATTTCTTTCTCTCTCTCACTCCGTATTTTTTGGTTAAGCAACACCAATAATAAAGCTTACTTAGAAAGTGATATCCCTCGTGTTATTCTTCCACACGTCCTCCTCCTATATATATTGCATGCCATAATTCAACTTATATCAACCCTCAATTCATCCTTTCAAGATTTTCTTAATTTCCAATATTAATCTCTACACTTTGTGAGTGTTTTTCTATCTGCATTAACTTGATTAGTAATAGTTATGTAAATTATGTGCATGCTGGCTACTTCTACCTATGTTAATTAATTAGATTCTTGGTTAGCTTGCTTATTATTAGTAGTTTAAACTAACATGGTTTTGCATGATGCAGATGCCATCTAGAATGGCCACTTCATTCTCATTAAACTCCCCCAATACTGCAGCATCCAAGGTACTATATCAAATATCAAGTATCAAATAACCAAGGGTTAATTTAATGGTGTTTTAGTTACAAGTTAAAAGTTCCCATGCAGGGTGATGATGTTGCACTCAGGTTATTAATTAACGTCTAAAGCAAAATCTAAGTAAAATTTTTATTATAAGTTATTCCTAACTAAAACAATATAAGTTAGTTTTATACCTTTTGTGTTTTTACTATATTTTCATATTTCAGAACTCGATTCTCTTGTGTAGAATCAAATTCTAAAAACATTTATTTGTGGTTTTCTTTATGAGTAATTTAAAAGGGCTTTCCATCGAATCACCAAATTAGACATCAAAATGCATTGTATTTTTATTATGCTTACAAATTTAATTCAACACTCCCATCTATTGTATTTCGAAGGGATATTTACTCTCACTTTAATAAGAGACATTTTAGAAAGGTAGATTGAACAGAACTCTTGTAATATTTAAGACATCTAAAATTACAGTATGTATAATGTGTTAAATAAATTCATCATGATTCCAAATGCTTAAAGTTACAATGTCCATATGGACCTACTGCTATATTAATTTACCCTCCTTTTTTTCTTCCTTTCAAAATTTGTAATTGACGAGGTGAAAAAGTAAGAAATGATATTTATAAGCATGATTATAGATTATTTCAATAAGGGCGGTTTATAGATATAATCGAATATATTTATTTATAATTGATCATTATATATGTTTGAATATGTTGGGTGAAAATTGGTCTAAGTAAATTCTGATTTTTTAAGCATTATCAATTATGATCTAAGTAAATTCCCCATAGTATTAGATAGATTCATTTAGTGGGAAAAATGTTTTGAAAATTAATTTTGAGTTTTGCTTTTGTACATAAAAATATATGACATTTTCTTTGAAAATAAGTAGGTAATAGAAGGAGATTGTAGCTACAGAGAAGAGTCATTTGAGGAGAAAAGTAGCAAAGTGGATGAGAAGAAAAGAGGAGGAGCTAGAATAGCAAGCCTCTTGCTAGGTACTATACGAATGATCCATTGATTCATTTTTGAAATTTCTAGAACAACTGAATAAGAAATAAAAGTGTGTCGAGCGATTCATTTGATTGTTTCATTCTTTGATTTATTTGTCTTATCCCACAATTTATCATGTTTTAACTCAATGCAGTGAATCAAGCACTGGCTACACTAGCTTTCTTTGGAGTTGGAGTGAACTTGGTTCTGTTCCTAACCAGAGTTCTTGGTCAAGACAATGCAAGTGCTGCTAATAATGTCAGCAAGTGGATAGGAACTGTTTATATGTTTTCATTGATTGGAGCATTTCTCAGTGATTCATACTGGGGTCGATACTTAACCTGCACAATCTTTCAGCTTATTTTTGTTCTGGTACATCATCGTATGTCTTTTATTGTAATTTTTGGTTGACATAACAATGATATTAATTTTTGAGTTAAATGTATTTTAGGTCCTTATGTTTTAGCACCTGATTGGATTTGGTTCTTATATTAGATTTTCACTCTCTTTGGTTCCTCTGTTTGATCCTTGTGCTATATTAAAGTTTCAATGTTTTTGGTCCCTCACAAGGATGAACTTCATTTTATTTCTAGAACAAAAGAACCAAATACAACGAAAATTCAACACAGGGACCAATTTTAATTAACTGCTAAAATATGGGACCTAAAACATATTTAACCTCATGTTTTTATCAATTTTTAGACAATTTGATTGAATGTGTGCTTTAACTAACAGGGCTTAGCACTGTCCTCATTGTCATCTTGGCGTTTCTTGATCAACCCTGTTGGTTGTGGTGATGGCAATACTCCTTGTAAACCTGTATCATTTGGAGTCAACATTTTCTACTTGTCCATATACCTAGTGGCATTTGGTTATGGGGGGCACCAACCCACCTTAGCAACCTTTGGCGCAGACCAATATGATGAGAAGAATCCAAAGGAGAAAAGTTCAAAAGTAGCTTTCTTTTGTTATTTTTACTTTGCCCTCAATGTTGGATCTTTGTTCTCCAACACTGTATTAGTCTATTATGAGGATACTGGGAAGTGGACCACGGGATTCTTGGTTTCATTGATCTCTGCTGTCATAGCCTTCTTGTCATTTTTATCAGGAACTCCAAGATATAGGTTTGTAAAGCCATGTGGAAACCCAGTGGTGAGGGTTTCCCAGGTATTCACAGCAGTTTTCCGGAAATGGGGTGTTGCTCCAGCCAAGGCAGAAGAACTTTTTGAGGTTGAAGGTCCTGAATCTGCTATAAAAGGGAGCAGAAAGATTCTTCACACCGATGATTTTGGGTAAGCATTGAGAATTTAATAACAAATTATGATTAATAGTGATTGTTCTTTTATAGCATTTGAACCAAACAGGTCCCATTACATTCACATGTGTGAGATCCATCTATTTATCACGAAAACCTGTGTTTGAATCCCACTATATGCGAAATTTCCTCAAGTCAGTGCGGTCACAAACCGCGAGCGGAAGCTTGGGACACCCTATGGTTTCTGATCATGAAACAAAGTAACATGACTGTATAATTTATCTGCACAAGTATTATTTTCCAAATTGGTAGAGATTGGATAATCAAATAATTAGAAAATTTCAGATTTATAACAAAACACATACTAGCTTAATTCATTTGGGCCTTAGGACTTTTCCATGTGAGATTGATGAATACATTAAGCTGTGTTTTTCATACCTGATTGTGTTGTGTTTACACGTGCTTGTTAGACATATTTATTGAAAATTTGAAACTTATATGGGCAGATTCATGGACAAGGCAGCAACAATTACAGAGAATGATGAGCAGAGTCCAAAGAATCCATGGAGGCTTTGCACTGTGACTCAAGTTGAGGAAGCCAAATGCGTGTTTAGAATGCTACCAGTTTGGCTATGCACCATTATTTACTCCGTAGTGTTTACACAAATGGCTTCTCTTTTTGTCGAGCAAGGTGATGTGATGAACTCCAACATAGGAAGTTTTCATTTGCCAGCAGCCAGCATGTCTGCATTTGACATCTGCAGTGTCCTTGTATGCACTGGAATCTACCGCCAAATCCTTGTTCCTTTAGCTGGAAGATTAAGTGGAAATCCAAAGGGTCTAAGCGCGCTTCAAAGAATGGGAATTGGCCTAATTATTGGTATGTTGGCAATGGTTGCATCTGGTGCCACAGAGATTGTAAGGCTCAAACACATTATTCCTGGCCATAAGACTAGTTCCTTGAGTATATTTTGGCAAATCCCACAGTATGTTCTGGTTGGTGCCTCAGAAGTTTTCATGTATGTGGGTCAATTGGAGTTCTTTAATGGGCAAGCCCCAGATGGGATAAAAAGCTTTGGGAGCTCACTTTGCATGGCTTCAATTTCTCTTGGAAACTATGTAAGTAGCGTGCTTGTGAACATGGTTGGAGGTTGGATTCCAGAGAACTTGAACACTGGCCACATGGATAGGTTTTTCTTCCTCCTTGCTGGGCTAGCTGCTTTTGACTTTGTGTTATACTTGTTTTGTGCCAAGTGGTACAAAAGCATCAATGTTGAAGGAAGCCAAGAGGAGGAGAATCACCTGAATTGTCAGGTCTGAGAGTCTCAATTTGTCCAATACAAGTGTGTTGCAGTGTTTACATCCTCTCTCAAGCCAAATATTGTTACATGCATTTTGTTTGTCATCTATTTGTTAAAATGGATTTGAAGTGGCAGTCAGTCATTTGTTAAAAACTGGTTACATGATCCATTTATACATTATTTTCTGTTAATTAATATATTGTTTATGAATAGCACATGTTAATATGTTACTCAATGTATGATCTCCCTTCATTATCTTCGTTACAATTTTCCTTTCTTGTGAATGATAATTAACACTGCTCCTTCATAACAATAAGGAAAACAAGGATGAGAAAAGTCAATCTCATTCGTCTAACCATTTATGTTGTCACTTTATTTCTTCTTCAATCATTTATGTGTAACAGGCTGTGGTTTACCTACTAATGATTGCCTATGATCATCTGACTATACAAAAACAACAGAAGCATAGTTTTATGACGTGATCCCGTCAAATTGATACATTAAAAATAATGTAATATTAGGGTGTGAATTTAGCTCGTTCTCATGAAGATCAACACAAAAATTTAGGAAAATCAAGTTTTAAAAAAAATTAAAAATAATAAATAAATGTAAAATTTAAAACAGAATAAATGTAAAACTTAGAACAAATAAATAACAAGCGATTGATTTTCTTGGAGTATTGTAATTAGATTTATCCTTTATTCATAAAAGATGGTTTGTACACTTTCATTACTGTTGATTTCTTAGCTCAATTTGAATTAATTAACTAAGCGTCTTTTTCAATTCACAATTCCTTTACCTTCATTTAAAATGAACATTTTAATCAAGCCTCCTAATTAAGCAAAAGGAATTAAGATTGTAAAATCTAAGAATCATGGAGCATATGTAAGAACATCGCCTACATACATAATCTATTCTCAAATTATGGAATTAAGCAAACCATAATAATTAAAAGTGATTATGAAAATATTCATTAAGCATGCATATTTCCTTAATCCATTTTAATTTAAATCTTATTTTATTCCATTTGTATAATTAAATTGATTAAGCATACAAATTTAATTAAACAAGATGGAATTAAATAAGCAGAGTAAGATTATGAAAAAATCAACAATAATAAAAGCATACTAAATTAAAAATAAGAACCTCAAAGTCATATTACAATAATTCTCCAAGAAAATCAATCTAGGGGTTTTAACCCTCCATAATTATAACAAACTAAAAATAAGAAAGACCGAACCCGGAATTACAGCGGAGGAGGGGAAGAAATCCTCTAGAGGCACAGTCTCTGTTGCACCTAAGAATGATGCTGAGAAGAAAAGAAAGAAGTGAATTGCAATTGTAAAGGGATGCTCTCTAAGGCTTCAATTCCTTCTATTTATAGGTGAGGGAGAAGGAAACAGTGTGCTTAATTTGTGGAATGAGTGGAACCTTTCTGTGAGGAAAATGCGTAGTGTTGTTTCCACTTCCTGAAATCCTGTAACATTTTTTCCACTTAAGGAATCGATTTCTAAAAGCATGATTTAGCCAAATTTACACTGCATGAATCGATTCATAGGGGTGGGAATCGATTCTCAGGGGTAAAAATGACGTATGAATCGATTCCTGGGGGCTGGGAATCGATAATCGATTCCTAAGATTGATTTCATGTAGGAATCGATTCCCAAGGGTGGTGAATCGATTCCCAGACCTAATCTGGTGATTTTTCTTGCTTTTTGACCATTTCTTGAGGCGTGATGACTTGCGGCTTCTTCCGTTTGATATGTGGTAATTATTTTTCAATTGCAAGCTCAATCATACACTACAAAATAAAAGAAACCAAGATTTAATTATTTCCATTAAAAATCAATCCTTAATTCATTTTAAAATCAAATATTAAATAAAGATCAAATTATGAAAAGGTGTTAAAATGTAATATATTACACAATAAGTGATGACAAATTATACACATTTAATGTGAGGAATTAAGGATAAATCATGCATTATCAAATACCCCCACACTTACTCTTTTGCACTCCCGGGCAAAATCAGGATAAAAACAAGTTTACAATTTATTGAAAACATTAAGTTGAAAAACAATAAACGCATAGAACTGGCATGCTTGTCATGAAATCTTAAGACTATTCAGAGAAACAAGAGTTATCTAACATGTAGGATACAAAGCATCAGAGTATGTATAAAAATCATCTAAACACTTAGCCATACGAGAATTAAATCAAATTGAAAGGAAGATCATAAGTGGCAGAACCTCACAAGACATACTCTCAACTCTCAAGTGTTTTGGGTTTGTGTATACACTTAAAACATTTCCTGAAAAACAGACAATCCTATAAATTTGGCAAGTTTCTCAATTCCACAATCAACACAAATGCATGTATAGATCGACAGGGCTTTTCAGGGTTGTAATGTGGCCAAGGTATAATTGGGTGGTAAAATTTTGGAAAATGAGTTTAGATACCAAAAAGAATGATGGAGCAATTAATTTAATAGGTAAACAGTGAGGGTAAAACATTTGTTTGATCACATTTGGTCTCAAACATCAAAATATATATATAAATTTTTTATTTTTTTATTTTTTATCTTTTTCTTTTAGGATTGCATAACACTTAAACCAAGAGTTGCGACTCCTTTTTACACACCCCCACACTTATTTGAATGCCTATTTTTTTGACTTGATTCCAAAGCTCCAACATATTCTTTAAGTAGGTGTATAGCTTATTTGAGCTGGAAAAAAGAAATGGTTAAATAGGCTCAAATGGGCTAACAAAGGATGATTTATTCATGGTAGGCTTATATGGCTAGTGGCTCAATTGAACAAAATGTCTGTGTCCTTTCAAATACATTCATATGAGTTTCAAGTATCATCAAGAAACAAGACAAAGATTGAGATGTAAGCATTTAGGAATAAATCACACATGAAAGAATTAAGATGGTATTAAGTGATCCATCAAATTTTAAGGCTCAAAAATCTCACAAGGCATAATTCTATCATATATGATCATCTCTCAATTATCATGTCATTCTCAATATACCAAAAATGTCTGGGTTCAAATCATAACATATCATGAAGCTTATATCAACATGAAAGAAATTACCTGTTACTCATACATATCCTAAAAATTTCAATAAAACATACCATTTTGTAAATTTTTTTATTATAATATTTTTTATTATTTTTTTAATTTTTTCACTAAAAAAAAAACAATCACAGTCACACACAAAACACAATAAAGACACAATTAAAGAACAGTTCGACCCCCATACTTGACTCATACATTGTCCTCAATGTAAGACAGAGCATACAGAAAAGACAATAAAATGAAAAAGTAAAGAGATGGTTAAGAAAAGCTCCCTCAAGGGGGATCAAGAAGTGGATCCCCCAAAGTATGCTCCTCCATTATGACATCTACAAGTGAAGGATTTTCATGGAATGGCTTCAAGCGTTGTCCATTAACCTTGAAGCTTTTGTAGGAGTTCTCACTTTTTATTTCAACAACTCCATGGGAAAATACATTAGTGGCAATGAAAGGTCATTCCCATTTGGAGCGTAATTTTCTGGCCATCAGTTTCAACCGAGAATTAAATAGTAACACTTTCTGTCCAGCAGCAAACTCCTTCCTAGCTATTGAGCTATCATAGAATTTCTTTGTTTTCTCCTTATAGAACTTTGAATTCTCATAAGCTGCCAAATGGATCTAATCAAGCTCATTCAGTTGTAATTTTCTTTCTTCACCTGCTTGATCAATTGCTAAGTTACAAGCTTTTACAGCCCAGTAAGCACGATGCTTAATCTCCACTGGAAGATGACATGCCTTACCAAAAACAATTCTATAGGTGCCTTAAAAGCTGTTCTATGTGCCCAAAGAGCATCCACTAGTGTAAAAATTAAATATAACAACTGGATATAATCACGGGTTAAAGTGGATCAGTGATAAAAACACAGTGGCATTTTTGAAATTATAAAGGTAAACAATATAATCAGGGAAAACTATATATTCACATATAACATCAGAGCCGTGATCGTACCCATCTATATATAATCATGGTTGAGGAGTCAACCGTGGATATATAATACCTGAAATATATATCCACGGTTGACTACTCAACCGTGACTATATATTGATGGGTACGATCACGACTCTGATGTTATCCGTGAATATATATTGATGGCTATAATCACGGTTGTATTTCTAATCGTGGATATATATTTCTGGTACTATATATCCACGGTTTACTTCACAACCGTGATTATATATAGATGGGTACTATCACGGTTATGATGTTAACCGTGGATATAGAGTTGGCATTTAACCAGGGTTATTGTTGTAACCGTGATAATAGGGGTAATATTATCACGGTTGCAATGGGATCTGTGAATATATGTTTAATTTAAGTCAAGGTTTTGAAGGGTTTAGGTCATTTCCCCGCGTCCCTGACTTCTTCTTCTTCCTCTCGCGCTCTACTTCATCGTCTACGCATTGGTTGAGTGCTTCATCTTCAACCCTTTTAAGTGTTTCCTCTTCTTCATCTCTTATTTTCCCTATGTTGCATTGTGTGTGACGTTCTCTCCTCTCTTTTGTTATGCAGAGCACAGCGTCATTCTCTATTCACCGTCGTTCTCTTCGTGGTTTCTTCTCTGTTCACCATCGTTCTCTTCGTTGTTTCTTCATTTCAGGTAGGTGCCTTCTTCCCTGAACCCATATTATAGTATACATGCCTTTTGCTGCTGAACCCGATTGTTTACGTGCTATTCCCTGAACCCCCATTGTCATACTACACAAATAATTTCACCTGATTCTGTGAATAACAAAATACCTGAGAAGAAGATAACTTTCCTTATTTAATGTTGATTTTATTCATGCATGCAGTCAGTTATCCATAATGTTTTATAAATTGTTACAGACTCAAAGATTATGCTAGAAATATGTTGTTCCTGTTAGACTATGCATGTTTATTCATACTCTTAAGATATATAGTTTTTGTAATTGTACTTGTCTTCACTAGTTTGTTATTTAACAATTATCATATGTACATATATTTCAACTTTCAAATAATGAGATGATGGATTAATTTCAATATTGTGTTTCACTGCCATACTACAGTATAAAGTTAAATTTAAAATATTCATAAATGAGGGGCATGGCAGGTAGTCTGTGGATTTTGATATATTTGATGTGGGCTAGTTTGCAAATTTTCAGGGAGGAGCGAGGACAGTTCCCCGGAGAGAAATATACCTTCATAGATTATGAGACTTGGGATGCTTTCGTGGCATCTAGGCATACGGACCAGTGGAAGGTACGTTGGTATTTAACATGATTAAATCATTTATAATTTAAACATAACTCTAACACATTTTCTTTCTTGTTGTAGGACGTACGATAGAAGGCACAACACATCAGGAAGCTGAATGACTGCCCCCACAGATTGTCACGTGGGGGTTACCGACTATTGGAAGAGCGCATGGCCCAGAAGAAGGCCAGTCAGTGTCAGGCTAGCCAACCTGACACCGGTGTTGTGGATCCCCCTTCCCCACCTGTACGCCATGAGAAATGGAAGCGGGCCAGGGTCAGGAAGAGTGGGGAATACACTTCCTCACACGCTCAGAAGGTCGCCTCATGAATAGTAAGTATCTGCCATATAAAGTTTTATGATTTTTGGTTTACACAAAACCTTGAACATTAACTTATTTGGTTTCAGGATTCCTTGGTTGAGCAATCAACCCAAGGCTCTTTCGTAGCCCATGGTAGGGAGAACATCTTGACCACCACCATCGGCAGGCCAGAGCACCCAGGAAGGGTGCGTGCTGTTGGTCAAGGTTACGGTAAGTTGGAAATGACACTATCCTTTCATTTTGTTTTCTATTAATCATTATGGTTTAATTATTCACATCTCACAGGCCGTTGGAGCTATGTACTCCCGACCCTGCGCCCTCCGTTAAGGAGTTGGTGGAGCAAAAGATTGAGTCGAGGGTGGCTGTTGTGAAGGTTGAGTATCAGGAGGAGATTACGAAGCTACAGCAAGAGGTGGCTCGATTCAAGGAGGAGATGAAGGCCTCACTCAGCCATTACCAGAAGCCTACTGCATCAGCTGTCGACCCACAGGTTGGATTCCTTATAGTATTTAACTGTTCATTATTTGTAGTTTGTTTCTTTCATTGTTGGATAAGTTCTGCTTAATGTGTAAATATGTAGGTACGGAGGGTTAGCACTAAGGGGTCATGCGCTACACCTGACCCTGACAATGATGGGGTCGAGGTTGCGGATACCCATCAATGTGACTTGTACATTGATGGGTCGAAGGAGCCAATTGCCACTGGCATGGTCTACAACTTAGGCCCTATGGTTTACCATCAGTCATTACCTGATGGTATGTCCAGGGTCTCTGTTGTGCTCATCCTCGAGGAGGATGCTACTGTGCCAGTGGCAACTCCAGAGGTGAAGATCGTCGGTCAGGCAGTGGGACACTTTCTTACATGGCCCAACAGACTCCTGTCAGTTGCTCCTACATAGGTATAAACCCGAAACACTAACTGATTTTGTTATATTGTCAATTATGGTATAAACTATGATGGTTTTAACTGTTCAACAGAAAGCAGGACCGATATTGAAGAAGCCAGACCCCATCGATAATTTGATCCAGATGCTATGGCAAGTCGGGGCTGAGCTAGGAGAGGACGCTCTTCAGGTCCCATGGCAGCCACTGGTGTTCGGCCGTCCAAGTTCACTACCGTTTTACATTACACGGAGTGACTTGTGTGAGATTATGATGGGGTCGACAATGCTGAACCTACCATCATTTAGCTGTGGGAGCTGTAAGTATATCATTTTATGTCTAATTATTTCGTTATAAAAGTTATTTGTCGCTAACCATGTCTAAACTTGTTTAGGTTTCTGCATAAAATCTATGTGGACTTGGGTTTTGATAAAACTTATGGTTTCTTAGAGCCTTCTTTCATACAGAGGAAAGGAAACAATAAGGAGGACACCCATGCATACATCTAGAATTGGATGTATGAGTCTAGGAAGGGTGTATACCTGGCCCTGTATCATAAAGGGTAAGATTCTATTCCATAATTATTGTCCATTAATTTTTGCATTTTGAAGTCTCATTTATCACTGGTAACTGCAGCACTCATTGGACGCTCTTGGTGATCTGTCCCCGGGATTCAGTGGCTTTATACTTTGATTCTGTGCACGGGACTATTCCACAAGACCTCAGTACCATAGTAAACGCGTAAGTTAATCCCTAAAAAATAAGTACAAATTCGATTACATCATATTTGGTCTTATACGATTCTAACTTATCTTGTGTTTTATTTTAATGTAGGGCAGTCATTGGATACAGTCGACTGCATGGAAGTAAGTCCACTGGAAGAAAACTTGTGTGGGTGCACCCAAAAGTAAGTCAATTGAATTCATTCAAATCTTTATTATATTTTGAAAACTTGAATTCACTTATTCTATATTTTATGTCCATTGTAGTCTTATAGGCAAGAGGGTAACTTCGAGTGTAGCTATTACGTCATGCACACCATGTTGACCATCGTCCAAGAACATTTAGTAGATGGATGGACAGATGTAAGTCTCATCACTTGCACTAGTTTTCTACCAATTTCATCAAATTCATGTATTAAATATAGCTTTTGTTCTAATTGTTTTGTGCATTATTTGTAGTACTTTCAAGACCAGTCATACTTCCCCAAGACACATGTAGATAATGTTAGAAAGCAATGGGCTGCATACTTCATTGAAGTGAGGAAAAGACTTAGATAGATATAGGATTTTTATTCTCTTATATATATATATATATATCTAGTATAGGATTTAGGGTTTAGATTTTATTAGGTTACATTCATCTCAATTGTATATAGTTTCATTTTCTAGGTTGTTATGAATTGATAGCAAATTAATGTTATATACATACCATTTTTTTCATATATTGGTGCTGGATATGTTGAGATATACTGTATATTGTGCTGGTTGTCTGATTGCAGGTTTAGGAAACAATAAAACAGAGCCCACATTAAAAAAAATCTCATTCTTTAATCACGGTTATTACCATAACCGTGATTATAGACCATCTTTATTCACGGTTGCTACCATAACTGTGATTATAAAAAGTCTGTAAATGCACGTTTTATGACCACTTGTAATCACGGTTATGGTTGGCAACCGTGATTAAATAGGTTCTTATTTAATCACGGTTACAAACAACTGTGATTAAATAAGATTTATAACCACGGTTGTGAACCGTGATTAAAGTACCTCATCTACTATCACTGTAACACCCTTATTTTTATTTTTATTTATTACAGAAAATTTTATATTAAAATCTTAATGGAATTTGACCATAGACCTTTAGAAGTTTTTGATCATATATTTTTTCAAAATTTATTAAAAAAATTTGTATTAAAAAAAAAATTACTATTCGCACCCCCTAAATTGCTATTTGCACCACCCCTTAATAATTCTCCACACCCATCACAGTAAAAGTTACTGTGCACTTTTGAAATTTTCAAAAACTTTGCACTGTAATTCATATGAAAATTTTGATTCTTACACAGTACTTTTATAATAAAAAATTCAAACGCACAGTGAAAATTTTTAGTATAAATAGGGAGGCGGGGAACGAAGTTTTCCATCAAAAATTAAGAACTTAGTAGTGTTGGGATGAGAGTGCTAAGTGAAGGGAGGAAGATATTTTCAAAAGAAAAGAGGTTCTGCCAAAATAATAAGGTAAGAATACCTCTCTTTTATATTTTTTAGGATTATTTTCATATCGTTTTAGAAATTTATTATTATACTGAATATAATATTATTTTAAGTTACTAGTCTGAATAGTAAATCATTATGTCAGCAGTAAAATACTATTCTGAATAGTAAATTACTATTTAAATAGTAAATTCCTATTACGAATAGTAAATTGCTATTTACCGTTACTATTTACCATTACTATTCAGATTTACTATTTACTATTACTATTCACGATTTACTATTTACCGTTACTATTCACGATTTACTATTCACTATTCACTATTCAAAATTTACCGTTTCTATTTTAAGTAGTAATCTTAATTTTTACCTTATGTCTTTACTGAAATAGATTGGTATTAATATTTCTAGAAATCGGAGGCACAAAGCAAACTCTCTTTTGGTAACAATCCAAGGTAAATGGGAGTGAGATAAAAATATAATATGAAAATACATAAGAATAATGGGAGGAGTCCTCTACTTCTTTTAAATTTAATAATATTATTATTTTAAAATATTAACTTTTTAACCTAAAATTTATAATAAATTTTAAATTAAATATCTAATGTAACTAGCTCTGACATACGTATGCAAGGACCTGGACTTTCATAACCTATACGAACTAGACTAAACCTATGCAAGGACTTGGACTAGTTTGACCTATAAGGACTAAACTATACCCATGCAAGGACTCGATTATATGGACTTATATAGACCTATACAAGGAATGGACTATAAGGACTCAAAATCAATTTTGATAATTTAAATAACCATTAAATTTTGAATTATATTTAATTGATTTGATTATAATTATTAGTATTTGATTATTATTGATGATATTTAATTTTGATCGATATTTTTTTATTGTGATTTATGATATTGGATAATATTTGATTATGATTGATGATCTTCTGATATAAAGTTGAACATATAACAAGCATGACGAAAAGCTAAAACTCAGTAAGAATTTTCTTACCTTACTCTTTAAATTTTTATTATTTTAAATCTTTTATTTCTTCTTAGAGATTATTTTTGTTAACTTTACTTTTAATATTTAGAATAAAAAAATTTAGTATTTATTTAAAAAGAAGTCATTTTATGAAAATTAATTTATAAAAAGGTTGAGATAATTAAATATTAAATTAAAGAAAAAATTTATAATTTTAAGTATTTTTGGTTAATGATTTAAAGATTATTCTCTTTTAATAAAATAAAATTTTCAAAAGAAAATTATTTTCTTTTTCCAACTTAATAACTAAAGATATTCGAAAATAATTAAGATTTCTAAATTCGATCTTGTTAAGATTCAATTTGAGAAAGATTATGTAAAGTTTTATATGAGAAAGCTTTGAGATATTTAAGACTTAGAAACTCAATTTCAGTGAGATTCGAAAACTGTACCAAATTTATTTTTGTGGGACAGAAATTTAGAGAATTGAAAAAATGTACAGTTTATTGAAATGATGTTGTAAACCTTTAAGGTATTTAATAATTGAGTTTCTAAAAGCCTTAACCAACTAAATACGCAAGTAGTTCATGCATCATAGATCATTAAAGTGAAACAAAATGATATTGTCTGGGGACGGATTATAGAAACCGAGGATACATTAGAGGAGGCTTAATTACGAGCCTTGTGATGAGAGGGTGCGAAAGGGTGCTTCAGGGGACCTGGGGTAGCTCCCTAGTGTCGGGTACTTTCATAATAAAAACTTTTTCAATCTGACTAGTCTCTAAGTGTTTCCATACCAGTTGAGCTATTCATATTATTATTATCCGGACTTATGGAACAGTGTAAACTCCTGGTTGGCCCAGTGCAAATTAAAATTTAAGGGCCCATATATATAGGTAAGTTATGATGAAGATATTGCATAACATTCATGCATTCATAATTAATTACGTATGTGATTATGACTGATATTATTGTATATTAGTTTGTGAAAACCCTTTATTTCTTATGCCCCATTTGGGAATATTATATTCTGTTTCTCACTCCTTTCTTCGTGTTTTTGTTTCATATGTTTTAAATTAATGGTTCAGAGGGAAGGATCGAAGAATCTCAGCAATGAATATAGCACGTTCTAGAAAGGGAGCTTGGTATGAATACCATGGTCCAATGAATAAATAATGTTATTAAGTAATTGCTTCTAGGCCATGGAGTTTCCTCTCTTTCTTATAATATTTAATATTTATTTTCTTTGAATGAATGTAAAATTACTTTATAAAATTTTAATAATATTCATGAGGTATTTCAGAAATGATGTATGTAATTTATTCCGATAGTTTCTTTTCAACAATCATATCTTTTAAAAAAAAATTTTACAAATTTTTATAGAATTTATTAAGGTGTAACAGAGGGTGTTACAATCACGGCTGCAACAACCACGGTTCATTAACCATGATTAAAGGCTAATTTTAACCATGATTATATCCACTTTTTCCACTAGTGATCATCCAGTTTCCTGCTCCAATCCTTTCTATTAGGTTGTACTATCTTCTCTAGGATTCTGTTAATTTTTCTGTTAGAGACTTCTATTTATCCATTGGTTTAGGGGTGATATGGAGTAGAGACTCGATGAATAACCCCATACTTCCTGAGCATAGCTTGCATGATCCTGTTGCAGAAATGTGTTCCCTGATCACTAATGATTGCTCTTGGAATGCCAAACCTGCAAAAAATTTGAAATCTAACAAAATCTACAATAACTCGAGCATCATTAGTTCTGGTGGCTTTAACTTCCACCCATTTAGAAACATAATCTACAGCTAACAGAATGTATGTAAAACCAAAGGATGGAGGAAATGGACCCATAAAATCAATGCCCCAAACATCAAATACTTCACAAAACAACATAGGTTGTTGAGGCATCTATTGACGCCATGTGATAGCGTTACCAGCTCTTTGGCATTCCTCACAGGTGTTACAAGTTCTCCATGCATCCTTAAAAATGGTGGGCCGGTATAAACTAGAGTCCAACACCTTCCTTGATGTTCTTTGTGGACCAAAATGTCCACCAACTGGTGAAGCATGGCAGAATCGAAGAACTGATTCTATCTCATGATCGGGAATGCATCTTCGAATCACCTGATCATTACACAACTTCCATAAATACGGGTCATCCCATATATAATATTTTGCATCACTTTTTAATTTTGAAATTTGGTTTCTAGATTCATATGGTGGAAAAATAGAAGCAATAAGATAATTAACAATGTGAGCAAACCAGGGTGTATCAAAAGAGTTAGAAACACTCATGAGTTGTTCATCGGGAAAATGGTCCCGAATAGGTGCCAAATCAGGAGCGTTCTCAATTCTGCTTAAATAGTCTACCACCAAGTCTTGTGTTCCACTTCTGTCATAAATTTCCAAGTCAAACTCTTAGAGCAAGAGCATCCAACAAATTAACCTTGGCTTGGACTCACCTTTCTTCAACAAGTACTTTAGAGCTGCATGGTCAGTAAAGACAACTACTCGAGATCCGAGTAGGTAAGATCTAAATTTATCTAATGCAAAAACAATTGCCAAGAGCTCTTTTTCAGTAGTGGTGTAATTTACCTAGGCGACATCTAAAGTTTTAGATGCATAGTAGATGACCCTAGGTTGTTTGTCAATCTTCTAACCAAGGACAACTCTCAATGCATAATTAGAGGCATCACACATCAACTCAAATGGGGTTGTCCAATCAGGTGCTTGGATTATTGAGGTAGTGGTCAATGCTTGCTTAAGGCAATTAAAAGCCTCCTTACACGTTTCATCAAACTCAAATACCACATCCTTTTGAAGTAGATTAGATAGTGATTTAGCCTTCTTGCTGAAATCCGTTATGAATCTTCTGTAGAAACCTGCATGACCAAGAAAAGAACGAACCTCTCGTACATAAGAGGGGTAAGGTAAATGTGATATAACTTCTATCTTGGCAGGATCTACCTTAATTCCTTTCTCAGAGATTACATGCCCCAAAACTATTCTTTGTTCTACCATAAAATGACATTTTTCATAGTTCAAGACAAGGTTAGTTTCAATACATCTGTTTAAAACTTTATCCAAACTATCAAGGCATGCATTAAATGAAGATCCATAAACAGTAAAATTATCCATACCTCTATGCAATTTTCAATGAAATCATGAAAAATACTTATCATGCATCTTTGAAAAGTTCCAGGAGCATTGCATAGGCCAAATGGCATTCTCCTATAAGCAAATGTGCCAAAGGGACAGGTGAATGTGGTTTTTTCTTGATCCTTAGGTGCAATGTGAATCTGAAAATATCCAGAGAATCCATCAAGAAAACAGTAATGAGACTTACCTGCAAGATGTTCAAGCATTTGATCAATGAAGTGTAAAGGAAAGTGGTCCTTCTTCGTTGCCTGGTTTAGTCTCCTGTAGTCAATACAGACTCTCCAACTATTTTGCACTCTGGTAGGGATCAATTCATTCTTCTCATTTTTCATAACTGTGATCCCTATTTTCTTAGGAACCACTTGAATCGGACTCACCCATTGACTGTCAGAGATAGGGTAAATGATTCCTGCTTGTAGAAGCTTGGTAATCTCCTTCTTAACCACATCAAGGATTACAGGGTTGAGTCTCCTTTGAGGTTGTCTTACTGCTTTAGCATTTTCCTCCAGAAATATCCTATGCATGCACATGGATGGGCTAATTCCAGGGATGTCTGCCAATGTCCAGCCTATAGCCTTCTTGTTCCTTTTAAGAACCTGCAGTAATTTTTCTTCTTGATCTTCATCAAGAGAAGTGGAAATTATCACTGGGAGCTATTCATCATCCCCTAAGTATACATACTTGAGGTTCTCAGGTAGGGGTTTTAACTCTAATTTGGGTGCTTGCAAAACAGATAGAACTAACAAAGCAGATTTGGATTCTGTTGTTTACACCTCAACAATTTTGTTAGAGTCTTCTTAAAATCCTATATTTAGGTTAATGCATTCTAGCTCCTTATGATTAACAGGAATATCTAAAAACTCTGAATCAACGGTTATGTATTTATCAATTTCAGTACAAATATCACAACTTTCAGAATCATTGCATGCAAAACAATTGTTTGAATCATCCATGCATTCTAAATCAACATTTTAAGAGATATTAGAAAGATATTCATAAATCAATTCATCCATAATGTCAATATGAAAAACAGAGTAATCTTCAGATGGGTATTTCATAGCATCAAGAATATTGAATTGAACTCTAGTGTCACCAAATTCCATAGAGAGGGTTCCAGAAAGAACATCTATTTTGGTTCGGGCTGTTTTTAAAAATGGTCTTCCCAAAATTATAGGAACAGGAATCTGAGGCATACCTTCTTCCATATCAAGTATGAAAAAGTCAGTAGGGAAAACAAGTTGATCTACCTGAACTAAAACATCCTCTATGACTCTAGCAGGGTAAGTAGTACTTCTATTGGCTAGTTGAATCACTACACCAGTAGGTTGTAAAGTTCCAAGAGACAAAGATTTGAAAATAGACATAGGCATAACATTTATTGAAGCTCCTAAATCTAGCATGCAATTTTTAAATTTGTTATTGCCTATGATGCAGGGTATAGCGAACGTACCTGAATCTTTACTTTTCTCAAGAATATTTGGAATTTCCTTACCAAGCAGTGCAAATACATTTCTTCCCATACTTATCCTTTCATTTCCCTTGAGTCTCCTCTTGTGAGTACACAGCTCTTTCAGAAATTTGTCATACTTGGCTATTTGTTTGATTGCATTAAGTAGAGGTATATTCACTTCCACTCTCCTAAAAGTATCCAAAATTTCTTTGTTCACTTCTTCCATCTTCTTACTTGGAATTGCTTTTGGTGTGAATGGAAGAGGGATATGAGGTGGGATTTGGGGTGGTTGCATCTCAGACTTCCTTGTGCTTGAAGAAGGTACATCATTCTCAACTGTTGTGGGCATATCTGTTTGTTTCTCAGGTTCCTTGGGTATGGGTACTTCAAGGTTCTTACCTAATCTTAACTGAATTGGGCTCACATTTCTTGGATTTACACCTAGTTAAGATGGTAATTTGTCAGAGTTCTGAGACTGTAATTGGTTCAATGATGAAGCCAATTGCCCAATTTGGTTGCTTAAACTCTAGATTGTAGCATCATTCCTCTGTTGATACTCTAATTTCTATACAACCACTTGTTTCACCAGTTCTTCCAAAGAAGGGCCACTTGTGGATGGTTGAGGTGTAGGTCTTTGGAAGGTTGGTGCATTGCTTTGAAATGGGGGTTGGGGATTTTGTTGTTGGTTACCCCATCTCAGGTTTAGATGGTTCCTCCAACCTGGGTTGTATCTGTTAGTGGAAAGGTCATGGTTTTGTTACTGCTATTGTGGTGGAGGTCTATCATGGTAGATGTTGGCTGCCTAGGCTTGGGGATTATTATCATCCTTTTCTTGTAGAGAAGGACAACAATTAGTGGGATACTCTTGTGAAGTGTAGATTCCACACACTTTGGTAGTTATGGATTTTGATTCACTGCCAATTGTATGACCAGAGTGGTGAGAGCGTCAAGTTTGCTTTCTAATTTAATGCTAGATGCACTAAAATTTGAATCATACATGGGTTTGAAAGCATCATTTCTAACACTGAATTGTTAAGAGTTGGATGCCATCATCTCAATCAAGTTCCTTGCTTCAGCAGCAGTCATGTCTCCCAAAACTCCTTCACTTGCCATATCTAACATGTTGCAATCAACTCAGTGCAGACCTTCATAAAAGTACTGAAGAAGAAGTTGTTCAGAAATTGGTGGTAAGGGCAACTTGCACAGAGAGTTGCCTAATTCCAGATATGTCTTTTCGGATTGCAGTAGTTCTAGAGGCAGGAAAGAACGTTTCCAAGAACATTTTCTTTAAAACTTTCCAACTTGTGATTGATCTTGGAGCAAGGTAGTAAAGCCAATCCTTAGCAACACCCTCTAAAGAATGAGGAAATGCTTTAAGATAGACATGGCCTTCTTGAACGTTTTGAGGTTTCATTGTGGAGCACACAATGTGGAATTCTTTGAGGTGTTTGTTGTTAACTCGGCGATAGCGTCTCAACCGTTCGTTTCTACCACCGAGTTGTTAATTGGCAAACGCACCAATCGTTTGTAGTTTTCAAAATTTAGATATCATTCTACTGAGATTGAAAGTCCAATAACAACAGTAATTTTTTATTCACTATGGTAAATGTGAAGAAAGTTATGGACAAAAGAATGATTTATATACAATTTATACAATATTCACAGGATAGCATGGTTGAGTGGTTCATGAGATAAAAAGAAAATAAAAATCTATCTAAAAAGTTGAGTTTAGGTAAGATACTTGAGATAAACACAGATAAATAAATTATGTTGGAAATTGGATCCCTAATCTAGAATAACAATGAGGAACTCAAGACATGCATATTTAATCATCAAGTTTCATGTCATTGCAGCTTAAAATCATTATAACCGATCCCTCGTGATATAAATTCTAAGAATTTACCGTAAAGTCTGATCCCTCATGAGCTTTCTCAGTAAAAACTTGCATTAAGACCTGGCCTTATGGCAACAATGGTTAACAACCCCTATAGAATTGAGATACCAAGGGTATTCCAACTTTTACTTTCGTCAAAACAAGTTTTAATATGGCATGAATAATCATTCTCCCGTTTGACATTCATACTTGATCTGTCCTGAACCGGGGTCAAGAGATTTGGTGTCTGGTCAGTCATAAATAGTAGATGATTACTTCTCTGAAGACCGGTTATAAAAGTATCCGGTTTATATATCCGATGTCTCTGTATGATGAGAGCGGGTTGGGCGTCCTGGAGGTCCTTCACACCATCCTTACGCGTTGATGTGGGCGAAAGGTGGTGTCACCTGCAAAGATTCTCCGACGCTCAAGTCAGTGATAATATTCCAAGTGAGGAATGTTTTTTAGAGAGTAATTGTAAGTTGATAGAGTCAAAAAAGATCCTTCCCTTCGTTGATAAAGAGAGTTCATATACCTGATTGGCTCGATATTCGAGGATCCGTTAGTGGGGAACCACTAACCTCCAATAACGCCTTAAATTATTATTTTATTGCGTACTTACTAGTATGATTGGATCAAGTGGCCATTTTATATTGAGCGTAGGGAGTATAGGCTAGAATTAAGGGACAAATTGACCATTCCCGTGAGCAGATTTTGGCTCGTAGCGCAGGGAATTATTGATCGGTCCCTGTAGCAATGCCTTTCGTCCTCTGTATAGTGATGTGTGTGTTATCCGGTGTCATGGTGTTATCCTGGACAACCGGTATAGGGAGAGCACCTGATACGGAATTAGAGTCCGGATGTATACCGATGACACCGGTTGCACGTTGACGACTTGATAAGGACGTTGAAATATATCTTGTAGATCGGATACCGGTATCAAGACTGGATCATATGTCCCCTAGCTTGTGTGAGGGACTGTGTAGTTGTTCACATGAGCTAATCAACCTGCGAAAGGTCTAGATGCCGGTATAGCTTTGCAGGAATCGTTTTCATGCATGTGTGCTGTTTAGCATTATTATATCATGAGGAACCGTCCTAGGGTTGAACGTTCCGTTGTCATGATGTTGTTATAACGGTTTCAGACAAAGATTCACAGCAGGAGAATACCAAAAGTTTCTTGAAAACAGAAGACCCTTGAAATTCGAGTGACGTCTGTAAAGCATAGATTACGTCGCATGATTAGACATTAAATGTCTTTAATTACGTGTGCAAGCAGTTATTGCATTTAAGACGGAAATCTCAGTAACCGTCATTTGGGGCTTAATGGGCCTATAATTTTTAAAACTTCTGGGCCCAGCAGAGAGGCCCTTTGACAAATTGATATAGTTTTGGCGCCCATGAATTTAGAACGAATGTGTCGTTTGACTCATGAATCAACGCGTTTAGTCGTGAACGACACAACCTCAAGAGTTGGTAACCGAACCCTTTCGTTTCCCATAAAAGAAACACTTAGTGGATTCTGGGTTCCACTCATTTCTGATTTCTTAGCAAAACTCTATAGAAATTTTGTAAGGACGCTTGCCGCTTGTTTTGAGAAGTTTTTCTCAGTCTTCATCTTCTTTATCATTTGAGGTAACCATTTCTTTCCCCTATTATTTTCATCTTCTTTTGCTCTGTTATTTTTGTTTGAAAAGAATGTATCTTACTAGGGGGAGATTAACTTCTCGCAACCCTAATTATCGTGGGGGAAGAATCCTTGCGATTCTTCCGAGGGCTGAGTCATGTTGCTCAGAAAGGGGATCTTACTCACGGTGGAGAGTGACTTTTCCCTTCTCAGAGTCGTCCTCTGATTGTAGTCGCTCTGAAAAGTGAAATAAGTAATGATTGTTACCCTTCTGATGATGTGACTTTTTATCGTAGAGCAGAGATTTTTGTTCACGCTACTCACACGATGACTGGAGAAGGAACCTCTGGGGATCAAATTGTTCTGAAAACAACAGAAGGTCTGTACAGTGTAGTTGCCTCTCGGCTAAATTGGGAAGAACTCCAGGCTAAGTGGCCCTTCTGCTGGATAGTTGACGAGTTTAAAAACTTAGCCTCCCATCATGCGAATGAGGACGAAGCTCGGATTCAGCCAAGGTTTACAGTTTGCGCAGAGGAGGAAATGAAAAAAATGGTTCAGGGTATTTGCACCGCTCCCTACAGAACGGATATACCACGTTGTCCCAGATGAGCGTTCGGTATATATGCATGATTTTGTATTTTATCACCTCGAAGTTCGTTTCCCCTTATCCGAGTTTCAAATGGGTGTATTAAGGTTCCTAAATTGTGCACCTTCTCAACTTCATCCGAACGGTTGGGGACTCGTCCGTGCTCTAGAAGTATTGGGAGACCACTTCAACTTTACGCCCACCGTAGCGATGTTGTTCTACTACACTCAAGTAGTTCGAAGGGCTAACAAGCAAGGCGGTGTAGGCCTAATCACACTCTGGACTCTATGTTCCTTCGTGAACTTTGAATCCTACACCGATTCGGCTAAAGTTGACAGAAAGTCATTTAAGTCCTTCTTTACTCAGATATCAGTTAAGAAGAGCAAGCCCGTCTTCTGGAAGAACGAAGAGGGTCTTAATAAATTTCCCCTGAGCTGGACTCATGAGCACTTTCTCCTGAATTCTTCAGCATACTTCACTCATCAGTCCGAGCTATCTACTGAGACGGCGATGGTGTTATTCACCCTTGAAGCATATTCTACACGTTTTAAAGCATTTTTGTGTAGACGTCTTTTGAGTAGTTCAAGTCCAGTCCGGGATGAATATCTCCGTAATTCTCGTTTTATTCTTCTTTTCCTCCTTTGTTAACTATATTGAGCATTTCTTCATTGCTAACACGTTTTATTTATGTATGTAGGTGAAATAGAGCAAAAATCTCCGGACATGGATAAGTTGAAAGACTTGAAAGCAGGAGGCAAGTTTGTAGTTGGCGAGAATAAAATCCTGCCTAAGAAGGATTCTGCGAAGGATTGTTCTGAGTTGATCATTCTGACCTCGGATATAGAAGGGGAGATTCCACTAATAGAGGGCGGCTCGACTAGTGTTGGCGCAACTACGAGTCATCCCAAAATCACAGAGAGGAGAAGGAAGATCAAGAATGACCCTTCAGGAGGACCATCGAAGAAACATAAACCTTCAAGAAGTCCGAAAAGGGCAAGAGCTTCAAAATGTAAAGCTGTAGAGACCTCGGATGCAGCTGAAGTTTCTTCTGGACTCCATAAGGGTGTTCCTTCTGGGGTCCCTGGATCTAGTCCGATCTCTTTCCCCACTGCTTCATTCCTTACTCCCTTCCTCTCATACCGGGGGACAACTTCAGCAATTCTTCCTCAGTCGTTATACAAACTCCGGCCCACGCTTAAAACTAAAGAAATCAAGGAGGCGTGTAAGGCTGAAAAATGGCAGTTAGCAGAACTGACTGGGATGCTTCACTCACTCAGTTTGTTAGCTGATGATGTTGACAAGGTTGATGAGCTGAGTGATAAAGTAGAATAGCTCAACCTCTCGTCGGGGAAGGATAAAGCCACCCTAAGATTAATGGAAGATCACCTTGCCAAGTTAAAAGAGTTCGAAGATATTATGAACAAGGAAAATCTCAAGCTCAAAACCATGCTTAAAGACTTGGAGGGTAAATTGGCGGAGAAGGAGGAGATGCTTGGTAAATCACAAGAAGAACTCCGTAGCAGTCAAGCCAAACAAGATTATCTTGAAGACAAAAGCAAAGCTGCTGCGGAGGATTATTTCAAACAAGTAGAGGAGTGGTCCCAGAAGGAGAAGAAGTTCCTCCTTGAGATCGAGGGACTGAAGGCTAGGAGCACGGAGTCACAAGGATCGGATGGAGATCTTTCGAGATTGCAGGAAGAATTGGCTGTAGCACGAGCTGAGGCGGGGGAAGCCATTGATATATGCAACCAGGTTGCTGAAGAATCCTTCGGCCTGGCTATACGTCAAGTCTTCTACCGCAATCCCACTGCGAAACTAAACCTTTATGGAATGAATCCATTTTATGAATTTCATGGAGGGAAGCTATTCGCAGTGGTTGAAGATCATCTTGAAGATCCTCCTGAGTCCTTATACGGTTTGCCCCCTCTTCCCAAGGGTCAAAGTATGGATCCGGATTCTGCTGTTCCTAAACCAGAGGGCATCTCATCTAAAGGAGGTGCTGAGGCACCTGAAGAGAAAGCTCCAGAAGAAATCCCAAAATAAGGGACGCAAGAACCTGGAGAAGGGGAAGGACAAAAAGAGACAGAAGAGAAAGTTCCTCCTCCGTAGTTTTACTATTTTTTGTATGTAAAGTTGTGTACCGGGATAAACTCCGGTTTGGGTCAATTATATGTAATCTTGCTTTTTATGAATGAATAAAATTCACTTCAGAAATTTGTCTTCAATACTTCATGTATATATCATTTGAGTCACTGATAATCCGTTCCGTATGATAAACATTAAGGTCGGATTGAAATAATTGCCTCGGAAAATTAGACAATAAATAAATTTAGAACGGAGAAATATATACATGAATACTGTCCCCAAGTATAAATATGTTAAGGAATAGATACCTGTCATAGGGCATCATCCTTAAGTCTATTAGGGAGAAAAGGGGTCGATTCGTTGTTTACAGGAGCGGTGTCTCAGGACGGATGACTAGCATTAATTGGTGTTATTCTCACAGGGAGGTTCACAGAGTCAATCTGTTGTTCGATGTGAGAGTATTGTTCCGAGCTCATTGAACTGCAAAGATACATAAAAATGATGGTTGTGTCTTCCATCATAGGGATAGTGATAGGAACTTGTTCACGCCAGGAGTTGTGTCATCAAATCACAGATTAAGTGATAGAGAATATCCATCCTGGGGAAATACCTCTCAATCGTAAGAGTATGGATTGAGCCTTCAAGATCACAGGAGTTACATCATCAAATCACAGAGTAGGTGATTGAGATCGTCCATCCTGGGGAAGTACACTACGCCAGGAGTTACATCATCGAATCACAGAATAAGTGATTGAGATCATCCATCCTGGGGAAGTACGTTTCGATCGTCAGGGTACGGAATTGAGTTTTCAATTTCGTTATCAAATCCGGTATCGAGACAGGGTCATCATCCTATTTGGTCATCATCCTATTTGTCCCCTAGCTTGTGTGAGGGACTAGTAAAGTGGCTCATATAAGCTACATCGTCTGTAATGAATTTGGATACCAGATGATATTCGTAAATATCCGTTCTTGGAATGAAGTTCCGTAGTCGTAGATCTTCTTAGGACGGATCAGTACAAAAAGTTTTTTGTGTGGGAATCCCAGAAGTTATTAAAACTTGCAACCCTTGGTATTCGAGAAACAGTTGCAACGTTTCTCATGATTGGACATTTAATGCCTTTAATCACGTGGGCAAGCCATTATTGCCTTAAATGCGCACGTCTTTATAACCGTCACTCGGGAGTTTCATGGGCCTGAAATTTAAATTCTGAGGCCCATTTGAGAGGCCCTTTGACGAATTGACGCTGATTTCACGCCTCAATGTTCAAAAAGGCAGTCTTGTGTTTATGAAAAAGGTGTCGTTTAAAAGTGTCGTTTAGTCGTAAATGACATAACCTTCGACTCCTTATAAAAGGAGAACTTAGTAGATTCAGAAGTCACTCAGTCTTTGCTTCCCTGACGAAACTCTGCAAAAATTTCGAGAAGACATTCCTGTTTGCTTGTGTGAGATTTGATTCTCTACTTCTCTTCATTCTTAGGTAACCTCTCTTTCGTCTTCTCGTTTTTTCTTCTAGTTTTTCTAAATGTCTGGGAGAGGCTTTGCTAGCTCGAGCCACGTTGGCCGTAGGGGAAGAGGAGGGAGAGTGTTGTGTCGGACTTCCCCGAGTCGTGGTGGGAGGATCCCTGTGATCGTCCACTCAAATCCATTTCATTCAGAGAGGGAGGCGTCACCTTACTCGAGGCGAAGGGTGATAATACCCTCCTCAGAACCCTCTTCTAGCGAGAGTGAGGGGAGCGCTGATTTGTACCTCTCTGATGATGTTAGTTTTTATCACAGCATAAAGGCGTTTAAGTTAGCTGTAAAGAAGATGACTGGAGAGAGTACCTGTGCCAGTGGCGCACCTTCTCAACAATATATTGTGAAGACAGCTTCGGGACTGTGCAATGTAGTTGCACACCGGATTGACTGGGTGAAGTTCCAGCAGATGTGTCTATACAGCTGGGTGGCGGATGAATTTCGTGCCATACCGTCCATACACGCTCGGGAGCTTGGAGCAAGGTTGGAGCCTCGCTTCAGTGTCTTCAAAAAGGAAAAGTACAAGGAGCGTTTCATGGTGTTGGCTCCTTTACCCTCAGAACGGATATGTCATACACCGGATGAGAGGTCGATATATATGTATGACTTCCTCTTCCTGAACTTAGGCGTTCGCTTTCCTCTCACCAAGTTTCAAATAGGGGTCTTGAGATTTTTAGACTGTGCCCCCTCACAGCTTCACCCCAACAGATGGGGTTTGATCCGTTCTCTTAAAGTGCTTGGGGAGCACTTCAATTTCACACCGACGGTGGCCATGCTCTTTTACTTCACATAGGTGGTCCGTCGTGCCAATAAAGAGAAAGGAGGAGTAAGTTTGATAACCCTCCAAACTAACTCCAAAATCATCAACTTCGAGTTATACACTGACTCAGCAAAAGTGGATGGGCGTTCGTTTAAATCTTACTTCACCAGGATTCGTGTGAAGCCCAACGACCCAGTTTTTTGGCTGAATAAAGACGGGATTCAAGAATTTCCCGTAGACTGGACTCACGAACACTTTTTGTTGACGTCCCAGGCTTATTACACCGATGAGGATGAGTTAACCCCAACATCGGTCTCCGTTCTTTCTGCACTTCAATCGTACACCGCCTCGCACAAGTTTTTCTTTTGCAGGCGTTTGCTAGGGTCAAAGACCACCTGCGAGGAATATTTGTGTAATTTTCTGTGATTTTTTATTTTCCTTCTTTTTATGTCTTAATGTCTTCTGTTACTAATGATCTTTCTATCTGATTATGCAGTTAAAATTGGAGCTGAGTCACCAGAGATGGATAAATTGAAGGGCCTTAAAGCTGGAGGGAAATCCATCGCGGCTGAAAATAATATTCAGCCAAAGCAGAATTATAAGAAGGCTACTGTCGAGACCATCATACTCACTTTGTCTGTTGGTGATGATATTCCGTTATTGGAGGGCGGATCTAACATACCAGAAACTCAGCCCTCCCCCAAAAAACCAAAGGCCGGAAAGAAGAGGACGAAAGCAGAACATGACTCTTCTAAGAAAATGGAGCCTCAGCCCTCTCCCAAAAAACCAAAGGCTTCCGAAGGGGCAGCTGATCCTGGGGCCTCTAAAGGAAAGGGGATTGAGGAGACAACAACGGCTGCCCCCAGCAATGTGACTACCTTTGGCGCCAGGCCAATAAGTTCTTACTTTGCGCCCAAGGTTTCCTGTCCTCCTCCAGGGAACTCCAATCTTGCCCCATACCTGGTGTATGAGGGTCCAGTGCCTCAATGCATCCCTCATTCTCCGTATAAGCTGAAGACTTTAGAGCCTGAAGAAGTAACAAAAGCTTGTGACACCGGACAGTGGATGTTAGCAGAACTGTCCGGTCTCCGGAAGTCGGTTCAGAGACTGTCGGAGGATAAAGAAAGACTCAGCAAGTTAACAGGAAAAGTTAATGACCTTAACGTTGCTGCAGCTAGGGATAAGGCAAGTATTCTCCGACTGGAGAATAAGTTGAAGGCTTCCAAAGAGGAAAGGGAGTAAAAAGATGAAGAAATCACCAGGCTAAAATACCTGCTTAACGAGCTGGAGGCCCAAGCACTTGATCAGAAGAAAATCAATTCCGACCTCCACGCCAGCCTCTATACGGAGAAAGAGCATTCGGCCAAGTTGGGAGAGGAATTGAAAGAAGCTAAGGTCGTTTACTCGCAAGGAGTTGAAGACTGGGCCCGTAAGGAGAAGGAGTTGTTACTAAAGCTGGTGAGTTCGAATGACGAGGTCAAAGTTCTGAAAGCGGATCTGACTGCTGTAAATACCCGAGCGGAAGAAGCTGTAGATATATGCAACCAGGCAGTCGAGGAATCTTTTGGGCTTGCTGTTCGTCAGATTCAATACCGGAATCCCAAAGTGGAACTCAATTTGAATGGTATTGATCCTTTCTATGAGTTTCATGGAGGGAAACTGGTAGCTTTGGTTGATGATCGTCAGGAGGAACCGCCAAACACCATATATAAGCTAGCTTCTCTTCCCAAAGGTCAGTCAATGGGACCTTCTCTCCTTACTCCCATCACCCAGCGGCCTAGAAATGAAGGAACAAGTGCTGATGTTGGTAAAGCTGCTGGTGAAGGGGGAGGCAAGGCCGGAGATAAGGGCAAAGGAAAGGGCGGAGAGATAAGCCAACATAAATAGTGCCTTCCTTGTCTTGTAGTTTTTATTGATTCAAATCTGCTGTGTTCCGGGATCAGCTCCGGATTACTGAATCAATTCTTTAATGTAATTCATGATTTGATCAAATGAAAATACAACTTGCTTTATACGTTTGTCTGTTGAGAGTAATTTCAATAGAATCATTGTATATGTAATGATTCAATCTAGATGTAGACGCGTAAATATTATATCGGATAGCAGCAAACAAGTTTAGTTCTCATGTATGGGTACTTAAATAACCAAAGGCTCGGTTTGATAGAAAAGATAGAATATCTTTTGTTGTATTGAAATTGTTTACTTAAATCATATGGTTGGCATACATAAGCCTGGTAAAGGGCGCACCTTAATCTTTGATGATTAGGCTTTTCGATTATAAGTACCATAATGGAGGGGTCGCCGTCGTTAGGAAACATGTTGCTGTCATGAGAACGGCTTGTGATGTTAATCTTGAGGGGGAATGGTTGTGAGAACGTTTTACTAAGTGTTCATCACTGGGAATACACGTTAGTTGTTCGATACTGTCCCCAAGCATTATTGGGTGATGAGTTCCGAGTGAGCAACTGACTCTGAATGAGTGACTCCGGGTGAGGCTGGTTCTGGCTATGTCATCTGGGAAATTCCATTACCCCTAAAGTTGCTCAGTAAAAGCATATACGTTTTAACTGAGTCTTTTTTTTCATCAAGGACGATTTCCAGTGATATTTCCGAGTGGAATTTCTTTCGAATGAGGATACCGACTGGAAACTCCTCTGAGTGAGAGCTCCGAGTGGAAATTCTTCTGAGTGAACCTTCTTGGGTGGAAGGTTCTGAGTGATTCTTCAGCCGCACTCGAAGTTTAGACTTACAATTTGAGTTCCTATTCAGGCTCAAATTTTCTGAGTGTAAATTTTTCCGAGTGGAGTATTGCTGATTGAAACTCCGAAGTGAAATATTTTCGACTTAAAGAATTCATGAGTCGGGCAATAAATTTGAAGTGTCTCCGAGTAAGGAATTCTAAGGAAAAGTATTTCCGAGTAAGGTTAATGAGAGTGATGATTGATTCTTTGTGAGTCGGATTTCAATGAAATATTGCCGACTGAAGAATTTTAATAGTATAGTATTGAACTTGAAGCATTTCCGAGTAAGGAATTCCAAGGGAAAGTATTTCCGAGTGGGGAATTTCTAAAGGAAATAATTTTCAATGATTTCACTGAGTGAAGCATTTTCGAATATCATAGCTCCGAGTGGAGCATTTTTGAGTAGGAAAAAAGGCCGAGTGAAATACTTCCAATTCACGTGTGACATGGCACCGAATAGAATATTTCTGATTCCTTCATGGCGCAGTAATGAATGGAGAATTTCCGAACAAAATGCTTCGGGTGAATATGCCTCAGATAGAGACATGCCCGAGTGAATTATTCCTGAGTCGGAAATAATGAGTCGGGCTTCGATAAAATATGACCTGAGCCTTTGAATAAGGAATTTCAACAGAAAGTATTACCGATTGAAGAATTTCCAGGAGAAGTGCTTCTGGGAAATTTAGAGTTCGGTGTCACTTGTTGTATTTGGAGTTCGGTTCGATCCTACAGTCCAAGCCTTTCACTGGGATTCGGTTTTGATCCTGCAACCCACGTCTTTCTTGGCGTTCAGTTTAATCCTACTAACTATTCTTCACCGACGTTCGGCCAAACCTACTAGTCATGCTCGGAGTTCGGTTCAATCCTACAATCCGAGTCTTCAACACGGGGTTCAGATCAGGGCTAATCCTGAATCTACTGCGCCCATTACTCGGGGTTCAGCGTGGTCTTGAAAGAGAACCAGCTTACTGTGCCCAAGCCTTCTCCGGTGTTCGGTCATACCTACTAACCGTACTTGGAGTTCGGTTTGGTCCTACAATCCAAGCCTTCGACGGTGCTCAGCCAAACTTACTAACCGTACCCAGAGTTTGGTTTTATCCTACAATCTGGGTCTTCGAATGGGGTTCGGTACAGCCTTATATAAAGGTCTGATCCTATTGCGCCCTTTTCCTGGGATTCGGTATGGTTTTTGCTAGAGGACCAATCCTACTATGCCCAGGTCTTTAATTATTCATACATATTCGAGGAGTTACATCGTCAACTACAGAATAGGTAGTTGAGATCATCCATCCTGAATATGTCTGTGCATGCCGGATGGACTGAAAATCACAGCATAAGAAAAACTCGAGAAAGTTAAGTTGACGTATGAGATTCTTATTGAGCAAAAATAAGAATTACAATAAAAGCGTAGCTGGGATTATGATATAATGATTTCTCTGTTGAACAATCTCAAATGAGGAGAAAAGAGTGCATGTTGCTCCAGCAGCTAGCTATAATAAATGCACAAGTTCTGGGTATTCCACTTGTTTCGGATTGGAGTGCCATCAAGGTTTTCAAGGCGGTAAGAGCCTTTGCCAGCAACCTCAGATACTCTGTATGGGCCTTCCCAGTTTAGGGCTAGTTTGCCTTGATGAGCGAATTTATTTCCCACACTTGCTTTCCTTAAAACCAAATCTCCGACGTTGAAAGTCCTTGATTGGACTCGTTTGTTATATCGAAGAGCGACTTTGGCTTTGATGGCCTGATCTCTAATGAATGCGTCTTCTCTGAGTTCTTGTATGACATCTATTTCTGATGCCAAGTTAGCGTTATTGCTTTCTTCAGAGAAGTATTTGACCCTGGTAGAAGCAATTTGCAGTTCCACAGGTATCATTACCTCCACCCCATAGGTCAGGCGATATAGGGATTCATTGGTGGAAGAATGAGGCGTTGTGTGATATGCCCAAAGGACGTGACACAATTGGTCTGTCCATCCACCCTTGGCTTCACCAAGACGTTTCTTCAGTCCTTTCAGCACTTCCCTGTTGGCCACCTCAGCCTGGCCGTTAGTTTGGGGATGTTCGACGGAGGAAAATATTTGGGTTATTCCTAACCCTTCAAGTAAATCTGTAAATTTCCTGTCCGTGAATTGGGTGCCATTGTCTGTGACAACCCGTGCTGGGACTCTGAATCGTGTTATGATATTTTCATACATAAAACGACGAGTTCGGGCTGAAGTAATATGCATCACCGGCTCTGCTTCAATCCACTTAGTGAAATAATCGACCACTACAGTGAGATATTTAATGCCCACAGCAGCGCTTGGGAAAGGGCCCAAAATATCCAATCCCCATTGGTAGAACGGCCATGGAACAGCGAATGTGAAGAGTTCTTCTGTCGGTGTGTGGTGAAGATTAGAGAATTTTTGGCAGGCATCGCATTTCTTGACAAAGTCAATAGAGTCCTGCTTCATTGTGGGCCACCAATATCCCGCTCTGAGGATTTTTCTCATCAGACTTCTTCCTCCGGCGTGGTGTCCACATTGTCCTTCATGCACTTCCTCTATTACTTCATGTACTTCATTCTCTCACAAACAGATTAAGAAAGGTACTGAGAGTGCCCTTCTGTAGAGGTTACCATCTATCATAGTAAAGTATGGCAGTTCTCTCCTTATTCTCTTCTTTTCCTTCTCATCAGTAGGCAACTGCCCATCGGCCAAATAATGGATGTAGGGGACCATCCATGTATCACCATAAAGGGAATTGGTCATTATGGCATTCAAAGAAGGGAAAAGAGGAATGCTGGGCGATGTCAGTGTACTCTGGACCAACATTGTGGTGCTGCCTGGCTTTTTGGTGCTTGCCAATCTAGAGAGTATATCCGCTCTTGTATTCTCTTCGCGTGGAACATGTTTGAATTCCATTTTTGAGAATTTTTCTCTCAACTCTTTGACACAGTTTAAGTACAGTTGGAGTTGAGCCTCACGAGCTTGATAATCTCCTAGGATTTGTGAAATCACGAGTTGTGAATCACTGCATAGCGTCGCCTCAGAGGCTCCGATGTCAATCGCAGCTCGTAGTCCGGCCAAGCAAGCTTCGTATTCAGCTTGGTTGTTGGAAGTTTTGAAATTAAAACGAAGGGAGATCTCCAAGTGTACTCCATCGTCACTTTCGATAACTACACCTGCTCCAAAGCCCTTTTGATTCGATGAACCATCGACATAGATGGTCCAATGGACACAAGGTGTATCTGGATCTATCCCTGTCATTTCCACAATGAAATTGGCCAGGACCTGAGCTTTAATAGCGCCTCGAGGTTCATAGGATATATCAAACTCTGAGAGTTCAATGGACCATTTGATCATCCTACCAGTGAGGTCAGGCTTGATTAACATAGAGCGGAGTGGTAGATCCGTTCTTACCAGATCGGATGTGCGTGAAAATATGGACGTAGCCGTCGAGAGGCCCAAACAACAGCGAGGGCGGCTTTTTCAATTTTTTGATATCGGATCTTAGCACCTTGTAATGTTTTTGCTGGTGAAATAGACCGGCCTCTGTCCATTAGGAGTTTCCTTTATTAAGGCTATGCCCAAAGCTTCATCTGAAATAGCCAAGTATAGGATGAGCGTGTCCTTGGGGTCAGGCTTCGTAAGAATAGGAGGTTTGGATAACACCTCCTTAAGCTCTTGGAATGCTTGTTCCTGTTCCTGTCCCCACTTGAATTTCTTGGACATTTTCAGCACTTTATACAGAGGAAGTGATCTGTGAGCCATCTTTGGCATAAACCGTGCCAAGGCTGCTAGTTTGCCATTCAGGGATTGGACTTCTCTCAGATTCTTTGGACTCTGCATGTTGAGAATCGTTTGGCACTTCCCTGGATTGGCTTCGATGCCGCGTTGAGTTAACATGAAACCCAAAAACTTCCCAGCTGGGACAACAAAAGTGCATTTCAATGGGTTTAGCCTCATGTTAAATTCTCTCAAATAGGTAAACACTTGGCGTAGGTCTTCAATATGATCACCCCCAACCGATGTCTTGGCTATGATGTCGTCAATGTACACCTCAACAAGTTTGGTGTGCATGCCCTCAAACACTTTATTGATCATACGCTGGTATGTGGCCCCAGCATTCTTCAGGCCGAAGGGCATAACGGTGTAGCAAAAGACACCACGATCATTAATGAAAGCTGTTTTCTCCTGATCCTCCTCGCACATTGGAATCTGGTTGTAACCTGAGTACGCATCCATGAAGCTCAGGTACTGATAACTAGAGGAATCATCCACCATCCGATCTATGTTAGGAAGAGGATAAGGATCCTTTGGACAGCAATGATTAAGGTCCACATAGTCGATGCACAATCTCCATTTGCCATTGGCTTTTCGGACCATTACTACATTTGAAAGCCAAGAGGAATAACGGATTTCCCTAATAAATCTGGCCTTAAGCAATTCCTTGGTTTGTTAGCAAGCTGCTTTTTTTTCTCTGGTCCCAATCTTCTTTTCTTTTGGGCAACCGGTCTTGTCTCTGGGTAGACGGACAATTTATGACAATAGAAAGTAGGATCTATGCCAGGCATATCGGCTGCAGTCCATGCAAAGAGGTCTTTGAACTCCTGTAGGAGGATCAAGAGTCTTTTCTCCATTTCTGTATCTAGCTTGTCATTAATGTGGGTGACCTTTTCTGGAGAATCTCCCAATACGATGTCCCTGGAACTTCCATCCGGTGTGGGCTTTGATGGGTTGGACGGATCAATGTGCAAATCTGCCCTAGGGTCCAGATCGACAAGGCTCACAGAACCAGCAGCTGTCCCACAATCATTGAGTTTCCTCTTTTTGTTGGAGGCTTCCAACTTTATCATATTTAGGCTCAGGTTGTAACAGTACCTGGCCATCTCTTGGTCACCTCAGATGGATAAAACTACATTGTCCTTATCGATAAACTCAATACGGAGATATGGAGTTGACACGACTGCCTCCATAGCATTCAGGGTGGGGCGTCCTATGATGCCGTTGAATGGTGACTCGACATCGATTACCAGCACTCAGAATTTAACCGTTCTGGCTCCTGGCTCACCTTCAAAGGAGATAAGGGTATCAAGATATCCCTTTGTTAGTTGCTTTGCACCATTGAAAGTTGTTAGTTCCTGTGTGTAAGGCTGTAAGTCTGAGTCATTAAAACCCATCTTTTTAAAGCAGTTATAAAAAATAACATCACAGGAACTTCCCTGGTCAACAAGGATTCTTCGGACGTCCTTGTTGGCTATGACTGCAACGATGACTACAGCATCATCTCCACCATGAATGGTAGGACCAAAATCCTCATCAGAGAATGAGATTATTGGAGCTTCAACCCCTCCTCTGTAAGGACGATTGTCTTTAACTTTTCCTTGTACAGACAGAATTATTCTATGATGATTCTTTCAGGCTGTAATTGAAGCTCCTCCCCCAACGAACCCTCCAGCGATCATATCAATGACTTCACGCCGGCCTTGACGCTGTTGCTGAGGCATGTTATCTTTGTGTGCTGTATCATCAGTCATTGCACCTTTTTGTTTCTCCGCAGCAGAGAACTTTTTAACCGGATTACGGTTATTCTCATCCCCATCGTCTGGATCTCTTTCTCTTTTCCCATTCCGATCTGCCCTGTCAAAGGATTTTTCTTTGAACAGGTACTACTTTAATTTGCCTTCTCTAATTAACGTTTTGACTGCGTTCTTTAGAGCTTGGCATTCATCAGTGGAATGACCTGTTTGTTCATGAAAGTCACAGTACTTGCGGGGATTCCCTGGTCTCTTCATAGGGGCTGGCCTTCTGATGCCATAGATACTAAAGGCTGGCCATCCTACTTCTCTCAGAATTTGAGATGGCCTGGCTGACAGAGGTACATAATGGCTAAAGGAATTAACACGCCTTTCTCAAGGTCGAGGAGAAGAGTTATTAACCCTGGGGTTGTTGAATAGCCTCTCCATGCGTTCTGACCTCATTTTCTCCTTATCTCTCTGCGGCTGTGAAGGTGGTGTTGGTGGTTTTTTCTTCGCGGCCATAGCCTCTAGGTGCATCTCTATACCCACATACTTTGAGGCTTTTTTCTTGAACTCCTCAAATGTTGTTGGCAGGCTTTTTGCTAGTGAGAGAGCAAAGGCTGATCCTGGCTGCAGTGCCTCGATAACGATATGCAGCTTAATGGATTCTGTGAGGTTAGGAACCAGGGATGCTTCCTTGTAGAACCTCTTCAGGAAATCTTTTAAGCTTTCATTTTCACCTTGCTTAATTTGAGCCAAAGTATGAGATGTCTTGGGCATATCTCTAGAGATGACAAAGTGAGTTTCAAAAGTAGCTGCCATTTCAGCCCAAGAATCTATGGATCCAGAAGGTAAACCTTTAAACCAACCGAGGGCCTCTTCTGATAAAGTTTGTGGGAACATTCGACACATCACATCTTCATCAGCCCCTAAGTACATGGCTTCAAATACGTAAGCATCAAGATGCTTAGTAGGATCAGTTTCGCCAGTATACTTTCCAATGGAGAGTGGCTGACTGGTTTGAAGATGTTTGGGGATATGGACACTCATAAGTATCCTTAAAAAAGGAACTTTGAGCTTGTAAGTTACAGGGGGTGCTGTAATCAGCTCTCTCCTTCCCCGAGCAGCTCCATCATCAGAATCGTGGGTCTGTTCTCTCCCCTCAAACATGGGGATATTTGAGTATTGAAGAGTTGTGGATTTTTCTCCATCGGTTGTATGGGGAGTGTCTATTGTACGAGATGACTCCTTGTCCTCACTCTGTCTTCTCTCTCTTCGCAATTCTGCTAGTTCTCTCTAGAGTTGACTGATCAACTCATCACGAGGATCGGGGTTAGACACTGTTACTATCTTCTTTGCGCTGCCCCCATGAGAATCGAAGTTAAGCTTCCTGAAAACGTTGGGATTGGTCCTGTCTTCAGGTTGATTTTCCATGAAATCATGTGCCTCGCCTTCCATTGATGATTACTTGTTCTTTCACAGGATATGGGAATAACTTTATCGTGTCCCACTGGGCGTGCCAATGATCTGTCCTGAACCGGGGTCAAGAGATCCGGTGTCTGGTCAGTCACAAATATTAGATGATTACTTCTCTGAAGACCGGTTATACGAGTATCCAGTTTATATGTCCGATGTCTCTGTATGATGAGAGCGGGTTGGGCGTCCTGGAGGCCCTTCACACTGTCTTTACGCGTTGATATGGGCAAAAGGTGGTGTCACCTACAAAGATTCTCCGACGCTCAAGTCAGTGATAATATTCTAAGTGAGGAATGTTTTTCAGAGAGTAATTGTAAGTTGATAGAGTCAAAAAAGATCCTTCCCTTCATTGATGAAGAGAGTTCATATACCTGATTAGCTCGATATTCGAGGATCCGTTAGTGGGGAACCACTAACCCCCAATAACGCCTTAAATTATTATTTTATTACGCACTTACCAGTATGATTGGATCAAGTGGCCATTTTATATTGAGCGTAGGGAGTATAGGCTAGAATTAAGGGACAAATTGACCATTCCCGTGAGCAGATTTTGGCTCGTAGCGCAGGGAATTATTGATCGGTCCCTGTAGCAATGCCTTTTGTCCTCTGCATAGTGACGTGTGTATTATCCGGTGTCATGGTGTTATCCTGGACAACCGGTATAGGGAGAGCGCCTGATACGGAATTAGAGTCTGGATGTATACCGATGACACCGGTTGCACGTTGACGACTTGATAAGGACGATGAAATATATCTTGTAGATCGGATACCGGTATCAAGACCGGATCAATACTAATAAAACAAGTTTCAATACACATGAAAATCATTCTCCCGTTTGACGTTCATATTAATAAAAGGTTGAAATACTAACATGGACTTGAATCATAAACATGCAGAGGTCGAATTCACAACATTATACTCAATAGATTAGTTCACCAATTCCAACATAAACAAATTAGTTACACATGGTAAAAGTAGAAACAACACTTACAGAGTTTGACATTACGAAGATGATGGAAACTTCACGATACAATGATCACAATACACCACAACACTCTCAAGTATCTAGAAAACTATTCTAGAACTACAAACTCTAAAATAAATACTCAAAACTCGAGTATAGAAGAGAGAAAAGAACTCTGAATGTAGAGAATGAGATGCTTAGAATGGTGTTGGATGGCCCTATTTATAAGGCTAAGCAAGGGTGCTGACGCTACGCGTCAGTGTGACACTACGCATTAGGCTCCTGACTCAGCTTCCATTAAACAACTGATAATGGCCACTTCAAATTATTAAATTTGATCATGCTTGGCCACTTGGACATGTTTCCACTGTATTTTGGCCATTTGTGCTTAGTGGGGTGGCCCTTGGTGCTGAGTGGAGTACCCATTATTGGGTCCAAGTGGAGTGGTTGGCCAAGTTGGAGGTGGAGACCACACAGCACTGACGCTACGCGTGGCTGTGACGCGTAGCGTCAGCATCAAAAATAGCTGTTCATGCTACGCGTGGGGTGAGGCTACGCGTCAGCTCCTCTAGTGTAATTTTCTCTTGATTTCTTAACTTTTTCACTACAAAACTAGAGAAAATTGATCAAGGGTAGATTATTTCCAAAAACATCCATTTATTGAATTAAAACCTAATTTTCTAACAAATTAACCAAATTTTTATTATTTTTATGAAATTTTTATTAAAGCTTTTATTAAAAATTTGAGGACTAACAAATACCCCCAAACTGAGACATTGCTCGTCCTCGAGCAAGATAGAAAAATAAGAAAAATAAAAATTTGGAATCAAATTTTTGAGTTAGTCCGAGAATTTACAACAAAAAGTAATTTCACAATTTAACTAATTTGTAATAATCAAAAATTGATATCAAATATAACAAAGGTTTAATGATAAAATTATTTACAATATTCTATTAACAACCAAGCAGAATTTCAGGCTTATCTCATGATCCGGTCTGAATACCGGCCCCCAATGTTATGACGTCAAAGTGACCGCTTAGGAGGGAAACCGGTGTCCCAGCTCAGACAGTGCCACACCGGTTACCCATTGTCCCTTCATCCGTTCTCATTTCATCAGACGTTCTATTCGCTCTCACTACAACGGATACTCAATTCATTCTCACTGCACGTCTATATAACCGTTTGCTTCAGGATCACTGTGAGATAAGAGTTCCTTATAACTTATCAGCGAAGATACCCTGTATAGCGGAATGTGTCAATGTCAATTACTTCAGAGAGTAAGTACATGTGTCAGCGAAATATGTGGAAAAGGTGATTATCCTCCATCCTTATCACAGGATCGTACTCTGATAATTGACCTACCCCCCTGACACATTCTGAGTACTGAGCCACTTTGATTGACACACTTCACACGCTATCAGAACCAACGGGCCCACTTACACCCAACGATTCATTTCCTACGTTCAACTATAAATAGCACAATCTCAAACACATGCAAGGTTATGTTGTCCAAACTCACTTCTTTACTATTGCATTGCTTAAGTATCCACTATACCGGTGTGCAAACCCTAAAACACCTGCACTCTTGTGGCTGGTCCTACGCCGGATCTTAGACCCTGGTTCAGACCAGTTCATTGGTACGCCCAGTGGGACCTGTTAGAGTTATTCCCACTTTTCGTAGAAGTTTGGTTGTCGGAATGGAAGGTGATGGACGTGATTTTGTTGATGGTCATGTGGAAGATGTGACCCACCAACAGACAGGGAGGAGACTCGTCTTTGAATCTCCTGTTACCAACAGTCGGAGGATGGTGCAAGTGCCAACCCCTGATCCTCGTGATGAGGCTATTAGACAGCTCAGGGAGGAGTTGGTGGAGTTAAGGCGAGAGAAGAGAGGAGCTGGGGACAGGGTAACGTCCCATGCAGAAGAGGCTCACCATGCATCAGTGAGGGAAAGATCTACAACCCTCCAGTATTCAAAAATCCCTATGTACGAGGAGAGGGAGCAGACCCAAGACTCTGGTGATAGAGTCAGTACCAGGAGAAGGGAACAGGCAGTGGTGACTTCTGGGACTTACAGGCTCAGCGTTCCTTTCTCAAGGAGGCTCATGAGTATTGTCATCCCAAAACACTTGCAAATGACTCAATCACTGTCGATCGGCAAGTATAATGGAGAAACCGACCCCACTAAGCACCTAGATGCTTATGTTTATGAAGCCATGTATCTGGGAGCTGATGAAGACGTCATGTGTAGGATGTTCCCAAGAACGCTAATGGAGGAGGCTCTCAGCTGGTTCAAGAGCCTGCCCTCGGGATCCATAGACTCTTGGGAGGAAATGGCAACTGCGTTTGAAAGCCATTTCGTCATCTCCAGGGACATTCCAAGAACTTCTCACACCTTGGCCCAGATAAGGCAAGGAGAGACTGAAACTTTTAAGGAGTTCTTAAAGAGGTTTTACAAGGAGGCTGCTTCGGTCCCCAACCTCACGGAGGCCATACAGCTCCATATTGTAGTGGAAGCTTTGCAACCTAGGTCCGCTTTTGCCCTATCTTTGGCAAAGAGCCCCCCGACAACCTTTGAGGAGTTTCGGAGGAAGGCTTCTAAGTACGTGTGTATAGAAATGCATCTGGAAGCTACAACAGCTAGAATGAAGCCTCCAGTGCCCTCTCAGCAGCCACGGAGGGAGAAAGAGAGGGTGAGACCAGAAAAGCATACCTTCCGAGAGGACTTTGTGAGCGTTCGACCTCATCAATGAGACAGGCGCGTCTCGTCTTTCAGCAACTATGCTCCTCTGAACGCCAGGCATTCCCAGATCATGAGGGAGGTTGGTTGGCCTACGCTCAGCGTTTTTGGTATAAGGAAGCCACCCCCAGTCAAAAGGATTGGTAACCCATGGAAGTATTGCGCTTTTCATGAACAAACGGGTCACCATACAGACGAGTACAAGGCACTAAAAAATACTATGGAGACCCTTATTAGAGAGGGAAAGTTGAAACAATATCTGTTCAGAGAAAAGTCTTTGGATGAACCTGACAGAATGGACAAGAGGAGGAGAGATCCAGATGATGAGGGTGATAATAGTCGTAACCTAGTAAGAAGATTTACTACAGCTGAAAAGCAGAAAGGGGTTGTGATTGCTGAAGGAGCCCAGCAGGACAATATGCCTCAGCAACTGAGGCAAGGTAGGCGCGAGGTGATTGAGATGATTACTGGAGGATTTGCAGGTGGAGGAGCATCCATAACAGCCAGGAAGAATCACCACCGGATGATTCTATCAGTACAGGGAAAACCAAGAGATAACCGCCCTTTCAGGGACGGTGTGGCAGCCCCAATGGTGTCGTTTACTGATGATGACTTTGGCCCGACGATCCCAGGAGGAGACAACGCAGTGGCGATAATTACTGTCATTGCCAACAAAGACGTGAAAAGGATCCTCGTCGACCAGGGAAGTTCTTGTGATGTAATTTTTTATAACTGTTTCAAAAGAATGG
This sequence comes from Clitoria ternatea, assembly GCA_037962975.1. Classification (NCBI taxonomy): domain Eukaryota; kingdom Viridiplantae; phylum Streptophyta; class Magnoliopsida; order Fabales; family Fabaceae; genus Clitoria; species Clitoria ternatea. Next base: position 148,910,468 of record CM075670.1, read on the forward strand.
GTTTTAATGATGCAGATCTACAGCCTTACACACAAGAGCTCACAGCGTTTAATGGGGCCAAGCAACCCACTAAGGGGTACCTTGACACCCTGATTTCTTTTGAAGGAGAGCCTGGCACGAAGACGGTTAAGTCGAGAATTCTGGTGATCGATGTGGAATCCCCCTACAATGGGATTATAGGCCGTCCCACCCTGAATGCAATGGAAGCAATTGTGTCCACTCCTTACCTCTTGATCAAATTCATTGACAAGGACAACGGTGTGTCTTCCCTCCGTGGTGATCAGGAAATGGCTCGGTACTGTTACAACCTGAGCCTCAACATGGTTAAATTAGAAGCATTCAATAAGAAGAGGAAGTTGAATGACGGAGGAACAGCGGCTGGGTCTGTCAGTCTGATTGATTTGGACCCCAAAGCGGAATTGAAGATTGACCCTCTCAACCCTTCAAAGCCCACACCGGATGGTGGTTCCAGGGACGTCGTCTTAGGGGATTCCCCAGAAAAGGTCATGCACATCAATGATAATCTGGAGGCGGGCATGGAGCAGCGTTTGTTAACTCTCTTGCAGGAGTTTAAGGACCTTTTTGCATGGACTGTAGCAGACATGCCTGGGATGGACCCTGATTTCTGTTGTCACAAACTTGCTGTGTACCCTAAAACTAGACCGGTGGCCCAAAAGAAGAGGAGGTTGGGACCCGAGAAGCAAAAGGCAGCATGTGAACAGATTGAGGAGTTGTTGAAAGCTGGCTTTATAAAGGAGATCCGTTATTCATCTTGGCTTTCCAATGTAGTGATGGTGCAGAAAGCTAATGGCAAGTGGAGGATGTACACAGATTATGTGGATCTCAATCGATGTTGCCCCAAGGATCCGTATCCTCTCCCAAACATTGATCGTATGGTGGACGATTCTTCTGGTTATCAGTACCTCAGTTTCATGGATGCTTATTCAGGGTACAACCAGATTCCGATGTGGGAAGGAGATCAAGAGAAGATGGCTTTTGTCAATGACCACGGTGTTTTCTGCTACACTGTCATGCTATTTGGACTGAAGAATACTGGTGCTACTTATCAGCGCATGATCAACAAAATTTTTGAAGGGATGCACACCAAGCTGGTTGAAGTGTACATCGATGATATCATCACAAAAACTCCCGCTGGAGGATATCATATTGATGATCTACGTCAAGTTTTCGCCCGGCTTCGACAGTATAATATGAGGTTGAATCCGTTGAAGTGTACTTTCGCTGTTCCAGCAGGGAAATTCTTGGGGTTCATGTTAACCCAACGAGGCATTGAGGCCAACCCTGGAAAATGTCAAGCAATACTGGACATGCAGAGCCCTAAGAGTCTAAGGGTGGTACAATCATTGAATGGGAAAGTAGCCGCTCTAGCTAGGTTCATGCCCAAGATGGCCCATAGATCTCTTCCTCTGTATAAGGCGTTGAAGAAAAACAAAAGTTTTGAATGGGGAGAGGAGCAGGAGCAAGCTTTTCAGTGACTCAAGGCTGTGCTCTCAAGTCCACCAATTTTGGTTAAGCCTGATCCTGGTGAGACTTTGATTTTGTATTTGGCAATTTCTGATGAAGCCCTGGGCGTGGCTCTGGTTAAAGAAACCCGAGAGGGCCAGAGACCGGTGTATTTCACCAGCAAGACATTCCAGGGGGCGGAAGGAAGATATCAGAAGATAGAGAAGGCCGCTCTAGCAGTTGTGTGGGCTTCACGACGTTTGAGGCCATATTTTCATGCGCATCCAGTTCTTGTGAGAACAGATTTACCCCTCCGCTCAGTGCTTAGCAAACCAGATCTTGCTGGAAGAATGATTAAATGGTCCATCAAACTTTCTGAGTTTGAAATTTCTTATGAGCCTCGAGGAGCTATTAAAGCTCAAGTACTGGCAGATTTCGTGGTGGAAATGACAGGGTCGGATCCAGCCACACCTCGAGCGCATTAGACCATTTACATTGATGGGTCGTCAAATAGTAAAGGCTGTGGAGCAGGCGTTGTGGTAGAGAGTGATGACGGTGCACACCTGGAGATTTCCCTCCGGTTCAATTTTAAGACTTCCAACAATCAAGCTGAATATGAAGCATGCTTGGCCGGCCTCCGAGCGGCGATCGACATCGGAGCATCAGCGGTTACATTGTGCAGCGATTCACAGCTGGTGATTTCACAAATTCAGGGGGAATATCAAGTCCGAGAGCCACAGCTTCAACTCTATTTGAATTGCGTGAATGAATTGAAGGGGAGATTCGATGTTCTAGAATTCAAGCATGTGCCAAGAGAGGAAAACACCAGAGCGGATATCTTGTAGAGGCTTGCAAGTACAAAACAGCCTGGTAGCATAACGATGGTGGTTCAAAGTACTTTGACATCACCTAGCATCCCTCTGTTCCCTTCTCTGAATGTTATAATGGTAAGCTATCCTTATGAGAATTCTAGGGTCATCCCCTATATCCGCTATCTGGCAGATGGACAACTCTCTACTGATGAGAAGGAGAGGAGACGAGTGAAAAAGGAGCTGTCGTACTTCACCATGGTTGATGGTGTTCTCTATAAAAGGGGATTCTCTGTCCCATACCTCCTGTGTTTGAGAGAGGATGAGGTATAAGCAGTGTTGGAGGAAGTACATGAGGGGCAATGTGGGCACCATGCTGGGGGTTGGAGCTTAATGAGAAAGGTCCTCAGGGCTGGATATTGGTGGCCTACGGTGAAGCAAGACTCAGCAGATTTTGTGAAGAAGTGTGATGCTTGTCAAAGATTCTCCAATCTCCATCATACACCGGCCCAAGAACTTTCTTCATCCGCTGTGCCCTGACCGTTCTACCAGTGGGGCCTCGATATCCTGGGTCCTTTTCCCACTGCTCCAGGAGGTATCAACTATCTGATTGTGGGGGTAGACTACTTCACCAAGTGGATTGAGGCTGAACCAGTAGTGCATATTACTTCTGCACGGACAAGGCGTTTCGTGTATGAAAACATCATAGCTCGATTCGGTGTCCCAGGGCGTATTGTGACTGACAACGGCACCCAGTTTACAGATAAGAAATTCACTGACTTGCTTGAGGGACTGGGGATTGTCCAAATATTTTCATCTATGGAGCACCCCCAAACGAATGGCCAAGCTGAAGTGGCCAATCGAGAGGTGCTGAAGGGGTTGAAGAAGCATCTTGGAGAAGCGAAGGGAGGATGGACTGATCAATTATGCCATGTTCTATGGGCATACCGTACTATACCACACTCCTCCACTAATTAATCCCCATACCGGTTGACCTACGAGGTCGAGGCGATGATCCCAGTAGAGCTACAGACCAGATCGGCTCGAGTAGAGTATTTCTCAGTTGAGGACAACAATGCCAATCTGGCATTAGAGATGGACGTCCTCCATGAACTAAGGGAAGGAGCTTTTGTTAGAGACCAGGCAATAAAGGCGAAGGCAGCCCTCCGGTATAACAAGCGCGTTCAATACAGAGCTTTCAACACTGGTGATCATGTTTTAAGGAAGGCGAGTGTGGGGAATAAATTTGCGCATCAAGGAAAGCTAGCGCCAACTTGGGAAGGTCCCTATAGAGTTTTTGAGGTGACTGGAAAGGGATCATATCGGCTGGAAGAACTTGATGGGACTCCAATCCGTAACAAATGGAACACCCAGAACTTACGTGTTTATTACAGCTAGTTGGTAAGACGACATGCACTCTTTTCCCTTACTTGAGTTTTTTCCCATTGGGTTTTCTCAAGAAGGTTTTAACGAGCCATGACCCCAACTACGCTTTCTTTGTAATATACTTTCAATTTTAATGAGAATGCAGTTCATAACTCTATCACTCTCACTTTTGTTGTATGTTGTGATTTATAGCTATAGTCTATTACGCATATTCCCCAGGACGGATAATCTCAATCACCTATTCTGTGATTCGATGATACAACTCCTGGCGTGGATAATTCCCATCATTATCCTTATGATGGAAGTCTTTGAAGACTCAGTCTGTACTCTTACGATTGAGATAAAGACCCCTCAGGACAGATGATCTCAATCACCAATTTTGTGTATTGACGATGTAACTCCTTGAGGGATGAATGAAGACCCCTCAGGACGGATGATCTCAATCACCAATTCTGTGTATTGACGATGTAACTCCTTGAGGGATGAATGAAGACCCTCAGGACGGATGATCTCAATCACTAATTCTGTGTATTGACGATGTGACTTCTCGAGGGGGAAATGGATTGTAGGATTAAACCGAACCCCATTTTGAAGGCCCAGATTGTAGGATTGCACCGAACTCTGGGTAAGGTTAGTAGGATCGAACCAAACACCGGATGAAGGCTTGGATTGAAGGATTGCACCGAACTCCAAGTAATGGTTAGTAGGATCGAACCGAACACTATTTGAAGGCCTGGGCGCAGTAAGCTGGTTCACCTAGAATACCACGCTGAACCCCGAGTAACGGGCGCAGTAGGTTCAGGATTAGCCCTGATCCGAACCCCGTGTCGAAGGCCCGAATTATAGGATTGCACCGAACTCTGGGTACGGTTAGTAGGATCGAACCGAACACTGTGTGAAGACTTGAGTTGTAGGATTAAACCAAACCTCAAGAGAAAGGTGTAAAACTTAACCTTTTTTAAGGTTGTGCCAAACTCTAAATATAATTTCCGTCCTCATCTCTGAAGTATTCATTACAGAGCGACTAAACGTTAATATAGCCGTTCTACATCTTCGAGGTCGGATGAGTCTTTCCTAATTTCCAAGAAGTTAAAGGTAACGCTTTACAGCAAAATTTCCCAACCCAAAATACTTATACTTGGGGACAGGGTATACTTTAACTTATTTATTGCTTGTCTGTTATAATTCATGTTATCTTAATCCGGGGTGATAAACACGCTTTAAACAACAATATAGCTAAACAGAGCAGACTTGCAAAGTATTGAAAAGAGTAGAGTATTGAGCATACCACTAAGTTATCTAACAATCATATACTTGTCACAAGCAGTTGAAGAGAAGCAAAAGTAAATTTTCTTTCTAGAAGTGAGAAATTGTACAGGTCTCAAAGTATTAAAAGCTGGAGCTGATCCCAGTACATAGCTATAAATGAAAACATAAATCAAGGAGCAGGTGGTTGATTCTCCGAAGTGGGTACCTCCGTTCTCTCCTCTTCGGCTCCATCAGTTTGAGCCCTATCTGAGCTGGCCTCTGCTTCAGTTTAAGCACCTCCTTGCATCTCAGCTTCAGGGCCAGGAGTGGACGGTGTTGGCTCCATACTTTAACCCTCTGGAAGTGGAGGCAGTTCATAAAGAGTCTCGCGAGGATCCTGGTGCGAGCCGTCCTTCTTCACTTCGACAAGTTTCCCCCCATGAAATTCATAGAACGGATCCAATCCGTACAAATTAAACTTCACATCAGGGTTGCGGTAAAAAACTTGACGAAGTGCCAGGCCGAAGGATTCGTAAGCCACATTTTTGCATATCTCCAAGGCTTTGGCAGCCTTGGCCTTAGCAGCAGATAATTTCTTCTGAAGCTTGGCAAAATCCTCCTCCGACGGCCCAGTGCTCGTACTCCCCTTCCTCAGCTCTTCAATTTGGGCCTGCATCTCCTTCCGAAGGATTTCCCACTCTCCAAGGCTTTTGTTGTGTCCATCCTCCATTATTTTGAGATCGTCAGCAAGCTTGGCCGATCTCTTCTTCTCCAATTGCAGCTCTTCTTCAAGGAGGGGAATGGACTTATTCTGTTGCTGAAGCTTATTGACCTGCCGCTCCAACGCTTTATTGGTGAAATGAAGTTGGCTTATTTCCTCTGTTTTCTTCTGAAGTGTTTCCTTGGCCTTCTTTAGTTCAGCCTCCACACCTCTGTGAATATCAGCTTGCTTGGTAGCCCAGGTATCCTTCACAGCAAGTTCGGTTTCAAGCTTTTCAACTTGCTCCATATAGTCCGCCTTTTCGCTCAAAGAGTCCAAGAGGCCGGATAGCTCATCTAGCTGCCAGCGGCCGGCTTTACATGCGCCTCGGACCTCGGTAGCGTCGAGCGAGGGACGGAGGCAGTACCTAGCCTTTGGAAGAGTGGGGGGCATGGACCCCTGGAACCATAGGTATGGTGAGAGAAAGGAATCGCGAGGAGGGTCAAACGATGGAGGAGGACTGCTCTCAGAGTCCGGCCCAGAAGTGGTTTGTGAAGCAGGGGTAGAAGAGTCAAGGACGGGCTTCTTCCCCTTATCCTTTTTCAGCCTAGATTCCTCAAGCGTCCTCTGGCGCTTCTTTGCGGGGTCACCAGAGGGAGGCTTCTCCAGATCCGCTGTCTTGACCAGGTGCCTCTTCTTCTTTTTCTTTTCTGGGACGGCCTCTTCATCGCCCTGCCTAGTGGCTTCCGCTTGTTTTTCTGGTTCCTCCTCATCAAGGAGAGGGACTTCGTCTCCCACAGCGGAAGTCAGAGGAATAGTTAGAGTTTTGGTGGTGTTCCTCTTCGCTTGAATTTCGTTCTCCTCGGAGGATGAGTCATCATCAGCCAGCATGGTCCTTAGAGACAACATCTCTGGACAGGCTTTTTCGATTTGTTCTGTAAAACAAGGAAAATTGAGTTAACACATGAGAAGAAAATAATCAGAACAGAATAAATGTATAGCATAACCACAGTAAGAACGGATATTACGGAGGTAGGCGGTTCGGACATCGTCATCTGCCAGGAGGAGCCTGCAAGAAAATCCTTTGAGGGTCCTCGAGGCCGTCTGCATGGCGCTCAGTACCTCAACAGAGTAAGAGGAAAGCTCACCCTCATCAGTATAGTAAGCATGGCTCAGCAATAGAAAGTGCTCGTGCGTCCAACTGAGAGGAAACTTGGTGAATCCTTCCTTGTTGAGCCAGAAGACGGGCTTGTTGGGCTGAATACGGACCCACGTGTAGTAATGTTTGAAAGAACGTCCGTCCCCCTTTGCGGATTTCGTGTAAAACTTGAAGTTTACTACCCTTGTGTCATAACGGAGTTATGAACCCAAGGCCGCCCTTCTTGTTGGCACGGCGTGTAACACCCTAATTTTTAACAAATAATAATTCCAAAACAATGAGGAAATTTTTCACAAAAGCAGCCACGGGTCACTTGGCATAGAAGGAAGAAAAAGACAAGAGAAATAGAAGAGCATTCACACGCACATGGCAAGCAGCAGAGGAATTAGGACTGGAACTGATCCATTCGGTTCAGTGTGACACACCAGCGCCTGGGCGGATTCGATGACATCGTTGTCTCGCTCAGGCGAGGTCCGATACCGCCTAGGCGGGGTATGGCAATGCAACAACGGATGGAGGGGGTTCACAAATGAAACCCAACACCAGCCCCCACTCGTTTTCTCAAGAGGATCAACAGGGATAACTTTTCCATAAGCAAACGCTAGTCAATCAGTATAAGGAAATAGGCAAGGGAAAGAGAAGAAAAACTCCCATGCGTGGTAACCTGTGGAAGGAATGGGACCTAAACCCACTCCGTCCAGTTCAGCGAAGCATGACAACGCCTGGGCGGACTCTACCACGACGCCCATCCGTTCAAGCAGGGGTCAACACCGTCGAGTGAGACACGTTAATGCAACAACGGAAGAGGAAGGTATTTGGGTGGAGTTACACACTGACACCTACTCGCTTCAGCGCGGTTCCACACGCTTGGGCGAGCCGTCCTAGTCGCTCGGGCGAGGTATGACTCCGCCTAAGCGAGGCCAACACAAGCCTTCCCAAACCCGCACTCGCTGGAGCGAGTACATTGCTCGCTGGAGCGAGGAGTCTCACTCGGCTAAATAGACGCTCGGACCCAGAGTCATCCTTCACTCATTCACTCGGGAATTAGATAGAGAAGTCCCATTCAGACTTATCCAATTCACCTTTCTTGTTACAGATCCTCATTCACTCAGGTTATAATTATCTAGTACTCGGAATCCATTTCATTCTGACTCACTGCCTTAACTCCTTCCTCAGAAGGGATTCGCTCAGGTTTTCGCTTATTCCTCACTCGACGCATATTTAGACTCTTTATTTCATCCTTCCAAACCTCAACTTAGCTCCACTTCTACCCTTAGCCATACTGGCCTCCTACGCTCGGAAGGTATACTTATGCGTCCTTGTTTATCATTCGGACATCTTCTACAGCACAATATAACACGTAATATATATATACATATGTTTAGGAAACATCTGAATAATTACAAACGCAACATGTTCCTTCTACCCGAAGGTGTTCAAGTTTCAGAAGTAAGGACTAAGATCAAAACACGAGCCGGCCAAGGCTTAACGAGACCTTATACATAGTATATACATATACACACATATTCCATGGTACTCGACTGCTCTGCTCTACACTCGGCTCCTCCTTCATTCTTCATTCCAAGAGATATTCACTGAAAATATAGTCACTGCAGGGGTGAGCTTTTACATGTAAAATGATAATCAAAGACTCGGTATCAGCGTCAGTACACGCACCTACTTTCATTCAATCTTTCTCAGGTTAACTAAGTTCATGCAATGTAAGATAACGTCTATAACATACATGCTACATATAGTTCATCTCCACACACACACACATGCATCCATGCACTCGGAAATCATACACACACCCCACACATGCTATGTGCACTACCACAATCAGCCTCATATCTATATGCATGCCTGCGGATCCGACTCGGATAATGACTTTCAGTTACGGTTTCCCTTCGTCTGGCCCCTCGTCCTTCAGCTCTTACCAGGTGGTACCGGCCTCCCATGGGCGTCTCGAGACTCTTCTCTAGCTCCTACGGCTACCACGAGCACTATCAGGATCTAGCCAAGGTCTGTAGCTGGAAGTCATTCCCTCGGGGTTCATGACCCTCCATGGGTCACCCCACTCTTGCACATGCAGCTAATGCATTTACCAGTACGTATCATCGCACCACCGATACCTCCCTCGTAGCCATTAAGTAAGAACAGATTCAACACAGCCTTTATATTTGTTTTATCAGTCATACCAATGCATACAACAATCGGCAATCAAAATAATATCATCGGGCAGTTCAACTAACAAGCACACACTCATAGTCTCACAGAGATAAGAGGGATAGAACCATGCATTTCATTCGTCATTATCAATTACTAACAGACTATGTCACCACCATCTAGATTACATGCGATCACTGCATACCCACTGTAAAACACACACAGAATCCAGAATCATGCATAAGATCTAGTCGTCATACACACATGCACACACACTCATGCAGTACATTCCTCCGGTACCGTTCGTGGACCATGCATTCGACATGCAAGCGCCCCCTACCTACAGAAGAACCTCAAGAAACTTTTCTGCTCTCGTCGTTGGGTCTGATGCCCTTCTCCTGGTTCGTTCAGTCTCCCTTGGCTCCGTCGTATCCTGCGCTTGGTTCTGGGATGGAGCGTGGTCCTTCCTCCAGTACTGTCGCCACGATCTCCAGGAGCGAAGAGCAAGACAGGGAGAAAAGAAGATGGAGACGAAGAGGGAAAAAGAGAGAATGAAGTGATGGAGGAAAAAGAATCTGAAGGAACAGTGAGTGTTTGTGACCATAGGCTTACGTTCATATATATATTCACACGAGGAAGAGAAGAGTGGGGTGGGAGAGCGTGAGCCCAGCAGCCACGCGCACTCCGCCCCATCACCTGGCCATCACCATCCTTTATATTTTAATTAGTTTATTGTTTTCTGATTTTCAGGGTAGTTGGGCTGCTAAATTCCTCAAATCATTTTAATCATTTTAATGGCTTAAATCCACTTGATAGTTATATACAATTAACGGTTGTTTTCTATTTGAAATCAAGTCTTGATGGTTTATTTTTCATTCGGCATTTAGCTTCAAAACTGGGATGTTACACGGCGGACCACCTGGCAGTAATAAAATAATTTGGCCATGGTGGCGGTGAAGTTGAAATGCTCTCCCAGAATTTCGAGAGCACGAACTAGGCCCCAGCCGTTGGGGTATAGTTGAGTTGGAGCGCAGTCGAGGAAGTGCAGGACGGCCATTTGAAATTCCGTCATGGGGAAGCGGACCCCCAACTTTTGAAACACGAAGTCGTACATGTAGACCGACCTCTCGTCTGGGACGATGTGACAAACTCTTTCAGATGGACGGGGTGCTAGGACAACATAACGTCCTTTATACTTCTTGTCTGAGTAAATCTTGCAGCGGAGAGAGACCGTGCTTTCCTCTTCATTTGCGTGATGCGAGGGGATTTCCAAAAATTCCTCTTCAACCCAGCAGTACGGCCTCTCCCTGTTGAGTTTTTCCTAATTCAGCCGGTGTGCCACGACGTTGACACACCCTTCAGTAGTACAAAGAATCATCATTTTACCAGACCCCGGGATCTCCATGGTCTTTGATGCACGATGGAAAGCATATGTACTGTGGTAGAAAGTAACATCGTCAGAGAGATAACCTTCGTTACTTGACCCTCCATCAGAGCTGCTGGTAGCCCTCGAGTCAAGGGGAACCTCAGAGCGGCATTGATCAGAAGACGCTCGTGAGGTAGAAGTTTCAACTCTCTCTGAGCGACGAAGCCCAGCCACAGGAAGATTCACTGGAATCCTTCCACCACGGTGGCTAGAGGGGGCGCGAGAGCTCAAACTCCCCCTATAAGAGGTACCAACATTGCCTGTTCTAGGGCGCATGGTTGAAGTAGAATGAATAAAATTATAGGGAGGTAGAGGAAAGGGAGGTTACCTAAAGGAGAGAAGAACTTTGTGAAGGTTGAAGGCAGCAAAGAAATCTCCAGAAATTTGAGCAGAGGTTCACTAAGCTTGTAGACAGAGATGAATTCCAAAACTCGTTAAGTGTCCCTTTTATAGGTAACGAAGAAGCACAGTGCTCTACTGAAAGTCACGATGTTTACTTCAAAATGCAACCTTTCGAATTCAAACGACTCCGTCGCTTCGTAACATTAAAGCGCGAAAATGGTAACGTTTCAGTAAATGTTCTCACGAAATGGGCTTGCATCAGTTTAAATCCAGGCCCAATAAGCCCAATCGACGGTTACACTCTTGGGTAATAATGGCTCGTGCGTAAAAGGCGCATTTAATGTCCAATCATTTCAGATGCATTTAATGCACTCCAACCATTCTTTGAATACCAAGAATTTTAATTTCCAAAAACTCTTGGGATTTCCCTCATTATGATACGCTGTCTGAATCCATTGTATATAGCACAAGAAGAACGGTAACTCAGTTGGAAGAGTGGATGTTAAAGAGTTTTTTAGAAGGAATTTCCAGAACGTCTCACCGGCATCCAGACTTCTCAAAAGCTGTATAGCTCATATGAGCAACTTAACAGTCCCTCACATAAGCTAGGGGACAAATGATCCGGTCTGAATACCGGCCCCCAATGTTATGACGTCAAAGTGACCGCTTAGGAGGGAAACCAGTGTCCCAGCTCAGACAGTGCCACACCGGTTACCCGTTGTCCCTTCATCCGTTCTTATTTCATCAGACGTTCTATTCGCTTTCACTACAACGGATACTCAATTCGTTCTCACTGCACGTCTATATAACCATTTGCTTCAGGATCACTGTGAGATAAGAGTTCCTTATAACTTATCAGTGAAGATACCCTGTATAGCAGAATGTGTCAATGTCAATTACTTCAGAGAGTAAGTACATGTGTCAGTGAAATATGTGGAAAAGGTGATTATCCGCCATCCTTATCACAGGATCGTACTCTGATAATTGACCTACCCCCTGACACATTCTGAGTACTGAGCCACTTTGATTGACACACTTCACACGCTATCAAAACTAACGGGCCCACTTGCACCCAACGATTCATTTTCTACGTTCAACTATAAATAGCACAATCTTAAACACATGCAAGGTTATGTTGTCCAAATTCACTTCTTTACTATTGCATTGCTTAAGTATCCATTGAGTTCATACACTCTTCTAACTTGAGCGTCGGAGAATCTTCGCAGGTGGCACCACCTTTCGCCCTCTCTCAACACGAAACATTGGTGTGAAGGATCTCCAGGACAACAAGACCGGTTTCTCCCACTGAGAGGCCGGATTACCACACCAGATACCCACTGTACCGGTGTGCAAACCCTAAAACACCTACACTCTTGTGGCTAGTCCCACGCCAGATCTTAGACCCCGGTTCAGACCAGTTCACCTCACAAGTGTTTATTTCTATGTAATAGGTAACCTGTTTCACTCAATCAATCATAAAATCAAACGAATTTAACTTTGATTGTCATCTAATCAATGGTTATTCATACAGAGTTAATTCAGAGATCACAAGGTCTTTTCACGGGTTGTAATGAGGCTTGGCTTATAAGAATCAATGGTTTTTCTTGGAATTCAAAAACCTGAAATCATAAAAGAGCATTTTATAATTTTTAGGCTTTCTCTTGACCCAAACTCTCATTTCCCTTATTAACTTGATTCTTTTCACTATTTTTTATTTTTCTTTTTCATATTCTATTTTTATTTTGAAAAGAATCAAGTTGCTTATCTTTTTCACTCCCCATTGTGAGAACATTCAAAATATATATATATATATATATATATTTATTTATTTATTTATTTTTATTTTTTTTTCATTTATTTCAACTGCTCTTTTAATCAATCAAGTATAGGGAATGGTTAAAACAGATTCAGGTTTAAAGGGTACCAAGGAATTTTATTTTAGGCTCAAATTGGCTTGCAAAGGATAAAATAATTTTTACCAAGGTAAGCTATTTGGCCCAAGGTTTCTTTTCACCAATAAATGTGCCTTGATCATTTTCCTGAATTCTCTGTACAACAACGCAAATCAGAGATTAAAGCAAAGTCAATTCGAATTGAAAATATGTCGATTAAACCCTCAAGTATTTAAAAAGATCCCTCAGCTCACCGGGCTATCGAAATTTGCTTGATAGTTAATAAACCTATTGTAATTAAATTTATCAAAATTCCTAAGTTAAAAAGAACCAATAATTGATTTTACAAAATTGGTTTTATTGTGTAAAAACTTTAAGTGTATAAATTAACTTTCTAACAAAAATTTGATTAATTTATTGAAAGATAATTTTTTTATGTATTTTTAATTTTTATTAATGCAAGAAAGTATAACAAATACATACTAAGAAAATTATTTTTTTAAAAAAAGAAAAACAAACAATAAACAAACATACAACATGTTAAACAAATGAAAAATATAAAATAAATAAAATAACAAACAAACAACAAAAAAAATAATAATCAGAAACAGAGGCTGACGCTACGCGTGGGTGGGACGCTACGTGTCAGCTCTGCTCTTCCCACGCTATGCGTCAGTGGGACGCTATGCGTGGGCTTGCAGAACAGAAACTGCAAACAGGGGTTGCGCAACAGCAACCCCCTTCCAAACCACATTCAATTCAATCAGCAAGCAATTTCTAATGGTCATCTAATTCTAACCCTAACCACATGCAATTCTAAGATTTGAAAATTAAAATCAAACTAAAGAGAAAGGATTAGAAAACTTACTTGTGATCCCTTGAGCAAATATGAGAAGGTTTGGAAGTGTTGAGAGAAAAAGAGGGTTTCGAAATTTTCGGGTTTTGAAAACTAAAGTGAGGCAGAGAGGAGGTTTTAGGTTTTAAAACCTAAGATGGGCCTCTCTGGTTCAGTTTTAGAAACTGAATGTGGGCTCTGATGCTACGCGTGGTTGGGACACTACACGTCAGGTTGAAAATTTAGAGTCCACGCTACGCGTCACAGTGGCGCTACACGTGGGCTTCTGTTTTTGATTTTTCAAAATTTTGATTTTCAAAAACCTTTTCTTTTGAGTTTTAAACCCTTTTTCTTTTCAAAATTAATTTTCTATCTAAAAATTTTAAAAACATTTTTTTAAAAAAAATAACTTAAAAACAAAACAAAAAAATGGGTTGCCTCCCATTGAGCGCTAGGTTTAATGTCTCCAGCCAGACATTACCTCTGATTAATCAGGTGGTTTCTTAATTTTTATTGAGGAATCACCTGCCTTTTTCTTCCTCCTTCTTCTTCTCCGATGCTTGATTACCTGTCTTTCATGATTTAAGCCATCGGTTAATTTAAAATAATTTAATTGATTGGGAAGAGGTATACCTGGTTCGGTTGAAGGGTAAACTTTTTCCTTATCATTTGTCCTTAGATGTTCATGAGCATTAAAGTTTACCTCTTTTCCATGGATTCTGACTACAACCAAGCTTTGATCAACATCCACCATTATTTTTGCAGTCTTCATGAAAGGTCTTCCAAGGATTAGGGGGATCTCAATATCCTCCTTCATATCCAGTACCACAAAGTCAACCTTGAAGTGGTACTCATCAACCTTTACCAACACATCTTCCACAATCCCCACAGGTTTCTTGACAGAGCGATCCGCAAACTGTAATTCTGTCTTGGCTTCTTTGAGCTCAAATTCAACAATGCGTTTTATGAAATCTAGGGGTATCAGATTGATGTTAGCCCCTAAATCTAACAACGCATTCCTGATGTTGATATTTCCAATAGTTACAGGAATGGTGAAACCCCCCGGATCTTTACATTTTTTTAGGGTTATGATGGCAGTACAGTTTGTTTCTTGCTCTATTTTCACAGATTCTTGTATATTTTTTTCATTTTCAATTTTTTTATTTTTTTCTATTTTTTCACTTTTTTTTTCTTCTTCTTCTTTCTTTTTCTCACTCTTTTCTTTACAATCAATTTTTACAACATTAGAAGAAACAGCATTACATTGTTCCCTTGGGTTTTGCGTGTTTGCAGTAAACCCTGAACTTTTTAATTCGGCTATTTCTTTTGCAAGCTGACCCATTTGTATATCCGATGCTTTCCGGGTAGCTTCATTTGTCTCCACAAACTGTAATAGTTGTTGAATAGATTACTCTATCCTTGCCAATCTTGCATTGTCAGTTTGTTGTTGCTTAAACTGATTGTTAGGAGGTCGGTTGGAAGGTCCAGCATCCTGTCTCCAGCCAATATTCTGATTTTGCCAACCCTGCAGGTAATTGTTAGGAAAAGAATTTCCATGATTGAAAGGAAAATTACCTAAGGGTGCTCTTTGATGGTTCATAAAATTGGCTTGCTCTTGCTCATTTCTACAGTAACCACATGGTTGTTCTCCCATGCAGTGCATACATTGTTTAAGTTGAGCAGGGGGTGGTGATGTTACTTGAGCAATTTGGAGTTTCTCCAATTGCTTGCTCATAACTTCAATTTGTTGGGTCAGCAATTTTTGCTGAGCCAATACTGTATCATTCACTCCCAATTCGAGTATTCCTGGCTTCCTCTGTACATTACCTCTTTCATGTTTTGCTTGGCGGTCACTGATAGCCATTGATTCCAATATTTCAATAGCTTCCTCCACAGTCTTGTTCATTAAAGAACCACCTGCACAAGCATCTAACATCATCTTGAACTGAGGTAATGAACCATGGTAAACGATCCTTACCTTTTCGGCATCATCCAGATTGTGGTTTGGACACTTTCTCAAGAGTGCCTTGAATCGTTCCCATGTTTCTCCTAATGATTCATCATTATTTTGAGAAAAAGAATGTATGGCTGTCATGGCTTCAAAATATTTTGAAGGAGAATAAAATCTTTCCAAAAATTTTCTTTCGACATCGGACCAGTTTGTAAAACTTCTCAGTGGGCAAGATTTAAACCATTCTTTAGCTTTACCAATCAATGAAAAAGGAAATAACCTCATATAAACAGATTCTTCTTGATTGGGTTCAAAACCAATTGTACTGCATAACTCATAAAAAATAGTTAAATGTTCATATGGTTCTTCATGATTTAAACCAGCAAATTAATTATTTTGAATAATATTTAAAGTAGCAGGTTTAATCTCCACTGGCAAAACAGGTCCTTGAAACATTCTCGAAACTTGGGGTGGACCATTAATAGCAGCAAACTGTCCCAATGTTCTCCTTTCAGCAGCCATATTTGAATTTTCAAAAATTTTAGAAGTAGAAGAAGATTTAGTTTGTGTTTTAGATTTCAAAGACTTGATTTTCTTTACAAACTTTTCTATCTCAGGATCAAAGTAAATTTTTCCTGCAGTAGATCGGGTTTGCATACACAAACTAGACAAAGAAAGTTAGTGTAACAATAAGTAAAAGTCAACAAAATAAAAAAAAATTTACCTAAGGTAAAAAAAATATTTACCACGGTAATTAAAAATTTACTGTTTTACTGAAACAATTCAATCCCCGGCGACGGCGCCAAAAAACTTGTTAACCCAGCGATAGCGTCTCAACTATTCGTTTCTACCACCGGGTTGTTAATTGGCAAGCGCACCAATCGTTTGTAGTTTTCAAAATTTAGATATCGTTCCACTGGGATTGAAAGTCCAATAACAACAGTAATTTTCTATTCACTATGGTAAATGTGAAGAAAGTTATGGACAAAAGAATGATTTATATACAATTTATACAATATTCATAGGATAGCATGGTTGAGTTGTTCATGAGATAAAAAGAAAATAAAAATCTATCTAAAAAGTTGAGTTGCAATCTAGAATAGGTAAGATACTTGAGATAAACACAGATAAACAAATTATGTTGGAAATTGGATCCCTAATCTAGAATAACAATGAGGAACTCAAGACATGTATATTTAATCATCAAGTTTCATGTCATTGCAGCTTAAAATCATTATAACCGATCCCTCGTGATATAAATTCTAAGAATTTACCGTAAAGTCCGATCCCTCATGAGCTTTCTCAGTAAAAACTTGCATTAAGACCTGGCCTTATGGCAACAATTATAACACCCTAATTTTAATAAATACATAAAACCCAAAAATAGGGAAAATTTTTCCCAAATAAACCAAGAAGAATCGGCACAAAAGAAATAAGTGGGAGGAAGACAAGAGGACCAAAAACCGACCCAAGAAGGTAGACAGCGGGAGGAGAAACGCACAGGCGGATCCCACAAACAAAGCCCACTTGCCCAAGCGAGGTCCAACACGCTTGAGCGAGGCAGCCCAACTCGCTCAGGAGGAGTACCATACGCTTAAGCGAACTACCCAAAAGCCTTCCAAATCCACACAATCGCTGGAGCGAATCCTTCATTCGCTGGGCGAGGAGCTACACTCGGCTATCCAGACACTTAGGACCCAGAGTTATCATACAACTCATTCACTCGGAAAATGATAGCTACTCCACTCGGCATTGACAACTTATTCGCTCGGGGAAATCATTAAGTCAGTCCCCACTCGGTTTTCTTCTAATCTTAACCACTCAGAAATATTCAGTTATTCTACACTCGGGAAAATCCTAACAGTTATCACTCGGTAAGTATCTAGATCAATCCTCACTCGGTGTCCCATGCTCTCATTCACTCGGTAATACTTAAACTCTTCTGCACTCAGAATAATCACGGTCTCGCTTCCCACATCAACTCTTAACCCCATTTCTACCCATAGCTATACCAACCTCGCATACTCCATAAGTATGCATACATGTATTACTCGGATCATTCACGCAATATAGAACAACACACAGTATGATAGATATAGAGAGGGATATAAATAACTACAGGCACAAAATCACATCTTCTACCCAAGAGGGTTCAAGTTCTAGTATAAAGAGACTACGACTGAAATACGAGCCGGCCAAGGCTTAACAAGACATATACACAACATATACATAAACACATAATTTCCATAGTGCACCAGCACTTCACTCGGCATTCAGCTCCTCTTCCATTCATCATTCCGAGAGACATTCACTGAAAAATTGCCACAGTAGGGGGTGAGTATCTTAGATATTAAATGATAGATACTGACTCGGATTATCCTCAATCATGTAGCAATATAAATGCACACGCCATCATTAAACATGCACATAACACTTCAATAACATTAACAATCATACATAGAACAGATTTCAATCGGCACAGTCAGTATATGCACACAGAATAATTCACTCGGTTTCGCATTCGTGTGTAATCGGTTTTCGACATTGCAATGTAGGCTCCCAGCCTTTTTATACATAGCTCTCAGCTATCAATTCAGCTCCCAGCTGCTTGGCCGTTTTACAGGTACCCAACCATTTGCCCACAAGGTGACACCAATGCTCTCAGCGTCAACGGAGGTGTTCACGGGCAGCCCGAGTCCTACTCAAAGGCTACCTTGAGTCCCACTCAAAGGATTTCACAGCGTCCCACGCTTTTAAATAACCGATGGTAGTGTCCCACACTACGTGCTCCCAGCACAAACGCATCCCATACGCCACACACGGATCCATCACACAACACAGAGTTCATATACATAACCTTTCACTCAACAGTACATGCATCACATGCAATCGGTAATAGGCATTCTCAAAACTCAACATATTAGTCCAACACATGTGCTTCTCATGCAATCAGTATCATAGCTCAAAGAAATGAATACAGCAACACATCTGTTCCATGCAATCGGTGTCAAGAAGTATCAGGATTCAATAAATTAATCCAACAACACGAGCATCTCATGCAATCGGTATTCAGTAGTATCAGGACTCAGACAGCACATGCATCGGTGTAATATATTATCAGATTCACTACGTCCACATTTGATCACATGCAGTCAGCATTTTATATTCATAACAACTTACATATCCCATAAACTACACGGTAATCATCATCAACAATTCAGCACACCCTTTCCATGCAATCATTCGACATTCTCAAGGCTATCAGCATGCATTTCAAGGACGGGACTAAACATGCAACACGCAGCTCTTACTCATCATGCACCCGGGTATTACATACTCCTCATACAAGCACAACACACAAACAGAATACAGAAACAGCAATCATCAACACCTGGAACCCGCTCATAACCCATGCATCTAAGATATAAGATACCCCCCGACCAACTACGGAACTCCGAGAGACTCTTCTACTTGGATGTTGGTCCTCTGCCTCGTTGCTTCGCTCGATACCTCCACTCGTTCAGCCTCCTCTTGAAAACTGTTGTCTTCCGTGGTTGGCTCAGGAACAGGGCTGTTTCGCTTCGACGATCATCCTTTACTAGCAAGAGGGAGCTCCGACTCCCCTATAGCACCGTCGTCGTGGCTTCCAAAAGCAGAAAATGGAGACAGAGAATAGAAAAGAAGAAGAAGAAGGACGAGGAAAAGAAGAAGGAAGAAGAAGAGAGAGTCGCACAGGGAAATCTGAAGGAATGAAAGGCAAAGAGACCCAACGACCAATTATATATGGATGCATGAAGGAAGGGAAAAGTGGGGTGGGAAAACGTGAAGCAGCAGCCTGCTCACGTCACCTAGTCACCATCAGCAACAATTAATAATTAATCACACTTAATCAGCCATCATTTGATTAATTAAGTTAATTGTAATTAATAAATAATTTTCCACTTCTAAAATTATTATTTTAATGTCTTTATTTCACTTGGTAATTAGTTTTTAAATCGGGATGTCACAACAATGGTTAACAACCCCTATAGAATTGAGATACCAAGGGTATTCCAACTTTTACTTTCATCAAAACAAGTTTCAATACGGCATGAATAATCATTCTCCCGTTTGACATTCATACTAATAAAACAAGTTTCAATACACATGAAAATCATTCTCCCGTTTGACGTTCATATTAATAAAAGGTTGAAATACTAACATGGACTTGAATCATAAACATGCAAAGGTCAAATTCACAACATTATACTCAATAGATTAGTTCACCAATTCCAACATAAACAAATTAGTTACACATGGTAAAAGTAGAAACAACACTTACAGAGTTTGACATTACGAAGATGATAAAAACTTCACGATACAACGATCACAATACACCACAACACTCTCAAGTATCTAGAAAACTATTCTATAACTACAAACTCTAAAAGAAATACTCAAAACTCGAGTATAGAAGAGAGAAAAGAACTCTGAATGTAGAGAATGGGATGCTTAGAATGGTGTTGGATGGCCCTATTTATAGGGCTGAGCAAGGGTGCTGACGCTATGCGTCAGTGTGACGCTACGCGTCAGGCTCTTGACTTAGTTTCCATTAAACAACTGATAATGGCCACTTCAAATTATTAAATTTGATCATGCTTGGCCACTTGGATGTGTTTCCACTGTATTTTGGCCATTTGTGCTTAGTGGGGTGGCCCTTGGTGCTGAGTGGAGTACCCATTATTGGGTCCAAGTGGAGTGGTTGGCCAAGTTGGAGGTGGAGACCACGCAGCACTGACGCTACGCGTGGCTGTGACGCGTAGCGTCAGCATCAAAAATAATTGTTCATGCTACGCGTGGGGTGAGGCTATGCGTCAGCTCCTCTAGTGTAATTTTCTCTTGATTTCTTAAATTTTTCACTGCAAAACTAGAGAAAATTGATCAAGGGTAGATTATTTCCAACAACATCCATTTATTGAATTAAAACCTAATTTTCTAACAAATTAACCAAATTTTTATTATTTTTATGAAATTTTTATTAAAGCTTTTATTGAAAATTTGAGGACTAACATTTGTGCGGATCTTCACCCGCAAGACCATGAAACTTAGGCAACAAGTGTATAAGTCCGGTCTTAAGCATAAAAGGGACATCCTCTTTAGGATATTGAATACACAAACTTTCGTATGTGAATTCAGGTGTAGCTAGTTCTCTAAGAGTTCTCTCACGAGGTCCAGCCATATCAGAAAAACTAGCAGTAGTACTTTTAGCAGATTCAGATGAGATATTATCAATATCAATATCAATAAAGTTATTATTAAATCTAACTTCTCTAACTAATCTATAAAAAGTTCTATCAATTTCAGGATTAAATGAATATAAATGCCCAAAAGTCCTTCTAGTCATACATAACATACAACAAGATATTTCATGATCATGAGTAATATATCATAAGAATCCTAAATCATGCAAAAGAAATAAAATAAAACAAACAAACAAACAAAATAATATTTTTTAATTTTAAATTTTAAATTTTAATTTTTAAAAAAATTAATTTAAAACAAGAATTTTCCTAAAGATCGTTGATCCTCGGCTGCGGCGCCAAAATTTGACGTGTTATTGTCACAATCCCGTCAAATTGATACATTAAAAATAATGTAGTACTAGGGTGTGAACCTAGGTCGTTCTCTCGAAAATCAACATAAAAATTTAAGAAAATCAATTTTTAAAATATTTTTTTAACAAACAGAAAGTCAACAAACATACAAATACATTTAGGGGGGTTTGGTTTGGTTGTCACAGTAAAATTTAAAACATAATAAATGTAAAACTTAGAACAAATAAATAACAAGCGATTGATTTTCTTGGAGTATTGTAATTAGATTTATCCTTGATTCACAAAAGATGGTTTATACACTTTCATTACTATTGATTTCTTAGCTCAATTTGAATTAATCAACTAAGCGTCTTTTTAAATTCACAATTCTTTTACCTTCATTTAAAATGAACATTTTAATCAAGCATCCTAATTAAGCAAAAGGAATTAAGATTGTAAAATCTAAGAATCATTGAGCATATGTAAGAACATCGCCTACATACATAACCTATTCTCAAATTATGGAATTAAGCAAACCATAATAATTAAAAGTGATTATGAAAATATTCATTAAGCATGCATATTTCCTTAATCCATTTTAATTTCAATCTTATTTTATTCCATTTATATAATTAAATTGATTAAGCATACAAATTTAATTAAATAAGATAGAATTAAATAAGCAGAGTAAGATTATGAAGAATGTTAACCCGGCGATAGTGTCTCAACAGTTCGTTTCCACCACCGAGTTGTTAATTCGCAAGCGCACCAATCGTTTGTAGTTTTCAAAATTTAGATATCGTTCCACTGGGATTGAAAGTCCAATAACAACAGTAATTTTCTATTTACTATGGTAAATGTGAAGGAAGTTATAGACAAAAGAATGATTTATATACAATTTATACAATATTCACATGATAACATGATTGAGTGGTTCATAAGATAAAAGAAAATAAAATCTATCTAAAAAGTCGAGTTGCACTCTAGAATAGGTAAGATACTTGAGATAAACACAGATAAACAAATTATGTTGGAAATTGGATCCCTAATCTAGAATAACAATGAGGAACTCAAGACATGCATATTTAGTCATCAAGTTTCATGTCATTGCAGCTTAAAATCATTATAACCGATCCCTCGTGATATAAATTCTAAGAATTCACCGTAAAGTCCGATCCCTCATGAGCTTTCTCAGTAAAAACTTGCATTAAGACCTGGCCTTATGGCAACAATGGTTAACAACCCCTATAGAATTGAGATACCAAGGGTATTCCAACTTTTTACTTTGGTCAAAACAAGTTTCAATACGGCATGAACAATCATTCTCCCGTTTGACATTCATACTGATAAAACAAGTTTCAATACACATGAAAATCATTCTCCCATTTGACGTTCATATTAATAAAAGGTTGAAATACTCACATGGACTTGAATCATAAACATACAGAGGTCGAATTCACAACATTATACTCAATAGATTAGTTCACCAATTCCAACATAAACAAATTAATTACACATGGTGAAAGTAAAAACAACACTTATAGAGTTTGACATTACGAAGACGATGGGAACTTCACGATACAACGATCACAATACACCGAAACACACTCAAGTATCTAGAAAACTATTCTAGAACTACAACTCACAAAAGAAGTACTCAAAGTTGAGCACAAGAGAGAAAGGAAGAGAATGGGATGCTATGGGATGATTTAGAATGGTGTTGGATGGCCCTATTTATAGGGCTGAGCAAGGGTGCTGACGCTACGCGTCAGTGTGACGCTACGCGTCACACCCCTGACTTAGTTTCCATCAAACAGCTGATAATGGCCACTTTAAATTATTAAATATGATCATGCTTGGCTACTTGGACGTGTTTCCACTGTATTTTGGCCATTTGTGCTTAGTGGGGTGGCCCTTGGTGCTAAGTGGGGTGGCCATTATTGGGTAAAAGCTGAGTGCTTAGCCAAGTTGGATGTGGAGTCCACGCAGCACTGACACTACGCGTGGCTGTGACGCGTAATGTCAGTATCAAAAATAGTTGTTGATGCTACGCGTGGGGTGAGGCTACGCATCAGCTCCTCCAATGTAATTTTCTCTTGATTTCTTAACTTTTTCACTGCAAAACTTAGAGAAAATTGATCAAGGGCAGATTATTTCCAACAACATCCATTTATTGAATTTAAATCCTAATTTGCTAACAAATTAAACTAATTTTTATAATTTTTATGAAATTTTTATTAAAGCTTTTATTGAAAATTTGAGGACTAACAAATACCCCCAACTTGAGACATTGCTCGTCCTCGAGCAAGAGAAAAAAAATAAGAAAAATAAAAATTTGGAATCAAATTTTTGAGTTAGTCTGAGAATTTACAACAAAAAGTAATTTTCACAATTTAACTAACTTTGTAATAATCAAAAATTAGTATAACAAAGGTTTAATGATAAAATTTATTTACAATATTCTATTAACAATCAAGCAGAATTTCAGGCTTACCTCACAGGTGTTTATCTCTATGTAATAGGTAACCTGTTTCACTCAATCAATCATAAGATCAAACGAATTTAACTTTGTTTGTCATCTAATCAATGGTTATTTATACAAAATTAGTTAAAAAATCACAAGGTCTTTTCACAGGTTGTAATGAGGCTTGGTTTACAAGAATCAATGGTTTTTCTTAGAATTCAAAAACCTGAAATCATAAAAGAGCATTTTATAATTTTTTTAGGCTTTCTCTTGACCCAAACTCTCATTTCTTTTGTTGATGAAAAATAAATACCCCCAACTTGATTCTTTTCACTATTTTTAACTTTTCTTTTCCATATTTTTTTTTTGAAAAGAATCAAGTTGCTTATTTTCACTCCCCATTTTTATGAGAACACTCAAAATATTTTTCATTGATTTCAACTGCTCTTTTAATCAATCAAGTATAGGGAATGGTAAAAACAGATTTAGTTTTAAGGGTACCAAGGAATTTTATTTTAGGCTCAAATTGGCCTACAAAGGATAAAAGAATTTTTACCAAGGTAAGTTGTTTGGCCCAAGGTTTTTTTTTTCACCAAAAATGTGCCTTGATCATTTTCCTGAATTTTCTGTACAACAACACAAATCAGAGATTAAAGCAAAATCAATTCGAATTGAAAATATGTCGATTAAACCCTCAAGTATATAAAAACATATCTCTCTGCTCACCGGGCTATCAAAATTTGCTTGATGGTTAATAAACCTATTGTAATTAAATTTATCAAAATTCCTAAGTTATAAAGAACTAATAATTGATTTTACAAAATTAAGTTTCATTGTGTAAAAACTCTAAGTGTATTAACTTACTAACAAAAATTTGATTGATTTATTAAAAGATAAATTTTATTTTTGGATTATTTTTTGAATAAAATATGTAAAAACAAATAATTACGTAAAAACACACCACACAATAATAAAATACCATAATATAAAGTGTAAAGGTAAATGTAAATATAAACTAAAAATAACTGTACTCAAAGTAAATGCAAGAAATAAGAAGATGGCATCATCAATCCTCCATCTGGTCATCCTGCTCCTCCTCCTCATCATCGCCGTCAGAGTCAGCCTGTGCGCCAGATGATCCACCAGTCTCAGGGTAGGTAGGTAAATCACCGGGCCAAGCTACATGTGCTGCAAACTCGGCCGGGGTAACATAAGGTGCTCTCTCTCCCTGTAACCTGTACTGATAAAATTCATCGTGAGGATGAATATAAGCTCTATGAGTGGCAGCCATCATCTGCATCATATGCTGATGCTCAAGTGATATTCGGGCAAAGCCCTGTGTGACAGCATCAGTAGATGAAGGCTGCACTGGTGGTCTCCTCCTCCTCGGTCTGGGCTGAGCCTCCTGCTCTAGTGGTGGAAGCTCACACTACTGGACGAAATAATCTCTGTTCACTAAAACTTTGGGGACTCTCCCCGATGAACTAGTGAACTCAGGTGAAGGTAGGACGACTCCCTGCCTCCTCAGTAAGGCAGATATAATAAGAGGAAATGGAATGGGGCGGTTCACTTTATACCCAAGGGTATACAAGTGAATCTGCTCAGATATAAGCTCAGCTATGTCAATGGTATGACCCTGGAAGATAGAAAATAGAAGGCAACAACGCTCAACTAGAAGAGATTAAAGATGGGTGACAGGAGTGATGTTATGAAGCATGAGGTGGGACCACGCCTGGGCTATAGGGGTAAGCTGGGTCTTTAGGAGGTTAGATGGACTCCTTCCAACCTTACTCAGGTTGAAAAAGATTCTATCTTTGCTCAAGAAGTGAGCAACCTCCTCGAGGGAGTATCCTAACTCTCCCTCAGCAATAATCTTGTTTCTGTTTTCCTTCCAGAAACAAGTGTCATCCTCAGGAGTAGGCTCCCAAGGATTACCCAATAGGGTACTGATAGTGTCCCGGTCATATGAAATATGCCAGCCCCTTACCCAACTCGTCCGCTGCTGTCCTATATTCGGTGTGTCCTGGCGAGTCCTGAAGGCATTCGCATAAAACTTCATCACTAAGATGGGATCCCCCTCAGTAGGTAGAGAGAATAGAGGTCTCTATCTCCTCTGCTGAACTCCATCCTGAAGCTCAGGGTAATCTCCTGCACTCAAATCAAGGACCCTCTCCCAGATAAGTCTCTGGCCTTTGATTTGATGAAACCGAGCCCACTTCGCATCAGTACGAAATCTGGTAGGATCCCTCGGTCCTAACACCTCCTGTCCCTAAAGATCAGGATCCTCAGAGATGGTGTCAGTATCCGTGGTCTTCCTCTGTCTTTTAGAGGGACCAGTAGTGGGAATGGGTTTCCTTGGTGCCATCTGCAAAAAGTAAAAAATTTTAAAATTAAACACATGTTAAAAAGTATATCACACATTATCTATCCTAAACAATCAACTAAATGTTTACACAAAATTTGAAATATAAATATTTTTGGTTTTTCTAAAAATGAAATTCACACAACAACATATTTTTGTATTTTTGTGATTTATAAAGAAAGTTAACATACATATTTTTAAGTAATTTTGAATCAAATTTTCAAAATGAAATTCATACAATTTATTCAAAATTTATACAAATTTATTTTTATATTTTTATGCAAGAAAGTATAACAAATATTAAATATGACAATTTATTAATTTTAAAAAGAAAACAACAAATAAACAAACACACAGCATGTTAAATAGAAAAATAAAATAATTAACAAAAATTAAAAATAGAGGCTGACGCTACGCGTGGTGGGACGCTACGTGTAAGCCAGTTCTGCCCACGCTACGCATCTGTGGAACGCTACGCGTGGGCTCACAGTTCATCCTCACGCTACGCGTCAGTGGGACGCTACGCGTGAGCTGCGCAGAACAGAAAAAAAAAACAGGGTTTGCACAGCAGCAACCCCTTTCAAACCACATTATATCCATTCAATTTCCTAATTCTAACAGCAATCAATTCCAATGGTTTTCTAATCCTAATCCTAACCACATTTATTTCTAAGAATCAAAAATTAAAAACAAAACTAAAGAGAAAGGATTAGAACACTTACATGTGATTCCTTGAGCAAATAGGATTGAGAAGGTTTGGAAGAGAGAAAAGAAGGTTTCAAAAATTAGGTTTTGAAAACTTAAGTGAGGCAGAGAGGAGATCTTAGGTTTTAAACCCTAAGATGGGCCTCTCTGGTTCAGTTTTACAAACTGAACGTGGGCTCTGACGCTAGCGTGGATGGGACGCTATGCGTCAGGTCCAAAATTTAGAGTCCATGCTACGCGTCACAGTGGCGCTACGCGTGGGATTCTGTTTTTGATTTTTCAAAATTTTGATTTTCAAAAACCTTTTCTTTTGAGTTTTAAACCCCTTTTCTTTTTAAATTGATCGATTAATTTATATATTTTTTTATTTTATTTGAAAATAACAAGAAAAGAATGGGTTGCCTCCCATTGAGCGCTAGATTTAATGTCTCCAGCCAGACATTACCTCTGATTAATCAGGTGGTCTCCCAATATTCATTGAGGAATCACCTATTTTTTTCTTCCTCCTTCTTCTTTTCCGATGCTTAATTACCTGTTTTTCATCTTTCAAGGCATCGGTTAATTTAAAACAATTTAATTGATTGGGAAGAGATATACCTGGTTCGATTGAAGGGTAAACTTTTTCCTCATTACTTGTCCTGAGGTGTTCATGAGCACTGAAGCTTACTTCTTCTTCATAAACCTTGACTGCAACCATACTTAGATCAACATCTACTTTGATCCTTGCAGTTTTCATGAAAGGTCTTCCTAGGATCAGGGGGATCTCAGTATCCTCCTTCATATCCAGTACCACAAAGTCAACTCTGAAGTGGTACTTATCAACCTTTACCAATACATCTTCCACAATCCCAAAAGGCTTTTTGACAGAGCGATCCGTAAACTGTAATTCTGTCTTTGCTTCTTTTAGCTCATATTCACCAATGCGCTTTATTAATTCTAAGGGCATCAAGTTGATGTTAGCCCCTAAATCTAATAATGCATTCCTGATGTTGATATTTCCAATTGTTACAGGAATGGTGAAACTCCCCGGATCTTTACATTTTTTTGGGGTTATACAGTTTGTTTCTTGCTCTGTATTTACTTGCATATTTTTTTCTTTTTCATTTTTTTCATTTTTTTCTATTTTTTACTTTCTTTTTCTTCTTCTTCTTTCTTTTTCTCACTCTTTTCTTTATAATCAATTTTTACAATATCAGAAGAAACAGCATTACATTGTTCCCTTGGGTTTTGAGTGTTTGCAGTAAACCCAGAACTCTTTAATTCGGCTATTTCTTTTGCAAGCTGTCCCATTTGTATGTCTGATGCTTTTCGGGCAGCTTCATTTGTTTCCATAAACTGCAATAACTGTTGAATAGATTCTTCTATCCTTGTCAATCTTGCATTGTCAGTTTGTTGTTGTTTAAACTGATTGTTAGGAGGTCTATTGGAAGGCCCAGTGTCCTGTCTCCAGCTAATATTCTGATTTTTCCAACCCTGCAGGTAATTGTTAGGAAAATAATTTCCATGATTGAAAGGAAAATTACCTAAGGGTGCTCTTTGATGGTTCATGAAATTGGCTTGCTCTTGCTCATTTCCATAGTAACCACATGGTTGTTCTCCCATGCAGTGTATACATTGTTTAAGTTGAGAAGGTGGTGATGCTACTTGAGCAATTTGGAGTTTTTCCAATTGCTTGCTCATAACTTTAATTTGTTGGGTCAGTAATTTTTGCTGAGCCAACACCGCATCATTTACTCCTAATTCAAGCATTCCTGGCTTCCTCTGTACATTACCTCTTTCATGTTTTGCTTGGCGGTCACTGATAGCCATTGATTCCAATATTTCTATGGCTTCCTCCACAGTTTTGTTCATTAAAGAACCACCTGCACAAGCATCTAACATCATCTTGAACTGAGGCAATAAACCATGGTAAACGATTCTTACATTTTCGGCATCATTCAGGTTGTGGTTTGGACACTTTCTCAAAAGTGCCTTGAATCGTTCCCATGTCTCTCCTAGTGATTCATCATTATATTGAGAAAAAGAGTGTATGGCTGTCATTGCTTCAAAATATTTCGAAGGACAATAAAATCTTTCCAAAAATTTTCTTTCAACATCGGACCAGTTTTCAAAACTACCCGGTGGACAGGATTTAAACCATTCTTTTGCTTTACCAATCAATGAAAAAGGAAAAAGTCTCATGTAA
The DNA here is from genome assembly GCA_037962975.1 of Clitoria ternatea. Classification (NCBI taxonomy): domain Eukaryota; kingdom Viridiplantae; phylum Streptophyta; class Magnoliopsida; order Fabales; family Fabaceae; genus Clitoria; species Clitoria ternatea. The sequence continues at coordinate 148,939,135 of CM075670.1, forward strand.
ACAGACTCTTCTTGATTGGGTTCAAAACCAATTGTGCTGCATAACTCATAAAAAATAGTTAAATGTTCATATGGTTCTTCATGATTTAAACCAGCAAATTGATTGTTTTGAATAATATTTAAAGTAGCAGGTTTAATCTCCACTGGTACAACAGGTCCTTGAAACATACCCGAAACTCAGGGTGGACCATTAATAGCAGCAAACTGTCCCAATGTTCTCCTTTCAGCAGCCATATTTGAATTTTCAAAATTAGAAGTAGAAGAAGATTTAGTTTGTGTTTTAGATTTCAAAGACTTGATTTTCTTTACAAACTTTTCTATCCTAGGATCAAAATAAATTTTACCTGCAGTAGATCGAGTTTGCATACACAAACTAGACAAAGAAAGTTAGTTGTAACAATAAGTAAAAAAAAATTAACTAAAAAAAATAAAAAAAAATATTTACCACGGTAATTAAAAATTTACTGTTTTACTAAAACAATTCAATCCCCGGCAACGGCGCTAGAAAACTTGTTAACCCGGCGATAGCGTCTCAACAGTTCGTTTCCACCACCGGGTTGTTAATTGGCAAGCGCACCAATTGTTTGTAGTTTTCAAAATTTAGATATCATTCCACTAGGATTGAAAGTCCAATAACAACAGTAATTTTCTATTTACTATGGTAAATGTGAAGGAAGTTATAGACAAAAGAATGATTTATATACAATTTATACAATATTCACAAGATAGCATGCTTGAGTGTTTCATAAGATAAAAGAAAATAAAATCTATCTAAAAAGTCGAGTTGCACTCTAGAATAGGTAAGATACTTGAGATAAACACAGATAAACAAATTATGTTAGAAATTGGATCCCTAATCTAGAATAACAATGAGGAACTCAAGACATGCATATTTAATCATCAAGTTTCATGTCATTGCAGCTTAAAATCATTATAACCGATCCCTCGTGATATAAATTCTAAGAATTCACCGTAAAGTCCGATCCCTCATGAGCTTTCTCAGTAAAAACTTGCATTAAGACCTGGCCTTATGGCAATAATGGTTAACAACCCCTATAGAATTGAGATACCAAGGGTATTCCAACTTTTTACTTTCGTCAAAACAAGTTTCAATACGGCATGAACAATCATTCTCCCATTTGACATTCATACTGATAAAACAAGTTTCAATACACATGAAAATCATTCTCCCGTTTGACGTTCATATTAATAAAAGGTTGAAATACTAACATGGACTTGAATCATAAACATACAGAGGTCGAATTCACAACATTATACTCAATAGATTAGTTCACCAATTCCAACATAAACAAATTAGTTACACATGGTGAAAGTAAAAACAACACTTATAGAGTTTGACATTACGAAGACGATGGGAACTTCACGATACAACGATCACAATACACCAAAACACACTCAAGTATCTAGAAAACTATTCTAGAACTACAACTCACAAAAGAAGTACTCAAAGTCGAGCACAAGAGAGAAAGGAAGAGAATGGGATGCTATAGGATGATTTAGAATGGTGTTGGATGGCCCTATTTATAGGGCTGAGCAAGGGTGCTGACGCTACGCGTCAGTGTGACGCTACGCATCACACCCCTGACTCAGCTTCCATCAAACAGCTGATAATGGCCACTTCAAATTATTAAATATGATCATGCCTGGCCACTTGGACGTGTTTCCACTATATTTTGGCCATTTGTGCTTAGTGGGGTAGCCCTTGGTGCTAAGTGGGGTGGCCATTATTAGGTAAAAGCTGAGTGCTTAGCCAAGTTGGATGTGGAGTCCATGCAACACTGACGCTACGCGTGGCTGTGACGCGTAGCGTCAGCATCAAAAATAGCTGTTGATGCTACGCGTAGGGTGAGGCTACGCGTCAGCTCCTCCAGTGTAATTTTCTCTTGATTTCTTAACTTTTTCACTGCAAAACTTAGAGAAAATTGATCAAGGGCAGATTATTTCCAACAACATCCATTTATTGAATTTAAATCCTAATTTTCTAACAAATTAAACTAATTTTTGTAATTTTTATGAAATTTTTATTAAAGCTTTTATTGAAAATTTGAGGACTAACAAAGAAATCAACAATAATAAAAGCATACTAAATTAAAAACAAGAACCTCAAAGTCATATTACAATAATTCTCTAAGAAAATCAATCTAGGGGTTTTAGCCCTCTATAATTATAACAAACTAAAAATAAGAAAGACCGAACCCAGAATTACAGCGGAGGAGGGGAAGAAATCCTCCAGAGGCACAACCTCTATTGCTCCTAAGAATGATGCTGAGAAGAAAAGAAAGAAGTTAATTGTAATTGTAAAGGGATGCTCTCTGAGGCTTCAATTCCTTTTATTTATAGGTGAGGGAGAAGGAAACAACGTGCTTAATTTGCGGAATGAGTGGAACCTTTCTGCGAGGAAAATGCGTAGTGCTGTTTCCACTTCCTGAAATCTCGTCGCAGTGTTTCCACTGAAGGAATCGATTCCTAAAAGCATGATTTAGCCAAATTTACACTGCATGAATCGATTCATAGGGGTGGGAATCGATTCCCAGGGGTAAAAATAACGTATAAATCGATTCCTGGGGGCTGGGAATCGATTCCCAGCTGTGTGAATCGATTCCCGGCTGAAATGAATTGATTCCCAAGCTTGATTTCATGTAGGAATCGATTCCCAAGGGTGGTGAATCGATTCCCAGACCTGTTCTGGTGATGTTTCTTGCTTTTTGACCATTTCTTGAGGCGTGATGACTTGTGGCTTCTTCCGTTTGATTTGTGGTAATTATTTTTCAATTACAGGCTCAATCATACACTACAAAATAAGAAAAACCAAGATTTAATTATTTCCATTAAAAATCAATCCTTAATTCATATTAAAATCAAATATTAAATAAAGCTCAAATTATGAAAATGTGTTAAAATACAATATATTACACAATAAGTGATGGAAAATTATACACATTTAAAATGAGGAATTAAGGATAAATCATGAATTATCATTTTACTTCTATGAAACTATTGATTAGCAAAGGTTGTTATCACCAACTAAAGGTTATCAGCAAAACATTGCAATTTAAGTACTATTTGTAGTCATGATCAGGGTTAGCAATCAGAAATTCTACACAATTAAGCCTTACGAATTAACGTAGACATTATCTACTAAATGAAAGAGAATCCAAATCAATCAAATAAGCCATTAAACCTTGCACATCTGTGTAAAGCTAAATATCCTGTAACTCAATTTGTAACTAAACATCACGTTTCTTTCTGCATAATGGTTTTTGTGTGAGTGATTCTGAGGCATTGATTCATATTCATTCCAATCCCATATCACTGGAAAAAGAAAAGGAGAAAAAATGTAATCATTATGGAAAAGAATATGGAACATTGCCAACTCAATTCAATTTTATATATGAAAAGGTCAGTAAGATAGATCAACAATCACTTCTCAAGAATTCAGCTCTCAATTATTTTTTTATTAAGAAAGTCAGTGTCACTTCCCAATAAAATGGTATGTTAACCGGAAAAAGCCTGGCCACTATCAGTCCTCTCACAATACTGTCATGCCACCAGCTTTGGCCGCTGCAGTAATGCTTATGGATTCCACAACCTCCTTTTCCATCTTCTTGACAGCTCTAAGCAAACCTCTCGTGATGTCCTTGAGATGTAAACCATTCTGTTTCATTTCCTCTTACAGCTTTTCTGCCATTTCCCAATCCAAAGCCTTCAACCAAAGAGACTGGATCAACTATTCATCAACGCTGGGATGGACACTAAAATCTTTCATCTCAGCCAATAACTTAAAATCTTTATCATACTGCTCCAAATTGAAATACCCACAAATCAGCGTGTGAAACATTACAGGACTCAACTTAAGATGATGCTTCTCAGCTTCTGCCAAGACCTTCACAGCCTCTTCCATCTCACTGCCATTCGAATAATCACTAGCAAGAGCAGTATAACTGTACACATCCTTAATTCTAACTAAATTGAAAACAACATTCCTAGGAGGCGGACTGTCCGCAACCATTTTCAACACCAATTGCTTGGCTGCCTCAACACCCTTATTCCTTAGTTCTACATAACACCTGAACAAAAGCCGTAGATGGCTTTATCATCCTCTCTATCTTCTCCTCAAGGATACCATCCAACATCTTCAAAGCTAGTTTCACATTTTCATCCTCTAGGCGAAGTTTCCCAACCAAAGAACTAACAGCAGGAATAGGTGGTCGTTTCCCTTTCTCCATTGCCATCGCATACATTCCATGTGCTTCTTTCACCTTCTTTCCCTTACACAACCAGGATAGCAAGTTGCCAACTTTCTCCCCGTCAGGCAAGCTTTCTATACATCAAGCATCTTTTAACGAACCCCAGAAGCCAAATCAAAAGCATTTCACCTACAAAGTGCTTCAATTATATTATAATAAGTGTCAGCATTTGGCAATTGGCATACACTAAAAGTCCACAAATTTATCAAACACCTCAAGTGCAGCCTTTCCTTTTTCTCAACTTGGACAATGTGGCTCTTAATTCATTGAAAATGTTAACATTGAATACCCCATGCTCCTTCTCTCCAATGTCCCTAACTAAGTCCTACAGAGAATAAATCTCTTTCTTCCTTAAAACACCTTTGCTACAATGCGATATTGATTCTCGACCCAACCTCGACCTCAACCTGGTTTGCTAAGGAGTTTATTGGGACGTCGTTTAGGAGGGTGGAATCGAAGATTGGATGAGAGAAAAATGGAGGGATGTTGAAAAGATTGGAGATTTGAGAAGGGAAATGGGAAAGTGATTTGGGGGTTTATGAGTAGTTAGGGTTAGCATGAATTGGTGGAGACAATGAGGGGGTTTGGGATCTTGCAGTTGCAATAATAATATCCATCCTACAACTTTCAAATTGAAATAGAATTACTACATTTATTTCCTGCAAGAATTAAAATGGATATTTATTAAGAATAATGTTGATTCCTATGAAATTTTATGACGACAAACACATGAACTATATCTTATTTTAATAAAATTAAGATTTTATATTTTAATAATTACTCCATCACTTTACTAAATATAAGGGTCTTGATCCGGTCTGGATACCGGCCCTAATACTAAGAGATAATTATCTTAGCCGGCCCAGAGTTCAGTCGGTATCACTAGACAATGATCCAGTCGGTATACCACTGGACAACGATCTAGTCGGTAAAAATATCAGCCGGCCCAGAGTTTAGTCGGCATCACTGGACAATGATCCAGTCGGTATACCACTGGACTACGATCCAGTCGATAAAAATATTAGTCGGCCTCAATCGGTATCACAAGATACCGACTCAGTCTGCAACTATACCGGTTATCCGAAGTAGTGACCAAGATATCAGATACCTCATCCGTTCCCCTTTCACCCGGTGTTGAGAAGCTGATCCAGACTGATCAACCGGTTTCTATCATAACACATGCAATCGATATCATCGGTATACATCCAGACTGTAATCCTGAGTCAGGCGTTCTCCCTGCACTGGTTAGTCTGGATAACACCATGCACACCGGATAACATACTTGTCACCCAACAGAAGACGACAGGCATTGCTACAGGGACCGATCAATAATTCCCCACACTACGAGCCAAACTCTGTTCCAGGGAATGATCAACTTGTCCCCTAAGTCTAGCCCATACTCCCTACGTTCAATATAAAATAGCCACTTGCCTCAATCATGCTGGTGAGTACGCATTAAACAATAATATACTTGCATAATGAAGGTTAGTGGTTCCCCACTAACGAGTCCTCGTAAATCGAGCCAATCAGGTATAAGAACTCACTTCAGTTTACTGGAGAAGGGCTCTCGGTTTTGGTCTTCTCTCTTATGTATCCACCTGATCCCTGTGATCATTTACATTCTATACTTGGAATATATCACTGACTTGACCGTCGGAGAATCTTCGTAGGTGACACCACCTTTCGCCCACATCAATGCATGAGGACGATGTGAAGGACCTCCAGGACGCCAAGACCGGTCTCTTCATTAAGTGACACCGGATACACATACCGGATATCCATATAGCCGGCCTTCAGATATATACTTTTCTCATTACTTATGACTGGCCCGACACCGGATCTCTTTGACCCTGGTTCAGGACAGAACATTGGCACGCCCAGTGGGACTCGTTAAAGTTATTCCCACTTCTCGTTTGAGAAGTCTGGTCTCTTATCATGGAAGGCAATGGGAGAAACCAACCAGATGGGCACGTGGAAGACATCACTGTCCAGGAACAACCAGCGAATAGACACTTGGCCTTCGAGTCGCCTGTGGAAGGTTCAAGAAGGATGGTGCAGGTGTCTGCACTAGATCCCAAAGATGAGATGATACGAAGGTTGATGGAAGAACTGATGGTGTTGAAACGTGAAAGGAGGAACGTGGAGGAAAGAGCCATGTCTCAGACCAAGGGGGCACATCACACCACCGAGGGAGAAAAATCCTCAAGCCCCCAGTACTCAAACATCCCTACTTATGAGAGGAGAGAACAAACTCAAGATTCTGGGGACAGAAACAGTGCAAGGAAGAGGGGGCAGACAGTGATGGCTTCTGGGCCATACCGATTCAACGTCCCTTTCTCAAGGAGGCTCATGAGTATACTCATCCCCAAGCACCTGCAAACGACCCAACCACTTTCCATCGGAAAGTATAATGGAGAAACTGATCCCATTAAGCACCTTGATGCTTACACGTATGAGGCCATGTACTTGGGAGCCGATGAAGATGTGATGTGTAGGATGTTCCCACGAACCTTAACAGAGGAAGCTCTTGGTTGGTTCAAAAGTCTACCCTCGGAGTCAATAGATTCTTGGGAAGAAATGGCGACTTCATTTGAGAGCCATTTCATCATCTCTAGAGATATTCTAAGGACTTCCCATACCTTGGCTCAGATAAGGCAGGGGGAAAATGAAACTCTCAAGGAGTTTTTAAAGAGATTTTACAAGGAGGCTGCTTTGGTGCCTAACCTTACGGAGGCTATTCAGCTCCACATCATCGTTGAAGCCTTACAACCTAGATCCGCCTTTGCTTTGTCTTTGGCAAAGAGTCCTCCGACGATGTTGGAGGAGTTTTGAAGAAAAGCTTCAAAATACGTAGGTATTGAAATGCACTTGGAAGCAATAATGTTCGCTACTATAGTTATTCGGTAAGACAGTGTGCACTCTTGCCTTACTTGGGTTCTTCCGATCGGATTTTACCAAAAAAGGTTTAACGAGGCATAACCCCGACTCGGCTATCTTTCTCTCTTTTGTATTGTAATTTATAATTAATGAAATATTTTCCCTGTTCACCCATTGCCTTTATGATTTTATTCGATGCACAATTACGTTGTGACAAGATACTTTCAGGACGGATGATCCTAACAACGTCGTTAGTGATGAACCTCTTCGAAGGTACAACTGGGTGAACCATATTTTGAAGGCCCAGATTGTAGGATTAAACCGAACTCTGGGTACGGTTAGTAAGTTTGGCTAAACACCGGAGAAGGCTTGGATTGTAGGATTGAACCAAACTCTGAGTACGACTAGTAGGTTTGGCTGAACGTCGGTTAAGAACGGTGAATGGGTAAAATCCAACACCAATTGAAGGCCCAGATTGTAGGATTAAACCGAACTCTGGGTACGGTTAGTAAGTTTGGCTGAACACCGAAGAAGGCTCGGATTGTAGGATTGAACCGAACTCCGATTACGACTAATAGGTTTGGCCGAACGTCGGTGAAGAACGGTGAATGGGTAAAATCTAACACCGATTGAAGATACGGCTAGTAGGATCAAACCGAACGCCATTTAAGACCTGAGTTGTAGGATTAAACCGAACCTCAGGAAATGGGTTGTAGGATTGCATCGAACCCCATTCGAAGACCAGTGAATGGGTAAAATCCAACACCGACTGAAGAAAAATAGTGAATGGGTAAAATCCAACACCGATTAAAGGCTCGGATTGTAGGATTAAACCGAACTCCGAGTACGACTAGTAGGTTTGGCCGAACGTCGGTGAAGACCTGGGTTGTAGGATTGAACCGAACCTCAGGAAATGGGTTGTAGGATTACACCAAACCCCATTCGAAGACCGGTGAATGGGTAAAATCCAACACCGAGTATGAAGAACAGTGAATGGGTAAAATCCAACACCGATTGAAGGCTTGGGCGTAGTAAGCTGGACCTTCTTCAGGACCACGCGGAACCCCAAGTAAATTAAAAACAACCGGTGAATGGGTAAAATCCAACACCGAGTGAAGAAAAATGGTGAATGAGTAAAATCCAACACCGATTGAAGGCTTGGGCGTAGTACGCTGGACCTTCTTTAAGGCCATGTTGAACCCCGAGTAACGGGCGCAGTAAGTTCAGGATTAGCCCGGATTCGAACCCCAGTCGAAGGCTTGGATTGTAGGGTCAAACCTAACTCCAAGCATGACTTTGAATTTACTCAGAAGTACTTCCCCTAGGAATTCCTCACTCAGAAATACTTTCCCTTGGAATTCCTTACTCAGAAACACTTCAAATTCGAAGTCAGACTCAAATTATTCACTCGGTGCCTTACCTAGTGGAAGTCGAGTCTCACTTGGTGCAATCCCAATTAGAAGTGTCACACTCAGAGACACCTCACTCAGGAAAGTTGCACTCGATTCGGGGACACACCTACTCGAGAAAGTTGCACTTAGAAACTTCCCACCCGAATGAAGGCTCGGATTGTAGGATTAAACCGAACTCCGAGTACGGTTAGTAGGATTCAACCAATCGCCATTGAAGATGGGCTGTAAGATCAAACCGAACCCCAATCGAAGGCTTGGATTGTAGGGTCAAACCTAACTCCAAGCATGACTTCGAATTCACTCAGAAGTACTTCCCCTAGGAATTCCTCACTCGAAAATACTTTCCTTTGGAATTCCTTACTCAGAAACACTTCAAATTCGAAGTTAGACTCGAATTATTTACTTGGGAATATATTTACCCGAAACATACTTATTCAAAGTCAGAGCCTTCCTCTGACCAAAAAGTACTTCCCCTGGAAATGGCCCATTCGGAATTTCTTCACTCGCTGCCATACCACGTGGAAGTCAAAAATTCTTCACTCGGTGCCATACCACGAGGAAGTCGGAAATAATTCTCTCTATCATGTTTCACTCAGAAACATCTTAACTTCCCTTTACTCGGAAGTATCAAACTTGGGAATGTCTTTGCCTGAATGGTGTTCATTCAAAGTCAAAGCTCCCTCCTTTTCACTCGGAATCATTTACTCAGAGTCGAATATTTGCTCGGAATCACTCACTCTGACTCAAATGTTCATTCGAAACTGATCACTCAATAACGCTCAGGGACAATATTCAATGGCTAACGGGTACTACAAAGATATTTTTGCAGGTTACACCAGCATCCAGACCTCTCGCAGGTTGAATAGCTCATATGAGTAACTTCATAAGTCCCTCATATAAGCTAGGGGACATATGATCCGGTCTGGATACCGGCCCTAAGACTAAGAGATGATTATCTTAACCGGCCCAGAGTTCAGTCGGTATCACTAGACAATGATCCAGTCGGTATACCACTGGACAACGATCTAGTCGGTAAAAATATCAGTCGGCCCAGAGTTCAGTCGGTATCACTGGATAATGATCTAGTCGGTATACCACTGGACTACGATCCAGTCGGTAAAAATGTTAGCCGGCCTCAATCGGTATCACAAGATACCGACTCAGTCTGTAACTATACCGGTTATCTGAAGTAGTGACCAAGATATCGGATACCTCATTCGTTCCCCTTTCACCCGGTGTTGAGAAGCTAATCCGGACCGATCAACCGGTTTCTATCATAACACATGCAATCGGTATCATCGGTATACATCTGGACTGTAATCCTGAGTTAGGCGTTCTCCCTGCACTGGTTAGTCTGGATAACACCATGCACACCGGATAACATACTCGTCACCCAACAGAAGACGACGGGCATTGCTACAGGGACCGATCAATAATTCCCCATACTACGAGCCAAACTCTGCTCCAGGGAATGATCAACTTGTCCCCTAAGTCTAGCCCATACTCCCTACGTTCAATATAAAATAGCCACTTGCCTCAATCATACTGGTGAGTGCGCATTAAACAATAATATACTTGCATAATGAAGGTTAGTGGTTCCCCACTAACGAGTCCTCGTAAATCGAGCCAATCAGGTATAAGAACTCACTTCAGTTTACTGGAGAGGGGCTCTCGATTCTAGTCTTCTCTCTTATGCATCCACCTGATCCCTGTGATCATTTACATTCCATACTTGGAATATATCACTGACTTGAGCGTCGAAGAATCTTCGCAGGTGACACCACCTTTCGCCCACATCAACGCGTGAGGACGGTGTGAAGGACCTCCAGGACGCCAAGACCGGTCTCTTCATTAAGTGACACCGGATACACATACCGGATATCCATAGAGCCGGCCTTCAGATATACATTTTTCTCATTACTTGTGACTGGCCCGACACCGGATCTCTTTGACCCCGGTTCAGGACAGAACAGGTCTTTTATCTAATTTATAGGCATTAAAATTTAGTTAATTTAATTAAAATTATTAACTTTATCTGATATTAATAATAATTTTCTAAAATTACCCTTAAGATTATTAAGAATCCACTTATTTTTTCCTTAATTCTCTTTCCATCATAATTAGTGATTTCCATTCCATATGAAAAGGTAGATCAATAAAAAGGAAAATTAATCTTTTTGTCAAGTAACTATAATATGAGAGATAAATATTTTAAGCAATGTAATTTATTTATTGTCTTTTTAAACTCTAATAAAAATTACTTATTTAATAGGGGTATTTTAGTTTAAAATAATTAATGATATAAAAATTTAAGAAAGACTCTTATATTAAGAGGGAAAAAAACATCTAAAAGGATGTTATATTAAAAGTTTTTTTTACATTAGTTATCAATAAAATCAATATAAAAGACATAATTTTTCACACTAGTTATTAAAATAGCAATAACTAGTATAAAAAATATTCAAACATAGAGCATTAGCATGAAACCCTAGAGAATTCCCCTAGGAATTAGGTTTGTTAATTCTCTATGATATGTCACTTAGGTTACAATGTGAGCCTCTAGGCTATATTTATACACTTGTGAAATAAAGAAAAGAGGGGAGTCTAGGCCCAAGCCCAATAAGGGAGATAACCGCTTCTGGTGGGATAATAGAGAATCATTATCTACTAAATTAAAGAGATGAGGAGGTACCGTGGGACCCCCTCTGACCAGGGAGGGAACAAGAGCCCCCTAGTCACGAGCTCTGGGCGTAGAGCCGAGCGAAGTGACTAAGTGCCAAGGTGAGACACCTTCATGTTGGGTGCCGATCAAAGATTCATCTTAAGGGTGTATGAGCCGATGTCGAGTGATTAGGCCCGAGCGGATCGGGTAACCAATTCTGAGTAGCTGTATACCAAACGATATCCGGTCTTGAACTTTTGATGTTTCTTCGTGAGATGAGCTGAGTCGTACTTATCTCTTTTGTTATCGTGGTGGGTCTTGTAAAAAAAAACCTTAGAGTGCCTCTGTTACATTCAACGCTAATATATTTTACTATTTTGGCAGGCCTTATTAAAACCTCTCGGGGGAAAACCCAGTGGGAAGAAACCCCTCGAGTAGGAAAAATAGTGCCTTCGTTACATTTGTCTATAATATACAAAATGATATGCTTTTAAGTCGGTATGTGTAACACCCTCGGTTAAATAAGATAGACCCTTCTATAGGATCATCTTATTTAACTAAGAGTGTTAACAGTTTTCAGAAAAAGTGAATATTTTTTTAAATAAAATAATGGCAGATCAGTGGAAGCAAATAGTAGATAATTCACATAGTCATTCACAAACTATAAGTAATTGTACTCTTAACAGAATGGGGCACGCAGGCACCCTTAAATATTTATACAGTCATCCATTGTCTTATTATTCATTAATAAATATTCTACTACATATATTCTACTTTTAATGAGTGTTCTCAATTGGTTCAACGTATTGCTATTCGTCGTACTCCGGTTCTTGGTTTCCTATTTCCTCTGTTAATATTCAACAGTAAAGGTGAGTATAACCCAAGACCCTGAAGGTTATCCGGTGCAGACATAATCCAGTCAACAGATAATATCACATAAATCATGCAATTAACATATTTGTAACTATAACAATCAAGTATGCTGTCATGAAATGCATGTGTTTGGTTTATTATGATTTATCTTGAGTTTAAGTCTCATGATGCATATGGGCCCAATAAATCAATCCACCATCACCATTATCTCATTCTTTTACAGTCATTCTGCTCAATTTGCCTCTTGGGCACATCGTTTCCATTCTAGAGCGATCGGAGCTCCCCAAGTCCCTCATTCATTATCATAAGGTACAAATGAACTCATAGGTTCTCATCAATATATTATTTCATCTTGGGACTTGGCTCTACACGATCATAGATACATTTCGTCATTTAGTCAAAGTACACCAGAATTGCATCGTCTCACCCAGCTTCAGGCGCGACTCTGATGCCATTGGGTTTCCGTCCCGGTCGTACTCCCAAGATTCTCCTCAAAGATCGAACGTGAATGTCCTCCAGCGTACCAGGTGTATGCTCTAGTTTTTCTCCCTCAAAAATATTTTCACGATGTAAAATGCTTTATTTTTATCATTTGATCCTTGGGTATCTATGTGTTTCCAGTCTCATAATATTTATTCTCAAGTTCTTGGGTCCCATCAATTTTTTAGACGTTGTAGATCATTCTTATTATTATTCTAGAAAATATATCGGTTATATCTTAGCTCACAAAAATGCTTCGTTTAAAGAGTAAGTAATATGTTCCTCATTTCATTATTCATAATTAGAACAATAATAATACCAGTAACAATAATAATAGTAATAATAATAGTAATAATAATAATAATAATAATAATAATAATAATATTAATATTAATAATAATAATAGCAATAATAATAATAATAATAATAATAATAATAATAACCAGAATAATGATAATGATAATAATAATAACTCATATTCATAATTATAAGTTTCTTATTTCATTGTTCATAAATAATCGATAATAATATTAGTAATAATAATGATAATAATAATAGAAATAAGAATAATAATGATAATGATAATAATAATAATAATAATTCTGATAATAATAATAATAATAATAATAATAATAATAATAATAATAATAATAATAATAATAATAACAACAGTGGTATAAATGGTAACCCTTCATCATTATTCCTACGTTCATCTCATTTTTTTCAAAACTTCCTCACTGGAATTCACTTAGACATCCATGGTTCTTAATATTTTCACAATTCAATACCGATCACATCATTTAATTCATCATGGTTAATAATAATCAACACAGCCAATTAATCATATACATATCAATAAAAATGTATAAAACAAATATATAAACATTAAAACATTTAATTTAACAACAATTCCCGAACCTGCCCTAGAAAGGTGAGGACCAGAGGTACCTTAACCCTTTCCTAACACTCGGTTTTCCCCCAGAATACCCGAGAATATACCCCCTTACCTTAATGGAGTTGAGGACGTTCTGTTATTTCCCTTGCTTCAGCTCACAGTGACGAGAAGAGAAAAATGAGAGAGAAAGAGACTTGTACGTAGAGAAGAAAATAAGAAAGAGAGACTTTTTGTTGATTTTCGTTGGTTCTGAGAGTTTAGACTTGGAAATGAGTTGTGGTATCAATTTAATAATGCAAAAGACAAGTGGGGGACAAGCTTTTTCATGATTGAAGGTTAGGTATGACATCCTAGGTCGATTTACATTTATTTTTATTCAATTAACTAATTTTTACAATAAATTTTTCACGATTAATTATAATTAATTAAGTTCTAATCCAAAACGATATTTATTTTGACTAAACATATTCAAAAGGATAAACAACAATAAATAAAATAAAAAATAATTAGTTAAATGAAGAAAAGAAGAAAATGGAAACAAGGCTATTCGCTTGGGCTAGTCCCCTACTCGCTTAAGCGAGATTAGAAATTTTCGCTTGAGCGATGTCCTTGATCGCTTGAGCGAGTTCCACATACCACTACTAAGCGAGGAAAAACAATTTGGGCATCAGGGGACTCGTTTCGCTTGAGCGAGACCTATCTCGCTTAAGCGAGGTACAAAGAATTTCCCTGAGCGAACCAGCGAAGCGCTTGAGCGAGGAAACAATTTTTGCATCAGTAACCAATCTCGCTTGAGCGGAATATATCTCGCTTAAGCGACATGGCTCCAGTATTCACAGAAGCTCACTGTCCCATTTTCACTTGGGCGAGGTACCTCTCGCCTGGGCGAAAATTGTCCAGTGTTAAATTCCTTACCTCCTTGCTTGAGCGCCCTCCTTTTCGCTTGGGCGAAATTAGTCCAGAGACCACCCCTGATACTTTTATTAATCTCGCTTGGGCGAAATTGTCACCCACTCAGGCGAATGCAGGCCAGTGACAATTCCCCTGTTTTCAAAACAATCTCGCTTGAGCGAGATTCTCACTCGCTTGAGCGAGTTATGCAGGAGTGATGCAGAAATGAAAGTCCTCTTAGCTTTACACCTGAATTTTTACTTTCTACCAATTTAACCCCTTACTAATACATCATCTTTCTTCATCATTCATCTACAAATTCTCCCAACTACATGAAATGCTAGGACTTAAAATTTACTTCATTCTTTCATTAAATTCATCATCAACAACATTATATTCACTATCATTCATGCCATACCTATAACCTGAAATCATCATCATTTCATATGTTCCATAAAATGGTACAAACACACATACACACACTCATTCATTAAATCTAACATCATTAAGCATTGCAGACTTATCCTTTACCTCATTGAGTCATGGAGGAAAGTTGACCATAAACATAAAATTAACATTGTTCACATTGGCATCAACACCATACTACTCCATCAATATGAGTTCATATCTTCATCATGAATTTATAACCTCATCAAATAATATTCAAATTCTACTCATTATCCATCACATTCATGACCATGGTGATATTACCCAAATTAACTCAACACAGACAAACAACATCTAGACTTAACATCTATAAATCACAACACATATTACACACATAGTTCATTTCATAAATTCCCTTAGCTCCTTGGCATCAATTCTCCACTTGACGCATCTCCGGGGCTTCAACCTCTTCCCTGTCACTGGTTACTAAATTAAAGAAACAACAGCAAGGGTGAGTGTTTGGTATCATAATTAATATAGAATGGCAATTCAATAACAAGATGCATATTCACTAGTTTTAGTTTGTACTAACTATCTTACCTCTTGTCATCAATTTCCATTTACCAATCAAGAATTCAATTCTCATTCTTTTATCCCCAATTTGCCAATGACAATCAATAATTATCATAAAACACATTCATATCATCATACAATACTAACAATGCATCAAATAACACAACTGACTCTCATATCAATTCGACGCCTAGTATCCGGATACTAAAAGGATCGGCCTTCAGCTGGAGGTCCTACTTGACACCCCGTGAACCCTGCTTGGTCCACTGAGTCCTACTTGACTCTCCACCTCAACCACTGGGTCCTACTTGACCACTGGGTAGCTCAACTGGGCATAAACACCACGGGAGCCAGAAACGAGGGGCTGCACATACCGTCGGCCGTCCTACACCACATAATCACACATGTATATTCATATTTCACATATCATACTGCAAGTGGCCAGCACCAAAACGCATACTCATCAATTGGGCGACCTACTTGTCAAGCCCGTCATCACAATGCCACTATACTCAACAACTCATCACCATTCAATTGACATTATGCTCATAATCATCATAATTCATACACAGCTTCCATTCATACACATACAATTATCATTACTTATATATTCTCATTAGTCCATATTTAATTCAATGATTCAATTCAATTATATTTACTTATTCTAATTAATTATAACCCGAACACCCCCCTTACCTCGATTCCGAGCTCCGACAAATCGTTCTTAATGAGCTTGGCGTTCTCTCGACGCTATGTTCAACGTCCTACGTCCGAAATCAACACCCACTTCACCGTTCGATCCTCCGACGACTGTTTCTCTACCTACGGAGGTCGAAACGCAAAACCCGTCAACGTTAAACCATCCTCATTACTTTAAAAAGCCATTTTCAAGCCTCTACGCACTAGAGGAGCAAGAAACAGAAGCTCACTCCTCCATGCACGACTCTTCGGTTTAACGGAGAAAATGAAAGAGGTACGAAAGCTTAATTTAAAAGGCCCATTGGACTCACCTCGAAGCTACGGTCTCAAAAACGTAGTTATCTCGAAGTTTCAGCGCGAAATGATCTTCCTCTTGGAGCATGCAGCTACGGCGATGGTGAGGAGAAAGAAGAAGATGTGCACGCTCCTGAAAGTGAGGAAGAAGAAGAAGTGAAATTAAGATTTTAATACCCAATGGCAATTTGGTCATTTCCTATTTCAATTACATTTTCTTTTAAAAGTTTTAATTAAAACTTTTTACTTTTACCTTTCACCCCTCACCTTTTACCCCATTGTAACTTCAAATTTTTACCTTCTTTTAATTATTCATCATTTAACCTTTTATAATTAATCAATTAAATAAGTTTATTTATTTCCACAACATTTAATTATTTGTAATTACATCTTTAATAATAATAATTTCCCAAAAATCCCAATAAATTCGATTGGGTAATTATTAATATTTTTCGCCAATTACAACTTTTCTAAAATATTAAGGATGTTACATCCACCCCTCCTAAAAAGGGATTTCGTCCCCGAAATCAACATACCTTATTGAAAAAGATCGGGGTACAACCGCCTCATGTCTGATTCCAGCTCCCATGTATAAGTTACTCCATTTATATTCTGCCACTTCACTTTTACCAATGGTACTTCTTTGTTTCTCAATCGTTTAGCTTGATATTCTTCATAACAAATAGGTGCCACCTCCACAGTCAAATCTTCTTTCAGCTCAATAGAATCTTCAGGTACAATCATGGAGTCACAAGGAATGTACGCTCGAAGTTGTGACACATGAAACACATTGTGAATATTAGTTAACGATTGGGGAAGATCCAATCGGTAAGCAACATCACCAATTCTCTCTAGAATCTGATATAGTCCAATGTACCGCGGGTTAAGTTTATGGCTCTTCAGTACCCGGCCTACACCTTTGGTAGGTGAAACCTTTAGGAACACCCAATCTCCCACTTGAAACTCAAGTGGCCTATGACGATTGTCATAGTAACTCTTCTAACGGTCTTGTGCAATTTTCATCTTTTCACGAATCATTATCACCTGATCATTCATTTCCTGAATTAACTCAGGTCCCAAATGGATTGTATCTCTATCTTCATTCCAACACAAAGGCGTACGACACCGTCTTCCGTATAAAGCTTCATAAGGAGCCATTCCAATGCTACTATGATAGCTGTTATTATAAGTAAATTCCACTAATGGTAGGTATCTCTCCCATGAGCCACCTTGCTCCAGCACACAAGCCCTGAGCATATCTTCCAAGGTCTGGATTGTACGTTCAGACTGGCCATCAGTCTGAGGATGATAAGCAGAAATCAACCTCAGTTTAGTACCCAATTCCTGTTGTAAACTTCCCCAGAATCTGGAAGTAAACCAAGGATCACGATCTGAAATAATACTCGCACGTACACCATATAATCTTACAATTTCTACAATGTATAATCTAGCCAACCGGTCCAATGACCATTTTATGTTCATAGCTAAGAAGTGAGCACTCTTTGTCAGCCTATCCACAATTACCCATATTGCATTACAACCAGAACGGGTACGGGGTAACCCGGATACGAAATCCATAGTAATGCTTTCCCATTTCCACATTGGAATCTCCGGAGGTTGAAGTAGACCTGGGGGTCTCTGGTGTTCGACCTTACACTTCTGACATATCACACAAGATCTTACATACTCTATGATTGCTTGTTTTATGCCTGGCCACCAGAACTCTCTCTTCAAATCATGGTACATTTTTGTAACACCAGGATGAATGCTAAAAGAACTTTTATGGGCTTCAGCTAACACGGCCTACCTAAAGTCACCTTTTGTAGGCACTACAACTCGGTTTCTGAATCTCTAAATTCCATCAGTACCTTTGATTAGCTCTATATCTTTTCCTCTTGCTTGGGTATCGAGCAATTCTAGTAACTCTTCATCTTTCTCCTGAGCCATAGCTAAAGATTCTAAGAATTCATTAGAGATCTTCAGCATCCCAATTATCATTTGATTCGGAGCTTGCACAGCAACCCCAATGTTCATATCACGAAAGTCTTCTAACAATTCTTGCTCTTTGCCCATCAAGAAGGCTGCATGTAATACTTTTCTACTTAAAGCGTCGGCCACAACATTCGCTTTTCCAGGATGGTACTTCAATTCAAAATCGTAATCCTTTAGGTATTCCACCCATCTCCTTTGTTTCATGTTTAGCTCTTTCTGATCGAATAAGTATTTCAAGCTTTTGTGGTCACTAAATACCACAAAACGAGAACCATATAAATAATGACGCCAGATTTTTAATGCAAATACCACTGCTGCAAGCTCTAAATTGTGGGTAGGGTAATTCTGCTCGTGGGGTCTCAATTGCCTTGAAGCATAGGCAATCACTCTGTCATCCTGCATCAATACACATCCTAAACCAAACTTAGATGCGTCACAATATACCACAAATTCTTTTGTCACATCTGGTAATGCAAACACAGGTGCAGTAGTTAAACACCGCTTCAGAGTTTGAAAACTCAATTCACACTTATCTGACCATTCAAATGGGTTATCCTTTCTTGTCAATCGAGTTAAAGGAAGAGCAATACGAGAAAATCCTTCAATAAAATGGCGATAGTAACCAGCCAATCCAAGGAAACTCCTAATCTCCGTCACTGATTTAGGTCTCTCCCAGCCCATAACTGCTTCAATTTTGGATGGATCAATAGATACTCTATCCCTGGAAATTACATGGCCCAAGAATTACACACTTCCTTCCCAGAAATCACATTTAGACACTTGGCATACAGCCCTTTCTCCCGCAATATCTGCAAAACAATTCAAAGATGTTGTGCATGTTCTTCAATGGACTTTGAATACACCAATATATCATCGATGAATACTACCACAAATTGATCCAAGTAAGGTTGGAAGATCCTATTCATGTAATCCATGAAGATAGCAGGAGCATTTGTCACTCCAAAGGGCATTACAACATACTCAAAGTGTCCATATCGAGTTTGGAACGTCGTCTTGGGAATATCTTCCGATTTCACTCTTATTTGATGATATCCGGACCTCAAGTCAATCTTGGAAAATACCTCAGCGCCTCTCAACTGATCCAACAGATCATCGATTCATGGTAAAGGGTATTTGTTTTTAATTGTCAACTTATTCAGCTGCCGATAATCGATACACATTCGCATACTGCCATCCTTCTTTTTCACCAACAATACCGGAGCGCCCCAAGGTGAAGCACTCGGTCGGATAAACCCCTTTTCTAACAGCTCATTCACTTGCTTCTTCACTTCAGTCAGTTCCACCGAAGACATTCTGTAAGGTGCACGGGACACAGGCTCGGCCCCGGGAATCAAGTCAATGGCAAAGTCAATCTCCCGATTGGGAGGTAATCCCGGAATTTCTCCCGGAAATACATCAGGAAAATCACACACTACGGGAATATCATTGGGATTAAGATTATACCATCCTTCTGAAATAAATAGAATAGCATAAGTTGCGGAGACATTACTTACCACATTCTTAGTATCCAATTCCTAAGAGAATACTATAGTCTTGCGGTAACAATCCACCATAACATGGTTTGCAGACAACCAATCAAGACCCAGGATAACATCTAAATCCTTCAACGACATACATATTAAATTTACCCAAAAGGAACGATCTTCAATTTGCATTGGTAATCCTCCACACATGATGGTGGCACGGAATGTAGAACCAGTAGGGGTGGAGACATTAAGGGCATTCTCCATTAACACCACTGGTAACCCAAACCGTCTAACACAACTTTCAGAAATAAAGGAATGTGTTACACTCGAATCATAAATTACATTTACCAGACAGTCATGAATAATGCACTTACCCTGCACCAAATTATCAGTTCTTGCAACCTCTGAAGCATCAAAAGCAAACACTCGTCCAGTCATAACATTTTGAGCACCGCTAGATTGAACATCAGTCCTCCTCGGGCGTTGGCCTCCACGACCACTGTTGTTTCTACCTCCTCTCTGAAAATTAACACCACGGGTCACAGAAGTATTAGCTCGACTGCTATGTTCACCTTGTTGCTGCCTCTGTGGGCAATCTGGCCTAAGATGTCCCGGTTGTCCACATTGGAAGCAAACAATTTGACTGGCCGGACAATGTTTCGCAATATGGCCCTCCCGGCCACAATTGTAACATGCACGACTACCAGAATGACCACCAGAACGGCCTGTAGAATTACGACCCGAAGAAGAAGAGGATGTAGCAGAAGACTTGCCACCACGGAAAAACTGACCCATCTTTTTAAAACTGAATCCTTTAGCCTTCAATGGTCTCTTGTCCCTTGATTGGGACGTCCTCTGTAACTGCACTTCCTCCGCAAGTCTGGCCTTATTTACCAGAGTAGGATAGTCACGGATCTCCATAGGAACAATGACACTTCAGAGTTAAATTCTTAGCCCGGATTCATACTTTGCACACTTACTACCTTCGGTTCCTTCAAGAGAAAAAGGATGATAAAAATCACATAGTTCATCAAACTGCAATGTGTATTCTGCCACTGACATTCTGCCTTGCTCAAGTTTTAGGAATTCCATCTCCTTGCGGATTTTATAATTATTTGGAAAGTATTTAGCAAGAAATCTCCGCTTGAAATTCGTCCACATTTATGGTTCACTCGCAGCATTCATCTGAATTCTAGTCCTTGACCACCATACACGAGCCTCATCCTTCAATTGATAAGTAGCAAATTACACCTTTTGTTCTTCAGAGCATTCAAAGTATTCAAATGTTTGCTCAATTTCCCGCATCCAGACATGAGCCCCATCATAATCATGACCTCCTCTATAAACAAGTGGATTCCTTTTCAGAAATTTATCAAGAGTGGGACCAGATTCAGTCTTACTCATCAGTTGAGAAAATTTTAAGAAGAAATCATCTCCTCCTCCAGAACTAGCTCCTTCAGCCATGAAGTAGTTCTACAATAACCAAACACATCACCATTAATAACCAATGATCTATCAGGGATAGGGTATTTGCCTCATACATATATATAACATAATGCCACCAGAGTGCCAAGGGAAATGATGCCAAGTTGACCTGTTACAACTTAAATAACACATAAACAATTCAATATAATATAAAAATAGTCCGACCTGGGACTCAAACAATCATTTAACACTGCCCATTTACCCAGCTCTAGAAAGAACCGCTCTGATACCACCTGTGACATCCTAGGTCGATTTACATTTATTTTTATTCAATTAACTAACTTTTACAATAAATTTTTCACGATTAATTATAATTAATTAAGTTCTAATCCAAAACGATATTTATTTTGACTAAACATATTCAAAAGGATAAACAGCAATAAATAAAATAAAAAAATAATTAGTTAAATGAAGAAAAGAAGAAAATGGAAACAAGGTTATTCGCTTGGGCTAGTCCCCTACTCGCTTAAGGGAGATTAGAAATTTTCGCTTGAGCGATGTCCTTGATCGCTTGAGCGAGTTCCACATACCACTACTGAGCGAGGAAAAACAATTTGGGCATCAGGGGACTCGTTTCGCTTGAGCGAGACCTATCTCGCTTAAGCGAGGTACAAAGAATTTCCCTGAGCGAACCAGCGAAGCGCTTGAGCGAGGAAACAATTTTTGCATCAGTAACCAATCTCGCTTGAGCGGAATATATCTCGCTCAAGCGACATGGCTCCAGTATTCACAGAAGCTCACTGTCCCATTTTCGCTTGGGCGAGGTACCTCTCGCCTGGGCGAAAATTATCCAGTGTTAAATTCCTTACCTCCTCGCTTGAGCGCCCTCCTTTTCGCTTGGGCGAAATTAGTCCAGAGACCACCCCTGATACTTTTATTAATCTCGCTTGGGCGAAATTGTCACCCGCTCGGGCGAGTGCAAGACAGTGACAATTCCCCTGTTTTCAAAACAATCTCGCTTGAGCGAGATTCTCACTCGCTTGAGCGAGTTATGCAGGAGTGATGCAGAAACGAAAGTCCTCTTAGCTTTACACCTGAATTTTTACTTTCTACCAATTTAACCCCTTACTAATACATCATCTTTCTTCATCATTCATCTATAAATTCTCCCAACTACATGAAATGCTAGGACTTAAAATTTACTTCATTCTTTCATTAAATTCATCATCAACAACATTATATTCACTATCATTCATGCCATACCTATAACCTGAAATCATCATCATTTCACATGTTCCATAAAATGGTACAAACACACATACACACACTCATTCATTAAATCTAACATCATTAAGCATTGCAGACTTATCCTTTACCTCATTGAGTCATGGAGGAAAGTTGACCATAAACATAAAATTAACATTGTTCACATTGGCATCAACACCATACTACTCCATCAATGTGAGTTCATATCTTCATCATGAATTTATAACCTCATCAAATAATATTCAAATTCTACTCATTATCCATCACATTCATGACCATGGTGATATTACCCAAATTAACTCAACACACACAAACAACATCTAGACTTAACATCCATAAATCACAACACACATTACACACATAGTTCATTTCATAAATTCCCTTAGCTCCTTGGCATCAATTCTCCGCTTGACGCATCTCCGGGGCTTCAACCTCTTCCCTGTCACTGAGCGAACCAGCGAAGCGCTTGAGCGAGGAAACAATTTTTGCATCAGTAACCAATCTCGCTTGAGCGGAATATATCTCGCTTAAGCGAGATAGCTCCAGTATTCACAGAAGCTCACTGTCCCATTTTCGCTTGGGCGAGGTACCTCTCGCCTGGGCGAAAATTGTCCAGTGTTAAATTCCTTACCTCCTCGCTTGAGCGCCCTTCTTTTCGCTTGGGCGAAATTAGTCCAGAGACCACCCCTGATACTTTTATTAATCTCGCTTGGGCGAAATTGTCACCCGCTCGGGCGAGTGTAGGCCAGTGACAATTCCCCTGTTTTCAAAACAATCTCGCTTGAGCGAGATTCTCACTCGCTTGAGCGAGTTATGCAGGAGTGATGCAGAAATGAAAGTCCTCTTAGCTTTACACCTGAATTTTTACTTTCTACCAATTTAACCCCTTACTAATACATCATCTTTCTTCATCATTCATCTACAAATTCTCCCAACTACATGAAATGCTCGGACTTAAAATTTACTTCATTCTTTCATTAAATTCATCATCAACAACATTATATTCACTATCATTCATGCCATACCTATAACCTGAAATCATCATCATTTCACATGTTCCATAAAATGGTACAAACACACATACACACACTCATTCATTAAATCTAACATCATTAAGCATTGTAGACTTATCCTTTACCTCATTGAGTCATGGAGGAAAGTTGACCATAAACATAAAATTAACATTATTCACATTGGCATCAACACCATACTACTCCATCAATGTGAGTTCATATCTTCATCATGAATTTATAACCTTATCAAATAATATTCAAATTCTACTCATTATCCATCACATTCATGACCATGGTGATATTACCCAAATTAACTCAACACAGACAAACAACATCTAGACTTAACATCTATAAATCACAACACACATTACACACATAGTTCATTTCATAAATTCCCTTAGCTCCTTGGCATCAATTCTCCGCTTGACGCATCTCCGGGGCTTCAACCTCTTCTCTGTCACTGGTTACTAAATTAAAGAAACAACGGCAAGGGTGAGTGTTTGGTATCATAATTAATATAGAATGGCAATTCAATAACAAGATGCATATTCACTAGTTTTAGTTTGTACTAACTATCTTACCTCTTGTCATCAATTTCCATTTACCAATCAAGAATTCAATTCTCATTCTTTTATCCCCAATTTGCCAATGACAATCAATAATTATCATAAAACACATTCATATCATCATACAATACTAACAATGCATCAAATAACACAACTGACTCTCATATCAATTCGACGCCTAGTATCCGGATACTAAAAGGATCGGCCTTCAGCTGGGGGTCCTACTTGACACCCCGTGAACCCTGCTTGGTCCACTGAGTCCTACTTGACTCTCCACCTCAACCACTGGGTCCTACTTGACCACTGGGTAGCTCAACTGGGCATAAACACCACGGGAGCCAGAAATGAGGGGCTGCACATACCGTCGGCCGTCCTACACCACATAATCACACATGTATATTCATATTTCACATATCATACTGCAAGTGGCCAGCACCAAAACGCATACTCATCAATTGGGTGACCTACTTGTCAAGCCCGTCATCACAATGCCACTATACTCAACAACTCATCACCATTCAATTGACATTATGCTCATAATCATCATAATTCATACACAGCTTCCATTCATACACATACAATTATCATTACTTATACATTCTCATTAGTCCATATTTAATTCAATGATTCAATTCAATTATATTTACTTATTCTAATTAATTATAACCCGAACAACCCCCTTACCTCGATTCCGAGCTCTGACAAATCGTTCTTAATGAGCTTGGCGTTCTCTCGACGCTATGTTCAACGTCCTACGTCCGAAATCAACACCCACTTCACCGTTCGATCCTCCGACGACTGTTTCGCTACCTACGGAGGTCGAAACACAAAACACGTCAATGTTAAACCATCCTCATTACTTTAAAAAGCCATTTTCAAGCCTTTACGCACTAGAGGAACAAGAAACAGAAGCTCACTCCTCCATGCACGACTCTTCGGTTTAACGGAGGAAACGAAAGAGCTACGAAAGCTTAATTTAAAAGGCCCATTGGACTCACCTCGAAGCTACGGTCTCAAAAACGTAGTTATCTCGAAGTTTCGGCGCGAAATGATCTTCCTCTTGGAGCATGCAGCTACGGCGATGGTGAGGAGAAAGAAGAAGATGTGCACGCTCGTGAAAGTGAGGAAGAAGAAGAAGTGAAATTAAGATTTTAATACCCAAGGGTAATTTGGTCATTTCCTATTTCAATTATATTTTCTTTTAAAAGTTTTAATTAAAACTTTTTACTTTTACCTTTCACCCCTCACCTTTTACCCTATTGTAACTTCAAATTTTTACCTTCTTTTAATTATTCATCATTTAGCCTTTTATAATTAATCAATTAAATAAATTTATTTATTTCCACAACATTTAATTATTTGTAATTACATCTTTAATAATAATAATTTCCCGAAAATCCCAATAAATTCGATTGGGTAATTATTAATATTTTTCGCCAATTACAACTTTTCTAAAATATTAAGGATGTTACATTAGGTGCGTTAATTATGGGAATAATGGAGATTTTTGGATAAAAAAGTGAGCTGTATTTGACCCTTTTTGCCGCCTACGTACAAGAGTTAGCATGATTGAAGTGAATATATATTATAATATATAAAAGATGCTTTGATTGGAGTAAAAAGGTGCAAGTCTGATAATGGAATGACCTACTTGGCCACTAGAAGTGGACATCACGTCAACAGATCCCATAAGTC
This sequence comes from Clitoria ternatea, assembly GCA_037962975.1. Classification (NCBI taxonomy): domain Eukaryota; kingdom Viridiplantae; phylum Streptophyta; class Magnoliopsida; order Fabales; family Fabaceae; genus Clitoria; species Clitoria ternatea. The sequence continues at coordinate 148,964,889 of CM075670.1, forward strand.
GGTCAGATTCTAGCTGGTGAGTGCACAAGTCGGTCGGATTCCATAGAGCAGTGATGTGAACGCTGGTGAGTGTATAAACCGGTCGGATTCTAGCAGGTATGGAGCAAGTCGTGCTCGGTCTTGGAAGCCATCCATTCTCCCAGTCCTTATGGTTCGGCATTTTTGTTTCCGAGAGGTTCCAGCAATCTCTTTTCTGTTCGGATTTGTTCCACTCGAAAGTGTTTCTGTTTGAAACACTCGATCGGCTTTTCCTTCCCTGGAGATGACTCAGTCAGAAATGTATCACCCGAACTCATCTCTCACAAATTTCTCACTCGGATATATATATATATCCGTCTGAAAATGTTCTCATTCAGCCATTTTTCCTTTCCGAATGGATCTACTCGGAATTGTCCACTCGGATATATCTTGACTGAATTAATTATTCGAAGTCTCTCTTCACTCGAAATGCTTCTCTCGGAGGTGCATAACTCAGAATTCATATTACTGAAAGGATCATTCGGAATTTGTCAGTCGGAAATGTGACAAATGAGGTCATTCGGAGTTGACTTTTATCTGTTCCAGAAGTACCTCACCTGAAATGACTCACTCGGTATATATTTCAGTCGGCTTCAGGAAAGTTACACTCAACTCGGAGATAACCCAGTCGGATATTTATTACTCGGAAATGAGTTTTCCTTCGGTTGGACAAACTTCTCTCAGAAACGTTGCACTCAGAGAAGTTTCATTCGGAAATGAGGCACTTGACGATGTTTGACTCGGAAACAAGTCATTTGAAGATGTTTAACTCGGAAATGAGTCACTCGGAGGCGTTTGACTTGGAAACAAGTCACTCGGAGACCCTTGACTCGGAAACGAGTCATTCGAAGTCATTTGACTCAGAAACGAGTCATTCGAAGTCATTTGACTCGAAAACGAGTCATTCGAAGACAGGTCACTCGGACCTTTCACCCAGAAGTGGTTCTCTCGAACACACTTCACTCCAAATGTCTCCGAGGCCAGGACTCCACTCGGTAGAGGCTCGCTCGGTCATGTATTACTCGGAAAACATAACCTTCACTCGGAATTCAACCTTCACTCAGAATTTCTCTCGGCTACTCGGAACAGATCCCTTTCTTCACTCGGACAGTCTTATTTAAGACATGTTTCACTCAGAAAATGGGTAATGTCATTAATGGTCTATATAAATTCCATGATTTTACACAAAATGAAATTTTTGGGATATTACAGACCATCCTCATGGTATTTTATTCACTTATTAACACTTACAGACCTTCCATACTTCATAATTTACAAAATAAGACTGCTACTAAAAATAGGGATGTTACAATATGCCCTTTTACTGATGACGTTTTTCACTCGGTGTGGTTCCTCCTATTTGCCTGGTGGAGGTTTATAACTTGATGTAGACCATGCATCGCTTCTCTATATCAATGAATTGTTTTCTGGGTAAGCATGAACTGGAACCAACCCCTCGAACGAGGTTTCCCTGGCGTCGACTGGTAGATTATTGCTGACTCTGAGTACGCGAGTCCAAATGAGTAGCTCTGAATGTGTGGTTGACTGTGAATGAACGGTTTCGAGTGAGTGACTCTAAATGAGTGAATGACTCTGAATGAGCAGTTCCGAGTGAGGTAGGGCTTGGTCCTGTAACATGGGGAGTTCCGTCGCTTGGAGCCCTCTCGTTCTATCATGCTCGGGCCTGTCTTCAAAATTGCCGAGAGCTTGTGCTTGGGCTTGTCTTCAAAATTACCGAGAGCTCGTGCTCGGGCTTATCTTTAGAGTTGTCGAGAGCCCGTGCACCGGCTTGTCTTCAAAATTACTGAGAACTCATGCTGGGGCTTATCTTCAGAGTTGTCGAGAGCTCGTGCTCGGGCTCGTCTTCAAAATTGCTGAGAGTTCGTGCTCGGTCTTTAGTACTTAAACACCTTTCAAATTTTCACAACGTATGTGCTGAGGGATCGACTCCACGCTCGGACTATTCATGATACTGGGACGGATTCAAGCCTTTAGATCGTGCGCCGAGGGATCAATTCCGACCTCAGACTTTTCGTAACACTCAAACGGATTCAAGTCTTCAAAACGTGTGCCGAGGGATTAGATCTGTGCTCGGGCTTTACTTAAACGGATTCAAGCCTTCGAAACGTGTACCGAGTGAATATTTCCATGCTCAGGCTTTTCATGTGCAGAGGGATTGGATCCGCGCTCGGGCTTTACTTGAACGGATTCAAGCCTTCAAAACGTGTGCCGAGGGATTAAATCCACGCTCGGACTTTTCATAACACTTGAACGGATTCAAGTCTTCAAAACGTGTGCCGAGGGATTAAATCCATGCTCAGGCTTTTCGTGTGCCGAGGGATTAGATCCGCGCTCGGGCTTTACTTGAACGGATTCAAGCCTTCAAAAAGTATGCCGAGGGAATATTTCAACGCTCGGGATTTTCGTGTGTCGAGGGATTGGATCCGTGCTCGGGCTTTACTTGAACGGATTCAAGCCTTCAAAACGTGTGTCATGGGATTAAATCTGTGCTCGGGCTTTTCGTGTGCCGAGGGATTAGATCCGTGCTCGGGCTTTACTTGAACGGATTCAAGCCTTCAAAACTGTGTCGAGGGATTAAATCCGCACTCGGGCATTTCGTGTGCCGAGGGATTAGATCCGCGCTTGGGCTTTACTTGAACGGATAGCCTTCAAAACGTGTGCCGAGGGATTAGATCCACGCTCGGGCTTTACTTGATCGGATTCAAGCTTTCAAAACTGTGCCGAGGGATTAAATCCGCGCCCGGGCTTTTGTGTGCCGAGGGATTAGATCCGCACTCGGGCTTTACTTGAACGGATTTAAGCCTTCAAAATGTGTGCCGAGGGATTAAATCCGCGCTGGGGCTTTTCGTATGCCGAGGGATTAGATCCGCGCTTGGGCTTTACTTGAACGGATTCAAGCCTTCAAAACGTGTGCCGAGGGATTAAATCCGTGCTCGGGCTTTTTGTGTGTCGAGGGATTAATTCCACACTCGGGCTTTTTATATTTTACTCGGATCTCTTCACATAAGTTTTTGTTCCTTTCCAATAGGTGAGTTTCCTATTAAGTAGTTTGTCTAATCTAGAATATCCCGACCATTAACTTGTAAAGAATTGGTATGTAGCTTTTTCTCGGTTCATGATAAGGAAGCGGTTACTGGGCAGGATTCTCTGTCATGATTCTTCAAACATCCGAGATGCAATGTCGACTTTTTGATCCTCTGACTCTTTTGGAACACAGATTGATGATGGACAGGATAAGCTCAATTTGTCATCGTAATTCTAGTCTTGTGAGCTTCCACCATGGCTTGCTGTGCAGCGAAAGCCTCTCTTTGTCTTTGATTTTCTAGTATTCTAGACTTCTGAATCCCTTGCCTGGGTAACACACGAATGTTTTAAAGTCAGAAAAATAGAGCTGCCATAATCGATGAACATGTAAAATATAGCGGGTTCTAAGGTCAGCCCAGTAGTTGTCCTGATCTAAACAACCAGTTGACTAATTACACTTAAATTGTAGCGATAATCTTCCCACATCGTTGGTGTCTTCCGAGTAATGTACATTTAGGAGAACACGTTGATTGAACAGAAACTCTCTGAAGAGGCTTCACGTGCCAAAGAGTTGACCTCTGTTGTTGTGGAGTTGACTGCTGGAGTTTCGTAATTGTTTATCCGTCGAATGACAAATTGATAAGGAGTTTTGATCCTTTACTTCCGGTCGGTCCACGAGCACATTTTTGCTGTTACCCGCTAACAGTCTTGTTTCGTCCCAGTCGTTACTCGCGGGCGTCGATCGCGACATGCATACTGTGATCCCATAGCAGTTGATTCCATTTGTGGTGAAAAGATCGGGTGGTTGCCGAGGTACTTCATCAACGGCTTCGGTGGTGACCTATATTGGTTGAGGTTATTATAAGAGAGACAAAGCTTCTGCAGGCATAGAATGACGTGATGCATAGAAGAGATATTTGGGACCACTCCCTGAACGATAGGTTTGGCATCATTCTTTCAGCAAATCTTTTTTCTGTGAGTTCTTCCAATGCTTTTCCGAGATCACCCTTTTGACTCCGCGCATCGCCTGGGTCTACGTCGTAAAATAATGGCAAATCGTAAAATATGGGCAAAATCATCAGACCATCGTCATTATGGCCATCCACGATTACTTGGAGTCATCGAGATACCAAGAAGAGTTGGTGCAATTGCTCACAGTCAGTCCCCATTATGCTTATAGCGTTGTCAGGCTCACAGTCGAAGGGTTTGCCCAAGTTGTGTTACACGCGAGGAGCACGAGAAGCACGAGGTATTGATCATTATCACAAGTATTTATGCGTGTAGGCTCTTTTCTTTTTTCTACCACGCCTACCCTATCAGATTCTTGGTGGCACCCGAGCTTATCTGAGAAGCGTTATTTTCGGGATAGGCAGTTATCTGAAAGGCTATACCAATATTGCGGAAATTGAAATTAACTGTATGGTACCAACAATCACGAGAAATATTGAAATCATGCCATAAAAATATATTATAAGGGGGGTACCGTTTCAATTTTAGGATTATTAAAATGATTAACATACATAAATACACACTGGAACCTCAAGGCCCAAACTTAACGCGCATATGAATTGCTGGACATTTTATTGCTAGTGCCGAATAGAGCAAGGTCCTTAAGGGAATTGACGTAGGCTTTATATTGCTTGTTAGCAAAACTCAAAAACTTTTTATTTGTAGTCTAACCAAGCATATGGATATTATTATTATTATTATTATTATTATTATTATTATTGTTATTATTATTATTATTATTATTTCAATATATCGCCAAGGACCCAGTACCGTTGTCCACCAAGCCACAATTGCACAGTATTTGCACAGAGAGATATCAATTATTGGTTCCCCAATATCGCTAATTTTATAAGCACCGACCACGTATGAAAATTGAAATCCAATGCAAGCTCAACGAATAAAATTTGGTCAACTGATTAACATTCGTGCCACAAGTAGAAACTGAAATCTGTATACCGCGTTAAAAATAAAGTTTCTGGAAAAACCATGATGTGGTGCGAATAGCGAATTAACATGGCACCAGAAGTAATAGTATAGTAAATGAACCCAAGGCCCAAGTTTAACGCATACCACACTGCTATTGGGCCCAAAGGTAGGCCATTCCTCAATCTCTAAACTTTTTCCTCAACCCACGCGAATTTTCTCCTCTGTGCGCTCCGCGTGAATAATTATTTTTCAATTCCCTTCCTTTCAAATCGGCGTCCACGCCTCCCGTATATACCTATGGAATTCTCTTTTCCTCCCAGGCGCGTGAACGTTATGCGTGCATATGACTATTGCGCCTCTCAAAATTTGTCCTTTGCTGCTATCTCTCCTTGGCATTATGTATTATGTATCTGATACATAAACAATAATAATTTTCCGATTCCCTTTCTCTACAACTTTAGATTCTAAAGTTTTTCCTGGCGAGATAAGTGTGAGAGATCATGGCTGGAAAAGGCGAGGGTTCGACGATCGGATTATATAGCGTAATAAAGATGTACAGCGTAATAAAATTGAATTATATTTTTTAATAAAATCGTTTGAAAAAGTTAAGATAAAATTAGTTTATCCTTAAGGTAATCTTACAAGTTAATCACTGTGCCAATTTTGAAGATTTATAGGAAAGTAGCATAATTTCATTGGTAGAGCAATTAACATAAATAACAGTGCAAGAATCGAAAATCGAAAATGCATGGGTTTGAAAAATTAATCACTGGCTCGTGGGTTTTGCTGCTCTCAATTAATTAATTTTCGTATGTAAAAAATAGAGATGTCAAGTAGTTGATGAGTCAGAGAAAATTAGAAATAGAAAGGTACTTATCTGGCAAAATTAGAAGTCACACAGTGGGTGGAGTAGAGGATGACACGAATGATGTGGTGTAGATCTCCTTGTGTTTGCGGAACTGATTAGTGTCGTAGTCTTTTAGGATTAGGATTTTGAAGGTTGAGGTGTAGGATCTGTTTTACTGGACTCCATGGTGGGCGTCAAAATATTCACACATAGAGCATCAACACGAAACCCTAGAGAATCCCCTAGGGATTAGGTTTATTAATTCTTTATGATATGTCACTTATGATACAATGTGAGCCTCTAGGCTGTATTTATACACTTGTAAAATAAAGAAAAGAGCAGAATCTAAGCCCAAGTCCAATAAGGGAGATAACCGCTTCATTATCTACTAAATTAAAAGGACGATGAGGTGCCATGGGACCCCCTCTGACTAGGAAGGGAACAAAAAATATTTTTTATATTAGCTATTATTGAAATATTTGTTGTGAATTTTTTATATATCAACTAATAAATTAATCGATAAAAAATATTAAACTTGGTTGTTCCAATAAAATTCTTCTATAAAAGTAGAAAGATTTGGAATAATTCTGACGTGTGAAAGACAAGCGTGTTTTTTAAAAGAAAAATTGCACAAACTCCAGCTTACGGTTGGAAGACCACGGTGATTTTTTTTTAAAATTATTTACGTTACTATAACTGTCAATAATTAAAAAAAATCCAAAAACATATTAAGAACCATTCATCCGTTGCTCACGGTTCTTGCCCAAGGAATTGGACCATAACACTTCCATAGGCCAGGAATTGGAACATGTGGCTGAAACCGAGAACGCACTGATAGAAAATGTTCTAAGAAATATTATTATAAGAGAGAAGACTAAAGATTAGTACCAAAGTTCAGGAGACAGCAACTGTTGAGTTTGACAATCTCTTGTAATATACTGGTTCTCATTTTAAATATAAATAATTTTTAATAAAATTTTTATCTTTTAATATAAATGAAGTTATACTTTTCGGTGTTATTAAATATTTGTTTTTTAAATATATCAACTTTGTATATATTTCTAAGACCACTAACTTTTTAAGTAATAAATAATATTAAGGATATTTTAAAAAACTAAATTAAATAGTAGTAATATTAATATAAATAATTATTTTTAACCATTATTTTTAATTTGTATAAAATTAGTTACTCTTATTTATATTTATAAAAAGTTTCTTTACGATAGTTGTATCCGTAACAGAATATATTTTTGTGTCCGTTAAGCATGGAAGACATTTCTTGTGGGCATTTATTTAGCAGTTCAAGTTCCGTAACCGCCACAAAATATATTTTGTCGCGGTTTCATGGGGAGGTTGGTCACCCCGAAATATGTATTGTGTTGGTTCTCTTAGCCGCTCAAACATGTTCTTGTGGGGATTTATTTTGGGTTGATTTTACCGACAGATTTTTGTGGCCGTTTTTCTTTGGATGTTCTGGTAACCCCGGAATATATGCGGGTTTCTATAAGATTTTCTGTGGTGTTTTTAAAATCTCTGGAAGTGTCTTAAACAACTCTAACAATTTCAAATCTATAGCTTCTATAACAGATCTAAAATATACAAAAGGTGTACCCGACCCACACGTCAATGCAATTTTACAGTGTATTTATTTTAAAATTTGAAAATACATATGCACGACCATGAAAATTAAAAGTATTAATTTTAAGAATGTCAAAACAGGTCAAGTCTGGCGGGTCGGTCCACCAACCCGCCTAAAACGAAGCGGGGCAGGGCGAGGTGACAAAATTTAATCCGCAGTGGGTTCAAAATTGATGCGCCCCAACCCACATTTTTGCGGGTTTTTGACGGGGTGGGTAGGTTGACCCGGCAGGTTATATAATATTTGTGACGTCCTGTGTCAATTTTACATTTATTTACATCCGTTTAATTATCTTTCACAATAAATTTTTCACGTTTACTGATAGTTAATTATATCCTAATGTAAAACCACATTTATTTTTCTTAAGCACACTCAAAATAATAACTGATAGAAAATAAATCAAATAATAAAATTGAATTAATTAAAATAAGCGGAAGAAGAAAATGAAGTCAGGGGTCACTCGCTTGAGCGAGACCCTGATTCGCTTAAGCGAAACCAGTAAAGCTCGCTTAGGCGAGTTCCGACTCGCTTGAGCGAGATCTACATTTTAAACCTGAGCGAACTACGAGACATGCAAGGGAAATTCACAATTCAGCCTTTTACTCGAAAATGGTCCTCTCGGTCATATCTCACTCGGGAACATCTTGACCTTCCTTCACTCGGAAGGGGTTCTCTCAGTCATGCCTCTCGGAAACATTCTAACCTTCACTCAGAAAGAGTTCTCTCGGTCATACCTCACTCGGAAACATACTAACCTCTCTTCACTCGGAAAGGGTTCTCTCGGTCATGCCTTGTTAACCCGGCGATAGCGTCTCAACAGTTCGTTTCCACCACCGGGTTGTTAATTGGCAAGCGCACCAATCGTTTGTAGTTTTCAAAATTTAGATATCGTTCCACTGGGATTGAAAGTTCAATAACAACAGTAATTTTCTATTTACTATGGTAAATGTGAAGGAAGTTATAAACAAAAGAATGATTTATATACAATTTATACAATATTCACAGGTTAGCATGATTGAGTGGTTCATAAGATAAAAGAAAATAAAATCTATCTAAAAAGTCGAGTTGCAATCTAGAATAGGTAAGATACTTGAGATAAACACAGATAAACAAATTATGTTGGAAATTGGATCCCTAATCTAGAATAACAATGAGGAACTCAAGACATGCATATTTAATCATCAAGTTTCATGTCATTGCAGCTTAAAATCATTATAACCGATCCCTCGTGATATAAATTCTAAGAATTCACCGTAAAGTCTGATCCCTCGTGAGCTTTCTCAGTAAAAACTTACATTAAGACCTGGCCTTATGGCAACAATGGTTAACAACCCCTATAGAATTGAGATACCAAGGGTATTCCAACTTTTTACTTTCGTCAAAACAAGTTTCAATACGGCATGAACAATCATTCTCCCGTTTGACATTCATACTAATAAAACAAGTTTCAATACACATGAAAATCATTCTCCCGTTTGACGTTCATATTAATAAAAGGTTGAAATACTAACATGGACTTGAATCATAAACATGCAGAGGTCGAATTCACAACATTATACTCAATAGATTAGTTCACCAATTCCAACATAAACAGATTAGTTACACATGGTGAAAGTAAAAACAACACTTACAGAGTTTGACATTATGAAGACGATGGAAACTTCACGATACAACGATCACAATACACCGAAACACACTCAAGTATCTAGAAAACTATTCTAGAACTACAACTCATAAAAGAAGTACTCAAAATCGAGCACAAGAGAGAAAAGAAGAGAATGAAATGCTGTGAAAGGGATGCTTAGAATGGTGTTGGATGACCCTATTTATAGGGCTGAGCAAGGGTGCTGACGCTACGCGTCAGGCCCCTGACTCAGCTTCCATTAAACAACTGATAATGGCCACTACAAATTATAAAAATGGATCATGCTTGGCCACTTGGACGTGTCTCCACTGTGTTTTGGCCATTTGTGTTGAGTGGGATGGCCCTTGGTGCTGAGTGGGATGACCATTATTGGGTCAAAGCTGAGTGCTTGACCAAGCTGGAAGTGGAGCCTGCGCAGCATTGACGCTACGCGTGGCTAGGAAGCGTAGCGTCAGCATAAAAAATAGCTGTTGATGCTACGCGTGGGATGAGGCTACGCGTCAGCTCCTCCAGTGTAATTTTCTCTTGATTTCTTAACTTTTTCACTGCAAAACTGGAGAAAATTGATCAAGGGCAGATTATTTCCAACAACATCCATTTATTGAATTTAAATCCTAATTTTCTAACAAATTAGACTAATTTTTATAATTTTTATGAAATTTTTGTTCAAGCTTTTATTGAAAATTTGAGAACTAACAAATACCCCCAACTTGAGACATTGCTCGTCCTCGAGCAAGAGAGAAAAATAAGAAAAAATAAAAAATTGGAATCAAATTTTTAAGTTAGTCCGAGAATTTACCACAAAAAATAATTACACAATTTAACTAATTTGTAATAATCAAAAATTGATATCAAATATAACAACGGTTTAATGATAAAATTATTTACAATATTCTATTAACAACTAAGCAGAATTTCAGGCTTACCTTACAAGTGTTTATCTCTATGCAATTGGTAACCTGTTTCACTCAATCAATCATAAAATCAAACGAATTTAACTTTGTTTGTCATCTAATCAATGGTTATTTATACAGAGTTAATTCAGAAATCACAAGGTCTTTTCACGAGTTGTGATGAGGCTTGGTTTACAAGAATCAATGGTTTTTCTTGGAATTCAAAAAAAACCTGAAATCATAAAAGAGCATTTTTATAATTCTTAGGCTTTCTCTTGACCCAAACTTCTCATTTTCTTTTATTGATGAAAAATAAATACCCCAACTTGATTCTTTTCACTATTTTTGACTTTTCTTTTCCATATTTTCTTTTTGAAAAGAATCAAGTTGCTTATTTTCACTCCCCATTTTTATGAGAACACTCAAAATATTTTTCATTTATTTCAACTGCTCTTTTAATCAATCAAGTATAGGGAATGGTTAAAACAAATTTAGGTTTTAAGGGTACCAAAGAATTTTATTTTAGGCTCAGATTGGCTTGCAAAGGATAAAAATTTTTTTTACCAAGGTAAGCTGTTTGGCCCAAGGTTTCGTTTCACCAATAAATGTGCCTTGATCATTTTCCCGAATTCTCTGTACAACAACACAAATCAGAGATTAAAGCAAAATCAATTCGAATTGAAAATATGTCGATTAAACCCTCAAGTGTTTAATAAGATCTCTCTGCTCACCGGGTTATCGAAATTTGCTTGATAGTTGATGAACTTATTGTAATTAAATTTATCAAAACTCCTAAGTTAAAAAGAATCGATAATTGATTTTTACAAAATTGGTGTTATTGTGTAAAAACTCTAAGTGTATAAATTGACTTACTAACAAAATTTTGATTGATTTATTAAAAGATAAATTTTATTTTTGAATTATTTTTCAAATAAAATATGCAAAAACAAATAATTACGTAAAAACACACCACACAATAATAAAATACCATAATATAAAGTGTAAATGTAAATGTAAATGTAAATATAAACTAAAAACAACTGTACTCAAAGTAAATGCAAGAAATAAGAAGATGGCATCATCAATCCTCCATCTGATCATCATCCTGCTCCTCCTCCTCATCATCACCATCACCATCACCATCAGAGTCATCCTGTGCACCAGAAGATCCACCAGTCTCAGGGTAGGTAGGTAAATCTCCGGGCCAAGCTACATGTGCTGCAAACTCGGGCGGGGTAACATAAGGTGCCCCCTCTCCTTGTAACCTGTACTGATAAAATTCATCGTGAAGATGAATATAAGCTCTGTGAGTGGCAGCCATCATCTGCATCATATGCTGATGCTCAAGTGATATCCGGGCAAAGCCCTGTGTGACAGCATCAGTAGATGAAGGTTGCACTGGTGGTCTCCTCCTCCTAGGTCTGGGCTGAGCCTCCTGCTCTAGTGGTGGAAGCTCGCACTGCTGTACAAAATAGTCTCTGTTCACTAGAACTTTAGGGACTCTCCCTGAAGAACTAGTGAACTCTGGTGAAGGTACAATGACTCCCTGCCTCCTCAGTAAGGCAGATATGATGAGAGAAAATAGAATGGGGCGATTCACTTTATACCCAAGGGCATAAAAGTGAATCTGCTCGGATATAAACTCAGCAATATCAATAGTATGGCCCTGGAGGATAGAATAGAGAAGGCAACAACGCTCAACTGGAAGAGATGAAAGGTGGGTGACAGGAGTGATATTATGAAGCATGAGGTGGGACCATGCCTGGGCTATGGGGGTCAGCTGGGTCTTTAGGAGGTTAGATGGACTCCTTCCAACCCTACTCAGGTTGAAAAAGATTCCATCCTTACTCAAGAAATGAGCAACCTCCTCGAGGGAGTATCCTAACTCTCCCTCAGCAGCAATCTTGTTTCTGTTTTCCTTCCAGAAACAAGTGTCATTCTCGGGAGTAGGCTCCCAAGGGTTACCCAATAGGGTGCTGATAGTGTCCCGGTCATATGAAATATGCCGGCCCCTCACCCAACTCGTCCGCTGCTGCCCTATGCTCGGTGCGTCCTGGCGAGTCCTGAAGGCATTTGCATAAAATCCCATCACTAAGATGGGGTCCCCCTCAGTAGGTAGAGAGAATAGAGGTCCCCATCTCTTCTGCTGAACTCCATCCTGAAGCTCAGGATAATCTCCTGCACTCAAATCAAGGACCCTCTCCCAGATAAGTCTTTGGCCTTTGATTTGATGAAATCGTGCCCATTTCGCATCAGTGCGAAATCTGGTGGGATCCCTCGGTCCTAACACCTCCTGTCCCTGAAGATCAGGATCCTCAGAGGTGGTGTCAGTATCCGTGGTCCTCCTCTGTCTTTTAGAGGGACCAGCAGTGGGAATGGATTTCCTTGGTGCCATCTGTAAAAAGTAAAATTTTAAAATTAAACAAACATTAAAAAGTAAATCACATATTAACAATCCTATACAATCAATCCATAAAATTTAAAACAAAAATATTTTTGGTTTTTCTAAAATTGAAATTCAAATACACCACAATATATTTTTGTATTTTTATGATTTATAAAGAAAGTAACACACATATTTTCAAATTTTCAAAACAAAATACAATTTATTTAAAATTTATACAAATTTATTTTTATATTTTTATGCAAGAAAGTATAACAAATATTAAATATGAAAATTTATTAATAAAAAAGAAAACAACAAACAAACACACAACATAAATTAACAAAAATTAAAAACAGAGGCTGACGCTACGCGTGGTGTAACGCTACGCGTCAGCCTGTTCTGCCCACGCTACGCGTCTGTGGGTTGCTACGCGTGAGCTGCGTGATAAATCAATTTTAATACACTTATTATAGTTTTACACTTGCGGTTTATTATATAATTACTATGTTTAATAATAGTATTTTAATTAAGTTTTATGTTGTTTAGTTAAATTGAAGTATTATGTATATATGTTTCAATTTTCGTTTTTTGTATGTATCTTGAGTATTTTGCCTTATTTTGGCCATAACTTGGGTTTTTGTGATCCAAATGGGCTAATCTTGGAGCCCATGGAAAGCTAAGACAGAGGGCTACATCATGATGATCAAATTTGGTTATTTTTCATCTGGAAAAAATAAAGAAATGGAGCTTGAATCAATCAGCCCTCATGTGTCCCACCAGCATTGACATAGTTCACCAAAATACACATATCTGGAGCTCTAGGTGTCCAAATGACCTCATTCTTGCGCCAAATTCTCAATAAGACAGAGATCTACAACTTTCATGTTGAAGGTTTTTCAAAATTTGGCCATCTAGAAGGTCATATTGGACTCGCAAGGTGGAGAAGATAAAGAGGAGAATGCATTTCAACACCTACCATTATCTTCTTTTGAATTATTGTAATTTCAAGCCCACCAATGTTGAAAAAAATGCATTAATAATCAGAAAATGAATGTATAGTATCATCATATCTTGCCTATAAATAGATGCTTGAAGTTGTAAGGAAGATACACAAGAAATACATAAGAAATACATACTTTAGTTTTCATTACAATTCTATATCTTTGCTTTAGCTTCTTAAGTTTTAGTTCTTTCTTTTTCTTTATCTCCTTGTTCTATATTCCATCCTTCAAGTTATGGTTTTCATTTCCCTTCCTCAATATCAAGTAAGTTAATTTTATTATTTGTTATTTACTTTTATAATCAAAGTTTTAGTAAATTTAATATTAGCTTTCATTGTTAAAAATTATCATGGAAGCTTAATCTTTTAAAATCAACTCAAGGAATTTAATTTTTCTTTATGTTAACTTTGAGTTCTTGCTCTTAAGATTTTGATTGAAGATAATTACTTTTCTTTGTTTCTCAAGCACTTATGATGGTAGATTATTTAAGTGTATAACCGATTGGTATATAATTAAACAATCTATAATCTAAACTGATGTTGGTTGGTTAATCAATAATCAATTTGAGAACAAAGATTAAGTTACTAAATAAGAGATTTCTATTTAGTTTCTTAACTCAATCAAATTATGGTTTTAAAGTTATTTTAGAAATTAATAAGAATATATCGATTGATTATTCTTATTAGTTCATTAATTCAATTCTAGAAGATTTTCTAGAATATAATCATTTAGGGATTCCAAATGATTCAAGATTGAGAAATTAATTATATCTAATCATATTTGTGAACAATGATTAGTTAACTAAAGATTTATTAATTCCTTGGGTTGGTTGTTTCTAAATTTGATTATTCTTACTCATAAATTTACTTTTTACACTATTATATAATCACTTAATTTTCCTTTCAATCTCAACACAAACCCCCCCTTTATTATAACTAAATTGAGTGTAACTAATTGAACTAAGGCCCTCGAGAGACGACTAAGGTTGTTCACCTTATACTATATTAATTTAACTTTTTATTTGACCCGACAACGACAGCGTGTCAAATTTGGCGCCGTTGCCGGGGACCTTTGGTCCTAATTATTTACATTCAATTATCTAATATATTTTACATTTTTTTTTGTAGGTGTATTGAAGATATTAAGGTTTGGTTGAATGTGAGCATATAAAAAATAAAAAAATTCCACTTTATTATATTCTTATTCATTTTCTAGTAATCTCATTTTCAACCATTGAAAAAAAATATAAATATAAAAAAAATCTTTAAATTTTTAAATATATGTTCTAAGCATTTCATAATTAAAATGATAACTTTTTCCTTTTATTACATAGTTGTAGTATTTTGTTACAATATATGTAGATGTATTGTGCATGACTAGATCTAATCCCGAGACACTATATTCTTTTGATCCTGAAATAGATAGAACATTTCATCAATTAGTTAGATCATCTAAAAAACTATTAGACAATAATAATAATAATAATAATAATAATAATAATAATAATATTCTAGCTAATAGCATAAATAGTGAAACTAAACCTTCAACTTCTGAGTATTTGCATAACATGGCTGAAAAGACATTAAAAGAACTAGCTACACCAGATGTCACTAATCAAACATCATGCATCTTATATCCTGAGGAAGATGTTCCTTTTGTGCTTAAAACTAGTTTAGTTCATTTGTTACCAAAGTTTCATGGTCGTGCAGGTGAAGATCCTCATAAACACTTAAAAACATTTCATATCCTTTGCTCTACCATGAAACCTGAAGGGGTTTCAGAAGAACATGTAAAACTTAAAGCTTTTCCTTTCTCCCTAGCAGATATCGCTGAGGATTGGTTATTTTACCTTCCTCCTGGCTCTATTACAAGTTGGGATGACTTAAAGAAAATGTTTCTTGAAAAATTTTTCCCCGCTTCAAGAACTTCCTCAATTAGAAAAGAAATATGTGGCATCCGGCAACATGACCGGGAAAATCTTTATGAATACTGGGAAAGATTTAAAAGATTGTGTGCTAGTTGTCCCCATCACCAAATTACGGATCAACTTCTCATACAATATTTCTATGAAGGTCTTAATCCAATGGATAGAACTTTGGTTGATGCAGCTAGTGGTGGTGCTTTGCAAAATAAAACTACAAATGCAGCAAAAACTTTAATTGAGAACATGGCTGCTAATGCTCAACAACATGCCACTAGAAATAATTCTGTAGTAATTAAAGGAGTCCATGAAATTGAAACTACTAATGATGGAGATAAAAAATGGGAAAGTAAATTTGTTGAACTAGTAACACTTATGAAAAATATTATTGTGTCTCAAAAACAACAACCTGTAACCCCTGCTAAGGTATGTTCTATCTGTACTTCATCAGATCATTATACCGATTGTTGTCCTTCACTGCAGGAAGCTAAAATTCCCGATGAAAATCCTCAAGTATGTGCTGCCAACTTATAACAGACCGCCACAACAACAAAATAATTATGATCTTTCTTCTAACAGATATAATCCTGGTTGGAGGAATCACCCTAATTTAAGATGGGGTAATTCCTCACAACAACCTCATGCACCTTTTCAGGCAAATACTGGACCAAGCAGACCATATCAACCTCCTCATGTACAACAACAAGCTACACAAATAGCTGCACCTTCCACTGAGAAATCAAATTTGGAGGAATTGATAAAGCAAATGTTAGTAGATAATCTAAACTTCCAAAAAAGAACTGAGGCTACAATTCAGACTCTTGAAAATCAGATTGGTCAATTGGCTACATCTTTAAACCATTTGCAGTCTCAAGGTTCAGATAAGTTGCCCGCTCAGACAATTGTCAATCCTAAAAATGTAAGTGCAATTACTTTAAGATCTGGTAAAGCTATCCATGGACCAGAAAAACAACAACAAACTGAAAATACTATTGTCACAGAAAAACATGCAGAAGAAGTTTTAGATAGTTCAAGTAATAATAGTAATGATATATCTCTTACAAATCCTCCTTCTGCAGCTGGTCCTGATAAGCAACATATCCCTCTTCCATTTCCACAAAGACAAAAATCTATACAAAATAAGAAAATGGATGAGGAGATCTTGGAAACATTTAGAAAAGTAGAGGTAAATATACCTTTATTAGAAGCCATCAAGCAAATCCCAAGATATGCCAAATTCCTTAAAGAACTATGCACTAATAAAAGAAGACTAAAAGGCAATGAAAGGATTAATATAAGTAGAAATGTGTCTGCATTAATTGAAAAACCTTTGTCACATATACCAGAAAAATGTAAAGACCCTGGGACGTTTACCATTCCATGCATAATAGGCAATAACAAATTTGAAAATGCCATGCTAGACTTAGGTGCATCTATTAATGTTATGCCTATGACTGTATTTACTTCACTTTCCCTTGGACCTTTGCAAACTACAGGTGTGGTTATACAATTAGCAAATCGAAGCTCTGCACATCCTGCAGGAATTATTGAAGATGTCCTTGTTAAAGTTAATGATTTAATTTTTCCTACAGATTTTTATGTTCTAGATATGGAAAGTGAGAATTCCACCAATAAAGCTCCAATAATTTTAGGTAGACCATTCTTAAAAATAGCTAGAACAAAGATAGATGTGCATGCAGGAACACTTTCTATGGAATTTGGAGATAGTGTGGTTAGATTCAACATTTTAGATGCTATGAAGCATCCTACTGAGGATCATTCTATTTTTCAAATTGACTTAATAACTGATTTAGTTGAGGATAATATTATTAAGTTGTCTGATGATGTTAATTTTCCTGTATTGTCTGATTTTTATGATTCATTTGTTTGTGATTCATGCATGGATTCTCATCAATGCAATGTGTGTGCTGAAATTGAGAAATATTTGCTTAATGATAATAATGATCCAAACTTCCTTAAAATAGAAAATATAGTTCTAGATGTTGTTTCAAAAGAATCAGAGTGTGATAATTTGATTAAAGTAGTTACAAATACATCTGATTATGTTGAAGTACAAGTTGCTGAGACAAATTCAACCAAGTTGATTCCTTCAACAATGCAGCCTCCTATGTTAGAGTTAAAACCTCTTCTTGAACATTTAAAGTATGCATATTTAGAGGAAGATAAGAATCTTCCAGTGATTATTTCTAACAAATTAAATGTTGATCAAGAAACAAGGTTGTTGCAGATTATTAAGAAGCATAAGAAAGCAATTGGTTGGACTTTGGCAGATATCCCAGGTATTAGCCCTTCCATGTGTATGCATAGAATTCTATTAGAGGAAGAGGTTAAACCAGTAAGGCAACCACAAAGAAGACTTAATCCTCAGATCCTTGATGTAGTTAAAAAAGAGGTAACAAAATTATTACAAGTTGCCATTATTTACCCTATATCAGATAGCACTTGGGTCAGCCCTGTACAAGTGGTTCCCAAGAAGTCTGGAATCACAGTGGTTAAAAATGAAAATGATGAACTAATTCCTACCAGAATCCAAAATAGTTGGCGAGTATGCATTGATTACAGGAAACTTAACAAAGCAACTCGAAAGGATCACTTTTCTTTACCTTTCATTGATCAAATGTTGGAACGACTGGCAGGTAAGTCACATTACTGCTTTCTAGATGGATTTTCAGGTTACTTCCAAATTTATATTGCACCAGAAGATCAAGAAAAAACAACATTTACATGTCCTTTTGGCACTTTTGCTTATAGGAGGATGCCTTTTGGCTTATGCAATGCCCCTAGTACCTTTCAACGATGCATGATTAGTATCTTTGCTGATTTTCTTGAAAATTGCATGGCAGTATTTATGGATGATTTCACAGTATATGGTTCATCATTTGATGCTTGCTTAAATAGTCTAGATAAAGTATTACATAGATGCATTGAAACTAACCTTGTTCTTAATTATGAGAAATGTCACTTCATGGTAGAAGAAGGAATAGTTTTAGGCCATGTGATATCTAAAAAAGGCATAGAAGTAGATCCTGCAAAAATTACTGTAATTTCTCAATTACCTTATCCCTCTTGTGTGCGAGATATTCGTTCTTTTCTTGGTCATGCAGGTTTTTATAGAAGGTTTATAAAAAACTTCAGTAAGATAGCCCTTCCGTTGTCTAACTTACTACAAAAAAATATAACATTTGACTTTAATGACAAATGTAAAGAGGCTTTTGATTGCTTAAAGAAAGCTTTAACTACCACTCCTATCATTCAGGCACCAAATTGGTCACTTCCATTTGAACTTATGTGTGATGCATCAAATTATGCATTAGGAGCTGTTCTTGCTCAAAGAGTAGGTAAAGTACAACATGTTATTTACTATGCCTCACGAACTTAGGATACTGCACAAATAAACTATACTACCACAGAAAAAGAACTACTTGCTATTGTGTTTGCACTTGACAAATTTAGATCTTATTTGCTCGGTTCAAAAGTAGTTGTATTTTCAGATCATGCAGCATTAAAGTTCCTTTTAAAGAAACCAGATGCAAAACCAAGATTGATCAGGTGGATGTTGTTACTCCAAGAATTTGACATTGAAATTAGAGATAAAATTGGAGCAAAAAATTTGGTGGCTGATCACTTAAGCAGAATTGAAAAGGAACTTGACCCAATTTCCATTAAAGATGATTTTCCTGATGAACAACTTATGGGAATACATGATTCCACTCCATGGTTTGCTGATTTGGTAAACTACTTAGTTGCTTCTGTTACTCCCATACATGCATCTAAACAACAAATAATAAAACTAAAAAGTGATTCTAAATACTATGTTTGGGATGATCCTTACTTATGGAAACTTTGTAGTGATCAAATCATTAGAAGGTGTGTACCTGAAAATGAAATTCATTCCATTCTTACATTTTGTCATACATATGCATGTGGAGGACATTTTGGACCTCAACGTACAGCAAGGAAAGTATTAGAATCTGGTTTGTATTGGCCAACAATTTTTCGTGATGCATATACGTTTTGTAAATCTTGCGAACGATGTCAAAGAATGGGAAACATATCTCGTAGAAATGAGATGCCTCAACAACCCATGTTATTTTGTGAAATTTTTGATGTTTGGGGCATAGATTTCATGGGACCTTTTCCTGTATCTTTTGGTTTTGTTTATATACTACTTGCGGTCGATTATGTGTCTAAATGGGTTGAAGCTAAAGCTACTCGAACTGATGATTCTAAAGTTGTTGCAGATTTTGTTAAATCACACATATTTTGCAGGTTTGGTGTTCCTAAAGCCATCATTAGTGATCAAGGATCACATTTTTGCAACCGTAAAATGGAGTCCCTTCTTAAAAAATATGGAGTTATGCATAAGGTTTCAACACCTTATCACCCCCAAACAAATGGGCAGGCTGAAGTGTCTAATCGAGAATTAAAAATGATCCTTCAAAAAACAGTACAACCAAATAGGAAAGATTGGAGCAAAAGGTTAGAAGATTCTCTTTGGGCTTATAGAACAGCTTATAAAACACCTATTGGAATGTCCCCCTATAGGATTGTTTTTGGAAAATCATGTCACTTACCTGTAGAAATTGAGCACAAAGCTTATTGGGCAGTAAAACAATGTAACCTGGACTTAAATGAGGCCGGTAAAGAAAGGAAACTCCAACTACAGGAATTGGAGGAAATTCGTTTGGAAGCTTATGAAAGTTCTAAAACCTATAAAGAAAAAGCCAAATCCTTTCATGACAAACAGATCTTGAGAAAAAACTTTTTCATTGGACAAAAAGTTTTGTTGTACAATTCACGTCTAAAGCTCATATCTGGTAAGCTTCGCTCTAAATGGGCTGGCCCATTTGAAATAACTAATATCTTTCCTTATGGTGTGATTGAAATTTCAGATAAAGCGACAAACAAGGTTTTCAAGGTAAATGGGCACCGACTTAAGCCTTTCTTTCAAGGGTTCCAAGAGCACATAGATACGGAGGTGTATTTGTGTGATGCCAAATATTTTGACTAATTTTTCCTAATAACAATATTTATAAAAAAATAAAAAAATAAAAAAAAATAAAAAATAAAAAAATGATATCAATTAATTACATCATCATTCTTTTCGGTGCTAACACTTGTCTTAATCATTATTACTATTATTGTTTTGGCATTGTTAACATTTTCTTGCAGTAGTTAAAAGGTCATCGCCAGGCTCGTGACGTTAAACAAGCGCTTGATAGAAGGCAACCTATCACCTTTTCACCTTCTTCATCTCTACTATTCTCTATAACCTCATTTTCTATTCTCTCTTTTCTAAACAGCCACAACTTCAAAGTAATCTGACAATGGAACAAACCCTTACAAAACTTAAGGAAAGATTCCCTACACTTCCACGCGATGTGATTGTAAAAATTTACAAAGCTCGAGTTCAAAGGTTAAAACTACTCATATATTTTGGCATTCCAGAGGATGTTCGTTGGCTTATTGAAGCAAAGGTACGTCTCTCTGGTGAATTACATAAGTCCTATATAAAACATTTGCCAGGTATGGGACGTAGTTCTTATTCTAAAAAACGAAGAGCTAAAAGGATGGGAGTTTGCCATAAGTGTGCAAGATGGAATTGTGATACACGTTGTAGGAACCCTGGAATGGTATCTATAAATCGGGAGGACAAAATTAAATTTATAAAGGATGGACTGAGTAAAGAGAACTTGGATAACTTAATCCAAACTCTTGAGACGCATCCATGTGGAACGGTTCAAGGAGTCCTTCTGAAATTATATGATCTATTCATTCAACAAAAAGAAAACTATAGCCTTGGGAATCTGGCGTTAAACGACTCTGTTTGCCAGTTTATAAGAAAACTGGATGGGTAGCAAAAACCTCGACTCATAGAAGGCGTTTAAGCCGTTACTGGACGTAAAACCAGAGGAAGATGTGAGTCATAATCACAACTACTGTACATATTTACTGTTGTTTTCAATGTTTTACTTTTTTGAATTCACTTTGACTTTTAAAATTACCTATTTTTATTTTCTTCAATCATGTCTTTTCAAATTTCTTCATTACCGTCATTTATTTTTATATAATAATAATTATGTAAACCTTTTATCTTTCATCAATTATTTCATCTCAGTTTTTATCTATATAAGGGCGCATAACTCTATATGGAAAACACAAAAAAAAAGATGAAAAAAATCAAATCCATTTGTGTGCTTGGTGGATCCAACAATGGTAATTGTAAGGAGTACCTAATAGCAGCTACTAAGTTGGGAAAACTATTGGCTGCGAAAGAAATAAAGGTCTTGTATAGAGGAGGAGTACAGGGTTTGAGAGGCTCCATGGCACTATCTGCACTAGTTGAAGGAAGCAACGTTTCTAGTATCATCCTACATCATGTTGGTATTACACCAGATATTGCTGTAGGAACTGAGGTAAAAGTTACAAGCCTCTATCAACGAATGGCTTGTATGGTTATAGGTACTGAAGCCTTTATCGCACTTCCTGGAGGTTTTGGTACTTTTGAGGAAATATTTTGCATTTTATCATGGTGTAGCATGAACTTTCATAAAAAGCCATTAGGATTATTAAATATTAATGGTTTTTATGACAGTTTGTTAATGTTTTTAGATAAAGCTGTGGAACAGGGCCTTATAACTCAAGATGATCGATCATTCATTCATGCTTCATCAGATGCAGATGAATTGATTGATATTTTGCAGAGCTTTTTACCCCAACCTCAACCCCTCTTGAAGCATAAGGATCACACACACAAGCGAAAGAATCCAGAACCAGACACCACCCTTCGGTTATAACTTCTTTCTCACCTTTATCTATATTTTAAAAAAAAAATCATTAAAAAAAGAAAAAAAAAATAGACTGTGGAAATCATATAAGACACTGAGGACAATGTCTTGAATAAGTGTGAGGGGGGTCTGAGTTATATATATATATATATATATATATATATATATATATATATATATTATTTTTTTTGTGAGGGATAGACAGAGTAAAGATTAATTTGGGAAAGTTGTATCTAAAGTCATAAAGATGCATCTTTGAGAACCAAAGTCTTGAGACGTATCCTTCACTATATAGTGGCAGTATCACTTTTGTTTAATTTTTTTAAAAAAAAATAATAATTTTTTTTTTCTTTTCTTTTCTTTCATGAGTACTTTTGTTGGGATGGGCTGAGTAAAGAGTCCAAACTCTTGAGACGCATCCTCATAACAAATCTCACTCGGATAACCACAATCATTTCACCTTCCTTATCAAAACCATTTTTCATAAAAAATAAAAAATAAAAAAATAAAAAAATAAAAATAAAAAATAAAAATAAAAAATAAAAACACACACACACACATAGCCACTATATTTACTTTAGTGCCGCGCCTTTGCCTTTACCTTCACCCGAATCATTTCTATTCGACATCAACCATTCTGCAACCATAAACATCATCTTCATCATTCTTCAGCCGCCACACTTTGCCTTCATCCTTTTCTTTCAGATCGGAGCCATACCTCACCACTAGTCAATCATCAGGTTCTTTATTTTCTCTTAATGGATGATATAGCAGAGTCTTTCTATAGGCATACGAATGAATTAAGATGTATGTTATTGCTCTTGATGCTACTCATGGTTGTGTTGATGATATTTCTCTTATGGGTTCTAACACAAGGCCTATGAAACTGGGTTGTATGACACAATCAAATTGTTCAGTTATACTAATCATTTCACATGCAATTGAACTGACCAATTTGTTGTAGGTATCTTCGTTACTAAGCGCCCTTAAAAAAAAAAGTACAGAGCAAGAAGCATAAGGAACCGGATCTTGACACCAATATTTGGTTATGATTTATTTTTCCTTTTTTGTTTCTTGTTCACAAAAAAAAATCATCATTTCCAGTTTTTTTATTTTAAATTCTACATGCTTTTCACTAAATTTGTTTTTTAAATTTGTCTAAGTAATGAGTAATTGCATCACCCTTGTCCAATATTTCATGACATGTTATGAATAATTTCCTTGCATATTAATTTAATAAGTTATTTGTGAAGATCAAATTGTATATGAATTGTGATAGATTGACCACCCTCGGTGAGATTTTAAGCTTAATTGGATGGATCATATTATGCCATCTTTCCTTTTTCTTGATTAACCCTTATTTATTAGTACTCTAGAACTTGACTTGTTTCTTTTTGATGTATTATGTTCCATGTGCATGCTTTGATGTGATTAAGGCCATTTTTTAACTAGCCACTAGCCATATGCCTTACCTTACATACTTTCCATTGTTACCCACGTTGAGCCTATATCCATTTCTTGATTCAGCCACATAATTTGCCAATAGCCCAAAAAAAAAACATGATCACCTTTGCTTAGGAATTGATTAAGAGTTTTGGAATTACTATGAATAAAGATTCTTGATGATTGTGGAAATGTACCCAAGATATATATGTTGTTGTTTCATTGTTCAAAAAGAAAGTAAAAAAAAAATAATAAAGAAAAAGAGAAAAAGAAGAAAAAGAAGAAGTGGTGAATATATGTATGAAAATAATCAGGAGGATTTATTCTCATGTTTTATCCTCCATCATGTTTCATTTTGCTAAGTATTGAGTTTCAAAATGTACTTCCACAATCACTAAATCACTTACTCCATTGCTCTTTTTCAACCCTAAGTTTAGCCATACTATTTCATTTTATCCACCCTATATCACCTTGGCCCCATTCCAACCTTAATAAAGTCCTTTTGATCTCTGCATGCATATGTGTTAAAATATGGAAATTAGAAATTTGTCAAGCCTATGGTAGTGCTAATTTATTTGGGTGATTTCTGAGAGTATACACAAACCCAAGCAATTGAGATATAGAGAGCATAAAGAGAACATCTATCACATTTTCATCCACTCTTTGATTTGATCACTCAATTTGTGAAACTAGTATGTAATGCTTCTTATTCACACTTATCATGACTTCTTGATATAAGGGATGATGTGTATTACTTATTATTTTAGACTTCAAAAAAAAATCAATTTGAAAAAAAAAACCTTTTTCTGTTGTTTCTCATTTTAGTTTTTGGTTTGGTTTTGCCCTCGAGTGCAAAAACTTAAGTGTGAGGGAATTTGATAAATCAATTTTAATACACTTATTATAGTTTTACACTTGGGGTTTATTATATAATTACTATGTTTAATAATAGTATTTTAATTAAGTTTTATGTTGTTTAGTTAAATTGAAGTATTATGTCTATATGTTTCAATTTTCGTTTTTTGTATGTATCTTGAGTATCTTGCCTTATTTTGGCCATAACTTGGGTTTTTGTGATCCAAATGGGCTAATCTTGGAGCCCATGGAAAGCTAAGATAGAGGGCTACATCATGATGATCAAATTTGGTTATTTTGCATCTGGAAAAAATAAAGAAATGGAGCTTGAATCAATCAGCCCTCATGTGTCCCACCAGCATTGACATAGTTCACCAAAATACACATATCTGGAGCTCTAGGTGTCCAAATGACCTCATTATTGCGCCAAATTCTCAATAAGACAGAGATCTACAACTTTCATGTTGAAGGTTTTTCAAAATTAGGCCATCTAGAAGGTCATATTGGACTCTAAAGGTGGAGAAGATAAAGAGGAGAATGCATTTCAACACCTACCATTATCTTCTTTTGAATTATTGTAATTTTAAGCCCACCAATGTTGAAAAAAATGCATTAATAATCAGAAAATGAATGTATAGTATCATCATATCTTGCCTATAAATAGATGCTTGAAGTTGTAAGGAAGATACATAAGAAATACATAAGAAATACATGCTTTAGTTTTCATTACAATTCTATATCTTTGCTTTAGCTTCTTAAGTTTTAGTTCTTTCTTTTTCTTTATCTCCTTGTTCTATATTCCATCCTTCAAGTTATGGTTTTCATTTCCCTTCCTCAATATCAAGTAAGTTAATTTTATTATTTGTTATTTACTTTTATAATCAAAGTTTTAGTAAATTTAATATTAGCTTTCATTGTTAAAAATTATCATGGAAGCTTAATCTTTTAAAATCAACTCAAGGAATTTAATTTTTCTTTATGTTAACTTTGAGTTCTTGCTCTTAATATTTTGATTGAAGATAATTACTTTTCTTTGTTTCTCAAGCACTTATGATGGTAGATTATTTAAGTGTATAACCGATTGGTATATAATTAAACAATCTATAATCTAAACTGATGTTGGTTGGTTAATCAATAATCAATTTGAGAACAAAGATTAAGTTACTAAATAAGAGATTTCTATTTAGTTTTTTAACTCAATCAAATTATGGTTTTAAAGTTATTTTAGAAATTAATAAGAATATATCGATTGATTATTCTTATTAGTTCATTAATTCAATTCTAGAAGATTTTCTAGAATATAATCATTTAGGGATTCCAAATGATTCAAGATTGAGAAATTAATTATATCTAATCATATTTATGAACAATGATTAGTTAACTAAAGATTTATTAATTCCTTGGGTTGGTTGTTTCTAAATTTGATTATTCTTACTCATAAATTTACTTTTTGCACTATTATATAATCACTTAATTTTCCTTTCAATCTCAACACAAACCCCCCCTTTATTATAACTAAATTGAGTGTAACTAATTGAACTAAGGTCCTCGAGAGACGACTAAGGTTGTTCACCTTATACTATATTAATTTAACTTTTTATTTGACCCGACAACGACAGCGTGTCACTGCGCAGAACAGAAAAAAGAACAGGGGTTGCACAACAGCAACCCCTTTCCAAACCACATTATATCCATTCAATTCCTAATTCCTAACAGCAATCAATTCCAATGGTCTTCTAATCCTAATCCTAACCACATTTATTTCTAAAAATCGAAAATTTAAAAACAAAACTAAAGAGAAAGGATTAGAACACTTACTTGTGGTTCCTTGAGCAATAAGATTGAGAAGGTTTGGAAGGAGGTTTCTAAAATTTAGGTTTTGAAAACTAAGTGAGATAGAGAGGAGATTTTAGGTTTTAAACCTAAGATGGGCCTCTCTGGTTCAGTTTTAAAAACTGAACGTGGGCTCTGAAGCTACGCGTGGGTGGGACGCTACACTTCAGACCCAAAATTCAGGGTCCACGCTACGCGTCACAGTGGCGCTACGCGTGGGCTTCTGTTTTTGATTTTTCAAAATTTTGATTTTCAAAAACCTTTTTTCTTTTGAATTTTAAACCCCTTTTCTTTCAAACAAATTTTAAATTTTTTTTTTTAAAAAAAATATTAAAAATAACAAGAAAAGAATGGGTTGCCTCCCATTGAGCGCTAGGTTTAATGTCTCCAGCCAGACATTGCCTCTGATTAATCAGGTGGTCTCCCAATATTCGTTGAGGAATCACCTACCTTTTTCTTCCTTCTTCTTCTTCTCCGATGCTTAATTACCTGTTTTTCATCTTTCAAGGCATCGGTTAATTTAAAACAATTTAATTGATTGGGAAGAGATATACCTGGTTCGTTTGAAGGGTAAATTTTTTTCTCATTACTTATCCTGAGGTGTTCATGAGCACTGAAGCTTACCTCTTCTTCATAAACTTTGACTGCAACCATACTTAGATCAACATCTACTCTGATCCTTGCAGTCTTCATGAAAGATCTTCCTAGAATCAGGGGGATCTCAGTATCCTCCTTCATATCCAGTACCACAAAGTCAACCTTGAAGTGGTACTTGTCAACCTTTACTAGTACATCTTCCACAATCCCAAAAGGCTTTTTGACAGAGTGATCTGCAAACTGTAATTCTGTTTTTGCTTCTTTTAGCTCATATTCACCAATCCGCTTTATTAAATCTAAGGGCATCAAGTTGATGTTAGCCCCTAAATCTAATAACGCATTCCTGATGTTGATATTTCCAATTGTTACAGGAATGGTGAAACTCCCTGGATCTTTACATTTTTTCGGGGTTATACAGTTTGTTTCTTGCTCTGTATCTGCTTGCATATTTTTTTCTTTTTCATTTTTTTCATTTTTTTATTTTTTTACTTTCTTTCTCTTCTTCTTCTTTCTTTTTCTCACTCTTTTCTTTACAATCAATTTTTACAACATCAAAAGAAACAGTATTACATTGTTCCCTTGGGTTTTGAGTGTTTGCAGAAAACCCAGAACTCTTTAATTCGACTATTTCTTTTGCAAGCTGACCCATTTGTATGTCTGATGCTTTCCGGGCAGCTTCATTTGTCTCTACAAACTGCAATAACTGTTGAATAGATTCCTCTATTCTTGTCAATCTTGCATTGTCAGTCTGTTGTTGCTTGAATTGATTGTTAGGAGATCTGTTGGAAGGTCCAGTGTCCTGTCTCCAACCAATATTCTGATTTTGCCAACCCTACAGGTAATTATTAGGAAAAGAATTTCCATGATTGAAAGGAAAATTACCTAAGGGTGCTATTTGATGGTTCATGAAATTGGCTTGCTCTTGCTCATTTCCACAGTAACCACATGGTTGTTCTCCCATGCAGTGCATACATTGTTTAAGTTGAGCAGGGGGTGGTGATGTTACTTGAGCAATTTGGAGTTTTTCCAATTGCTTGCTCATAACTTCAATTTGTTGGGTCAGTAATTTTTGCTGAGCCAACACTGCATCATTTACTCCCAATTCGAGCATTCCTGGCTTCCTTTGTACATTACCTCTTTCATGCTTTGCTTGGCGGTCACTAATAGCCATTGATTCCAATATTTCTATGGCTTCCTCCACAGTCCTGTTCATTAAAGAACCACCTGCACAAGCGTCTAACATCATCTTGAACTGAGGTAATAAACCATGGTAAACGATTCTTACCTTTTCGGCATCATTCAGGTTATGGTTTGGACACTTTCTTAAGAGTGCCTTGAATCGTTCCCATGTCTCTCCTAGTGATTCATCATTATTTTGAGAAAAAGAGTATATGGCTGTCATTGCTTCAAAATATTTTGAAGGAGAATAAAATCTTTCCAAAAATTTTCTTTCAACATCGGACCAGTTGGCAAAACTACCCGGTGGACAAGATTTAAACCATTCTTTTGCTTTACCAATCAATGAAAAAGGAAAAAGTCTCATGTAAACAGACTCTTCTTGATTGGGTTCAAAACCAATTGTGCTGCATAACTCATAAAAAATAGTTAAATGTTCATATGGTTCTTCATGATTTAAACCAGCAAATTGGTTGTTTTGAATAATGTTTAAAGTAGCAGGTTTAATTTCCACTGGTAAAACTGGTCCTTGAAACATTCCTGAAACTCGGGGTGGACCATTAATAGCAGCAAACTGTCCCAATGTTCTCCTTTCAGCAGCCATATTTGAATTTTCAAAATTTTTAGAAGTAGAAGAAGAATTAGTTTGTGTTTTAGATTTCAAAGACTTGATTTTCTTTACAAACTTTTCTATCTCAGGATCAAAATAAATTTTACCTGCGGTAGATCGAGTTTGCATACACAAACTAGACAAAGAAAGTTAGTGTAACAATAAGAAATAATAAATAATAAAAAATTTAACTACGGTAAAAATATTTACCACGGTAATTAAAAATTTACTGTTTTACTGAAACAATTCAATCCCCGGCGACGACGCCAGAAAACCCATAAATGTGATATTACCCTCATTGTTTCAAATACCGTTTTTTAAGCTCCCATGCACTGGAGGAATGGAAAATGGAAGCTTCCCCCACCATGCATGGACATTCGGTTAGGGAGTGAAAATGAAAAGGGAGGAGATAACTCAATTCAAATGGTCTATTGTACTCACCTCAAAACCACGACCTCAAAAACGGGGTTATTTCGAAGTTTTGACATGGAATAGGTCTTCCCCTGGAGCATGCAACTCTCGGCAGTGTGAGGGAGGAGAAGAAGAAGAAGAAGAAGAAGTTGGCGTGAAATGAATGAGGAAGAAGAAGGAATTTTAATTATTTAAGACTCAAGGGCAAAACTGTCTTTTCCTCATTTCTTTTATATTTTCTTTGAAATTTTAATTAAACTTTTACCTTTTACCCTCATCGGTAACTTCTAAAGTTACCTCCTTCTAATTTCACCTTATTTAACTCTTTTGTAATTAATCAACCAAATAAATTTATTTATTTCCACAATAGTTAATTATTTATAATTGCCTTTATATCAAATAAATCTCTAAAACAATTAATATTTTCCGCTAATCATAATTTTACTAAAATATTAGGGATGTTACATCCACTCCCCCTAAAAAAGGATTTCGTCCCCGAAATCAACTTACCTTATTGAAAAAGATCGGGGTACAACTGCCTTATGTCTGATTCCAACTCCCACGTGTAGGTTATCCCATTTAAATTTTGCCACTTCACCTTTACCAATGGTACTTCTTTGTTTCTTAACCGTTTAGTCAGGTATTCTTCAATACAGATAAGTGTAACTTCCACCGTCAGGTCCTCCTTTAATTCGATAGAATCTTCCGGCACAATCATGGAATCACAAGGAATGTAGGCTCGAAGTTGTGACACATGAAATACATTGTGGATATTAGTTAACGATTGGGGAAGATCCAATCGGTAAGCAACATCACCAATCCTCTCCAAAATCTGATATGGCCCAATGTATCTCGGGTTAAGCTTATGACTCTTCAGTATCCGACCTACACCTTTGGTAGGTGAAACCTTCAGAAATACCCAATCTCCCACCTGAAACTCAAGTGGTCTATGACGATTGTCATAGTAACTTTTCTATCGGTCTTAGGCAATCTTTATTTTCTCCCGAATCAAGGCAACCTGTTCATTCATTTCCTGGATTAATTCGGGTCCCAAATGAATGGCATCGCCATTTTCATTCCAACACAAAGGTGTACGACACCTTCTACCATATAGAGCTTCATATGGAGCCATACCAATGCTACTGTGGTAACTGTTGTTATACGTAAACTCCACCAACGGTAAATATCTTTCCCATGAACCACCTTGCTCCAATACACAGGCTCTAAGCATATCCTCTAAAGTCTGAATTGTACGCTCAGACTAACCATCAGTCTGAGGATGATAAGCTGAACTCAATCTCAGTTCAGTACCCAGTTCCTGTTGCAGACTCCCCCAAAATCTGGAAGTGAATCGGGGATCACGATCCGAAATAATACTCGAAGGCACACCATGCAATCTTACAATCTCCATAATGTACAATATAGCCAACCGGTCCAATGACCATTTCATGTTCATAGCCAAGAAGTGAGCACTCTTGGTCAATCTGTCCACAATTACCCAGATTGCATTACATCCAGAACGAGTGCGAGGTAACCCGGATACAAAATCCATGGTAATACCCTCCCACTTCCAAATCAGAATCTCAGGTGGTTGGAGCAATCCAGGGGGTCTCTGTTGTTCAACCTTACATTTCTGACATATCGCACAAGACTTCACATATTCAGTTATTGCTTTCTTCATTCCTGACCACCAGAATTCTTTCTTCAAATCGTAGTACATTTTTGTAACACTGGGATGAATGCTCAAAGAACTCCTATATGCTTCAGCTAACACGGTTTGCCTGAAATCACCTTTTGCAAGCACCACAACTCGGTCTTGGAACCTCCAAATTCCATCGTTACCTTTAGTTAATTCCATATCTTTACCCCTTGCTTGAGTGTCAAGCAGTTCCATCAACTCTTCATCGTCCTTTTGGGCCACAGCTAAAGATTCCAGAAATTCATTGGAGATCTTCAGCATCCCAACTATCATTTGATTTGGGGCGTTTATAACAACCCCGATGTTCATATCACGAAAGATTTCCAACAATTCTTTCTCTTTGCCCATCAAGAAAGCTACATATAATACTTTTCTACTCAGAGCATCGACAACAACATTTGCTTTACCAGGATGGTACCTCAAATCAAAATCATAATCCTTTAGGTACTCCACCCATCTCCTTTGTCTCATGTTTAGTTCCTTCTGATCAAATAAGTATTTCAAGCTCTTGTGGTCACTAAATACCACAAAGTGAGACCCATATAAATAATGGCGTCAAATCTTTAATGCAAATACTACTGCCGCAAGTTCAAGATCATGAGTAGGGTAATTTTGTTCATGCGGTTTCAATTGCCTTGAGGCATAGGCGATCACCCGGTCATCCTGCGTCAGCACACATCCCAAACCAAACTTAGATGCATCACAATACACCACAAATTCTTTCGTCACATCTAGTAGTGCAAGTACAGGTGCAGTAGTCAAACACCGCTTAAGAGTTTGGAAACTCAATTCACACTTGTCCGACCATACAAATGGATTCTCCTTTCTCGTCAACCGAGTCAAAGGAAGCGTAATACGAGAAAATCCTTCTATAAAGCGACGATAATACCCAGCCAATCCAAGGAAACTCCTAATTTCAGTCACCGATTTAGGCCTTTCCCAAGCCATAACTACTTCAATCTTGGATGGATCAACAGATACACCCTCTCGAAAAATCACATGTCCCAAGAATCGTACACTTCCTTCCCAGAAATCACATTTAGATAACTTAGCATACAACCTTTTCTCACGTAATATCTGCAGAACAACTTGAAGATGTTGTGCATGCTCCTCTATCGACTTCAAATACACCAATATATCATCGATGAACACTACCACAAATTGATCCAAGTATGGTTGAAAGATCCGGTTCATGTAATCCATAAAGATAGCAGGAGCATTTGTCACTCCAAAGGGCATTACAACATACTCAAAGTGTCCATACCGAGTCCGGAACGCCGTCTTTGGAATATCTTCCGACTTCACTCTTATTTGGTGATATCTCGACTTCAAGTCGATCTTGGAAAATACTACAGCGCCTCGCAACTGATCCAACAAATCATCGATTCGTGGCAAAGGATATTTATTCTTAACCGTCAACTTATTCAACTGTCGGTAGTCGATACACATCCACATACTACCGTCCTTCTTTTTCACCAATAGTACCGGAGTGCCCCACAGTGAAGCACTCGGTCGGATAAACCTCTTCTCTAACATCTCGTTCACTTGTTTCTTCACTTCGATCAATTCTACCGAAGACATTCTATAAGGCGCACGGGACACAGGTTCGGCCCTGGGAATCAAATCGATGGCAAAATCAATCTCCCGATTGGGAGGCAACTCCGGAATTTCTTCTGGAAATACATCAGGGAAATCGCACACTACCGGAATATCACTCGGCATAAGATTATATCGTCCTTCCGAAGTAAATAGAATAACATAAGTTACGGAGACATCACTCACCATGTTCTTTGTGTCAAGTTCCTGGGAGAAAATGATGGTCTTCCAATAGCAGTCCACCATAACATGGTTAGCAGCCAACCAATCGAGACCCAAAATAATATCTAGGTTCTTCAATGGCATACAAATCAGATTCACCAGAAAGGTGCGATCTTCAACTTGCATTGGCAATTCCCCACACATAGTGGTTACGTGAAAAGTGGAGCCAGTAAGAGTGGAGACACTAAGAGCATTCTCCATTAACACCACCGGCAAACCAAGCCATCATACACAACTCTCAAAGATAAAAGAATGGGTCGCACCAGAATCATAAATAACATCTACCATATAGCCATGAATAAGGCACTTACCCTGCACCAAGTTGTCGGTCCTTGCAACTTCAAAAGCATCAAAGGCAAATACTCGCTCGGCCATAACATTTTGAGCGCCACTGGATTGAGCATTAGACCTCCCCGAGTGTTGGCCTCCACGACCACCATCGCTTCTACCTCCCCTCTGAAGATTAGCA
This sequence comes from Clitoria ternatea, assembly GCA_037962975.1. Classification (NCBI taxonomy): domain Eukaryota; kingdom Viridiplantae; phylum Streptophyta; class Magnoliopsida; order Fabales; family Fabaceae; genus Clitoria; species Clitoria ternatea. Next base: position 148,997,939 of record CM075670.1, read on the forward strand.
CCACGAGTCCCAGAAGTATTGGCTCGGTTACCATGTCCACTCGGTTGCTACCTCTATGGGCAATCAGGCCTAAGGTGCCCCGGTTGTCCACATTGGAAACACATAATTTGACTAGCCGAACAGTGTTTCACAATATGGCCCTCTTGGCCACAATTATAGCATGCACGGCTACCCGAATGGCTACTAGAACGGCCAGTAGAACCACGACCAGAAGAGGAAGAAGACGTAACGGAAGACTTACTGCCACGAAAGAACTGACCCATTTTCTTAAAGCTGAATGCTCTTACCTTCAACGGTCTCTTATCTTTTGGTTGAAATGTTCTTTGTAATTATACTTCCTCAGTCAGCCTAGCCTTATTCACCAAAGTAAGATAATCCTGATCTCCATAGGCACAATCACACTGTGAAGTTCAATTCGTAATCCAGCTTCATACTTAGCACATTTACTACCCTCGATTTCTTCCAAGGAGAAAGAGTGATAGAAGTCACACAATTCATCAAACTTGGTAGTATACCCGGCCACTGACATTCTACCTTGTTCTAGCCCCAGAAACTCCATTTCTTTTTGGATTTTGTAATTATCAGGAAAGTATTTGACGAGAAACCTTCTATGGAAATTCGCCCACACCAGCGGTTCAGTTGCTGCATTCATTTGCACCTTGGTCCTAGACCACCATATCCTAGCCTCGTCCTTCAGCTGATAAGTTGCAAACTGCACTTTTTGCTCCTCTGAACACTCAAAATACTCAAAAGCTTGTTCAATTTCCCGTATCCAAACATGCGCTCCATCATAGTCATGCCCTCCTTTATAAGCAGGGGGATTCCTTTTCAGGAATTTGTCAAGAGTGGGACCAGATTCGGTCCTACTTATCAATTAAGAAAATTTCATGAAGAAGTCATCTCCTCCACCAAAACTAGTTCCCTCATCCATAAAGTAATTCTACAATAAACAAACACATCAACATTAATAACCAATGATCTACCAGGAAGTCGGATATTTACCTCATACACATATAAAATACAACGCTGTCGGAGTGCCAAGGGAATGATGCCAAGCTATTCTGTTAATAACACAAACAACCACAAGCAAAATGCAATAGAATACAAAAACAGTCCAGTATAGGACTCACACAAATTATTGGGTTCACTCATGTACCCGACTCTAGAAAGAACCGCTCTGATACCACCTGTGACATCCTGTGTTAATTTTACATTTATTTACATCCGTTTAATTATCTTTCACAATAAATTTTTCGCGTTTACTGATAGTTAATTAGATCCTAATGTAAAACCACATTTATTTTTCTTAAGCACACTCAAAATAATAACCGATAAGAAATAAATCAAATAATAAAACTAAATTAATTAAAATAAGCGGAAGAAGAAAATGAAGTCAAGGGTCACTCGCTTGAGCAAGACCCTGATTCGCTTAAGCGAAACCAGTGAAGGTCACTTAGGCGAGTTCCGACTCGCTTGAGCGAGATCTACATTTTAAACCTGAGCGAACTACGAGACATGCAAGGGAAATTCACAATTCAGCCTTTTACTCAGAAATGGTCCTCTCGGTCATATCTCACTCGGGAACATCTTGACTTTCCTTCACTCGAAAGGGGTTCTCTTAGTCATGCCTCTCGGAAACATTCTAACCTTCACTCAGAAAGAGTTCTCTCAGTCATACCTCACTCGGAAACATACTAACCTCTCTTCACTCGGAAAGGGTTCTCTCGGTCATTCCTCTCGGAAACATTCTAACCTTCACTCAGAAAGAGTTCTCTCGGTCATACCTCACTCGGAAACATACTAACCTTCCTTCACTCGGAAAAGGTTCTCTCGGTCATACCTCACTCGGAAACATTCTTACCTCTCTTCACTCAGAAAGGGTTCTCTCGGTCATGCCTCACTCGGACGAGACTGAATCTGCTCAGACGAGATTCGTCCAGTAATCAACTATACTACAGCAACCACAATTCATCCATAACCCATAATTATTTACAAAACCTGCCCATAATAATTTATCATTCACATCTACTATTGGCTCTGTGCCAATATATATATATATATCAAACTCATGAAAATCGACACCGATCACATTAGCATCATGAATCACATCCACATTAGTCAACACACTAATTCTAGATTAGTTCGACACACACAAGCAACATATTATAGCATCATATACACAGAAAACTCATTACACATTACACACATAATACATTTCATAATTCCTCGGTTCCTTGCATCAATCCTCCGCTCGGCGCACCTCCGGGGTTCCGACCTCTTCCCTGTCACTGGTTACTAAATTAAAGAAAACCACAGCAAGGGTGAGTCTTTGGCATCATAATTAATCTAGAACGGATATTAAATAACACGTACATGTGTATAAACTCCATCTGATTGCTTTATCCTCAAATGACAAATCACATTCGGCAAATATAATTAAGTACATACACATCATCACACAATACTAGTAATTCCATCAATTATCACCACTGACTTTCACATAAAATCGACGCCTAGTATCCAGATACTAAAGGATCGGCCTTCAGCTGGGGGTCCTACTTGACACCCCGTGAACCCTGCTTGGTTCACCGAGTCCTGCTTGACTCTCCACCTCAACCACTGGGTCCTACTTGACCACTGGGTAGCTCAACTGGGCAGAAAAACCACGGGAGCTGGAAACGAGGGGCTATACATACCGTCGGTCATCCCACACCATGCAATCATACATATATAATTCATATTCCTCATATCATATCACAAGTGGCCATCAACAACAGCACATACTCATCAAATGGGCGACCTACTTGTCAAGCCCGACATCACATGCCACTATACACATCGGTTTGTCACAATGTACAACATTTCATTCTCATAGTCATCATAAACCATACACAATTTGCATTTATACATGCATACACAAACAACTATCATCCAGTAATATTTCTTACCATTTTCATAATTGGTTCGACGACCCGGACCCAAAATATGTACCTATTCTAATTAATTACAACCCGAACACTCCCCTTACCTCGATTCCAAGCTTCAACGATTTGTTCTTGATGCCAATTGCGTCCTCTAAGTGCTAGGTTCAAGGTTCTACCTCTAAATCCAACACCCGCTTCGTCACTCGGTCCTCTGACGTTCACTTCGCTACCTACGGAGGTCAAAATGCAAAACCCATAAACGTGATATTACCCTCATTGTTTCAAATACCATTTTTTAAGCTCCCATGCACTGGAGGAATGGAAAATGAAAGCTTCCCCCACCATGCATGTATATTCGGTTAGGGAGTGAAAATGAAAAGGGAGGGGATAACTCAATTCAAATGGTCCATTGTACTCACCTCGAAGCCACGACCTCAAAAACGGGGTTATTTTGATGTTTTAACGCGGAATAGGTCTTCCCCTGGAGCATGCAACTCTCGGCAGTGTGAGGAAGGAGAAAAAGAAGAAGAAGAAGAAGTTGGCGTAAAATGAATGAGGAAGAAGAAGGAATTTTAATTATTTAAGACTCAAGGGCAAAACTATCTTTTCCCTATTTCTTTTATATTTTCTTTGAAAGTTTTAATTAAACTTTTACCTTTTACCCCCATCGGTAACTTCTAAATTTACCTCTTTCTAATTTCACCTCATTTAACTCTTTTGTAATTAATCAACCAAATAAATTTATTTATTTCCATAATAGTTAATTATTTATAATTGCCTTTATATCAAATAAATCTCTAAAACAATTAATATTTTCCGCTAATCATAATTTTACTAAAATATTAGGGATGTTACAATATTTTATTTAAAAAATAATAATATAATATTAATAATATCTTATAAAAAATTTTCTATATTTATTACTCCTCATCATCAAAGTAGTCATTCTTGGAAAACAATGCATGGCATGCTGTTCCAACTTTGCGTTCGTGTCCTCATGTGATGCTCACTTTCTTTTATTGCTTGATTGCTTGGCAGCTTTTCCAAATCTTTCGGATAGTCACCGCGCCATTCATAGCCATCAGGGAAACTGCCCTCTTCCCTCAAGATGGTCCGTCTTGCTTTTGCTTAATGGAAACTAGGGTTCAAGTTTAGACTTTTAGAAATTAAGACATGGCGGGGGCAGGATTCGAACCTGCAATAAAACTTTTTTCATAGCATATTACTTTACTTTGATTAGTGTTTGAGTTAGAAATATTAATATAATTATATTCAAATTTTTTACTTTAGTTGTATACTACTTTGTTTCTCTACTTTAATTGACTTTTTCTTATTAAAAATAATAAGTTAATTAATTTTTATGTTTTGGCAGACTAACCATTAACCAACTTTTTATTAAATACCTTTTTTTCAAATATTAAAAATAATTTTAATTTTGTAAAGCCTTGCCCCGCCATCAAAACGGGAGGAACAAGAAATTTCAACCTACCTCCGGTAAGGGGTCAAACCCACCTTGCTCTATTTTGGCGGCTTAATAACAAAACGGGTAACCCACATTGACATCCTTGATTAATTTAGAGTCTCGTCTGCCTCCAAAGGAGGACGACATGTTCTCACATTTTCAACATCGAAAATTAATACAGGTTATCACTATTATATTTACTTTGGTTTCCGCTACTTTACTGGTTTAAGCAGAAACCACTAAGAATTTCTTTAAAAAAAATTAAAAACCGTTAAGAAGGAAAAAGACTTTTGGCCCATTTGGGGTGTGATCCGGGCTGGTGACCAAGACCCAGACCGGGGTCCAAGAATACCATGCCACTTTATTAAAAAGGCTGGCAAGTCTATAACCAAAGTCTGAAACTGTTGGATGACTACGGATTCCTTCCTTAACCCCGGCCCGTAACTAACAATCAGATAATGAGTCAGAGAAGGTATGGGCAACCTGACCCTACAATCACTGTATCAATAATAAGTTAGGAAGATGGTCAAATCACTTTCAAAACTAAGGTAAACACTATAAATACAACTCATTTATTACTGGAGAAGAATCTAAGCCCGTAAGTGACCACCGTAATATCATTTCCTTAGTGACCGTACTGACTTGAGCATCGGAGAATCTTATGTAGGTGCACCTCCGGTGTGGTTCTTTGATTCTAGTACGAACAGAACATCAATAGCCACCTTTACTTGAAGAACCTTGGATTCCCACTGAACCTAGGTGTATAATACTGTATTCTACTAAGGCGGTGTAAAACTGAGAATTAGTGAGATAACTGCGGTCAGGGTACTTGACCTTTGACCCCGGTCAAGATAGTTTACTCTGACCCCAGTCCTTGAGCAGAACATTGGCACGCCCGGTGGGACCGTGTAAATTTGTGAGTCCCATATCACAATAAACAAAGAACATGAAGCGCCCTAGAGGAGACGAAACCCCGGAAGGACATGTCCAAAATGTGGCAAGGACATTGGATTATAACGAAGGCATAGTGCAAACCCCTGGGACGTAATTAAGAGCCCAAGTTGTAGTGTGAGCAGATCCCAGGGACGAAGTTATAAGGCAGCTATGTCAGGAGATACAAGCGCTACGAAGAGAAAATCAAAGTGGTGACCAAAGGTAACCAGAAAATCCTTATCAGCAGGAGAGATCTCTAACGTACGTGTATGATGAGCAAGAGTCTACGCATAGGATAGAAGAAATGAGCAGCCAAAGGAAGGTAGTGCATCTCGGTAAAGGGGGAGAATACCAGTTCAAAATTCTATTCACTAGAAGATTGATGTGTGTCCCGATCCCGAGACACCTCCAAACCCTACAGTCATTGTTAATTGGGAAGTACACTAGGGAGTCAGACCACGGTAGTCACTTGAATGCCTATGTGAATAAGTCTCTATTCCTAGGTGTTGAGGAGGACGTTATCTATAGGATGTTTCCAAGAACGCTATCTGCTGAAGCTTTGGGGTGGTTCAAGAGTTTTCCTAGCGGGTCGATAGATTCTTGGGACGACATGGCCCATGTATTCCTACAACATTTCATGGTGTCCAAAGATGTGCCAAAGACTTCGCACACACTGGCGTAGATTAGACAAAGAGTGGAGGAGAGTTTGAGGGACTTTTTTAAAGAGGTTCTATAAGGAAGCCGCGCTAGTTTCGGGGTTGACAGAAGAAATACAAATGCACATTGCGGTGGAAGCTTTACAACCGCAGTCACCGTTTGCATTATCCTTGGCAAAAGGACCACCCCGGACGATGGAAGAGTTTAGAAGCAAGGCAGTAAAGTATGTAGGGAGAGAGATGCACTTGGTGACTACCAAGCAACGAAGTGCGGAGACGAAAGTGAGGAGAACGGATAAGAAAGAAGTCAGGCTGGAAAGAAGGGGAGCCGGTAGGGACACGTTCCTAAGACCGTGAGAAGGAAAGAACATGAACGTAGTACAATATACCCCGTTGGCTATACGACCTAGCCAAATCCTACGAGAGATCGAATTGAGAGGGATGATGGTGTACAGTGTTAGAAAACCCATTCCGATGAAGAGAGCTGGAAACCCTAATAAGTATTGTGAGTTTCATGAGCAAGTAGGACATAATACTGATGAATGTCATCAACTGAAGGAAGTCATTGAAATGCTGATAAGAAAGGGAAAATTGAAGCAGTATTTATTTAAGCAAAGGACGAATCTAGAGCCTGAGAAGGCGGTACCAAGAAGAAAGGAGGTGGATCCAGTTGAAGAAGAAGCCCGGAGCTCAAAGAAGCCTAAGTTGGATAAAGGAAAGCCGTGGTGGATAACATTGACGCTGATGATGAATCCTGGATGAAACCATTACCTAGTTCAGGGAAGAGAGACGTTATCGATATGATTGCTGGAGGATTTGCTGGGGGCGGAGTGTCAAATTCAGCAATAAAGAATTATTTAAGGATGATCATGTTAATTCAGGCGAATAAAGATAACAGACCATTCAGGGATGGCACCAAAACCCCGACCATCATTTTTATTAACGATGATTATGGCCCGACGGTCCCAGGAGGCGATGACACAGTAGTGATTGAAGCTGTGGTGGCTAATAAAATGATCAAAAGGATGTTGGTGGATCAGGGAAGTTCGTGTGATGTCATTTTCTATGAATGTTTCAAGAAAATGGGTCTCTCAGATTCAGATCTGTAGCTATACACCCAGGAGTTGACGGCGTTCAATGGCGCCAAGCAGTTCACTAAAGGTTATTTGGACACCAGACTAACATTTGAAGGAGAACCAAGGTCAAAAAAGGTGCAACGAGAATCTTAGTGATCGATGTCAAATCCCCATTTAATGGGATTATTGGGCGCCCTTCTCTAAATGCCCTGGAAGTGGTGGTGTTAACTCCACATTTGCTAATAAAATTCATAGACAAGGTTAACCAAGTGTTCTTTGTCTGGGGTGATCAACAGATGGTGAGGTACTGTTATAACCTCGGTGTTTTAATGACTAAACTAGAGGAGTCCGTAAAGAGGAAGAGATTGAATGATGACGGACCAATACCGGAATCCATAAACCTGGTAGATCTTGATCCAAGAGAGGAGTTAAAGTTAGACCCAGAGAACCCTCAGAGACTAACGCCTGAAGGAGGAGTCAAGAAAGTGATGTTGGAAAAAACCTTGCCAGGGGCACGAAAATTAATGATTCCTTAGATCAAGGAATAGAAGAACAACTGATCAAGTTACTAAAAGAATTTAAGCACTTGTTCGCATGGACAACAGCTGAATGCCAGGAATTGACCCGAACTTCTGCCGTCATAGACTAGCAAATTATCTAGAGTCAAGAGCGGTGGCGTAGAAGAAAAGAAGACTGGGATCGAAAAAACAGCAGGCGGTATGCGAGCAAACTGAAGAATTGATAAAGGCTGGATTCATAAGAGAGGTGCAATATTCATCCTGGGTCTCAAACATGGTAATGGTGAGGAAGGCTAATGGCAAATAGCAGATGTGCACGGATTTTACAAATCTAAACAAGTGTTGCCCCAAAGATCCGTACCCCTTGCCAAGCATTGATCAGATGATGGATGATTCGTCGGGGGTACCAATTCCTGTCTTTTATGGATGTGTCTTCGGCTGTAATCAAATTCCGATGTGGAAAGAAGACGAAGATAAAACGGCATTTGTGAATGATAAGGGAGTCTTCTGCTATACCGTCATGCCATTTGGATTGAAGAATACAGGAGCCACATAGCAGAGAATAATGAATAAGGTGTTCGATGGAATGAGATCAAGAATAGTCGAGGTGTATGTTGATGACATAATAACCAAAATCCTGGCTGGGGGAGACCATATTGAAGATTTGAGAAGAGTATTGCAGAGACTTCAACTCTATAATATGAGGTTGAACCCACTAAAATGCATGTTTGCAGTAGCAGTAGGGAGGTTCTTAGGATTCATGCTAACACAAAAGGGCATAGAGGCTAATCCTGACAAATGCAAGATAGTGAGAGAATTACGGAGTCTAACCAACGTAAGAGAGGTGCAATCATTAAATGGAAAAGTGGCAGCTCTATCCTGGTTTATGCCAAAGATGGCACACCGATCATTACCCCTTTACAAAGTACTAAAGAAGAACAAGGAGTTTCAATGGGGAGAAGAGCAGGAGAAAGCATTTCAAGAGCTGAAGGAAGTCCTGGCGAACCCACCAGTGTTAACAAAGCTGACCCTGGAGAGAAGTTGTTCGTCTAGTTGCCAGTATCAGATGAAGCAATAGAGACCAGTGTATTTCATTGGGAAAGTGTTGCAAGGATCGGAGGACCGATATCAGAAATTGGAAAAGGTAGCTTTGGCATTAGTCTGGATGTCCCAATATTTAAGACAGTACTTTCATGCATATCCAATCACAGTCCAGATGGATTTCCCATTAAGAACAGTTTTTCACAAAGCAGACCTGGCAGGAAGAATGACAAAGTGGGCAATAGAACTATCAGAGTTTGATATTTCTTATGAACCCCAGACTACCATAAAAGTTCAAGTCTTGGCGGACTTTGTGACGAAGTTGACAGGAAAAGCCCCAACGACACCACAGGAACATTGGAAGATTTATGTCAATGGTTCATCAAACGCAAAAGGATGTGGGGCCAGAGTGGTAATTGAGAGCGAAGATGGGGTGAGCGTTGAAATATCTCTCAGATTTGATTTCAAAACATCAAATAATCAGGCGGAGTATGAGGCATGTTTGGCAGGACTAAGAGCGGCACTAGACGTAGGAGGGCACACGGCGGTGCTTTGTAGCGATTCACAATTGGTGATTTTACAAATCAATGGAAGTTATCAAGCGAAGGAGCCATTGTTGCAACAATACCTGATGAAGGTTAAGGAGTTAGGAGAAAGGTTCGTTCATGTGGAATTTAAACATATCCCCAAAGAAGAAAATGTTAGAGCCAATATCTCGATTGGCAAGTACAAAAAAGGTGGGATGTACAACTACGGTTATACAAAGCACTTTAGCTGCTCCAAGTATCTCAAGCCCACTTAAATGTACGTCATCCAATTCAGAGCGCATCTAGAAGACTCCTAGGTCATTCCCATTATTCAATACATGGTGAGTGGACAACTTTTGGAATGCCCAGTCAAAAGGAAGAAGTTGAAGAAGGAGCTGCCAAATTTTGCATTGATTGACAGAGGCGTGTTTAGAAGAGGAGTAACGACACCTTACCTAAGATGCCTAAATGAGGCCGAGGTTGATGAAGTTCTATTTGAGGTGCACGAAGGGTTGTGTGGTAACCACTGTGAGGCAGGAGGTTGGCTAAGAAAGTGTTAAGGGCAGGTTATTGGTGGCCCACTATAGCTAAGGACGTAGTAGAGTATGTCAAAAAATGTGATGCATGTCAGAAGAATAACAATGAGCACCATGTCCCAGCTGAAGAATTATTCACATCCATGGTCTCATGGCCTTTCTACCAATGGGGCATGGATACTTTAGGACCTTTCCCGAAGGCTCCGGGTGGAGTAAAATACCTAATAGTCAGAGTGGACTATTTTACAAAGTGGATTAAAGTGGAAGCAGTAGTGCACATCACCGCGACACGGATGCGAAGATTCTTTTATGAGAATATAATCACAAGATTTGGAATACCAGGAAGAGTAATAACGGATAATGGGACGCAGTTTATAGATGCCAAGTTCAAAAGTCTGCTTGACGGACTACAGATTAAACAAGTGTTTTCATGGGTTAATCACCCTCAGACCAATGGTCAGGCCAAGGTCGCAAATAAAGAGATCCTAAAGGGATTAAAGAAACGCCTTAGTGAAGCGAAAGGAGAATGGGCCAGCTAATTATATCACGTCTTATGGGAACATCGGATAATTCTACACTCATCTACTGGTGAGGCCCCATTCCGGTTGGTATATGGAGTAGACGCGGTGATACCAGTGGAAATAAATATAATCTCTCCAAGGGTCCAACAATTTGATACGATAGTCAAAGAATAAGGAATGGGTTGGATCTGCTACCTGAAGTCAAGGAAGCAGCTTTTGTCCAGGATCAAGCTGTTAAAGCCAAAGCCGTATTGCACTACAACGTAAAGGTTCAGCAAAGAAGATTTAACGTAGGCGATGTCGTCCTAAGGAAAGCATCAGTTGGAAATTGTTTCGCGCATCAGGGAAAATTGGCTCTGACGTGGGAAGGGCCATACCAGGTGAACGAAGTCACACCGGGAGGAGCGTACTTGTTAGAGACTTTAGAAGGAGAGGTGTTTAAGAATAAATGGAATGTAAAGAACCTTCATGTGTATTATAGCTAACCGACACTACAAGTCATGCACTCTTTTTCCCTACCCAAGGTTTTTCCCACAGGGTTTACTTGGGAGATTTTTAATAAGGTATGCAGCCGGGGTGCTATTCTATCAATAAAGGATAATTTTATGAATATGCATGGTAATAATATCTTTCGGTAATCTTCCCAAGTTTTCATTAAACCCCGGAGTGGTCTAAGGACCCTAGAGTGGTTAAGTTTTATTAAACCTCGGAGTGGTCTAAGGACCCCAGAGTGGTTAAGTTTTATTAAACACCAGAGTGGTCTAAGGACCCTAGAGCGGTTGAATTCTATTAAACCCCAGAGTGGTCTAAGGACCCCAATGTGGTTAAGTTTTATTAAACCACGGGGTAGTCTAAGGACCCCAGAGCGGTTGAATTCTGTTAAACCCCGGAGTGGTCTAAGAACCCCAGAGTGGTTAAGTTTTATTAAACCCCGGAGTGGTCTAAGGACCCTAGAGTCATTAAGTTTTATTAAATCCCGGAATCCAAGGACCTCAGAACAGTTAAATTTCTATTAAATCTGTTTTAAGGAAAATACAGAATAATTTAAGGACTCTGGAACAAATCAAGAACGGAGTGGATGGATAACATTTACACGAGCTCTAAATTTTAATAATAAAAACGATGAAAACAAAACATTGATATCATTAATAAGTAATTACAAAAGTAAAGCCACAACGACCAAAGTGATCAAAATTCAAAATGGGCGGAGCTTATCCCGCCTACAGAGCAAAAATAAAACTAAGGATTTGGTGGAGGGCCTTCCCTCTCTTCGCCCTCGGAACCAGCATCAGTTTCCTCAGCGTTTGGGTCCCCGAGACCATCATCCTTTCCCGCCGCCAAAGGACAAAGCTTGAAAGGCTCGTTAGAAGGAGAGAAGGATTGACCACCCATTTCGGTCACCAACTCACCATTCCGGAATCGGTTGAAAAAACTAATCCTGTTCAGGTTGAGAGGGGTATCCCAGTTCTGGTGGATTACTTGGCGGATGGCATGACTGAAGGAGTCCATGGCAGCATGAGTAAATTGTAACATATCTTCCTAGTACTTGTTTTTCTCATCTGTGACCACCGTGGACAGCTCTTCATTCTTCTTGGGAAGATCGGTCACCTGGCCCTCCAGTTCAGCCACCTTCCCGAGCAGTCCGTCCTTCTCTTTCTTTCAGCTCTCCTCGGACCTTTGAAAAGCTTGGTTAGACTCATTGAGGGACTTAATCCTCTTATGAGCCTGACTGTAGTCCTCGAAGAGGTGGGAGTTTTTGTCCTTCAGACAATTTAGCTCTAGCTTCGGACTGTCGATAGCGGCGGAGTAGATGGCGGAAAGAGTTTTGATGTTATACCACATCACCATCTCCAAAGAAAATGTGATATCTTCCTTCTCTAACCCAAGCTTGAGGCGGTAGGGGAGTTCAAAGTCGAAGTCAGGGGGAAGGGTCCTGGTTATTAAATCCTCCAGGGCCTCCATACTGGAACATGGAGGGGGAGGAATATCATCGTCCACCGGGGTTTCAAAAGCCACCCCCTTACCCTTGTCAACTGCCCGAGGGACGTGGTTCACCCTCTACTTCTTAGATGCCCCGACAGCCTGCCCTCTGTCCTTCCACTTCTCAGGGGCGTCTTCGACATTAATCACCCCACCGGGGATTTGGAGTTTAGAAGACTTCCTTATCTTCAGGGTGATGTTGTTCTCCGTAATGGTGTCAACCACCGACCCCTCCATCAGCTTACAGAGGTTCTCCAGGGTGGAGGCACTCATGTTCCCTGAAAAGCATAAAAGACAATTAATAAACCGTGATACATAAACATATGAAAGCAAGTAAGGAGATGGGTGTATACCCAAGTGAGAGAGATATTCATCTCGTGTCTTAGCGGTGCCAAGGAGAGAGCGGCACTTGATGGGGGCACCCCAGGAGATATTGTGGAGGGTGTTAACCACTATCTTGGTAGATTTGGAGAGAGAGGACTCGTCAATAGCATAAGTCAAACTCTCCAACAAAAGTGCTTGTGAGTCCAACCGGTGTGAATCATGAACCGACCTTTCTCATCCTTCCAGAAAAGAGGCTCTGTTCCTTTAACATAAAGCTTCAGGAAAGAGTTCTTAAAGGAACCTTCGGTGATTTTGCAAGAGTCAGGAATGGCCTCGAAGTTGACGATGTCACTCTAACACCGCAGATTGACGAACCCCATTCCAGTCCCACCTTGGCGCATCACACGAGCAAACCGCTTATGACCTCCCCCTCTATGCCCTGCCGTAATGATTCCTCTGGCATTACGGCCTTTACCACAACGATGTTGTCCATAGATCAAATGATTTCGTGGATTGGATTTTATTTGACTGTCTACGGCTCGATTGCGTATGTTCAGGGTAGAAGTTTTGTATAAATGTATCACCATGCTATTAAGTATTTTTGATTTAAGTACTGTTCTTTCTAAGAGGTGGAATAGAATAACCTGGTTGAAGCGTAATGATCATACGTCTGTAATGCATTGTATGTCCCATAATAAGTCGTACTCTTCTACCCTTTACTGGGAGTTGATGACTATTCATAGCTATTACTTTGACACCAAAGGAAGAAGACGGCGACGGTGGGGGTGAAGCCTAAGTGCTTACCTAGGACTTCAAGAGAGAGGACCAGAGCCTAACCGTTGGGATAGAGTTGGCTGGGGGCGATGTCTAAAAAACGCAACACCCCAATCTCAAACTTGTTCAAGGGGAACCAGACTCCCACCTTGGTTATTGTATAATCATGAAAATAAATGAAGCGATCCCTCAGAATGTAGTTGATCCACTCTGTGAGTGTAGGGGAAAAAAGGGTGAATGAATCGGCATACTTCTTGGTACACCAATGATATTCAATTTCAAGTTCCACCCCGTCTGAAGGCTTGGCGAGGCGGCTGTATATGGGGAGCACGTCCTAAGAAACCCAGAAATAAGGATTTTCAGCCTTACGAGCTAACCAATTTACTTTGTCTGCAATCATGAAGATGTCGTCGGGGTTGTTCCTCAAAACTGAAGAGCCGACGAGCCATGGTTAGAACGTACGCTAAAAAAGGGACATGTGAGTAAAAGTCAGTATCATCAGCGTAGTAATGCATTACGCCGGAGTTCTCACTCCGGTCCGGAGACACAAAAGGAAGAGGTGAAGGAGGATTCCAAACTCCAGAAGTGGAAGACTCCGCCCGGGAGGTTGAGCCTAAGTTAACCGGAGTCATCCATCTCCGGATATCCGTTTGAGTAAGCCGAGGTCCCTGGCGAGGAACCTCAGACATCCAGGATATCGAAGGGTTTGATATAAATTCACGAGAGGAATCTTGTTCCTGGCCGTGGTTAGAAGAAAAGAAAGACATGGTAAAGAGGGGTTCTTTAGAAGCTACCTGTAGGGATGATGTAAGCAGTTCTTTGAGTACGAGCCAGGACGAAATGGGAGAACAAAAATAGACAGTGGTTGAGCAGAGTTCGGTAAAAAATGAATGAAGATAGTAGAGATGCTTGCTTTTATAGGCAAAGAAAAGGCATGGGCTGAAGTTCAACCGTCACGGCCTACGGATAAAGTAGAAGATGAAGCGTCGCAACCTAAAAAGGAGCATCGTTTCGCCTGGGACTGACGTCATCTGATGGCACGTAGAAAACACGACCAATTGTGACTTGACACGTCAGCAATCCATATGAAATGACAGCTTTTATAGGTGAAGCGCATTAAATGCCTCACCTAACCCAAAGCATATCTAACTACGGCTGTGTTGGCACATCGGCACTCACACCCCAATAATTTTTTCAACCAAACTTTAAATAGTTCATTTATTATAGAAATACTATAAAAATAAACAAAGAGGCAAATGATCCGGGGTGGTGACCAAGACCCAGACCGGGGTCCAAGAACACCATGTCACGTTATTAAAAAGGCTGGCAAGTCCATAACCGAAGTTTGAAACTGTTGGATGACTACGAATTCCTCCCTTAACCCAGGCCCGTAACTGACAGTCAGACAACGAGTCAGAGAAGGTATGGGCAACCTGACCCCGCAGACACTGTATCAATAGTAAGTTAGGAAGATGGTCAAATTACTTTCAAAACTAAGGTAAACACTATAAATACAACTCATTTATTATTGGAGAAGAATCTAAGCCTGTAAGTTACCTCTGTAATATCATTTCCTTAGTGACCGTACTGACTTGAGCATCGGAGAATCTTATACAAGTGCACCTCCGGTGTGGTTCTTTGATTCCAGTACGAACAGAACATCAATAGCCACCTTTACTTGAAGAACCTTGGATTCCCACTGAACCTAGGTGTATAATACCATATTCTACTGAGGCGGTGTAAAACAGAGAATTAGTAAGGTAACTGCAGTCAGGGTACTTGACCTTTGACCCCGATCAAGATAGTCTACTCTGACCCCGATTCTTGAGCAGAACATTGGCACACTCGGTGGGACCGTGTAAATTTGTGAGTCCCACGTCGCACTAAACAAAGAACATAGAGCGCCCTAGAGGAGACGAAACCCCGGAAGGACATGTCTAGAATGTGGCAAGGACATTGGATTATAATGAAGGCATAGTGGAAACCCTTGGGCCGTAATTAAGAGCCCAAGCTGTAGTGCGAGCAGATCCTAGGGACGAAGTTATAAGGCAGCTACGTCAGGAGATACAAGCGCTATGAAGAGAAAATCGAAGTGGTGACCAAAGGCAACCAAAAAATCCTTATCAGCAGGAGAGGTCTCTAACATACACGTATGATGAGCAAGAGTTTCACATTTTCAACATCGAAAATTAATACAGGTTATCACTATTATATTTACTTTGGTTTCCGCCACTTTACTGGTTTAAGCAGAAACCGCTAAGAATTTCTTAAAAAAAATTAAAAACCGTTAAGAAGGAAAAGGATTTTTGGCCCATTTGGGGTGTGATCCGGGGTGGTGACCAAGACCCAGACCGGGGTCTAAGAATACCATGCCACGTTATTTAAAAGGCTGGCAAGTCCATAACCGATGTCCAAAACAGTTGGATGACTACGGATTCCTCCCTTAACCCCGGCCTGTAACTGGCAATTAGACAACGAGTCAGAGAAGGTATGGGCAACCTGACCCCGTAGACACTGTATCAATAGTAAGTTAGGAAGATGGTCAAATTACTTTCAAAACTAAGGTAAACACTATAAATATAACTCATTTATTACTGGAGAAGAATCTAAGCTTGTAAGTTACCTCCGTAATATCATTTCCTTAGTGACTGTACTGACTTGAGCATCGGAGAATCTTATGCAGGTGCACCTCCGGTGTGGTTCTTTGATTCCAGTACGAACAGAACATCAATAGCCACCTTTACTTGAAGAACCTTGAATTCCCACTGAACCTAGGTGTATAATACCGTACTCTACTGAGGTGGTGTAAAACTGAGAATTAGTGAGGTAACTGCGGTCAGGGTACTTGACCTTTGACCTCGGTCAAGATAGTCTACTCTAACCCCGGTTCTTGAGCAGAACATGGTATATTTTAAAAGAATTTGAAGGTTGGGGGCAGGTAAAAAACAATTTGATGGTCTGAGGTGAATCTTGTCAAATCATATTTTGAAAACATAATTTCACAGTACGTAATATGAAAATGCATTTTGAAATAACGCTTTTGGCCATGGAAAACGCACTATGAAAAAACGTAATATAAAGACGCAGGTTGAAATAACGTTTTTGATCAGAAAAATGCATTGTAGAATAGCGTTTTCAGGCTCACACGTAGACCAAGGAAAAACGCACCTTGAAGTTACCTCATTCACCACCAAAAGCGCATCTTCGACACACGTTTTCACTTACTCCTCTATTTGTTACTTACCCTGCTTACTACAGAAACATGGTCTAATTAACTGCGGCAGCCACATGTTTTTTGGCTAAAAATTGTTTTCTCCATTTCTTTAGTATGACATGTTTTTTATTTTGTGCCATGAAACTGCTAGGTAGAATTAATATACATTATACATTAATATATATTAAATATTTTAAAACATAAATTATATATTTTAATATATTAACGTTCATTTAAATATTAATATATTTATATATTAGAGGTATTAAATTTATATATTAAATGTATTTAATATATAATATATTAATATATAAATTATATATATATATATTACACATTAATATATATTAAATATTTAAAACATAAATTATATATTTTAATATATTAATATTCATTTGAAGGTTAATATATTATATGTTAATATATTTATATATTAAATGTATTTAATATATTATATATATTAAATTTTTTAATACATTTAAATGTATGTATTTCAATATATTAAATATTTATATATCTTAAAAATATTTATTTTTCTCACCACCCTATTTATTTTAAAAAATCCAGCAGAATTGAGAAATAGAATTTTATAATAGTTGTGTTTTTTCATGAGGTTCAAATTGAGTGTTATTGATGCATATCAGCATGTTGCTCTTGACTCTAAATTTGGTTATCATGTGCCTCAGTTAATTAGACCAAGATGTGCTTTTGGTGGTGAAAGATGTGACTCCAAAGTGCGTTTTTCCTTGGTTTGTGTGTAAGCTTGAAAACGCTATTCCACAATATGTTTTTTCTGGTCAAAAACGCTATTTCAACTTGCCTCTTTATATTACGTTTTTTCATAGTGCGTTTTCTATGGCCAAAAACGTTCTTTCAAAATACGTTTTCTATGGCCAAAAACGTTCTTTCAAAATGCATTTTCATATTACGTAATGTGAAATTGTGTTTTCAAAATATGATTTCACAAGATTCACCCTAGACTATCAAATTGTTTTTTACCTGCCTCCAACCTTCAAATTCTTTTAAAATACACCCCAAATGGGCCAAAAATCTGAAGGAAAAATTGGTAACTTTGTCTTAACTCTAGAGGGAATTAATTAAAAGGTTAATATGTGTAATCTTAATTGTTATAAGAAATAAAAAATATTTTATTGAATTTTTTTATTACCAAAAATATCTTTTTATCTTTATTGAATTTTTTTATTACCAAAAATATCTTTTTATCTTTTAAAATAACAATATAATGAAGATAAAATAAGTGTCGGTAAATGAAAGAAATAAGGTAAGTTGAAACTAGACTCCTATAACATATTACACATCAATTGTACTGTCTTAATGGATAAGAGATTATGTTAGAGTTATTTTAAAAATTATACACAACTACATTAATATTAATTTTAAATATATTTTTTTGTTATTATTATTATTTTTTAACTGACGAAATTAAATAAGTCTGTTAGTAATATTTTGTTGGCAATCGTTGTATCGTATTTAATGTGTAAGTACTGCAAAATGTATATTTATTGAAGAAAAAATTCATATTCTTAACTGGTGGAAAAAAGGCCTTTTACATCGGGGTTTTTACACCGGTTGTAATATGACCGGTGTAAAAAATAAGACGATGACAATTTTGTAAATAATAAAAAACCTTACACCGGCCTACACTTTGGACCGGTAAAAAATACTTATGTTTGTACCGGTCTACAATTTAGACCGGTGAGAAATATTATGTTTATAACAGTTTGATATTTAAACCGGTGAGAAATATAAAAAATGATACGTCTTACCTTTGCAACCGGTGAGAAATGTTTTAGTGGGTCGATTTATTTTTGAAGCCTTTCATTCTCTCGAAGCTAACCCAAGCGTTGTATCCTCTCGAAAGCCCTAGCCGTCACCAAGCTCATCTTCTCAAAGCTCCTCCTCTGGGCATTTTGACCCAAATAGGGTCTTTTTTAAAACTATTTTGGGTTTTGGGGTAGTAAAAAATTTATTTAGTGGTCTAGGGTGGAATCTGTCACATCATGATTGAAAACCGTCTGATGGAGAGACGATTTTACCAGAGGCTGCCACGTGTCACGAAAACCGTCTGATGGAGAGACGGTTTTACCAGAGGCTGTCACGTGCCATGAAAACCGTCTGATGGGGAGACGGTTTCACCAGAGGCTGCCACGTGTCAGTCTGATAATATATATATATAACATATTAAATATAAAAATTTAAATATAATATATATATAACATATTAAATATAAATTATATATTATAGAATATATATTAATATATATTATACTATTAATGTTAATATATATAATATTAAATATATATTATATATAATTTATATATTATAATATTAAATAAAAATATATA
This sequence comes from Clitoria ternatea, assembly GCA_037962975.1. Taxonomy (NCBI): domain Eukaryota; kingdom Viridiplantae; phylum Streptophyta; class Magnoliopsida; order Fabales; family Fabaceae; genus Clitoria; species Clitoria ternatea. The sequence continues at coordinate 149,016,791 of CM075670.1, forward strand.
TTATATATAAATATTTTAATACATATATTAAAATAATATAAACATATTTAATATATAAATGATATAAATAATATATATTTATATTTAATATTTTAATATATAAATTATATATATATATATTAACATTAATAGTATAATACATATTAAAATATATTCTATAATATATAATTTATATTTAATATGTTATATATATATATTATATTTAAATTTTTATATTTAATATGTTATATATATATATTATCAGACTGACACGTGGCAGCTTCTGGTGAAACCGTCTCTTTATCAGACGGTTTTCGTGACACGTGGCAGCCTCTAGTAAAACCGTCTCTCCATCAGACGGTTTTCAATCATGATAGATTCCACCCTAGACCACTAAATAAATTTTTTACTACCCCAAAACCTAAAATAGTTTTAAAAAAGACCCCATTTGGGTCAAAAAGCCCCTCCTCTGTGTGTCTGTGTTCGAAGTCTTCTTCTTCCCTCTCGTCTTCGTATTGTCATTCTCCATCTCAAAACTCCTTGAACATTCCGTTAGTCTCTCTTTCCCCGTTCTCTAATTCCAATTCAAATTCGAATTTCTAATTTCACCTTTTCTTCTTGTTTTCCAGCAATTGCTTTTGAGGTCGATTCCGTCTTGCTTCGAATTAAAGTGTAGAGCCTGTAGCTTGCTCAGCCAGTGTTACCATCTTGTTGGCGTTATTCTTCCTTAGAAACAAGTCTTACACAAGGGCCTCGAACTCACTGCCTCTGTTGGACACGAGTATGCATTTCTTTCTCCTTGTTAGATCTTCCTTCAAAATTTTTGGATTTTGCTTCAAAAAAAATATTATTCAATAGTTAGTGTTGCAGGAGTTGCCAGAGACAACTAGCATCTCTATTTTTAAATTGTCGTTGAAGATCGATTACTTGTAGCATAATTAAAGCATCATCTGTATTTTTGTTTTTCTAATATGAGTGAAGGGGAAGATCTAAGATCATTGTTTAGGTAAATCACCGCAAATTTTTCTTAAAATTAGGCCCAACAATATTATAACCAAAGTGTTAAATTGATTATTTTTTAATTTAATTGTGATTAAATTATCGTCACAAACAGGTTTAATTATTATCATTCATTCATTTCCTTAAAATAATGTAAATATATAAACACATTTTTAGTGACCATATATCATTTGTCTTGGAGTGATAACATATTATTTTATTGTTGAAACAATAATACATAACTTATCCTCTTTTTCTAAATACAAAAGAAGGGTTTAGATATGTTTTATATTCATGAAAATATTTCGAATTAATTATAGAACTGAGGCGTATATAATATTTTTTTGCTTCATTGCATCTAGTTCCTGATTTGATGATTTATCCTTTTTTTCAGTCTTTTATATTTCTAGTGCTTTGTTTACAATGTTTTTATTTCAGTTAAATGTAATAAAACTATTGACTTTTGTAGTGTTTACTTTCTTGATTATTGTTATCTGTACAATGTTCATATCATTCTCATTGGCACATGTGTTCTCTTGTTATTCTACTGCAGATTTCACTTAACTTTGGTTATTATTGCAACAATTTGCTGCTGGATGATGTAAGTGTTGTTGATGGCCATTCTCTTAGTTTGGAATAAGAATTTAAGATTATTAAAGGAATTGGAGCATGTAGAACTTGTTGATATAGATTTATGTGTCCTGCTAAGGAGTTAATTGATTAGAAGAAGTAAACACTATTTACATGACTTTTTCTTAATGAAAATAATTCCACACCCAGGCTGACTTAACTAATGCAAATGAAGACTTTTGTTTTTTAGCCGTTCTTTCATTCTTTTAGAACCTTTATATTGCCCATGTGAGCATTTCTTTATGTGCTTTTAGTCAAATTTTCCATGCATGTGGCAACCCTTATTAAAATAAAATTAATTGAATCAGAACAGTTGGACTCTGTTAAAGGGGAGAATAAATTTGAAATGTAATTCTTGAGAACTGATGGTTTTTTTTATAGAATTATAGTGAAAAATAAAGTCCAATCTCTCATCTCACAAAGTCCAATGTTCACGTCATTCTTGAGTATTTCGGTTAGATGAAAATGATTCATAGATGCATAGTTAGATTCTGTTATAACTGAATGATTGTAGGACCAGTTAGAGTTTTTGATGAATACTCTTCTTTTTCTAGATTATGTACACTATTCAAAAAATTGCTGGTATCTGGTAAGGCTATTGTGAAACTGAGTTTTTGATCTTTGGTTAATAAATATACCAAGAGTTTGAGTAGAGCTTTGAAATAAGAATTATGCAAATAACACATACCAAATTTTTTGTTAACTTTGAGAGAACAAAGTTTAGTTCTGTGATTCTTTTCTTTGAGGCTGCAGAAGAAGATTGAAAAAACATATTAAGAAGTAGCCTTGCTTGATTTCGTTAAGATTTTTTGTCTTGTACTCAAGAAGAGTTTCTGGATTGAAAACCCCTTATAGTAATACCCCTAGTAACTGGTCATTAATGTATCTTGAAGGTCATTAGTTATTGTCTTATTGATCTTTTCGTTATTAGTGTTCTTGACCTTAAAAGTAAGGTCTTTTGCTTTTAGCTGAACTATACAGGTCTTAATATGCCAGAGTTTTTCACATTTAAGTAACATTTTCCATTGAATGAGAGTTGATATGTTAGATACTAAAAAGTATGCAAGATACATAGTTTTTCATAGTATGCAAGATAGTATAAGTGTATGTTGAACAAGTAATACTATAAGTGTATGCTGAACAGCTAATGTACCTCATCTTTATGTTTCTTCTCATCCTTACATTTTGAATCCTCTTTCTTATTCAATTTATTCTTCAGTTCCCATTCTGTCTCAATCTTCTCTTCCTTCAACATGCAAAAAACATGTAATAACTGATCATAGGCATCAGGCATTTTAATTATTCAAATCTCTGTCATAGCAGAAACAAAATCCAAGATTTTTTAAGTATAGATAAATTGGTTAATTTCTGTTTAGCATTTTTAGAAATTTGAAGAACCAGAATGCATTGACAAGCTGCAGACCCAATCCCATAGACTGTAACATTGGAAGAATTAATAAAATGTGATCCATAAAATACATGAAGATTATATTTTAGAAAATGCTTTTACTGGGAAAGGGTAACACATTATACCTTTATTAGAAGTGGGTAGTCTTTAGATAAAGTTACATAAGTGAGGCACAGTCTGACCAACATCCTGGCAACTGTAAATATGATAGCAAATAGAATCTGCCATGTAGGAAGCTCAATTTTTAGCTCATTTTGATAAAGTGTTCAGTTAAAAATATACACATATTTTGCTTTAATTTATTTTATTTTAATTATTACTCTTATTTAAACATTTTAATATTACGATTATTTAATAAGTATAAAACTGAAAAAATAAATTAAATTTATAAAATGCAAGTTTATAAAATATATTTAATACTTCAGGTAGGTATGTTTTTTATTTATGGAGTGTAGACATGTTACTGACATTTTTTAATTAAAAAACAGGTGGTAGACCCTGTTTTTGCCGCATGTCACTTGCAATCCAAGCTAAAGCTATCTTCTTCATCTCCTGCCTGCTCTCTAACTGAAACTAGTGATGCCAATCCCCAATACAGTAGGAAGGTATGATTTTTATCAAGGATTTGATTTAATATCTTTGTTTTGCTAGTTTCTGCCCCCTCAAAATCATAAAATCTTAACTGGATGAAATATGTATGCTAAGAGAGATGCAGATTGCTTCTCTTCATCTCCTATGTAGTTTTCCAAAAAGCCTATTTTTTATAAAGAGGATGACGAATTTACATTGCAGATTGACCACCAAGCTTACCCATTTAGCATGTTAATACTTCTAATGGAAATGAATTGATGAACCTACAAGAACAAATCAATGAATGACTGTATTTGGGAGAAAGTTCTAGGAGTACCTAATTGGGGAATAGGAATCATGCACGCTTTGTTTAAGGTCACAGGTGTTTATTGGTCCATAATTTAAATGACCACACCCTCCTTAATTTCAGTAGTTGTAGTAGATGAATGACAACACCTTAACAAATACGTCAACCATGGTTTTAAATTGAAGTTATGGTTGTGTTGGAGTCTTATACAGGCCCCAATGATAGCTTAATGTTCTTGCTGCCGCATAACATAATACTGATTACAATTTGAAACACCAAGACAAGCCTATATAATGCCAGTTACAGTATTTAAAAAGTTGTCTGGTCAGAGTCAGACATTGTAATTTCCATTTTTCAATAAGTTTGTTACTTCACTTTGTTCATATATTACCAGATTACATTTCATCTTCTAATGTTTGTGTCACATGTCTGATTTTTATGCTTAAATTATGATAATTCAGGACTAGTCTTGCTGTAGAAATAGAAATAGAAATTATGATTTTTATGCTCTCATATGTCTTCATTGGTTGGAAGCATAAAGGAAATTGATCTAGAAACTAGAAAAACCAAACCTAATCTGGGATAGAAATACTACATTAATTATTGTAGAGAAAATCAACTTAACTAGTTACTATCATGAGTTTTGCTTTTATTTATGGGTGAAACACAGTTAGAAATTACATTAATTAACTAACTAACTAAACGAACAGAGTCATGTGTTTTTTTATTACTGATGGCTTAATTCTTACTCTTCCTCAAGAGTGGTAACAGCTTGAAGGTTATTTGTGATTCTTATAATTTTTTTAAACTAGTTACATTAAGGTTTCTGGTGTTGCATAGTTAATGACAAAATTCTTGTGTACTTCTATCAGCAGGATGATAGTGAAGATGATCCAGAAGATGTTGAGATTACCTTGCTGAGATTGCCCTAGATGCAAACATGAAGCTCTCTAAATTATAATTATTATAGAAGCATTTTTTCTTTGTATGTTCTGTTTTTTTATGCCTGATTGTATATGTGCACAACATTTTTCTAGTTGTAATGAATATGATGTATAATGTCTCTCTTTACTGAGTTTTATTTTCTTCCTTTAGCAAAATACCAAGCTTTAGTTGTGAATATTGGTGTTTCCTTTAGCATAATCAAAATACATATTGGTGTATTTGATTTTGAAAATTGAAGCTGATGATGCTTTCTAAAATCAAAATTGTATCGAAAGTGAATTGGTCCAGGATGAAACGTACTGAATTAAAAATTAAAAAAAAATAAACTTTTTACACCGGTTATGTAGTAACAAAAGGACAGGTGTAAGTATTAATATTTATACCGGTCATAAATATAAGGACTAGTGTAAATATTATATTTTATACCGGGCGTAACAAAGAGGACCAGTGAGAAATTTAATATCTACATCGGTTGTAAATAAAAGGACCGGTGTAACTATTATATTTTATACCGGTCGTAACAAAGAGGACTAGTGAGAAATTTAATATTTACACCGATTGCAAATAAAAGGACCGATGTAACTATTATATTTTATACCGGGCGTAACAAAGAGGACCGGTGTAAAAATTATTTTTCTCACCAGTCCCAAAACCGGTGTAAAAACTCCATATTTTTCTCACCGGCTCCATCCACACTGGTCCTACAACTAGTGTAAAAGGCCAAAAAGGACCGGTGTAAAAGGCCTTTTTTCCACTAGTGATTTATTATTTTTTTGAAGTTATTAATTTATTAATTTGCTAAACGATTTTATTTCTATAATTTGTCAATGTTGATGAAATAATTTCAAGATGACTATTTTTGAATTAATTAAAATAATGTATAGAAATTATTATTTTGTAGGTTGTGTTAAAGGCAACAACATCCCCGAAACATTGATAGTTAGCTATGCAACCACCATCATGTCCTTCAATTTACCATCACTAGTGGTGGTACATTTTGAATACATAATGGGCTCGCTATCAGCCTTTCCTTTAACATAACTCAACACAGCTTTGACATCCTCATCCTGAATCTTAAAGTTTTTCTAATAATCTATGTAGTTGTACAAATCTTTTTTTTTGCAAAAACCTAACTTACCATAACTCCCCTTTTGGGCAAGCAAATACCCAATTATATGACAAGTCCTAACACCACTAGAGTGCAAACAATCAACTTGAGCCTTATTAGCGTCAGTCAACACACAATTTGCAGGAATTAAATGGGAATATCGAGCTAGATATAACTTATGATTATGACCAACACCAAAAGAACTCACCTTCTACTTTGATATCTTATGGTAAAAAAGAATCCATAACTTGGTTAGGCAGTTGGTTCGAGTTATCGCTCTCTGTGGCATTGTCCTATCAACCCTTCTAAAGTGTTTTTGATCTCTTAGCCCCTATTGATTGCACACTAGCTGTCTCATAACAATGTTCCCATGTTTATATTTGCTCACATCATCTTTTCTAACAATAAAACCATGACTTTTAGCATATGTTTGATAAAACACACAACCCTGTTCTTCAGTTTGAAATTGAAGATTTCGAATCTAATTTTTTGACAACTCCATTATTTCCCATAAATTATCAGTATCACGATAAAAATTAACATTGAATTTATCAACCTCATAATCCCTTCGGCCTGTGTACCAATATATTTTTCTGGTACAGGTTTATCCCCATTATTCTCATTACCCTATTGACTAACATCAACATCACCTTCATCACTAGCAAACGTGTGACTCACAAAATTAGACATTTGCATGCAAGACATAGAAGGGTATCTTCATTTTATGATGTTAACATTTTATCATGATCAAATAATCCTACACATAACCATGTTTCATGTTTGTGTGATAAAGCATATGTATCCTTTCTTTACATACTCAGATAACATGGTATCAAATTTGAATTTTGTGAAGTGAGTTACAATTGTTGGTCGAGTTACCTATATGATACTCCCTCTAGGTTTTTTTAAAATATATTATTGAACTAACATACCTGAACCAAAACTAGAGGCGATCTAATGGTAAATGTTGAATACCTGAGGGTGAACTAGCCAATGACAAAACACAAAGCTTAAAGATCGAAAATGGCAAGGTTAACAACTAGGCTTATAATATATCCCATGGCAAGCCAATGATTCTGGTAGCTACAGAGGCTTATCCAATGTCCATAACAATTTGCATATAACAAAGAATTTCCATTTAAGTGTTATTTTGTAGACAATGTCAAAATCTAGCATACTTACATGTGTACTGAAACTCAATTGTAAAACCAAGTTACATGTAAAAATATCAGTTATAGAGGAGTGGATGAATAGTTCCAACAATTCCTTTTTTTGGCCATTAGGGACAGAAATAGGTCATCTACACAAGAAGCTATTGTGTGAATAGAAACCGACGCATGACTATGGAATTTTTTAAAACACTTAATTTAAAAGAGAGTTAGCTTCTTTTAACGTGAAAGTGACAAGGATAAAATTATATGCAATGTGGATGAGAAAGACATTGATGCACATCTAAGGGTAAGCAAATATTGTTAAAAGTTTAGAATTGAAAAGAAATAAGCTAATCTAAATGAATCTAAGAATTGTTTCATATTTGTTAGTTGCTTAACCTTCAAAACAAATTCAATTATATGTTTTAGTTAAGAATAGGTCCAAGAATGCATGTTACAATTCCGCTATTGTAATTAGCTTGATGATATTCATTGACTTTTACTGTTGTATATTGTCTTTTTTCCCTTGTATCCTAAATTTGGATCCCGAATTTGTTTTCTAATGAGAAGTGCTACATGTTTTGTAAAACTGCAAGTCCCTTCAACTGTACAGTTTTACTTTTTGTATAGAGCTTTTTTCCTTTCTTATAGAAGCCTTTTAATTACATGATTGTACAAGCTAGCTGTATCTTTAGATTATTTAATGGACTAGATATATGGTTAATTCTGTTGGAGTAGCTTGTTTATTTTCTTTTATTTTATTTTTAGTTAACTATTTTCTATTTCTTAAAAAAGACGTAAACAACATGCAACTCTCTTTTATCAGTATTTTCCATATTAGTTATTTTGGATCCTATTTTTTTTGTAATCCTTGTTCTTGGAATGCTCTTTTTGTGGTTATTGTCTCTGTTGGTGCTTTGTTATGTGAAAAGACATCTCTAAGATTAGAAATTTTTCTCAATGTACATTACTGATGGTTCGGAGAACAAACTTAGAAAGGGGGGGTTGAATAAGTCTGTTCACTTTTTAAACCAAAAAGTGATATTTAAACGTTTAAAGCATTATGCAACGGACCAAACTTTCGAGAAGTAGAGAGTGTGATACTTTGATTGAGTGAACGTATTTTAGTCAAAGTTTTACTATCAATTTTAACAATCATAATGCACCAGACCTTTGATAGTAAAGAGTAAGAGAGAAAGAGACAATACACAAGCAATTTATATTGGTTTACCTTTAACTAGGAGACTACATCCAGTACCTTCAAATTTGAAAGATTTCCACTATGTAAAAACTTTTACATAAACAGCCTAGACCGAGCCTACAAGTATTATTGACTCCAGCCACTCCTGGCTTAAGTACAACCCGTGCTTCAAGTATTCTTGACACCGGTCACTCCTGGCCCCTAAGTATTCTTGAGTCTAGCCACTCCTGGCTTAAACACACCCCGTGCTTCTGAGTATTCTTGATACCGGCCATTCCTAGCCATGAGTAATCTTGACTCCGACCACTCCTAACCTAAGCATACCCCATGCTTTTGAGTATTCTTGACATCAACCACTCTTGGCCACGAGTATTCTTGACTCCGGCCACTCCTGGCCTAAGCACAACACGTGCTTTGACACACCAGACCCCTCTAGATTCCTATGAGTATTCTTTTATAGCACCTACTCCTGGGGCAGACCCAAGTATTCTTTCATGAGCCACTCTTGGCTCAAACCCCAAGTATTCTTTCAAAAGTCACTCCAGGCCAACATTGTTTCCCATACTAACAGAGTTTGACAGTATACCATACCTGTACTACGAGAGGATTGAAAGAATTAGCTCAAATAAAGTAAGCCCCTTGACTTAGTAGAGCTAAGTGATAAACCACGAAAATGGGTTTGTAAAGAATGAGAGGGCTTAATTTTCCCATAGGGCTCAGTACATTCAAAAGTGAAAGATGATTGGAAAATGTACTAAGCCAGAAAACATGACTTGGGATAATGTGAATTTAAGTGCACGAAGGCATATCCCAAGTTACTATGGCATCTAAGTGGTTTTGTTCATAATAATATATCAAACACGGGGAGTTTTTATAATAAGAATTTTTCATAATCCAAGTTTTGATGATTCCAAAAATGTGTTTTAAAAATATTAAAGCATTGATAATCTAAAATCAGTTTTTGTAATCAAATAAGGTATTTGATTAGGAGCAAGGTAATCAATTAAGGTATTCAATTAAGTCCCACAAAACAAATTTTGAAATTATTTGAAATAGAGCTAATCGAATAAGGTAAAATCTGGACGAATTTTTCTGAAATAGAACCTTGCTAATCGATTAAGGTAATCGATTAAGACGATTCTGGAATTTTCAAAATCAAATCAGAACGTTGCTAATCGAATAGGATAATTCTGGACCAATTTTTAGTGAAGCAGAATATTGCTATTCAAATAAGGTATTCGAATACACTGGGTAAATTTGACTGATTCTTATTTTTTTTACTAAACTTAAGGGATATTTAAATGGAATCAAATGTGAAAATAATCAGATTACAGCGGCTAGTTATCTCTTGAAACACTACAAATAGAGGCCTAAGTCCTCATTGAAAATAACATTCATATGCATTAACTTTCTTATTCTTTCTCATACGTTTTCAAGAGGCAAAGTTTTGGCAAATATTTTCTATGCATTTAACTTTCTTATTTTGCTCTTGAAGAGAGCTACATTCTTTGAGTAAGTTATTTTCTTTGTGCTTTTATTTTCAAACTTGCTTTATCAAAGAGAATTTCATTTTTGATCTACTTTTTCTACACTTAAATTTTCTAAAACAGCTTTATCAAAAAGAGAGCTACATTCTTTAAAGTTAATCATACTTGATTTGCGCTTTTAAACTTCTTATCTACTCTATTAAGAGAGTTTTATTGTTGCTTCTAATTTGAAAAATCTACTCTATAAAGAGAGCTACATCTTGTTATTCTTATCACATTACTTCTTCTCTTGCTTTGTTTATCATTGTAAGGGGAGTAGAAAAGGTTTTGCTTTATTCATTCATAAATTGAGTTGAAAGCATTGTTACAAAGGCAAGGTTGTGGCCTTTGGGGGTTGAGTAAGAATTGTGAGAACAATAAAAGTGAGGGATAAAGTTCTTGGTAGGGAAATCAAGAGACTTGTATTGCTCATCTTGTAAATCTCAAATTCTTAATGAAAAATCTCAAGTGGTTTACTTGGGGCCTGGACGTAGGGGTTTCTGAACCAGGATAAAATTTGAGTGTGTCATTCTCTCTCTTCCCTTACTCTATTTAATTTCAAGTTGTTTATTTGCTTTACCTTCTTGCTTTAATCGCTACTATTTATTTATTGTGATACTTATTTCTTCATCTTTTTAAATAAGGTAAAGTAAAGTTGAAATTAATTTCTAAAAAGGTATCAATTCACCCCTCCTCTTGAGTCATTGAGGCCACTTGGTTAACACTAAGAAGAGAGGTAAGTGCACACAGCGAGCTTTCATTATCTTCATGGCAGATCTTTCAGGTAGAGTTACTCATTGTTGAGTAAACTGTCATTTCTTCATTTCGTATGAGCTTGAGTGCATGAACGTTTTGATGGTTGTTCATGATTTTTCTTCCTCTTCCATTACACTTTTATGGTGTATTCTAGCTCATCTTTTTCTTTTTAAGAGCTCTCTCTCTTTTTCATTTTTCTCTCTTATATTTCTTTTGATCCTCAAATCTCAATCAAGAAATGATTTTTCTCTCCTCATATTTTTCTCCTATATTTTTCAAGAGGCTTAACACTTGAAGAGTGTCACGGGGGTGCCGCGGCGCGAACTGGCAGTGAAGATAAAAACAAAGTGGTGTGGAAATAAAACAATAAAAATAAAAGAAGATTGTAACATCCCAATTTTGAAGTTAAATACCGAATGAAATAAACCATTAAGACCTTGATTTCAAAGTGGGAAGATAATTGTTAATTATAATCAATTTAATTTAAGGAATAATGACAAATTAATTTAGTTGGTAAAAGATGGCTGCTTGTGATTGGTGAGTCACGTGAGTGGACTGCGATTCACGTTTTCCCATCCCACTTCCTTCTCTTCGCATGCATATACATATACCCTGTATCACCGTGATATTTATCCTTCCTTACTGCTTCATCCTCTCTTTTCTTCTTCTTCGTCTTCGTCCTCTTTTCTTCCCCTATTTTTATTCTTCGTTTCTGGGGATCACGACGACAGTACTGGAGAAAGGTCATAGCCCCTCCGACTGGTGAAGGACGATCACTAAAGCAGAGGAAGAACAACTCCCCATCCCCGAGCCGATTGCAGGGTACGACGGTGCGAAGGGGGACTGGACGAGTCAGAAAGGGCGTTAGACCAAACGTCGGAGAGCAGAAGAGCTTCTTGAGTTCCTTCGGTAGGTAGGGGGCGCTTGCATGTCAAATGCATGGTCCACGAACGGTACCAGATGAATGTACTGCTTTAAGTGTATGCATGTGTCTGTGACGACTGCGTATTATGCATGATTGTTGATCTTGGACTCCATGTGTATGATAGTAGTATCTTGTTAATAGTTATACAATAATTGCATGCAATCAAGATGGTGGTAATGTAGTCTGTTGGCCTTTCTGATATAGACGAGTGTGATGCACGGTTCTATTACTGTTAATACCGTGAGACATGAATGTGTGGCTGTTAGTTGATTCGTTCGATGTTATTACTCTGAACTGTTGATTGTTGTGCATGCTGGTGTGATTGACAAGGTAAATATAGGGACTATATTGAATCGGTTTCTACCTTGATGGTTACGAAAGAGGTATCGGTTGAGTAACGATGCTTGCTGGTAAAACGCATAAGTTGCATGTGTAGGAATGGGGTGACCCGTGGAAGGTCAAGAGCCCCGAAGGAATGGCTTCCAGCTACAGACCTTGGCTAGATCCTGTGAGAGCTCGTGGTAGCCGTGGGAGCTAGAGATGAGTCTCGAGACGTCAATGGGAGGCCGGTACCACGCGGGAAGAGCTGATGGACGAGCGGCCAGTAAGGGGGAAACTGTAACTGAAAGTAATTACTTAAGTCGGATCCGCAGGCATGCATGTAGATATGATGTTGATTAGGATAGTACGCGTGGCATGTGTTGGGTGTTATGAATGAATTCCGAGTGTGCGGATGCATGTGTATGTGTGAATAAGGATGAACTTTATGTAGTATGTATGTGAGTGTATGTTATTGATATTATTCTAATTTGCATGGCCTTAGTTTAATCTAAATGCGACTGAGTGAACGTAAGTGTGCGTACTGACATTGATACCGAGTCATTGACTGTCATTTTGTATGTAAAAGCTCACCCCTACTATGGCTACATTTTTTAGTGAATATCTCTCGGAATGAAGGATGAAGGAGGAGCTGAGTGCAGAGTGGAGCATTCGAGCGCTGTTGAATATATGTGTATATGTATATACTGTATATAAGATCTTGTTAAGCCTTGGCTGGCTCGTATGTTGGTTTTAGTCCCTTACATTAGAACTTGAACCCTCTTGGGTAGAGAGAACATGATGATGCATTTATAATTATTTAAATACATCCTTATATATATATATTGTGTGTTTATCCTACGCTATGAGTGATGTCCGAGTGATAAATATGGGTGTACAGGTATACTTTCCGAGCGTATGAGGTCGGTGTGACTATGGGTAGAAGCGGAGCTAAGTTGTTGTTGGGGAAAGCGAGATAGGGAGATATTCCGAGTGATAAGGAGTCGGATAACACCAAGTGAGTGAGGTCATATAGCCTGGAGCGGGAATTGGTTTGAATTCTTTAAGTGATATCTGTGAGATTTTCCCGAGTGGAGATTAATCAACGATTTCCGATTGAGAATCCGCCGAGTAAGAGTTCATCGACTAGGGAACGACGCCTAAGACTCTAAGTGGGCCCATAGTAATAAATTAGTAAGTAGCTAGAGCACCCGAGCACGCCTTGACTTAGTGGGAAAATCAGAGTAGGAAATATTATGGTCACCGAGTGAAAAGTGAGTGAAATGTCCCGAGTGGCGTGATGGGCATGAAAGTTATTCCAAGTGAGAAGTCTTCATGGATTCCGAGTGAGCGGCTTTGGGGATCATTTTCAGGTTGCCAATATATATATATATACATAATCCGATCGAGTGAAGCTATAGAGTGTGATAGGCTGTCTGGATGAAACTAGTATGTATTAGGGTCAATCCGAGTGAATTAAGAAGTGGACCTTCCCGAGCGAACCATACGCATGAAATTCGAGTGGGGAAAATACCGAGTGGAGTGACAGGATGTCGAGTGTATTTTCGCTTAAGGGCTTCCCCTTTCGCTGTGCATTTGCCCATTTTCCTTGTCTTTTTCCCCTCCTTTTTCCTTGTTGCGCCCGGTTTTTGTTATTCGAGCAGATTATGTACGATTTATTAACTTTAGAATTTGGAAAAATTTCCCTGTTGGTTTAATTTATTTAATTAAAAATTAGGGTGTTACATTTTGGTACCAGAGCAGACCGAAAGGTCCAAGGCCAAGGTATGCTTACCGAGTGTGAGCGGTTGTGTGTATTATGATCGAATGGTCATCATTATTGTGATATTGTTGAACCTGATTGATACTGTGATATTGATTTATGGATAGGAGGTTGTTCCTCCTGGTCCGACTGATTGTGTAACATATAGAAATGGCATAATGTGCTAAGTTACTGAATGTTAGGCTGAGATACGATCGGTAGTAAGTGACTTGGTATACTTATCCTTGAAGGGGTGTTAATTTCAGGATAAAGGATGACGAATCGCCAAAGCATGGAGGCCATAGCCACAACCTTCCAACGTTTTGCTAATGTGTTCAAGAGACAGGGCCAACAACGAGCTGAAGGAGGCCAAGTGTTGGACCGCTTCCTGAAAAGGAAGCCGAGTGAATTTCAAGGAGGGCGTAACCCTGAGGCAGCTTTTAAATGGACTCAAGAGCTGGAAAGGATTTTTGGGGGTCTTCACTGTATCGAGGCCCAAAAGGTAGAATATGCAGTGTATATGCTGCGAGATGAGGCGGAGAACTGGTGGAAGATAGCCAGAAACCAATTTCCTGACGATGATACTCAGCTGACCTGGAACAATTTCAAGACATGCTTCTTAGAGAAGTACTTCCCCGACACAGTAAGGAGTCGGAAGGAATTGGAGTTTATGGAGTTGAAACAGGGTTCCATGACTGTGGAAGAATACGCGGCCAGATTCGAAGAATTGTGTCTATTCTACCCACCCTTCCAATAACCGGGGATGGAGAACTCCAAGTGCCTTAAATTCGAGAATGGATTGAGGTCAGATATTAAGAGAGCCTGCAGATACCAAGAGATTAGGAGTTTTCCTGCATTGGTGAATAAGTGTAGAATATTTGAAGAAGATGACAAGGCCCACTCAGGCCAGAACAGTAGAGCAGGTTCCTCCTTGAGGCCTCAACAGTCACGCTTCAAGAGGCCAGGTAACATGGGAAGAAATGGACCCTTTACTAGATATCAAGATCGCAGTAACCAAGGGAGACAGATGAGTGGACGACCAAAATATGGCAAGTGTTTTAAATGTGGTGGCGACCACTTTGCTCAGAATTGCATTAGTGCAGATGTCAAGTGTTTTCATTGCAAGGAGAAGGGGCACATTCGCCCTGACTGCCCCTAACTCTGTCAAACAAGTACCAATGTGTGTCAGGGAGGTTTCCAGGTGAGGAGCCGTGGAAACAATGGTCAAAGCTCGGGGGGCGGAAGCAACAGAGCCAGAGGAAATATGATGGTTGCCCCAAATAATCGGAGGAGAAACACCGATCAACCAGCTGCTGGGAGAGTCTACGCCATCAGTGCTGAGGAAGCTGCACAGGCGAACGACTTAGTACAAAGTAAGTGCCTACTCGGTAAATATACACTTAGTGTAATTTTTGATTCTGGAGCCACCCACTCCTTCGTAGCTGATGAGTGTGTGAGACGATTGCGATTACCGACTGTGGATATGGATCGGATTTTGGAAGTAGCCAACCCGACTGGCCCTAAGGTGTTGACATCAACGATGTGTAAGGACGTAATGTTTGTGTTGGACGATCGGAGTTTTACCTTCGATCTTGTGTGCGTGCCTTTGAAGGGCCTTGATATCGTGCTCGGTGTAGATTGGCTTTCAGCCAACAAGGTGTTAGTGGATTGTAGAAACCGAAGGATAATCTTCCCGAGGAAGCACAATGAGGACTACACGGCACAAGGTATAGCTCAACTGTTTATGATGATTTGTTTAACCGAGGGTGAGAGTAAAGCCTGAGTGGACGAAATTCCGACTGTCTGTGAATTCCCAGAGGTGTTTCCCGAGGATGTACCGAGTGTCCCTCCCAATAGAGAAGTCGAATTCTCTATAGACCTGATCCCTGGAGCCGAGCCAGTCTCCAGTGCACCTTATAGAATGTCCCCAACAGAATTGGCCGAGTTGAAGAAGCAGGTGGATGAGTTACTCGGAAAATAATTCATTAGGCCGAGTGTGTCACCATAGGGTGCACCTGTACTGCTTGTTAAGAAGAAGGATGGCAGCATGAGACTATGTATAGATTACCGACAGCTAAACAAACTCACAATTAAGAATCGGTACCCATTGCCCAGAATTGACGATCTAATTGACCAGCTGCGTGGCGCTTCAGTCTTCTCCAAGATCGATTTACGATCGGGATACCACCAAATCCTGGTGAAGGACTCAGACATTCCTAAAACTGCCTTTAGGACTCGGTATGGCCACTACGAGTATGTAGTGATGCCGTTCGGTGTGACAAACGCCCCTGCTCTCTTCATGAATTACATGAACAACATATTCCACCCATATCTAGACCGATTTGTTGTAGTTTTCATTAATGATATCCTAATCTACTCTAAGACTCCTGAGGAGCATGAAGAACACCTCCGAGCGGTACTTCAAGTGTTGAAGGAGAAGCAGTTGTTTGCAAAGCTCTCAAAGTGCGATTTCTGGATGGATAAGATCCACTTCCTTGGACATGTGATTTCCGAGGAAGGTGTCTCGGTGGACCCTTTGAAAGTAGCAGCTATAATGGCGTGGGAGAGACCCAAGTCGGTCTCGGAGATAAGGAGCTTTATGGGCCTGGCTGGTTATTATAGAAGATTCATTGAGGGTTTTTCTAAGTTGGCCTTGCCACTGACTAAATTGACTCGGAAAAACATTCCCTTCGTATGGAGTTCCGAGTGCGAGAGCAGTTTCCGAGAGCTGAAAGACAAGTTGACGACTGCTCCAGTGTTGGCCTTACTTAACTTGCAAGAGAGCTTGGTTTACTGTGATGCGTCAGGACTCGGATTAGGATGCGTGTTAATGCAGAAAGACCGAGTGATAGCATATGCCTCTCGACAATTGAGACCTCACAAACAACATTACCCGACCCAAGACTTAGAGCTGGCAGCCGTAGTCTTTGCATTGAAGATCTGGAGGCATTATTTGTTCGGGTCCAGATTTGAAGTATACAGTGATCACAAGAGCCTCAAATACTTATTCGACCAAAAGGAGCTGAATATGAGGCAGAGGAGATGGATGGAATTTTTAAAAGATTATGATTTCGAGCTAAAGTACCATCCGGGTAAGGCAAACGTTGTTGCCGACGCGTTGAGTCGGAAATCTCTCCATATAGCAGTGATGATGGTAAGGGAAGTGGAGTTATTGGAACAGTTCCGAGACATGAACTTACATGTTGACATCCCCTCCTCTCAGAAAATAACAATCGGTACGTTGAGAATCGCCAATGAATTCCTGAAATCCGTGTACGAGCAGCAGCAGTCAGATTCCTACTTGGCTGAGATGAAGGAGACTCAGGCCAAAGGAAAGGACTTGTCCCTGACCGAGGGATCGGATGGAATCTTCCGAGTGAGAAACAGAATATATGTACCAGGTAGAGGAGAATTGAGAAGTATGGTGCTTGATAAAGCTCACAAGAGCTTGCTAAGTATCCACCCGGGTACCACGAAGATGTACCATGATCTAAGAGCACAATTTTGGTGGCCCGGATTAAAGAGGAATGTGGCAGAATACATGGCTCGGTGTATTACCTGTCAGAAATCGAAAGTTGAGCACCAGAAGCCATATGGTGCATTGCAACCCCTGGAGATTCCCGTGTGGAAATGGGACTCAATTGCCATGGACTTTGTCATGGGATTGCCAAAAAACCGAGCGGGCCATGATGCGATTTGGGTCATTGTTGACCGACTGACGAAGAGTGCATACTTCCTACCTGTGAATATGAGATACCCACTGCATAAGTTGGCCCAGATTTACATACGCGAAATTGTCCGACTGCATGGAGTGCCGACTTCTATCGTATCGGATAGGGATCCTAGGTTCACGTCCCGGTTTTGGACCAGCCTACACTAGGAATTTGGTATGAAGCTTTGGCTAAGTTCTGCTTACCACCCCCAATCGGATGGACAATCCGAGCGAACGATTCAAAGCCTGGAGGACTTGCTAAGGGCGTGTGTGTTGGAGCATGGTGGAAATTGGGAGCAGTACCTTCCCCTGATCGAGTTTACATACAACAATAGCCACCACAACAGCATCGGTATGGCACCCTACGAAGCACTTTATGGTCGAAGATGCCGAACCCCACTCTGCTGGTCGGAAACGGGTGAGAGTCTGCTATTGGGGCCAGAAATTGTAAAGCAAACATCAGAACAGATTCGAGTGATAAGGGAAAGGATGAAGGCGTCTCAGGATAGGCAGAAGAGCTACCATGACAAACGAACCAAACCATTAGAGTTTTCAGTCGAAGACAGAGTGTTTTTGAAGACTTCAGCGAGTAAAGGAGTCGGGCGAGCCTTGAAAGGTGGGAAGTTGAGCCCCCGATACATTGGGCCTTATGAGGTGTTGGAACGAGTCGGCTCCATGGCATACCGAATAGCATTACCGACTCACTTATCCCGATTGCATAACGTGTTTCATGTGTCCCAACTAAGGAAATATCTACATGATCCCAATCACACAATGCCTGATGAGGAAGTGGAAATCAAGGAAGACCTGACCACTGTAGTTATACCGATTAGAATTGTTGACCGATCGGTAAAGCGTTTTAGGAGCAAGGACGTACAACTAGTTGAAGTGGAATGGCAACAGAACGGGACTACCTCTTGTACCTGGGAACGCGAAGACGCATTGAGGCAGCAGTACCCCGAGTTGTTTAACCAAGGTGAGTTGCCGACTGAATTTCGAGGACGAAATTCTTTTGAGAGGGGGAGAACTGTAACATCCCAATTTTGAAGTTAAATACTGAATGAAATAAACCATTAAGACCTTGATTTCAAAGTGGGAAGATAATTGTTAATTATAATCAATTTAATTTAAGGAATAATGACAAATTAATTTAGTTGGTAAAAGATGGCTGCTTGTGATTGGTGAGTCATGTGAGTGGACTTCGATTCATGTTTTCCCATCCCACTTCCTTCTCTTCGCATGCATATACATATACTCTGTATCACCGTGATATTCATCCTTCCTTACTGCTTCATCTTCTCTTTTCTTCTTCTTCGTCTTCATCCTCTTTTCTTCCCCTGTTTTTATTCTTCATTTCTGGGGATCACAATGACAGTACTGGAGAAAGGTCATAGCCCCTCCGACTGGTGAAGGACGATCACTAAAGCAGAGGAAGAACAACTCCCCATCCCCGAGCCGATTGCAGGGTACGACGGTGCGATGGGGGACTGGACGAGTCAAAAAGGGCGTCAGACTAAACGTCGGAGAGCAGAAGAGCTTCTTGAGTTCCTTCGGTAGGTAGGGGGCGCTTGCATGTCAAATGCATGGTCCACGAACGGTACCGGATGAATGTACTGCTTTAAGTGTATGCATGTGTCTGTGACGACTGTGTATTATGCATGATTGTTGATCTTGGACTCCATGTGTATGATAGTAGTATCTTGTTAATAGTTATACAATAATTGCATGCAATCAAGATGGTGGTAATGTAGTCTGTTGGCCTTTCTGATATAGATGAGTGTAATGCACGGTTCTATTACTATTAATACCGTGAGACATGAATGTGTGGCTGTTAGTTGATTCGTCCGATGTTATTACTCTGAACTGTTGATTGCTGTGCATGCTGGTGTGATTGACAAGGTAAATATAGGGACTATATTGAATCGGTTTCTACCTTGGTGGTTACAAAGGAGGTATCGGTTGAGTAACGATGCTTGCTGGTAAAACGCATAAGTTGCATGTGTAGGAATGGGGTGACCCATGGAAGGTCAAAAGCCCCGAAGGAATGGCTTCCAGCTACAGACCTTGGCTAGATCCTGTGAGAGCTCGTGGTAGCCGTGGGAGTTAGAGATGAGTCTCGAGACGTCAATGGGAGGCCGATACCACGCGGGAAGAGCTGATGGACGAGCGGCCAGTAAGGGGGAAACTGTAACTGAAAGTCATTACTTAAGTCGGATCCGCAGGCATGCATGTAGATATGATGTTGATTAGGATAGTACGCGTGGCATGTGTTGGGTGTTATGAATGAATTCCGAGTGTGCGGATGCATGTGTATGTGTGAATAAGGATGAACTTTATGTAGTATGTATGTGAGTGTATGTTATTGATATTATTCTAATTTGCATGGCCTTAGTTTAATCTGAATGCGACCGAGTGAACGTAAGTGTGCGTACTGACACTGATACCGAGTCATTGACTGTCATTTTATATGTAAAAGCTCACCCCTACTGTGGCTACATTTTTCAGTGAATATCTCTTGGAATGAAGGATGAAGGAGGAGCTGAGTACAGATTGGAGCATCCGAGCGTTGTTGAATATATGTGTATATGTATATACTGTATATAAGATCTTGTTAAGCCTTGGCCGGCTCGTATTTTGGTTTTAGTCCCTTACATTAGAACTTGAACCCTCTTGGGTAGAGAGAACATGATGATGCATTTGTAATTATTTAAATACATCCTTATATATATTGTGTGTTTATCCTACGCTATGAGTGGTGTCCGAGTGATAAATATGGGTGTACAGGTATACTTTCCGAGCGTATGAGGTCGGTGTGACTATGGGTAGAAGAGGAGCTAAGTTGTTGTTGGGGAAAGCGAGATAGGGAGATATTCCGAGTGATAAGGAGTCGGATAGCACCGAGTGAGTGAGGTCATATAGCCTGGAGCGGGAATTGGTTTGAATTCTTTAAGTGATATCTGTGAGATTTTCCCGAGTAGAGATTAATCAACGATTTCCGATTGAGAATCCGCCGAGTGAGAGTTCACCGACTAGGGAACGACGCCTAAGACTCTAAGTGGGCCCATAGTAATAAATTAGTAAGTAGCTAGAGCACCCGAGCACGCCTTGACTTAGTGGGAAAATCAGAGTAGGAAATATTATGGTCACCGAGTGAAAAGTGAGTGAAATGTCACGAGTGGCGTGATGGGCATGAAAGTTATTCCAAGTGAGAAGTCTTCATGGATTCTGAGTGAGCGGCTTTGGGGATCATTTTCGGGTTGCCAATATATATATATACATAATCCGATCGAGTGAAGCCACGGAGTGTGATAGGCTGTCTAGATGAAACTAGTATGTATTAGGGTCAATCCGAGTGAATTAAGAAGTGGACCTTCCCGAGCGAACCATATGCATGAAATCCGAGTGGGGAAAATACTGAGTGGAGTGACAGGATGCCGAGTGTAGTTTCGCTTAAGCGCTTCCCCTTTCGCTGTGCATTTGCCCATTTCCCTTGTCTTTTTCCCCTCCTTTTTCCTTGTTGCGCCCGGTTTTTGTTATTCGAGCAGATTATGTACGGTTTATTAACTTTAGAATTTGGAAAAATTTCCCTGTTGGTTTAATTTATTTAATTAAAAATTAGGGTGTTACAAAGATGACCAAACAATGACAGGGGGTTTTGAAATTATTTCAAAAAAACAGGGAGTCGCCACCAATATTTATTTTTAGGAAAAATATTAGAAAAACCTCTTTGAAAGCACTGGTTATGAGATTCCATTTGGTTCGAGAGTCGGTTACGAGTGGGGAAGGTATTAGCACCCCCACAACGTCTATTTTAAAAATAGTACCAAAATTATTCAAATGCATTCTTATTTATGATTTAATTTATTATATCATCCCAAAAGATCAAAACTAAATAAAAGCATGAATTCTAGAAAAAAGTTTAATAAAAATCACATGAGAATTCTAAGGGGAACAAAACCAAAATCTATAAAATAAACGAAGTAAAATATTTTTTTTTAAAAAAAGAAAGGGTAATCAAATTAACAAAGGCCATTTAATAATTTTTTTTGAGATTAATAGAGTGTCTTACTCCAATTAATCTTATTTTTCTAAAAGGAAAGGAAAATATATTTTTTTTAAAAAAATACATTCAATTTTGTTTGAGATTAATAGAATGTCTTAGTCCAATTAATCTTTTTTTTGTTTTATTTTTTTATAGAAAAATGAATATAACTTTCAAAATTAATTATAACTAGAAACTATTTTCATAAAATAGAAAAAGGTAAGACAATAAAGAAAACATTTTTTATTTAGACATAATTTTAAAATAGCATAAAAATAGAAAATAAATAAAATGAGAACATAAACAATCACATTTTATTAAATTTAGTACAAATTGATTCTTTTGAAAATAAATAAACGTCTTAAAAGAAAATTACGCTCTAACTATATGGTAAATGAAATATCCAGAAAAAGAAACAGAATTTTAGACCACTAATTCCATGTAATAGGATTGGTATTCCAGATGATAAAATTAAGATAGCAATTATTCACAATAAAATTTAAATTCATGCAAAATTAAAACACATACCAACGATTCAAACGATAACTCTAAATAGTAAGCGGAAACAAAAACTTAAATAGAAACAGAATAACGATTTAAACATACATCTATGATATCCCACCACAAACCAATCACTATAACAACAAGAAACAACAGAAACGAGAGAGAATTCAACACAACAATAATAATTTGATTTTTATTAAACACTCTATTTTTTAAAATAAACACTGGTTCCACTGAAAATAAAAACAACACTCTTGTTACAAATTGGGCCATTGTTTTAAGCTTTGTATCACCTCACCTTCTATTTTAACTGCACTATTTTTCTTTGTTGTTCCTACTGTATTATGCTTACTATACTTTGCTGTTGTTGTATTGTTGTTGCTGCTGTTGTGATTTTTACGGTAAAAATTCAGAATTACCTCCCAAAACTCAGGAGTAATGCGATGGCCTCTTCTCTAGAGAACCCCTTTGAGCCAACCCCCTTTTCTTCTATATAGAGGGGTATTTATAGAGTTTGTTTCATACCCCCTTGCTGTATAAAATCCCCCAAAAATGGAAGCTCCACTTATTTCTTTTAATGGAAGATAAGGAGGATGATCCCACTTGCTTCCCTTTTGTGCTGGAAAAATTCCTTTTTATCATGTCGTATGGTCTTCCACCTTCAAAGAGAGTATGGCCAGGAGGGACAAAAGGGAATAGTGCTCCATTATTCATCATCTTATTGAGTTAATGGAAAAATGAGAAGGATGATATTCTTTTTGAGTAGTTTTTCAAGTTGGAGTCCACTCTCTGCTGCTTTATAATGCTTCCACCAAAACACTTCACACTCTCTACTTCTAGTTCTTTTTTCATTCACCAGAAAAATCAGCCCCCTCCTCCTCACGTTGGCTTTTGTTATTTCCCTCTTAAAGGAAATATATTTTATTGCTCCACCTATGCTCTTTGTTTAATCTTTTCTTCACTTCTCTTTCTCTATTGCAGCGGAAATTATTCAAGACATAAAGTGGAATCTTTCATTAAAATATATCATCAAGACTTTAAATGCCATGGTCTTGCTCTTCACGTGACAAACCAAAGAGCATGGGCTTATTATTTAAATGATGAAATGGAGCAGTTTCCTTGTCTTTGGCTGTGGGAATCATGGCTTAGTGGAGCATGTACACTTGATTAAAATATAGCATTATCAAGGCTTATTATTTGCATTACAAATGTATTATTATGGGAGCTTGTGACCGCGAGTGTTCAACCAATGCATATACACTCCAAAATTTAATTCCAATGAAACTCCACATGGAGCCTACTTGTATATTTAATAAGAACTTTGGCCATTTCTTCTTTTTTCCTTGCCAAAACCGTGACGCTTCTCCTTGTGAAGGGTTCCATGATGTTTTTGGCAATTAAAAAATTTCCTTGCTTGTCCAAATTCATGTCAAACACATAGCTCTTAGGGATAGCCATTTAATTAAATTAATTACTATAGTGGGAAGCCTTGGTGGGATCCATGCTCTTGAAATTTCAATATTTTCCTTGCATATACACCTTAGTTTCATGTGAGGAACAAGGAGCTGCACTTGTTTTGTGTTTAATTTTGACTTGGTCAAAATTGGTAGGCTTGATCAATAAATGGGTTTTGCATTTGTTAATCATTAACTTTCCTTCGTGGGGTCCATTCTCTTGAAATTTCAACATTTTCTTCTGCATATGTATCTTGATTTCACGTGAACAAGGGGCTGAATTAGCATTCGTTTTCTTTAGAATTTGTTTAATTTTGACTTGGTTAAAATTGGCTGGCTTAGGTGAAAATTTTGTTGTGAATTGGAAAGCCTTTGCCATGACCATGATTTTGGTGGTGGGGCCCTGCACTTGTAATGTTTTTCCATTACAAATTTCACTAAATTCATGTGAATACCAAGGAGGGGCTGCACCTTAGACTCTACTTTTATCTTATCACACATGAAAATGTGAAGAAAATGAGATAAATCCCTTGGACCTTTATCAATTGGTCACATTGGCATATTGCTCTATTGGTTATGATAATTTGTGACACCATTAGAGTCTCATAATTAAATTAAATTTAATACATAAGATATTAAAATTCAAATGCAGAATTTTAATTCACCTAAGTGCATTAAATTTCATAAATTTTTAAAACCAAGAAAAAGGATTTATTCAAAATGCCAATTCTATTTATTTGGGCAATTTAACTTTCAGTGTCAAGATAGGACGATACACTCTCACAAATTTCACTTAAGGTATTTCTAGATCGTCAACCGCTCAAATCACCATAACCAAAATATTATCGGGAGTTTGGTAATTAATCGTTAACATAATTGGTTTGATAGGAGGCATATCATAGTTAAGAGGTTTTCCATGGGGTTTCATTATGTACTGTTTAGGTATGGGGTTTGGAGGAATGAGGGATATAAAAATGGTTTAAATAGTATTGAGTAGTTTAATCATTGTTAGAAATTTAGAAATTAAACAGAGCTCAATTTGTTTGAATTGATTTGTTGGGGTAGAATATTCTTTTATTTTCATTGATTTTTGTAACACAACTACCTCAAGCTTTTAGTTAACTGCTCTGTTTAAACTTTGAAATTAAATCACTAACAGACTTTTTCAAAGGAGTTTTAACTTTGGACTCAATAGGGGTAACTAAGGGTCGGTACATTGGACGAAGTTCTAAGGTTTGGGAATGAGGCCTAATTATGCCTTCACCATCTTGTATCATGCCATCAAAACTATTTTAAACCGGTTAAGAAACAAGCTCCAGAATATTAATGATTATGGGATCCACTCAATTAAGAAAATATGGGTATTGAATTTGTTTGATGAATTATTCTTTAGGCTCAAGCCTCACTATAGGAAGCCTTTTTACTGAAAATTTAAATCGCATGAGGTTTGCTTTGGCATTTGAAAAATTGAATCCTTCTGCATCTTGGTATTTTGGGTCGGACAAAAAGAGGTGTTCACAGCTGCCCCTCTTTACTTTTTTTCCATGAGAAAACATAAAGTTGCTTCATGTTTTTGAAGTGGAAATGAAGTAAAGACGTGAACACTATTTCCAAAGTCATGCCAACTTTTAGTAACCAGGAGAGCAAATATTGTTCTCTTTAGCCATTGAGGAAAACCAACAGTAGTGCCAATTTTGATGACTTGGAGAATTAAGCAAGGTGTCAACTTTGATGACAGTGGAGATGACAATCTGGGAAATACAATAGGAGTGCCAGCTTCGGCATTTCAGGAAAATGATATCTTCATCTGGTGATAATGAAATAGTGGTGATAACTTGGGAAATACAAACAAGAGCGCCAGCTTCGGTGTAACGTCCCGAATTTTAACAAAAATAAAATTATTAGATAATAATGATTGATTAATTATGGTCCAATAATTATGAGAAATTTTATTAGACATTAGAGGTGAATTATCGGTAAATTGAGAATTACCGGAACTGGGTGATTTAACAAATGATATAGGACCCACTTGGTCAAATTAAATAATTGATAGGTCTAGAATGTTTAGAAAATTATTGTGGTTATGGTGATATAGCTAAAATAATTTTTAGCGTTAAGGAAATAATTAATTGGACTCGACATATGTTAATTAAACGGGGAAATTACGAACCAAATGGAATTAAAAGAAAACTAAAAAAATTCCACTTTCTCTTCTCTAATTCAGCCGTCTACTTCCTCTCTCTTTTATGCCACTTTTCATGCTATTACCTAATGGATATAGGGTTCTAAGACACAATGGACAATGTCTAAAATTTATACATTTCTCACTCTTCTCCCTCATTCTTCTTCTTCTTCTTCTTCTTCTTCTTCTTCTTCTTCTTCTTCTTCTTCTTCTTCTTCTTCTTCTTCTTCTTCTTCTTCTTCTTCTTCTTCTTCTTCTTCTTCTTCTTCTTCTTCTTTTTCTCCATCAAAACATCCATCATTATACCCATTTTCATTTTTAGCAAAAATCAAAACTAAGTTAGGATTTATGGAGCACTTATAGGGCATGGAAGCTTGCATGGATCATATTCAAAGATCATTTTCCTAAGCTTGGGATTGGAGGTAATATTTCTAACTCCTTTTGCCCATTGATAAATTTTAATGATGCCTAAGCTTGAAAGATTGGTGTTGGGTTTTGTGGGTGTTAAAGAAAATGATGAAAACCCTAGGTTTGAACAATGGATATATGATCTTTGAATATGGCTTGATGTTATGTGATGAGGATGGTTATGGTTTGTATATGGGTTTTACAATGGGATGAAGTTATTGATTTAGTATTATGATGGAAAACCTTAATTGTGGTGATTTGGGGATTTTAGCTAAATTGATGGCTTTAATGATTTGGATGCCTTAGAATGATTTTATATGGGGAATGAATGTTTAAAGCATTGGTGTTGATCTTTAAAGTTCTAACCTTGGAAGTTTAAAAGAAATGTGTATATGAAAAGGTATATGATTAAAAGAGTTGATTCCCTTGAGTGTTGATATTTATGATGATGATAATAATGGTTGAAAACCATTGATAGTGGATAAAGGAGATGGATACTTGATTTGATGAAGTCTTAGGCCTTGATATATGCCATTTAGAAATTGTTAACTAGTGATGGTCTTAGATGGAGTCAAGAGGCTTATAATAGATTTGAATGAATTGTGGTGATGATTGGATGTATTATGGATGAAGGATATGATCTTGTTGTTATTGGGTGTGGTTAGTGTGACGTCCTACGTCAACTTATATTTATTTCTACCTGTTTAATTAATTTCACAATAAATTTTTCTTGATTAATTAATTTAATTATAGCTTAATTCAAAATAATATTTATTTTCATTAAACAGGTTCAAAATAGTAATTATATGGCATCACAAAACTTTAAAACCCAATTAAGTTTGAAAGAAATCAAAAACCTGAAACAGGGGCTTGACGCTGCATGCTAACCCCACGCGCAGCGTCAGCCTTACCCTGTGCAGCGCCAGCCTCACCCATAGCGTGGGCATGACAGTAACAGCAACAGGTGCTGATACACTTTTTGGGCCAAACAGCCAACTTCTAACCTACCCAATTGGCACGTTTTAGGTTCGATTGCCATAAAACTTCACAGGCCACATGTTTTCCCCATTCTAAAACTGTTAGCGCCATCCGTTTGCCAAAATTCCAACATATGCACAAGTTATGCGCGAAATGCAGTTGAAACCATCTTGGTACAAAACCCTTGCACCAAATACCCTAAATGGGTTCCAAATGGCCTAAGGCCAATACACGCAACTTCTAAATATCCTAAGGAACCTATTGATGCATTCCGGGCGTCCCAAAACCCGCTGGATTTCCGATTCACCTATCTAGTTCCTTATATTCTTAAAATCAACTATATGCATGAGTTGCTAAATTAATCCTATTCACCAACCAACATCAATCATATAGCACACACATCAATCATGCATCAATACAACACCTGCCCATAGTATTCAACATTCACACGTCATTGGCTCTGTGCCATAAATTCATAATAATCTATGCATTAACCAACAACATCCCTAACTCACCCAGATCATCATCATATCACACATTCCATT
Source organism: Clitoria ternatea (assembly GCA_037962975.1). Classification (NCBI taxonomy): domain Eukaryota; kingdom Viridiplantae; phylum Streptophyta; class Magnoliopsida; order Fabales; family Fabaceae; genus Clitoria; species Clitoria ternatea. The sequence goes on from CM075670.1 coordinate 149,044,201, forward strand.
CTCATTCTAGCACACACACACACACACACACACACACACACACACACATATATATATATATATCACAAACCTGCCCATATCACACAATGGCTCAGTGCCACATGATGCACAACATAAACTAATACCACACAACATCATTACCCATCCTCATCAATAAAGTAATATAATTCAATATCTTACAAATCGACACACAAGTACATAACTATATAAATATATTTCTTCCCTTGCTGCCCTGGCCTTATTTAGCTCTCGCCTCCACAGTGTGCATCTATACCTACAAATAGTCACTAAAACCATAATACAGGGGGTGAGTGATTGGAATTATAATTAATACAGAAATAAACATCAAAACTGGAAGAGGATAATCTTATAACTACATTCTATTTTTATCAATAGTGTTCCTTGCTACCTTTTCATTACCACACTTTCCTTACACATAAATCAACATATTGTTTAGCCTCAAGCTCCTATGTTCATTCTCATCCGATAACCATCATCACACATTATATAGATTCTAATAGCTTAATCATCATATAATATTATAATTGTCATCATAAACATATAAATAAGCCAAGAAGTGTAAAACACAACTAACTCTCACATAGATAACATGATGCCTAGTATCCGAATACTAAAGGACTGCCCTTCAGCTGGGAGTCCAACTTGACATCCTGTGAACCCAACTTAGTTCACTGAGCCCGACTTGGCTCTCCACCTCAACCACTGGGTCCGACTTGACCACTGGGTAGCTCAACTAGGCACAAAGACCACGGGAGCTAGAAAACGAGAAGTATATATACCATTGGCCATCCCATACCACATAATCACATATCATATATCATACATCATGGCATACCATTACAAGCATCATATGCAACTGTCAGAAACTGACATGTGCTCACAACATAGGGCGACCGAGTTGTCAAGCCCATCAATATAATGCCATCTCACATAATCAATCATATAGCATAAACATATAATCCCTTCACTAGAAGCCTGTCAGGAGCCGCTCCTTGCTCGTGCAACGCACCGACGGCCACTCCCTGCCCTTAACAGTATCCAGGGTCCTTAACAGTATCCAGGGTATCTCATACATATGTAGCTCAATATAATCAAAACATTATCAATCGCATGCACAAATGTTAGAAACTGACATGTGATCACCACTCGGGCGGTCTACTTATTAAGCCCATCAACACAAGCCATGTTATACTTTTTCTTAGTCACAATTTTATTACTCTTATCATGTTACGCCTCACTAAAACAATACACACCATGCCACATATAGCAGGTGTTTATCATAATTGATACTCATAAATTATCTTATCACACATACAATACAATAACCCATTATCTCAATTATCGAATATTCCACATCATACAACACACATCACATGTTCAACATACATATCATTGCAATCATCAATTTAACATAGGAAACCACATTGTTCATTTCCATCGATCTTTACATGATTCTAATAATATTAATCATCAAAATAAACTATCATTATCTTTAACTTACCGACACATTACCTTATTTTACCAACACATTACCTTATTAGTTTGTCCTTGGCTCACTATACCAGGGTCATTCTCATGCTTTAACTCAACAATATATATATATATATACATATTTCTACATGGATGATTATCAATCATAGTGATACTCATTATTCTCACACCCAAACATATGCATATACATATGCATATCATCCTATTTTATCATGACTTTTCATAAAGTTATTCATTTTGGTTTTTAACTTTAGTCACATAATCCTTATATTATTCTACTATCATTCACGCATCTATACTACAACTTATCAGTCTCCCCCACTCACTTACCTCACTTTCTAGTTCATAAACTACCATATACATAGTTCACAATTTACATATTTTATATAAGCTATTCTAAAAGTTCCCTAATCATCATATATCAACATGTTCAATTTCTTATTCATTTATTCGTTGATCCCTTGCTTATTATTCTCTAATTCTTCATTGATAAATTCCTAATTTAATTTCTCATCTTAATTAATTTAGAATAATTATAAGAAGTTATGATATACCCATCTTCCATACGTCAAGCACATAAATTTAATTTCTTTATTAATCTTAACCCAACACACCCCCTTACCTCAATTCCGAGCTTTTCAAAGCTTCCAATCAATCGCCGGGTTCCTCCAAAGTCTATCAAATCTCTAAGATTTAATTCAAAGAAGCTTCCATAAATATTATAATTACTAAAACTATAATCTATAACCTTAAAATAGCTCTGAACCTCAATCTTAAGTTATCGAAGCTTACCATGTCTAATTTCGATCATTGTTTTCGAGACCTTCCGCATCAAACGACCTTCCAATCCTTAAACCCGAACCTACAAGTGTCAAAATACAAAACCCCTTAGTTTTTCATCATAACCATCGATCCAAGGACAATAATTAAATTCTTATGATTGCGAAACACAAATCATGGCTTCCCATTAGCATGCATGGTTCGGTTCCAAAGAGGGAAAGGAGAAGGAGAAGAAGAAACTTGAAATTAGGAGTTCCATGTGGCTTACCTTGTTTCCTCAATGCCATTACCATGATTAATTGGAAATCCCACCAACGGTCCTCCATGAATTGAGCCTCTAGGGTTTAAAGCAAAAGGGAAAGGAGAAGAAGAAAGTTTTAGCATACCTCAGGTCTGTCTCAGTTTCAACTTTTAATTCTGACTCGTGATGCTGACGTTACGCGTCACACTCACGCTACACATCAACTCATTAATCCACACCAGACGCTACGCGTCTCAGCCACACTACGCGTCAGGGCCCCTGATTCTATTTTCCTTAAAATTTCATTCAAATTCCATTCCCATTTCCTTTCTTCCTTTATTATTATTATCTTAAACCCAAAACACATTTTTATTTATTTTTCCTTTATTTAACATTAGGGATGTTACAGTTAGCCCTTTTGAAACCTAGAGAATCTTGGCTTTAGGAATGAAATTCCCAAAGCCTAACATAAGCGTATGAATTGGAGTTTAGACAAGTCTAGGACTTGATAATGAGTTTTAAGAGATGATGCCTTATGATGGCTTATTAATGGCATGTATATATATTTTTGTTGATAGGATTGTGTTCCAGACGATGATGCGGAATAATCGAAGCGTTTGCGTTGCAGTTCTTCTCTCGAGGTAAGAGAGGAGTTTGCATTTCAAATTGCATGAGTGAATAATTGTTGAATTATGTATATGTATGAACTCATACATTGCCATGCCATGAATGTGTTAAATGTAGAATTGATGATGTGATGAATGATAGCTTGGCCTTTATTGAATGTTAAGAAAATGTATACATATATGAGATGGTGATAAGTGTTGGGTTGTCCCTTTGTTGGACATGAATTATTTGTCAATGAAAATCTATGAATAGATAAATCACTTGTGTTGTGAAGTAGTAGTTATAATAATTATGCACAATGATATGTGTGGCTGTGATGAAAATTTGTGTTAAAACCCTCATATGTAGTTAAATGAATTAGAGTTAAAGATGAAGAGGTATGGCTTGTTGAATCAAGCTTAATGGCATGGTTTAACATAGGTAGGATGTTAATTTAGTCCAACTTTACATAAGATGGATAGTGACATGCAAAGTGGAGAGAAAAACTTAAGTTTTGGGCCTGTACTAACGATCTCACTCAAGCGAGAGTCCCCTGTATCAGAGGGGTGGCTTCTGGCCTAATATCACTTAAGTGAGAAGGTGTCTCGCTTAAGCGAGACGCGTGTGCAATAGGGGGTACGCTACTAGATGAATCTCGCTCAAGCATGCGTGGCCGCGCTTGAGCGAGCGAGATAGAAAAATGGTTGTAGATGAATCTCGCTTAAGTGAGTGATGAAGCATGTGGAGTCTCGCTCAAGCGAGTGAGCTGGGGATCGATTCTGGAGTATTTTCGCCCGAGCGAGTAGCTAGCCTTGGGGAGCCTCGCTCAAGCGAACGAGTGAGGGGTTAGATACTAGAGTATTTCTGCCCAAGCAAGGGTGCCTCGCCCAGGCGAAAGGGGCTGCGATATGAGGATCTCGCCCAAGCGAGAGTGGCCTGCTCAAGCGAGATCGGGGCCTGATGCTTAAAACTCTTCTCGCTCAAAGGAAAATTAGGCGTGCTCAAGCGACCATCTCAATCTCAAGCGAGTAGGGCCTCACTCAAGCGAGTTGCCCAACTTTGAATTTTTTTTTGTTTTCCTTATTTTGCTAGTATCAAGCCCCGCCCTATTATTAAAAACTGAGGAAAATAAGATAGGGGCATACAATGATGGCATGTATGGTGGTATTCTATATCGATTGAGGTATTGGTAATCTTATATATATATATATATATAAATTCCAAAGACATATTATGAACACATGGATGTTCACCACCAATAATATGATATGATGGGTACAAATGAAAGGATACATGATGGTGTTGTAAGATACATCCTTGAGTGATTGTGAAATAGATGAGGGGATGATTAAATGACATAATATTTGTTATAAATTGATGAATTGGAAATAATATCGATGATGTGTAATAATGAACAATGTGTTGATCACTTCCTTAAGTAAAGGATGATTGTTATTATTGACGACTGTGAATGCCATTGTATTGGTGCAAGTATGATCTTGTATGTGTGGTTTAAAATTGTATTGATGAGTTGTTGCATTGCCACACTAGTTATGAAACAATGGTAATGATAAGTGAAATGAAAATACACTAAATGATTACATGGTGGTGTTGATGAATGATTAATGAATGTTAATGATGAGTTGTGATGTTTGTGATGCCATTGTGGTTAATTGCAAGTGTTGACTTGCATGTATAATAAATGATATATTGAGATGAAAATGCCACATATAAAACTTGAAGACAATGGCTAAAACCAACAATGATAAAATCCACTAAGATGTAGATGGTGGTATTGGTGATTATGATGATGATGTTTGATAAGTGGCATTTAGGATGTACAGTGTGAGAAATGCATTTCATTTGCATTGCATCCATGGCATATCATACGCTGCCGGTGTTGGAATATGAGGGGATTCCCCTGGTTGGCCCAGTGTAAGAGCGGCTCAGTGCACGAGCATTCTTATTGTTTTCTCTGTGACTCGGTGTGTAAGTCACGAAGCTGCCCATGCTGAGCTACGGGGAGCTGCATGTGCTTGACCCTTGTAGGGGGTGGATCTTGAGGAGCAGGTGTCCCCAGTGGTCCTATGGATCACAACTGCCATGTTATGAATCATGGTTGGCCAGCAACACCTCATATTATTGATTATGTTGTTTACCGCGGTCATGGTGAAAATGGCCAGGTGTTGCATTATGGGCGATGCGGTTTGGTACCAGTAAAAATTGGTGATTATGCATGCATTATGAGATATTATACACATTATACTACTGTAGTAGGGGCATGGTATGTGATCATGCTTGACCCATAAATTTGTGTTTATTCCTACAGTCAGATTCATATTTGTTGTCTATTCTATTGTGTATATGCATTAGCCATAAGAGCATTTACATATAGCATGGAGATATGCTAGAATATGATGATGATTAATGATGATTGAGATTGTGGTATGGTGTTGATGAGATGGATAATCGAGTACCTAAAAGACCATATAAAATTAATAAATGATATGAATACACGAAGTGATATTGAATATGATGATATATGTGTGATGGCCCAACGTGATGAAGGGCATGTTTATGTATGGTTGATGATGATGATGTTGGCCAATAGTGGTATAGATAAGAGATGTATATATGTGATTTCTTTGCTATGAATTAATGGATTAATATATGATATATATATTGTTGAAATGAATAGATTATGATGATTGTTGATGATTTTAGCAAAGCATACATGATGTTAATATGCATATGCACATAATCTCAATTGTATTCATATCGTCATTTGAAATGTATAACTCACTCTCCCATGTGGTCCATTTTTAGCATTGATGCAAGAATATCATAGGATGGGGATGATATTAAATTAAGCTTTGGTGAAGGTAAAATAGTGGTAATGGAATGCCTTGGCTAGCAGCAATTGTAAATTTTTGTATTATGAATGAGACATGTAAAATAATATTGATAATTACTGATATCGATGGATGTATTGTAAATGATAATATAGGTAGTTGATCATATTGATATTTCGGGTATTGGAATTCATACGCTTTTGATGAATAGAATGACATTGGCTATGTAGCCCATTTTGGGAATGCATAAGAGTTGATAATAAATAATGGTAAGATCAAATTGAATATGGTCATTTATAGAATACAAATATGAGAGATGTATGATGCATAACCATATAGATGTATATACATATATATCTTAGGCAAAGCATGTGCATGAATTTATATGAAAAGACAATGGTTATCTATGAGGCTTAAGTTATGTCTTTGCATGCCTTGCTAAGCCTTTTCTCATATCTTCACATATGAGACTAGGTATATGCCCGGTATACACATTCTTCTTCCGCTGTAAACTCTGTTATTTTGCATACCGTTATGGATAAACTATTTAATGATCTAGTTATAGATTATTCAATGTCACTCTTCGGTCTTCCGTGGTTTGAATCTTGGTGTAATTGTTAGGGTGTTTAGATAGATGGAAAACCCTAATTGTGGTGATTTGGGGATTTTAGCTAAATTAATGGCTTTAATGATTTAGATGCCTTAGAATGATTTTATATGGGGAATGAATGTTTGAAGCATTGGTGTTGATCTTTAAAGTTCTAACCTTGGAGGTTTAAAAGAAATGTGTATATGAAAAGGTATGTGATTAAAAGAGTTGATTCCCTTGAGCGTTGATAATTATCATGATGATAATAATGGTTGAAAACCATTGATAGTTGATTAAGGAGATGGATACTTGATTTGATGAAGTCTTAGGCCTTGATATATGCCATTTAGAAATTGTTAACTAGTGATGGTCTTAGATGGAGTCAAGAGGCTTATAATAGATTTGAATGAATTATGGTGATGATTGGATGTATTATGGATGAAGGATATGATCTAGTTGTTATTGGGTGTGGTTAGCCCTTTTGAAACCTAGAGAATCTTGGCTTTGGGAAAAGAATTCCCGAAGCCTAACATAAGCGTATCAATTGGAGTTTAGACAAGTCTAGGACTTGATAATGAGTTTTAAGAGATGATGCCTTATGATGGCTTATTAATGGCATGTATATATATTTTTGTTGATAGGATTGTGTTCCAGACGATGATGCAGAATAATCGAAGCGTTTGCGTTGCAGTTATTCTCTCAAGGTAGGAGAGAAGTTTACATTTCAAATTGCATGAGTGAATAATTACTGAATTATGTATATGTATGAACTCATGCATTGCCTTGCCATGAATATGTTAAATGTAGAATTGATGATGTGATGAATGATGGCTTGGCCTTTGTTGAATGTTAAGGAAATGTATACATATATGAGATGGTGATAAGTGTTGGGTTGTCCCTTTGTTGGACATGAATTATTTGTCAATGAAAATCTATGAATAGATAAATCACTTGTGTTGTGAAGTAGTAGTTATAATAATTATGCACAATGATATGTGTGGCTGTGATGAAAATTTGTGTTAAAACCCTCATATGTATTTAAATGAATTAGAGTTAAAGATGAAGAGGTATGGCTTGTTGAATCAAGCTTAATGGCATGGTTTAACATAGGTAGGATGTTAATTTAGTCCAACTTTACATAAGATGGATAGTGACATGCAAAGTGGAGTGAAAAACTTAAGTTTTGGGCGTGTACTAACGATCTCGCTCAAGCGAGAGTCCCCTACATCAGAGGGGTGGCTTCTGGCCTAATATCACTTAAGTGAGAAGGTGTCTCGCTTAAGCGAGACGCGTGTGCAACAGGGGGTACGCTACTAGATGAATCTCGCTTAAGCAGGCATGGCCGCGCTTGAGCGAGCGAGATGGAAAAATAGTTCTAGATGAATCTCGCTTAAGCGAGTGATGAAGCATGTGGAGTCTCGCTCAAGCGAGTGAGCTGGGGATCGATTCTGGAGTATTTTCGCCCGAGCGAGTAACTAGCCTTGGGGAGCCTCGCTCAAGCGAACAATTGAGGGGTTAGATACTAGAGTATTTCCGCCCAAGCAAGGGTGCCTCGCCCAGGCGAAAGGGGCTGCGATATGAGGATCTCACCTAAGCGAGAATGGCCTGCTCAAGCGAGATCGGGGCCTGATGCTTAAAACTCTTCTCGCTCAAAGGGAAATTAGACGTGCTCAAGCGACCATCTCAATCTCTCTCAAGCGAGTAGGGCCTCACTCAAGCGAGTTGCCCAACTTTGAAATTTTGTTTTCTTTTCCTTATTTTGCTAGTATCAAGCCCCGCCCTATTATTAAAAACTGAGGAATAAGATAGGGGCATACAATGATGGCATGTATGGTGGTATTCTATATTGATTGAGGTATTGGTAATCTTATATATATATATATAAATTCCAAAGACATATTATGAACACCAATAATATGATATGATGGGTACAAATGAAAGGATACATGATGGTGTTGTAAGATACATCCTTGAGTGATTGTGAAATAGATGAGGGGATGATTAAATGACATAATATTTGTTATAAATTGATGAATTGGAAATAATATCGATGATGTGTAATAATGAATGATGTGTTGATCACTTCCTTAAGTAAAGGATGATTGTTATTATTGACGACTGTGAATGCCATTGTATTGGTGTAAGTGTGATCTTGTATGTGGTTTAAAATTTTATTGATGAATTGTTGCATTGCCACACTAGTTATGAAACAATGGTAATGATAAGTGAAATGAAAATACACTAAATGATTATGTGGTGGTGTTGATGAATGATTAATGAATATTAATGATGATTTGTGATGTTTGTGATGTTTGTGATGCCATTGTGGTTGATTGCAAGTGTTGACTTGCATGTAAAATAAATGATATATTGAGATGAAAATGCAACATATAAAACTTAAAAACAATGGCTAAAACCAACAATGATAAAATCCACTAAGATGTATATGGTGGTGTTAGTGATTATGATGATGATGATGTTTAATAAGTGGCATTTAGGATGCATAGTGTGAGAAATGCATTTGATTTACATTGCATTGCATCCATGGCATATCATATGCTACCGGTGTTGGAATATGAGGGATTCCCCCGGTTGTCCCAGTGGAAGAGTGACTCAGTGCACGAGTATTCTTGTTGTTTCCCTTGTGACTTGGTGTGTATGTCACGAAGCTGCCCATGCTGAGCTACGGGGAGCTGCATGTGGTTGACCCTTATGGGGGGTGGCTCTTGAGGAGCAGGTGTCCCCGGTGGTCCTATGGATCACAGCTGCCATGTTATGAATCATGGTTGGCCCGCAACACCTCATATTGTTGATTATATTGTTTACCGCGGTCATGGTGAAAATGGCCAGGTGTTGCATTATGGGCGATGCGGTTTGGCACCAGTAAAAATTGGTGATTATGCATGCATTATGAGATATGTGTACACATTATACTACTGCAGTAAGGGCATGGTATATGATCATGCTTGACCCATAAATTGGTGTTTATTCTCACAGTCGGATCTGCATTGTGCATATGCATTAGCCATAAGAGCATTTGCATATAGCATGGAGATATGCCAAAATATGGTGATGATTGAGATTGCGGTATGGTGTTGATGAGATGGATAATTGAGTACCTAAAAGACCACATAAAATTAATAAATGATATGAATACACGAAGTGATATTGAATATAATGATATATGTGTGATGGCCCAACGTGATGAAGGGCATGTTTATGTATGGTTGATGATGATGATGTTGGCCAATAGTGGTATAGATAAGAGATGTATATATGTGATTTCTTTGCTATGAATTAATGGATTAATATATGATATATATATTGTTGAAATGAATAGATTATGATGATTGTTGATGATTTTAGCAAAGCATACATGATGTTAATATGCATATGCACATAATCTCAATTGTATTCATATCGTCATTTGAAATGTATAACTCACTCTCCCATGTGGTCCATTTTTAGCATTGATACAGGAATATCATAGGATGGGGATGATTTTAAATTAAGCTTTGGTGAAGATAAAATAGTGGTAATGGAATGCCTTGGCTAGCAGCAATTGTAAATTTTTGTATTATGAATGAGACATGTAAAATAATGTTGATAATTACGGATATCGATGGATGTATTATAAATGATAATATAGGTAGTTGATCATATTGATATTTGGGGTATTGGAATTCATACTCTTTTGATGAATAGAATGACATTGGTTATGTAGTAAATTTTGGGAATGCATAAGAGTTGATTATAAATGATGGTAAGATCGAATCAAATAAGGTCATTTATAGAATACGAATATGGGAGATGTATGATGCATAACTATATAGATGTATATACATATATATCTTAGGCAAAGCATGTGCATGAATTTATGTGAAAAGATAATGGTTGTCTATTAGGCTTAAGTTATGTCTTTGCATGCGTTGCCGAGCCTTTTCTCATATCTTCACTTATGAGACTAGGCATATACCCGGTATACAGATTCTTCTTCTGCTGTAAACTCTGTTATTTTGTATACCGTTATGGGCAAACTATTTAATGATCCAGTTATAGATTATTTAATCTCACTCTTCGGTCTTCTGTGGATCGAATCTTGGTGTAATCGTTAGGGTGTTTAGAAACTATTTCGAACGCAAAAAATTACTTGTATTTTTATTATTTAATTATCTTGATTACTTCGGGATTCGAGTCCAGAAAATCGGGGTGTAACATTCGGCATCTTGGAAAAATAACGGGATGCCAACCTTGGCAATTGGAAAAATAAATAGATACTAATTTTGGCAATTGGGAAAAATAAACAAGGTGCCAACTTTAGCGGTTGAAGTTAAAGTTTTGCACAAAAATGAACAAATTAGAGGATATTTCCCTGATATTGAAAATGAGGTAGCCTAGGGATGGATACTTAAGCTTTGAAGAAAAATAAATGACATAGGGAATCACCCCGATGATTTTTGATTGAAGGACACAGCCTAGGAATGGGTACGTGAAGCTTTGACAATAAATAAATGACTAGGGGGATGCCCCTGATTTGTGTTGACTGAAATAGCCTAGGGAAGGATGCTTGAGGCCCCTTTTTTTGATGGAAAATAAATGACTTAAGGATGCCCCTGGCTCTAATCGAGAAATGGAATAGCCTAGGAATGAGTACCTGGGGCCTTTTTTTGACAGAAAGTAAACGACTAGGGGGACGCCCCTGGCTCTCATTGAGAAATGGAACAACCTAGGAGTGGGTACCTAAGGCTTTTTGACAGAAAGTAAATGACTAGGGGGATACCCCTGGCTCTAATTGAGAAATGGAATAGCCTAGGATTGGGTACCTGAGGCTTTTTGACAAAAAACAAATGACTAGGGGGATGCCCCTGGCTCTAAAATGGAATAGACTAGGAGTGGGTACCTGAGGCTTTTTCGACAGAAAGTAAACGACTAAAGGGATGCCCCTGACTCTAATTGAGAAATGGAACAGCCTAGGAGTGGGTACCTAAGGCTTTGACAAGAAATGAATGATTGAGGGGATGCCCTTGATTGGTTTTGATTGAAACAGCCGAGGGAATGATGCCCGAGGCTTTTTTTTGACAGAAAATAAATGACTTGGGGGGAATCCCCTGGCTCTAATTGAGAAATGGAACAGCCTGAGGCTTTGGCATGAAATAAATGACTAGGGGGATGCCCCTGATTGGTTTTGATTGAAATAACCTAGGGAAGGATGCTTGAGGCTTTTTTGACAAAAAATAAATGACTTAGGGGGATACCCCTAACTCTAATTGAGAAATGAAACAGCCTAGGAGTGGGTACCTGAGGCTTTGACATGAAATAAATGACTGGGGGATGCCCCTGATTGGTTTTGATTGAAACAGCCTAGGGAAGGATGCCTGAGGCCTTTTTTTGACAGAAAATAAATGACTTAGGGGGTGTCCCTGACTCTAATTGAGAAATGGAACAACCTAGGAGTGGGTACCTGAGGCTTTGACATGAAATAAATGACTGGGGGATGCCCCTGATTGGTTTTGATTAAAACAACCTAAGTAAGGATGCTTGAGGCTTTTTTGACAGAAAATAAATGACTTGGGGGGATGCCCCTGATTAAGAAATTGTGTAATCAAGCCTGCCTTGTTTGGTTGATCCTCTCGGGAGTTAATGACTTAACTTGGGGAATGCTTGGTCTCACCTCCATATTCATCAACGACTCCAGGAAAAGTCTGGAGGGTTATGCCCCAATCTTGCATTGGACAAATAAATGGAAAATCAAAGGTTAATCATTTTGCTTCCGTAGGTTGCGTCCTTGCTCCACGCATGGTTTGTATCACTCATGGCGGAGCGGAATATCTTGTTTTACCATGTTTTGTGCTCTTGGGAGTCGTCAAGTACCTCAAGATTAAAAATCCCTCTTTTTTTTGAAAAAGGTTAATTTCCATTTACTTGAAACATTCACAGAATAAAAAAATGCATGTTAAAGAAAATTATCCAAAACAAAGGAAGAACTGAAATATGAAATCCTTTCATTTTATTGATTTTTTTTGAAGTTACAATTCATATCACAATTTCTGGTCCATACTTTAAAGGATTTAAAGCTTATCCTGGCTACCCTATCCCTTAAGCATAGTATTTTTTGACTGCATCTGAATTCACTAGAAAGGATAACTCTTCGCCATCCATGTTGGTCAAAATCAAAGCTCCTCCTAGAAAAGCTTTCTTTACGACAAATAGTCCCTCATAATTTGGCATCCATTTTTCCTCAGTGATCACTTTGATTAAGAGAGATCTTTTTTAGCACCAAATTACCTTCATGAAATTGATGAGGTCGCACTTTCTTTTCGTACGTCTTCTTCATACGCTTCTGGTATAAATGCCCACGATAGAGGGAATTAATCTTTTCCCATCAATTAAATTCAATTGGTCATACCGGGATCGTACCCATTCAGCCTCTTCTAATTTGGCGTCCATGATTACCCTTAAGGAAGGAATTTCCACCTCTATTGGTAGCACCGCTTCCATGCCATATACTAATGAAAAAGGGGTTGCCCCTGTTGAAGTCCGCATAGAAGTACAGTATCCATGGAAAGCAAAGGGTAGCAACTCACTCTAGTCCTTGTAGGTTTCAACCATCTTTTGTATGTTCTTCTTTATGTTCTTGTTGGCAGCTTCAATCACTCCATTCATCTTTGGTCTGTATGGAGATGAATTGAGATGTTTCATTTTAAACTCTTCACAGAGTTCATCCATTATTTTATTATTCAGATTTGTGCCATTATCAGTGATGATTTGATTCAGTAGACCATATCTGCAGATTAATTCTCTCTTGATGAATCTGACCACGACGTTCTTTGTCACATTGGTATAGGAGGCAACATCCACTCACTTAGTGAAGTAATCGATGGCCATAAGAATGAAATGATGCCCATTGGATGTTTTTGGTTCAATGGGACCAATGACATCTATGCCCCACATAGCGAAAAGCCATGGTGCCCCTAGTACATGCAAGGAGGATAAAGGTGCATGGATACTATCTGCATAAGTTTGACATTTATGATATTTCTTAGCATAACCATGACAATCAATTTCCATGGTTAACCAATAATACCCAGCTATGAGAATTTTTCTTGACATTGTGTGCCCATTCGCGTGTGTTCCGAAAGGCCTTTCATGATTTTGTTAGCTTCTGCTGTGTCAATGCAACGAAGGAGAACATAATCATAATTCCTCTTGTAAAGTATATCCCTTGTCACAAAGAATTCATGGCTAGCCGCCTGAGAGTCCTCTTGTCATTTTCTAAAGCGCCAGAAGGTTATTCTTGATTTTGGATGTAATTTTTGATATCATGAAACCATGGTTTCCTGTCTGGTTCCTCTTCTATAACATGGCAATATACAGGTTTGAAACGCTTTTGAATGTCAATAAGGGGTATGTCACATTCCCTACTGATGTGGAACATGGAAGCTAAAGTGGCTAAAGCATCTGCCAATTGATTCTTATCTTGAGGAATATGGTGAAAAGAGACTTTATCAAATCTTTTGATTAACTCCATGATATGAGTTTGATAAGGGATCAACTTGCTGTCTTTAGTCTCCCATTCTTCTTTCAATTGGTGGATTACTAAAGTAGAATCCCCATATATCTGTAAGTATTTTATTTTGGCTTCCAAGGCGGCTTGGATCCCCATGAGGCACGCTTCATATTTCGCCATATTATTGGTGCAACCAAAGCAAAGTCTAGCGGTAAACAGGATGAATTTATCATCCGGGGAAATTAGGATGGCTCCAATACCATGCGTTAATGCGTTCGATGCTCCATCAAACATCAAAGTCCATGTTTCTTCAGGATAACTTTTTCTTCTGATAGCATCATAATATTTTCATCAGGAAATTCAAATGACATTGGTTGGTAGCCTTTCAGGGGATGATGGGCTAAGTAATCTGTCAAGGCACTTTCTTTTATAGCCTTCTGAGTGACATGAACAATATCATATTTAGTCAAAAGAACTTGCCACCGGGCTATTCTCCTAATTAGGGCCGGTTTTTCAAAGATGTATTTGATTGGGTCCAGCTTAGATATCAACTAAGTAGTGTAACATAATATATATTGCCGCAAGTGGTGGGTTGTCCATGCTAGCACACAACAAGTTCATTGCACATCTGAATATCTGGCTTCACATTTTGTAAACTTCTTGCTTAAATAGTAAATGACATGTTCTTTCTTTCTTGATTCATTATTTTTCCCAATACTGATCCTGTGACACCCCAAAAATAGGGGTAAATTTTTCATGATTATAATAACATTAATTTATGAAAAACGTTAAGTGGTGAAGCTGATATTCGATACCCTGGATCTATGAAAGACCTATCTCATATATGGAGATATAAGAAGGTGAGTTAATATAGACTCGGTGAGGAATTCTCAACTAAAACAACAGAAATAGTTAATTAAATTAATGCTATACGATTGGATTTAAAGTAATAAACATCACGAGGATTAATGACCTCAAAACATGCCCAAGGTGTTATAAGATGTTACAAGGAAAAGGTTTGATACAAATAAATGGGAAAATATTTAAAGCAATGCAATATGGGGATTCTGGGCACCACTCGCTCAAGCGAGAACCACACTCGCTTGAGCGAGTCCTAATGGAACGCTTGGGCGAGTCACCGAGCGGGCTGAGCATAAAGAGGGGAAGAAGTTTCAGGGGCCACCTCACTCGAGCGAGCCCCATCTCGCTTGAGCGAGATCCACAGGATTCGCTTAGGCGGAGCCAGCGAGCGTAAGCGAAATTTGTCCATAACCAAACCTACGCTCACTCGCTTGAGCGAGTACCACCTTCAAGGGCCTTTTGCTCAAGCGAAAATGGTCCAGTGGCAAAACCCATCGCTCTCACTCGGGCGAGACCCTACTCGCCTGAGCGATTATCTTCCAGTAGCCAACCCCTGATGCCAGGGCGGTCTCGCTCAAGTGAGACCCACTCTCTCCTAAGCGAGATTTGGCCAGTAGCCATATACCAATGCAGTAGGATTCTCGCCTGAGCGAGAATACCAGTAAAAGCACAAATAACAGAGGAATTAAACAACTCAACATGACAAAACTCAATCTAAGCCAAATTGATTAAATTCATCATATTACTTTCATCATGTTATACATTTAAAACTTGTTCTAAACCCTCATACTCATAGATTTTCATTCCAACTCATAATCATATTCTAATCTAACTTACTACTTGGCATAGTCTATGAAATGTAGTTTTCATGTAAATCATCATTCATTCATAAGTTTTAATTACATCATGCTTCTTTTTCAAAATCCAATTAAGGCTAAGGTCGCTAACGAAAATGAGCCATAAACACTAGGATCTCATTTCCTACATGACCTTCCAAAATCACCATTATCTATTCATCATTCATACACGTATCTATACCAATCCTTGGCTAGACAATACATTCATTATAGCTATATACATTACAAAAATCCACGTAAAAGCCACAAACTCAAAACAATTGCCGGCCAAGGCATTCTTTACCCAAAATAGGCTTCCTTCACACCTCATCTCCACACAGTGACTCCATAGGCAAGCCCTACAACACAGGAGCTAAAAAGAAATACCACATAGAGAGTGAGTATGCTTTCTCAATGATGAAGAATCTAACAATTGTGATAATATATACATAAATACAATATTAAACATCTTCTCCCTAAAAGAAGTTCAATCAGCATAAAACCAATCATTCATCAAATTCATTGAACACATATATCCATCAAAATTCACAAGGTCATACCAATCATTGACACAATTACAATTGGTAATCAAGGAAGTTCCACCTACTCCTTACACGATCTCCTTATCGGGATATCATACTATGCCATGCTTCTATGGCTAATGCACATGCTGGTGTTTAGGGATGCATATGCATGGATCCGGTTCCATTTCCTCGGGTGATCGCAACCACCATAATCATTCATTCATTATCATTGGTTTCTCGCCTCTCAAGGGGTACTTCGTCTAGCAGCCTCGTAAGGTGTTTTCTCGTGATCGCAACCAAGTTTAATAATTCATAATGGTTTCCCGCCTCGCAAGGGGCACTCCCGCCTCATGATCTCAACCATGGGCATTCAATCTTAATGGTCCCTCAGGGCCTTTCATTTCAAATACCAGGTGATCGTAACCATCAGTCCAATAATCACAGGAACTCGCAACCCCTTTATATTCCAACATCAAGTGATCGTAACCACTTATCTACATCATCATGATATGCATGCCATGCTATGTATGCAAAAATGCTCATGCATGCCTCAACCTCATATGGATTATCTTACCCTCTCATCTAGGGCACACTCATATTCAATTAAAATGTTAATTCCACATAATCAAACATATATAGATTCCAATCATAATATTCAAGAATCATTATAGCCAAGGATTTCAAGTATTCATCAAACCACAAATGGAACCCATAACATGTCATCACACATTATACCACTTATAACCTCATTAAGGTCTTACTCCATAATCATTCATTATGAGGACCTTACTCAATTTCACATCACATGCATATGTTACTACACCCATCCAAGAAAACATACCACATTACATCAATACATACATTATCATTATACAAGATCTCATGCATTTAGAAAATACACCCCTCTCCTACCTCAAGAGAAGTAGACTTCCGGGTTTGATGTTCCCGCCTTACAAGTATTATCAAGTCCTACACCAATCAATTATAGGACCACATCAATCATTCATTCAAACACCATTTCAACATACATATATATATATATATGTGTACACATGATTCTTATCATGTAGAGACTATTTATAGGTTTTGTTCATTTGCCTTAGGCTTCAGGAATTCCTTCCCTTAAATCACTATTCATTATTATCAAGGTAACAACCTAATTAGTTAGGTCTCCACATACATTAATTTCCCACCAACACCTTGGTGAGTTTTTCATTTATGACTTCCAACCAACATTATAAATCATCATTAAATGCCACTACCATAACATTAACAACACTTCTTTCATCCATAAATGCCAACCCCTTCTCCATTACATATTTTCCCCAAAACTATAAGTTAGGTTTTTATTAAAAACCTACCAAACATCATAAATGCACATGGTTCATCATCTTCCCATCCATATTTTCATGTACCCTCTTTAAGGCTCATAGAAACTCACATTCATATCACCGCACCTTAGGTTTGTCATATTTAAAGCTTCTCCCAACAACC
The DNA here is from genome assembly GCA_037962975.1 of Clitoria ternatea. Classification (NCBI taxonomy): domain Eukaryota; kingdom Viridiplantae; phylum Streptophyta; class Magnoliopsida; order Fabales; family Fabaceae; genus Clitoria; species Clitoria ternatea. The sequence continues at coordinate 149,062,003 of CM075670.1, forward strand.
CATATACAATCAATACTCTCCCAAGCCTTAATAATCCCCATTTTAGAGTTCAAGCACCATTAAAATGAGGGAGAGCTTACCTCAATCAAGTAATGAAATTGGAAGGCAAGGGAGAGAAAGGAAATGACGAAAATGGAGAAGAATGGGAGGAGCTTCAAGCCACAATGTCCTCCTCCAAGCTCAATGGAGATTTCAAAAATGGAGGGAGAAAATGCACAAAACTTTCTCTAGGTTTTTGAGAAGAAGAAGGTGAAAAGATAAGGGAAATGGGAAGAGAAGAGAGTAAGTGTGTTTTTTTCCCTTGGGAGAAAAAGGTAACATAAAAAAAATGAGAGAGAGGGAAGGGATTTTGTTTTAAGTTTTTAACTCTCTATTAAATTCTTCCATTTTCAAACAAACAGGCTCTCTGTTCGGGCTCAATACTTATTCTAAAAATTATTCCGAATACATATTCGGGTTCCCAATAATATTATCTACAGCCCTGACCAACGACATCTCAATCGGAGATACTTGGTCCGACACCCATATTTTATTCGGGTCAGTTTTCTACTTATCTGGTCTCAACCAATCACTAATAGTGTAACATCCCGAATTTTATAAAAACAATAAATTGAGGAGAATGAATAATAAATAATTGTATATGAGTGGATTTGTGCCCCAAAAATATTGGAATGATTAAATTGGGATTTATTAGGGATATTTATAATTTATTGAGCTTATGTGAGATGAAATTATACCCGAATAGAATATGGGTGTCGAACCAAGTATCTCCGATTGAGATGCCATTGGTCAGGACTGCTAAGAATATTATTGGGGATCCGAATCTATATTCGGAATAATTTTTTGGGATTAGTATTGAGCCCGAACTGTGAGCCTATTTATTGTAAAACGGTGAAATTTTAATGTGAAGCAAAATATTAAAACATAAACCCTTATACCTCTCTTATGCTTCACATTACTTCTTCTCCTCCTCCTCATTCGTTTTCTTCATCTCTTCTCTTCTCTTTCTCCTTCTTCCATTCTCCAAAGAAATCCAAATGTGGTGTACCCTTCCTCTTCCTTCCATTTTGGTTGCTTCAAGCTTGAAGGAGACAACGATGGTGGTATGGAGCTCTCCTTCTCCTACTCTATTTCATGCTCCTTCTCTCCCTTCCTTGACTCCATTTTCGTTTATGGTGAGGTAAGCTCTTCTCACCATCTTTGATGAAGTTAATATCATTATTATGAGTTTTATGGCTTGGGGGAGTATTTATGGCATATGGGTTGTTGGGAGAGCATTAATGTGGAAAACCCTAAGGTGGGGTGGCTTAAATGTGTGCCTTTATAAGCACTTAATGAGGTACTTAAGATTAATATTGGAAGGTGATGAGAAATAAATGGGTATTAATGAGTGTTGTTGGGTTTTTAGTGAAACCCTAACTCTAAGAAATTGGGGAAAGTGTGAAATGTGTGTAGAATGTAGGTTTAATGATATTGGAGAATGATATTAATGATGAAAAATGGCCATTGGTGGTGGTTAATGAGCATGGGTAAATGTTGTTGGGTTTTGATGAAAACCCTAGCCCTTAGAAATTGGGGAAAATGGATATATTGTAATTGATGAGGTTCTAGATCATTTGTGGTGTGCCATTTAAATGTGATTAATTAATTATGGTTATTGATGGATATGAGAGCTAAGTTGAATATTGAGTGATAATGATGATGTTTGAAGGATTGAAGTGATTTGAGGTTACATTATGTAATGGATGAGATGATGATGTTATTGGGTATAGTTGACCTTTAAGATCTAGAGGATCTTGGCTTTGGGAAAGGAATTCCCGAAGCCTAACACAATTGCATAACTAGGTGTTTAGCAAGTCTAGGACTTGAGGTTGAGCTTTATGATAAGCTAACAAATGTTTAGAGTTATGATGATTATTGATTATGTGTATGCATATATATTGGTATGTAGATCGTATTCCAGATGATGCGATGAAGCATTCGGAGCATTGGAACCGTTTTGGCTCTTCCCTCGAGGTAGGAGAGGAGTTAACATTCAAATTGCATGAGTAAATTCGATAGTGATTGTTGTATGTGATGAATACTCATTCTTGCCTTGCCATGTATATGTATTGAATTAATTGAAATGGCAAGTTGATGATTATTGAGAATGATGTGTGAGAATATGTGTTGAATTGATAAGAAAATGTATATTCATATAAGATGATGACAAGTTTGAATTTGACATGATTGATAGATTGAATTGAATGTTAATGAGTATAAAGGTCTAGGACAGGTTTTAAATGCCTAGTATGAAGTATATGCTATATTAGATTTGATGAATTTTGGCTGGTATAAGTTTTGGTATATTTGGTTGTGAGTTTCTCATGTTTCTTGTGCATATTCTGATATTCTCACTCAAGCGAGATGGGATCTCGCTCAGGCGAGGATCCCTTGTGTCAGTATTATAGCTTCTGGACAAATCTCGCTCAGGCGAGTGGGATTTCTGCTTAAGCGAGATGCATGTTATGCAATCAGGGGAGTTACTAGGTGAATCTCGCTCAAGCGGACGTGTCTGCACCTGAGCGAGTGAGAGTGTGAAGTTTGATGCTGGGACGGTACTCACTCAAGCGAGTAACTGGTATTGTTGTGCCTCGACCGAGCGAGACGAGTGAATGGTGAATAGGCGAGGTTCTGGACGAATTCCGTCCGAGCGAGAATTTTGGAAAATAATTTAAGATGTGGTGAATTTCCGAGTGAAATTCCGAGTGAGTGATGGTCGGTCTTGGAATTAATTTGCCAAGTGAAAGACCACTCGAGAGAAGAGTTGGTTTTGAAATAATTCGCCGAGTAAAGATCGATCGAGTGATAAGTCGATTTTAGAGTAATTGCCGAGCGAAACACCGAGCGAGAGATGACTCGGATTTGGAATGAAATTGCCGAGTGAAAGGCTGATTAAGAGATGACTCGGATTTGGAATGAAATTACCGAGTGAAAGACTGATTGAGAGATGGCTCAGATTTGGAATAAATTGCTGAGTGAAAGGCTGAGTGAGAGACGAGTCAGCTTTGATTGATTTTGCCGAGTGGAAAACCGAGCAAGATGAGTCGGTTTTGATTGAAATTGTTGAGTAAAAACCCGAGTGTTGGGAAGCCTCGCTGAGTGAGTGAGTGCAGAAAGAAGGACGACCTCTGGTCGGATTCCGCTTAAGCGAGTGGATACCTCGCTCAAGCGAGCGAGTGTGGAGATGGCTACTGGAGTAATTCCGCCTGAGCGAGTGGCCGGGTGTGTGGTGTCTTGCCCAAGCGAGGAACCTGGAAATAGATATTGGCGTTATTTCGCCCGAGCGAGATAGGCTCGCTCAAGCGAGACTGAGGTCTAATACTTAAGACCCCTTTCGCTCAGGAAAACTTGGGGCGGTTAAATGAACTATCCTCATCTCGCTCAAGCGGAGGTGAATCTCGCTTGAGCGAGATGCCCAAAAACTTAGGATTTTCGTTATTTCCCTCAATAATTGATGCCGAGCCCCATTCCTTATATTATGGGATATTTATGGAGATATATATGTGGTAATTATTGATGATATGCCACCATGGGGAAATGAAAGTAAATTGATGAATCCGAAATAAATTAATTGTGATGTTTTCACCACTAAGAGTGGGATAAGAGGGAATGATGATGAGAATTTAATAAAGAGGCTATAAGATACATTTTAAGACAATAATGATAAATAATAAGACGAAAGCCCACTAAAGGAATGTATGATAACATTGATGAATATTACCTAATGATGCAAACATAATATGGTTGATACAAGTAATTGACTTGTATGTGTATGAGGCAATGATGATTGCTACATATATATATATATTCCGAAAATGCCTTGTTATCACATGTGTGGCTTAATATTATGATGCTTGCTATGCCTTTGATATTCATGTGTGGATTCTTATGAATGATGTTTGTGGCCATTGAGATGCCAATTATATGAATGATGTGCCTTGAGGGGCTTGTAAATGATTACAAATAATTATTAAAATGCCAAATTAATTATATCCTTAATTGAGAGGGTGAGCTATCCTTGTGAGGTTGTTGGGCACATGCATTATTGCATTGTTGCATTCATGGCATAGCATGGCATTGAAATGTACTATTATTGTTGAATATATCACCTTGCGGGGTGCCACGAAGGGTATATCCAGGAGTGAAGAGGACGTTGTCCTATTGTTGTTGAATAATGATGAATATATCACCTTGCGGGGTGCCACGAAGGGTATATCCCGGAGTGAAGAGGACGTTGTCCTATTGTTGTTGAATAATGTTGAATATATCAACTTACGGGGTTCCACGAAGGGTATATCCCAGAGTGAAGAGGATGTTATCCTATTATTGTTGTTGAATATATCACCTTGCGGGGTGCCACGAAGGGTATATCCCGGAGTGAAGAGGACGTTGTACTATTGTTGTTGAATAATGTTGAATATATCACCTTGCGGGGTGCCACGAAGGGTATATCCTGGAGTGAAGAGGATGTTGTCCTATTGTTGTTGAATAATGATGAATATATCACCTTACGGGGTGCCATGAAGGGTATATCCCAGAGTGAAGAGGATGTTATCCTATTATTGTTGTTGAATATATCACCTTGCAGGGTGCCACGAAGGGTGTATCCCTGAGTGATGATCATAATTCAAGTGATTGTGATTATTATTGAATTTGAATAGGATCTGTTGCATTTGTAGTAAACAGTTGACATGTGCATTAGCCATAAGAGCATGGCATTTGAGATGGGATGACCACGAGTGATGAGAAACCCCTTGCGAGGAGGTATTGAGTGAAGCCTTAATGAATTGATGATGATAATTTGTGAATGCCCTTGTTGATAAGTGGCAAAGTGATTGTATACGTGATTGTGTATGTGCTTGTGCTTATTTATGATATGAATTGTGATTCATGAGGCTGGTATGCCTATTGTGATAATGAGATGATAAATGAATGATAATCTTATGATTTTGTAGCAAAGCACACATGACGTTGTATGCATATACACATGATCACAATATATATATTATTCGTTATTTTAAATGTATAACTCACTCTCCCATGTGGTCTCCTTTTTAGCATTGTGATGCAGGTTGCCATGGGATGAGTTCGGATTTTAATTAAAGCTTGGATGAAGGTAAATAGTGGTAGAGGAAGTGCCTTGGCCGACATCATTTGTGAACTATTATGTATTGAAATTATGAAATGAATAGATTGTATATGATGATATGGATGATTTAGTGATTGTGAATATGTATAAGATAAACCTTGAATTGGTGGATGGTGAATATATATGTGGAATGTAAGAGATAATTTGATGTATATTAGAAAGATTGAAATTGAATGATGTTTATTGATGATTGAGATAGTCGGGAGAAGATTCCCGAATGTATATGTATATATATTTAATTATATCTTAGGCATTGCATGCCTATGTAATTATGTAAAATGATGATGGGTGTCTATTAGGCTTATGATATGCCATTGCATGTTTTGCCGAGCCTTTTCTCATATCGTCATATATGGGACTAGGCGTGTGCCCGGTATACACATTCTTCCGCTGTATACTCTATTATTTTTGTATACCGTTATGGGCAAACTATTTATCGATCCAGTTATAGGTTATTTAATCTCACTCTTTGGTTTTCTGTGATTTGGGTATTGATGTGATCATGGTGGTGTCTTGGAAATATTTTCAAACGCGAAAAATGTATCCGCATTTTTATTAATTATGACGATTATATCGGGATCCGAGTACAGAAAACCAGGGGTGTTATAAATAGTCCCCAAAAAATCTTAATTTAATCATTCTCAATATTTTGGGGCATCAAATACTTCACATTCAATTATTCGATATTTATTTCATTAATTTATTCACTATTTTAAAATTTAGGATGTTACAATCCACCCCACCTAAAGAGAATTTCGTCCTCGAAATTTGACATACCAGGTTCAAATGCGTGAGGGTACCGCTCACGGATATCATCCTCACGTTCCCAAGTGAGTGACTCCCATTCCCATGCTTCCATGCTACTTTCACCAAAGGTACCATTTTATTCCGCAATCTCTTCACGGAGTACTCGACGATACGGACCGAAATGGGAGGAACGGATAAGTCGTCCCGCACATCAACATCATCAATGCAACACCCCGGTTTTCCGAACTCGGACCCCGATGTGATCAACGTAATGATTAATAAAAATATGAGTAAAATTTTTTACGTTTTAAAGTAAGTTCGATATCACACCAAAAGCCCGAATCATAGAAAACCGAAGAGTGAAATTTAATAAACTAAGACTGGATCGATAACTAAATTCGCCCATAACGGTATACAAAAATAGTAGAGTTTACAGTGGAAGAAAAATATGTATACCGGGCATACTCCTAGTCCCATATATGACGATATGAGAAAAGGCTCGGCAAAGCATGCAAAACACCTAACATAAACCTATTATTATAACTCATTCATGCACTTACAACAGAGACATGCATTGCCTATGATATAATATAAATATGCATATACATCCGAGGTCATGCCCTAACTATCACCACTGCCCATATCTCATAATTGTCCTACTCATTCACCTATTGGAATTAATCCAAACACTCCCATCATTAATGTATATTATTCAAATTCAATTCCTTAAGTGTTCATCAAATCATCACTTATGTACTAATACATAGGTTCACCATTTATGCATTCACGATTATCTTATACATAACCAAAATCACTAATTCATTAATATCATTATATACAATTTACCCAATACATTATAATTCACAAACGATGCTGGCCGAGGCACTTCTACTACCACTATTTACCTTCCTGAAACTTCAATTTAAAATCCAAACTCATCCCAGGGCAACCTGCATCACAATGCTAAAAAGGAGACCACATGGGAGAGTGAGTTATACATTCAAAATGACGAATATATATATATTGTGATTAAGTGTACATGCATTCATTCATCATGTGTGCTTTGCTACACAATCCTCAATTCAACATTCAATCATCATCACATTAATATAATAGGCATACAAACCTCATGAAACACAGTTCGCAACATAAGCAAGCACAAGCACATACACAATCACATTACTACTTATCAACAAGGGCATTCATAAATTATCATCATCAATTCATTAAATCTTTACTCAATTCCTCCTCGCAAGGGGTTTCTCATCTCTCGTGGTCATCCCATCTCAAATGCCATGCTCTTATGGCTAATGCATATGTCAATTGCTTAATGCATATGCAATGGATCTATTTCATTTCATCAGGTGATCGCAACCACCATATCATTCATTCATATGGGTTTCCTGCCTCGCAAGGGGTACTCCCTCTAGCATCCTCGCAAGGTGGTTTCCCATGATCGCAACCACGTTCAATAATTCACATTGGTTTCCCACCTCGCAAGGGGTACTCCTGCCTCATGATCGCAACCACGGGCATCGTAGGAACTCGCAAGCCCCTTTTCATTTCAACATCCAGGTGATCACAACCACCGGCTCAATATCATATCATCATCAAGTTGGTTTCCCGCCTCGCAAGGGGTACTCCCTTCATAGAATCCCGCAGGATCTTTCATCATTGTGATCGCAAACACATATTCAATGTTATGCCATGCCATGAATGCAAATGCAATAATGCATATGCCCATCAACCTCGCAAGGATATCTCACCTCTCATATAGGGATATACTTTAATTTGACATTTTCAATCAATAACATACAATCATTTACAAAGCCCCTCAAGGCATATCATTCATATACTTGACATCTCAATGGCCAAACTATCATTCTCATATTAATCCACACATGGAAATCAACAAGGCATTTCAAAATATAAATTCAGCAATCAGTATTCAATCTCATATATACACGTCAATACATGCATTAATCATAGTGGCACTACGCCTATCAATAATAACATTCTAGGGCTTGTTCAACAACAACGTCCCTTTTCATTCAACATTATCATTCATCATTCATTCTTATTCATCATTAACACTTTTTCAAATTCATTGAGTTATAATAACTCATTGCTATTCAATTGTCCCCTTATTAGTTCTATCGTCAACCAAGGTGTGTCATACAATCACATCATTTACTTTTCATCAAGATTCATAATATATCAATAGAGGGGGAGCATACATGTTTTCATAACATAGCATAGGCATACGCATACCTTGCCAAGGCCTTGAGCCATTCTCCAATCACCACTAAGACACACCACACATATACCTTTAGTGAATTCGCTCGTTTTTCCATAATAATAGAGGTTTTGGGCAACAATGAGCCCATGATAACTTTCAACATTGGGACATGAGAAGAGTTCATTTTTAGTCTTAAAAATAGAGGGACATGTCATAAATATCACCTATTAGTCCCAATTTGACCACCATAAAAAGTTGGGTTCAAAACCCTCTTAAACTTGTATTTTTCAATGCAGTAGGTTTGGTATTTTAGCCTAATAATAGTTAGAAAGCTCCTATTAAAGTGAAACCAATTCTCAAACCTCCATAACACAATCATCTACAACTTTCATGAAGAAGTCGGAGGCCAAAAACGTCATTAAAATGACCAAATGGGCCAAAAACATCAAAGGTCGCCTAGTGGGCAAATCCTGTTGTAATCGATTACCCTAATCGATTACAGCTGAAACGGAACTCTTGTAATCGATTACACTCACCTCTGTAATTGATTACACTTGAAGCTAATCAATTACGCTTAAAATAGAATGCCTGTAATCGATTATGCTTACCTCCGTAATCGATTACGCCATACCAGAATGCAGAAATTGTGCAGAAAATGCATGATTTTGGGACTTCTAACCCCTCTAACTTTTTCATATCAACTCCAAATGCTACCAATTTTTGAAACCAACTAAATTACACCATTTGTGACGCGTGGCCACTAGTCTTACTCAAAAATTCTTAAAAATGAGGGACTTATGCGCATAAATGCATTTTACCCATTTTGAGGTACTTTTGTGCAACTCAAGGGCCTATTCTCATTAGAATTGGCCCACTCCAGTTTCTACAAGTTATAAACTATGCATAGAAGCTATTGGAACTATCCCATGCCATTTAATCCTCATAAAACTCTATCTGGCTGTATTAGTTCCTTAATTATGCATGAATGTCAATACCTAATTTCACATTTTGAGCAATTTCTCTACCAATATAAACATTAATGTCATCAAATGGGCCTTAGCCTTTCATTACCAATATTCATTTGTCAAAATCGCATGGAATTCTAAATTCACATGGTATATGCATACTTCAACCCCTCATGGGTTATTCATCATCATATTTACACATATATTATCACCAATAGACAACAATTTACTATTTACATCATTTCACTATAATCATGACAAGGCAAGCATGAGTATCATGACATACAATAATCATCAATTATATAACTCATGCAATTTGAATGTAAACTCCTCTCCTACCTCGAGGGAAGAGCCGAAATCTGAATGCACGCTCTGAAAGCTCCGCCACATAGTCTGGAACACAATCTACATACCAACATACATACATGTGCATACATACCATTATCAAACTATCTCAGGACATCATCATAATTCTAAACAAATGCTACCTTATCATAAAGCTCAATATCAAGTCTTAGACTTGTTAAAACACCTATTTTCATACTCGTGTTAGGCTTCGGGAATTCCTTTCCCAAAACCAAGGTTTTCTAGATCTAAAAGGGTCAACTACACCTATCAATAATTTCATATGGCATACCCAATGGTCTAAGATCTCATTAAGACACATGTTTATCTCACTAACCCCTCACATTGAACATCATATATTCATTTTCAAAATCAATTCCTTTACTCAACCATATACATGTATACTCACATGCTCATATCTTCCAAACCTCAAGATTGGGTCCTCATTAAAATCTACTCAATTCAATAATCCTACCAAACATTATCTCCATCCACAAAACCATCCTCATGACAACCCCATCATTAATTTCACCCTCTATGCTAAAAGCCCAAATCACCAATACTTAGGGTTTCATTAAAACTCAATGACCATTATCCATATTCATCAACCATCATCAATGGCTATCTCTCATCATTAATATCATTCTCTAACATCATTAAACATACATTCTACTCACATTTTACATTTTCCCCCAATATATGAAAGTTAGGGTTCCATTAAAACCCAACCATCACCACAAATAATCAATTCCAATCTTCCCAAGACCCATTCTAAAGCATAAATCATTAATACCTATCAATTGGCCAAAAGTCCCAAATTCCTAAACCTAGGGTTTTCATTAAAAACCCACAATCATTAATTCCAACCATTCATATGAATAATTTCTAACATCCTTAGGCTAACAACAATATATCCTATTCGTTATTAACACAAATAACAATCCCCAATGGTTTCCCACCTAGGGTTTCCATCATAAATGCTTCCACTCATAACCCACATGCATTAAACTC